>OY987230.1:16995086-19395086 GCA_963920705.1 Odiellus spinosus | reverse complement strand
TACGGCTTTAGACTATGTTTATTATGTGAGACAATCTTTTTGGTTGGAGAGTTAGTTCCAAATGGGAAACGATTTTAACAAGTATACATTTTTTTTACAGCTCAGCGCGTTACAATCTAGAAAACGATACGAACTGCTAGATACGGTAAAAAAAAAAATATTTAAAAATATTCAGTTTTTTTCAAACTTTACAAGTAAAAATTGTCCTTCATTCTTAATAGTTACTATCATTAATGCATGCCTATACGACTTACTTTCATCAAGGATCAGACTTGTTTCAGGACTTTGATCCCTTTTTTAAACAGCTAGAAACGACTGTAAGATAATTTCAAGTTTGAAGGTTTTACTAATATTTAGTGGTGTGTGAGTACTTGATCGAGTACTGAAGGACTTGAGAACCACTTATCATAGACTAAAATCACTTTTATAAATAGTAGAAACAAGTACTTGACAAGCTAAAATTTTCAAGACTCAGACTTGGTTCAAAGCCCGCACACCCCTAGAGGATTTAGAATGATGTTTTGAACTCTAAAAAATATTTTCTCTCAGTTAGCAGAGCTACACACTGAAACGGGAGAACTAGAAAAGAAATTGGATGGAAGGCACAACATGGTTAATCAAAAAGTACAAGTTTTTTTTCCGGTCTGAGACAAAGTTCAGGACATTCTCGTTAAATAATAAATAATGCTTCTCTAGGATTTTGTTCCTAATATCGTTAAGGAGGATAACACGTCAAATAGCGTTATACGTTTAGAAGGTTATTTATTCAAACGAACTTCCAACGCTTTCAAAACTTGGAATCGAAGGTGGTTCATCATCCAAAACAACCAGCTAGTGTATAGAAAACGTACTAGAGATAATTTGACAGTGATGGAAGATGATTTGAGGCTGTGTACTGTTAAACCAGCTATTGATCTTGATAGACGCTTTTGTTTCGAAGTTCTATCTCCTTCGAAGTAGGTGATGATCGCCAAAATTGTTGATTTTTGCTTTTGATTATAATTTGTTTTTCGTTGAAGGAGTCATATGCTTCAAGCTGATTCGGAAGAAGGTTGCCAGCAATGGATAACAGCTATGCAGGCTGGAATAAACGCCGCCTTGCATCAACCAATAAGGGAAAAGTCTGATAATGTAAAATTAATATTTTGATAGAAATTTTATTATTGATCAATTCTTTCATTTTTATGGTTTTAACTTTTAAGGATTCTTCAAGCACTTCTTCAACTGTTAGACCTTGCAACGTTACCACTACACCGCCTCCTAAACCCCCGAGAGCTCATAAGTAATTATTTTTCATTGATTAAAATTAAATCAATTACGGTGAAATAATTCTTATTTACTAAAAATATTTTTCCAGTCAAATATTATCTTTACCTGGTAACGAGTTATGTTGCGATTGTAAATCAGCGGATCCCCGATGGGCCAGCATTAATTTGGGGATTACTCTATGTATTGAATGCTCTGGTATTCATCGAAGTCTCGGGGTTCACGTATCGAAAGTTAGGTCTCTAACTCTTGATGCCTGGGAACCGGAATTATTGAAAGTCATGGCGGAATTAGGAAACTCATTGGTCAATAAATTTTACGAAGCGAAAGTCGATGAAACTGTGGCTCAAAGAGCTAGCGCTGATTGTCCCAGAAATATTCGTGAACTTTGGATCAAAGCGAAGTATGTTCAAAGAGCTTTTGTAGTTCCCTTGCCTAGTTTGCCCCCATTGATCCCAAGTAACGTCAATGGAGAGGAAAACTCCATCTCTTCGGGAAATCCAACGCGATGGAGAGTTCGTAAATTGAATAGACGAAGAAGAAACTTTTATATTTCAACGGAAGGAAATGAAAACTCATTACTACTAAGTAAATTAGGATAAAATTGAGTTTTTTAATCATAAAGATGGTCTAATAAGTTGATTTCAACCAACAGATTCTTTAAATTTGGCACCCATACGAAAATCTTCGGTTAGTTTAAGCTCAGAATCATCTATGAAGTCAATTCCATCGACGGAAGGACTTGCCATAAATTTAGTCACTCCTTCGGATCCAATCGCCATAAACAATGACTCAAACGAAGCTAATAAACCAATAATATCTCTAGCAACGACTGAAAAGAGTCTCGGATCGCGTAGCTTAATTTCAATTGAGAAATCCGTTGATGAGGATATTCTTATCTTCGGAGATATCGAAGATATTTCTCAGTCTTCAAGTAAACTCTCATTAACCCTCTTTAACCGATACCAATTCAGCTTTAATTAAATTTTTTGATACTGAAACAGATCTCGAACTCGATAGCGCAGACGAATCTCCAACGATGGATGAGGAAAATGATGATGACGACATTCCTATTGATAATATCAGCGAACTTCATCCAGATTTGTTACTTTATAGAGCAGCTGCTGTTCATAATCTGCCTGCGATGTGTGAAGCTTTAGCCGCCAATGGGAACCCAAATTGGCTCAATATGAATGAAAATGGGGAATGTTCTCTTCATCAAGCCATTAGAAGCGTGAGTAATTAAAGACTAATTTGTTACTTAGCAACTTTTATCATCCCATCTCCGTCCCCATTTGCATATTTAGGCATATTATTTCTATACTTGTCAAATTTAATTTATACAAAGAAATCCTTGTTTCTTACGTAAAAGCTTAGTCTAGCTAAGAAGTCTATGAAAACCCTACCCCCTCTCTCTCTCTCTCTGCAATAGACTAGCGAGCCCTCCAGGTTGCTATGCAAACTAATATTGAAGTGGTTTTGTTACAACCTTTATTATCGTTTTTATTATATAGGGGTCTATAATGGCGTGCGAATACTTAATTCTTAACGCTGCGAAGTGCAATAATAAAGATACTTCAGGACGCACACCGCTTCATTTAGCGACTGATCTTGGCCACACTGGGTAAATAATTTTAAATAAATATGGATTTTGATCAAATTTTTGATTAATCAGAAATCATTGTTATTTGCTTTTAGACAAGTATGTTTATTGCTTAAACGAGGAGTCGATCAAAGTGCCGTAGACAATGAAGGGAAAACTGCTCTCACTTTAGCTATAGAAAAAGCTAATGCCGATATTGTTACATTGTAAGCTCAAAAAAAATGGAAAACACTCAAAAAATTTATCTAATATTTAAAAATATATTTTAAAGATTACGTCTAGCCAAACTGAACGAAGAAATGCGAAGAGACGAATTTGGAAACCCTGGTAAATGAGTTAAACTATTACATTTATTTTACATTAGTTTCAATTAAAGTTTTGAACTTGAAGAAATTAAGAAAAATTTTGTTTTTAGGTGACGAGACTTTTAACGAAGTGGTAAGGGATTTCTCTCATATGGCTTCGCATAACCCTGAAAAACTGAGGAGACAACCCAGCATTTCAGACGGTTAGTGGCTAAGTTAAAAAAAAAAGCTAGTTCATAGTTACAAATACCAAAAACAAAGCAAGACCCCCCCCTCCCCTTAACCAAATCCTAAATTTAGAAATTGTTAAGTTTAAAAAAAAAACCCAAATTCATCGAGCAAATTAAGTTGTTCCTATATATTATATATTATAAATATTAAGTCAGTATTAATTGATGAAATCGGTGAACGAGAAAAAAGTTCCCTTAAACATAACCTAAACCTAAAATATTTAAATTGATAATATTTAATTATCAAATCAATCGAAATAAACGCGCTTTAATAATGATTTCCTAAAAACATTGGATGAAAGCGAGAAGAAAGGGGAAAGTATTATATCCCTAAAGTGAATTTTCCTCGCTGAATCGCTTTGAGTAATTGATAATATATAATTATCAAATAAAGGGTGTTACGCTGAATACACGATCAATGTTCTGGGTTGCCATGAGAAATTCTTGGAAAAGTCGGAGAATATGAGATTCTGGCTGTGTTTACTTTTAGTACCCCTCAAGGTAACACGAAAACGAAGCTAGCGAGCATACGTGTGACTTGGATCTTAGCGACACAGCTGTCGTTTTGCTACGAGAGCAATTGGGGTACCAAATTTCCAAGAATATTATAAAAATTTAGGGGTTCCTATTTGATCTAGATGGTTATGATCTTTTTATAAAATTATCTAAATTGATTCAGAATATCATAAAACAATTATGAATTTGAAAGCACTATTATGAATCTGATAAGTGATAATAATCTGAAATGTCATGGGAAAGTGTAGGAATCCAAAGTAGGTGCTACTAAGATGTATAACTTGATCATGAGAACCCTGGATAAGTAAAATACAGGGTTCGTACAAAACCTGGAAAAAATGTCCACAAAAGATCAAGGATATAATTTTGTTACCGAAAAGCTTTGATTTGACATATTCTGTTCAATACAAAATAAATTTAGAACTATACTTCCCACATTCGTTAACAGATGGCGCCTTTGTTTAGAGAGGGGAAAGACTGGATCCCTTCTCCAGTGGCCATCTTAATGTTTGTATGTCAGAGTAATTAAGAAGTTGTTTATTATAAAGGTTTAGGCTAGGGTTTATCATATTGAGAGGGACTTACCGCAGATACATCCAATATTAAATAACTAGAATATCATTTTAGTCTATAATTATAGTCTCTGTATTTCACCCTCATTCTTAGCGGCGCCATCTGTTATCCGGTTTGATTACTATAATTCTAGGCATATTTCATATACAAAATATTGCGAAAAAAACATCGATGGTTTTGAAATATATGCTGAAACTTGTTTTCTTTGATAGTTTGCCATTTCTTCTATGAATAATAAAAGATTTGTACGAACCCTGTTAGTAAAATTCTTGAGAATTTTCTGGCAACCTATATAATATACTCCCTAAATTTGGATAATTTTTAAGAAGTTAAAAATTCAAAAGACGCAACACCCCACATCTAACTCGCTTGGCTTTTTTCCCACCACAGTTCATAGGTATTGATACTTAATTTTATAATTACATACTCAGGTGGTTGCCTATCGGACAGGCTCAACCTATTTAGAAAGCGAGGAAAGGTTAAAAAGAGGGGCAAATTTTTCACCAAGAAGTTTAGTGGCAAATGAGACTAACGAGTGACAGGTTTTTAATTAAAATTAAAAAATGAATGTAACTGTGGGAAAAAAATGAATCAAATATTGCGACAGTGACTACGATGCGATAAACAAACGCAACGCGTGTGTGTGCCAATGCTAGACAAAAAATATACATTTTCTTATTTAAAACGTATAAAAAATTTACGGTAACCAATTGCATCGAGTTTTATAATTTTTATTGTTAAATTTAACGAGTGTAAAGATTTTTTTTTAGTTTTTGTATAACGATTCTTGGAGAATTTAAATTTAAGTAGTCTCGAGTGACTGATTTCAACCATTTATTATCAAGTGAATGAACTAGTTCGTCACTTTGTAAAAGTTTAAATAGGTTGGCTTTTAATTTAGCCCAAACTTTAATCTCGATAAAACAGATAAATATAAGAATGGAAGAGCAGATAAAACAATTATCGTAATTAAAAATATATAAACTGGTAAGAAACAAATTTTGACTTTATCCATTTCATATTTGGGTAAAAAAATTAAGATTTTATCACAGATATATACCAAACACAATAGGAAATCATTTGCAAACTCGGGAATTTTCCCATATATTAAAAAAATAAACTCTTTCTAGCCAACATGTTCGTAAGGTCGAACTACAAAAAATGTTAAATAGAACAGGCAACTTCAAGGCAATTATTTTCTCTACTTTCCCCCGGAAATAATACTATCTCCTGCAATTCCCTCGCTTTAGATTTAGGCTGAAGGTACAGAGCCACTTCCACCGGGTCCAAACCCTTTGTTTCCGGAAGTTTTTTATAAATAAATATAGTTATTAACGCGATAATACCCGCGAAAATTATAAACACGTAATCACCGCAAATTTCCTGTATGGGTTGAAAAGATGAGATTAAATAGTGAAATTATTTTAGATAATTACAATAATTAGATAATTGATATACCAGTAGATAAGGAAACGCAAAAGCCACAACAAAATTGGCTAACCAGTTAGCCGAGCTACCTAAGCTCATACCCGCAGCTCTGGGTCCTTGTTGAAATAATTCACTACCAATCATATGGGCTAATGGACCTTTTAGAAATGTTTTTATTAGGCCCTTGTTCAAATATTAGAGAATTTGGTGAGAAAAACTATCAAAAAATACCTAATCCTAGGCCGTATACGCATACAAAGCTCAAAAATGCAGAAATAGTGACGTATGGAAGCCATTTTACAAGGTGCTATTTCGTTAAAAATAAATAAAATTTGATTAATATAAGTTGCATCACAAAGCACGCCTGATTTGAATTTCAAAAAGCCCGCTAATTCTGCGAGGGTGGAATCACGTGACGTATTATTTTTGCGCGAAATTCGAACCCTCTATTCCACGTGGCTAACGTTATATGATATTCAAAGGAAGGAATGACCATAGAAATATAATATACTTATATATTATATGTTTATGGAAATAAATAGAAGAAATATGTTCATCTAAAATAGATTTAATTCCTTGTTTAATTAGTTATCAAGAAAGCGTAATTTTATTGCTACGTTTTATCAAAATTTGGACTTTCAAACCCTCAGAAATTAAGGCCCCTAACCTAAACACTCTCCTGTACTATGGGTTCGAGGTAGAAAAATAGGAATGTTTGAGTCATCATTAATAACTAGGAAACAGTTTAAGATAACATATATTTAAGATATCACCTTAAAGCAAAGTTAAAACCAGTTTTTAATAACATGGTGAGTTCATGAGCCCACAGGGAAAATATATTCAATCATTAAAAATTATGAAGGTTATAAATTGAATTTCAATCTATATTTTTTTCTCAAATCTGACGAAATCGACCCCGAGAAACGAGTTTTCCGAAATAGGCCTACTAGACTTTTAGAGAGAGCTAATTTATATGACTAATTATGCAGAAAAAAAACGTGAGGTCACCTGAAAAGCCATTGAAATCGAGAGTCCGATTAGACAAATGACGATTCCAATCATGCTAGTTAATATCAGTGGTCTTCTTTTACTTCTGTTGACCACAACGACCTATTAAATACCAAAAATTAGGTATCTACTATAGTAGAAGCTTGATAGATACTGGTCAAATTGCCGTACACTTAGGTTAACATTCTATGATTTCCAAAATAAGCTCCCAAATACAACTTTGAGATTTAAAAATGGGTACCCAATAATAATTGTCTAATTCCTCAGTCTTTTGCGAAAGAGAACGAGGAACGCGTACGTGTACTTGTAGCTACCTTTAATAGAAGAAATCTTGTCACGTGACACGCATTTTAGAAGGTAACTACACGTACGCGTTCTTCGTTGGATTTCTCGAATTATATATAGTGTCAACTGAACTTGATAGTGAAGATAAGCCAAGGTTAAGAATTTTCATGTTTTGGACAATTTAAACTAGTTTTGAAACGTTATGAAATAAATTATAAACTAAACTTGATTGCAAAGAAGAAACTAATACGCTGAACTCCAAACACAATTTGATTTTAATGCAAATCAAAAGCCTGTAGAAGCTATCCTTGACGTATAAATACGGGTTTGAACTTACCGCTACTAATGACATAACGACGTTCACTAGCCCTGCTCCTATGCTACTGTATTGCGATTGGTTGTCGGTCATACCCGCCTTCGAGAACGTAGAAGTTGAATAGTAAAAGGCCTGAAAAAGAAAGAAAAGGGGTTAATCGTGAATAATAACAAACCAATTGATTAATCTATTTGAAAAAAATTGAACTAGGTCGTCTAAGAATTTCGTATCACCAAGAGTATAGTTAATAGCGTTTATAAATCTAGGATCCCCTTTATCTCTTAAATTTATTTACACGGGTATAAAGTATTTCTAGCTTCGCTCGTGGTATAAAATTAAGATGAAATTGACGATAGGTTGCGTTTTGGCCTATTTTATTCGCCCCTGTAGATGCGTTTCTGCCTTATGGCCGCCCGCTTGAAGGGAAAGTAAATAGATTAATTCTTCCTTCAGGATGAAATTTTTAATGATATATTTCGTAAATAGTATAAATTTGATAATAACAAGGTTAGCTTTCTTGTAAAATGAGTTTGTTTTGTCGCGGAACTACCCTGGAATAAATAACAAATAGATTTTCCCGGTATTTAGGACACCACCTATAGAGCAAATGTTTCTTATAAGTTTGGCTAATTCCCAAGTAACCTCTTCTAAGAGCGGATACGCGGGATGGAAACTAAATACATTTTCTGGCGTGAACTTTCTTAGGATAAAAAAAATCTGGAGTTGAGTTTGATGAATGGTGAGAAAAGGTGGAAGGACGATCGAAGCGCGTAGGATTAATACTGTCTTGTCTAAAATATTCGTGGGATAAGATTACGACAAAGAGACAAAGTAAACCATAGAGTATGATATAATCGGAGTTCTTCGATCCTCTCTCGCGTAACACGGTTGGGAAAAGAGTCAAAAGACCAAGGAAAGATTTGTTTGCCAAGGAAGAGATGGGAAAGTCAGGGAAGCTGAAAAGTAGGTCGAAAGAAAGAAAAAATTCCTATGTTTTCAAAAATGTTATGGGGAAAATATTTTGGTATCATTGGTGTATATCTAAATTTAATTTTTTCGCGAATAACGTTTTACGTACACCTTCTCTAGGGTTTGGTGTAGGTATTACATTTGTTGCCACCGTGCACCGTCGCCATTGGAAAAGACGCAAAAAGGGGAACATTTTTACGTTTACAATCGTAAGAGGTGTAGTTAATATGGGCTTGACAATCTTGTTATTGAATCTTCCCAATGACCAATATTAAGTCAATATAATATCAGAAGTATATTATAAGTGTGTAAGAACTTACCGCGCTGATTCCAGACAATTGTTGTCCAGCTTGCATGGAACAAACTAGTAGAAGTGCCAATCGCGTCTCGGACGAAACCAAAACTTTCCACATATTCCAAGTGGGGTTGGTTAGCGTCATTTTTTGCTCCTTTCTTAGGCTGATCATGTCTTCTTCCAAGAAATCTATGGGCATTTGGCGCAATTTTTCCAATTCTAGTGAAAGATTAAATACGGTATTTAGTACCCGAGAGTCGTATCGCTCGACTCTTCGGACCTTTAATAGCCTTGACTTCGTCTTTTCGAACTATAAACAAGTACGATGGGCTTCTGGGACAAAAGGCTAAGGCGAATAAGCCCAAAGCCACACCGATTCCGTAGAAGGATAGTAAAACGGGCCAATCTTCTTTGTTTCCTAAAAATTGGGAAAGTAGATTCATGGACGAAGATTTCTATGACCATTCATGTTGTTTTTTTTTTTTTTTTTGGTTTTTTTCTAGAGTAAAGGAAACCATTCTTCCTTTAGTCTATTATATTTATTCACCAAGTATCTCTCTTCGCCCCAGAATTTGAGACAAAAGAACACCAACGGTCAGCCCCAATTGTTGCATAACTCCAAATCCGCCTCGCATGTGCGCGGGAGCCGTTTCCTACAATTTATCAACATGCCATTTTGAAATAGATAGGGGTTCGTATATTCCTGGTTTAGCTATTTAGTAATAAAAATGTCGTACCATTAAAAACATTGGGACGACGCTTGAACCCAGACCTAAAATCAAGAGGATCGATTAAATTTTAGACTATATTCGGTGTCTCATCCAAAAATATAGTCAGATTCAGTCGGAATATTCAGGACAGTAGAAATCTAAGTACACAAGCCACCAAACCAATTTCGCAAAAGGGAAACTTGTTTTGTAGCATGCTGGAATACTGGATGGATTCTGACTGGAGACACACTAGAGGCTTGGAGGTAGAGCTATTGCTATATCGACTACATCACCCTCCCTATACGCAGACTCTGACTTATGAAACAAACTTAATGTAGTTATCGTTGAGCATCGTCACATACGAAGGTTCACCATCGTGTGACCTACCAAAACGCTTTTGACGGTGTGACACGAGATGGACGTATTTTCTACACGATTTTATAATTTTTTTGCGTTGCCTTGGAAGATTTTTTTCCCCGAATTTTACTCTCAAGTGACGGCAAACGAGAAATAAAAGTTAAATGGATCGATGAAAAGTCTGACCTTAATTTTGTAGGTCTTAAAATTTTATCTTCGTCCAAGAGATTTTGACGTAGCGAATTTTTGTGTCTCGCAATCTTACCCCCGTAGAACCCGACAAGAATTCGACCCGCGATGAGTAATTCCAGGGAACGAGCGATTTCGGAAAATGCGAAAAGGGCCGCCGAAATGAGACCCACCACGCTGTTTACCATTAATGTCGGTTTCCTAAGCGCGACACAAAATAATTATTCCAAGATGGTTAAGCCTATAATAATAGCCACACCTCTCATGTTAGTTTAACCTAACCTAAATGTGAAACTCATTTTTCATGACAAGCTTTTTCATTTTTAATACGCGACTACTTGTTTTTTCGTCGTTTCTGGGTACATCATACAACACTGTGCAAAATAAGAGCCTACACTACTAGGAGTGGTGTGGCTAAAAAACTCGTATAAAATAGGGTAAATGCCACGAAGGCCGAGAGTTACTCGCCTGCCGTATCGATTAGCCAGATATCCGGCGCATAATGACCCCACAACTGCCCCAGCCAGAAAAACGGACACAACGATAGACCATAATACGTCCATTTGAGAACGACTCAAAGGAGAACCACGTTCGCTTTGAGTTTCGTTGCAAAATTCTTCCAAAATCTAGACATTAAGCATAAATGTCAAATTGTATTTAACATCTAGAAACGCGACATTCAAATATTAGTTCGTTGCGTACCGTTTGAGGCATGTTAATCACTCCTATATTATAACCAGTCGGAACACTGTTTCCGATGGTACCAACGAAGGTTAACAATCCCAGTATGTAGTTGAAACCTGGCTTCTGGAAGAATGTAGCGTTCGTTAAAAGTTAAGGCTGGTTATCACGGCAGCTTTGTTTTTCACTATGTTTTGATTGGCCCTCGTGTAGAAAGCTACGCTATACCTTTAGTTCAATGATTTATTCAGTTAGCGATTATTTGATCCCTCACTTCTGTTCAAGAGGAGTTGACAAAATGGAAAACAAATCGGGGCGGATTGATACACGCGCAGTGTTAATTTGTTTAAAATTTGTTGGGGAAAGAAAGTAGGAAAAAAAGCTTTATTATTCAGTGATCCAGAAATCCTGCTCAGACCTATTAATTTCTCTTGCTTGAAGGAAAATAAAAACGGATAATATGATACCAAGGGTTTTCTGCTGGAGTTTGGTGAAGCTGGAGAAATCTCTGACAGTGAGAAAACTGAGAAAAAGCTGCCGTGTGAACCTGACTTTATACTCGCCGCGCCGTTTTATATTCGAAACATTTGTTTTCCAATTAATTTGTAAAGCAATACCTATAGCCGTGATTTGTCATAATATCAGGAAAGTCACAATTTAACATCACTATAAAATCAGCTTTTTCTCTATAAATTGAAATTCTTTATAAATTACTCAAAAAATACTTACGGTTTTCTTCGTATTCATCTGGAAATTCGAGCCGGTTGCTGTAGCTATTACAATTTTCCCTTCCGGGTCTATAATACTTAAACTGGACGATTTTAGAACCATTTTGTTGAATTGAAAAATTATAAACCCCCTAAAGGATGGAGAAAACGCGTGGAATTGCTGCACCGCCGCACTTGCTAGTTTTGCGGAAAAGCCTGTATTAAGAGTATCGCGGTTGCTAAGCACCGAGCTCTCCTTTTCTCTCGATGTCTGAAACTGTTCTGCCAGCTGGAAGAAGCTTTTCCAACTCTCCGACTGCATTTTCTAGCTCTGGGATAGACCCTTGAAACCGGTTAAATCCGGAACTCTATAGTTTCCCTCCCTGTCTCTTTTATTAAGCAACTTGCGTCATGTAATAGCATTGTATTCGCTAGTTCAAGTGAAGTTTGCAAAATAGCGAAGAGATAAGGTAGATTAAAACAACTTTTAACCTTTAATAATAATGTTAACCTTTAATAATAATATATTCGTATCAATGAAATCACAAATTCAAGTGACAGATGAATAACTGTTTTAGCCTTTTAGAAATAAAAAAGTTGTGTTAATTAACAATGGGACCCCGCCCCCCCAAAACCAAACGGAGTATTATAGTAAGAACCCCTTTTTATAGAAAGACATAATAAATCTCTCAAAGGTAGGTTTAAAATATTCTGGTTTTAAGCTAGAATTTCGATGATTAGTAGAAGGGAGCGTAGCTTTGTTAAAACTAAAATTGATTCTAGCTTACCTACCTCTTCATTTTCCCCTTTTATAACCTCCCCCCCTTTTTTCTTTTCAATATTCTAGTTTTTAGAAAAACAATGGAAAATGAGTTAAATCTTAGGGTAACCATAACGAAAACGAATTAGCAGTTGGTGAAAAATTATTTGTTAGCGATATATCATTTTATATTAAATATATGGATGCAAAGTGTTGCTTGAAGTCAAGACTATTTGTCAGTTATTGAACTTTTACGTCTTTTATCGCTATTTATAGGCTTACAATTATGATGGTTTGGTTGGGTGACTTGTTTCATATTGTTTCAGTTCAAAAGGGTGCGTTGTGAATCGTTAACTACAAAAAAATACAGAAAAGTGAAACTTCGCGAAATCGCTTGATATTTCGCGCCTTGTTTTCAAACCGAAAATGTTGCCGGTCATTACCGGATATTCGTATATCATGTGATTTGAATTCGTCTGCTTAAACAATTTCTAATTTTCTACACGGGCGGTTTGTTTCGTGCATGAAGATTAAATCGGCTAATATTAACTATAATTTTGAGTAATTAATTTAATATAATTAATTTAATATAATTTAGTATAATTATACGACATCGTTGTAATTCAGAAGTAGCGCCTAAAATGAGTGGTTCGTATATTTTTGTTATGTTTCCGATGCATTTCATTCTAGTTAAACTTAAGCCTTGGCCGTGTCATTTAATTATAATTAAATTAATAGGATTTAGCTTCTAATGTATATTAGTATTGCAATTTCACGATTAAATTAATTAGTAAGCATACTCAATAAATGTTTAGAAGACAAATCTGATGCCATGGATGCTTCGAATCATTTAACTAGCGAGAGTGAAGATGAAGGTATGAAAAATAAATTACAATAACTTTACTAGCGGTAATCCTTGCGGTAATAAAGACCCATAATTTATTATTTAAAAAGGGGAGAAAGAAGACGACGGACAACAAGTTGCTTTTGAAATAGATCCAGATGCGACGGTACATTAATTTCCCTCGCAAACCTTTTTACAAAAGCAAATAGCTTAATTTTTAACATTGTAAATGATTCTAGGAAGTTGATTTGACACATCACAGGATAAAAGAAATTGACAGTAGTTTTGGAGCTTTGCAATCAGTTGAAGTAATTATCTAAGATTCTCATTGGTTTCTAGTTTCTAAGATGAGTGTTTTTTTAATGTTGAAACTCTCGTCTTAGTTGTTGTGTTTCAGAAACAATTTTATAAAGACGATTGAAAACTTATCAACCCTAACCACGTTGGTAGAGTTAGAACTTTACGATAATCAGATCACGAAACTAGAAGGCCTCGATAATTTGGTCAACTTGGAGTAAGACTTTCAAAAATGGTAAAAATATAGAATTAATTTTCACGTTACTAATTGTACGTAGAACATTGGACATTTCTTTCAATCGAATTTCACGCATCGAAAATTTGGATGGACTAATTAATTTGAAAAAACTTTATTTGGTTAATAATAAAATACACAAGATTGAAAATTTGGAAAATTTGGCGAATTTGGAAATGCTTGAACTTGGTTCCAACAAAATTCGAGTAATTCTGCCGTAAATAATATGTGATAAAATAAGTTTGAAGTAAAATTTATTTCCAAATTCTAAAACTCTAGACAATTGAGAACTTGGACTCCTTGATCAATTTAAAAAGTTTATTTTTGGGCAAAAACAAAATAAATAAACTGCAAAATTTGCAAAGTTTAAAAGCTCTCGAGCTTTTAAGCATTCAAGTAATTACAAGAAGGAATGAATTTTATAATTTCAATAAATCAACAATTAAATTAAAATTTTAATTTCTAGAGCAACAGAATTACAATTTTGGAAGGATTGGAGGAGAATAAAAATTTGCAGCACCTTTATTTAAGCCACAATGGAATTTCTAAGATTGAAAATTTGGAGAATAACGTAAATAATAATTAAAATTTTTTTTTAAAGATTGTTTGAAAATAATTTATTTTCAAAGGTACTACTTCAGACTCTGGATATGGCAGCTAATCGAATAAAAACTATCGATAATGTTGGACATTTGACTAGTTTAGAAGAATTTTGGGTAATTTTCAAAGTTTTGAACTAGTTTTTTGATTTAATTTCTATTTCTTAATTATTTATAGTTTAATGACAATCAAATTGAAAACTGGGAAGGATTGGATGTCCTGAAAAATTTCCCAAAACTGGAAACTGTTTATTTCGAAGGGAATCCTTTGAGTCAGGATCCATCTTACCGTCGTAAGATTGTATTGATTGTTCCCTGGATTCAACAAATTGACGCTACCCCCACGTCTCAAAGCTGTAGTAGGTGAAAATAAACCAAATTTACTTTTTGGGAAGGTGACTAACGACTAAGATAAAACACAAAACCATCCACTGGCTTTAGAACAAAGAAATTATAATATTAGTCGCTTTTAAGTTTAAGAATATAATAAGAGAAATCTACTATTTTTGTTTTATACTTTAAGAATAATAGAAGTATCAAAAGATTAGTAAAAATTAAAAAAATAAAATCACTCAAAAAATGACAAATGTTTATAATTCTGCACCTCAGAACAGATTTTGCAATTTTCTTTTTACAAATTAAATAATTCAACGGTCTATACGTGAATTGGATTAATTTGATCGATTTTTCCATCCACAATTAATTCCAAAACTCTCGATAATGGTAACAGATAATTGTCATCCGCATCTAAATCGTTGTAAGGGACTAACTTGTAATTGTTTTTGCACCCCTGGTCGTTTTTAAGACAATCCCGCAAAAATATAACATAGTTTTTGAATTGTTCATCGAAATACTCAGGATCTTGACAATGTTGGGTAGCGATGATTTTTAAGTTTGCCAATGAACTAGGGACGTCGAAGAAACAATAAAACTCCTCTTTATTTTCTCGACGCCTTACTTTATACTTGGTTATATTATATTTTCGTTCTCTAGCTCCGCAGCTATCCCTAGATACAGTGTTAAAGACCCCGCAGCATTCCAAAAGCTCGGTATCATCATTATCGATCAAATGTTTTTCGCGAGAACACGAACGAGGCAACAGGATGATCATTTTTTTCAGTGGAACATAGTTTGCAGTGGTAAAAGGAGTTAATTTTTCTCGAAATTTAGGGAGGATGTGGGCATAAAATCCTTCGTACGTTCCGTGAGCTAATGGGGCTCCCAAATCAGGGTTTTTGGAGGAGTATTTGCAAATATCTGGCCAAGACCATCTTTTGAATACGCACAAATAAAGGAGTGAAAGAATATAAAGGCACATAAAGCAGTACAAGTGCTCTTTAGTTAAGGATATTTTAAACCACCAGATTAAAATCCAAGATGTGATAAATTTTGCGCTCCACCAGAATGGCTCTTTGTACATTCCATAACTATTCTTTTTTTCTTTTTTCTGATTTTGGAAAGGAGCTAGGGATGAGGGCACATTGTTGAAAAAACGTAGACCGCTGTAAACCAATCGTACGTAGCCAAAAACTAAGGAGTACGTTGCGACATTTGCGCGAGTTTCGAAATCTTTGAAGTACTGAAAAAATATAATTTCCGTAACTGTCATTAAGACTACATGAAGGTATATTGGCAAATCGTAAAACTTTCTGGATTGGGGAATGAATGAAAAGTCAAAATCATTCTTATTGTTGGATTCCTCTTTCGTTTCATCAATGTCTTCTTGCGGTAGACCCATATAGGAACTCATTATTAACGATCAACAATCGGACACTAACAGAATTTAGGTGTTTACGAGTACAATACACAATTATTTACCCTTGTTTCCAACCGAAACTAAAACTAAACATTGTAATTTTTTAAAATATGAGGGACACGCCTAATTTTGCAGACGACAGGATGATGCGCGCGCTACTTAATTTGTGACGTCATGAAAATGTAGCCATTCCCTGAATCCCCTCTGCCCTCTCCTTTCTTGAGACTAAAATCTAAATAGACATTCATGGAAGCCGCACCGTACTTTACATTAAAGTTTTCGTTAGTTTTTATCAGTATTTAAAGCGTTTGAATTAAAATTTTTATCATCGAGAAAAGATTCATTTTCCGCAGACAAAATCTCACTTCTCACGGTAAATATCCCATTTATATTTGTATGTTTCTACTAAGTAACTGAACCGAATTCAAGTCTTGTCAAAATCGGCGAATCATTTCGTGCCTTGGCTTCCCAAATTTATCCTTGAACACGGGCCTAGGTCATCTGCAGCTCTTTATGCAGGACTTGCAGGTTTCGTTCAACTCTTCTTAGAGGTTGAAAATTTTAATTTTTAAATAGCCATCTAGTTAGAAATTGACTAACATAAAATTAATTAATAGTAAATTTATAGGAAGCTATTTGACCGTTCTTTAATAAGGTGCTTGTAACTTTTTTGTTCATACTTGCTCCCTAGGACCCTCTGTGTTCAAAATTGTTTTTGTGTAGTTGTCAACTTTTCATAATTAGTTTAAATAATAAACATCTGTAACTTGATGTGTGCAATTGATTTATTCCAGCTAAATAATATAAGTAGTATCTTCTATGAAGTGAAAGGTAGCAATTAAGAGCGTTCTTTGACACTCTTTAAAATATGTATTTATTGTGGGTAATGATAAACTGTGGATTTACTGATCTAGTGAATACTAAATATACTCTTAAACTCAATTAACACAATTGGGTGCAGTATTTCTTCATCTATCAGTATATTGGATCATACCACTTATTCTCTTACGTCATAAGTTGGGTTTCTTTATAATATTATCAGCTAATCTTATCTTTGTTTCGAAACTTTTCATCATATTTTCCGTTGTCAAGCCAGAGTAATGTTGAAGGAAATCCCTAATAGTAGCCCTTTTATAATCCTTGAAAATGGATAATAGTTATTGATAATGCTGAGAAAAATACCCTCTTGAAATATAAGAGGACCTTTGATTCAAAATTTGACCTTAAAAAGCGGGTGATATCGGTAGAGATAACATTTTACCCACTAATGAAAAGTAAAAAAAATCTTATAAAAGATATAAAACCGAGTAGCAAAGAGGAGCGGCACATCATTCGCTTTTAATTTTTATAATCTTAAGTGTTGCTGTGGGAGTGTCATGCACGATACTGGCCAAGAGAACCACATGAACGGTGTTTTACATTCGGAAAGGGTGGCCATATTAGACGCTGGCGCCCAATATGGAAAGGTTAGCCACAAATTTTTTCATCTTTATTTTTCTCGAGGATAGCCATACATTTTCCCCCAATTTTTTTCCATAGGTTATTGATAGAAGGGTCAGAGAGCTTTGCGTGGAGTCCATTATGTTACCTTTGGACACAACTGCCAGTGAACTGCAGGCACAAGGATACAAGTACGATCATAGCTTATATCGGCTTAAAAAAAGAAGTTTCGAACTTGATACTGATTGTTGTTTCCCAATAATACAGAGCCATTATCATCTCTGGTGGACCTGGATCGGTCAACGCAGAAGGAGCTCTCAAGTATGACCCGGCCATTTTTAGGTGTGGGTTACCAGTCTTGGGAATCTGCTATGGAATGCAAATGATTGTGAAGGAGTTTGGTGGAACAATTATGCAAAAAGGAAACAGAGAAGACGGCCAGTTTACCATTCAAATTGATAATCGCTGCTCACTTTTCAAGTATAAAAACCATCTATTTTAGGATAAAAAAAACTTAAATCTACTGAAAGTTTCCAGGAATTTATACATATTTTTAACATCACGATATTAGAAACTTGGAAAAGGATCAAATGGCTCTTTTAACGCATGGTGATAGTCTCGAGAAAGTACCAGATGGTTTTAAAGCAGTGGCTCATTCTGGAAATATCGTCGCGACCATCGCTAATGAGAAATTAAAAATTTTCGGAGTACAATTTCATCCCGAAGTAGATCTCACTCCCAAAGGCAAAGATATGTTTCAAAATTTTCTGAAAGATATCGCCGGATGTAGTGGAACTTACACGATAAAAAGCAGAGAGGCGGAATGTATTGAATTCATTCAATCCACAGTCGGTGACAACAAAGTTTTGGTAAAAAAAACTAAAAGAAAAACAAAATACAATACTTTAAAGGGACTATCTGCCATTTATAAATCCCCTTTAAAGTCGTCTTCTTTTGTAGCTTAGCAGACGACGTTAACACAGTAAATTGTACAGTCAAAGCTAGTCTGTGTGCATAAGGGAAGAGCATTTTAAAGGGGCAAATTTCAGAGCAGATAGGGCTTTTAAATGGATACAGGACTCTGGAAACAATTTTTAATCGATTTAGACTTAAAACATAATTAGAACTGATCAAGTCTTTGTAGTAATTCGCGGTTAATTATTAAAGTTATCTCTTCAAAAATGATTTTAATGTATAATGAAACCATAAATTATCTTTATTGTGTTTTTACGAATATTATAACAGTCCAAATCGTTTGAAAAAAAACTTGTTATAAGGGTCTAGTATCCTTTAAATTTAAGGATAAATTTTTTGTTAAAGATGTTAGTCAGTGGAGGAGTTGATTCTACGGTTTGCGCCGCATTACTCCACAAAGCCTTGAAAGAAGACCAGGTGATCGCCTTACATATAGACAATGGTTTCATGAGGAAAAATGAAAGCTTACAAGTCGAACAGTCTCTTAAAAGGATTGGTCTCAAACTCAAAGGTGCAATATTTTCTTAAAAGTTAAATATCACAATTCTACACCTAAAATTATGACAGTTTGATATCCCTCTTGACGTTTCATAAATAATCGCCATTTTTTGGACAAAAATTATTTAATAGCGTCTGAAGTTCATTTTATTTTTTAGTTGTGAATGCTTCTCATCAGTTTTACAACGGAATGACGACGGTTCCTATCGATAAGAAAGATCCTACAAGACGGAGAAGCACTAAGTTGCTTTGCCAAACGATAAATCCCGAAGAGAAGAGAAAAATTATCGGTGATATATTCATGAACGTGGCCAATGACGTGATCTCCGAACTGCGTTTGAAACCGGACGAAGTGTTCCTGGGTCAGGGAACGCTGAGACCCGATTTGATCGAAAGCGCTTCCTCTATAGCTAGTCAGCAGGCAGATGCCATCAAGACTCATCACAACGATACTGATTTAGTTCGGGAATTGAGGAAGCAAGGACGAGTCGTTGAACCTTTGAAAGACTTTCACAAAGACGAAGTTCGCGTTCTTGGTCGCGATTTAGGGTTGCAACCAGAATTTGTCGAAAGGCATCCATTCCCTGGTGAGTTTTGGAAACACTATAAGCTGTAAGACTACATTATTAATTTGGGTGTTATTGGAATGTGATTTCAGGACCCGGTTTGGCCGTTAGAATTTTATGCGCTGAGGAACCTTTCATGGAAAAAGATTTTTCCGAGACTAGCGTTTTAGTTAAAGTTATAATAGATTATGCCAGTGCCCTACAAAAGGTATAACTTTCGCATTATGCGTATAATTTTTGTACTATTTGGTAATGTTTTGCATAAATTAGAAACACGCACTGATAAATAGAGTGCAAAATGGAACCTCATCAGAGGAGCAAGAGTTTTTGATAAATTTATCAAAAAAATATCAACTATCTTCTACTTTATTACCAGTGAGAAGTGTTGGTGTACAAGTAAGCATTTTAGTTAATTAAAAATAAGCAGCATGTGCGAATGCCGAATAGTCCTCTATTGATACCAACTACCAAGATAAATAATATATAAATTAGGAATTATTGTTAAATATTTGTAAATATAAGGTTAAAATTTCATTGCCACTAACTTTTCATACTATTTGTTTGAGAAAATTTAGGTATTCGCCCATGGCTGAATTTTAAATTTGTAAGCTCAAATTATAATTAAAATGATTTAATCAGGGTGATCATCGAACATACAGCTACGTAGTAGGTTTAACATCTGCGGAAGAACCAAAGGAATGGGATGATTTAATGGCTTTGGCTAGAATTATACCATGCATATGTCACAATGTTAATAGGTAGATGATTGGAAATAACGCCGCTACTAGAATGAACCGTGTTTAAATAAGTTATACAATTTTTTTAGGGTTTGTTACATTTTTGGTGGTCCCGTCTCTTTTCCCGTTCAAGACGTAACGCCGACTTTTCTTACGACCGGAGTGATTAGTACTATCAAGCAGGCGGATTACTTGGCTCAAACGGTTCTCCATTCGAGCGGCGTAGCTCACAAAGTGTCCCAAATGCCGGTTATTCTATTGCCCATCCATTTTGACAGAGACGTTGTCTCTAGACAGCCTTCTTGTCAGCGATCGGTCGTAATTAGGACATTCATTACCGAAGATTTCATGACTGGCATACCCGCTACTCCCAATAAACAATTGCCCCTGGATGTAAGTTTTCAAACCTAATTGATTGAAATTTAATTAAGGTACCGTTTTATTTAACACTCAATTTAAATTAGGGTAGTATTTTTAAAGAGAGAATGAAGCGAAGTTTTCGAATATGTTGCGTTAATTAAATTTTATTCTTAGTAAGGCTGGATTCTAATAAAGTTAAATATTCTGAATTGTTCAAAGTACTCAGTAGATTCAGATTTTGATCAATCGCAAGGAGATTTTATTTAGCCCACATTGAGATGTCTTGTTGTTGGTCAAAGGAGTTATTGTAAAAATCAATCTTTTTAATATTTTGAGCTCTTCAGAGACATTTCCTGAATGTTTTATTTCTATAAAAAATTTACAAACTAAGAAGTTAAAAATATTTTACCCCCTTGTTTCTTGTTAGTATTTCAATGGGTAGAATTGATAAAAAATCAGCTTCATTTTCCCTTTAAAACCAGCATTGGCTCTGGTAGATTCACTAGTTAAAAGTTAAACGAAGTTTGGAGTTTATTCCACTTCAATCCTTGTTAAGTTTTAAAAAAAAAAAAGTTGCAATGCTTTAAAGTTGGAACCTAATTTAAGTTTAGAGTTTACGACTCTAAGCCTAGCTTTATTCTTTTATCGAATTTTACTGGACGCTCTAGAACAAGAGCAAGTTTTATATTCCACTTATCTTCCTCTGGGAAAATCAAGCCCTCGCTGGGTAAATTTAATTGGTCTTTTTTTGAGAGGACAACCGAAAAATAATCCATTTTTGATTGGGGGTTGCGAGGGCCAGAGTAATTAGTTTTTCAACAAGATCCAAAGCACTCTGAGAGTGGTCCAGTAGAATTCGCTATTAATATATTAAAATTATGAATCCTAAGCCAATTTTTTTCCATACATAACTAATAAATGATGTCAAATTAAAGGTGATTAAAAAAATGGTAGCTGAGATCATGGGAGTGCCTGGCATTTCCAGAGTTATGTACGATTTAACTCCCAAGCCTCCTGGAACAACGGAATGGGAATAAAATAAACTGCAACCAAACTAAAATTAAAAGAAAAAAAAATTGACCCTCGTTTACAGAACCAAAACAAATATATTTTTTTTTTTCTTGTATAATACACGTTTTATTTTTCCGCTACCTTCTAGCGAGTTTTGGCGCTTTGATAAAAAGTTCCAAACTTAAATGGAAATTCGAATTGGCCTAAACTCTCGAAAAATATTGGATTATAATTTATTCCTATCGACTTTTGAGTCGAGTTGACGAATTGGAAGTAAAACTACTAGGCTAATTAATTACGGGAAGTAAATAATATAAAAGAAAATATAAAATAATGAAATTTTTAAAATACGGTTTAGGAAATTGATTTGATATTATTTTTTTAGTTTGAAAAATTAGCGTCAGCTTTTTTCTTAATAAAAGCATCAATGTTGTAAAAAAAAAAAAGGGCTTGATTAAACTTTAACGCGAAAAGGAAAAGGTTAGCGAAGAGATGAAAAAGCGAAAGAGTTTTATAAAGAAAGTTTTTGGTAGTTTTTCTCCGTTGGTTTAAATTTTTAAGACTTTTAGTTCTTAGAAATAAAAGAAAAGGTAAAATATTTACGTAAAAAGAATAACCTAAAAGTTACATTTCCCTTTTTCCTACCCCCATTTTGAACTAAAGAAATTAACGCGATTAAGGTTCGTTAAATTTGTGACTATAAAAAAAAAAGGGAACGAAAAAAACTAAAAATAAACATTTACCCAAATTTATTTTACGCGTTTTATAGGGTCATTTTTTTAAAAGCACATTTTTTCCTCACCCCCTTTTCTCTTAAAGAAAACACATGTTAAATTTTCTGTAAAGCCACTTTGCGTCTAACAAAATTACAAAACCATTGTGATTAAATATTGGTTATTTGTTTTAAAAAAAATGAATGATTTAATTAGTAATCATTTTAACGATATTTTATTGATAACCAATTGTTAATACCAAAAGTATAGACTTTTAATTTTGTATAAAAGTCCGTATACTTTGCCATTTACAAAAATTTTTAGATTTATAACATTTAGACCAAAAGTAAATAGGAGGAAGTAGGGAAGTCTTGCACTTATAACACAAGCATATTCCTCAATTTGGATTTTGTCGAGAAGTTGTAGATGAATCCACCATCTCGCACAAGAGTGAAGCCTCGTGAGCAATTTCGTGTATTCATCTGTAGTTTACTGCTAAGTATGTAAAAATTGGAATACCCATAAAATATTGAAAGTAACTGTTTTCCAAAGAGCAAGGATACCTACTTCGCCCTATTTACTTCTGCAAGTGTTTAGACTTTGATATTGTAGAAAAGTCTACTTCGCCATTTACAAAAAGATTTTTTTGATTTTATATCAATTAGACATAATTTTATTATAATTATTCTGAGCTTTTAAAAACCATTTTTTTTTAACCACTAACTGCTTTGACTTGGGTCCCCGCTAATTGTAAAACTTTTTCATTTGTAGAGTTTTCCGTTGAGATCTGTTCAAATTCCTTGAAAGCTGCATTCGCGTGCTGTTGCAAAAATAAGTTCTCTGATGGGTCCAAATTTTCTCCAAGTTTTTTTAAAGCCGTTAATATTTCTAGTTTTTGTTGAATGAGAGTATCTTGGGAAAGTTTGGCAATTTTTGCATCTCTTTCCAACTGTAATTTATGTTTGTCTTTTAGAAATTGATCATCAATGATACGATTAATTATCTTACTTCGGCTAATCGTTCTCTTAGCTGACCTGGTTGTTTTTTGGCAAACATTCTAATTACTTCTGGAGTTTTAAAAGCTTCGCTTATGGCTCCTTGTATTGCCTTCAAATTAATGATTGTTTATGGTAATTAATATTAGTAATTATTAACGCAGTCTAAAGCTAACGTAAAAATAAGCTTACAATATTAATATGCTTATTAGTTTGAATTTTAGTGATGTCAAAATCTAACTAATCATAGATGGTCCAATTATGAACAAGGACACCTGCCTGCTGGATTTTGTTAAATATAAATGGAAAAGTGTGCCTGATGGTTTTATTGTCCATGTTGTAGGATTTGAATTGATTGATTTTTAAAGGAAGAAAACAGGCAGCCTTGTTAGGAACAAAACATAATTCATTAATTAACTTGGGAACTCAATGCCAGAGAGGTGTTCCTGTGAATAACTTGTCCATGACTGCCTCTGCATTCAACAGTAAAGATTTCCCATCATTTTCTAACCATTTTGTTCTCCCCAACTAATAATAAGCCTTTTATTGAATATCCCTCTCATCTTGAAGCTGATTTCCTGGGGGATCATGGACTAAAATATCGCTTAAGAGGCATATTTATTCTCTTAAAAACTAAATTTATTTTTTACCAGCTGCATTCCTCCAAGCTCGTCAACCAAAGTCATGTTGCCGGATATAATTTTACTTAGGGATTGATTAAACTCTTTCATTTGCTCCAACGTATCATTTTTGGTTTCCTCGTATTCTTCAGCATCTAATTCTTCCCTGTAGTTAGGATTTAAAACTTAATATTTATGTATTATGTATACAAATACCATATGGGAAGAGTTAAGACATACCGGCAATCTTCCAGATCGGATAATTGAGCGACTAATCTTTCTAATTGGTCCTGTAAATTCTTTTGTAATTTGGACGTTTCTATTCGCCCCCTTGATGCCATATTAACTAGACCTACCGTAATTGTTTATAAATATTAAAAATGTAATTTACCTATTTATTTTGTACTTTCTCCTTCACTTTCCATGTTTTTGACAGCGACAAGGCTTAGCGTTTTTTATCTGGCCGAGTCACATGACTGCGGTGCATCACGTGTCTAGCGTCTGCTACAACAACCACCGCGAACGTCATCAGTGGAATTTTAAAATCGAAGTGGACGGTCGCTTTGGTTTTACTCAGAATTAATTTGTTTCTTTTTAGGCCAGTATTCTAAATATATATATATAATCCCTGATTTTAAATAATATTAATTGATAACAGCTTTATTAAACACTTAATACCTCCAACAATTTCAAGCAAAAGTCATGGTTTTAATTTCAAAAATGACATGGTGAGTATTATTGTTTCTAAACCTTGGTCATACAACCCACAATCCCTGATTTTTTAATCAGAAGTAAATATTAGGAAGTAATCTTTTTATTCTTTCTTTTTTCCCCTACCTATTCTGGAGGCCATAATAGCTTTATAATAGTTGCTTTCTTATTCTCTGTTTTAGAAATAGACCGGCTATTACTACATTCACACTTGACATTGTTAAACTGTTATGAAGGATCAAACATAGTGAGGAAGATTATCATCATTTTCGGGTAGAATAACACAAAAAATCTAGGCAGTGATTTATTCTCGTGGCAAGTTATAGGCTTGTACTACCCAAACTCTCGCTCATTTAAATGCATTTCTTTATCAAACATCTATGCGGACATTTTATTATTCAATACATTTTCAAAGTCTCGAGTGTGAATGCAGCTTAAGTGTATTCTAAAAGATTAACAGAAAAGTTAAAGTAAAATAAAATCTAGCTACTTAGGCACTGGTTTGAAAAAGTGAATAATATATATTAATGAGCTTCAATAAAACCAATTATGTCTTTGTGGGTACAATTATAGTAATTGCTTTAGTTTTGCAAACTAACACTTTTGAGTTTAATGGATTATATTCTGCGGTACAGAGTACACTCTTTAAAATATAGGTATGGAATTATAATTAATTAATTATAGGTACGGAATAGAGTTTTTATCAAAGAGAAACAGCACTCTTGTTGCCAAAGCCACATTTCATAAGTCTGCCTCTAAACATAGAGAGGCTGCACTCTCAAATGATGAGCTCCTCTCCCTCGACCCTGTGCAATTAAAACTTTTAGAAGAAGAATGTATAATAGTAGATGATAATGATAAACCGTTAAGGCCAGGATCCAAAAAAGAATGCCATTTAATGGAAAATATAAATATGGGTAAATGATTAATATCAGTTCTTTCACACTGAATAGAATCTTTTCCTTAATTATTCAAAAAAAAACTTGTCTAGGTCTCGTACACCGAGCATTCAGCGTATTTTTATTCAATACTAATGGGGAGTTATTGATACAACAAAGATCGGATGCCAAAATTACTTTTCCAGGATATTTTACTAATACTTGCTGCAGTCACCCTTTACACAATGATAATGAAATGGAAGAAAAAGATGCTTTGGGTGTGAAAAGAGCCGCTCAACGCAGACTCGACATTGAACTTGGAATTAACCCAAATGAGGTTGTAGATCAACTTAAATGGCTTTAATTTTAAATTAAATCTCCTACTTTTTGTATTTTCTCAGCTTAACATAGAGGATTTTACATACGTTACCAGAATTCAATATAAAGCTCCTTCTAACGGGAGATGGGGTGAAAGTGAAATTGACTATATATTGGTTGCTCAAAAAGATGTTAAATTAAACCCCAACCCAAATGAGGTTAAAACCTGGTGTTACGTCAATAAAGCTGATTTTGGTTCTTTCTTAGGTAATAAACCTATTAATATTCTATAACAGTAGTACGAACTTAAACTCATTATAAAATATCTTTCCTTTCATACTTCAATTAGAATCAGTTAAAAATGATGGCCACAAATTCACGCCATGGTTTCTTCTAATCACCAATTCTTTCCTCCAAAATCTGTGGAGTAATTTACATAATTTACGCCCTCTGACTGATAGGGAAACAATTCATAGAATGTGAAGCTGGCTTAAATAATAGCACATTTATTCAAGAGCTATATTACACAAATAAATATTAAATTTGTTGAAATAAATAGTCAAACCTTATATTATATTTATTCATTGCTAAGTGTTGAAGTTATTTGAACTTACTTCCTATTTTATACGCAGAAACAAAGGAATTTGATAGAAAATCTTTCATTGATGGGTTTATGATTTTATTTACATAAAAAATAAAATATGTAGCTAAAGCCAATGAAAATATAGGGTATGTTATATTTCTTAAAGTTGTTAAAAGTAGTTTCTTTTATTTCTGGTATCACCATGCTATAAAACGTATTCGAGGTTTCCACAATTATTGGGCACTTTTTGTGTTTAGATTAATTTTTGTTTTTTCCTTTTTTGAATTTTAGGCCTAACACGATTGGTTTTCATTTTAAATATCCCGCGCTATCAAGGTCAACATCCTTCCTTGTGATAGGTGTTCAGCACCATCTATTCAATCGATTCATATTATTTCGGAAAAAGCGGTTCAAGTTCAATCATGCCTGCGGTTGTACGCGGTTCTAAATTAGTTTTGTTAACTTTAGGAGTTGGATTTTTAATTTCGTTAATTATTTTACCCAATATCTATTCATTAATAATATTTTCTATCGTTTTGGTATACTTCAGTTGGTGGTGGTACAAACATAAATACAGAATTTTGGATTTTCGAAGAATCGGTAAGCCTTTGCTCCGCGAAAAGTTAAGTTTTAATTCGGATATAGCGGAAAATCAATCAAATTATTCAAATAAGAATATGGGTACCAGCTATAGTTCCAATAATAATGGAGATAAAAGTAGGAAATCCGATTCCAGGAGTCTAAACTCCAATAGACTAAATAGCTCGCGTTTGGTCCAAGGATCTATGTCGCAAGAACTGCGAGAGTCTCAAATAAAGTACAAGAGTGTTCAAACTGCGGCCGGTCCTCTTCTATCTCACAGCAATGTAAATGATTCTTATTTGGATCAAAATACCTCATTATTGAGAGATAGTTTTTATCGCGGGAAATATTTCGATAACCGCAGGAATTTCAGGTATGTGAATGAGTACCATAATTAAAATTTATGAAATTTCGTAGTAATCATGCTCCTTATATTAGTCCCGGAAGTGGTTATCTTATGGATACAAATCGTAGTGTAGTAGCTGCTCGAAGACGCTACCCAACTCATCAACCGAAATACGTTTTCCTTGGCCATTTTCCAAGCGTTTCTTTAGTACAGCCTACGACGCCAATAATAAATCTAAATAACTCGTTGAACCAGAATAGAGTTACTGTTAAACTGGCCCCTCCCCAGGTTTTAACACCGAGTCAAAGGTTAATAATTAATTAAAATTATTAATTATCTTTTTTGTATTAATTTTAAATTTAAATTTTAGGATAAGCTTTTCCACGTCATTGTCGCCCTCAAAGATTTCTCCAAAAAATCGTAGTTTAATATGCGAACCGAATCCTTGCGATACTCAAACTGTTTTAGCTGCCTTGAAAGACAATAGAAAAAGAGCGAGGAAAGAAAAAGATAACGCGATAGAAAATGAGGCCAAAAGAAGGAGGCAACAAGAAACAGACTCTGAAAGCAGCGATTCTAGTATCGTTATTACGACTAGCTTGTCTCAGAATATGGATACAAATGGAGATATATTAATGAAAACTCTTCAAGGGAAAAGGCCAGCCACTCCCTTAGTTTGCTACGAGTCTCCGTCAGTTCAGGGCTCGTCCAAAAGATACAAAAATGATATTCTCACGGTATCTTATAGCTCTTCGAAGAAATTTTTCAAAGAAGACGCCTTACTTATCTTACCCAATAAAAAAAGGCAAGCTTCAAATTCTTCACCTCCCTCCAACAAAGTGTCTAAAACCAAGGAGAGGTAAATTAATTTATTATTAAGGTAATTAAAATAATAGAAATTTGTTTCAAATTAGTTTTGTTTCATTCATAAAGTGATTTGAGTGAAGATGATATTATTGAGGTTGACTTGACTCAGAATGATGCTCGAGAAAAAGAAGTTGATTTAAATAGAAGATCAAATGAGGTAAAATCGAAAAAGGTAGAGTTCAATAAACACTTCTATGGTTAATTTTTTTTTTTAATTCACTTTAAGATGGGAGAAGAGATAAATCCATCTGAGGAGTCTCTGGTCACGTCTCCTCCGCGAATAGAAGGACAATCGCATAAAAGGAGCTTGGATTGTTACGCTAAGCTAGGAAAATCAAGCACTAATGTAAGGAATTTAATAAAATTATAAATAATTATGAAATAATCATGAAATTTTTTTAAATTTAGGTTTATAATGTACCGCAGTATTTACCAACTTTAAGCGATTGCGAAGAGCATAAAAAGATTGAAGAAGATAGAGTTCGTAGACTTCTAGGAACCCCATTGAAGAAGAGCATTCCTTCAGTTTCTTTAACGACTACCCCTTCGTTTCAACCAATAACTTCATTTTCAAGCCCTATTTCTTCAGCTTTTGACTCTACAATAGCCTCTTCTATTTCTATACCGGAACTGACGATACCAAGCTTAAACCCAACCTCATTTACCAGCGCTTCAAATGGATTTGGAAAACCAGTAATGTCTACGTTAGAAACATCATCTGCTTCTTTGACCACCACCTCAATCACTCCGTCAAGCGGTAGTTTCTTGTCAACTGGATTGAATACCAAAACTAGTGAGCCCATTTCGGTCATTAATGAAAACCAGAAAAGTGAGTCTCTCTCAAAAACCATTGATACTACTCCGAATGAGAGTATTTCTTCTCCATCCGAGAAAGGGAATGCTTTTTTAAATTGTTTCTTAGCAAATGTGGGGAAAGAACCAAATCCAAGTTCTACAGTATCATTGATAAGCTCGAGTTCTACCGCCTCTTTCACCGAAGCCTTCAAGTTTTCTTCTAATCCAAGTTCAATGACAAATACGATATCTAAAGCTGCAACTTCGCCGACAGCGAGTAATTCGTCAGTAAAGTCCTATCCCTTTGGGATTCATTCAAAATTAAACGAAGGATCCGAAAGCCAACTAAACAAGGATTTGGGTCCTTTCGTTCCCAATTCTTCAATTTCTTCGGGCACTGTGTCGTCAAGTACTTTGGGGTTTGGCTCGACCAACCCTGTATTATCATTTTCAAGTCCTGATAACATCCAGAATGCTAATTCGGCTCAGTCTATTACTGTTCCTGATAATGAAAATAAATTAAAATCATCGGAAGTTAAGACAACCTCTAGTGGATTATTCTCATTTTCATCCGCAATTTCAACAGCATCAAATCAGCCAAAAGTTATTCAATTCGCTGACACTACGCAGTCTCAAGTTGCACCCACGACAAGCTTAGTTTCTAGCGCTGTTTCCACCCCCCAGTTTTCAATTATAACTTCCACCCCTTATCAATTACCATCAAATGCAGGCACTCAACCAGTAACCGCGAGTGTAACTGCCCCAATGTTCCAGTTTTCCAACACGCCAACTGCTGCTACAACGAGCTCAACAACTTCACTTCAATTTTCAGGCCAAGTTTCGCAAGCTCCTACGGTAACAACTGGTTCTTCGATATTCTCGTTCGGTGCTAAAACCAATGAAACCCCAAATTCGTCAGTGGTTAATCCAAATTTGTCGCAACCCAGCAATTTCTTCGGTGCCCAAGAAAATAAGACTGTCAAAAACCTGGTCTTTGGATCTGGTGGTCCTTTACCCTCGTACTCTGAGGCCACGAGTACAACGTCTTTACCAACAAGCACGCAAGTTACCACCTCTACTGTAGCATTTGGATCAGTTCCAACTCAAAGTTTTTCTTTTGGAACTCAACAAGCCTCTACCGTTAGTGGTCCTTTCGCTAATCCGCCGCCAGCTTACCCGAGTGGTTTTGGTTCTTCGCAAACCAGCGCATTTGGCTCTACCCCGAGTTCCAGCGCTCAAGTTAGTTTTGGAGCTACGGCTACAAACACAACACCCAGTGTATTCGGACTAAATGATCAGGCAAAAAACTCTACCAATAGCTTCTCATTTGGTTCTGCTAATCAACCAAATTCTTTTGGGAGTACACCATCATTACCTAATGCTTTTGGCACCACCCAACCTTCAACAAACGCTTTTAGAAGCGCGCAAACTTCATCCAATGCGTTTGGAAGTAGTCAACCTTCGACAAACACTTTTGGGAGTGTACAACCATCGACGAATGCTTTTGGCAGCGCCCAACCATCGACGAACGCTTTTGGAAGTGCTCAACCCTTGGCAAATGCTTTCGGAAGCACTCAAACGTCATCAAATGCATTTGGAACATCTCAACCATCAACAAATACATTTGGGAGCACTCAACCATCGACAAATACTTTCGGGAATGCTCAACCTTCCACGAATGCTTTTGGGGGCGCTCAATCTTCTAATGCTTTTGGAAACCCTCAAACCTCGACTAGCGCATTTGGTAGCATTCAACCTTCGGCAAATACTTTTGGAAGCTCTCAACCCACAACGAATGCTTTTGGAAACCCTCAAACTTCGACTAGCGCATTTGGTAGCATTCAACCTTTGACAAATACATTTGGAAGCTCTCAACCCACGACGAATGCTTTTGGAAACACTCAGCCAACGTCTAACCCATTTGGAAGTACCCAAACTTCAGTAAATTCATTTGGAAATAACCAACATTCAGTAAATTCATTTGGAAGTACCCAACCTTCAGTAAATTCATTTGGAAATACCCAACCTTCAGTAAATACATTTGGAAGTTCTATATTACCAACTGCTACTGCTTTTGGAAGTACACAACCTTCATCTACAGCTTTTGGAAGTACACAGCCATCTTCCACAGCTTTTGGAAGCGCCCAACCATCAGTGAATGCTTTTCAGTTCAATGTTGCTTCAAAGAACTTTAACTTTGGTAAGTCATCTAGTAAAACTAATAAGAAACTATACGAGCTTACTTAAGTTTATTACAAACGATTGAAATTTTCTTTTTAATAAGCGAGTACACCAACTCCTGAACAACCCGCATTCGGAACATCACAACAATTACCCCAACCTTATATTTTTGGAGGAGGTACGCGAAAAACGTTTAAACCAATTTACTTTTTAGTTATTACAATTTTTTATTTCATTCTAGGGCAGCCAACTGTTCCCACCGTAGACCCTAATACGGCACCTGGTTCTCAACTTTTTTCTATCGGCTCCGGAGTTAGAGATAAAAGAGTAGTTGCGCCTCGAAGGAGAGCCAGAAAATGATGAAATTTTAACTATAAAGCTTAAGCAAAATTATTCGCCACCTTCTGTACGACCCCTTTATTCGATCTCAGGGTAAAAAAATTCTTAAAAGAAAAAAATAGACTCAGAGTTAACTGGGGAAAGCTCCGCGTTACTGTAAGAACATTTTTATCATGAAAATTTTATATTTTTATATTATAAAAATTGAGATGACAAAAACATGTTGAAGTTAAATAATTTATAGAAAAAAAATTAGTGTCATCCAGCTTCCGCCACATCCTGAAAAACAAACTTTAAAAGTAATTTTAAATCAGTTTTTTCATCATTTTTTTTTAACCTATTTTTTCGCATATACTGATTTAAACTTTAGGAGTAGTTTTTCATCATTTTATAAATACAGCTTGCTCGAGATAATGACTTTTAAGTAATTATACTCTTATTAGGTAGTTTTCAAATGAATTTCTACGAATAATAGTACATAATTATTATTTATTACAATTGTTTATTTAAAAAAAAAAAAAAAAAAGATATAAAATTATGTGACTTTTATATTTAATATAAAAGGTTGTGTCAAATTTTAACTCTAGCAAGCTGATATTTGGAATATTAAAGTTCTTAATGCGATAATATTGATTAAATATATAATTGAGAATTAAAAAAGTATGAATAAAAGAAAATTGTGTTGTAACCATAGCAGAATTTATTTGCCTATTTTGATTGAGTGCTGAAAATTTTCATGATCAAATAAGCGTATAAAATCTGAATGAGACCTCAAGTCCTGTGTAGTTAAATGGAGAATGCAACCTAATAACAAGTGTATAAAGATGCATCCATGATTGCACCTTATAAGGAGGAAATCAGGATCTCTATGAATCCCACTAAACCTATTATCCGGGTAAGTTTTAAATTTATTTCTAGTTCAATATTTGTTCGTAAATTTCTTCACTAGTGGATTAGGCCTACTTAAACAATTAAATTGCACCTCCCCTTTGTCTCTCCATCAAGGCTTACAGATTGAGTACTCGTAATAAATTATAAATTGAAATGAGTATTCGCTCGTTTTACTTAGACCTAAGACAAAAAAAATTATATTTAATTTTTAAAAGCACAAGAAAAGGAGCTAAAAATATTAAAATCGGCTTGAAACTAAATTTTTGCTTTGTATTCCTTATAATTTTAAATTGGAAATTCCCGCCAAAAACGATAGCGGCAAAAGAACCAGTTGAATCACGGGGTAGTGATGTCATCGAAGTGCGATCCTGATTGGTTGACGATTTTGTTGGCGTCATCCCTTTGTTCCCCAACTTCCCTTCTGGACATCAAAATGGCGGTCGTCGTTGCTAACCAAGCGACTGATTCTCAGCCAATTTCGACGAATATTAATAAACTTAGGTATGGAAAAGTTATTTTATTATTGGAAAATTGTATTTTACCACCCGAAAAGCTATCTTCGACACCGTCTATGTTGGATGGTCTCGATATTGAGTCTGAAATTGACCTCCGAATTCTCGGTTGCGAACTCATCCAAACTTCTGGGATACTCCTTAAATTACCACAGGTAAGCCTTGGTCGCCGCCATATTTTACTGGAAATTTTGCCTTATTGGCTTGATTGATTGCGTAAGAATATTAAAAATTTTAGAGATACCCAAAAATTTGATTTTGAAGTTTTCTCCAACAATCTACAGTGGTTTAAATCTTTAAAAAAACCATTCTAAAGGTCTAAATCACTCCCTAATCTATAATTAACAAACAACCCTTATCTATTGTAACCAAACTAACCATAGAGGTATTGGACTAAAGTACTGATACAATTTTTATTAATCTAATGATCTTTGGTATTACAGGTAGCAATGGCTACTGGCCAAGTTTTATTTCAACGCTTTTTCTATTCAAAATCATTTGTGAGGCATGCGATGGAGGTTAGTGTTGATATTGGATATAAATCTAGAACCATAAACTAATATAAAAATTCTCTATTTCTAGATAGTCGCTATGGCTTGTGTAACTCTCGCTTCTAAAATAGAAGAGTCTCCTCGTAGAATTCGTGATGTAATCAACGTTTTCCATCACATCAAACAAGTTCGAGCCGGAAAGTAAGTGTCTAAATTTTTCTTTTTCATCCCATCCTCTGAATCTGGGCTTCCTAGAGAGATAAAGATATTTTTTCCAAAATTGACGATCGCGAATGCGCGTAGCAATTAATAGATGTTGATGAGGGGGGTTGTTTCTAATGTCTTTCAAACTGTAATCGAAACTGGTACAGAAGGTGTGTTAAAACTAAGGTGCGATATGTATCACGAGCGCGGATATTCTAAAGGCTTTTTTCAAGGTAAAGGTCGAATAATGTTTTGTTTGTAAGGTATGAGCGATATTTTACGCGTAATACCTACTTTGATTTAGCTACCCGATCCTGGAAGCGTTTTGATAGCCCACGTATTGAGTTGTTAAACAATAACATGTAGGCTATTAAAAAAACGCTATAGCTTGGAACGTACTCTGGTTACTTGGTTTATAGTGGCTGATTTGTTTCGTAACTCAAACCAAAAAAAAAAAAAAAAAAAAAAAAAAGATGAATTTAAGAATATGAAGTCCGCCCCTTGACCGTATGTTGCGAAGGATTTTTTTGACGTTTGATTTTGTTTCCATGTGACCTTTAGCTTGCCCATCAGACTCTTCAGTCGTAAGAGCAGCCCTGTGGAACTCAGGCAAACTTCCGCCTTTCTGGTCTGCCTGGGGCTGCCAACTTGTACTCTCATTTTTCTCGAGAGCGACATTTCTGCGTTATAAAACACTCGCACAAGTACACGTATGGTTTGTATGGTCACTGATTGTCTCTCATTGCTCTCGGCAAGTTCTAAAATCAGTAGTTTTTTTCATAGGCAAATTATTTTCCAGTTAGCCAAAGCGATACTCGGAAACTCTTTTCCATTCTTTATCCTGAGGCTTTTTTAGGGGTGTGCTAGTATATTTAAACACACAAGCTAGTTTAGCACTATCAGAGAAATTAAACTTTACTTGAGTAGGACTCAAAATATAATTTTCAGGTTTTCCAAGACTCGAGACTCTACTAGGCCAGTTTTCCAGGACTGTAGGCTCGATGAGTTCAGTTTTCCAAGGCTCAAAACTCAAAGACAGGACTCTCACACCCTTACTTATTTTTAACGTTTAATTTAACTACGCTTATTGGTTGTAAAAGAGTTTCTGGAATTTGCGCCGAGGTTTTAGGCTGTTTATTTATTCTTTTTCATATACCTGAACCATTAAAGACTCAATCTTTGTTGGTTCTTTGCCTTAAGTATCATTAGGTCGGTATTTGTTTAGCTCCTTAAGAATAATTGAGGGCAGTGGACATTGGGTATGTATGGTTCACGTTACGTTGGCATCCGCTCTTCTCAAAGTAGGCTTACTGATATTATCGAACCTTATTTTTAACCACCACTAACCGTCAATAGACTCGATACGTAAAAAAATATATAAATATAAAATATAAAAGTAGTCTTTAAAACCTTTAAAGTAAGTACTCTACCAGTTTCAAACTTTATTGTTTAAAAATGATACATATGGCTAATTTTATGTTTTCTTTCTTTTTTTAGAACAATCCAACCTCTTATTCTTGATCAGAATTATATAAACACCAAAAATCAAGTTATTAAAGCTGAAAGACGCGTCTTGAAGGAATTAGGCTTTTGCGTTCATGTTAAACATCCTCATAAGGTGATTAATTGATTATAAATTAGATTTTCTCCCATTTCGTTTTAATTGATTATAAATTAGATTTTTTTTTCTCCCATTTCGATTTGTTATCTTTCTTTCAGCCGGTAAATCCTCGTAGTTGTTTCACCCCAATCTTCATTTAAAAAACTGGTTTAAACTTTTTGCTTTAATTTTCTTTCAGATTATAGTAACGCTGCTCCAGGTTTTGGAGTGTGAAAAAAACCAAAAACTCATCCAAACTGCCTGGTAGGTTTCTATTTTATTTGTTTTTTATCTTTTTATACTTAGCTTTAATTTTAAAATTAAAAACAAAAAGAAAAGGGAAATACTTTGTTCTTTCTGGGGGAAATATTTATCGTGGCTCTTTTATAATTATAGTTTAGGAAAGTTTTTAGTTTAAAAATTTTGTTTGATCGGAGATTAATGCATTTTCTTTGGATTTCCCCACCTAACAGAGCTTAGGTGAAGAGCAAATTGGGGTAAGTATTTGGGATACAAACGAAACGCAAAAAAAAAAAAAAAAACTCCTAAAACAAAAAAACAAACTCGACAAACTGGAGCCAAAATTGAAAAATTGCGAACCATTTTCCAACCAAGAAGAGCCGATTTTTCTGTATGACGATTTCTACAACTGAAATTCCGCTAAATCTGGCTTCGTACGTTTGTAGCTGCGAACCAATTCCCTCTCTAGTTTCTATTTTTATCTCATTATTTTTGTCCTTATTGAGAAAGTTTCGAGGTACGGACAAACTCAACCGGATTATTTTAATCTCGGTGAGCAAGTTTTAGTTGATAGAAAAACATTTAAAACAAACCGAGTTTTATTAGAAATTGGTAATGGCATTTTTTTACAGAGAAATCTTTTGGTATACATGAACTTTCCCACAAACAACATGCGTTGATTTCCGCCGTAGCGACAGACATATTTGCATCATATCCCATTGTGGTTTGATCAAAATGTTTTTATTTTTCGAAGCTTTCTTTTTCGTTAACGGTTATTTATAGAAATCTATCGTGGTTTTGTTTTTGGGAAGGGACCCCTCAATCCTCGTAAAGATTCTCTTGTTAAAAAAATCCTTTTCTAGCCCGGAGATTATTTTTTAAAACTGAAAAGTAAAATCAAGTCATTTATTAAATTTAAGAGCTACTTTAATTATTTTCCCTTTCAAAGGAAAGCAAAAAAAAAAAATCTCTTATGGCCTATCGTTCCTCCTAACCGCGGGAATATTTTCTTCAAATATGTTTCAGGAATTACATGAATGACAGTTTAAGAAGTGACGTCTTTCTAAGGCATCAACCTGAAGCGATCGCGTGCGCTTGCATTTATTTAAGCGCTAGACTGTTAAGGGTATGGACTCCTAGTTTTAAGTCTTTTTCATCTATCATTCGTATTAGATAATAATTACGTATTTTATCACTTATAGATTGCTCTTCCCAAACAACCCAGTTGGTTTCTAGTCTTTGGAGTTAATGAAGAAGAAATCAACGAAATATGCCTGAATATTTTGAAACTTTACGTTCGAAAGAAACCAGATGCTGAGAAATTAGAGAAAGAAGTTGAAGAATTGAAGAAAGTTCATTCGGAAGCCAAGTTGAAGGCCAAAGGACTCTTGGGAAACGCTCTTTCTTCCAACAACACTGGATTTTCACCCAGTTCTCAACCAACTTCTCCTAAAAAGTCTCCTAACCTTGATTCTAAGAAAGAAAATGGATCTAGCGCCGCATCCCCCAGGTAATAATAGAAATAAGATTAAATTCTTTGACACTTTTATTAATTAAAGTTTTTATTTAAAGGAGAGATAAAGATCAAAATCACGTGAATTCGCACAAAAGAAAGGGGCATTCTAATCGAGCTAGTCCGATGGCTCATAAAAGATCGGGTTCATCTTCCGAAGGAGCTAGAGATAGTCGAAGCCCATCACCCAAGAAAAAGAAAACCCCACCAAGGGGATACAAGGACCCTCTTAAATCTAGGTAATTATATTTTATTGTAATTTAGCCTTTGATAGGAGCTCGTTGGTTTAATTATTTATCACTTTCAGATCCCACGATGGTGGTGAAAGAAAAGAATCCAAGAGACATCGCACTTCTTCCCACAAGCGTAAAAGAAGTCGTTCGCGTATGCGAAACGAAAGATCTAGTCGTTCTCCTCATAGACATTCTAGTTCGAGTAGAAAATATTATAAAGAGCGCGAACGGAGTAGGAGATGATGGTAGAAGTACGAGATTGATATTTAATCTGTAAATACTAGTACAGTAGTCTGTAAAAAAGAACAACAAGGCGATTATCTCGGGTTTTTTCATCTTGTATAACCTACGTGCCTTTTTGAAGCCAAAATTGGGTCGTTTTGAATTATTGTGTTTAAAAATCTGGTCCAATAATAATGATTTTAAAATTAAAACAATTTCTCATGACAAGGCAGTTGAAGTTTTTCCAGAAGAGATAAACATCACTTTGAAAAAGTGCCAAGGGGCAACCAGTTTTTCCCAAAACTAACTATAACCAGTCCATAACTGTTCTTTTTACTTCGAAGAATATCTAGAAAATGTTTTAAATTTACCTCCATAAGCCTATCACGTAATGTCATGATTTGGTTCTTTTAAAATCCTTAAATAACTTTTAATATCAGAAGTCTATAAGAACTGATTTTTTTCTTTGATAGACTTCTGATATAGCGCTTATATAGAGTTACAGGCGCCGATCCCGAAAACTGTCCCACTAACCTATTTCAATGTTATTTTGTTATTTGCTAGACCTCCAAACATTCAAACAGAAAAAGCGTCTCTGCTGCTATGGCAACGAAGGCGGCGCTCTATAAGTAACCGGAAACGTCGAGGCAGATACTCGACTGAGTATTCTTTAAGCTCATGCGCAGTTGATAATTTTGGTTCATCCCCCTTAACCCTTTCTTCCGTCGAAGAGGCTTATGACGTAATGGTAGGACCCTCGAAGGAGTGGTTGGAACTTGTCCTGGTTTTAAAGTATTAACGTAAATACTGTATAATCAAGAGTTAACTCGTTAATTAAAATGAACGAAGAAGTTGAGTTTTAAAATAAGAATATCAACTAAACTATAAAGGAACCGCGTGGGATTTGCTTCCTTCAAAAGATCAACTCCAAAGGAAACCTGTAACTAAAAGTAGCAAACATATTGACAATCTAGATGAGGTTAAAACTAGTAAATAATTATTTTCTGGACAGGTTTATTACTAGTCATGCCCAGTTGTCCTTAGTTTTGTTAATATTTCTGAAACTATCAGTCTCCAAAGCCTTGCCAATAAATGTTCGTTCGGTTTTAAATCACGATGTAAACTTGACAGCTAATGATAGTCTGTTGGATGTCAAGAACAAACTGAACAATATTGAATTGAAAAATGTGACTTTAACGATATATTCGGGTAAAATTGTGCCGGATTTATTGAAACCTCCTGATCATCTTGAGGCGGTGAGAATGGAAAGAGATGGTCACTTAAATCGAAGCTTCAGAAAAGAAGTTATTCTCGGAAGCAGTTCCACTAACAACGAAAGTGATAAAGATGATGATCTTTTAAGTGGAATATTTAGCAAGTCAGTCTTGATCTTACCGTTAACCCCATTATGGCTGAAGAAAGTAGCTCATGAAATCTTTACATATTATAGAGCTGACTTGGACAGCGATGGTTTACTAAGCCATCAAGAATTAGAAAGCTGGATAGCTGCTAAAGTAAGGGATCATTTCCAACAAGCTGTAAAAGAGAATTTTCTTCTCTTTACTGCTTTGGATAAAAATCACGATGGTAGAGTTAGTTGGGAAGAATATCACGTAAATTTCCTAATTGAGCAAGGTCTAGGGGAAAAATACGCAAAAAAGCACGAAAAAGATCACAAAACTCTCGATAGAAAAAGTAACCCTGATACTTACCAGGTTTTTTTTTTTTTTATTTTTAATAGCCAACATTTAATTAATTTTTTACTCCAAAGCTAAAGAGAAAATCCTTCTTGATAAGGCAGCGTGGTCCGAAGCTGCTAATTCCGATCCAGAAGCTTTAAACATCGATGAATTTTTATCATTCCGCCATCCAGAACATAGGTAATTAAATTTATTATTGTTTCTTATTTTGAAGAATATGTGGATTTAAAATTTTGTTATTGTACTTATTTGATTAGCCATGTATCGTTACTGAATATGGTCAATGACATCATCAATTCTTTAGATACTGATGGAGATGAAGAACTATCCGAATCAGAGTTGGTTAAAAAAATGATCTTGTTTTCTTTTCCAACAATATTAAATTTAATTTTTCGATATCAAGGTTTGCTAATAAATCTCCCGATGATGAGAGTTCCACCAATAAAAATTGGAAGAATGAAAGAATCCAAGAGTTTCACGAAGTCATAGATATGGATAAAGATAAAAAAGTGTCTAGGCAAGAACTTTTGGTAAAAACAAAAGTTTAAATTCTCAATTTTAAAGCGATTAAAAGTGAAATCTTTTGGTTTTTCAGATGTACAATGACCCCGAAAATCCTCTTCTGGCTCGAAAGGAAGCGCGAGATTTGATACATTTAGCCGATTCCAACGGAGACGGTTTACTATCCTTGAAAGAAATTCTCCAGAAGAAAGACGCATTTCTTGGGAGTAAAATGGTTGACACGGCCAGGAGCTTTCACGACGAGTTTTGAAAAGTAAAATGGTAGGTTTAAATTAGGGTAGGTGAGTGGGTGCCTGCTAATAATTGTAAATAACAATATTAAATATAACTCTTAAAGAGTAAAAGAATCAGCGAATCATTTAAGTGCACTTAGTTTTAAAATTAAAAATTAAAATTTTTAAATTCCAAATCAAACTAAAATTAAATATTATTAATTTGTCAAATATTTACGATTTGGTATAGATTTTAATTTTGACGTATCGTTTAAACCAAAAAAATTACTTTTGGTTGAAAGTTTTTCAAGAATTAATGAATTATAAATTATAATTCTCTTGATTAATGATTAGAGGTTTTAAAAATTGAACGATCTTTAATAGAACAAATCTTGCAGTTCAAGAACAAATTGAATCCCCTAAGAACCTCAATAGATATAGCATCTGCTTATTTATTGGCCATATGCCTCACTGTATGGCGAACTTATATCGCTGGAGTAGCTTTTGCATCTAGAATAATAAACTGGTCCTTAGAACCAGTGATCCTTGTAATAAATCTTTTACTGGTACTGCTCTAAAATTATTATTTCTAAAATCTCAGGCCCAAGATACAGAGCAATTGTTCAAATAACAAATAAGGGACTATTTAGATATAATAAGGACTGTTTAGTAATATTGCGCAGAGTTGTTTGCTTACAAGCTCACTTGAGAATCTGGGGGGAGTAATACCTCATGTTAAACCCCATAAGCAATAAAGTAGTTCAAGCATCCTTATAGTTCTAGTTAGTCTCTGAGTTGGATGCAATCAAGAATTCATGATCATTAAACGGCAAAATCGCGATATAACCAGAGTTTTTAGAGTATTATAAAAACCCTGATATGATTAGGAGCATGCTAGGAGTGATTAGCTCAGGAGTAAAAACTAGAAAGTGGTAGAGATTTTGAATTTTAAGCCAGTCCCCCTAAATTTTTGAAAATAAATTTGAATAATTTATTTGGTTTCAAGGAATAGTAGCCCAATTATTATCTAATATCTATAAAATAAACTGGCCTATGCTAATAAAGTCTGTTGTGGAATGTGTACTAATTAGGTATGACAACACTGCTGTAGCTAGCAGATGCGCAAGCCAGGTTTTGGATAGCTAGTCAGTGTATTAACAGTGTAATAAGTTAATAACTAATAGGATTGTTATTGAAAAGTTCATTATGATCACGCTTATTCACTGAAAGACTGAACAAAAATGGCGACGGAGATGGGATTCAAATCCACTAAAATAAAATAGATTCCTTCAAGGTTCTTAGGGGCTTTAACTCGTTCTTGGCCATAGTAGAAGGTTACCTAAAAGTTTAATTTCTAAAACTTCTATTAAATTAAATTTAAATTTATGAAATCAAAGACACATTTTTAATTATCAGTATTAAGTTTTTAATTTTTATTGCGATTTTTATTAGTTGACAATTGAGATTAAGTTGATTAACCTCGCGTACTTCTCGCAATTTTACCAAAAAAAAAAAAGTCTTTTACAATATAATATATAACACGCCTAAAATAATTTTGACTAGAATTTTTTTTGGTTTCATTCCTTTAAATTCTGCGAAAAAGCGGAAGATTGTACGTAGTACATTTAGGGAATAAAACATAATTATAATTTTAAAATCGTGAGAAAACGCAATGAAAAATAATATTTACAATAAATAAATATGAGGAGTATATAACTTAATATATATCGTAGCTTCCAAGTTTTGAGAAACTCTAATTTTTTAGATAACAAACAAATTAAAAAGTATTTAATGAAGTAGCTTAAATGATTTCATTTTAAATTTAAAAAGTTATAGAGATTATTATGGGAGTATTTTTATTTTAATATTTTATAAAACGGGAATATTTCAATTTTGGGGCAAGTTTTTACTTTAACTAATAATATTAGTTACAAACTTACAATGTATAACGAATTTTAATTGTTTCGAGTTTAAAATTCGTTAAATATTTAATAAATAAGGTGATAATTTTTGACTACGTTTCTGTATTATTTTTAACAATTATTTCATATTCTCAGGCCAATATTGAATATAGTATCGTTGTGTGGATCCCTCAAAAAGTCTATCGAGCCAATTGGACAATCCGTCCAACAGATGCTCTTCGAAAAGGACGCTACCCAAGGAATCATCATCGTCTCGAATCAGGTAACCAGCTTCTATATCACTCGTTTCCGATTCGCTACTGTCATTCATTCCAATGAATTCTCCGTTCGAAGCTCCTGGAGCACTCGTAGTTTTTCCCTAAAATGAAATAGGTTTTAAAACCTTATATATTGTTTGGAAATGGCAATTTAACTTTGATAAGATTACTCGCGAGTAGGTTGTTTAATTATTCACGAGTAGTAGGTTTAAATACTTAGTGAGTTGTCGGCTCAAATACTCACAAGCTACATGTTTACTTTTTACCTTTTTTTTTATGAAATACTCGATAGTAATTTTTTAAACATTACCTTGATGTTAAATCCTCGTCCCGGTTCGGCGTGTTTAGCGTGATAAACGCAAAAGTATTTTCTATGGCCATTTAACGAGAGAACGGTACCGATACAATTTTTAGGGTTGATATTCAACTCACGATCTTCACCGAGCGTTTGTTGTAACAGTCTTCGATACCATTCCAAATTTTTTTCAACCATAAGAAACGCGAACATCAAAGTTTTGTTCCTGTATAGATTACACAAATTTAAATACTACCAAATCTTTCCAAAAAAGTTCAATTCTGAGCCTTTAAATTACTTTCGATAAGGATGTACGCATTTGAAAAACTTTGGAAAAAGTTTTGGTTTAGATTCTGCATCGACGAGAAGTATAATGGTGCGACATCCCGGTTTTAAAAGCCGAACTAAACCGTTGTAGGTTTCTCCTCTCAATTCGTGGATATTTAATTTACAATCAGGCCTGTCAATTCAAAAAGGAGAAAAGAAATGCGGGGATACCATTAGAATAGCTAAATTCTTCGTAACACCATCTAAGAGTCGTACGATTTACACCCAATATAAGACAAAGAAGACATTTATAATGCCTACTTTGGCTTGCCATTAACGTACGGAGGTTGTTTGCCTTCCCGGCGATATTTTTCCTGGATGCTCTGCTCTTCTAATTGTCTATAAAAGTGAGAAAGAGTTTTTAGATATAATTTGGAGAATAAAGGGGCTTGATTCTCCCTTTAAAATTATTTTGAGTTGACTTACACCAAATAGGACATTAAATAGCCAACTAGAATGATAAACCCAACCGAAAGTAGGACCGACAAGGCTGGCAGTAGTTCTTGTCTGGTTATATTCTGTCGCAAGACGTCTCCCATCAATACCAGGCGGTTTACTATTCTACGAAATAATCCGTGAGCGTATTCGTCCGTCAAAGTGGATACTTTGGCCGAAAATGGCAAATATTCCGTTGTTTGATCTAAAATGTTCAGAGTGTCTTCCAATTCTTGTTTCGAAGAGTTTACCTGCTGAGATATATATTTTAGAATGCGAGTTAGGGGGTATACTAAAGGAAACCAACTTCATCGGCATCAATAAGCCACGGAGAATCTAGCCATTGATAGCGAACGCGGTCCATTTCTTTTCTCCATAAAACGACAATATGTAAAAGAGGATTAGTAGGTGATCCTTCGCCACTCGAAAGAGCTTTGACAAATTCTTTTTGTTTTTCTTGGTACAGGAACATAAATCTAGAAAGGTTTTAACAATAACCTTAGAATTTTCTCAGTCAGGAGATAAAAATTAAATGCTGTGCTGTATATTCAAGTTATATCGAGAATTATAATGCTCACACCAGATAAAGATGGTACCACTCTTTAAGAGTAAGGGGTGCCATGAGAACTATAATGCTTGGTATAACTTGTATACAACACTTTTATTGCCTATAAAAACCTTATTTTTTCTTTAGAAAAGTCTCCTTCTCGTATAAAATCCCTTAACGAGGCTCGGTGGAGATCGTGGGCTTTGGTATTTTGGGTAACGAGAACTACACACAATCTTTTGCGTGGGCGACCGGTATCGGGTGGGCAAAGAGTATCAAACATTTGTTGGGAAGACAAACGAGGTAGCAGAAGAAATTTATTGGCTTCCAGTACATCCACCATGGTTTGTGGGACTAATTCTCTCATACTAAGGGTCGCTATGGGTGCTGACGAGTTTTCATTGAAAATTAACAAGCTTTCCATATTAGGATTGACATTATATCGACGTTGAATGCTTTTAGTTGCGGGTAGACTTATTTGGATGTGAGCAAAGGCGGCCCTCATAATAAAACGATAGGCGACTAGAAGGTATCTCAGTTTCAAAACCTCTGATTTGCTAAAAAGTAAGACCCGAACGCGATTGTCCGACCAGCCATTTAGAAACTCGTCTACGGTAGTTTCATCAACCCTAGTTATAGTTCTGTAGGGAAATAGATTGCGGGCAAATTCCACGATTTTAGCCAAACTAAATTGACTCTCCTTGAAATGAATAACTTGGCCATCTATCACGCCGATTAAATAAGGCAGACCATTTACTCCAATTTTTCTCGTTAAACCGGCTTCGTGTTGGGAATGAATGCAAGCGAAACCCATCCCTATAAAAGATAATTGAAAAGTTTTCCGCATTGTAATACTTTAAGATTATTGCGGAATAAAGTAAAAGGTACATTAGAACAAAATTTATAACAATACCTAAAGGTTCGAGCTCTTGTATAACTTTTTGCCAAACAGGTTCAACGTGAAGGCAGGGAAAACATAAATCTCCATAAAACATGATTAAATAAGGCTTGTTAGCGCTGTTAGGTATTACGTTATTTTCGTAAGCCCTGTGTAAAATTAATTACGCCTCAGAAAAATTGAGTTTTCCTTATTTAGCAAAAGCTAGGAAATAGTTTTAGTTACTTTGTCGTGATAGTATTTCGATGATATACTGATCCTTGGTTAAAATTAAATTGGAATCTATAACCTCCTTTGTTAAAAACGGAATCAAATGGATCAAATTCGTATCTGTTGTATTGACTGTAATCTGGTTTTTGACGAAAATTAGGAGTGTCTTCGGTTTGACCATATCTATCGTATAGTTCCTTGCGTTCAGGGTCCATTAGAATCTAAGTTACGAGAAAATGTTCTCAAAATTTTGTTTAAAATGGTAACTTAATTTTTAACATACATCGTAAGCTTTATTTATGTCTATAAAATTGTTTTCCGCTTCAGGATCTTTGTTTTTATCCGGATGCCTGGAAAAATTTGAAATCACCTTGTAAAATAATTTTAAAGTTAAAATTAGGGATATTTAATTACCATTTTTTGGCCAATCTCTTATATGCTTGCTTTATCTCGGGAGCTGGTGTTTTTCTATTGACTCCCAATGTTTCGTAGGGATCCAGAGATTCGATTATAGTAGTAAAGGAAAACAAAATAACTAGGATGAAGCCACATTGCCTTATCGCGTCTAATTTAAATATCATTTTAGAAACTATTCCCAAAATCAGACGAATAAAAATAGGTCAAAAACCAAGGCTTCCTTATAGAATCATCAGCCGGATAATTCAATTGAAAGATTTATCTTTTTCTACATTTCCATTTTGCCAGAAATAACATAATAAATTTTAGAATTTAAACTAATTATAACTAACAATAATTATAGCTTAATTCATGGTGAAAACCAAGAAAAATCACCGATTTAGTCCTAATTTTCTATAAGGGTTTTTCCAGTTTCCACTTTCTTCCTTCTCTCTTTCTACGATCCCGAAATTTTTCTTTTTCCTTATTGATCCATGAACCTTGGTAAACAAACTCCAGAGTGACATCTGGAGACTATAAATTACTATATTGTGCAGATAAATTAATGGAAAATGCTATCTGAGATATAAGTACTTTAAAATTAAATATATTAATAAATCTTTCAAGTTATGGTTTAATAGCAATTGATGAAACGCGGTTAAAATAGGCCTAGAATAGACCAAACCACCCGAAAACTTGCCCCTGTAGAACTATAGAGTAACTTCTCCCTGGACACCGGTGTACAAGGAGAAGATAAACTAAATTATTACAGGGGCTAAAGTTTGTATGATCATAATATCGAGACCAAATGCATTTATAATTTGCTTTATTAACACTTATGATTAATTTTATTAAAACAACCTGGTTAGGTTAATTTATAATCTGAATTATAAACGTTAATTTAATAAAAATAGGAGATCCTGGGTTATAAATCTTTGGAAAATCATCCTCTGTACTTGAGAGGATGAGCTTATCCTAAATAGGCTTAACTTAATAAGGAATCACCGCGCGACTAAGTAGATTTCAGAACCAGGTTCCTACGCCTAGTTGATGAGAAATCGATTCTATCCACTTTATATCGGGAGGGGAAAGGTTCGAAACACTGTTAAGGTTATAAATCAAAAGGTAGAAAGCCGAGCTGCGCGTTAGAGCTATAGCCGGTCGCTCTATAGGTTAGTGAAATTAGCTCGAAACGTAATTAGGGAATGGTTTCAGTTTGCGAACCGCGCCTCTTCTCTTATAGGCATAGACGCGACTATGCGCTCTTACGTAACCTATATTTCAATAGCTGGCCGCGCGAAATTAGAAAATATATACAATTTATGTCCTGAGATAAGGTTATAGAGCACAGACCAGCAGGAAGTACCGAAGCCTAACGAAAGTTCAAAACTTCATCGCGTCTGAAAGCCAAAAATATCGAGTTACCATTTTTCACATTTCAGTATAAACATTTCCTTAAAGTTTATGGGGGAAAGTCCTATTTATTGATTTAATTATTAACGGTGTTTTACAAACCAATAAACCTTGTTCATAAACCTTGAAGATTAATTATCTAAATCTTGAGAGGATCTTAGAACAAGCACTGAAAAATTTTATTTTTGATTTGCGAATGACTTCTGCAAATATTTTTTAAGAGATAAATTTCCTTTTAACAGCAATGATATAATTTCTTAGTGATTCAGGGAAGCGTTAGGTGCTAATAACCCAAAAATAATTACACGAAATAATCGTAATGATAGAAAATTTATAATGTTATAACTATGGGAAAAGTCACTCTCACTTTGCCCTAAATTAACGTTTTAATATTGTCTTCCGATTTCGTTCACCCGCTGCCAAAACGCCAAAGTAGAGAAAGACGAAAAAACGTATTAGATTAAAGAGCTTTTGGGAATGGGCGGAAAAGGTAAACACCCGAAAAGAAGCTCAAGATCAGCTGCCACAGAGTCCCCTTTCCACTTTCCCCCCTCCACCGATACGTGAAAATCAAGCTTTCCTCTCTCTTCTCCTCTCATTCCGAGATTCTCGTAGTAGAGAACGCACACGCTAGTCGTTTGTCCGAAAGATTCGAGATGCGCCCAAAATTGATCTGAGACCAAAATACAAATTTTAGTTTAGTGACAAAAAAACCTTTGAAACTGGAAAAACAGGACCCACCAGACGGGGAGGCCACTGGACTAGGCCAAGGTATGTTATATTGGCCCACAAAAACCCATGTCAAACTGTTTGAATTGTTAGTTCACTTTTAGTCCCGTCGAGCATCCGAACTAATCAGTCTTGAAAAGTTGACACGAGTTTCGTGTATTTGAAATTAGTTTTTTACAATACTAGAAAAAGAGCAGATTTCACGATTATATCAAAAATATTCTGGTGCGCGAAGAGGGGCTAAATGTGACAATAATTAATAGATTCTTGATATTTGATAGAATAAAAGTATAGGTTAGGTTTGATAAAGTTTTCAGTGATTAAATTGGCGCGAAAGTTGTTTGTAATTTAAAAATTACACTAGGCAACTGAAACTTTATCAGCATCTGTACAAATAAAATTGTCATGGGTTATGGTATTTCACGCGCATTAATAAGATACTTTTAAAAGATAATCAGGTGCATCGACATGTAGTGTAATAACGTAGGCAGGTCGTCGCGATCTTGAAACTCCACCCACAACGGGTTCCTTGAATTACGGCTAGGCTTTATTGAAAGACGCGCATTCCTAGTGTAATGAGATCATATTCTTGATATTACTAAGATATATTATATACAATACATATGGAACCTCGCTTAATTAGATTCAAAATGATCGTTGATATATTGCGCTGATAGTTATTATCATAAGTGTATTACTTATCGCAACTTAAGTTATAGACTTTTATGTATATTTAAAATGTAAATTGTGATTTTTAACTCATAATCTTTCCCGTTTTAAGGGTTATCTTTTGCTGTTGCCAATAATAATGTCTAGATCAACATGAAATATGTATTTCTCGGTTATTTTTTTCTTCACTCGATCAGTTCCAGATTTTTAAAACTGGCCCTTTTTAAAGCTCTACAAAATTGTTAGCGAGATAGTTTTATAGTGAGTTTACAACTTATTTCATTATAAACTTACGGTATTAGTCTTATTTTAGCGATATATTTTTATTTCGTATGAATATGTAATGAGGGCAGTTCAATGAATATGCATTTATTCATTTAGTTGAGCTTTCTTTCATTGTTTAACCATTTTCAGGGAATATCCTATAGTACAGTTACCTTTGATTGGTACGATACAAATAAAGCTAAGATAACGGTTATATCTTTCATAATTTGCATATGGATCTGAAGGGATCCCATGAAATTTCTTGTATTAGTTTGTTTTTCACGACTTGACCCTAAACACGGTCTGAGGCGCGGGAAAAACCAATCGTTACGAGAGACACAGCGAGTATAAAAAGTTGTAGACTCTAAATATATATTTTTTTATATAAAAAGCTCCGGATAAAGTCAGTACCTCGTTTCCCGTTATTCACGAATAAGAAATAGGTATTTTTTTTATGACACATCTCGTTTCGCGCCCAAAAATTTATAGCCCATATAAAGTCGTTCCAAATAGAACATAAACTATTTTTTCTTCCGGTATTTTTTTTTTTGGACTCAATTTTTCCGGAAGCTATTTCTCTTGTATTGCTCCTTCATCCTTCTTGGGATGATATAAGCAAACCTAAGACGGAAGCTCAACCTACGATAATTTATAAAAATCTAATAAAAAAAGTTTTTATATACCAAAGTATGATACTAATGGAGTTTGCAGAAAGCATTTTCAGGCCCTTTAGGAACACACGAAAGTTTTTGAACGTTACAATAAAGCTAGACGTTGATATATTTATGCTAATTTGTTTGAAATTATATATTCCTGTTCAAGGGAATATAACTTACAAGGATTTTATTTAAAATGCCCAACACCAACATTCAACCAGCTAAGCCACTGCCAGTATTTTAAATTAAGAGGTTATATTCCATTTTAGGACCAGGGCTAGATCTTGTACAGGATTTGGAAATAACAATTACTCACTAATCCTAAATTACGAGAGCCAAAGAAGGAGGGGCCTAATATTGGAACGTATTTTCAAAAACTTCTCGCGAGTTTCTTAGGTTAATAAATATATCACTCGAAAGAGCTTGAAATATTGCCCAACAGAATTCTCAGTCGCAAAATCTATCATTTATTTTTTGGCTCCACAAAATCACTATGCTTGGTTTTCTACAAGGTATAGGAAAGTTTTTAAACCTGAACGATCTTCAAACTCCAGAGTGAAGTTCAAAACTTACGCTAGTATATATATATGTACCCTAATATAACAGAAATAATATATATCTAGTACAGCAACTCGATGAGAAATATATTTTTTAGGTGGCAAGGTAGATTTGGTTTCCGCGATGGCTTCCTCGGTTAAAAATAGAGAAAAAAAAGAAAGGTAAACTTCGTAGCTAAAAAGAAACCTTCCGTAACCTTCGACCTTAAAGGAGAATATATTTATACATATATAGCGAAAGGTGGAATCTAATTTTGGGTAGCCAATTTCCCTTTCAGCGCTCTCACTCATTTAGCTTTTATCGTCGGGAGTATTTTTGTCGCCTTTTACCGTAATCTTGTCTCAAATCTAATAATCTTTACTCGACCCATTCTACTGTCACGTTCGCACTAGTTCCCCGCATACTGACTTATTGCGTATATAAACTATACCTTGTCTAGCGCGCCCTTTTCTTATAATATCCGAAGAGAAATTAATACCTTAATGTACTTGTCCCAAAATTCAATAAATGTCGGCTTCACCCAAAGCACCAGAGCGCGGCTGTTGAAACACTTCTACAGGATAATTTGCTAATTTGATTTATCCGGATTAATCTCTCGTGACACTTGACCGCGAATAACTCGTTAAGTAATTGTAATTATACTTATATTGGATTAAGAAACGATAAATTAGTCATGGTATAAATATATGCAAAAAATAAATAATAAAAATAATTAAATTATATCAATATTCTTTAATTCGAGTCGTAGTAGACCAGAATCCATATCAGGATTGCTCGAGTTCACGGAATACAATTTTATATCCAAAAATTGGGGCACGAAGCGTTAACCCTAATCAAAATCCCTAAAAGGATAAACCAAAACAGTTTTTATACACGACAAAGAACTAGCGAAACCTTATTGTTGCTAGCGAGATAGGCATGTGTCGAAATCAATCTGAGAATTCAGTCCGTATAATATGAGGCTATTTGCGTGATTTGTAGACTGTACTATTTAAAATAGGGTGGAGAGTGACCTTGTTCTAGTTGCAATCTCAGTCTAATTCTTATACTTTTGTAGTTTTTGTTCAGTTTTTATTTACTCTTCACCTCTGCAGAAAAAAATGTTTTTACGAATAGTTCGTATTTAAAGGGAATGTAACACGCATTATTATTCCACGATTCTGGTTTTAATTGAAATTAAGTCACGAAATATAGTGGAATCGCTATAGATATGCTGGGATAGGCTGAAGCCTATGTTGAGATTTCGCAGGAGCCTCGAACTTCTCCCAAATGGGGTCTCCAAATATTATAATTTGGGCCTCATCTATTATGGACACTTATCGTTAAAGGCCCTAGCTGCTCTGTAATTTGCCCCTTTAAAATGTTCTTCCTTATGCACACATCTTAGCTTTAACTGTACAAATTGTTATGGTCAACGGCGTCTGCTAAGCTAGAAAAGAAGGCGACTTTAAAAGGGATTTCAAATAGCAGAGTCCGTTTAAGTATTGCAACGTCTATAACTTATGGAAATTTTATTTTTCGCTCTTTCAAAGAATGAAATGAGTCGGTTTGACGGTTCACAGTTGGACCAACTGCCTTTATTTTAGTCCAACATAGAACGCCAAGTGGGTTATAGTCCCTTTAAAGTTAAAGCCTTTTTTAATTTAGAGTCAAAACCTTGTAAAAGTGCTTTATCATTGAATCCCCAATTGAATAAAAACTGGCAAAAAAATCTTATTTTTTTAAGACTCAGCATTCTTAATTTAGCTTCTTTTTCTTTACTGAATTTTTGCATTCAAAGCTGAATAGAGATTGAGTAAAAGTAATGGAATAGGAAAAAAAACTTCCATTTGACTAAATGAAATTAAGAAAGGTGAAAATGCAAATTTTAAGTGAATCGTTCTTGTACAACAATGCTAAATAAGAATTTATATTATGTTTGGGAGATAAAATGGAGGATTTAAAAGCATACTTAATTAGTAATCTTGATTCTTCTTCGAAACAGAGATGTAAATAAATTGTAAGAACTGAAAAAGGGGTGGAAAAAATCAAAGAAGGTTTTTAAGAGTACATAAGTTAATTGAATGGATAAATAGTTTGCAATCCTGGAATCAACCAGTTTTTTTTTTTAAGTTCTAAAAGATTTTTATTTATATTTAAAAAGTGAAAAAGTAAACAACTTATTTTGAATTTACGAAAAATAAATTGTGCATTGAAATTAATGTATGTCGAAAGGGAACAAAAATAATATTAGAGGCGTTCATACTAGATCTTGTATCGAACTGCTTCGGGAACGAGTTTAAAACCGATTTGTCTTCAACACCCTACAGATGAAGCTATAATAAATCGGTTTATGAAGATGATATCTGAACAGATGAGGCTTGAAACGATTCCAAGTGATTTAAATATCGATTAAAATCGATTACGATACGCTAGTGTGAACGTAATTTTTGTTATTAGCTTTGAATTAACCTTGAATGTTCAAATTTACTTTTCAAACTATAGTAATTATAATTTTTTACCATGGCTCACAATAGTTAACCAGAAATGTATACAATTTGACTTCTCCAAACTGTTGAACTATGTTTCAAAGTTTCTAGTGTGAACGCGACTTTTAAATTTGCTTCCCTTTCGCTCACTCAACGTTGTCTGCTTATTTGAACTGACCTTCAAATAGCGCGATTACCGCTAGCTGCCACTATGATTCCCCAGTGCTATTTACGTTATGAAATAAGCAGTCGCGACGTGTGTCTAGAAATTTGGTTTATACCACCTTTAAAGTGAATATAAATTAGAACGAAAAAAAGTCTGCTAACGCGCGCGACTTCTTGTTCCCTAACGAAACTTGATAATATATAGAACATTTGTTCAACGTAGTGGCAGGAATGTTAAGCTGTACCGTACACCTTGTGCAATTGCTTTATACTTCATTCAATTAATCTCTTGATGCCAAATAGCAGGTGGAAAACTGGAAGTGATTTATCAATTTTAGAAGTCTTTTATCTGGTCTTTAGTATCAACCGACAAAAGTAATGTAATAAGCAGACGACGTTGACCAACCAATTGGAGAGAAATCTTTCAACGAGCACTTTCTATTTAGCACATAACATATTTCAATTGACGAATGAAATAGAAGGAATAGACTTAAAAAATAACTCCGCTTTCCTCTTCACCTTCCCTTTTAAACCTTTTTTGGTTTGGCCCGGGTCGGGCCGTCTTTTAATTTTCTCTGAATATATGGAAAAAGTAAGGTAAGCGGAATTAATCCGGTTCTTTCGCGGTTAAGAGCAATCCAATCAGCTCACTATAGTCAAAAGAAGACCATACTTTTGTTCGCGTACCAATTTACAAAACTAGCGAAAGCTAAGGCGGAATAATACACAATGTTTAACCACAAATTGATGAAAATAGTTGCTATAAAGTTCTCTTGAATACCCGAAGAACTCCTCAAACTGAAGTCGCTTCGAAAATAAGCTATTGGAAGCTTAGTTTTCTAAAGAGAAACTCGGTGATGGAAGTGGTATTGTAAGTGTCAACCTTGGAAGATACCTAAATCTCCGTTTTAAAACCTATTTTCCAATAGATATTAAGGTTTTTTCCAAGGCTGTGAAGAGTATAGTTTTAATAATTTCTACTATAATCGAAATCACTATTAGTTTTCAGCACGTAGAAAGTTAGGTAACGTGTCTATCTCGAAAAAAACAAATAGAGATGTAATCAAGCCTAGATTGAACGTGCTGAAAACTCTAACTGACCCTGACTATTTGTAAAGCTCCGCCTTCGAGCGTAAAAATTCTGGGACCGAAAACGTGGCTTAGTAAACATCGGACCCATGATAAAAGCTCATTTATTAAATGAGACAAAAAAATTAAAAAATTAATAAGTTGACTCGATTTTAACTTTTTAAATGTTAATTAATCTCAAGTTTTTCATGATCAGGAAACGTTTTAATCTTTTGCCTATAGTCATAAGTTTATAACTTATCTTCTAGAAGATATAACTTCTTACCGGCTACAAATTAATAGAGCCAACAGTAATAGTATGACAGTTTACTGTAAGTCAATGTTTTTTCAATATCTTACTCTGAATATAGTTAAATATTCACAAGTCATGATTATATTTTCTTTCCCTATCTTTTATTTTTATCAATAAATAATTATACGCTTTTATTTATTTAACCCGAGGATCTTATTTAGAATAAATAATTGCCCGTCCATCTTACTGCAACTTTTTATTTTTCTTAGCTTCTCCCGAGGGCTCTTCTTCATATAAAGGAATTTATAAAGGCTACGGCGGGGTAATACGAAATATTAAACTACCCAAAACACTATGATGGTTGTGAATTAATCCGCCTCAGCCTTGGCAAGATTACAAACTAATCTCGAACAAAATTATAGGGATGAGAAGATGCCACTTCATTTCGTCATGCCGGAATAAACCAATATATTCCAAGTGAAGGCGTCAGCTTTGAAAGAGTTAAAAACTTTTAAAGGTTAATCTCCTTTCATCGCGCCTTTGATTCTATTGTTTTTATTTTGTCGGGCGGAATAGGTCTAAAAAGAGATTTATTTGAAGAAGAGAAGCCTCGGCGTTGAGCTTTGGGGAAATGCTACGATTTTTCTCTCTCAGGGGATCGAGGGAAGTTCGGGTTGGTGTCAGATCAGTCTTAGGTTTCATAAAGTACAAACCTTTTAGTATTGATTGATTCATTTATTTGAAATGTACCTTAACCGAAGTCAGCCCTTATTTGGTTTGTGTTGAAATTTGAAACTGATTTTGACTGTATCGCGTTCTAACTTTTGCTGTTTGGTTGTTGGTGCTGTTTTTCTTTTCGCGTTATTTATCAACACTAACGTCTTTTTTTTCTGTAATAGTCGAATAATAGCCTCCGTCTATTTAGTTGTAACGAACGTACGTCTCGTTCAGACTACAGCATCTTTGAAATTTGGGGAATGGATGTAAAGAGAACTGAAAGAGACGTAGAATCAAACGCGGTATAGACCTTTTTTCGCGCCAAAATGTGGGTGCAGGCATTGGGTGTGTCAAAAGCTAGGAATTCGACCTTGGTTGTATATTACGGTGCTAACAATATAGGATAAAAAGCTAATGGGAACTGTGCAAAGTTTTATGTGTGAACGTAGCTATTGCAACTATAACATAATAACAGGAAGCCAATGCCAAACTTTTCGTGTCGAAATAGAAGGATTAGACTTTAACTCCCTATCCGACAGTTTTGTGTACTATAGAAAAATAACTTTAAATGTCACGTCTAGCCAAATGACAAAGGAAGACTTGTGAAACTAAGCCCCTACATTTACGTCACTATATATATACTGATCCCACTGTTACGTCGATGACTCGATGGGCATTTATTCTAGGTTTGATAAAGATTAAACCGGGCAATTCTGCTTATTCTACCTTCGGTTGCTCTATTGATTGTAAAGAGCACATACGAGACTTCTAAATTATATTTGACAGCGAGAGACCAATAAGTACTTGACCTGGTGACCTATAGACTACGTATTTCGGTGGTATTTCTTGAACGATTAAACCAATAAAAGAATGGCAAGGTTCGTACAAAACCGGGAAAACCTGGAAAATTATTTTGAGTCAAATATCTTAGGGAAAATCGTAATTAGTTGCGAAAATGGGGGAAATGATAAAAGGTTATGACTCTTAAAATTGTTTCAAACCCAAAAATAGTTCAATTAATATGATCCAATTAATTTCTCACGAACAAGATTGCAAGATTGTGATCTTGTAATAATCTAGTTCGCGAGATCTAAGCTAAACGGCTTCCACCAAGTGTTCTCCACCACCATATTAATCAATTTCTTCTTGGTAGAAGTCGTAATATATCAGCCGATACATAATTAATTAGAATCTAATTTTATAATTCATATCAACATAAAAATCGAAGAACATTAATCAAAATATAAACAAAGAAGATGGAACTTTGATAATTTAAAAGTTCTTATACGATCTTTTTTTTTAAAAATCACAAGAGATTATTGTTAGCTGACTTAGGTCTTACTACTTCTCCGATGTATTGACAAAATCTCTCTTAAGTCTATTAACCCTCTGATTGATGAGTTTGTTTCTCGTTAGGGGGTGGGGAAAAAACCTTATATCCTTCCGCCCACGTATAATGTTTCACACATAACTTATTTTTTTCGTTTCGGGTCGCGCGAAGGTGATAGAAGTTGTTCCGTCGCCATGACAACGCCAGCTGATCCAGAAACTGGAGATACGAGAAGAGGAGACCACGAATATCAAACCTACAGGTAAAAATCTAGTAATCGACCTGCCAGATGCCGACCACGACCGAAGCTTTTTAAGATTCACTTTTCAGTTTACAACATTCGCGAAGTTACGTTACCATCTATCTTTAAGATATCAAATCATAGAGATAAAAACGGGTCAACCTTTTATACGCGCTGAAAAGTCAAATTTATTCTATATAATTCGAAATCTTTGTCCAAACTCTCCAAGGAATCTTACCAGAAAAGTACAGTAAACAAAAAAATTGAGGGTTTTCTAGAACAACGCCTATTGGTTCGGATATATCACTGGTTTTTTGGCCTAGACCGACTAAAAGATAGCTTTTAGTTTTATATTTGCTGAAATCACAATTTGGGACATTTACTGTACGTAGGAAGGTAGTTTTGGCCACCTGGTATAAAAAAAGGACAAGCCTCACGAGCCCAAATAAAATTTCTGATTAATTTAGTTTAAGTCTAGGTTAATTATATTATAATGAAATTCAAAGCTATCCAATCATATCAGTGAGAGTTATTACAGACTTTTTTTTTCTCTCTATTAGGTTTAACATTGTGTATTAATCCGCCTCAGCTTTTCCGAAAGAACAAGACGTCTAATTTACATTCTTTAACACGTTGATTGCGAAAACTATTATAATTAAAAAATTAATAAAACGGAGGTGGGATGTTACATTGTTAAATCTCATATGGAAAAAAAAAAAATGCTCGTTTCTAGCTTCCCAGCTCAAACACGAAAGTGGCTGAAAGTTATTAGAACTTTGTTTTTGGTCCATGACGCTGTCACATGTGTCTTCTCTTAACAGCGGTCGTTGCCAAAATTCTCGAACTCCTTTGGAACAGATGCTCCTGACTCTTTTAGTGGTCCTTTCTACGCTTTGCGCCGTTCTGGTGGTCTTACTAACCCGGAGACCACTCGTCTCTACTCTACTAGAACGTAAGATGTCATCAATTTTTATTATATATATACTTTTGCTCAATAGCGAAATTTGAGGCGGAATAATACGCGATGTTAATCCTCAAAGAGCCTAAAAGTAGTCTTTGCAAATTTCTTTTGAAATGAGAATAAGGTCATTTCCATCTCTTGGAGAAATAAAGCTAATGACAACGGAGCTGGAAATAAAATAATCTAAGATGAACCGATAAGCACCGATTTGGATTATTGATTTAAAAAATTGGTGTTAAGCTTCTAGCCCCCATCCTATTTTCCATATCGCTTTGTTCGCGAGCAATTCTTAAGGCGCGTTCAGACTAGATTAAATTAACAATAATCGTCAGTTGCCCTATATCTCTCTTGTCACTGTTCAGAGACATTTGTAAACGCGACAGAGAAAAAGGCAAACAAACGCTGATTTTGATGCTTGTGTTGTTTGAACCCACTCACAAGATTTTACAATTTGACCTTTCAAATTGGGTTTTAAAACATCTAGTGTGAACGCTTCTTGAGAAGCTTATGGTCCGAAATTTGAAACCGCGACTCTGAAGATAAGTCTAGAACAATAAATTAGTTTTGTATGACACCTAATTTCGAACTGCGCGGTGCATTTTCCCAATTATAGTTATAACGCTCTTTATATGTTACACTACCGCTTCGCTTTATTGCTACACCACACTTTAAAGGGAAGGTGAAAAATAAATTAATTTATTTTAACCACAATTCTATATTCTTAAATTATATCAATGTTATCGAGGCAGTTATTATACGATTAAAATTTTTAAATGTAAAGACGTTAACCATTTTTTGTATCGATATAGAAGCCTTCAACCAATTTTAAATTTCAAATTCTTTTAAGCCTAATTTTAATTTTATGCGCTTAAATATTCCTCTATTAAATAAAAATTGTGATAGTGGTTTAAATGAGCATTCGGAATTCATTTAGGATTAATGACTTGATTAAATATTTATTTCACCCTCCCTTGAAAGGAAAAAGTGAAAATTTAGATCAGTTTATTTCATGACGTGATTAGCGGACCCTACTCCGTTTACAACCACGAGTAATATTTTATGATTTTCATTTTTTTTTATCTCATTCTCTCTGATGTCCGACGTTTTTAGCTTCCGAATTTGATAACGAAAATCTTAGCTGTTCCTCCAGAAATTGCGTCTTTCATAAAGTTGACGTTTGCACGACGGAAGCTTGCGTCAAAGCTGGTATGTTATTACGTATTTCTTGGTAAACTTTTAAAATTTGAATCCGAAAGTGTTTGGAATGAACGGAAAAGGGATGTCTGGTCAGATATTTCAGTTGGCTACAAACTGAAATCTTAAATGCACGTTTCCCCGCATAGCATTGGGACTTTTAGGCCAGCAGACCATAGGGGCAAGACAAGGGAGCTATTCTTAGCATTATTTTGAAAAAATATTAATATGCCTAAGTTCTTTAGATTGATTTGATAAGTGTTTCGACACTTAAGTTTATAACGTAGAGTAGGCTTCAAATAATTTTTGAAATATTTGTACTCTTTGGAGATGTCCTTAATGGATTTTTAACTCCAATACTTCTCCAATTGAGGGACTCGGATTCTTATTTAACTTTTAAAAATAAACGGTTGAATGTTTTGTTTTTATTGGCAATGAGACGAGGGCGCGCCAATCATATTTTGAAAAGGGGAAAACTTTTGACAGGCACGCTTGGAAATAGTTGTTATTTTAAAGATATAAATCTCTTTTCCCGTCAGTACTTTGAAATTAGCTATCAATTTATCACTTTATAATTAAGTTTGACATTTTTATCCTCCTTTAAACCTCTAGTCTGGGATTACCAACCATGTTTATTTAATCAAGAAAGTGGTTCTCCTTACGGACTCTTTCATTAAATTTTTTTTGACAGTTTATATAAACTTAAAAACCCAGGAAAGAAAGATAAACATTGGCAGATAATAATATTACGTCAAATTTGGTCATATTACGTTTTTTTCCCTCCCCCCGCGCGTAACAGCCGCGGCTTTTCTCCGCAATATGGACCAAACTGAAGGTATTAAACAAGCGGATCAGTAGTATAATTTAATTACTAATAATTCAACTACTCTGATTAAGATCCTTGCTCCGATTTTTACAAGTTCGCTTGTGGCAGATGGCATTTAAATCACATATTACCTCCCGATGGTTTTCATTACGACACATTCTCGCAAATGAAGGACGAATTGAAAACAACCCTCAGAGGTGATGAACTTATGATGGATAAGTGTTTAAAGAGTCGATAGTGGCTGGGTTCAATGACGTAAATACCAAAGCCTCGGGTAGGCTATAGCTAGAGGAGGTATCTCTGGTACGCGTCGCTGAACGTTGGTCGTATCTGGTTATAAGGTTTGAGGGGATAAACCCCTTGATTTTTTTTTAAACAATTTTTCTCACGACAGTTTTATTAGAAGCCCCTATTGATGAGTTTGACAGCAATGCAACGGCAAATGTGAAGAATCTCTACGCGTCTTGTATGAACGAAAGTAAGCCTAATTACGTGATATATTATGGTTTATTAGAAAGTTAAAATATTTAAAAAATAACTCGTCTGAACTTTTAATTCGCTAACAAAATAATTTTTGTAGGTATTATAGAAGAAAGACAAGAAGGTCCTCTTTTAGAAATCTTAGAAACTCTGGGAGGGTGGCCAGTTATCAATCCTAACTGGACTGAAGAAAATTTCAACTGGGTTGAAATGATGGCCAAATTAAGACAGTTGAATTACGATATTTTAGTCGGACAAGGTGTAGGACCTGATGGAAAGAATTCCTCGATCAATATCATACAGGTACTTTGCCAACACATTTATAGGTTTACGGCTGGAAGTGTGTTTTATATTTAGAGCTTTCATTCATAGATTGACCAAGCTGACTTAGGATTGCAAAGTAGGGATTATTACAACTACGGTTCGGAGCAGTTAGCTGCGTATAAAAGATTTATGATCGAAGTAGCGTGTTTACTAGGAGCGCCCAAAGAATTGGCCGAATTAGAACTAAACGAAGTTGTAGAGTTTGAAATGAAAATTGCTAATGTAAGATTGGTTTGCGTCAGAATTGATTTTAAACTATCTTAAATTGAATTTTTGATCATGTAGTTGACTGTGCCTAATGAGGAGAGAAGAAATTTCAGTGCCATATATCAAAAGATGACTTTGAAGGAGCTTCAAGATAGTGTTCCTCTAGTAAGAAAACGTACTTTTATCGATTTTCTTTTTTATTAAGACCCACGTGTTTTCAACGTGTTTGAATTATTAATGCACGTATCGTCAATAGATGGCAGTTTACTTCTCCCCCTATAAGATAAGAGAAAGAAAATATACAATTGTCGTCTGCTTAGTGATTACCATTAAGTTCAATAACGAATCCCGGCATGTGCTTCATTTCATCGGCTTAAATTTAAGTTTTAATTTGGTTAAGGTGCTTTTATATTAAAAGTTTACATATTATGCAAGATAAGCCGTGCTTTTTTGTAATTAAACTGCTGTTTCGAAAATTTCAAAAGTTTATACGGTTAAAAAGGATTTCGGTAAGCTTTGGCTAATGTTCATGTAGCGGCTTGTAGCCTGTAGTTAAGTACTGAAGTTAAGTCGGACTCGGGGACTCGAAGCCGCGGTGGATGCTCCTTTCAGGCTTCATTATTTAAAATTGTGATTTCGTGGTAAAATGAAATAGAACATTTCACAATATTCTGAAAAATGAATGCGTTATTTAAATTTGAACAAACAATGCACTGGGTGGTTTGGACAGGAAGTTGTGTATATTCCTTATACTGCTTCTGTCTCGCGTCTCACAATTATTTAAATCAGTTAGACCCTGGTGATTTTAAACCAGGATGGAGCTTTTTAAACACAAAACAAGACATATCAGACTACGAATGGATTACTTTTAAGGATGCTTGGAACAGATATTGGTTTTGGATAGTTGGACAATGTATTTCGTCCATAGTATTGAGAGAGCTACGATTCTCCCGAGTAATGATCATGTGCCATAATATTATGATTTCATTTTTGTTTGTGGTTGCGGTGCTAGGATACAAATGTTTAATCTTATACGTTTTAAACGTCATCATTTGCCTTTTAGCTAGTGTAACAGGATCAAAATTAACCTCGTATATTGTGCCAATATTAGCCATATTAACTCAAACTTTATACAATTTAAACCAAGATGAGCATGTTGCCTATAACAGGAACCTTTTTGAATCAATTATATTCGAAGTTGGACTTGGCTGGCTTAATATGAGGTGTATAAGCTTCTCAATTGATCGAATAAACCAATCTAAATCAAATTTTAGTTGCCAGGACCTCATTTACGTTTTTAGTTACTGTTTTTATTTGCCTTGTTACTTTACTGGACCAATTATGCTTTATTACGATTACGAAGCTCAGAGTTCTATATCAAGAAAGTCCATAATCTTTACTAATCCTTTACTATTTATTTTAAACGTTCTACGGTACGTCTTCTATTATTACTCTTTAGAAATAGTAACCCATTATTGCTATTCTACCGGCTTTCAGTTTTACCCAGACTTAGCAAACCAATTAGATTCTTGGACTCTTTGTGGTCTCGGGTACGCTTTACCCTGCGTATTTTATCTAAAATACAAATTAGTCTATGGTTTTATGGGTTTAATTTCAGAAACTCAAGGCCTAAAGTTGCCACCCCCTCCCAAATGCGTTTCTCGAGGTCATTTAAGTTCATTCCTATGGAAACATTTTGATCGCGGGCTTTATTTATGGATACTTAGATATTTGTATCTACCTTTAATTGGCTCTTCGCAAAATTTACCTCGTAGAATTTTATCTTCTACTGTTTGTTTCGCTTTTATGGCAATATGGCACGGTTTGCACTATACTATTAATGTTTGGTGCCTTTTAAACTACGCTGGCGTGACTTTAGAAATGACGGGAGCCGTAATAGGAAAGATAATATTAGATAAATTAAATTTGAAGCCTTCGGAATTGGCTCTTCAAAGATTGCGAGCTTTAGCTGGAGCACCTTTTTTCACGCATATGTGCATCACAAATATTTTCTTTCTATCAAACTACGAAGTTGGCATTCTATTTTGGAAAAAAATTGTATTCGGTTTTCCTATTCCACTCCTGAGTACCTTATTCATCATGTACTGCGGTAGTCACGTATCTTTAGATTTTAAAAAATATGAAGAACGCCATCTTTATAAAATAGATGGAAAGAAATGTAATTGAACCAATTTCATAAAATTATGGCTAATTTCACGTTTAAAGGGATAATCAAGCATAGTCTTCTCATCATATACATCTTCATAATTGTTATTCTTCCAAATTAATGGAACCTTGCATGGTTAAAGTATTTATTGTTAGCTCTTTAATTTTTTTGTACCATAAAAAGTAAAACCGCATGATTGTGTTATAATTTTATGAAAGAAAATCACAAGCCCCTTAAAAAATAGATAAACTGGACATTATACTTTGAATTGATAACACCGGTAACTCTAAATGAAACTGAAGAATTAGTTGTCTTTGCTTTGGAATATTTACAAAACATCTCACTTCTAGTCGAAAAATCACCTAAAAGGTTAATACAATTGTTTTAATTAAGTTATTCGATAAATTTCGACAAAAAAAAACCTTGTTTTATAGGTTAATCGCAAACTATCTACTCTGGAGATTTATCCAAAACCGAGTTGGCAATTTGGATCGACGATTTTTGAATGCTCAGCAAAATTTTCATAAAGTACAATACGGCGTTCAAACAGCTCCTCATAGATGGAAAACTTGCACAGTTTATGTCAACAAAAATATGGGTATGGCCGTGGGAGCCCTGTTCATACGAGCTCACTTCAATGAAGACAGTAAGAAAAAGGCTGAAGAAATGATCGCCGATATTAAAGAAGCTTTTCAAGAAATTCTCGAGGAAGCCAGTTGGATGGATAATGATACTTTATTCATTGCCCAAGAAAAAGTATGACCCCTTTTTGGGGTAAGATGATCAAAATATCTTAAAAAAAGACATTTGATCTTATTTTTAGGCTCGAATGATGACTCAAAAGATCGGGTACCCGGAATACATAAACAATTCGGAACTATTAGACAAGGATTTTGAAGGGGTATACCTTCCTTCAACTCTAATCTATCTAAAGCCTCTCGGAGAAATAATTATTCTTAGGTCACGGCTTTGTTCTAGGTAGAATTCAAACCAGATACCTATTTTGAGAATGTCTTGAACTCTCTTCGTCATTACGCTTTGAAGGAACAATTGAAATTACGAATTCCTGTCGACAAGACAATCTGGGTTACCTCGCCCGCTGTAGTTAACGCTTTTTACACCAGATCCAAGAATTTTATAAGTATGCATTTTACTATTTAGATTAATTTAATCAGTTGAAACCTTAAGGGATACGAGATTCTAATAACAAGTTTTATAATTATTAATTAGGTTAAAAATGTGTAAACACTGTATCAAAACTCGCAACAAAGGCTCTGGGATAGTTATCAAAGTCGCGAACAAGTCTCTTTAACCATAAATCTGTTTCAAATAAATTTTAGAATGTAAAAATTCTCGAGAAAACTCAGTTTCTAAATTTCTTCGAGCCAAATTTGGCAACTTTGATAACTAACAGTGAATTACAACAAAACCTTTGAGAAGTAACTGAGTTTTTATAATGTTTTTTGACATAAGTCTAAATACTAAATAGATAAAAAATATCAAAGTCTAGTATCCCTTTATCCAGATTATTTTAATACTAGGATTTCTCTCTAGGTTTTCCTGCTGGTATTCTTCAGCCTCCGCTATATCATCAACACTATCCTAGATCTATAAACTACGGTGGAATTGGTGTGGTAATTGGACATGAAATAACACACGGATTTGACGATAAAGGTACCAAACTCAAACACAAGTCTTTAAAGTTTAAAGCTGAGCGAGTATTTGATTGAATTGATAAATCTATCAATTTATGATTACCAGTACTCTAATCAGGAATGAGTACTCGAATAAGAGTATCATAATTGATTGATGACACCACGAAAATTTGGGTAATCCTTAATTAATCATTCACAATTGGCATCTAATTTTATTCAGAATTTTTAGTTAATAAATAACCTAAGACAGCCATGGCCCAAAATAATCATTAATCTCTTTAAGAATGAGTACTCTTACATGACTCCCAAACAGTTTACAAAGAAATTGTAATCGAGTACTCGATAAACGAATCAATTATACTTGCTAGTCATTATTGAAGTTCAGATTTTAAAACAATTTCAGGAAGGCAATTTGATCAATTTGGAAACTTAAAACAATGGTGGCAAAGCAAAGCTTTAGCTCAATTTCAAAAGCAAGCTGAATGCATGATTAAACAGTATAGCAATTATACCGTGTCCGATATTGATATGAACGTGAGTTGTTATTTACTTTGTAATCTAAACTAAGTCACGAATTTAATTTCAAATCTTTTGAAACGTCAAGGTGAATGGAATTAATACTCAAGGCGAAAATATTGCGGATAATGGAGGTGTTAAACAAGCTTTTAGAGTAAGAATATATGAATGACAAACGAGTTATTTTAAATCTAGCAAGAGTGCTAAAATAATTTAAACTCGCAAAAGATTTCTCGTTAATTTAAAGTTAACAAAGTTGAGATATGGATGGCTCTAAGCCTAACTCTTTTTCATATCTTTATTGTTTTTTTAAAGGCTTACAAGAATTGGTTGAGACGAAATGGGGAAGAACCATTATTACCTGGCATGAATCTAACGCACGATCAATTATTCTTCTTAAATTACGCTCAGATCTGGTGCGGTATAATGAGACCTGAAGCGGCCATCAACACTGTAAGAGTCGGAGCTCATAGTCCTGGTAATTTTAGAGTTATCGGAGCGTTATCTAATTCAAAGGATTTCGCCAAAGCTTATAATTGTCATAGCGGCAGTTTAATGAATCCGGTTGAAAAATGTGAAGTTTGGTAACAGCTATTGATAATATATCATTTTTTAAAGTACCAAAAATAAAAGGGAGAATGAAGCTCAACAACGATAGATTTTTTTAGTGTTGGCTGATGTTGTATTTTAATCAATAACGAAACACTTTAAAACTAATTCAGGCTTAAAACAATTTTTTTTTTTTTTTTTTTTGCCGCTGTAATCATCTGTTAAGCCAAGGCCTAGCAGCTATAACAAAATGTTTTTGTTTTTCCCTCGGAATTAAGTTATAAAGAGGTTTTACTCTAATAAAAGTCACTCGTTATTGAACATCATTCATCCTTTAAAACTAAAATAACCAAATTATGACAGGTTGGAGATAGTGTATGGAATTTTAAAACATCAATGTAAATTTCCTATAGAAAATGTTTAGAGTTATTCAAAATTTTCCAACCCCTCGCCAAAAGGAATTTCAAAAGTTTTAATTATGAACTTAATTTCTTTACTGATTCCTAAGTGTGTTATATATAATTTAAACCTAAAACTAAAGTCAAAAATCCTAAATATTTGTATATATATACAATTTTTAAACTTTCAAATTAGTATAGATGTACATAATTAAATTAATGATTTACGGAACAACAAAAAAGAGGATTTTCTTCTTTGAGATACGATGGATTTAAAATTATAATTAAATTTAGTGTTGGCCAATATCTTAATTACAGTTAACCTACATGACAAAATTGATAAATCAAAACTAATACCGCAAATTTTTGGTTTCATTGATATCAATTTTTGGGCCGAATTAAAACTTTGGCGCTAAAAATGAAGGCTCAAATTTTTTTGCTGAAAAATTGATGTCACAACCTCCATTTATCATTAAATATCAGTGGTCTACCAGCGCAGCGGCTATCAAGATGTTATACAATTCTTGCCAAAGTTTGTTGTATGGTTGGTAGTGAAAAAATATCATGTTCTTTATGGCGTACTTATGGTGAAACCAATATGCTGTAAAACTTTGTTATATCTTTTAAGGTAATTCTAGGACCCTGTGAAAGAACCTATTCCCATGTAGTTGCTAAGCCTTTGCTTTGCAGCTTTTGGCAAAGTTCGTCTGCTACATTTAGGCTTAAAAAAGCTCACAGGTTCTACCTTCTAAAGGAAGATGTCAAGAAATAAATTTCTTTATAACCAAAGTTCGTCTGCCAAAAGTAGGCCTATATCAAACTGGATATAACAAAGGAGTCAATTTTACTTTAAAAGTGTTTTTTCAGGTAGGACTAATGTATTTTTGACAATACCAAAATAACAAGGTTTTACTGTATCACCAAATTCTGGATCATATTGGTTAGAACCCATCACTAATTGCCATCATAGAAGTCCTTAAAGGGAGTATAAAGCTTGGCCAAAGATGGTTGATATTCCTGTCACTACATTTAACAAATGTTTCTGAAATTGTCACAAGCAAGAAGTTGTGACTTGCGTTAGAAGACGATTTTTCAATTTGATTTATTTTATACTTCCTTTAAGTTACTGAAATATCATTTTTGATAGAACAAAAAGTAAAATTTATTTACTAAGATACAAAAGGTTTTAAAATTGAATTGAATTATATAAGATGATTAAAACTAGAATAATGGGTAAAAACTAAAAACCAAAAATGTGAATTAGAATCAGTTCAACTTAAAATTATAATTGAAAACCTTAAATAGTCCGAGATTTTAATTTTAATCAACTTAACTTGGGAATTTAATTTTACTTCAAAGTTATATTTATATATTTTATTTCCAAAAACCAAAATTTTTTTTTTATTCAAACAGGTATTTCAACTTTTCAAAAAAGGCACTTTATGGTTAGTAAACTTTGTACGCAAACTATGATATTGTAAATGATAAATATCTAATCAGTATTTTTGAATAACTGAAGATATTTATGCAGTTCGTATTCATCATCAGGGGAAATGGTAAGCGTGGGAGATTTTATTATTATTTCAACGCGGGCGGCGAGTATAGCTTTGTATAACGATTGTTGGACATTTGTTAATTTTTTTAACGTACTTTGAATATCATCGACGCATAGATGAACAGTGTGACCCGAATGAGTCCCAAGTAACCATTTACTAATTTGTCGTTCAATTTCGTTAACTCCTTGGTTGGCTTTTGTCAATAGTTCGATGTGAGCGTTAGTTTTAGCTGAACTAGGCAATTTTTGGGGGGAAGTATCGCTACTTTGAGATGATGGGTTTGATTCTGAGGACTCCACCATCCTTTCTCGAGTTCTTTTAGGTGGTTTTCCCATCAAGTTTTCTTTGGTATTAATTTTGTTGGGTTTCATCGAGGTGGAAGGAGTAGAAGTTGTTATAATTTCATTACCCACTTTTTTTGTTGCCAATGATTTATCCAGTTTTCCTTTTAGAACGTTAATAAACGCGCTCTTTGAGATTTCAGTCGATACAGACTGGTTCCCAGTCTTTCGAGTGAGCTTAGGAGCGGGGGATTTCTCCGGCGAATTTGCTTTTCTTTTGTTAGGGTTTCTCTTCGGTCTCAAAGCCCTACGAGGCTGCAAAACTTCAACTTCACTCTCAGAAGAGGTCGTAGCTTTTCTAAATCTATCTCGCATGGCTTCTTTAAGAAGTTGAGTATCGAAGCTATCAACACTGGCTGTAGAACTGACCAGAATGGGTTTTGGTTTCGGTAAGGATCGTTTGGTCTTAGGAGGTACCTTGGTTAATTTATGTTCGAGAGTTTTTTTTAGGTTGAAAATCTTTAGAGATTCTGAGACTTTAGAGCTAATGCTGTCAGTTGAGACTGATTCTTTTTGTGATTGTCGTAATCTTGCGGATTTGATTCTTCCCGTCATTTGTAGAGTGTTAGTTGCAAGTTCAGTTTCCCGATTCCCATCAGTCAAGCAGAGGTTCACTAAAGTATCAGTGTCTTGTACTTTTTTAGCTAAAGGATTACTTTTAGAGAATCGATATTCTAAGAAGCAGTTTGAAAACTTTCTGGGCAAACAATGATTGAATAGTTCTACATTAGGCAACAAATAATTTTCAAATCTTTTCCTTAAAGCTTCGGCGGTATGGTTCTTCAAATCTCCGTGTTTTTGCATTTCTCTCCAAACTTCATTTTGTTCCAAATCTTTCACGCATTGTTTTTCCACGATGAAGCCTAGAATAGCGTAATCTTCGGTTCTAGTAAACTCTTTCTTGGTTTCGGCGTCTTCCAGAGCTTTGATATCTCTCAAAATTTTATCGTAATTGTCCATAAATCTTTTTTGAATTTCTTCCGTAACGTAATGCCTTATGTTAGAGTTCTTATTTTTGAGTTGAGTGAGTAGCGTTTTGAAATGATTTCTCAAGCTCCAGATTGAGTGAAACCTTAATTCGGTTTGTTTGGCCATCTCTTTCCAAATTTCGATGATTCTCAAATCTTGGAAACAATTCTTTTTCACGATGAAATTTAAAATGGCTAACTCTTCGATCTTGGTGAATTCTTCCCGAAATTTGGCTTTGTTGTGAGGATATTTACAGTCTTTATCATTGCATTCTTGCAAAACTTGACATAAGCCGTACTTGACTGCGTCAATCGGGATAGCCAGCTCTTTTCCCGCATAGAGTAAAAAAGGTTTCAGTCTTTTAGGATTAACATCATTGACGTAATTCAAAATCTTGGGTAGAATAGTGTTTTCAAATTTTTCTTTTAGCATTTCCGCACTGAATTTTTTTAGAGAATCTCGCTTGCACATGTTTTGCCAGATATGAATACTCTTCAGGTCCTGAAAACAGTTATTCGAGGAAATGTAATTGATGATAGCTACGCAATCGTAATAGTTCATTGGCACTGGAGGGGTAGCCGTCTTCTCTGACGGGTAATTCAGTTTAGTTTTATCATTCAAAGTACTTTTCATTCCTTCCGTTAAATTTTTGGCAGCCCTCTGTTCTGCGGGAGCATTAGTGTCAGGCAAAGTCACTTTCTCAATCAAATCAGAGTCGCACAGGCTATTTAAGTTAATAGTATTTGGTATGACTTCAACATTCGATTCTTCTTCTTCTCCCGTATAAAATTCAGCGCAGTTTAAAAAACCTTTAATGTCATCCTCGGTTATATCAAAGTCTGTGATTGAAGGTAAAATATCGTTGAGGAAATGTTTTCTTAGTATTCTAGGATGGAATTTATTAAGTTCGGGCAGTACCGCCATTAGTTCGTAGGTTTCATTGATCAGGATATATTGATGAAGTTTGTTCTTATTGAGAAAGTCTATGATGACTTCGTCATCGCCTCGAGTGAAGTCAGGAGTTTCTTCATCATCAATACTATCATCCGAGTCTTCTTCCTCGTAGTCATCGGAATCTTCTTCTCCGATTACGTATTTATTTTTATCCAGCAATGCATTGGCCTGAATACAGGCATAAGGGTATTTAATCGAAATGGAGTTATTATCGTACTTTTTCCCATCAACTGGAGTGACGAGTTGAATCACCCCTGGGATCTGCTTGCTTACGACAACTCCACCAAAAGCTTCAATAAGTTTCTTGAGTTCTGTCTTATCCGAAGTTTGAACGCCTTTTATGTTAAACCCTAGAGGTATTCCACGAATGACGAACAACTTGTCATTCAATTTCTTACTCGCCATCTAATTTTAGATCAAATAAAGATAATAATCATTAATAAATCATTATTCTATGATCATCTTGGATATCACTATTTTAATTTCCAGAGTTTTCAATGTTTTTCACTTTATATGCATTCAAAAATAAGCCTTGGAGATAAAAAAAAAATAGAAAGGTTGCCTATTGAGTATTGCCTAATGTTTACAGGCTGTACTTGCCTTTCCTTTAGACTGTTTAGCCTTTGAAGTTATCTTATAAATGAAAACAAGCAAATAATAATCTTTAAGACTTTTCAGGAAACTGAGGATTCGTCCAACTTCAGCATTTTTAACTTCTCAATTATTGACAACTATACCATAGTAACCATCGTAACAAAAAATAAAATTGCTCTTCAAAATAATTTATGCAAATATGCATGGGGCGTACGCCCAGGCTCTATGGTCTGTGAAAAACCATCAACCAATCAACCGTCACGAGTTACGCCGATCTCGGTAAGGTCGTAATTAACTTATTTTCTAGTTTTTATAAATAATTTAATATTTTTTATATCATGGATTTGTAAATTATCATTAATAACATTAGCAAGATGGCGAAAAAAGACCAGAATAAAAATATGGAACGCTTGGAAGGAGGAGATCAGGTTATTTTCTTTTTCTTCACTAAGCCTTGTCTATGTAGGGTTATAGACTCATGTCTTAAAATATGACGATGAACCAATGACGCTAATAATAATGTATATTGAACCAAATTTAATGTATTATTTCGATCCCTTAGGTGGATTACATTCTAAAACTTTTGGAATCGCTTCCGCAACAAGCCCAAGCGAAAGCTTTCGAAGAACTCAAGAATCGACTAAATTCCAGTCAAAAGAAGGAAACTGAAGCGACAAAATCCCAAGATGAAAATGAGCCTTCCATTTCAACCGTGGTTGTCTCTTCTCTTCGGAAACCACACAATAAAAGAAGAAAGGCGGTATCAACTGTTACTAAAGAGAGGGCTAGAAAGAGGGTGGTTGAAGAAGCTTCTACTTCAAATATCAATATTCCATCAGCTTTTACTTCAAATGTCAATATTCCATCAGCTAGTGACAACTTTGACAATATTCCAACAACTTCTACTTCCAATGCCAATGTCAATATAACAGCTTTTACCAGTGACATCCATAATTTTATTCCTGAACTGGATGAAAAGTCAAATTACGAAGCCATTTTGCCTCATTCTCCCCTTTCAAATAAAGAAGGTGTCGAAAATGAAGAAACTAGCCCCATATCCGTGGAAAATGAAATTCTGGAAATTCAGCAAAGAAGTAGAGATCCTCGATTAAGTAAAAGAAAACTCTCTATTCCAAGAAGAATTGTAGCGATCGAGCAACCTATAACCTATGATAATATTCTAGATGATAAAATAGTTAAGGGATGTTTTGTTTCTATTCAAAAACTAAACTTGTTAGACCCTGTCATCAATGTCTTTCAAATTGAAACTCCTAGAAAGAGGAAGAAAAAGAAATTTGAAGACTTTGTTTTGGACAAAGTTTCATCGATTATCGAAGTCGAAGGGGGTACAAGTAACAATATTGCCTCCACTAAAAATCCAAAGAAACTGCGAGACCCAAATAAACCTAAAAATTACTGCGAAATTTGCAATATTCAGTACCATAGTTACAACGGTTACATTAATCATCGTTTCATGCATACTGGTGAAAGTCCTCACGTTTGTATTCATTGCGGTAAAAGATTTGCGTTGAAACACACAATGGATGTACACGTCAGAAGACACGAAAATGATAAACCTTTTAAATGTTGTCATTGTGATTATCGAAGCGTGGCCAAAGTCGAGGTTCTTAAACACATGGCTGTTCATGACGCGGGGAAAAAAAATTATGTATGCGAAGCTTGTGGAAAAGCTTTTGTAAATCAAAGTCGGCTGAACACTCACATGAAAACTGTTCACGCTAGCGACAACATTGAGTGCAAATTATGCGGTTATTTCGCTAAGTCTAAGTTCTATCTCGAAAGACACAATATCGCCGTTCATACTGATCAGGAAGTTTTTGAATGTCCAATATGTAATAAAATCATCCAACAGAAAGGAGTATTTAAGACTCATCTTGAGAAACATACGGGTTTGACACCTTTTGGTTGCGAAAAGTGTGGGAAGAAATTTCCTAACAAATCCAGACTAGGATTACATTTAAAGACACACGACGAAGCCATCATCCCTTGTGACTTCTGTGACAAAAAGTTCAAAACAGCCACCCATTTGCGTCGACACGCAATCATTCATACAACGGATAAACCATTTTCGTGCCACATCTGCGGCTACTCTTGCAATGTCACTGGGAATTTAGTAAAACACGTTCGACTGGTACATCAAATACAAGACTTTAAAATAAGAAAAGGACCGGATAAAACGTTGATCGATACTGATGTATACGACACTGAAAACAAACTGCTTTTGGAAAAGGGATTAAACATTTTAGAGGAAGTTTTAAAAAAATCTTCCGTCATTGCTGGGAAAGAATTTACCATTGAAGAATTGAAAGAAATGGAGGAACAACAGGAGGGAATTAGAGTGGAGAAAAATAAAAGGAACTATCGAATATTTAATTGTGAAAAGAGAAGAAGGGGCCGACCGAAAAAACCAATTCTTATTGACCCAAATGCTGCTCGTCTCGCTGAAGAAGCGAAATTAAGAGAAATAGAATCGAGCAATGAAAAAGCCGTTTCATCTAAAGAAAAAACCATTAAAGTTGATCTGAATCAGTATGTCTTTGAAGTCGAAGAGGATGAAGTGGAGGTTCCTATTGAAGCGGATGAAGAAGGAAAGAGACTGAAGATGTATATAATCGAAGTTGCGAGCGATGATGAGCGTGAAAATTCCAGTTCTGAAGTAAAATCTGCTCCTGAAAAGGAAGTATCAGAGCAGATTGTCATAGATGAAACTGCCATCATGAAAGTCGCAGAATCTACTGATTTAACTAAAAACTAAAAGTTTCAAAAAATAAAATAGTTTATTGGTATTAAATACAAAGTTTAACAATGTGTGGTTACTTGCTAGTGCATAAATAATAAAAATATAAAAAGATCTTATTTAAAAAAAAATGGGCTAAGACCAGAGTTGCAAGATTAATTTTATTCATATCAATTTAAAGGCTAATGAAATTTGGGCGGGAAACCGCCTACCTGGCAGCATTGTCTAAACCTTAATTGTTATTTTCGAAAAAAAAAAATTATACATTATCATAGGATCATTTGTTTTCTACATAAACAAATCGGAATCAAATTTCCCTCCTAGCAAATTTTGGATCCGCCCACTTCGGCTGATTTTTGCGTCAGTTTAAGTTGGCAATTAAGTTTATCCAAGATGTTGGTCACGTGATCGAATCGCGCACACCAAAGTTCAGTTATTTCGTCAGGAAGAGCGGATGGAGATGACACGCCGAGATATTTTGAATTTAGATGTTCGTTTCCTGGAATAAAATGTCGTAAATATCAGTAAATGCTAGTTATTATACTTGTTCTTAGAACGCTTACGTGCGCGTTTGAATTATGACTCGAATTAGCTGAAGTTAAATTAGAAAGTAAAGCTTCATAATGAAGCCAAGGCTTAGTGTAGCGTACCTCGTTTTATCGGCGATATTGAACTTCCCTCTCTACTTGTCAACAGGTGAGTCGATAACAGCGGGAATACGAATGATATTTTGAGCGTTTTCTTATAGAAAACTACATATTGTGGGCGAAATAGGCTTATAGTTTAAATGTGAATTTATAACAATGAACGCGCTTGGTTCAAGTCATGGTGAGACCCCGCGGGTCTTGGCCTTTTTCAGTATTTGACCCCTTTTCGGATCGCGTCAAAGGGTAAAGTTTATGATTTTACAATACGTAAGCCAAGGCTTTTTTAGTTATCTCTATATCTATACTTAGTAAGTTTCGTTACAATTTGTAAAATAAAATACATAAACTGTTGTTTTCTTACGCGAAACTATATAAGGGAATGAAGCCTAGTAAGATCAAAGTTTTTTTTTTCACCCCTCCCACATAAAATGGGCTTTCTCTCCGGTCTACAATGTAGCAGTGGTAAGCGAGTACATGTGACTTTCTCTCCGACTCCCCCTCTCGACTTGCTAATTCAGGCTAGGCGGGCTCGAGATGATAAACATAACACAGATGGCCTAGCCCCCTAATAAAAAAAATGTTTCAAGGAAAATAACTGTGCTCTAAAAACGTCAAAGAGATTGAACTTGAGTATTATATGACCTTACCAACAAAATTAACGCAATTTTAGAGGTACTAGCCGTTTGAATTAAATAGGTGATTTGCTTAATGGTTTAAATAATCATTTGATTTAAATTATGGTTTAAATAATCATTTGATTTAAATTATGGTTTAAATAATCATTTGATTTAAATTATGGTTTAAATAATCATTTGATTTAAATTTTGGTTTAAATAATCATTTGATTTGAACATTTGGTTTAATCATTTGATTTGGGCATTTGGTTTAAATAATCCTTTGTTTTGGGCTTTTGGTTTAAATAATCATTTGTTTTGGGCTTTTGGTTTAAATAATCATTTGTTTTGGGCTTTTAGTTTAAATAATCATTTGTTTTGGACATTTGGTTTAAATAATCATTTGTTTTGGACATTTGGTTTAAATAATCATTTGTTTTGGACATTTGGTTTAAATAATCATTTGTTTTGGACATTTGGTTTAAATAATCATTTGTTTTGGACATTTGGTTTAAATAATCATTTGTTTTGGACATTTGGTTTAAATAATCATTTGTTTTGGGCATTTGGTTAAATTAATCATTTGATTTGGGTATTTGGTTCCAATAATCATTTGATTTGGGTATTTGGTTTAAATAATCATTTGTATTGGGCTTTTGGTTTAAATAATCATTTGTTTTGGGCATTTGGTTTAGATAATCATTTGTTTTGGGAATTTGGTTTAGATAATCATTTGTTTTGAACATTTAGTTTAATTAATCATTTGATTTGGGTATTTGGTTCAAATAATCATTTGATTTGGGTATTTGGTTCAAATAATCATTTGATTTGGGTATTTGGTTCAAATAATCATTTGATTTGGGTATTTGGTTCAAATAATCATTTGATTGGAACGTTTGGTTCAAATAATCATTTGATTGGAACGTTTGGTTAAATAATCATTTGATTTGAACATTAAACACTCTGACTTTGCGAAAAACTGAATTCACTATAGACATAGCTATAGACCATGTTGCTACAAAAAATATAACCACTTTTATATTTTTTAATTAAGAAAATCATTTCCTGTGAATTTGTTCTGAAAATAATTATACAATAACAAACCAAATTATATATAACACTCATCTAGCCTCGAATTAGATTTAATTAGCAGATATAGTAAGAAAGGTTTTATATTTAGAATAATTAAAAAATGAATAAAATCGTATTATAATAATTTTGCGACACTGAATTCTACTTCCCTCATTTATAATACATGAAATTTTGTTAAAATTTTGTAATATGGTCGAGCCTGAGGCCTAGAAGCGACTACGTAATTATTTAATATATAATATAAGGTAAATTATGGGATGTCGGTAGATTTAATTATTTCCCCTGGAAAGAGCGGGAAAGATATTGGTGGGCGGTGAAGACGAACACCTGAGTGTTAAGTCTATCGTTGGATTTTGGCAAATTGAACGCGGATTAAAAATGACAGCTTTTTCCGGGCCAAAGGCCATATTTTTCTAATAAGGAACAACGCCCTTCCTATAAGGTAACCCCCTAGGCGTTAATAATCCATATCTATATATGGGCTTGACTTTTTATTAATATTAATAAGATTAGGCGTACATTATCTCGTAAATTTACAATATCGCGTAAAAAAAGTACTCTCCTTATACTCAATTTTAATTATTTTTTGTTATATGCATTGTAGATGAAGCCAAAGTTTCGGCTACCGAACGACCACCGCTAAATACCCTGTGGTATTTTATTGGTTGTATAAATAGCATGGAACTTGATATTAACTTTCCCGAGGACAAGGATCAATCGGTACCAAAAACACCTAGGGAGTGTGTTCAAAAATGTCACCAGTTTGGGTGAGTTCAAATTTTGGTTTATCTTCTATTTAACGGATGGCGCTATAGGTTCCATGATCTATATTTCGTGATATACAATGGCAGAAGCCGATGAAACCCTCCTTTGAAGTCTACTACTCTAATGTTCCATATAGCGCGCCTTTCTGTATGGGTAAAATTCCCAATTTTACGAGATCGGAGGGGTCCTACTTCATACCCCCCTGTCTACGGATAATTGGAAATTCTCTCTCTCCACAAACGACGACGTTTTTTTGACGTACTCCAAGGCTGCTAGAGATCCCGATCCGAAAATATCTACCGTTAGGAGGCGTACGAATCGCGCTTTTTGAAACTAACCCATACAGAGAGGGGTAGACAAGACCCGGGAGTAATAGACTTCAAAGGAGGGTTTCATCGGCTTCTGACAATGACCATAAGAGGTCTAAAATTCCATCTTTTTTTTAATTATTCTCTGATGTTTATCATTAATCTTTAATGGGTTGAATATGCGATGCCATTCTTATCTTGTACATCAATTAATTTATTGAAAACAGGGCGGGGGGGGGGGGCTTTGAATTTGGGGAAAAAACATTTTTTTACGCAATACTTAACTCTAATATTATAAACTTATATCATACACGTGACAAAATGTCAAAGACTAAACGCGTAGAACGGAAATATCTATTTTTTGTCCATCTTTCCCCATCTCCGCCAAATTTTTTTTTTCTATTTTATGCCTTGATATCGAATTTCTTAGCCCCTTTTTTATCGAAAGCGAAAAAAGCCAATATTTTTTAGGAAGGTTTTTAGCCCTCTTTCTTGCCGAAATGGTCGCTATTACATAGCGCTAGATAAAATTGAAATTTCCCCCCCTTCACTCGAGCAACGAAACCCCCTGAACGAATTTTTCCTCCCTCTTTCTAGACTTCTCCCCTCTAAAGCTAGCTTCTCCTTTCGACGTTATCTAGATTCCTTCGACTTTATGTTGTCCTTAAGTGGATGATACGATTTTTAAGGGATTTTGCCTTTTATCTCGGCAACGAAGAATATATAGATATATATATTTTATAACTTTAGCTAGCTCTAGCTATTGTGTATATAGTTAGATTCAGTTTTTAGTTTCATCAGGTTCCAAGCTAGGTTTCTTAGTATCTTCAGTCGGAAAAAATAATCATCGAGATAGATGGGAGTGTAGTTTTGTACGTGCTGAATTCCCTGACTCATTTGTGACTGACGAATATTGGGAGAAAGTGGGGTTATGGTTACTGAAACCAAAATTGTCTTACTTTTTTTTTTGATGTTTTATTCCATGCCTATCTTTAGGAATTTATATATAAAGTTTTTGTCTCTGCTTTCTTTAAAGTATAAGTCTCGCGGGGAAATTATAAAACAATTTATAATAACGGAGTCGTACTGATCTTAACGTAAGCTCCAAATTAAGCGCAATTACTCCAAAATCGATTAATAAATAAGAAAAATATGAATCGTTAAAGTATTTTTGGTATAAGTTCTAACACGATTCGAAGTATAAATCTTAAAGCGTTAATTTAAATATTAAAATTATTTTCAGTTGAGAATTATACCTTGCGCTTCATAGCGCTTTGATATATAGTTGGCTTCCTTTATGGGATGTCGTAGATTACTTCACTACCTTGTAGCGGCTTCCTTCGGCCTTTTTGGGGGGATAAATTATCATTAGATATACTCGTATTTTTAACCAAGAAGGATCAGATAAGGAGAGGAAAAGTGGGGCTGCGTTGAGTTAGAGAGAGAAGAGCCAACCTCACACTCGGGTGGAAAGGGGGATAGGAAATTCTCGAGGTAAACTGTTGTCACGTGGTCGCTAGCTAGCGCGTCTCATAAAGGATTCGTTTTACCCACGTGACAACAATTTACCACGAAGCCTCTCTACCCCCGTCTGTCCCCCGTTCTCCCAGAGTGGGAGTTTAGGCCGACGCAGTAGGAGCCGCGCCGTTCCCACTTTTCCTCTCCTTATCTGATCCTTCTTGTTTTAACTAACACCCAAAAATAATTGATAGCCCTTCAAAATGTTTAACTAAGCCGTCCTCCACCTAAATAAAGCTGTTAGCCCCCTCCCCTATAAAAACTTAAGCGACTTTACTGCTACCGAGAACAGTTAGGGAATTTAATAGAAAACAAAAATTTAATAGAAAATATTGACAGAACCTTTTTGTCCATAAACTGAGTATTCTGGTCCGGCCAACCACGTTAGTTCATTCAAATCTATGAAATCTGGAAACCTCAAAGAATTATAATGTTGGCAAACAAGATATTTTTGATGTAAGGATCACACTGTTTTAGTGAAAATGTATATTAGGTTCGTACAAAAATAGTAGGAACAATGATGATGATACTGTCAAACATGATGAGACTTTCCCTTTAATAATAATATCGAACTCTTGGCGTTTTTCGATAAGCGGGATTATTTTTATTAGCTTGGTTTAAAAGCGGGGGATTGAGTTGTTTTAAACGCGTTGGTACAGTACTATAGTATACGCTTTTCCCTCTTTGATAACTCGAATCACTTCGTGTATCGTTTATTCCAAGCTAGGCGCCTGTTTTGCCGTTAAAAGCTTCCCTTTTACGATTTATTTTATGTTAAGACAGTTTTGTTATAAATCGTCGAATGATTGTATACTCGATTACAACCTTGAAAAGAACTTAGGTTCGCCCTTATAAAACTTGTTTTTTAATGCGGAAATATGTATTTTTTAAGCTTGTAAATGAATATTCGCGCCTGCGTTGCTTCTCCTCGCTCTTAAAGCGGTAATTATATACGTAATTAAAACGCGAAGAAAGAGTAATTAACAACTTTGCGAATTCAGGGAAATATATTTATTTTTTGACGCGTGAAATAAGGTTTTAATTTTAACGGCGGGTCAATTCCATTCATTGCATATTTAATCGAATTTAATCATCTCAAAGTGAGACTATTACGGACTTTTCATGAGCTCCAAATGGAATTTAAGTAGTATTTTCGGTATGATCGTTAAAAAACGATTCAAAATATATAAAAATATTACGGTAACTGTACAAATAAAGAACACAAAGCCTAAGCCTATATTCTGGACTTTCAGGATTAAGTACTTTCACGAAAGAAATGGCGCGAAAGTAATCATAGCACATGCTATAGAACCTAGCCTCCGAGGAGTTAGTCTATAATGATAGCTGCAAAAGACGAAAGCGATGATATTAATTCTTTGATTGGATATCGTGAATTTTTTGATTCCAAATATATCGAAAATGGCGATTAAAATAAATTTTTATTTTTACTGTTGTGGTAATATAGTTATAGCTTAGGCAGGAAGAAAGATATACAAGAAATGACATCATTAAAGGGAGGGTGGAGAGGAAAATGTTTTTTTTATGATTCTATTTCCAAAACTGTCTTGTTTTCGTCTAGGAAAACATTCAGGAAATGTCACTGAATTCTACAAACCTTCTGATTTTTGCATTTAATTAAAAGTAGAGACTCCGGCTAATCAAACTAACTTAATTTTCTTCTTCGCCCTCCCTTTAAGAGTATCTCTTCCTCTCTTGACTTATACATATATTGCTTCAGAACCAATGGATGGAGCTTAACCAAAATATCCAAGTTAAGGATCCCAAAACTCTTGGATAAATATTTGCCTTTTCTATAGCGCATCTCTACTATAGCTGGTCCAGTTTTTGCTCGATCCCTATCTCCTTATATACATAGAATCCTTATACCAAGTTTTTACGACTTTAGCTAGCGCAAAATAGGGCACCCCAAATTAATTTCTCCCTAGTTTATGAGCGGCATGCGGTAATCATAAAATTGCCACCCATAGCCCCGAATTAAGCCTGGGCTGCCCTGTCATAAAAAAGACACTAGAAAAAGGGCTATGCAAAAAAAAAAAGAAAAAAAAAGTTCTATCCATCTCGTCCAATGAGAATTCTTCTTCGGATCTTCTACGCGCGCGACAGGCTTCTTTTTGGAGAGTAGACTTTCGGACGCCTACTCGTTCTACTTTCCTGATAAACAGGCCTCGGGTTAACCACTATGTAAGTCAATTCCACATCGAGTGCAGTACTCGCGAAGCTAAGGTTTCCCTTTCTATCTATTATTGGTTTATTTAGAGATAAATGAAACTATAGCTTTACTCGTTCTACCAACTCGAAGTGATATTGACTGTTATTCGTATAAAAACCACTGTTCAGGATCAGTTTTTGCAAAACCTGGGAACCTTTTAGCGTATTGATACATGATGTTAAGCTACATATGGAATAGTAAAGGCATTGCTCCCACCAGGTCCCTATTAATACGTAAAAGGCCCTATTTTGTTTCTAGGTCCCTAAAATACCCTAAAATCGCAATATGGTTCCTAAAGTACCATATTTTAAATAATTTCAGGGATAATCTCTATTTTTCTTGACTTTTTCCTCTTTGGATGGGACAAAATACTAAGAATTCTTACCATGAAAGGTAGAATTCTTAGGAGTGCTCGTAAAAAATAATTCTTATGATTTTGATGCACCGTAAATTTTGAAACCTTTTTGAAAGGTCAGATTGTTAAATTTTTGGGGTTAGCTATGAAGATTCTTTGTTAAAAAATATAATTTTTAGCTTAAAAAGTTAATTTAATCATTCCAAACTCGTCGAAAATGGTTCAAAGTGAACGTTTATAGCTTTGGAAACATCATTTTATCTTCAATGTTATGAAAAATCCCCCAAAAGCTCGCGTTTATCATTGAACAGGACTAAAACTAGTCCATAGTTTCGTAGTAATCTGTCTCATCCTTAGTTTTCTCTACGCGTGAAGCTATAATACATTTATTTGTAAGTTAATATAAGAAGCACTAAACTATTGAATACAATCAAATATACGTTGAAAATTACGATTGATATGTTGGCGATCGGGATTCGAAGGCGTAAACCGACCACGTGCAAGCGTCAAAATGAAACGCAACCCATCTTGCTAAACAGATACGAGTCCCAAGGGTCTAGAATCCCGGAAAAGCAATAGTCCTAAACACCAAACTAGTCGGAATGAAGATATTTTAGGGAATGAACGAAAATTCGAATCAGATCGGATAAAGTCCGTACGAAAGATAATTTCTTTATTGACGTAAAGTATTTATGAATCTAAATTTTTAATCGTCGCTATCTTCAGTTAGCTTGTTAAAATTCTTTAAAACGTCGCCAGATGGCAAGGACACTTATAGAATATTAGATTGGGTCAAGAAGGATCAGACAAGGAGAGGAAAAGTGGGGCTGCGTTGAGTTAGAGAGAGAAGAGCCAACCTCCCACTCGGGTGGAAAGGGGGATAGGAAATTCTCGAGGTAAACTGTTGTCACGTGGTCACTAGCGTCGTCGACTACAACGAAGCTGATAAAGGATCCGTTTTACCCACGTGACAAAAATTTACCACGAAACGTCTCTACCCCCGTTCTCCCAGAGTGGGAGTTTAGGCCGACGCAGTAGGAACCGCGCCGTCGCCACTTTTCCTCTCCTTGTCTGATCCTTCTTGATTGGGTGCATTGATCTGATTGGTACGGTTTTTTTACGTCAGAGAAATTCAAACTTAACCATTTTAAAAATTAAAGTGAGGTTGTCATAATGTTTTCGAAAACATACGCGTAAGATAAGTTAAAACTTATGGTAGTATTTTTAGTTTTTTCATAATATTAAAAACGCATATTCTAAATTTAAGACAGCTGAGTTTGAAGCATTCGAAAGATACTTAAAAAATTAAATTTCGAAAAATGTATAGATTAAATTCTGGAAAGGATAAATTTCGAAGTTTCTGGATTAAGAACTTTCAAGGAATTCCAGGGTTCACACAAACCTGGAAATCTCAGGGAAATAAATTAAAGCAAAAAATTCAGGGAAATTTTATAGAGAAATTTAAAGATATTAATGAAATTCAGGGAAATTTGAGGTTTGGATATATTTGGTCTTAATGGGTTGTTTCACTCCAGGGAAAATTTCAAGGGAATTGGTTTCGTAACCCTAAATTACCCCGCGAAACGTACCATACGTGTGAACTTTAAAATGAAATCTATCCTTGGTGCCTTCCATTTTATTCAGAATCCGTTCTTGGACGTATATATTTCTGGCAAGTTCGCGCGCGTGTCTTCGGGCCCCCTTAAATTTTAACGATCCGAATGCGGTTAACTAGAAAGGCTTTTCATTAGACGCTCGCGAGTCATATTCTGGCCCTGGCGATTTTACTTTTACAAGGAGAAATGTTTGCCCTTCTCTGGTGTTTGCTGGAAAGCCACGCTTGCATCGTAAAGATATACGTCGATATCCCTCCATAAACTCATCCTCGTCCTCCGTCTAAACGTTCGCGTCACGCGTCTTCTTTACGAGTCCCTCTTGTCTATTATGACTGCCTGGGTGTGGTTACCAGCGAAAGACTCCCGGGGTCACGTGTTGTTTATGACTCCGGGGTCACGTGACGTTAACATCGCTGTTTAGCTAGAAATATTTCAAATTTTCTTCGCGTTTATCTGTAGCCTTAAACATTGCAAACCTGAAAATAACTAAGGAAAATTTAAGTCTTGAAAGTCTTTTTTTCGATGTCGAAACTAAACCTTTGATGAATAATTATAGAGAAGGTGAACAGGAAAATGAAGCCTTTTTTTTTCGCAAATGGAAACCACCTTTGCCCTCTCTTTAGTCTCTCCCTATTGAAAATATCAGCCCTGCGTAATTTTTCCGTTATTTTAGAACTATTTCGTCTGACTTCCGATTGGCCTTATGATCAATGAACGCCACTCTGGGTGGGTTTGAAAATAATTAACATTTCCAAACCCACCGAGAAAGGCTTTCGTTAAATATATTGTTAGTTAACTTCAATATATAATTCTTCCGTAAAGATTAAACTTAAGTAGATCAGTTGGTGACATACTTAAAGTCCTGAAGATATTGAGTTACTTATGACACTGCTGTTAATGATTTGAATGAGCGATCTACGTAGGCGGGTAGTTGATCCTTTTGTCCCGATAAATGTCCGGAGTAATTATTCACCGAACGCTTCTTTTGTTATTTCTCATCATACAAGAAGCTAAAGATGAGGAGGTAACTTCTGTAAGCGAAGATGAAAATTGGAAGCCATCAAGCCAAGGCTTACGGGAGATCGACTCTACTTAGTCACCCCGCATCTTTTTAAACGCGTATTACCTTAGCGCAAAAAAGCATCTCTTCCCTTTAACTAGAACAGTTTACAAAGTAACCAACACTGTAGCGGATTAATGCGCGATATTAAAACTCCGTAGGAATGAAAATAGTACTTGTAAAACACTCTCAAACAGGAGTGTAGTCGTCCCATCTAAGTTTTTTCTTAGTCCCTTTTTTTTCTAGGCTCTTTTTCGCGAATCCCCCCCGTAAGTCGGCTTCCCCTACTTTCGCATCAATCTCCGGCGCTTTTAAAGAGAACGGATCTTATTTTAGAGAAGTTCGCAAATACTGCTTTTCTATCTGTAAGGTTTAACATTATGTATCAATTCGCTTCAGGTTTTTCTTATTTTAGAAACTACTTTGTAAGGAAAAAGTATAGCGAAGGGTAGGATCGTATTGGAAATGGATGGTAAAAGGTATATGGGGTAGGATGGAAGGAGAGTGAACGGGCTGTAGGCTCTGATAGGTCGCAAGATGGATTGGCGTAATTGGCGAGGCTCCGGAAATTGTTGTCTGGCATGCTTTAGGGCTTCATCGCCAACTAAACTCCTTACCCCCTCCCACACCAGCTTTTCCTCATCTTAATATGAACCCGGCCAATGCGGATCTCTATGTATAGTTCGTCTCATTTTGAGTTTTCAATGAATTTATTAGTTAAGACTATAGTTTTCTTTTAGGCCTTTGCGTCAATGTAATGTATACTTTGACAGTGCTTTTTTTAGTTAGAACTAGCAAAGACTGCGTTACGTTAACGTTACAATGAAGCAAACTCTCATGGTGGATCATAGAAAATGTCCTTACACGAGATATAGTATACTCGAATTTGTTTTTACAGTCTATTTTAAGTTATGTTCCCTTTATCTTTAAGTAAACATATCGTAGAGGTCGCTTCGCGAAACGCGGTTATACCTGTTGAAAACTAATCATGGTTATAGCCAACTTATGTTCATCCAATCAACCCCTATTTGAACATGGACATAGATAAAGTTTTACCTACGACTTTTAACGTCGTCTGCTTATTTATAACTAACACTATTCATATATTTTTGGTATCAAGAGATCAATAGAGATCACGAAGAGATAAGTTGACAATGCTACGAAATTAACTAGTAAGAGATTCTCCTGAGATCAGTTTAATCGGGTTGGAGCTTGAGTGGGGGGCTTTCTAAAATACACCCGCTCCCCCAACTTAAGAGCCAAAACGTTGAATTTAACACACCAACGAACGTCACCACTTGCACCCTGATCATATACCTCTTTTCCCAGGCGTTTAGGTACAATTGTAGCAAGGAGATTTTTCGAAGCTCCTCTTCGTGTTCCAAACCGAGTTAAACTAACCCCAGTTCATTCTTTTACAACTTTGTTTTTGTTGAATATTGGAGTTGAGAGGTACAGGCTGTGTATGGTCTTTATTTTTCCGTGTTGGCAAGGAAACGAAGCTCTTTTGTATATGTAGGAGGGGGTGGAATAGAAACTTTGTCTCGTTTTCGTCTTCCAATTAAGAGAAACATTTCATTAAGATTCCGTCTCTTTTTAAGCGCGCTTTTCCTTTTCATTAAAACTCGCTAATTTTCGTACAGTTTTCGCTTCTTTAATTTGAAACAAATTCCGACCATTTAAAAATGTTCTCGTTACTGTACTTAAGCAATTGTTTAAACTATTATTTTAATATTTCATTCGTGGAGCTTTGAAACTATTTAAAGGAATAGACTCTAATAGTACAAGGTCTCAAAAGTGAATTTATAAGAGACCTTTCGTTTAATACAAACTGTTACTTTTGCCTTGGGGATGTTCTTAAAGTTCTATTTGGGCAAATTTTATTTCTCTAACATATATTTATCTATATATATATATACATTCGAGAGTATTTTATACATTATACTTGTTCCAAATGAAGATTACTTCATCTCGATAGCTTGTACAAACTATTCGGTTTCGGATTTCGTCCGTCGACCTACTATAATTCTCATCCCCCAATCAACTAGCTGCCGCTCGCGCTCACCCGCTGGACTAATATAAGACGGAGAGGGGTTGGAGGGGTACTATTTCCCGTGTCCTGCCAGAACCTCGTCAAGGGTCTTCAAACAAGCCATGGGGGAAACTCGGAACTTCGCCGCGCTGTTTACCCTGGGTAGGGCTGTCCCGGGTTTGGTTTCTCTCTCTCGCCGGAAAAGCCTCTCTATTGACTCAGTTCTTTCCCTGGAACGCCACCCAGTGTACCCTAACCGACACTAGGACAAGACCCCGAGATATATATATATATATCGAAAGATGATCCACCATTTTTCTCTTCCACCTCGCAATTTTTTTCGCTTCTACTTTTATGGGGTTTTGAATTTCACCGTCGTCCTTCACGCCAAACGAATGGTTTTACACTGTTTCGTTTGATAAACTAGAGCCAATGAGTGTAAAAGTAAAGGCAGCGGGTTTTACAAACCCTGCTACCGTATTTTCCGGAAAAAACAAACTGCAGAAAATCGGAAAAATATAAGAAAGGGTAAACTTAAAATTTAATTTTTGAAGAGTATTACTAAATTTCAATATTATTCAATCGCCCATGCCCGGAAGGGGGGTATTATTTTTATTACATTTTATATTCATTCAAATTAAGTATAGTTAATAATTCTCAACGTTTTCGCAAGGAAAGGTTCACTTTTTTCGTTAAGTAAATCTACTGCCCAAAAGAAAAATAAATGGAACACTTAATTCCACCTTTATTTTCCAGCATATGCATATTTAGGGGGTATTTATCTCCAAGTAAGAAAATAATACAGATACTGTGGACTGTAGTCGTACTGACAAATCAAAATAAATCGTACTTAGAAATTACAGGTTTGGGGTTAGGTATAGTTTTACAAGTAGCCCCTATTCTCGTTTTTCACCACATAGCATTGGGACTTTTAGGTCAGCCTACCATCAGGGTTATTTTTATTTTATCTTTATATTATTTTGGGGTAATTCGCATCTGATTGCGCCCGCATATAATTTGATTTAATAGACTCAATTAGAAGCTTATACTGATCCCATAAGCTGATGATAACAGTAATCGAGGGGACGAGTGGTATGACATAAAAATCCTCTTTCCTCTTTCAAAATCTTCTATATGCTCTCGAAATCTTCTCCAAGCTTTGGAAATTTTCTAAAATCCTCCAAATTTAACGACTGATCGCTATCAAATCCTCCTAAATCTCGTTTAAATCCTATCAAATCTATTTATATCAAAACTTTAGATCTCGTAGTTTCAATATAAAACTACTAACGTCATATTCCGTGCATGCGGTCTAATTTTTCACTTGGAATCGGAAAGATTTTGGCAAAATAAAATAGAAATTGATATATAGACCAAAAACCCAATGGAAAAATAGGCATAGATCCATTATCTCGTTTCGGGTCAGCTTAATGTAGTGTTTTTGTTCGACTGATGTAATTTGGTTCCAGGGGTCCAACTAAAAGTTTCTTATTTTTTGAAAGACAGCTAGATATCCCTCCCATTATACCCCCAAGTAGTTTGCGTAATAGCGATATATTAGGCGGATTGATATTCAATGTTAATCCTCGTGTAGTTGTCAACTTTTCTCGAATACTAGAGTATATAGACACCAAAGTGAAAATCAGGCTGCGACTTCAACTTGTACGAGACTACGTTCTACCAGGTAACCCTATAAGAACGTTGAATTATTGGGATAAGAATTCTTTGTGTGTTCTGAAACCTCCTTTGTTTTTAGGCCTATTTTGGGCACATCAGCGAGAGAGTAAGTTTTTTTTCCCTCTATATAGAGAAGTAATACGCGTCCGCTTTCCACTTCCGGTCGCCAATCGTCCGTCCGTCCCCACTTCCGCCTTTCAACCAGAATCAACACGAATGATAGCGTGTGTCGTGTCTTATAACCAGCCACTCCCTTCCCCCTGTTCGATAACTCCTCGGTAACGTGGTCCAAGTATTTAGTTAGGAAGGAAAACCTGTAGTATGTTATAGTTCCGAATTCATTAGGTGGTCGCGAAAGGCGGAATACGTGGCCATTCTTCGTCATTAGGTTAAAAGACATCGTCTTCCGCCATTAATTCTCTATGGTTAGAGTTGCCATCCTTGTCTGAATGCGAAAGTTCAGGCCCCTTTCGCCGGTCAATATATTAAATGGGTTTGAATGCATGGAACCTTAAATATTCTGGGAAATGGAGAAATAGATTTAAATTTTAGGTAATAGGCTAAAAAATGGTCTGGGAATATTCAGGGAAATGGAAAACTTAATTGAAAGGTTAAGGAGTTGTCAGGGAAATAGTAAAATATTTCCTGAAATATTAAGGGAATCTCAAGGAAAATTAAAAATATGTTTCAAAATTTTAAAACACCTCAGCAGACATCAAACACTTAAGCGCTGCAGTGCCACCTAGACTAGTTTCGGTCGCGAATAGTCTTCATATCCGTTTTCACTGTTAGTTGGCGAGGGCTACTTTTCTTTGAGATATAACAGTCCTCCTTAGCTTTTACCATTACGCAAACTCCTCTTGAACAGAAGTATAGTAACGGCTCTTTTGAGTTATTTAAGACAATGCGTCATAAGCTGAAGAGAAGTTAATTTTCTAAGAACCCTGCAACCCTCTCTTCCCCTTCCCATTTACAACATCACTTCATTGTTTCATATAAATCGCGTATGTTAAACCAAGAGTGCTGGAGTACACCCTCTTAGGGTGAAGTATATGAAGCTTACAATATAGCTCACTAACCTTGGCGGTGTGTATATAGTTCACAACTCGTGTTACTCCAATATATTCGATTTAATTTAAGAAACCGTTGGAAAATATACGTCGTTTAAATATCTTTTAACGTCAAATTATCAGCCTCCAAATTTCAAATTTTATCCTTTTCCCGCTAATTCTTTTCTTCATACCTATAGCGCGTGCTGACTGGAAAATAGGCTTAATAAGGATTTATGGAAAGTTTGATATCACGCCGTTAAACAGTATCCGCCCAATGGCGTGAGAAGCGCGCCCTTTATTCCGACAGTAAAACGTCCTCTTTTGCTTTTTGGTCAGATATCAAACTATACGTGGATCCTTGTTAAGCCTACTTTTCGAGTTAATATTTGTTTCATTTTTTGTTTTAAGAAAAGGAAATTACTCATAGGACTTTATTCTCCCTTTAATTAAACCATATGGATAAGTGTAGCTTTATAGGTGCTGTCAATTCATCGTGAAATTGACTTGTATATAGAGTTCAAGGAACTGGAAGAGGATCCTTAGTCTATTCCTCTTCGAATTTGCAGCACGTACGAACCTACCCGATCCCTTTATTTGTAAGTTAACAAAGAATAGAGTTGTAAATTTGAATTCTCGTCCGAAGTCGACATATTTGTCGAAATACTGGGCTTTGTTTTGACCCTCCCCCTGATTTTAAATTTAAATAAGAGTTTAAAACTTCCATTTGCGCCTTTGGAAAGAATTGAAATACCTGTTAGTCCAGCTTTATACACACTGCCAATTCGATAAGGAACAGACTGTAGTGAGAGAGCCGTAAGTTTCGTAACGACTCTGAATGGTTTTCTCTAGTTACGTGCTATCCTTACTCACGATCGTCATTAGGCCTAAAATCCTCTCGTTTCGACTATATCCTACGGTTAGTTTCAGTTCGAGATTGTACCACGTGCGAAGCCACGTCCCCCATCCAATCTTTTATAGAAATAAACCCTAGAGATCGTTATTAGGTTTGTTCGCGCTGAACCCTTAAACTGATTTTTCTACTTCATGGGGGTACTTTTTGGAATAATCCCCGGATTTCATAGAAGATTTCTTTAGATTATATACGGCACTCGATACTAGCGTTTATCGAGGTCGTTTAAGAAGTATTTAATCCTAAATGATCGGACGTGAGTTTTCTCTTAAATCGGTCGGTATAACATTGAAGGAATCTGTACATGGGTAAAATTTTATGGACAGAATTTTCATAAGAATGGTTAGATTTAATTTCTTTTAGTTCACTACTTAAAAAGTAATGGGTTACAATTTAGAAACTTTTAATGTAGAAATGCGTTAGTTTAAAAAAAAAATTGTAAAATATCTCCATACTGCGTGCGAGTTCTCTTCCACGCAATCTGTACGAGAAGATTTGATGTACACGGTATAATACATACCAAGAATCCATTCAGGTTCCATAAGAATATGGGAGCATAGCTTTAGCCTCTGGTACCATCCTCCCAAACTTTGTAACAAAAGTTCGTCTGCAATTTTCGCAATATTTGTACGCTTAGATCTTTTTTCGGTCGGCTCCATTTTTATTACCCAAATATTATGTCAAGGTCGTTAGTGGCGCGGGTTAATAATATAATGTCAGGAGCGATTTACTTGAAAAATCGATTTGAAGCGGACGAACTTTTGCTACAAAGTTTGGGAGGATGGTTATTGAATCGGCGCCCTCCCATATTCTTATGGAACCTGAATGAATTCTTGTACTTACCTTAGGCTCAATATGGGGACGCTCTTGGGTGTTTATTACTCCTAGCTTGAGAGCTTAAACTAAATTAAATAAACCTTTCATAACCTTAATCAATGTTAGTTAAATTTTGACCTATTATCAAATATATCTTAAGATTTAAAAAAAATCTGATTCGATTATTCTAACTATCGCGTACTTTCGTGTCGAAGTATTCTAATACCCATTTTGATTGGTCAACCCTTGTGGAGGAGGTAACTTTTTTGGGTGTTTTATAGTTAAAGGAAAGTTACCGGAGAAGGGTGGTTGCCAGTGTAATTTCAGCACCAGTCGAAGATTGCGCCACAATATCAAAACTACGTGGTTTCTCCTATGATTTCGTTTTTTTTATAGATATGCGGGGTATAGTTTTTTACGTAATGAAATCTCCGACACGCTGATTCTGGTATGGGTAAAATTATGTCATCTCGTTTCGGTCCTCTTTCCATAAAGCATCGCTAAATTACGGTTCTATGCAAGGAACAGAGTAAACTCTCGGACGTCTCGGGAGGAGTTTTATACTCTTTGCGCGCCGGACTAACGATTCAATCGGTAGTTTGGTTGGCGCCGAGAAACTTGCTCGACTTGGATCTTATACTTACTGGCAGTCTTAAAAAGGGGCGATTTTATCATTATTAAACAGTGTTTTTTTATGGGAATTCTGGAACGTTCTTAGGCGAATTGTCTCCGCATCACTCGGGCAACACTCTTTTATGTTTCCCGAGTTTTATGCGGTGGGGCTCCGCGACGCGAGCCGCAAATACAATAAATCCTTGGAAAACCCCGACAGGGTTTCTTCTCAACAAGTCCTGTACGCCAGCTAGCTTTTATATTTCTTCGTATCTCTTTTAAAGGAATAGTATCTTTTAGAAAAAAAAAATAAAGGAATAATGTAATATTTGACCCCTTTTTCCTTGACCCGCGACACTTTATAGTTATAGTTTTACCTCGAGTTGACACCAAGCGCAAAGCTTTACCCAATCATTACCTTCTGTATAAATATAGAAAGAATATTTGACCTTTTGCATTTAATTTATTCCGACTTGTATCCCAATTAAGGAAGAGATCAACCCTTCAACTCGTAGCGAAACTTTATAAATATCTTATTTCCTTTGTTGAATTGACGTTGCTGACAGGAGTGGCAAGAAAAACATAAATTTTATTGTCCTGGCTACGATCCAGGTTTCGCCTAATGAAAATAAAACACAATTCATAGAACGGCTCTTTGACTACGACTCGAAAGCTTGTCAAATATTCGTTCTATATTTATATACGAATTCCTGACCAATATCTCTAAGATTTCTTTAATACAATATGTATATTCATCATTACGCAAAAGGTCACCCAATAAAACGCCTGAATCAGGATATTGTCTCGGAGAAACCTTCTTAAAGACTACAGGGGCTCTTATTTACTAATTTGGTTAAGCAAAGAATCGCTTAATAGTGAGACTATTACTTCAAACTCTCTATTGGGTCTTTTCAAGCTCCCTCACGACACGATTGTATCTTTCACGTGTTTGACAAACAAAATTTGCTCGCCTTTCATTTCCTCTTGGTTCAAGGATTGTCTCTTTAGTTTCCTTCACTCTCCTTCGACCTTGTTTCCGTTAAAAGCGACCGGGTTGCTAATTAGATGTGCACTAAAAACAACCAGTTAATGGAATTAGTTTTTCTTTATCCAAACATCATTTATACGATTGTAGGATCTAAACTATTATTGTATCAATTTCTTATTAATTGGATTTTGGTTACTATAATATTAAGAAGGTCGAAGACATAATTAACCCCAGAAACGTGTTATAATTTGCAATAGTTTATATTCAATTGAGGTTAAAGACTAGTAACAATATCAATATCAACAGTTCGAAATAATATTCCAAGACGCTCTGATTAGCTGTTGATATTCTGCTATTTTTATCAGATCTCAAATTAGTTTAATTATAAATTAACGAATAACTAACGCGTTTTCATGCTATTATGCATATTTTAATTGCCCTATAATTTTAAATAACTGTTTAATATAATTGATGGACAAAATATCCAAATTTTAAAAAGATGAAACTTATGCCCAATAGAATTTTTACAGTCAGAGGATTAGAAATTATAAAAAAAATATTGGAAAAATCTAGAAATTTAATGAATTTTTATAAAAATTATAGATGTATAATTTACCATTAATTTTCACGATACAGAAAAATAGGCTTATAGTGACTGTAATTTCCTCGCCCTATATCTTTTCCCTTTCCCACTCTCTTTTGACTTTTATTCTCGCAACTTCCGGAAGAACGGGTAGCTTTTCTACGACTTCTAAATAACTTTATTGGCCCGGCGTTTTGTCGGGACGCGCCGAGAAAGATCCAAACTTTAACCCGCGCACGCATTCTGCTCTATAGCTAGTCGCTTCCCTCTTGCGCCCCCCCCCCTGTTCTACATCGCCCCTAGTTTCGCGCTCCGGGGATTCGATTCGAGAGAATGGAAGATGAAGATCTAGCTCCATCTCTTCCAATCTTTTTCCACCCCTATACTTTCCTCCTCAATATTCCCCGCATCCCGTTTTGCAGTATCCCTTTGCGTGGAAGAGATCTGGTGTCTTCTAAATGCTCAACATCCCGAAAGGAGGTCCCGCTTACAAAAAGCCTGTTTTTCGACCCCTGCACCGCGTCTCTATCCTCATCCCCATTATATTGTCCGTGAGCGAAAGCCGACTGAATGAAATTAAGACTTATAAAGGGAAGGTAAAAAAGGAGCGAAGTTTATTTATTCGTTATATACAAAATATAAATCACGTGATTGATTTTCAACAGTCACAGTTATCCGTAATCAGAATTCAATTTCCCCCCAAACCATAATTTTCAAAGGGAAAATAATAATTTCGTCTAAACAATTCGCTTTTTAAAATTCAAAATTCGATCCGCTAAGCTCGTATAATTATTTATTAGCGAATTGGAGGATAAAGACTGTTAATCTATATAAGCTTATATCCAACTGCCCTTAAAAATAGTTTACGTAAAAATATAAGAAAGAATGAAATATAATATTTATGGTTAAATAACGTCTAATTTCAAAAATTTCAGTCGTTGTGTAAAGTGACTACAGTTATCCTTACGCATTAACTAAAACCAAGTTTAACACGCGTAAAACTGGTAGTCTCATAGCTAAGCAAAGGGGGTTTTCTACTATAATTATATTTCCGTTCAATTTTAAAAAGTCTGCTAAGCCTTTAACATCGCCGGAACTAAGGTTTAGATTTTTCTCAAAAAGTAACTTAAATGTTCATTCCAGTATCATAATTTTCTGGTATTGATTCGATTTTATTCGTTTCACTTTCCCTTTATGATTGGTACATATCCCGCATGGTGGGATTTAGGAAAAGGGATGCCGCGCGGGGAAAGGTTAGTTTATAAGGATCACCAACAGATGGCGGTCGCGGTAGCTCGCTATTCTCCCTACGTGTTGAATAAAGTTTGGGGGTTTTCTCTCTCTTCTCTTCCTTGTTCATCTTGAGCTTCCTTTCTCCATCCCGCTCCATCCTCGGGGTTTTGCGGCTATTGATGCCTCGGAGGAGAGAGGTTTGGGAGAAGGCGTGCCGCTTTGGCGCGACTCTCTGGAATCTCCATGGATTCCGAGATCCGGGCCCCCGGAGCCGCCACGATAAAAACTCTATGCAAGACGCATAGAAACGACTTCGGTACCGTTCGCGGTTATATTCTCGTGAATATTCGCTAAAAGAACGAGCCTCACCTTTTGATTATCGATATATTTGAGTACCACTTATCTAGAAGATTAAAATTAGGATCATAATTAGAAGTAACGAATTTTCAAAGATGAAGATTGAAATTTGCCTTATTTAAAATTACCGGAAATAAGAAATATTATTTTATTACGTCAGTTAAGAACGTAGAACCAGTCAATAACAACAGAAGCCGATGAAACCCTCATTTGAAGTCTATTACTCCCGGGTCTTGTCTACCCCTCTCTGTATGGGTTATTCTCAAAAGGCGCGATCCGTACGCCTCCTAACGGTAGATGTTTTCGGAGCGGGAGCTCGTCGAGCGAATATCTCTAGCAGCCTTGGAGTTCGTCCAAAAAACATCGTCGTTTGTGGAGAGAGAGAATTTCCAATTTTCCGTAGACAGGGGGGATGAAGTAGGACCCCTTCTAACTCGTAAAATTGTGAATTTTACCCATACAGAGAGGTGCGCTATATGGAACATTGGAGTAGTAGACTTCAAAGGAGGGTTTCATCGGCTTCTGATAACAATTAATGTCATTTGCTAAATTTTATTTTGGTTTGTGCGACCCGTGTTAATTGTAATGTTTTCACTCGCTATACGCGTTTATTCATGGTAGACCAAATAATAATTTTCCTCTTTATCCCTAAAACCTAAATTTACGCTAGACTTTTCCTTTAAATTCGAGTTTGGTTCGTCGTAGTTTTGCCGGGATGAATTATTTACTTGACCTTATTTGGCAAGTCTAATTTAACCCTTTCGGTTTTACGATTTAACCTCGAATATTTCACGCGTATTTATACCACGTACGTTTGATTTTGTGTATATTGTCAGCTTTAGTGCAGTTTTATCTAAGTTTATATTAGTTATCTTAAGAGAACTCAAATCTGAGTAAGAAATAGACAACTTCCAATGTCTTCTAGGCATATTTTAATCAGACTTTACTCTGTTAAGTTTGAGAATGAGAAATTAGGTGTCTTTTTAATTTTAGTAGAAAACAAAATTCAAACATAACGAAGTAATTTCCCTTGTAGGACCATTCCATAATTTTAATGCAAATTTATAATAATGATGTATTAAGAAAATATATATGTTGGTTTTGTGCTGCTATTACATAAGGAGAGGAGTGGATGACCATAAAGAAATTTTACTTAGATTGAGTAGTAATAACATCTTATTTTAGCCACGCTTTTACTTATATGATCAATAAACCACGGGAAATCCTTTTAATTCTCGAGTAATAAAATCGAATGATACCCTTTTAACTTTTATTCACGACTCGTGAAAGGTTTTTGGCTCTATACTCAAATACATTCTTGAAGAGAAACAAAAAGTCCCACTGGAAAACCGGTTTTTCTATGGAAATTAACCAAATATACTAAGCTACATCTTAAATTGGAAACAAATCGTTCTGAAATAATTTAAAGTATATCAGGTTTTTCTCTTCATTGCTTTCAAAATTTTGAACAACAATCTTATCCGTTCGGGAAAGAGTTTTAATGAAGAAATATGTGAAATATTGGTGAATCTTATTAGTTAAGTTAATGCAAATTAATCTTTACTACATTAAATCTTGTAACAGTATACAATATTGACTTAATCTCGAATATGGACTGCATTGTGGTTCCACGATTTGGTCATCCCAGGTTTCTAAAATCACCGGAGGTTGGGGAAACTATATAGGGGATAGGGAAGTATTTTACTACGTCACGCGTGGTTGCCAACCTAGTTCAGGGATATAGAAGAACCCTCCCTTTTAGTTGAGTCTTGACTGCGTGCTATCACGGTCAAAGGTGAAAAGTATCGTTAAGTTGTACATGTAGTGCGCAGGGGTCGTTACGGGTAAATTGGTTCCTTTTAGCGACCATTGACCGTTTCGCCTCTACGCCAACCCAATTTATATTCTCTTTAAATATGTTAATAGCCTCGCAAACTTGATGTAGTATTTTTTAAAGGTTATATTGTTTGATTTTCATATTCCATCGTTTTCTGAGCCACGTTCGCAAAGCGTATACTTTGCCCAAATTTATTTTGTAAATCAAATATACAAATTTCTTCCAACTTTCCATCCATACACAATAGTTTACCCAAATATGTTTGCAAATCTTGCCCGAGTTATTTCTAAGATATCGGAAGCTTTATCGCACAGTTACTTACATTTAAAAAAAGAAGAATTAACCCCATGAACTCCACGCTTTTCTTCCTTTAATAGTAAGGTTTTTAAAAGTAGTTAACTCATGGCACTAAAAACTTTGTATTTTGGCGGAATCTCTTATCTTATCAATTCGGTCGAATGGGATTCGATCCAATGGGATAACACCGCTTCGCTGGCCGAAAGCTCTCTGATATGATACCTTTATCTTACATAAAATAAATATTTTTTAGTGCCATGAGTAACTTCTTTAAAAAAAACTTTACTTTATTATAATTATATCATATTATAATTTTAACATGGCAGCGTATTGTGATAATATTAATATTCATATAAGTCAGATTCTAGAAAATTTGACATTAATGATTAAACAAACCAATTTTTTAATTTATTTTCATAATAATTAAATTTAATTCTTTGTTGAACGGTCCCTCTGGTGGATGAGTTGTAGAGGTCGTTTCGAGTCATGAAGTGGTTCGAATGAAGCGGTGGCCACCCCCTAAGCACTTTATATTTCCCAAAATGGGGTTAGATTGCGGGGTGGGTAAATGCCTAGTTGAGGCGACGGGAAGAACTTTTACTCAAGATTCTCTGGGATGACGATTTCTGTCATATAGAGAAGCGCATACCCGCTTTTAATATAAGTCCTTTCATCCCACTTATAATCAATGTTGAAGGTCAGCGTGTACGAGCTAAGTTCTACCTTTAACCCCCAAGAAACCCTATCAAAGAGTTATACTCTGTACTTACTGAAATTAGAAAGTGATTCTGAAACAAAGTTGATTTCAGTTCGAAATTTAAGCGCGTACGAAGCACTATATAATTCCTATACCGAGTTATATCCTTAAAAGGCAACCAATTTGCGTAGATAAACTCGTTTTTATATGGGAATTTTAGTCACTTTCAAGATTGTGCCGAATATAGAGAAAATAGTCTATATTATCAGCTCTAGTTGGCAGCGCTATCTAAGCTAGAATTCGGTTACCAACAAGTCAACAAATCATAAGAGATAGCGTGTAGCCTAGCTTACCGCTTAATGTAAGCTTTCTAAATATTAAATAGACTATAGGATTGAACTCGTTGCAATTTCAAACAGATTCCAACTATATTTTATACTCTTATCCATCTCTGTTTTCTTCCATATAGTTCCTTCCATCTTTAGTTTGCACCACATTCAAGACTTCACATTCAGTTCTGTAACTGATTTAGGCCTACTATGAAAGTGGATGAATTTATAGCCGAGTTTTACACGCGTTGCAATTTCAAGTTGGGATGAGTTATACTCTTTGAACCAGTTTAAGAGTTCAGCGCGGCTTCAAGATACCACATTTCTCTATAATAAGAAAACCGAATCAAGTTAATGGGGAGCTTATCTTTATACTCGCTGTAGTTTCAAACTGACTCTGACTATATCTTCTCTTTTCTCTTTCTCGCCAACTGTCCGGGTTTGCTTCGAGGCCGATATATTTGAACGCGTTTTGGCCGCCATTTCAGTTTGGCCGACTGAATTACCCCGAACAACGCGCGGCGCCGGCGAGACGCCACCAAAAGCATCGACGGCGGCTAGTAAATGCCCACTCTCTCCCTTTGCCCAACCATCCGCCCACCCTCGGTGGTCTCCTATCTCTCCATTTCTCCTCTTTTCTTTTTTTATGGTTTGGGGCAATCGCCCCACTCTACCCTTACGTACTCTATCTCCTTTTCAGAGGAGTCCTTGGATATTTCCAGAAAATTTATATTTAAAGGGTGAATTAAGCCTAACAACAAGTGTTTGTTTTTTCATTAGTTCATTCTCGTTAATATAAATAAAATAAATTACTAAAAATTAAGGTAGGAATTAGTGTTTAACTTACTCCGTAAATACTCCCAATTCCCATGGATAAAAAATGATTTTCAAATCATTTGACCTGTTTATTTATAAAATGTTTTGGCCTATTGTTGAACTTCATACTCCCTTTAAGGAATCGAATTAATTTATATAAAATCCTACCTATCTTTAAAACTTTCAAAATTAAATACCAAAAATAGAATACTTTTTAGATCGTATAATTAACGATATAATTTAAATGAAAACCGCTGGAGTTTTTTCTGGATTATATACTTTCACTCAAAAGAACGCGTAAAGTTGACCATATCACGTGATAAAAAGCGTATTGCTGGAAATTCTTGTTTAAAAAAGTCAATTATTTTTACTATGGCATAATTTGAAACGTTTTTCAAATATGCTTTATAGACCTTAATTTTCTATAAATTATATTTTAAACAATTTTTATATTTTCTTAATATATTTTTAATCCCCTGGAGATTTTTATTTGAATACCGGAACATATCGAGAAATAAATTAAATGAGTTTGAAATTACTAAGACATTTTTTGTTAGCATTATCAGAAGCCGATGAAGCCCTCCTTTGAAGTCTACTACTCCAATGTTCCATATAACGCTCCTCTCTGTATGGGTAAAATTCCCAATTTTACGAGTTAGAAGGGTTCCTACTTCATCCCCCCTGTCTACGGAAAATTGGAAATTCTCTCTCTCCACAAACAACGACGTTTTTTGGACGAACTCCAAGGCTGCTAGAGATATTCGCTCGAGGGTTTCATCGGCTTCTGGCATTATATAATAATATTTGTAATCTGGATTTTAAAGTTTATCTATACCGGGTTTATATATTAAGGAAATCTTTTAGAATTTTACGACGATAATTTGGGAAAAGTCTTATACATATATAGATCGGTCTTCTAATGAAAAGAAAGTCGAACTGGGCTGAAATTTCCTACAATATTAACGAGATTCGAGAAGGCTATTGTTCAACCCTTAATAATAGGTTTCTCTTTTACGGGCATCAACTATATAGCATCCCGGAGAAATTCGGCACAAAGACTCTATAAAGCTTCCTAATTATTATATAATCTCATATTCGTTTATTCGCTTCATGTTGGTTAATACAGGGAAATCAAAACTACAGTTAAGTCTCTTTGTCTGTTCGTATTCATTGGCATAAATTAACTGATATTTAGTTTTAGTCAAATTCGAGTTGAAACAAAGGCTTAATGGAATAGATGCGGGGAAGATAGTTTGGCTAATTATATATCTATCTTAATATAACTTAAATTGTAGCTAGATAATCCTTATCTTTTCTATAATGTAATATTTAGTCATCATTTTGAATGCTACCGCAACGAACTTGAATGAGTAGTGTTTCAAAGCTACCTGTAATACCCTTTTCAGACGAGGCGTAACTAGCCTTTTTAATCAGATTTAACCTAGGTTTAATCACGATTAACCGAGGTTTATTGAACTGAGAAGGCTACGTAAACCTCGGTTAAATCTGATTAAACCACGGCTAATTACGCCTCGTCTGAAGAGGGTATTAGGGTGCCAAAATAAACAAGCAAGTTCACGTTAGCATCTCTGAAGAAATAGGATTTATTTTTAATTCATGCCGACCAGAGTTTGGTGAATCCAAACGGAAACCCATTATGACTCTTAACAACTCTGCCGTTCTTCCCTTCAATAAAAGTTGACTCAATATTCAGGGACTGTACCGAAATCTCGATAATGGCTTTAATAGTAGTTTAGTCAGGTTTAATTCGAGTTTATTTGAACTTAACTCGCATAAATGGATACCTGCTTTATTATTAATACCAAGAATCCATTCAGGTTCCATAAGAATATGGGAGCATAGCTTTAGCCTCTGGTACCATCCTCCCAAACTTTGTAACAAAAGTTCGTCCGCAATTTTCGCAACATTTGTACCCTTAGATCTTTTTCGGTCGGCTCCATTTGTATTACCCAAAATATTATGTCAAGGTCGTTAGTGGCGCGGGTTAATAATAGATGTCAGGAGCGATTTACTTGAAAAATCGATTCGAAGCGGACGAACTTTTGCTACAAAGTTTGGGAGGATGGTTATTGAATCGCGGCCCTCCCATATTCTTATGGAACCAGAATGGATTCTTGTTAATACAAAGATCTTCACACGTTTAATTTTACGATAGTTCTGCGCATAAATTACGCGCAGGCGTTCGATTTTCCGCCATGCTTGATTAAAAAAATTACTTGGCGCTTTGCATCAGTATTTCCCTTCTTTTTCAATATTATTTTGTCTGCATGGTTCTCTTTGGCGTTACTATAGTTTTGAAAAATCTCCCAAGCTCGGGCACTCACGACGGGAGCCAAGCTATTTTGGGTTCCACTATATATATTTTTCTTTCCGAATCAGTTTGCAATATAACGAAAACTGACGCGAATTACTACGCAATGTTAAATCCTCATAGATTCTAAAAGTAGATTTTTGTAAACTATATTCTCCCGCGAAAAAGAATGTTACTTCTTTTAGTTTGCGCAGAAATTAAAAGCGAAGGATAAAAGTCCAGGCTTCGTGCAAATCGGCTTCCCGCTGTTTTATGGTAATGAGTTTTGAAGGCGTTAATAGCCATCACCCGACCCCGTGTGTACATATACAATTATATAAAAATACTTTACTCCACTTGTCCGCGTTAACGAAGCTACGATGTCCCCCATCGTAGCTTCGATAACGCGGACAAGTTGAGCAAATTACGTTTAAATATACTTGTAATTGTACCTATACAGACGATTATATAATTAACACGTACTATAGCTTTGAACGCGTTAACTATCGTAAAACGAATGAATTGTAGGAAATATACAATCCCGTTCGACCCTTTCGAGTTAATAAAGTGATGATAGAGGAAAGAGAAAGGTTAGGTTGAAGAAGGGAATAAAATCATTAACTATGCGTAACTTTCTACTCGTTAACTCTTACTAATCGAATAAAAGTCAATGTGTTCGACTTATTCAAGTTAATAAAGTGAATATTATGGTGCCATATTGAAAAGTAGCTTTTATATATATATATATATATATATATATATATATAATAGATTACATGTTAAATCTTATAAGTCGAATGGAAGACGGTACATTTTAAGGAAATAGTAAAATCTGTTCGACTTATTCAAGTTAATAAAATGATAATAAAGGAAACAGCACTCCTCCATGGGGAATGAAAGCCTCGCGTCATGGAGGAACATTTATGAAGTAGGGTCACTAAGGGGGATGACTCTGAGGTGAGAGATAGAAGCCTATGACGTTGAAAACTCTCACTCGTCCGTCCCTCTATTTTAAAAAATCAACCCCTTTAACTTTAATATCAATTAACTCTTACGAATCGAATGTATTGAAGAGAAATTGTACAATCGTTAGATTTATTCAAGTTAATGAACTTGGGGAAGGATAAAGGATCTAGTAATAGAAGTGGATTTAGAAAAATCAACCAACCATCTCTTTCTTCCTTAACTGTTACTCTGTTAGAAATCGAATGGATTACTTGAAACGGTACGTATAGGCTCTTCCTACCGTTCGCGTAATTTTATTTAATGGAGACATGTTAGAGGAAGGAGAAATAACAGGTTGACTGGAAATTAGATAATCCACTCTTTTTATTTTTTAAGCTTTCCTCGCCTTGATTCGAACAAGTATTTAACGACTAAAAGTCACTTTCATCCTATATTCTTTTTGCATGGCGAAAATAAAAGCTTCCAACGCGACACTTATTTATACTTATACTAGCAAAGGATCAGCGGGTGTTAACAAAAAAAGTTGACCCTAAAGCTTAGCCGAGATGCGATTCGCTATATTAAAACTAAGTGCTCTACCGTCAAAGTGACACTGAAATGATCGAGAAATTCATCAATATAATCGATTTATAATCCTCACTTTTTAAGACTATCCAAATTGATTTTTATATTTCCAATACTTTGGTTACAAATATTTGCAAATTATTAATTTAAAGGGGAGCTACCACCGACCATTTTCTTCTCTGTGAAGTTTAAAGTAGGCAGTCGATTTCGGCCTTGTCAAATTAATCTCGCGTTAATTTAATTTTTATAAATTAAAAAAGAATAGACTGTTTTTACATTAGCCGTGTTCACATTAGAGACTGTTTTTAATCGTTTTAGAAAGGTTATATTGTAAAATTTTGAGGTCAAGCGTGAAAATCATTTCTCAAAATATATAATTATTATCTTGAAAAATTCGTTTTAAGATTCAAAATGGTTTCAAAGTCTTTAGTACGAACGTAGCTAATGTGTGACGTCAGTTTCGCTAAGGATTTCAATATTCTCAAATAGAATAACGGAAAAAATCGCCTTATTCAATGAGGAAAAATCTGATTTATTAAAAAATGGTTCAGATTAGAAAATTTACAACGGAATTCCACCAAATAAAAACACCAATTCAATGAAATTGAATCAAAAACATATTAAACTTCGATCCACTTTTGTTGAGTTCAGTTTTGGATTTAGTCTATTTGGTCAAATTCTGTTGGACTTTTCCAATCAAATTAGAAGATTTTTCTTAATTGAGAAAGTCGATTTCTTTCGTTATTCTATTGGAGCACATAGATAGAAAGTAAAACTGACGTCACGCGTGTGTAAAAACATACTCGGGAGATTTTACAATTACTTAAATTGATTGAATCAAATTGGTTGTCTAAATTACCGTTGCAACAGTGAATTATTCCGGTCCGTGGTTCCCCATAATGCAAACTCCGTATGTTAAAGAAATTTATAACGCTTGCATAGTCGATAGAAAACTTTCGGTTTAGGGTCAATAATTCCAAAAAAAAAGATTCCCCATTCTTTATTTACATTTCAATTCACTCTCCCTTTAGATAAGGAACCCGTGGTGTTTAAAAGCTGGCCTCATTCTGTGTTTTGCTAATGGCCCCATCCCCATATACCCTCGACACCCTTTAGCCCCTTTTCGTCGGCTTTCTAATTTTTTTCGGCCGTCATAAAAAATAGTTTTTGCTCTCCGAGAATATGGAAGCGGGGTTCGAAGGCCCAGGGGCTCGGATGCAAAAAAAAAAGGGGGTTTTTGGTCAAAGTATTTTGTATAACATTTTGGCGCCACCCGAAATCTGGTTTCCCAAGCCATTCATTTTGTTGGAAGAGGTTGGAATATTTTTAAATAAGGATAAATGTGTTTTTGACAAAAATAAAAGAATCCTAGGCTCTAATACTCAAGTTAAAATTATTATACGGTATTCTTTGAAGATAAAATTATTGAAATTGAGTGTTTACACTGTCTTTGATTTTATATAATTATTAAATTAGAAAAATCTCAGTTAAGTCTCCAGGGCTTTAATTTTTTCTACCTTACGCCTGTAAACGTGCTCCAACCGTAGAGCGTCGGTGCTCGGGAAAAATGGACGATATAGGGGCTGACATAGCCGTATATTTCCTATCGGCCCCTGTAAAAATGTTATAGTATACGTGCTTTCAAGTACAGAAGAAAGCTAGCTGTTGAGGGGCTTATTCAAATAGTTAAAACGAATTAAGTTTAAGATCAAGTGATTATTATCGATTTGACTTTTTCTATTCAAGTTTTCTCCCTGAACTCCTAGAATGTTTTAATATGCAAATCAGTCTTAATTTTAATGGTAAACCACGATTTGATCAAAAATTAAAATTTTTACTCCCCCATAAATATTTATTTGAAGGTATTATATCGCAAATATCGCTTGCTTCTAGGTCAACTACAGAAGCTTGGAAATTCTTTCAAATCAATCAATTTTAGTTATCAGACAAGGCTCAATTAAAAGACAAGCTTTAGTTGTTCTGATAAGTTGCGAGTGACGATGCTATCGTCATAAATTTATTAATTTAATATATACTTTTAGGACGAGGGCCAAATTTTTTATTTTTTGGCTTCCGTTGTTATGAACATTTTGTTCTAAATCTGCATGCAAATTAGAGTAAAAATGTTAGGAACTAAAATCGTAAATAATAAAATCTTACTGGTGCTTTTTAAATAAAAAGATTTGGGCCTTTTTTTATATACGGTCAAGGAATACTTAATGATTTCTTTGAATAAACGGGGCAAGCGAGTGTCGGCCACGATTACGTAGGCGTAGATAGTTTGGTCGTATTTTAGAACTCATTGTGCTTTCTTTTAAAAAAAATCTCACACACCAACTTACCCCTTTCCTATGACCGGCTACGTTAAAAAGGCGAATAAGGGGAGTGGGGGGAAAGTAAAAGCCTAGAGAAAATAATCTAATTTCCTTTCTTCGTAAATCTCTCAACCCTTTATTGTTGGCGGCGACCCAGAGTCTAAACTGCAGGCTCGCCTTTAAAGGGAATATCGAAAGGAAAAATTAATAGGCTCCATTTTTAATTTACCGGATTTCACAAGAGACCCGAATGGAATTTGAGAAGCATTTTCGTGAAGATCTTTAAAAAATAATATGGCCATGACATGCCATGTATAATTTACTTTAAAATCATATGGCCATGACATATGGCATGTATAATTTACATGGCCATGACATAATTTACCTTAAAAGTGAACTTGAAACGGGATGGGCTCATTAAAGTTTAAGACTATCTCCGGGTTTTCATAAGTCAGTCAGAACCTGGAAAAGTCAGGGAATTTGAAAATTGCTTGAAAAGGCCAGGGAAAAGTCAGGTGATATAAAGATTAGGCCAAAAGGTCAGGAAAAAAACGGGAAATTGGAAATTTGGTCAAAAAGGTCATGGAAAGTCAGGGAATTAGAAAATTCATTAAAAGGGTCAGAGCAAAGTCATGGACTTTGAAAATTTATCAAAAGGGTCATTAAAAGGTCGGGGAATTTGAAATCAGTCTAAAAGGTCAAGGAATATTTTTCATTTAACTCGGTATCCCTGTACAAGAGACTTATAATGATATCGTGGGAAAAAGATATTGGGACCTCTTTTTCACGAAAAATTATCTTAAATGGTCAGGGTATTTTAAAAGCAAAATTTTGTGCCTAAAGAGTGAACAATCGTCACTCTAATTTTTCTTTTAATCCTCCCTTTAAAGATCCCCCTTGAAACTTTTCTAGCGGCTTTTCCGTGGGCGTAAACTCGCATTGTCAAATCATCTATAAGCAAAATAAGCGAAAAAAGAGGGTGACTAGCCAATGATGGCGATTATTTAAATGACAAAAAATTGTATCTCAACTTTTAAACCATTTTGAAGAGTTTATCCTAAATAAATCTGGATTTAGACGATAAAATTCAATAGCACCTTAAGAGGTACGGAATGTATTATAGATCTTAAATTTATTTGCGAAAATCAAATTTTCCTGTTCATGAAAATACAAATACACTTCGTTAAACATATGAATAAAAGTAGATTATTAATAAGAGTAAGTGTTATTTAAATTTAAAAGCTCGTTATAAAAATTAAAAATGCTGAAGGGAATTTATACGCAATTTTAAACTTCATTGGAAAAACTCACATCGTACAGAGTATAGAAGCCAGCGTTTTAATTATAATTTGATTTTAATTTATTTATTTAGGCTTAATGATTTAGAGTGTTATAACGTTTTTTCAAGTTAAATAAGTTTATTTTCGTAAATTGATATATCTTTAAGGAAAACAAACAGCTGTAATCCCTGTCAAATGTAATTTTGTAAGGAACTAAAACAAAGTCATTTTCAGGAATTTCAGTTATTATAATTATTATATTACATATATTTATATATATCTGATTATGCCACACACCTTATTATTAATATAGAAAAAAACTACATTTAAGTCCGGCGGGTAATAACTTGTATGATATATAATTACACTTGCTCTCTATAGAGCCCAGATCTAACTCGAGGAACCCGTCATGGGTGTGGTTTTTGCCCTACATTTTGAAGGTGAAGCTGATTGGTTTGCATATATTCTAGTTGATCACGTAATCATCGAGTTATTTGAAAAAGAAAGGTCACTGTTGCAATTGACAAAATTAGTCAATTATAATAGTGTAGTTATCTTTCATAATCATGCAGATAGAAATGATAGATTTTGTAAAAATATTGAGTTAGGACATTTTTGCATTTTGCGTTTTAGCTTTGTGGATGAATAAAGTTCGGGTTGCGATGATCGTAGCCCTGGGGGTCCTAAAGATATAGGAGCTAGTCCGCTCGGCGGGTGGTTAGAAGCGGTACGCCCCTGTAAAACGTGCTTTAACGGAAAACAAGGTTCCCTCCGGCGACTCGAGGCGAATTAAAAAGGGGTGCGCTAGGGATGGAGACGCTACCGCCGGGGAAAATAACTCCTTCCGCCTATATATTCCCTTATAAAATCCGATTCAGTCCAAGGGTTTTGTTTCTACTAAGCCTAAAGGAGCTAAGCTGACAGTATTTCTAGGAAACCCTAATCCAAGAGATTGAAGAAGTCTATTAACTTTACGCTCTGCAAACTCAAAGTGGAATGAACTATAATTATAATCACTTTTAGTTCGCAACACGTACGAAACTAGGCTTTCTCTGACGTATAAGGTTAGAAATAATACGAAGCTAAGCTTGATAAGTATTGAAATTTCAGCCTGATTGTAAATATATATCAGTTTGGGTTTGCATGAAAGTCGGGCGTCGTCTCGGGGTGTTTTCGGAGATGTTAGGAGTCGCTCCAATTAGCAAAGAGAGCCGTCTGAAAAGTCTTTGCATCATTAACACTCATTTCCTTACGGCCACGCGTCTCTCGTCGCTTTTAGCCTCGCCTTCTTTCTCTCTTATACAAGTTGGTAATTTACAAGACTAAGGAAAAAGCGTATTTATTATAGTATACTGGGTTCAACTCATTATTATACAAGAGAGCTTCGCTTCTTTTTGTAATCTCTCTTTCGATTAAGGTCTGTACTGTTAAAGATATAGATGTCTATACTTATTTAAAGACATTATACGTCTTATTAGTCTTCTTATTTAAAAGACGGATAGATGTTTTCTTAGTCTACATACTTATGTAAATACGTTATAGAGCTCTTAGTCTACTTGTGTGAAAAAGCAGTGTATGTCTTCTTGGTCTACTTATTTAACATGTTATATAGATATTCTTATAGTCTAAGTCTTTTCTTAGTCTACTTATGTAAATTCAGTATGGATGTTTTCTTTGTCTACTTATGTTAAGACGGTAGATCTTAGTCTACTTGTGTAAAGTCAGTAAAGATGTTTTCTTGGTCTGCTTAGACTGTACTTATTTAAAAAGGGTCTACCGTGATTTCGTAGTTTTAGTCTATGATTCGCTCTATTTATTTAAAGTCTGAGTAGATGTCCTCTTGTTAAAATGATGTGTAGATGTTTACTTAACTAAATGTTACGTAGAGGTTATTTCAAACTCAAAAATCACTATTTTCTATGTTATCGTATGAAGTTCGAGTCCCCATTAAAGATATAAATGAAATTATTTTTGCGAAATAAACTATCTATGATTAAATTTAATAAGCCATCACTACCCATTCCTCGTATACGATCTAAATGAAATTTCACGGTCTATTCTTCCTCTTATAGACAGTTTGAAATATAATCTTTAGATTTATTTTATATATTTTTATATATTAGAGAAAATAAGGCCTTTTTTTTCTCCTTCTTTCATAGTATGGGTGGAGTTGCTTCTCTCCGTTAACCCTTATACACGCGAAAGGCAATTGGCAACCGCCCTTATTTCGGCAATTCATTTCATTAGAAGCCAACGAGCTATCCGCGGGCGGTCGCCCACCCTTCTTACAACCCTTCGCCAAGCACAAACTTGGTTGCGCGACCTTTTAGAAGGGAGCGAGATGCGGGGATGGAATGGGATGGAGAAAATGGAGGAAGATCACAAAAAAAGAGAATGGAAAACTTTCTCTTCTATTCCCGTTTCGTCCTTTCGAGATTAAAAGGAAAGTCTTACCACGTATAAAGGCAAAATCAAAAACTCTTATGTTGATAAAACAGTAATACAGTAATTAAAAAAAGTCACTTCCTCCAGACATATATTTTTTATTCAGTTTAATTTCGCCAAAATTAAGTTTTAAACTATAAAGGTGGTTCGTTATTTTACGGTTAAATATCCTTTTTTTTTCTGGGAAATTTGGCCTGTTTAACGTTGGCATATAGCTACCTAAAACAGGAGATTTGATTGGCTTGCATATCATTTCTTTCAAAACAGGATTCAAAGACCTAGAAGTGCGAAATTTAACAGTAATTGTTTAAATAACTTTTTCTGGCAATTAAGCTCTTTTTAGATACGTTTTTATATACTCAATATCATAGTTTAGAGTTCAATTTAGACCTACAAAAGAATAGCTCATTTGCTGTTTGGCTCTAAAACCATGCATAGTTAATTTAGTTTATCCAAAAACTAAGATTTATTCGTAAGACTTGGTCCTTAAAACTGCAGTCCAGCTTCGAGCGTGCGGTAAAGTTAAGATGGGACGATCGTTCGACCTTTTTGACTAAACGAAGTGATATTGTGGGAAATGGGGAAGTAGTAGCTACGAGCTTATCTAAAAATGGCCCTCTTCAGCTTGGTGAACCTTGTTTCAAGTATTTCGAACGCTTATTGTATAGGTCGCCGGTTTTTGGGGGGTGATGATTCAGCTCCAATTGAAGAAATTCGGGCAAATGGAAGTCAGATGTCGAAGGCGCCATGTTTTATTCATTCCTTCTCTATAACCCTTCTTTCTCATTTCTCTAATGTGCCCCATAGCGGCGGCCCAGACCTCAACCCAAGAATATACAAGAATTTTTTTATCTATTGAGTTTTTGCCTCAACAAAGTTAAAAAAAACAAGCAAATTTTTTTCCTATTGTAAAATATCTGTTCCATTTTTGGTTTCGAAGACTTTATAACTTATACGCAAAATTTACATTCGAATTACAATTTTGTGATTTAAGATTCCCCGTGGTTTATGGGAACAAGTATATTTAAAGTGAGAATGAAGTGTGAAAACAATTATGCTTTTTCTTCGAATTATTTGTCCTTGAAATTTGACTTCTAAAATTAGAATAATTCTGAAAATTGGTAAATTACGTGGTAATTTACCGTCTTACGGTAGTTTAAACGATATTTGTATTTGAATTTCTGTCATTTTAAATATTCTTATATCTGACTAAACAACAATTACACTCGTGGGAAAATTCAATGTTTTTCATAATACTCTTGACCGTTTGACTTTTCATTGATTGAGCAAAGTGATTCAGGCATGAAAAAGGACATTTACATGTCCATAACGACACCTTACACGAATAACCAATGAAAAGTTACTTGTAGACGATTTAAAACCTTTTACTTAACCTCTTTCAGCGATTTGTTCACTTTTAATCAAAATAAACAAATAAATTGTAATCACTAAATTTGGTAAATTTACCAGAACAAACCGTAAATTACCATTACAATAGTAACCTGGTAACTTGCCGTAAGCTTGGGAAATTAAACCCAAAATTTATTTCTATATAGAGGTGTGAGAAAAACGTTTAGAAAAAATTCGATTAAATTTATTACCCGGTATAGCAGCTTAGTTATATTTCCTTATCCCTTTAATATTTTATTCTCTGATTAGAATTCTTTGGTTTGTGATTTAAATGACTACATGGGTAATAATGGGTTACATGGGATAACTTATAGGTACCCTATTAAATTTACAAATTCCTCTTTCGAAGTTATTCGAACACATACATAGCAATTGATATATATGTCCTATGAGATGGGAAATATACGGTCTTCAAGCTCGGAGAGATTTTGCAACTCGGACTATCGTCACTGTAAGGCGCCAGCTGTTCTATGATTCTAAATGTATAAGGCGGCATTATATTTTAGAAATCACCCATCGTACAAACATAGAAAACAGGAGAAAACCTGGAATATCAAGGAATTTGGTGGTTTGTTAAAAAAAAACCCGTAGGAAAAATCATAATTATTGAAAAAGTCAGGGAGATATCAGGGAAAATCATAAGAATTTTGAAAAAATCAATTAATATCAAGGAAAATCATAATTATTGGAAAAAAAAAAATCAGGGAATTACATTTTTTTATACTTTATTTTTAAGTTAGGTTAAGTTTGAATGTAATTAAGGCTGCCTTCTGGAAATTTACAAGGTAATAGAAGGCAGCTTAAAGTTTAAAATCGAACCAATCAGATGAACCCAATACTCCAGCCTTCAAACAATACATATTTCCCACCATTTTATCACCCATAACACCTTTATTCGTAATACTCGTAAACACATTGAACCAATTTTCTCAACTCCAACAGTTAACTTTTTAAATCCAATCTTTTAATTGCACGCAGCGCAATTAAGTTTTAATATCATTATGGTTAAGGGTACATAAATAGTTAAATGTAACGAGAATCCATAGTCCGTATGGATTTTTATTCTTACAAGAGCGAATATGGTTTATTTCGATTCGAAATTGGGTGGGCGAGAGCTAGATTTCATCGATTGACAATGTCCTACGCTCCAAAATAGGGGGATCGCCCCATATATGTAGTCTATACAGCTCAATGACTGGAGTCGTGCGTCAAATTACTCGGAGTTCCGGAAGCGAGGGAGATGAATTCGCGTCTAATAGTTGACGCTCGCGTTATACTTTTTGAATATTTTTTGGCACGGTTCTTCCTTTCGTTGCCAATAGCGACAATAGCCCAAACAAATGATCAATCTCGGGAACGGACGTATTAGAAGTACGTAAGAGGATGCCAAGCGGGGATCCGACACTTAAACCCGTATATAGAAACCCCCTTTTAAATTCACCCCTTGCTGCAACCCCAATTTTTAGAGCCCGGGGACGAAATACAATGGATTTTATATACCATACTCTAATTGCGTATACCGCGTATTATTACGCGTTATTAATTTTATATATTCAAATTTTAAACCCACTCCTGTTGCTATATTTCAAAGTGAAAATGAAGTGCGATTTACATTTAGTTAAGCCTATATCGTACTATTTTGAACTGTGATTTCTAACAGGCCCATTTTCTAAATTAAAAATGCATTACCTTTATTGCACGTAATACCATTCAATCGTTTTAATTTATAATTTAAATGAATATTTAATGGAAATCCAGAAATTTCAACAAAATAGTTTAGCTACGTTCACATTAGGCATTTTGAAACTGTTTTGAATATTTTAATCAACTTTTCAAGCTAGTAATTTCATTTATTGAGAAATTATCGCTACATCTGACACCAAAATTTACAATAACTACTGTCACATTAACATTTCTTAATCGATTTGAAATGGTAAAATTAAACCGATATTCAAACCGCCAGGAATCGATTTAAGGCGTTACGTGTTCACGCATTATCTTCATAAATCGATTTATTGTAGCTTCATTCATCGGTTGTTGAAACCGAATCGGTATGAAACTGCTTCCCGAAGCAGTTTCGAGAAATCGAATCAAATCTATTCGAGAAAAGACGTTTTGAAACGGCTTAAATCGATTTCCAAGGCCTAGTATGAACGCGGCTAATATTTCCTATGTTTTTAAGGATATCCATACCCAACCTGCATCTAGGTATAAACCATATAGTGTTTAAATTCGCCTCAACATTTGTATATTTTATTTTTCAAGTCGATTTTCTTTTTCTTTTCGGGAAGATCATCAGTTACGAGCCTATTAAAGAAATAATTGGCTCACTTAAAGTTAACGATTAGTTAAAAAAAAATAGAATAGAGATACTTTAAGACTCGCTAGCTACTCTGTAATTTTCGAATGACAAATTGAATTCGGTTAACCGCTTAATTTGGGGCGAGCAATTGCAACGCGGCGATGAAAAGGCTTTCTTGAAAAATGGTTCCTAATATAGACGGCCTCCGCCCTCCGTTGATACTCATCTTCCGCAAATTTCTTTCCCTCTTTTTAAACCTATAATTAACTTTTTACTACTCGTTTCTCTAACTTGACTTTTTCTAACCCTAAACCCTCGCTCGATCTATTCCTATTTTGTTTCTATATAATTTCAACTATGGTTATATAATATTTTTACCTTTTAGAAGGGAAAATAATTTATATGGAATTTATCTTTTATTTATTATTATCTCCGTGTTAAGCCTATTTTTTTTAATTTTAAACGATAAGGAATAGTCCTGGTCGATTTCCAAAACCGGAAGTCTAGAGAGTAGAGACCCTCGCGAAAATTTTGGCGGGGAAAACTTTTGTCACGTGATCGTCCGCCATCTTTTTGTAGTGTGAAATTTTCGTCCGCTTTAGTGATCTGTTTTAGTGGAGAGCGACAGACTAACAACTTGAATTTGGTTTGTGGGAAATAAAATTAGAAATAGTCTGGCAGCCTGTTACTACAAAAAGATGGCGGCGCGGCTATGAGATAAGAGCCCATTTCCGGCAAATCGACCAAGACTATGGATTAAAAATTGTTGTTTGGTTGTATTCTCCCTTTAACATTCGCAAATAGACCAAAAAAGTCACGTGATCTTCGTCTTTATTATCCTTTTAAAATAAATTCTAGCTTTCGATCACCATGCAGGCCTTTAAATCTTTATATTTAAATTTCTACTTTTGCCATCACTAAACGGAAGTTGCAAAAACTATTTAAAGTAGGCAAATTACAAGTTGGCGCCAAGTATACGCCCTATACTTACAATTTTCTTCAATATTGACTCTAGAAAACGTAAAAAAAATATATATATATTTAAAACTTTGGAAAGCTTTCCCGATGTTTTAAAATATCGCTATAGACACGATTTGAATCGTAAATTTTCAACTTTCCACGACTTTTTGTCGTGCATGCAAATTTTCTTTTTCGCCAAAAATGCTAGACCACCAATGGTATATACGACTATAATATTAGTAAGAGAGGATATATCGTAGGTTTTTTTATTATTTTTATTTTATTCTCGGGTCTATATCGATATAAATTCCGTACACACTCATGTAAACACTATATTTTACTATATTTCTTCGCTGTAGGTCTTTTTTCATCGCGACTCTCCGATCGTTTCCCGCCTTTTTAACTTATATCAGACAGAATCTTTCGCTGCTAATTTATATCAGTGTTCATTACCTCTATTTATACTTATTTCGGTTTAGTACAAGTTTTTCGGAGGGAGGTGCGTTTTCAATCAAGATTTCTTTGTCCTAGAATCGAGCTATTGCTTAAAGGAGATCTTGGAGCTAGAAAAGGAATAGGTTTTAAATTTATTTTCGGAATCACCATGTAAAATCACCTATTACAGAATTTTTTGAGAATTTTTACCAACGTTTTCGGTGTTCATATTAATTTCTGAAGTTTGGTAAATTTTTGGATAAAAGTAAATATAAATTTCTGCCTTCAACAGCGCTTGTAATTTCCTAACAATCAGAGAATAGGCCGGCGTTTGATGGACAAGGTCTTGGGGAAAGTGGCCCCAAAGGTCAGGGAATTTGAAAATAGCCCAAATGGTCAGAGAAAATAAATATTTTGGTACGTGTCAAGGAACTGTTTATGATGGGTTTACCAATCAGTTGTAATGTAATTATTATAAACTAAAAATAATTGCCTAAAGATTCAAATTGTTTCTCATATTCTGAGTAAACTATCCTGACCCCGATGTCAAATAAAATGTGGGAATTGCCATCAGCTCGCTCGTAAGAATATATTCGTGAAAAAAGTATTAAAATTGGTCACGGAAATTATTTAGAAATGGTCAGGGAAAACCTGGAAAAGTCAGGGAAATTAACTTCCAGAATTTTGTACGAACCCTGTGAAATAATTGACCCTAATTTATATTTACTTTTATTCAAAATTTACCAAAAACGGGTCTAAAAATTCTGAAAATAAATTCAAAAGCTGTTCCATTTTTAGTTACAAGCTTTTCTATTAACCCATGCAAGTTATCTAAATGAATTTCATATAAAATTCTCTTGGAAAAGCGAAAGAAAAACTTGAAAATCGTTGATTGAAAACGGGGCTTTATAAAGACAGGTATTTGGTGAAAATTAGAGATAATATGTGTTCAATTTAACTCTTCAGGTGTTTGTAGTTGCACCTCAGGGAGATTTTGCTCAATTCATATATTTAGGCTACGATAAATGTAGTTAAAATGGATTAGTTAGGGTCGGGTGTCTATTAAATTCAATTAATAAGAAGTTTTATTTCATTGTAGACTTTAGTCGTTTATTCGACGCTAAGAACCAAGATTGCTCGTTTTTCCGGTTTGTAATAGAGAAGGGTGCATGCGCGAGTATCCTAACTAATAACGGAAGGCGAATAAAGACGTTATTAGGGGAGCGGTTCGACCGACGCTGTCATTAGAAGATATAAACGGCCCTTTTACGATTTAATTTCGGTTGGCGTTCGATATCCTCCACCCGGGCGAAATTACTTTATATACAGTTAACCCCCCTTTCTCCTCGCTTAATTCTAACCAAGGCCTAGTAGAGTGCAAGTTTTCTAGGAACTATATGGTATATCTGTAAACCCTGGTGAAGCCATATCATTAAACCAGGCGCCGTTTGTGGTATAGCTCGGGGCTCGTCGTGTAATTAGGTACGCGAACCAACCATACAAAAACCCACCAACCAATATTTATTTTTAAAGGGTAGAAAAATCTTATATTTTGAGTTTATTTTCTGTGCTATATAAATTATATAATTATATATGTACGTCTATTCATTTATTGGGAACGCAAAAATGCACACGCAAAGCTATATGCGCTATGATAAACATCGTTGCAAATTCCGGTTGAATTTGAGTTTTTATTTCAAAACACGCGCCGAGTTTTTTCAGCGAATTATCGCGATACTCGAGTCACGCGCTTTATTTCAAATTATTAAGCCTAATTGTTTTTAAAATTATGGTGATTTTTTAATCACTAGGCCTACTTGATTTTATAATTATGGTTTTGGAATCATATTTAATCACTAGGCCTATTTGATTTTAAAATTATGGTTTATATGGCTATTTCTTAATTACGACTTTTTTTTTTTAATTATCATACCAGCGAAATTACCTATATTCTATATTTTTTAACCTTTAGAACCACCGTAATAATAAAATTTTCAAATATTGAATTTGCGCCAAAAATAAAACAGTACAATTAAAAATTTGGCGCCAAAATCCCACTCTATCGAGTTTTAGTAGATATACTACTGTTCTCCCACCTATCTCCCCTCCCATCGGAGTCCCGAAGTTCCCTAATTCGCGAAACTTCGCGAAAGTTCGGCGTCGCGTTATCCCTCGTATTTGCGTTTAACCCGAAATTAAATCTTAAGTAAATCGCGTTTAAACTATCGTTTTTGATCGAATTTTACAACACAAAGAAGCGTAATCTATCACAGATTATTAATACGACGAAATTAGCGCCTCGCGTTTCCGTAAAATTACGACAAGATCAGGTTTTTCACCGTCACGTTGTCGTATTAGGCTTAGCGATTGTCGTATTGTCTTGAGACCCTCCGCCCTCGATTATTCCGCCGCCGCCGCCGCTTGCTCGCTACTTCAGTTAGACCGGCCTTTTTGTATTGCCTTGAATCGGATTTTAAAACGAGTGCTCATGTTCGAATTTAATTTAAAAAATGTGCCTGAATTATCCCGCTAAAGAATACCGAAAGATTTGGATCCAGATTTTGGGTGAGTTTTGATTTAACTTGTCTTCGACAACCGCTGTTAGGCTTAAGGCCAACCGGTTACGGCGTATTGTTTTAGCAGCCTTTTTTTTCACCTAAAGAAGGAGGAAGGGAGAGGGGGAAGTTTAAAACATTTTGGGGGCTTCAAAATATTGGAGTACGTAGTTTTGAAGGGCACCGCAAGGTAATGTTTTAGATAGCGGCGAAATATTTTTGTTACCTAGTATTAACGTTGTTTGTATGGGCTCTGTAAATACTCCCCCACCTCTAAAGGGGGCTACTTATTATATATAATTAACAAATTTAAATATTTCCCGAAGATGTGAAGAATTAGTTTAAATCAAAATCATTCGCTCCCTAATAAGTTGATAGCAATTAAATTCTAAATAGTTTAGCCTAGTTCTCAGATAAATAATCTCTTCATAGAATTCGTTATGACTCTCTTGTAAAAGAAACGTTTAAGATTTAAAAAGATGAGAAATGATATCATCATCATCATCATCTGAATTCATCTCCATTTTCTTCTTATAAACATTAAAACATTTTGTAATGGCGGGAGCCACCCCGGAAAATTCCCTTTCCCCCCATTTTTTAAATTACTATATATGCAATATACATGTTGCAAATTGAATTTAATGGTCCGTGGTTTTTTTATTCATTCGTATATAAGAATAATGTTAGTTCATATCCAAAGATCAAAAATTTGAATGAAAATTAACTACACAGTCTACACTCTTCTTTCCCTATGGGATTTAATATTACGTATTACTCCGCCTCAACTTCGTATTCTTTTGCAACATTGCTCGCGAACAATGGAACGGAAATAAGCCTTAGAATCTCGTTAACGAGTCGTTACCCTCGCTTATTTTGAATTTCTAAAGATGTTAAGATGGTTTTCAAAGATAACGAACCTTACTTTTTTTATTTTAATTTAAATACAGGATAGTAATTTTCTCAATTTTTCTCTATGCAAATTATTTGCAATCATTATCAAAAATGATGTAAACAAAAGGGTAGGGTAATGTTTTGAATTTATTTTACATAATCTTATATCTTTTTATAAACTGCGTGGTGCGTAATCATCTCAACAATCCAATAAATCTTAAAATAAACCTACAAACTTAAATAATTCGGGTCGTATCAAATTGATCTCGCGAAATTAATGTTCAGAAAATGAAATAATCTTCTAGGCTGTTTTTACATACGTGTGACATCCGTTTTTCTTGCCCCTGCAAATTTTTGTTGCCCCCGCAAATTTTTCTTGCCCCCGCAAATTTTTCTTGCCCCCGCAAATTTTTCTTGCCCCCGCAAATTTTTCTTGCCCCCGCAAATTTTTCTTGCCCCCGCAAATTTTTCTTGCCCCCGCAAATTTTTCTTGCCCCCGCAAATTTTTCTTGCCCCCGCAAATTTTTCTTGCCCCCGCAAATTTTTCTTGCCCCCGCAAATTTTTCTTGCCCCCGCAAATTTTTCTTGCCCCCGCAAATTTTTCTTGCCCCCGCAAATTTTTCTTGCCCCCGGCAAATTTTTCTTGCCCCGGCAAATTTTTCTTGCCCCGGCAAATTTTTCTTGCCCCGGCAAATTTTTCTTGCCCCGGCAAATTTTTCTTACCCCGGCAAATTTTTCTTACCCCGGCAAATTTTTCTTACCCCGGCAAATTTTTCCCTCCCCCGCAAATATTTCCCTCCCCCGCAAATATTTCCCTCCCCCGCAAATTTTTCCCTCCCCCGCAAATTTTTCCCTCCCCCGCAAATTTTTCCCTCCCCCGCAAAGTTTTCCCTCCCCCGCAAATTTTTCCCTCCCCCCGCAAATTTTTCCCTCCCCCCGCAAATTTTTCCCTCCCCCGCAAATTTTTCCCTCCCCCGCAAATTTTTCCCTCCCCCGCAAATTTTTCCCTCCCCCGCAAATTTTTCCCTCCCTCGCAAATTTTTCCCTCCCTCGCAAATTTTTCCCTCCCCCGCAAATTTTTCCCTCCCCTTTTTTTATGACAATCTAAATATATTAATATAATGCTTCATACTCCCTTTAAGACAGAGATATAAAGACACTAGGCTTACTTTATATGATCTAAAACCTCGAACTAATCCAGACAGTATCGCGTATGTACGTGTGGATTTTCAGCTCTTATAAACTAAGTTTACCTTTGTACGTGCTGAAAACCCAAGATGACACCACAATATCAGAGTCTGCAGACATTGAAACAGTCAATAGAGTTTATGTATAGCAGTATGATAAACGCTAGGATGGTTTTATCCTAACACGTCTAATATTTCTACATTGAATATTCTTTCACGAACCAAGTCGAAAGAGTTATAGGGAGAAAGATCGGTCGGGGCTCTCTCTCTCTCTCTCTCTCTCTCTCTATTCCCCCGTTTTCTATTTCGCTAATTAAATTGCGTTTGGTAATTTTCTGTCCTTTCTAATCAGCTTCAGTCGCCCTATAGCTAGCTACCACGAAGGTCGCGACGTGAAGAGCTCTTTCCGTCCTGCTCTATAGTAATAATATTGTCGCCAAGGCTTCATCCTAAATACATTCTCCACCCTTCCCCCTATATTCTCCTCATTGGTTCGGGTTAATATACTAAACGCCAACGTGTACGTATATATGTATATATTTAATAATTAGGATTCAGTCAGATGATGGAAATTAATACGCGTAGACTTAAAGGATGAATGAAGATGGACATCAAGTGTTTTTATATCGATACTTTATTCATTAGTAAAATTTACTATCAAATATTAAAGGGGTGTTCAAAAATATTGAACCTTTTGGTTACGAAAACGCTCGCCTAATCTCGCGATAGTTTTTTCCCGTGTGGCGGCGCCACTTGTGCTGGTCTATTTGAATTTAATTTTGAAGTTGCTTGAATATTTAACTAACAATTCTTTATCATTTAAATAGGCCTAATCCACTCATTAAAAAATTACAAACATTTAAATTTAAAACTTACCATCAAAATAGGCTTAGCTGGATTCATGGAGATCCTGCATTTCTCAAATAAGGGCCATCGATCAATGTCATTGGTCATTAGTCCTTATATGGGGAGTTCAGTATCTTCGTGAATTCATTTAAATTTATTTCTAGTTTAAAATTTGTTTGTAAATTGTTTTATTGTTGGACTATAGGCCTATTTAAATGATAAGGAATCAATAAAAAATCTCTTGAGGTTAGGTTTCATTCTCCCTTTAAGAACGTCTCAACCCAGAGGTATAAAATTTTGAATATGGGATTTTAAAAATATATGATTATCGAAAAAACAAATGGTGAAATCAAACTTTAGTATCTAATTGAAACATTGGTTTCTTTTAATTATGGTTTCATGGGCCAGAGTTTTCACCTTTGTCCATTTTTCTTCCGCACTGCGGTTTTTATCGACAGGCAAATCCTTTATTTCGTTGTATCTAGGCCTTGGCTATACTTTTGATCAAAAGGAGTTGGGGGAAAAAAAGGCATAATCTGAGGCCTAAGATAACCAATGTTAAACCCCATAGGAAAAAGTATCTTCTTAAATGATACAAGGCACACGCGTTGACTGCGGTGGCGTATATTATAGTCACGCGATTTCGTGACGTTTGATTAGATATCGCACGACTAAGCTTTTATCGGGAGTTCGTCTTCTATTAGCGATCATATATCTAGATCTCTGGCTCGCGATCTGTCTAGATTTTCCCCACCGGAAATTGTTACCAGAAAAACCCGGTAGATTCACCCAACCAAGCCCTGCATGGTCGCGACTCCACCACTCTCCAAGTACAACGCTCGCTGTTACAGAGAAGTTTGTAATAAGAATAACTATATTGTATTGCCTATTTAGTTTAAAATTGTATATATATTGATATCTGACGTTTCATGGGTCACTTTTGAAGGTAGGATGAAGCCTGACCAGTGATTTGCCTTACCATGCAATTTATTATCGTTAAAATAGGGCCCATTCACTATAGTTATTAGTAAAAAATAATAAAAACCAGTGTTAAACCAGAAATAATTCTTTAACCTCCTGTGAAAGTAGGCTTAACTGAGATGTATCCTTGGAAAATTTGATTTATCACTGTTAAATATCCTTGGGCCAATCACGTGAGAAGTTCACTCTTTATTTCGACGGTTAAAGTTTCAAAGCGCACTTTTCTGGTTGGCCGAAAGCTGTTTAAAAGCTAGATATCAAATTATAAATGGATCCTTGTTAAGCCTTCTTTGGTTAAAAATAAATTTTTAGCTCAATATTTGTTTGCATTTTTAATAGACTATCTTAATAAAGATAAATAGCAAAACCTGCCGTCCATAAGCGTCCTCTAGCGGCAAACAGTGCGGGCAAACGTAGTAAATAACAAAACCACTATTTTAACGATAAATAATCCATTTAAAGCAGTTTTAAAGTCGAAACATACGTAATGTAGTAAAGTTTTCTATTCCATCTTGGTTGTTTAACATCGTTTATCGTTCCGCTTCGACTTTAGTCGTTTTGAAACCTTTTCTTGAACATCATATACAAATTAATTGATATTGGTCCTCATTAAAATAAATTATAGATTCGTATACCGAAAATTTCTCTTAAAATTATTCCCACTCTCCTCTTATTGTAGAATAATTTAATTTCGGGGTGAAAACGACAAAATGTATATCGCCTCGATTTCAAATCTAAATGTTATTATTTATTATTTGTCATTAACTTCAATCGAATATAATTTTCCGGTTAAGCTCCCTCCGTAAAGTAAAATTAATTGGTTTAATGAATTTGAAAGATACCGCGTTTCCATCGCCCAATTTTATAGCTTTTAAACTCTGAAACTATACCGTACGAGTCTCTGGTGTGAGGATTATCACGTTTTCCAATTTGTAGCTGTCACTTGGCCCGATATTTTAAAATCTATGCGGAGAGATACAGTTTTGAGCCTCCAACGAGATGGGAATATAACCCCGGCTTATACAGTTTTAGTGGATCCGTTTTTCCTTTAACTTTCTACTCTTAAAACGCTGTTGGAATCGCCTTCTATATCTCTCTAAATTTGCTATTACCTTCTGGCGAAACCGATGTTACTATTCACTAGATCTCTAATAACAGCTAGCATCAATAGATATATTTTAAAGCTCAAGTGTCTAGGAATTCTAACAATGGACACCTATCTTAATAAATAGACGAATTAAACAATCTGGGGCTCGTAAAGCTTCCTCTAACGGCAAACAGTGCATGCAAAGGTATTAACTAACAACCACGCACGAGGTTTTGTTAGTTACTACTTTTGTAGACATTGTTTACCGCTAGAGGGTGCGGTTTTTATCTTCAGCTATTAAGATATAGGTGTCCATTGTTAATATTAATAGGTCAGGGAATTCTATGCAGGGAATAGTTTCGCGCCTGTAAAAGTGTTTCAACCTCGTCACTTCGGTGAACAGAGGAAAGCTGATGATTAGGAGCGACTGCCTTTCCTGTTTATAAGTATGAAAGTTGCGAAGTTAGAGTGGAATCCTATTTTAGGTCCTTTAATTTAAACTCATTTCTTTTTAAAATTAGTCTATTTTGAAACTTTTAACGAATTCTCTACAAATCCGATGCAAATTCCCTCAGAGCCCGAGGGATACTATAAGAAACTGAAATAACGTTTCGCTGTGTTACTGAGCCTTTAATCGGTCCCGCGAAGTAACCATAGTGTCAAGCGATCTCGTCAATTTTGGGTTATGGCGGTATGTTTACCTTTCTAGCCTTGCCTAATGCCCAGAGATCTCCTTGGGTACGCGGGGGCGGGGCGTTCGGCGACGCGTGAATAGTTTGCTTTTATAAATGAGTATTTCGATTTCGGGTTTTGGTCGATGCCATTCCCGCCGCGCGCGACGAGTCAACAAGAGTAATAATTTATCAAAGTAAACATTGGATCAAAATTTAATGAAAGCCCCGGTTACTTCCTACCTCTCCTATTACTATCCCTACCCCAGTCCCAATATTCTACGCTACCCCCCTTTAAGCGCGCCGTTAAGCTTAACTTAGGCTTCCTTGTATAAATTATAACTTACGCCGTTTTGCTAAGGTTTCTTACCCCCAAATTCGACCCCCATCCCATCCCAAACCGGGATTGTTCTAAAGGGTTAGACGCGCCATACTTTAGACCAGTCAATTTGAATATGGGATGAGAACGGGTCAGACTCGTGGGAAATAACATCGGGTAATATTTGAAATTTTGGATGAATGGCCCAGGAAATTGTGTGGCAATTAGGTCATAACGACAGTTTTTTTTTATATAAAACTAGCTAATACTCGTTATAAAATGATGGTCATCAAAATTTATAACAAACGAATAGTTTTTATATTAAAAATATAACATCATTTGACTTTATTTAAGATGCCATCAGAAGCCGATGAAACCCTCCTTTGAAGTGTATTACTCCCGGGTCTTGTCTACCCCTCTCTGTATGGGTTAGTTTCAAACAGCGCGATTCGTACGCCTCCTAACGGTAGATATTTTCGGAGCGGGAGTTCGTCGAGCGAATATCTCTAGCAGCCTTGGAGCTCGTCAAAAAAACGTCGTCGTTTGTGGAGAGAGAGAATTTCCAATTTTCCGTAGACAGAGGGGTATGAAGTAGGACCCCTCTGATCTCGTAAAATTGTGGATTTTACCCATACAGAGAGGAACGATATATGAAACATTAGAGTAGTAGACTTCAAAGGAGGGTTTCATCGGCTTCTGATGCCATGTTTAAATTTTTTGATTTGATAACGATTATACAAAATAAAAAAATTACCGAATTTCACAAAATATAGCCTTAAATAGATGTGAAGTAAAATTTAAGAAATTTAAAATAATTCAGTTAATTTTAATATTAGCATGGGATTGTAAGGGTTTAGTTAAAGACACGGTAATTTGCTTCAAAATTATCTAGTTATAATTATAAAACATTGAAATGATAATAGAATTAAAATACTGCTTGATATTCGGCTAAAAACTAAGCTAGGAAAGTAGAGGAATTTCGGCTCTAGTGCAACTAACCCATTAAGCCTTATGAATGTCATTTGGAAAAGAGCGCGGTGGCACGGAGTTTCTAGCGTCCTTATCTCGTCCTCTACAGCTTCCATATTCCCAATATTCGGCCGAGCATCAAACCTCTCCCCCTTTTTTTATGGTTTGTCCAAATCTGTTGAAATCTATAATTTATGTTTCTCTCCCTCTAACTATACCAACCTGCTTTTCTATCAACTTAAACCTAGTTTATAAAACATTGCGATACAAAACTCTTACTAAATTATCTAGTCATTTCAAGGGTACTTTAGACTAATTGGTGCAATTATTACGCCAGTCGAGCTCTTCCGCCAATGGTTTCAAAGGTGTAAGAGAGTTTTTAGTTTAGGCGTTCTTGATATTAAATCTCATCCTGGATGTAAACTTAAATATTGAAGTTAATATTTCATATTATTCACGAAAATAAGCTCAAGAATATATGTTTCAATTCAAACTATTATCAAAAGTATATCACTTTATTCCGTAAAAGTAAACAACGCCACGTATAGCTTATCAGCAAAGGTCAATTTTTACGTCTTAATCACTTAAAAATAGCCAAAAACGTCATCACCCCTGTCTGGCACGAATGGTTTGGACTCTCGATATTTTGAGTCGGAAGAGAGGGACAGAATAGATAAATATATAAAAAGCTCAGTTCGGCTTGATCAACTTGTTAGTTTAGCGGCCGCGTCACTGTAGACGTCACGCATCCCCTAGAGTTCCGGATGTAAAAAGAGCGCAGGCGCGGAGAAAGCAGGCGTTAAGCTTGAGAGTAAAACTAGAGCTCTTTAGAATTTTGTCATTCTGACTGCGGGCGCCGTGCTTCTGCACAATAAACGTCACAGGTGACGTCGACGCTCAACTTACGAAAAAGGACTCCTCTCTTTTATATATTTATCTATTTAGGCGGGCCGCGCTCCGTAATTTCTCCGAAGATTAGCGCTTCCTATTTCACTATTTACACGGTCTGCGACCGCTAGAGTGTCTCGAATCTTTTATGAAATAGTGATAGAATTTGCTATTATATAATGACAGAAGCCGATGAAACCCTCCTTTGAAGTCTATTACTCCCGGGTCTTGTCTACCCCTCTCTGTATGGGTTATTCTCAAAAGGCGCGATTCGTACGCCTCCTAACGGTAGATGTTTTCGGAGCGGGAGCTCGTCGAGCGAATATCTCTAGCAGCCTTGGAGTTCGTCCAAAAAAACGTCGTCGTTTGTGGAGAGAGAATTTCCAATTTTCCGTAGACAGGGGGGATGAAGTAGGACCCCTTCTAACTCGTAAAATTGGGAATTTTACCCATACAGAGAGGAGCGCTATATGGAACATTGGAGTAGTAGACTTCAAAGGAGGGTTCCATCGGCTTCTGATAATGAACATAAACAAGTTTGAAACGTAATATCCACTTTTATACGTTCCCCGGTTTCATAAATTAACGTATATTTCTATCAACTGTTTTTTCAAACAGGATTGCAAGTTGATACGAATATATACATACGTTTCACTTTTGACTAAATATTATTAAACGCCTGGTTAACTTAATTATCGTTTTTAATATCCACACTTTATTCCCACGCTGTGGGTGTCTTTCTTAAAATTCATCTTCTATAGTCTTAATAGTAACGAAAAAAAAAAAAAATAAATAAATGAGGGGGAAAGTAAAATTATATTCGGTTGGATTGGTAGAAATTTGTACCCGACCACCAAGAGAGTTTCTGTCTGATGTTCTTATATCCACAGGTGGTTAAAAACCTATATAATAGAGGTCAGTTTGAAAGGTCAACTTCCTCGATCGCACGGCGATTAATTTCACTCAAGATCTTTTTTTTTTCTTTAACCCCCTTTCGAGCGAAAAGTTTTTATTCGGAGCAATGGTTCGTCTTAGGACCCCTCCCTTTTTCGTTTCACCACGCATCACTCGAGTGAAATAAAACAAGCCCCAAAACTCGATCTAAACTTTTATTCGTAGCAGTGGTTTATTTTTAATTAAAGACAACACATTCGATTGAGTTTTGTATGTATTTTGTAAATCCGTGTTTATAATACTTTACGTCAATTTTAAAATTGTGAATTCTACCAAATTCGCTTTCCTGAAGTAAGCTCACTCTGAAAACTTTGAAACAGTTTGTTTTTAACCTTTTTGGTAAGGTCAATTGGAATATTTTGGGGTCAAATGCATAGATCCTTCATCAAAAAATTAAATTATTTCCTTGAAAAGTGAATTTAAACAATCAAAACGTATTTAAAAAAGATTTTAAAGTTGTTAGGATGAAGGAAACATTTTCTACAGATTTAAATGGATACAAATTGTTGTCAAATTGGATTATTTTTATTAGTATAAATTAGATCGAGGTGCCCTATTTAAATTCAATTAAATGTACATTATATACTCTAAAAAGAGGTATCTTTCCCTCATGAAAGATATCAGATTGAAGAAATTATTCGTTTTCAACCTAAAATAGTTGCTGTAATCGCTGATAGGTTTGATAGTTAAAAATTTGCCCTTCTAGATTATTTAAAAATTCTAATAACGATTATATATATCGGTATTAATTTTACTCTCAAATTGTTACGTTTGAACAGACATTATCGTCTTTATCATCTCGTATAAATTTGGTGTGATCTCAACCACTTATATTATATATCATTTATTTTTAACCGTTGATATTGATGGTTGGTTTTTATAAGGAGACTCACCGGGGCGGAATTTAAGTACGCCCAAGACTGTAGTATTACTTTTCTGTTTTTCGACATCCAAACAAGCTACCCTATCACTAGCTTAAACGCCTTTTTCGTAACAAATTGAGGGGTCGAAAATATCTCGCTTCTAATCCTATATATCATCCTTCGTAAAAAAAAAAGTCTCAGCGGAAAATACAGTTTTAATCTCCCCCACCCGACCCATAAGTTCTCGACACCTTCACGCAAGACCTAAGATAAATTCATCTTAATATATTCTTATATATATTTTTTTTTGAGGGGGGGCTCGCTTTTTCAATCCTTGTGTCCGAAGATGAGGTACTAAAAATTCAATCTTCACTGTAGTATAGTCTATAGACCTTAGTTTTTTTAAAACAATCTAGATACAAAGGTCAACTAGCTTATCAGTGTATTAGACAAATATAAATAGATTGCAAAGACGCTTCGAGGTTATTATGTGATAAAGACTGCTCGCGATAACAGAGGCTCTAGCTCTTGCCAAATGTAAATATGTATATCTAAAATAAAGGAACACATTTTAAACAGTTGTTCGGAATTGTATTTAACTACTACAACATGGTGTCAGAAGTGAACGCGTAACCCCGACGAACTTCACCAATCCAGAAAACAATGACCTCCTCATTTAAAGGTCCAGAACCATTCAACCCAGGCTCGAATCCGGCGGAAGCATGGGCCCTATACAAGGAACGATTCCAAATCTACGCAGCCGCTTCTAAACTAGTCAAAGAAGATGATGAACAACAACGAAACGTGTTCCTACACATCATAGGCGCGGAAGGCCTCCGCATCTACAAGACTCTAACGTTCCCTCAGGCCCAAACGGCAGCAACTCGCACACTACAGAATATCTACGACGCATTCGACGAATACTATAAGCCATACCAGAATACGACCTTCACACGATACAGGTTTTCTAACACCCTACAGGATGCACAGGAGCCATTCGACTCATTTATCACAAAGCTAAAATCCCTGGCTGTCGACTGCGAGTTTGGCACACTGATGAACTCGCTTATCGCCTCTCAGATAGTCACAGGCACCAACAACCCTGAAGTACGCAAGCGCCTCCTCCAAAAACCTACACTCACGTTAGAGGAAGCTGTTTCCATCTGTCAGGCGGAAGAGACATCAACCTCTCAAGCACAAACAATCAATCCTCGCAAACTAACATCGACCTCCATCACCCCAGCACTCGACGCTTACGATCAACAATAACTACAAACAGTAAATCTCTAACGCCATGTTTCCCTACCGCCGCGATAACGTCATCTCTTCACGAACGCCAAAGAAAAATGATCGACCAATCAAATCTACGCCCCAACCGAGAACTACCACCACTCCTGGCTGGAGATGCGGTATACTACCAGACTGACACACGAAGCTGGTCCCCAGCTGTCATAATACAAATACACCCAGCACAAAACTCGTATATCATTAAAACTGAACAAAACAAAACACTTCGGCGTACCAGGCTACACCTAAGAAAACGTCAAGACAATCATAGAATGCACGAAACCGCAAAACACAGGCAGACGCTACAACAATCGACGGAAGCACAAACCCAACTGACAGTACAACAACCCAGGACAACACCGAAGGCGAACGCCCGCACATGGATACAACAAAGCACTGACATCCCACGTGAAGAGATCCAAAGTGAGCTACCACCGAACCTGCCTAACCTGATGAAAACACCTATGCCATCATCCATACAAATGAAGCCGACCCAACAACTAGAAACCACATCACCTACAATTCGGACGCGGGGAGATCGGCCAAGAACGCCACCTCCATTCCCCAAGACATCCTCCTACGGACGCAAACTAAAAGAACCGGAACGTTATTTTGCAATAATGTAAAAAAAAAAAAAAAAAAAAAAAAAAAAAAACTTGTAGTATAGTCTATAGACCTTAGTTTTTTTAAAACAATCTAGATACAAAGGTCAACTAGCTTATCAGTGTATTAGACAAATATAAATAGATTGCAAAGACGCTTCGAGGTTATTATGTGATAAAGACTGCTCGCGATAACAGAGGCTCTAGCTCTTGCCAAATGTAAATATGTATATCTAAAATAAAGGAACACATTTTAAACAGTTGTTCGGAATTGTATTTAACTACTACAACATCACGTTCTTTGCTTAAACCAGAAGCGTATGCGTTACGGGAAGTATACCCTACTTAAACGTCATTGTTAATTCTAATAATCCAATATGAGAATTGTGTACAAGGAGCCAGGATTTTTTACACGTAGGCTAAACCTTTGGGGCCCTGAATCTAGTCATAGTCTATTTAATCAATTTAGGAGCCACCATCGATTAGAAATTTGGGCCCCCTTCGTCTAGTTATTGAAATACACGATAACCAAAGAGATATAACAGCTCTAGGAGACAAAAAGACTCGTAACAACTTGTATAAAATTATTTTGTTTCATTACTTCATGATACCTTGAATTTCAGGAACCCAAACCTTTTTTTTTTCTTTATTAGACTAAAATGTATTGAGTTAACTTTTTAATTAGCCATCAATTGAAATAGATTTATAAATCTAAATATAAATTCGATCAGATTTTAATTTATTTGTTAATTAGTTCGCATTTCCTTAATGATGCATCTCCATTTTGATTTGGCAGTGTGTAAAAATCTAAGCCACAATTTGTCTATTTTAATTTATTTTTTATTAAGGGGTCTCTACATTTGAGCTAAGTCAAAAGTGATCTTGAGTCTGTTGATATATATATTTATAAGGGCGTCTCTAAATTGGGACATTGTCAATTTAATGAGACGAAGTGGATTAATCCATAAGCTAGTTCATCTAAATTTTAATGAAGCGAAAATTGCGCGAGCCGTACGATATGTTTCGGATGAATGTCTCGTGGCTTAATTTAAAGGTCAACTATATGAACCAAACTAAAATTTGAATTTATTTTGTAGAATTCACACGCTAAGAAATCTGACATTTAAAATATTTAGATGATTTAGTTTATAAAGTCTGATTAGGTTTGAATTCCAATCAAGACGAAAATAAGCGCTATAGATCTAGGTGTATAATCTTTAAAACTTGGCCAGATATCGAAGGCTGAGCCGGATACGTTAATTTGATTGGTCTGATTGTTCACCATACAATAAAATTAACACCAAACCAAATTTTAGAAATTTAATTATACACAATACTCTTGTTAAAAGGTTTAACTAAAATCTAATTGTCAAACTTCCAAACTCCCATGAGCTTGTTTTGATTTGAATTTTCGACTAATAGGCGTAGTCGACCTTTAAAATTTAAGTAAAGGATATGTATGAAGATAAGTATGGTTATAGCGAGCGAAGGCTCGGTTTGTAAATCTGTTATTGTCACTGGATAATCAGGTGTCTGATGAATGTCTTCTTAATTCCCCTGGCACTGCGCGCGCCGATGACCCCAATCACGGAGGTCGCTAGAACTCATTTCCTTTTTTCGTTGAGCTCGCTCGGGACCCACCCCCGATCCTTATAAGTTTAGACCTACAAGAAGACTTACTTCAATCTTGACCACTAACCTCGAAGGCCTCGACAACTGGCCCCCGAGAATAGTTACGTTCGCATTAGACATTATAAACATCCTAAGTTGGTTAAAATGTAATATTTTATCCACTGCTTAATTCTAATCATTACGCAACGACAGTTACATTACCGAGATAGTTTAAGAAATCGTACGAAGAACAGCCGTCTACGTGTAGCTACTACTTTTACATGTATACCTTCACGTATACGTATGCGTTGAAAATATAGCTTCTCAATTTCTGTATTTTTTCTTAAATTTACCTTATATCATTTCATCTTAATTTAAAGGTTTAAAAAATTATAATAAACGTGCTAGAAAAAAGGAAATATTATTAATGATTTAAACATAGCCCTTCGTCAATAAATATAGTTTGCCGTTTCAAATTTAAGGTTAAAATTAACTTAAGAATATTAATTTAGCAGACATTAATTTGATTCTATTAAGATGGGCATTATTCTCCCAATAAATAAGCACTCAATGTGTCAAGAAATTCTGCCGACACTATAATCTCTTGAGAGTATATCGCTACCAAACTAGTCTTTTGACTTATATGATTCTTCTAACGTAATGAACACATTGATTTTGAACCATAACCCGACCAAAACACACTTTAATTTTGTAAGAACTGGTTGGTATACATCTTTGATGAGATCTCAGTCAATTCGAGCAAGGATATGTATACTCTTTTATTTCCTAAGAACACATCTTAATTCTGATGAGAACTAAACCTTTATTGGCCAAGGGCAAGATGAGGGAGGGTTTAGGGTACATAGCTATCCGTAATACGATGTGTGTTTTGTATGAATCTCTTCGTATCACTCGGGGGTGGTTTGCGGCCAAGGGTCGAGGATAGGGATGGCGTTTTATCCCTCGAGGGTCTTCCCAAACGCCACAGTTTCTCGCCGGCCAAAGGATGACCGCGGGTATAACCATACGCTCGAGATATAGTCAATTTCAACTGGATTTGGGAGCGCGAACATTAGGGATCGCTACGGTATCTCTACAATTTATTTACTTTTAGACATAGATGTAGCTTATCCTTACGCCTGCTGCCAGTTCAAGGTAAAATAGACATTACTCTTTGTCACTGTCACCTAAGACCACTAGCAAAGGCTGAAGGACCCTTCTATTCCCCAACTCTTAATCTCGGGTGACGTTGATAAGGCAACTCAAAAGTGCTTGCATCCACGACTCTGGTGCTGGCATATATGACTATGGATATCTTATCCAACCCACGAACTGTCGTCGTGGTCCCCAGATATAACCTCATTCATTTACTCTTTACATCAAGATTCCCGTGTATATTACAGACTAGGGGGGGGGGGGGGGGACTTCCAAATTAAAAATCTTTCCGACGCTTGAGATTTGTTTGAAATTTATAAATCCTCCTCATCTTAGGTTACATCACAACTAGCAAACAAAATTATTTGGTTTGGAAAAATAAGTTGGACAGGTGGATTGATGAGTATTGGGAAGTATTAAGTTTTCAAAAATTAGTTTGGAAGATTTTTAAATTTCTTGTGGCGCAAAGGTGGAACATGATTAATATTTGAGTCAAAAATTTATGTTTGAGGAAATATATAATGAAAACATATTAAAGATATAAGACGGGCATGTACCGTATTCGTAGCTCACGCAACCGCGTACATTTTCAAATAATAATCCCTCGCTAGTTCTCTTGAAAGCTTGGGATTAAATTAAGCGTTTAAAATTCAAGAAAACGCCCCGTAATTTTATCAGCACTCTCATCTTCCTGCGTGGACTTTCGGTTGAAAAACATTTATCTTAAGAAAAGAGGCCTCGCTCGTACGCGCTTCTAAACTTTAAATTCATTGGTTGAATTGACCTTTAGGCGCCTTTTTTAAGGGTCATCTTTTCGTAGTATACCGATAGATACGGAAAACTAAAGGAGTTTATAACCAAACGCGGTTAAAGATTTCAATAAATAGAATACCGTGCTTCCTCGATCAACTATTATAGCTCGTGTACTAAATTTAACCAAGGCTTAATATGAAATTCGTTTTATCAGAAGTAGATGAAACCCTCCTTTGAAGTCTACTACTCTAATGTTCGATATAGCGCTCCTCTCTGTATGGGTAAAATTCCCAATTTTACGAGATCGGAGGGGTCCTACTTCATACCCCTCTGTCTACGGAAAATTGGAAATTCTCTCTCTCCACAAACGACGACGTTTTTTTGACGAACTCCAAGGCTGCTAGAGATATTCGCTGGACGAACTCCCGCTCCGAAAATATCTACCGTTAGGAGGCGTACGAATCGCGCTTTTTGAAACTAACCCATACAGAGAGGGGTAGACAAGACCAGGGAGTAATAGACTTCAAAGGAGGGTTTCATCGGCTTCTGGTTTTATTTTACAGAGAAAACTACATTGTATTTCTCGAGTATTTATAGAAAAACTTTTTCGAGCCGAGGCCCTTCTTTAGTCGATCATTAGTGTTACTTATTTAAAGTAAAACATACATAGCGGAAGGTGGAGAACACCTAACACTGTTATTTCATTTTTACAAAAATATCAGTGCTTGGCTATTATCGTTAAATTTTTTATAACTTATATGTTTAAATAGACTTCTGTCGAGATCTGTCAGTATAGTTGCATGTACTCTATAGATATTTAATAGTATGACGTGAAGGGAGTTGAATGGTACGCTTTTAAAAGTCCGTTACAATCTTGGAAAGATCTAAATTCCCGTACAAAAACAGGTTTTCTAATAGAAATGTTTGGTCGATTCCAAGTATGTATATTTCAGTAAAGCTTTAAAAGGGAACCAGTGCATTATATCAGGACATAAAAATTGTATGATTTTTAGAGGGTGGTGTGGTATTGGGTGATATGGGGGTGCTGTTTAATGGTAAAGGAAAAGCGTATCGCGTTTAAAGCTTTCTTTCGTTGACCATTCTTCGCAAATACATGTTTTTGCACGCCACACTCTCATTTAATATATACATGTATATCTCGGCTCTTATGACTTGATGTGTAGTCGATGTTATTCATATAATAGCTAGAGCTAATGATACGTCTTGTCGGTTGGTAACAGTGTTTTCTTGTGTTTTTTTTTGTTTAATGGTGTCTTTGGTATAATTTTCTATGTGTAGACGTAAATGGATAACTTAAACATGTATTTTGCGTGGTAAAATATTTATACGTTTTGCATAGGTTATGTTTATTGAATATGTTTAAAGGGAGAATGCACCTAATAACAAGTGTTTTTTTTATCGATAGTGGTACCTTATCGTTTAAATAGGCCTAATCCACAAATAAAAAGTTTATAAGACAAATATTAAACCAGAAATAAATATAAAACTTACCCGGAAAATAGGCTTAGCGGGATTCATGGAGATCCTGAATTGCTTCCGTGTAAGGTCTAGCGACCAATGAGCTAAGGCCCGTCGTTCACGCGAGATCTCCACTAGACTTTTTGGTCGCTAGACCTCATACGCGAAGAAATCAGGATCTCCATGAATACCGCTAAGATTTAAATTTATTTCTAGTCTAATATTTGTTGGTAAATTTTTTTCACTAGTGGATTAGGTCTATTTAAACAATTGGTTGTATTCTTCCTTTAAAAGTAAATACCTTTTTGTATTTCCGAAACGCAATTATTTAGTGATGAAGTAGAACATTTTGCTTGTTTGTTAAAACCTACCTTTTTGAGTTTAAAACTAATGTTTAAAAAGACATTTATGTTGAAAAGAACTTTAGAGACTTCTTTCAATATTCGATTTTGTTGTATTGTAAGTACAATATAGCGTGTATGATTCGACTTCGAATATATACGAAATCGGTGTAATGTAAATGTTAGATATTGATTGCTAAAGGTAGGCATACATTCAGGATAAAAAAATATGTTCTAAAAGAAAGACCCCATTTTTAGAAATGGTCAGGGAAAACCTGGAAAATTCAGGGAATCTCACTTCGAAATTTTGGACGAACCCTGTAACTAGCAATGGTAGGGCGAAGTGATACTTAACAATCAACTACGTAGAGAAAAAGTAGGACTTCTCTGGTCCGTGGATGGTCCCAAACTTGTACAATATCTTCGAATTTAAGACTTCTATAAGTTCATATTTTTCTCTTCACGAGTATAGGAGTTTGGTATCCGGTCTATTTGACCCTAAAAGGCTAAAAGCGAGTAATAATGTTGGTCATAATGCAGCCAATAGCTTGAGGGTCCATATAGGCTTATGATTCTTTTCTATTGGGGTTCCGGAATTCCAGGGACTCGCTAACTCCGCAGTTTCGCGAGTCTCTCTTTATATTGAAGTTTTGAGGCTTCTCCGTTCTTTATTTTTTTTCGTTTTCTTTTTGCTTCGGGAATAGAAATTCGTTTCGTGCTCGACTAGCCGCCTGGCCGTCGGACGTCAACCGAAAGTTTCGTCGCTAACTTAATGTTTTTGGTCACCGATTTGACAAGTTCAGCTCTCGCGTGACCCCCGCGCCAACTTGACGTATATCGTTCGCGCTTTTTTTTTTGTCTCGATCTTTCGAGAAATTTCTCTTGTTTTTCCCCGCGAAATCTTTTGTCTTTTCATTCTATTTAGGCCCTAGTTCCGTTTATACAAAACACAGGATTAATTCAACAATGGTAGGGTTGAAGAAGAGAGGACAGTAAACCTAGTTATCGCTATATTTAACCTTTTCTCAATAAAACCTTGGACTATTAACAAAGGGTACTAAATGTAAAAAACTAACAAAACTTGCTTGACTGCAATTAATAGAGTCGCCACTTGCTTTTGTTAACTTATAAACGTCAGCAGAAGCCGATTAAAGCCTCGTTCATCGTGTTCTGACGTCAGGTATTGTTATTTTTCGAGAAATTGAGACATCTCCCTTGTTTGAATTTATCTTCACTGAGTTACAATAATTTCTTGATTTCGTTAATTATTTCGTGTAGGTCCTCTGATAGTAATTTGTTTGAAGAGCATTTTGTAAAATCTTGGTATAACTTTGCTTCACTTTTTAGTGTTTAAAATTGTGTATTAATCCGCCTTAGCTACAGTTACATTACAACGGTTTTCACGAACAAAAGAATGGTTTTAGATTCAGACAGACGTTTCAATATGGGCGTACATTGTTTAGCTTTTCGATATTATATAATAATCGAAACCAATGCGTCGATGTTTCGTAGTTTGGTTGTCGTTGAAACCCGCGATTGTTCCGCTAGATCACCGGGATCATTGGCACGCCGCTCTGCAAGAACGATCACTATTTCTCGTCCAACTCCTACATGTATGGTTCATTCCACCTTCAATTGATAGCGAGTATAAAGCTCGACTCTCTAGCCAGCGTGGTCTGTAAATAAATAAACAAAAACAATGAGATGAGTGGTAGCCTGTCTTTGTCCGCGCTGCCAATTCGAGATGGAATAGATTATATAACTTCTCTTGTTTTATTTTTTATTTCGGAAAGAGCATCATCCCCCTTTGGCTGTATAGTTTGATCTTGTTCTTCGTAGCCATAACCCTCCTCTTTATGCTCTCTATTTCTCGGGATCAGTCCCAGTAATTCTCTATCTAGGCCCCACTTCCCCAAAGCCCCTTGTTTTACAGGAGAATCCGAGCGTGCAATTGCGTTCTTATTTTTCCGTTTCTCTATTTCGAGCAACAACAAAAAATAGTTTTTTTGTAAAGGGATAATGAAGAGTAGTAACGAATTTCTTTTAGATACATGAAAATATTAAACTTCGCCTACCTTTTCTAGTTAATTTATAGCTATTTATCACTTTACTGTTTGAGCCACCTAAGCCTAAATACATTTTCTAGCATATATCACCGAATTTAACTATCCATTTAAAGGGAGAGTAAAGAGGATTTTTTTTTATTGATTCTGTGTTAAAAATAAGACAACTTTGCGTAGTCAAGAAGGATCAGATAAGGAGAGGAAAAGTGGGGCTGCGTTGAGTTAGAGAGAGAAGAGCCAACCTCCCACTCGGGTGGAAAGGGGGGATAGGAAATTCTCGAGGTAAACTGTTGTCACGTGGTCGCTAGCTAGCGCGTCTCATAAAGGATTCGTTTTACCCACGTGACAACAATTTACCACGAAGCATCTCTACCCCCGTCTGTCCCCCGTTCTCCCAGAGTGGAAGTTTAGGCCGACGCAGTAGGAGCCGCGCCGTTCCCACATTTCCTCTCCTTATCTGATCCTTCTTGGCGTAGTAAAGCATCTCTGAATTGTACCAAAAAAATCGAAAACCTTGTGATTTTTGGAATTCAATTAAAAGAAGAACCTCCAACTAATCAAAAGACGCCTCTGTACTTTTGGCTTTTTACAATCCCCGCGACACGCGCTGTGACACACTCTTGGAATCACGTGCTAAATCTCGTTTTTGAATATTATCGCGCGTACAATTATATGTACAACAGCTCGTCTTTTGAAATGAGGTTCTCCTTTTAATTTAATGTCAAAATCTGAATCTTTTCTAAATTTTGCACAATTCAGAGACATTTCCCGAATGTTTTAATATACGAAGAAGTATCATTTTTAATATTAACTTTCCTATTCACCCTTTCTTTATTCCGTTTCGACTTTCGCTATATACCTAGTTGGAAACTTATCGCGAAAAAAAAAATACATATATCCAAAATCTATTTGTAACTAATGAAAGTGATCTATTTTTCATTTACAGAAACGACTTGGCCTGTCTAACGTCCTCTGGTCTGTGCCATTGTTGGACTCTAGATCGTCGGGACAATGCCTCGGATCGTCTATTGCGCAAACTTCTAGCGTCTTCTTCTTCTTCTAAAGACGAACGCTACTTCGGGTGAGTACTCTTTAATAGAATAAGAATAACAAATGATTATAGATAATAGAAAAAAGGCCCGACAAGGGCGCGCGAACTTCCTATACATATTTTCAGTCTTAGTAAAAGGCATGAAATCGCCCTAACTAAACTTATTATTTTGTACGGTTTTATAAGCGTTCTAAGTTCGTTTTTCGTACTATAGTAGCGTTCGGTAATACAGACAGTCCGATACTATGTATGTACGCTTTGGCGTTAAGAAAAGAAATCCAATTTACTAAATGCCAAAGGAATGTAGGGGTTACGACGAAAAAGAGGCGGGGTTTAATAGGGGTCAATTCACTCCGAAGTTACAGTGAATTTAAACGTAGTGTACCCTAAACTTTATAAGAACTTAAAGAATTGGAGCGTATTGTTCTTTAATTTCGAATGAATTGAAATTTTCGATTGATGTTTACTATGGAATTTTCATCTGGGGATCGAATTTTAAATCACTCTTAAATTGAATGGGTTATGACCTGTCGTCTATTCAGTTACATTTAGCGTTGGTTGCAAACTCTGGTTGTCGACGGATAAAAAAACAGTCATAAGAAGAAAAAACAATCATTAATTTACTTCTTATACACAATACTATATATATATATAGGAAGGAAGATCTAATTTATAAGGCCTTTCGTTCAATTGGTCGATTTATCAATTTTGGGCGCCCATTGGACTATACACTATATAACTATAGCGAAAATATAGTTTAGACTTTCATTTACAACTAGTAGAGTTGCACTCAGCCGCAGTGAATTCAGTTTTGGTATTTTAAAGGGAGAATTAAGTTCAATAAGTGATCTCTTCTTACCTGAAGAAGTCAGGGAATTTAAAACTCGCGCCAAAAACGTCAGGGAAAGGTTTGGTTAGAATCTTGGCCACGAAAAAATTATATATAATATGGGATTTAAACTTGCGGTAATTTTCAAATTTTTAAACCATATTTCAACTCACCACGGATGAATCTATCACAAACCACTTTATTTATTATTATTTTTGTTTGGTATAGGGCATTCAAAGTAAAATCCTAGCCCTATGGTAACGGAAGGAGGGATGTATAGTATAATTTTAGGCTTAACAAGGATTCGTGGGAAGATTTAAATACTCACTTATTTTTCAAATAATGATCGTTTGGATGAAAAAAAACACTTGGACTTCATTCTATGTTTAAAATTAAATTGAATCTTCTGTCTATTGGATTAGAAACAATATTGTGAAAGTTAGGAAGAAAGAAAATCGAGGTATAGTTGTCTTATCGCATTTTTTCTCTCACTACCTATCACTCTTTTGCTTTTAAGTCTTAATAAAACGAACTATGGATTAATTGCATTCGTAATTAATTTCCCAATTTTAAATACGTACTCAGTAAAGTACAGTTAAAGCTACCAGCCTTATACACTAATTAAGTGGAGTGATCAAGCCCTAGCTCGAAAACAGGATAAATATAATATAGCCAACGAACGAAATACAATGAATATATTCACGGTAACTCAGAATTTAATATTTCAATATGGTGGGGTGTAGGGATTTTTCTTTGACGTACTAAAAAATAATCTGGCAATTCGGGCTCCGACACATTTTGATTTTGATTCGCTGTATAGCGGTCATTGACATCCATACATTTGTTGTTTAGAACAAAAAGGGTTCTTTTATACTTACACTATACTTTAGGCCCGTGATTTTTTTTTACCCTGGTACTAATCTGCGTGATAACTTGTCAAGATCTTAAGATAGTTTTTTTTAAGGTTGAGGGTGTTTTTATTATCTTTGAACTTGTAACAAAGCTTTAAATATGGGTTCGTACACAAATTTCAAAATAAGCCCAAAAGGTCAAACATTTCGGCATAGGTCAAAGAAAGGTTTATGATATGTTGACCTTTTAATCAAAACAAATTATTATTTTAAGCTGAAAATGTTCGCTTAAATATTCAGCACAGTATCGACCCTGATTGGTAGATTGTGTCAAGTCACTTATTGCCTACAACTCACGAATATTAGTAGAATCATTCAAAATATTAAATATCAGGGAAATTATTTAGAAATGGTTATATTAGGGAAGCTTGTACACAGTACATGGTTTTTCAACCTTTGTACAGTCAAATTAGGTTAATTTCTTACAATGAATGAAATTAATAACGAATTTTCATCCAATTACGTAATTTAAACCGAATTAAACCATACTATTATCATATATTATCTTTTTCAACCCCCTTGCCCCACCGAGAAACGTTTAAAGAAACTTGTTAAGAGTGAAGAAAAGCGTGAAATCCCCCCTTGACTAATTCCAACAAGGAATCGCGTTGTTAAACTATAAATATATGTACGCGTGTATCTACCACGGGGCAAAAATGTCTAAAAATAAACCCTAAGGCGGTGGTGGCTTGATTTTATTAATGAGCGAGATTTCTTGCCAAGCGTAACCGAGAAAAGGTTTTTCGTAGTTTTCCGAGCCAAATTTCCATCCGATTAGTGGAGAAAAAAAATTGAAAAAACCGCGAGATGGTTGGGGGATCAGAAACGGAATAGGAGAAGAGTACAGAGACCTGAGATAGACTTAAGAAAAATTACATCGTTTTTTAATTTCTATTTCACACGCGGCATTTCTTTATTCTGGCGCGTCCAACCAAGTCTCCAAGTATTCATTGTTAGCGAAAGTATCGTGTTAACTAGAAGTATAGTTTGATGTTATACGCTAGAACTTTTAACAATGGACACCTATCTTAATATATATAAAGGTGAATAACAAAATATGGCGTTCAAAAGCGTCCTCTAATGGCAAAATCACGCGCTCTACCGTCAATTATTTATCCATAGAAGCCATTCACGAGCTTATATCGTTAGGTACTACTTTTACATGCACTGTTTGCCGTTAGAGGACGTTTATGAACCCAAGGTTTTGTTATTCATCTTTATCTATTAAGATGTGTCCATTCGTAATAGTGCTTAGAGATCGGGGTTTGGACAAGAAAATTTCTGATTATTTTATCTTTATTCATAACTTAAAATTTTTCGAGGAAAGTCTATGATAAATCCAATGTAATCGCGAATAATTTTCCGATTATTTTTTTATGATTAACTGATTAACTGATAGTTGTGGATTATTTTGTCCAAACCCCGATCTCTAATAGTCTTAGGTTTATTTCTGGAACGTAATTAAGTACTTTTACTAAAAAACACCGCGCGAAAGCTACCTTATCACGTGCCAGATCACGTGAGAATCAACTGTAGGCTCTATAATATATAATTTATGAAATCTGTGTTTTTACTGTTAAGGTAACTTTTTCTATGACGTTTTTCAACGATCGTTCGGAAAATTTTACTTACTTCCCATTTGAAGTTCATGAAAAATCCATGACAGTCTCACGTTCAGTAAAGCAATATTATTTTATAGTAAAAGCAAGAATCCATTCAGGTTCCATAAGAATATGGGAGGGCCGCGATTCAATAACCATCCTCCCAAACTTTGTAGCAAAAGTTCGTCCGCTTCGAATCGATTTTTCAAGTAAATCGCTCCTGACTTTATATTATTATCCCGCGCCACTAACGACCTTGACATAAATAATAAGCGTACAAATGTTGCGAAAATTGCGGACGAACTTTTGTTACAAAGTTTGGGAGGATGGTACCAGAGGCTAAAGCTATGCGCCCATATTCTTATGGAACCTGAATGGATTCTTGGTAAAAGTTATCAAACTTCTGGGTTTTATATTTTTACTTATGTCGTTAGCGATACGGTTTTCTTAAAAACAAATTCCAAATGACCTTCAGAAGGTTTTCTTTTAACAATATCTCTTTTTTTTTTCCCCATATACACATCACTGACATTTTTTTTTCATTATATTATTAAAGTAAAAATCAGTTCCTGTCACGCTTGACCGCATATTCGCGTTTTTCTCCCGTGATAAATACACGACGGTTCGTTTTAATTAATTCCTTACCTCTTTATTCGTATATATAACCAACTGGTGGTCCGCTTTCCTTATAATTTATTTATCACGGACCGAAGGTTGATTAAAAGTAAAGCTGATCCCTAACCAGGATATAAACTCTAAATTAATTTTTTTAGGCAACCTATTATTATATTAACTAGCTCGTAGTCGTTTAAATTATACATTTCATTGAAAATCTATTGTCAAAATCGGCTTTGCGATTCGTTTCCTATATCTATAGCTTGCAAACAATGAGCTTGAAATTTGCGGTTTTCCTGTTTTTGTCTATGACACGTACACTCGTAAATTTGGATTGGGTTTTATTAGTCATCTTAAAGTTAGAATCTCAGCAAAAAGAAACGTATGATAATCTTTAAAAGGTTAAAACTTGAAATCATAAATATTCATGAAGTACTTACACTACTCCTTTGTCTTTTGTTTGCACCATTTCTGACCCATCATCGTCTAAATTTAGAAAGTTCGATTTGCCACGAACCCCCGATAATTCCAACAAAAAATAATTCAAAGGAAAATGCCGACCGATTGTGTAAGGCAATAAGTCAAATTAACGCCGATTATGGACTAATAGCTGTTCTTCCTTTTGCCAGTATTATCGTCAATGAGTTATTAACGTTAGATGCCATGGTTGAAGTTTTCTTTAGCGTGGGCACCCAATTATTAAACGTTAAATATCTTCGCAAGCTCGAGGTGTCTTCACGGCAACGCCCATACTGTTTATTTCCAATTTAGGCCCAAAGATTTTTCTTTCGGTTACGCTCGTTCCGCGTTAGTTCCCCCTAACTCCGTATTGCTTTTTGTATCTTCTAATGACTCTCCGTACTTGGATTCAAATCGAGTTGGCAAGATGAGGAAAACTGAAGTGTATTAATACACAATGTTAAATATCGTAGGTAAAAAAGTAGTCCTTGCCAACTCCCATTGAATACTACAATTATAGTATGGTTTTAGTTGCGGGAGTTTACTATTGGTGCAACGCCCTGTTTTTTTAAAAGGATGATCGTGTTTGACTCTGTTTAAATATTTTTTATTATTATTGTTGTAACATCCTAAGATCCTTTCATTGGAACTGGATGAATTTTACCAGACTATAGTGGCATCAGAAGCCAATGAAACCCTCCTTTGAAGTCTATTACTCCCTGGTCTTGTCTACCCCTCTCTGTATGGGTTATTCTCAAAAGGCGCGATTCGTTCGCCTCCTAACGGTAGATGTTTTCGGAGCGGGAGTTCGTCGAGCGAATATCTCTAGCAGCCTTGGAGTTCGTCCAAAAACGTCGTCGTTTGTGGAGAGAGAGAATTTCCAATTTTCCGTAGACAGGGGGGATGAAGTAGGACCCCTTCTAACTCGTAAAATTAGGACTTTTACCCATACAGAGAGGAGCGCTATATGGAACATTGGAGTAGTAGACTTCAAAGGAGGGTTTCATCGGCTTCTGGTGGCATTCAAAGTCCCTCCCACATTATTTTTGGAACTTTTTTTAGGAAGAATGGAGTCAGATATCTGACTCTTATCTATCGATTTTATTGTCGTTAAAATAAGCCTTTATATTTTAACAAATCAAAACTGGTGTTGATAATTGTAACCCGTAATTTGGTTAGCTATGTCACCATAAAATATATCAAGTATTTAACTTCCCGGGAAATTAGGCTTAGCAGTGATCTAAGGAGAGTTTGAAAGCTCGTCGTTATAGTCTCCGACCAATCACGTGAGCCGCATTATTCCGATATTAAAACGTTTCAAACTAGGCTTAAGAGGTGGCCGCTTTTGTTCGTTTGCCGGAGACCCGTCAATGGCGAAATATCAAACTCTTTATGGATTCCTGTTAAGCCTACTTCTCTAGTAAGTTAAAATTAACTTCTAGTTTAACATTAGTAAGTTAAACTGTTTAAACGATAAGGATTCGACTTTTTGTTGGGCTGCATTCTCCCTTTAAATAGTTTTCAATTATGCATGATTGTAATTTGAAAAGGTCTTTCAAGGTGCAAGGGAAATCTTTTTTAAATCTCTATCTTAAACCCAAAATAACACGCTTAAAACTAAAAATCAAAATTTGACACACGTAAGCCTAATTTGGATCATTATTCTAGTACTTCAATTTAAACATTTTGTGGTACTCTTAAAGTTAATTATCACGTCAAACCGAATTCCCAACCAAATTCTATTTTAAACTTAAATTTCCCAACGTTTAAAATTAAAGAGAGCATTGAAAAGCTTACAAATTTTTAACCAAGATTTTAACGAGTTGTTATTTCAAATATTTTAAGAATAATTTCGAGGAGAGAACTAGAGAGACCTTTTTTTTTAACTAAAAAAATGCGAGGGTAGGAAAATAAACCACAAAAAAACATTTAATAAATTACTTCCGATGTACGTGTGGAAATTGCCAGCATTCCTAACTTGATATATTTTGGCTCTTTGGTACCCGGCACTTTTTTTTTTTTATATATAAAAAAGACGAAAAAAAAATATACCTACACGCATCACACGGGGAATTAAGCGCGTTTTAAAACGTATAGATCTCCTCGTACTTTGGCTTTCGTCCTGGAATTCATCCTAAAATCTTTAGCGCTGATGAAGATGGAAGAGCGGGGATTGGAAGAAGCTTAATGCTCGAGGGTGTACACGAGAATCTTCTATAAAAAGCTCTGATTTAAAGGGAGAATGAAAGCTATGTTTATAATTTAATTTATTGTTTCCAAAAATGTTAAATTACAAATTTGAGGAGGGACTAAGTCATATCTACTTTTATGCCCGCGCTAAAATGTCTAATTACAAAGGAATAATTGATTATTTAAAATTGTAATTTTGTAATTTCTAATACCCGTTAGCTAGCCGGTTTAATCAGATTTAACCGAGGTTTAATCATAATTAACCCTGGTTTAAATCTGATTAAATAACGGCTAATTACGTCTCGTCTGAAGAGGGTATAAGCACATTTTTTGCATCATATTAAGTCGTTAAAATTAGCCTAATTCATTATTTGCTAAGTAGGCTTAACCTCGTGCTTAACAATGATCCACGGAGAGTTTGAAATCTCCTAGGCCTGGAAACGATAAATTATGTTGATATAGGGACTAGAAATAATTTTAACACCTCAAGATTCACCGATTAGAAGAATTAAATTAACATTAGCGAAAAGAAAATTAATCTCCTCGTGTTTGAATAAAATCTTATCAGGCTTTATTCTCACTTTGAGGATAAGGGGACACTCGTAAATAGATAACGGCTCTTTACACTATAGTGTATACATCTTGGTTTGTTCTTAACAAGCGTTTAAGGCCCGAGCGTGAAGCATTTGTCACTTTCAATCCTAAAATTTGCCTTTTACGAGCGAAGTTTTCCTTCGAACGTCGATTAGACCTTTTTATCTAGACTATACAGCGCGGAGCTGTCTTTCCAAGGGTTTAAATAAGGCTTAGCTCCATTTTATACTTTACATCGAACTTTTCAAGCTTCTTGAAACTTGTAAGAAATGTTGCATTTATTTTATAATTAATTGTAAACTTTTTGGGTTAAAAGTGAAATAAGAATTTTTGAAGCGTGTGAAAAATGAACACCGCATTTAAAACGATAGAAAATTAGGAAAGTACCGGTAAATTACCGGGAGATGGTAAATTACAGCGTAATTTAACAGTTTCCGAAAGTACTATAATTTTAGAACAAATAGAAGCCCCATAATAAAATCCTTGAAAGATTGCTTTAGCCTCAGGTCGTCACTGCACGGCGAACTTGTATGACTGAGGAAGGGCCAATAGTAGTCTCCTACGAATTCCAACAGAACTTTTGAAGCTCTTTCCATCGCTGTGTAGGATTCTATAAATGTATTAGAGATAATATTTTACTACTAAATGCATGTATTCAAATTGAGTTTGGCATCGCCTACATTTTAACTGTGAGGTTTTAATCCACCAAAACACTTTTTCAAGTCCCATAGAAGAACCTAAATTGGTTAAATTCATTGTTTTTTTAAATAGGTTAAAACAAATATCAGGAAATATTCGCTGATAAATCCTGGAAAAATCAAGGAAATTGGTTTAAGAACTAAAATATAGTTTAAAATCTTTTTTTAAAAAATAAATTAAGGCTATAGAATGCGGAATTGTTTTTCATTCGATGAAATATAGCTAATATAGTCTAACCCTAGATCAATGGCGTCTCGGGAATTTCAAATAAACCCCTTTGAATACCTAGGGCGTAACTTTCCCTACAACAGCTTCAATTTCCCTAATAAAGTTCGCTGTAACGGATGTTTACTTTAAGTTTCGTTACCCTAGCTTTTCTCAACATCGTGGGATTTTTTTTTATATATTTAAAGCAAAATAAATACGCAAAGCCTTAAAATAAAACAGGCTCTCTCGGGGTATGAATAGATCGGTATATATATATATATAGGGAATATCATCCCCGATGGCCATAAACTCCGAATAAGTCTTCTATCCAGTAAAGTTAAGTGTCGCGCGTAGAGGCGCCATGGAAACTGCGTACGTTTTATACGATCCCGTTCTCGGAGAGGGATTATTTTTAACCATTATTAATATAGGTATTATATGGTATAAAATCCCATCTATAGGGAACCGATAAAAAAAAAACGCTAGATACTTTCAAAGTGTTTATGAGATCCTATCTGAATTTTTAATTTTTTTAATTTTAGTTTTATAATTTTGTGTTCGTACGAAACTTGATACATCTCTAAAAGTTTACGAAATCGGGAAAATTGGTCAAAATGAAGTTAAAACTCAGGGACCAGTGATGAAAGTGGGATCGACCGGAATGTCAAGGAATTAAAGTTGGATAATAGGGCAAATATGTTGGGTAAAATGAAGTGGAAAAACAAAAATGTCAGGGAAAGTGAAGGATAATTGGGAAATACTTCAAAATGTCAGGGAAATTGAAGGATAATTGGAAAATACTTAAAAATGTCAGGGAAAGTGAAGGATAATTGGAAAATACTTAAAAATGTCAGGGAAAGTGAAGGATAATTGGAAAATACTTCAAAATGTCAGGGAAAGTGAAGGATAATTGGAAAATACTTCAAAATGTCAGGGAAAGTGAAGGATAATTGGAAAATACTTCAAAATGTCAGGGAAAGTGAAGGATAATTGGAAAATACTTCAAAATGTCAGGGAAAGTGAAGGATAATTGGAAAATACTTCAAAATGTCAGGGAAAGTGAAGGATAATTGGAAAATACTTAAAAATGTCAGGGAAAGTGAAGGATAATTGGAAAATATTTAAAAATGACAGGGAAAGTGAAGGATAATTGGAAAATACTTCAAAATGTCAGGGAAAGTGAAGGATAATTGGAAAATACTTCAAAATGTCAGGGAAAGTGAAGGATAATTGGAAAATACTTAAAAATGACAGGGCAAGTGAAGGTTTAAGGGAAAATTGGACAACGCGTCTGGGAAGGTGAAGGAAAATTTGAAAATTGGATAAACACGCGTCTGGGAATGTGAAAGGAAATGGGAAAATAGGCCAAATATGTCGTTACAAATAATGAAAATGAGAGCAGTTAAATAAGGGGAAAAAAAGGAATTGAGATTGGGAAATGTAAGGAAAAGTCTATTTTACTATTTCCAAAATGTTAGGGGAAAATCGGGAGAAATGGTTTAGTGAAAGCCGGAGAAATAGGCAAAATTATCACTGGAATCCACAATAGAAAATGAGAAGTTTTCACTCGCAGAGACAGTTCAAAATATTAATTAGCAATACTTTTAAAAATCTGACTGTTTCAGAATTATAATTAAAATTAATTTCATCTGTACAAATGGGAAAAATAGTATACCTATACTATCAGAATGATAAGAGGGAAGCTAGAATTAATCTCGCTATGATCATATGCTGTTTTCTTAATGAGTTACCCAAAGAAATGTACTGTTGAAATCCTTTTCGTTTGTACATAGGCGCGATATAAGGATTTAATAATAGTCGTGTATATATATTTTTGTCGCTATACTATCCTAGTTTTTTTTTTTTTTTATTTGTTAAGTTTATAGTTGGTTTGTAGGAGCAGCGCCATTATTTTGGAACGTGCTTTGTCGTGAAAATAAGTTACAGGGATCTTCACCTTCCAGCGCACTCTCACCCCCACCCTTGTTCAGTTCACGTTTTTCATTTCATTTTGCACCCTTCTGCTCCCCATCATCTTTTTCTTTTTTCATCGGCGGCTCGAGCGGAATCTTTCCCTCGAGTTCGACGTCTGCTCGCAGTTGCGCCTTATGTATAGATGGAATCGGCTCAACGCGGGCCACGGGCGAATTTTATATTTTATTTGCTGATAGGGACGTGACAACGACTTTAATCGCTTTCTAGGCTACGTGCGGAACTATTTCGGGTACCCTTCCTTCAAACCCCTTCGGCCTTCGTCTTCCGTATCATCCGCTATCCAAATTTTATTTTTTTAAAGGGCAAGCTTCGTTAATTAAGAGTTTAGTTCATGTAATAGGCCTTGGAATTGATGTAAACCGTTTCAAATTGTTTCGCTGTAGTCGCGTGAACGGGAAATCGTCTTTTCTCGAATCGATTTGGTTCGATTTCTCGAAACTGCTTCCGGAAACAATTTCATAACGATTCGGTTTCAACAACCGATAGATGAAACTACGATAAATCGATTTATAAAGATAATGTGTGAACACGTGACGCTTAAAACGATTCCTGGAAATTTGAATATCGGTTTGATTTTACCGTTTCAAATCGATTAAGAAATACTAGTGTGGCCGTAGATTTATTGATATTCGATCCGAATGAGAGCTTTTTAGATAAGGTCAATAACTTCGAAAATGGTCCATAACTAAGAAATTTACGAATAGGCGAAACTAATTACTCATCTTGTATAAAAAGGTCAAGCGCAGCAGATTTTTTCCAAGTTATTTAGCTATGAATATATTGAGGTTTAAACCATGAAGTATTAGGCTCATTAATTAAAGTTGTTTAATATCTAATTCACCGTGGTTAATAAATTTAATATGAAGGAGTCCCTTGATTGAAGTGAAATTTAATTTAAAAATTTTCTTTTTTATTTATTGGTCTGATTTAAATTGTTTAATTAGTTTAATTTTATTAAAACTCGAGTTAACCTTTAACTATTGTTACTGTTTCAAAACCAACAGTATTTCATGAGACTTTTACTTTAAAATATAAGTACTTTTCACTACGTACAAATCTATAAGACGTAGATATTTTTTTTACGATTTGTACCGTTTTTAGTTCGGAAAGCGGGTGCCAGATGTCGATAGCATCTTCGCGACTAGTTTCTTATTTCTGAATTATTTAAGTTTTTCTGAGTTGTTTGTGATTATTGAGTGTAGTTTACCTTAAATAATTATTGCCAATAAGTTCAACCGCATTTTTAAATAGTCGGATTTCATTTCTAAGATATCATTTAAAGAAGATTAGAAAACCATTTAAAAATTAGAATACTCCGTTCGTATAAATGGTCAGAATTGGTCATTGAAACCTTGACCTATTGACCTTTAATTTTAGATAGAAACCGAACAATGACGTAGTATTGTCGGGAATTTTTATTTTAAAATTTCGAAAATGACGATTATAAAATGTATCTTTTGTGTCGCGGTCATTTTTTCCGAAAATTATACTCAATTTCCATTTAGAATTAATTAAAAATTCGTAACGACATTACTTTAACAATCGACTATGCTAATTTGTTTTCAAATTCCAAATATATTCACGTTTAGCGGCAAATATTGATGAGAAGCTGGGCGTATTTCTATTTATAGTTGCAAATATGGCGCGGACATAAATTGTCATATTCCATTCTACGGTGGGGAGGGGCGAGATAAGTCATCCTTTTTGGCCCGCCTGTTTTTGACAGTTCGAAATTTCAGTTACAAGTCAGCTATATTTTATTATTTGGTTTCTCCGATACTTATTTTTCTTCATAATCCAGGCACCACCACGTCGACCCCTTGACAAAACCTGCCGAAGTTGCCCTTTCTTTTAGGCCCATAACACACTGAGAAAACATAATTTCGTTTCTCAAGTTAATCGAGTCAATTTTAGGATTAGATTCAGTCGGTCTAGCGAATTTTAAAGAAAGAATGCTACCTAACAACGAGTAAATCATAATTATCAAACAAATATTACACTAGAAATGAATTTAAAACTTACCTGGAAAATAGGATTTGATGGACTTTTTTAAACTTTTGGGCAAGAATCGGTGGCCACCTTGGGGGAAAATTTATGCAAAGGATATTCTCCCTCTCAGCCCCCTCTCGCCGCTTTGGGCAGCACAGACCGATACTTTGATGGGTACTTGGGTAGGGTTATCATATATTCTTGATATGACTAAAAACAAGTTTTAAAATTAACTACGATCGAGTAATTATCGTCTGAAAGATTGAAAACCATTCGCGTGTGATGGGGCTTACTTTTTGCGTCTTCTTCTGGGCCGTTGAAGTAAAATTCGGCTTCTTTTTTTCCTTAATATTGAAGTAAACACGCTGTTTGCTCTCGGTTTTTGGAGATCAAGAGTAAATAGGTTGGTGGTTTCTGAGGGGAGTTCGACTCCATCACTCGCTCTTATTTTTCCTTTTCTTTTTCTCAAACCCAATCGATTTCTATTCCCGCTTTTGGAGACAAAAGCCGAGCGCTATTTCTTCTCGGTTATCTCGCTTTGTTGCCAAGCTTCCCATAATCCAATTTTTTCCACTTCTTATATTGGTTCCCGTCGCGTCGCGCGCTTATTGTATGAACACAAATTTCGATTTTTAAGGCGGAACTCCGTAAAGGTCAAAGAAATTTCTTTTCTTATTAAAAGTTTGGTTTGTTATATCAGGGTTCGTACACGACCTGGAAAAGTCAGGGGATTTGGAAATTGGCCCAAAAAGTCAGGGAAAAGTTAGGGAATTTGGAAAGTGGTCCCAAAGGTCAGGGAAAAGTCAGGGAATTTGAAAATAGCCCAAATGGTCAGAGAAAATAAATATTTTGGTAAGTGTCAAGGATCTGTTTATGATTGGTTTACAAATCAGTTGTAACGTAATTATTATAAACTGAAAATATATGCCTAAGATTCAAATTGTTTCTCATATTCTGAGTAAACTATCCTGACCCCGATGTCAAATAAAATGTGGGAATTGCCAGCAGCTCGCTCGTAAGAATATATTCACGAAAAAAGTATAAAAATTGGTCGGGAAAATTATTTAGAAATGGTCAGGGAAAACCTGGACAAGTCAGGGAAATTAACTTCCAAAATTTTGTACGAACCCTGTATAATTAGTTCCAATTCAGTTCCAATAATAATTACTAAGCATATTACTAATAATTACTCAAAAGTATAAAAATATCCATGTATTAATAATAATTATATTATTATATTAGTAAATTCGTTGATCATGCCGCGGTCTAAAATTATAATACATTTATACTAATAATTTATCAAAGTAACAGGCATCCAAGAAACTCTGTAACTTTTAATTGGTGTCATAAAGCCCTTAAGAAATCTTACGATTAAATTCTTTTTTTCGAATGTCTTTACAAAAATACTGTATGAAAAGAAACTGTTAGGGTTTCCGTACAAGGAAAAGACTGGAGGGATGGTGGAAGGGCGGAAAAGGTTCAATAAAGCGCTCGATTGACTCATTTCTTGAATGAGTAGCCTGTGGGCCTAATTAGCCCTCCGGATCCTTAATGCCGTCTATCAAAGAAACCCCCTTAATTAGCTTTGGCTTCCCAAAAATCCGTTATTGCCGTCCTTTCCATTACTTTTTTATATATACACTTCTTTTTAAAGGGAGTTTGAAAAGAAAAATAGTTTATTTTTAATATCATTAGGCTTAGCGTATTGTTTTAATTTAAATGGAATTCATTATCAATACACAATCTTTAAAATTATGCAGGATTTAAGTATTTTTGTTAATTGCCCATTTTTAAAGGGAAGATAACATTCTTGACTTGTTTAAATCGTGAACCTTAATTTAATGTTTCTTAGAAACTTAAATATAAAAATTAAATAATTATTGATAAATATCGCTTTTCATCGTCTCTTTAAATGTAGTAAAAGTTAGTTTTAATACTGTGGGCTGCCCTTGTCTCCGGCGTAAATGTTTTTCTTGGGTTGCTGCGCACTCTATAAGTTTCTATAAGAACTCTGGGAAATTCCCAGAACCTAATTCCATCTCTTATAAACTTTATATTTTTTATACCTATCTAAGAAGCCAGTCAGATTTATAGATGACGCTATAGAAACTATTTTTCACATTTTAGATACGTAAGGTTTTTTTTTTTTTTTTTTTCGGTCGATTGATATTCAAGGTCTACTTGATTTGAACGCGTTCACTTTACCCCCTCGATTCGGTAACATTACGTTGTTGGATTTGGATACTTTTGATCGAATTCCAAATGATCTAACTTTTTAGATCATTCGTGATTCGATCCATTAATTAGAATCATTTGTTGTTCAATTGGGGTTTGCAGAACTTAATATTACTTTAAAACTTAGATATTACTAAAAGCACCACCAATTAAAAAGTATATGACTTGCTAGGCCCAAAAAAATCTAACAAATTGATACTAATCTTTATAGATAAAGATCAATAACGAAAACGTGGCGTTCATAAGGGTCCTCTAACGGCAAATAGTGACGCTTATGAACTCCAGTTTTTATTAAGCATTTCGTCTTTATCTATTAAGATAAGTGTTCATTGTTTATAGTCCTATGTTTGGCGTAAGATAGCCGATTGATTCAAGACCCTGGCTAAAACTGGCGTAAATTTTCAAATCTTCAGCTCCACTCTCCGGCGAAATTCCTTTTCTCGCCGGTTAGATGTGACTTAAAATTTGCAGTTTACTTAGATAGTTACGCTACTTAGCGTTAATTACTTTTCTAGCAAAAGTTACAATCTTTATCTTTAGTGAAAAGGTTTTATCTAAAATAATGTAGCTTGTCTCTTACAATGTTAGTACGCAAAAATGTATATATTGGCTATGCAGATATTTTCCCAGCATATCTATACTCGTGTTTAAGAATATAGTTTGCACTACTTTATCCCCTTATAAGATTCAACATATAGTATCAATCCGCCTCTGCATCCGTTAAACGTGTATTTATTGTCCCTTTGATTTATGAATAGAACGAGGGCGGAGGGATTCCTTTTATAAAGATAACAACCTTGATTTAAAATTCATCGTTTTTCAACAACAGAACTAAGCCTACAATCGTAATCGAGTTAAAAATTCCTAATGTTGGGAATTACCTTCCCCTCTATCTCTAAGATATTATTTCACGATAATACGAGGAGATTACGCTTTAGTTCGTGTTGAAATCTCACGCGTTACGTAAAGCTGGGTTATGGTATTCATGCTTTGATGGGAAGAGGCAAAATAGGGGGATGTAAAATAAAGAAATATAATTTTTTTTTTTTTTCCTGAGATTTCGATCAGTTTGGGTTGTTAGTGAACGCAAACTTAGAATCAATTGCTTTCTTTTGAAGCGTATTAAATATAAGAACGTGCTTCGTACTCGTTCTGGTCCTAAATTGACTCGTAGTATACGCTAGCAAAGTCGATGTTTCAGCAAAATTTGTCATCTTTAAAAAGTTATCCTGACCTTTTTATAATGCTCCTTAATATTCTTTTTTTTTTCCTTTCTTTTCGTGACACACTCGGGCAATTATGAGCGAATTTATTACGCTCTACATTTTCTATAAGTTTCCCTAATGGATTCTTTATGAAATATATTTTATATGTCAGGAAATATCTAAAATTTTGCCTTCATTCTTCTCGTTTTGACATTTTATAATTTATCGCTTAAAAGGGAAAATCTGACTTAAATGCTATTACGCTTAGTTAGAGTTTCCTGTTATGTTTAGTTATAAAATAACCTCTGGAGATAATTTAAAGTGTGTACCAATTCCATCTCTTGAATTTGAAATATGCTGCGAAAATCAGCTTCGATGATTCGCAAAAAAAAAAAAAGTCTGAGTTGTGTTTATTCTATCCTTCAGCGAGCGTTGGCGCTTCTGTAAACGAACCAACGGGGCTCCCAGTAACGTTTACGCTTAAAGTTCACTTCGGTACGCGTATCTGTCGTTTTTCTGCATGCCATTTTTTAACTTCGAGCAAATAGGTACAGAAAGAAGATGGTAATATTTTTTTCTTTCACTAGTTTTGGACACAATCCAAACCTAGAGTTTCAATCCCTAGTTTTTGGAAAAATAGCGAACCCTATATACAAAATTGCACATTTAAACCTAATTTGAAAGCTCTATCGATATAATTAACTAGTTAATAGTTAACTTTGCAATGTTTCGAATGTTTCCTTCAAGGGTAATTTTTTTGCAATGAGAGGTAGAACTAGTAGAAACTCTTTGCACTCTACCAAAGCTGACTTCAGTAAGCTCTAGTGTGTTTCTCCACGCAGAAATAATATTAATGCTTAGTAAAATCAAAATTAAAAGTATACAGATTAAAAAGTTGTTTAAAAATTGGGGTAGTTGAACTCCATTACATGAGGGTTCGAATCCGTTTTGTTGGTGATACATGAGAGTGAAAAGCGCCTCTGGTAGCTTAAAGCGCTGTACTTGAGCCTCCATGTTAGAAATGACTTTGAATCTCGTATGCCACTGATTTTTGCCTAACGAACCTCGATCTCCATTCTTTCATTTTTTTAGATATTGATAGCTTTTTTATTATAAATATAACTCGTGGCTAATGTACTCTAAGGCCCCTTAAAGGAAGGCTTACGATGAAAATTTTGTTTTTAAAGCGATTCTGTACTTATAACAGCTCAAAAAAATTGAGTATTAAAAGAAATAAGTGAAAATAATCACCTCTAGCTTGAAGTATCAATATAGGAGCCAAATCCCTGTACATTTTCGCCGTTTACACTCTCCCTTGAATGTCGATTTTATTTAATAAAAATCTTTCTCCCCCAAAAAATGTTGGGATTGCAAATATGAAAAGTTCGAATCCCTTCGTCTAGGTGGTACCTCAAAATTCCCCCTGGCTAAAGGAGGGTGGTGAGGGAATGGAGGGTATATACGATATACGTTCAGTCTTTTGAATTTGAGACACGCGAAGCCGACTCGAGCGCCCAGTCACGATCTGACCTCTCAACTCGTATAGTTTTCACGCTTTTTCTAATGACGCCAATGCTTAGCTTTTCCCCCCTTCCTTTTCGCGCCAAATTGTGAGCCGATGAACGACCCGTAATCGTTATTTCTCAAATGCCAAACTATATATAAGCTTTTATTTCAAATTTAAGAATATCAAAGACGATCAGCTATATATAAAGGCTTTCCTGCTCTTTGATCAGTTTGATTTCAAATATTCACGCCACCTATACACTTCTTCGATTAAAAATATGATTAATTATTAGTAACATTATTTGAAGTTTAATGAAGCTCGCTCATCAATATGAGATTTAAATTAATTGAAACTATTTTGAGATCTAAAATAATTTGGTCCAAATAAGGATTTGATTTTAGCTCTTAGGAATTAGGATGCAATTAATTATTTCCCTAAATTGAGAATAATTATTAGTTAAAAACAAAATTTGAATATAATAAATATTTAATTATTAAATTTAAGGCTGCAAACCTTAATTTTTATTAATAAAAGGGTTATGGCAACCCTAGAACCTTTTCTATTCAATTTTTTTAAGAGAGAGGTTTGTTATACGTAAGGGATATTGGAAATCGCTTTTCGAAACGCGCTTAATGATTGGATTTAAGAAATATATTGCTACTGAAGATAAAATTAACGCGGGACAAAAGACATACAGATAGTTTTGACATTTGTTTCTGTTATGTGCGTTTTAATATTAGTTTTAATTAATCTTTCTTGACCTATGACATTAAATTTGATATTAACCGTAAACCTAAAAGCGCGGATAAATATTCTCATATTTTCTAGCATGAAATTCTCGGGTAAAGTATAGTAGTATATAAGGGCCGGGTTGAAGCAGGGTTGGTTATAGAGGTCACGCTCGTCGACCCCTGACACTCTGAAGACGTGATCCTTCGTCATAATCACCATCTGCAGGCTCTGTTAGGGACTGATACACCCGGGAGGTATTATATACTCTTACTGCTATAGCTGTCCATATTATCCCTCGAGCTTATTATCACTCTGATGGCCCCATGCCTTCTTACCTACTCGTTTACAAGATGTGTGTGTGTGAAAGACAGAAAAGAGGATGGAAATTACTCGTACAGTCTAAGATTTCATTGTAGGAATAATCCAAAACATAATTTTTATCATTAAGCGCGGTTCACACCAGCCAAAGTGTATATACACTTGTTCATGGGCGTTTCATTAAACTTGTTTAGGTGTTGCATTTTTCGCCCCCTTTTATTTTCCAGACGATTTCCACTAACGACCATCATAACGATCAAAAATTAATATCCAAAAAAAATGAAACGCGCTATAGCGTAATGATAAGTTAAGGAAAATAGACTCCCTGGAGAGAAAATTAATATTAATGGAAAAAAACAGTTCAAGATATATAAGTAAATTTACAAGAACTATTTTTATCTTTAAATACATTTAAATTAAAGTTTTGTTTCTAAATTTTCTTTAAATTAACAATTGGGATGTTATCAAAATTTTCAGCCGCTGTGATTGTTGTAAATGAACTGCTTTCTTGTTAAAATATTCATGATCTAGTTCATGCTTAGAGCAGGACTTCCATCGCTGTTTCGGTCATTGCGGCGAACTCTTACGTCTCCATTGTATAAACTTTTAAATATCTGAGGCGATGAAACAGTGGATTTTGGGGGGATTTTTATAATCACTGGCGACCCCAAGGACGGGGGAAATGGTCTGATAATAAAAGCTTTATAATATTAACTTTGGCTTAAGACGTAGGACAAAATCAAAAGTGTACTTAGAGCCAATGAAGTCAAAAGCGGGAAACCTGAATATCCAAGCTCTGTCACCTTTAGGGATATATCTGACTCCCTACCTTTATCTCTATTGAATCCGAGATGCATACCTTTACTGAAATCTGACTGGAATTGAATACAGATTCCCTTAGCGATAGATATGAGATATTTTTCCCTTGTCTTTCTCGATATACGCCGTCGAAAACCCGCTGTGATATCAAAGAAGTTTATACGCATGCACTTTCATTCTTGGAAAGGGTTTATATTTCCATAGAAAACTCGTTTTCCAATTATATATTAGGTCTATTTCTCAGGTTGTAATTTCTGCGGGTGAAGGGGGAGTTAAAAATCTGCACCCATTTGTTTCACATCGGGAAGATTTTGTCGATTGGTCAGGGTGCCAGGAAAAGAAATATACGCGGCGAAAAACAAATTTTTGAATCGATATTACGCTTACTTATGAATTTTCACGGAATCCGCAACGTCTATTTAAGAACGTGAGACAAACGCCGATTCGAAATTGGTCGAGGAAATTTAATGGGCCGTTTCGAATATGAATTAGAAATGGGTGCGAATTGAGAGGAACGCACTCTGATATATTACTATAGTTTTGTTATTCATCTTTTTCTCCTAAGATTGTTAATAATCCTAGTTTGTATTAGCCGACATTTGACCAATGGGCTAAGAAATGGTAAATCATGAACATATGATTCTTCTTAGTTCAAGGTAACAAAATAGCATCGATTTTGACGTAATTTTGGGAGCAAACCGTCGGAACGCGTCATGATAACGTTGTGATGACGCGAGTTGTTATACTTAACGGACGCCCATGGCGTGTCCTGGATTTATCACTTCTTAGCATTTATTTCGTCTACAAACAATTAGATAAAAATATAATTAAAAGGTACGCGTTATTTGGCTAAAAGCGGTTAGAATCAGTTTGAAATTTCAACACGTACAAAGCTTGGCTCCATCTTACGCTTTCTAATTTCAGTCTTAATTTAGCCAAACTTCGTACGGAATTGAAATTGGTTTGTTCTGACTCGCGAGTTGTAATCTTTCGCGAGTATGGGATGAGGTTCATCATGGTTGGTGGGTTTTGCCCTCCAGCTTTTTCTCACCGTCTTCGAAAAGGCCCACGTCGTTTCGGTATTCTCTCGTTTCGAGGGGAATGGTAACAATTGCGCAATTATACAAGATTCCTTTTATTTGCCTTTCGCTAAAAGAAATTTGCATACGATATTATCTTCAGCACCCGATCCCGCTCCGTAAGCCGCCGACGGTGAAGCGACCGGTATGTTTACTTTGCGAGTGTCTCGCGTCTTCTCTTTTGAACGGTTAAAGAGAATAAGAGATCGAGTGCCAGAGAAAAAGCGTTAGAGACTCGATCCAACCGGTTCTTTTTCTTTTAGCTCAAGGGCTCTCTGTTTATATTTCACCATGGTATTTAATTTAGAAAATTAGAAGGGGGAGGAGCTAAGTTAATATTCGTATATAGCGTATTCCATATTGAATTGATTACCCGCCTACAAAACTTAAGACTATCGATTTATTTCTATGATTTTTATTAAGGGATTGAGGCAGTCCGTAACTTCGTTCGTGGTATCAATTCAAGGTGAAATAGGTACCGCGTATGAACGTTAATTAAAATGTGTTATTTTAGGGTGATTATTAGACACATTGTTATTAGTCACTCGAATTTTGAGAACTGGGAGATATCTGTTCAAGATTAATTAACAAAAGAGTATAAAAGTAGAGGAGGATTGATACACTTTGTTTAATCTCGTAAAGGGAAAAATAGTTCTTACTAATTTAGCTTGAATGGAACTATACCCGACTATACCTGTAGCATATTGCCCTTTTTATGAAATAGGTATAGCGTTATATGTTATTTTGGAAGTCATATTAGATTATTAGCCTCTTTCATATTTAGATCACCTTTATTGAAGATTAGTTTCCAATAATATATGCAAAGCCAAGGCGGATTAATACATATAGGATGAAAAGTAGTGTTGCAGGAGCAAATCTAGCTTGCTTATAGGCTCCTATATTTGTCACTGTTTGTCGTTAGAGGACGCTTATGAACTACAGTTTTAGTTATTCATCGTTATCTATTAATATACGTGTCCATTGTAACCTTGATCTACTTACAAAAATGGTATTTTTTATCTAATTGGATTTACAAAAATTATTTGAACCAAAATTTCAATATGGAGAAAACGTTAAAGGCCTAGGATTTCTTCTGCCTGTAACCTGCCTGTTTCACTGGAAGTGGGCTCACCTTCTGAGCTTACCCTTTGGGTAGCGAGGCAAGAGAAAGCTTGGAGGGTGAGTTTGTTTCCAGGGTGACAGGCAGAAGTAATCCTAGGCCTTTAAAGGAATGGTTCACCCATAAAGTTTTTTTGCCTCTAAGGGTCAATAGCACTCTTGGCAACAGAAATTTATAACTCAAAATTAATTTTTAATAATAATAATAATTTTATAGTTAAAAATAAATTTAGTATGGACGTGGCCCTTTTTCCCCTAATTCTAAACTTCTCTGTCGTGCTTGGCCAGGCTAGCAATCTGATAGGCCAATAGAAATAACTTATAAACCAATGAAATGAGACTCCGAGGGGAGAGAGTCTGAGACAGTAAAGTCTAGAATCCTTCGTTTTTTAATCGGTGTTGTTTTAAAGAGAGTTCAAAATGCCAAGTTGTATTATAAAAGAATGCAAAAATTTTAGTTCTCGGTTTGGACTAAGTTTTTATACGGTACACTGGTTCAACTTCAAACGGATCTATTCGCGGCATGACGATACTCTCCGAGAGTCCGAATCGCCGACGGAGTTAGGCCTAGGCTACGGCTTACCGGGGTTAGATGCTCCTTCAGTCGGCGTCCCGTTCGTTAGACTGGCGAGCACTGCCGTTATAACCTGTCGTCGATTTAACGTTCAAGCGCGTAGTAGTCAACTTTACCATTGAGGAAAAGCTGAGCCAAGTTACTTTGGCCAATCAGATTATTGCCGAAATAAAAACCTTGAAGCGACGTATCGAATGCGCTCTTGCTTTACAGGAAAGCTTCATACGGGCGCCTATGTACCCTCAATGTAATTTGTTTTAATTGTTTATTTAAAAATATACTTAATTTTAATTTTTTTTAACACTTGAAAAATTGGTTTAGAGTTTAACTAAAGGGTTTGCAGCAAAAATATTTTAACACCGCACCATTCCTTTAACAGCCTTAAATACGGTGTTTTATTATCATTTATTTGAGCACTCGTGAATGGTATATTTACTCCATGTAAAAAGGCTTTTCCATTGACTCAAACTGTACTAAAGGGCAATCAATCTTTAAATTGTAACCAATTCTATGACGTAAGCTGTAATTCGTAAATGTAACATAGTAACTTCTCAGTATACAAATAACCATCGTATCTCGATGGATTACTATTAGTTCGTGTAGCACGTCTAGCTTTGTTCGCGCTGAAAAACGCAAACTGATTGATACTTGAATTTTCAGCAAGTACAAAAGTATACGATTCTTTAATCTCTAAATGTAAAAATCATAGAAAAAACAGGTAGCCTATGTTTGTAAGTGCTGTCAATTCCAGGTGAAATTTAGTTTAGTAAGAAATTTTTCCTTTTTCCTATGTAATCATATTGCTCAGTTCGTATTTAAATACCAAGCTGACAAAGTGTGGCTTCGATGAAATGTTTGGCGTTTTGATTAGAACTATGCCCCCCTTTTTTTTTTCGTTGAATTTTACGTCACGATTTAGCCCCGGGTCCGAACGCGCTATACCTTGCTTCACGCGTTTATCAGTCGTGATCTGTGGTGTCATATTTTCTACCCCGCATTATATAAAGAAATCTGTGTTCAATGTGATTTTGCGTATATACAGGGTGACACGGTACCTTCAACGATTCTTCAAACACGATTCAAGCGTTCTTGCTCTCGAAAATTTAGTTTTTTTGCCTACGCGCAAATGATACCCTCACAATGTCAGTGGATCATTTCTTTTATACCATGCACTACCGTATCGGAGCCTCTAAAATGAATTATATTAGCGTTAGATATAGCTCCTCCCCTCTTTCTCCCTGACTTAGCGTACCGTGGCACCTTGTATATGAACTATAACTCATAAAATAGCTAAGTTTGATAACCTGTCCTGTCTATGGATTATTCTATGTTTATTTTCTTTATTTTATTTAATTCTGCCTAAATATTTGTAAAAGTATTTTCACTCAACATAATCATTTTTTTATTTAAAGCCACTTTGTAACATTTTTTTGCTACAGTGGATATTCACATATTCACTCTAAACTTATTGGCTACAAGTATTATTTACCGAAAATTTAAACTTTACCTTTTTAGTACTCTATATGCAGTACTGGGGCGTATTAACACACAATGTTAAACATCATAAAGATGAAAATAGTTTTTCCGAACTATATACTTACGAACGGGAGTAAAAAAAGAGGTGGAAACTGGCAGGAAAAAATGCTAATTAATTTTGAAAAGAATGTGACCCGTCTTATAGGAAGAAATAATATAACTAAAAATCTCTCCATGCACGAAATTTCATTTAGGATTCGAACGAATTAGGCCCTCTTTTAAGGGATACGCTTAGATATATCCAACAATTCTCTCGGTAAGTTTTAAGCGTTAAGGCGGGAATTATTCATTTCAACCCGCGCATTCTGCTCTGTTATTTCGGCGTCTTATACTTATTACAGTTCCCGCGTGGACGACGTGCCTCTTAGATAGATTATCTATATTGAATGTATATATACTAAAAATTAGTTACATAAATTTCAAGATACTCTAAGGAAGAAAACTAGAGATTATAGTCCCCAAAGAAATTCCGACAGCCGTATATCTATAGAAAGAAAGACAAACGGTGTTCAACGAACTTTACTCCGGGCTTTTGTCTAATCTAAAAAAGAGAAAAACGATTTAAAAGTTTTTTTTTGAAGATGGTAAAATTATACGGAACGAAAAAATGCGGATGCAAAATGCCCTTGATTGCGGATTAGTTTTAGGGTTAAAGCTATATATGCTAGACTTTCACGTTTTTGCCCTTATTGGTTTTAGAAGATGGTGTTAAAAAATACTAATCTATAAATCAAGATGCTTGCGTATTTTTTAAATTTTCTATTCTACTTCAATATCGCCACTAAAATTACTTCAATATCGCCACTAAATTACTTCAATATCGCCACTAAATTACTTCAATATCGCCACTAAATTACTTCAATATCGCGACTAAATTACTTCAATATCGCGACTAAATTACTTCAATATCGCGACTAAATTACTTCAATATCGCGACTAAAATTACTTCAATATCGCCACTAAATTACTTCAATATCGCCACTAAATTACTTCAATATCGCGACTAAATTACTTCAATATCGCGACTAAAATTACTTCAATATCGCGACTAAAATTACTTCAATATCGCCACTAAAATTACTTCAATATCGCCACTAAAATTACTTCAATATCGCCACTAAAATTACTTCAATATCGCCACTAAAATTACTTCAATATCGCCACTAAAATTACTTCAATATCGCCACTAACATTACTTCAATATCGCCACTAACATTACTTTAATATATCGCCACTAACATTACTTTAATATATCGCCACTAACATTACTTTAATATATCGCCACTAACATTACTTTAATATATCGCCACTAAAATTACTTCAATATCGCCACTAAAATTACTTCAATATCGCCACTAACATTACTTTAATATATCGCCACTAACATTACTTTAATATATCGCCACTAACATTACTTTAATATATCGCCATTAACATTACTTTAATATATCGCCACTAACATTACTTCAATATCGCCACTAAAATTACTTCAATATCGCCACTAAAATTACTTCAATATCGCCACTAAAATTACTTCAATATCGCCACTAAAATTACTTCAATATCGCCACTAAAATTACTTCAATATCGCGACTAAAATTACTTCAATATCGCGACTAAAATTACTTCAATATCGCGACTAAAATTACTTCAATATCGCGACTAAAATTACTTCAATATCGCGACTAAAATTACTTCAATATCGCCACTAAAATTACTTCAATATCGCCACTAAAATTACTTCAATATCGCCACTAAAATTACTTCAATATCGCCACTAAAATTACTTCAATATCGCCACTAAAATTACTTCAATATCGCCACTAAAATTACTTCAATATCGCCACTATATCGCGTGGTTCTTATTGTAATTAACCTTATTTGTGAAAATAAGTAAAATATTTTCGAATAGAAATTTGAAATCAGCTAGCTAGGAATGATCTAAATAATAAAAAAAATCTGAACTTTTTTTCAGGGGCGAACATTGTAGGATTATCACAGTTTGTACTTAACTTTTATGTAGCCCCTTTTACACTGTTCGTTTTTCAAAATCTATATAGAATACGTGAAAAGCCAGCACCACCTAAAATAACCCGAGGCCCGTTTTTAAAAAGCTAGAGAGAAATGAGAGTTGAAACAATGCTTTGAGATATGTATGAGGGGTGCAGCGGATTGTTCACGAGACGCGGACATATATTTTTAAAGCATTCTCCTTCCTTTTACAACTGGTTTCCTTATCCGAATAATCGCGATTTTATTTCACGGCTTAACGTGATCAACTTCTTTATCGTTTTCATACTTACACTCTTCTTCAAACCCAGAAGATGGTAAAAAAAAAAGCATTTTATTTATCCTCTGTACCATCTAGGTTTAACACTGCTTTCGGAACAGTTTTTCCACTCATCTCAGAAGTAATAAAGTGTATGCCAGGGAGAAACGGACACGAATAATCTGGTCATCTCTTTATTGCACCCTTTCGCGACATTGCATCTTAGTTATGGATAAACTTTTCTTCGTCAATTAAAATAAATTTAAAAATTTCAATCATTTAATGATTTCTGCCAAATATTTGCAAGATAGATTTAGGAATTTCATTGTTTTATTCATAGTTTAACATGTCAACTAGGACTGATACCTATCTTAATAGTTAAAGATAAATTTCAAAACTTTAGCGTTCATAATAAGCGGTCTTTTAAGATTTTTATTCAAGTTGCGTTGAATTTGATTTTGTTTCCGATATTGAAATTGAGTTTTAGATATTTTGACTGGATTTTGTATTTCTTAAGCCCCTTTTTCACTCACGATTTTTTGGCAAAAAAGTAACTATAGAAATTTACCTTAATTATGACGAAAAAGATTGAAAACGCTCCTTGATGTGTTAATGTCGTTTAAAGCTCTTGACGTTTTAAGTATTTCTTGTTTAATTAGAATAGTTAATAGTTCCTACCGAAATCCTAAATATTTTGATTAATATTAAAGCCTAAATATTGAGATTAATAAACTTGATAATTTGTCAATTGGCAAATAAATAGCGAGCAAGGGTTTCTGATCCTTTCTACTAGTTTAGCTATACGATACACCACCTGTCCTATTGAATCCGGGTCTTTGCCTATGGCAGGTGCACCACGCCATATCACGCACCTTTCTCGTCCCCTGCTTGGGCCGAGTGATAGGTAGACGGGAGACGGGTGGGTGCCACAGACGCGAGGGGAATACCATAATTTGAATCACTCCCCAGATTACAGTAAGCGCGAATTAATGTCTTGTCTTCTTTAAATTTCCCCGCTATAGATGTAGAAAGTATCATGAGCTTGTGCCTGTTGTAGTTAGGAACTGACTCGAACTGTCTGGTAGCTATAGTATGTTTCACCATGATCTTGCAGCGCGCGGGTATCAAGCCACGGGTTATCTTTATAATTTGTAACTTTATTAAGATGTAAAGGGAACGTAGCCTTACACGCGATGCCAAATGAAAGTGAAATATAAATATAGGGGCCCGTTCTCGTCAAAGAAACGGTACAGCACCCGTCATTGAAGAGCACGCATCTTCGTACGTGAATTCCGTTCATTTTCCGAATCGGAATAGAGCCAGAAACCTCGAGACTATCTGTGTATCTGTAAGCACTCGGTTATTGGTTTTAGAGCTACTTCCCCTAACATTGACGTTTTCAATGCGTTTGGGTGTACGTTAAGATATAATGCCTCGTGACTTATCATATCTAGAAGACTAAACTAGCGCGCCAATGAAAGACCTTTAACGCACGCTAGCATCGCGGCCCCGCGCCAGCGAAGTTTGAGTTTCAGTATATAAGGCTCATGGTGGTCGATAAGGGGTATCTTTTGCACTCCCTAAATATAGAGCACGTGTTCTTATAACCCTCATCTTCGAAGGAAAAGTCTCACGAAACTTACCTGATTTTAAAAAAGAAATTCTCATCACATCTAGAATCTAGGAAAATGCATTTTTCCAGAGTGAATGAAATGATATTATTTTATATTTTGTGATAGTTTATTCCACCTCAAATTTACAACCCGTGTAAAAGATAGACTACTGTAAAATTTACCTCTGAGATTAGTTTGTTTAGAGATAAAGGTATTGACTGTCTATTCCAGGTAGAATGCATACACTAAGAACAAAGTTCTGTAAATGCCACAGGATTAAAGATAAGCCGAGTTAAGTTCTTGGAATCCTTATTTTTTCGTATAACTTCAATATTTATTGGTCGATTTTGATAATCTTTGTCTCATTTTGAAGCTCTTAATCGTGTCTAAGTTTTAAACTTTCCAAAAACCTCAATATTTAGACGACTAGCCCTTTATATTCTCCTTTCTGGGCGCGATGTATGTTGGCGGTTCTTTTTTTCTGATCTTTCTAGAAAGGGAAGGATTCGCAATTTTTTTTTTTCTTTATTTAGTTGTTCGTATCCCGATCGTGCTGCCTCACGGCCTAATCTTATCGCTTTTAGGCCCTCAGTCTTCTCTTCTATAGCTCTTCTTTAGTCTTCTTCACTAGCTCTAAACCCCCATTCAGCCCCCCTCATTTTTTCACAAGAGCCCAGATCCTGTTCCGACTGCGATTCTATCTGAAGATTCAGACTGAAACATTTTTTTTTCAAACTTATATAACCGCGTGGCCTGAAGTTTATGAACTCTATGGTATTTTTAAACGATATGTTTGTTGAAATAATAGTAACAATGATACGAAAGCGTAGATGAGGGACTTGTATGCCAAGAAAGCCAAGCTTTTGTGTCACACAGTTCAGTCTATAATACATCCAGTGGGACATGTGATCGTTTGACTTAAATGCTCAGAATTGGTGGCAACGATAGTTTCACCTAAGACTGTTATTAATGGACATCCAGATGAATAAGAAAACCTGGCGTTCATAAGCGTCCGCTAACGGCAAAATATACTTGTAAAAGTAGTAACTAAACCACGTGATTGACTGCTATGGAGAATAAGTAATAGGCAGACACTCACGTGGTTCTACTTTTGAAAGCACTTTGCCATTAGAGAACTCTTATGAACGTCGTGATCTATTTAGATAGGTGTGCATTTTTAATAGTCCTAGATAGTATGAAAGGTTTTAACCCTAACGGACTGGTAATGTTTTCAGTTTCTTAAAACATCAGCTAACTCTTTGATATTATCTGACATAAGACGATAGAAAAAACAACTATATAGTCCTTTGATATCGTTTGTCCGTGGAATTATGTTGCTTCCTTAGATTTATAGTTATCGTTTGGGTTTTAAAAAAAGCCACCGTGAGCGAATCGAGAAAAGGATTAAAGCGTTAATATACTTTATCAAACCATCATTTTTCCTTTTAGTTCTTTGAGGAGGCCAAAGTAGGAAAAAAAAATATATATATATATATATATAAAAAAAGAACTTAAACCTTTCTATATTTCGCAGCCAACTTTCTTCTATAGCTACACGATTTACGGCTTAAAATCCCCAATGGGTTTCTCAATATACTTGTGTTCAAAAGCAGATTGCTAAAAAGCGAAAATCTATAGCGGATTAATACAAGATTTTAAACCTCATAAACACTTCTTTTAGTAGTATTTGTAAGGACTACTTATTCCCTATTTAGATTTAAATTGTGTATCAATACGCCCTCATCTTTGACCATTCTATAAACTGATCTTGAACCGAATCATTCCGATAAAAATATAGTTTTAGAAAACTGCCCTTGAACAGAAATTTAGTGCAAGATTTTTTTCTTCGAAATATTTGAAATGTTTTTCCTCTGTTTTTGTTTTTTCAAGTATTACCATAGAGAATGTAGAGATAGGAGTTGAATTTTGAGCCCCTTTTCGTATTAAAATCTAGTTCCCCTTATTGTTCGTTAAATTGTAAAAACTGTTTTACAATTTAAATATTCAGGCTGGCGACACATTTCAGCCAAGGAAAGTCGTCGTAAATATGGAAATAACTTTAAAATGGAAGTCATAATTACCAGGAATTCATATGTTAATATAAAATTAATTATACCGACTCATTTCCCACGAAGAGCTTCGCCCCACAACGCGTAACAAAACTTGATAAACAACTTATTGACACTCTTGAATTGACGTTGCTGACGGGAATGGCAAAAAACAACGAATTTGGTTGCCCTGGTTACGACCCTGGTTTTTCTCACGGTAAATAAGACCCTCCTTTTCTCATGGAAGAGGGTCGTGAACTAATACGCGCACTCACTAAAGCCAGACAAATACTCCTATATTTATATATGAATTCTTGGTATTACTAATTAAACTAATTATGAATTAAAACTATGGATTCATGGGGTGATGATTATCTCTACAGTAAAATGAAAACGAACAGCGCACGATAAATATACTTAAGATTTTATAATATTAACTTATGGTCATACTTACGGTGTATAATGATGCCACTATAAAACAACGGGTGGTCTATATTTCTAGCATACTATTTTTCATTTTAAAATATATATATATATATATTTTTTCCAAGCGGTCCTCGATGCAAAAATCAAAATCCATGAAAAATATTGTTTACTTTCTAAAATAGAGGGGCCAAGAAGAAATGCACGTCATAGATAGTAAATTTGATTTTAGATTTCACTACTTTTAAAGCTTCAGTTCCACGTTTATCTCGAGGATTCAGAGTGTAGAAATAGTTTGTAACTTGCTGAAATCCCGAATAAGTGCTGATCATTCCTTGCATGAAATGTAAATCCAGGACCAATCGTGAGCCACGGATTTATTCGCGTCTCGAGGATATAAACTATACATAAATGTGTGTATGATTTCTTAGAGGATGACTTTTACGGGTTTCCAAGTTCGTTCACCGATTTTTTTAATGTCATTTTCATTTGGACGAATTTAGAGAACTTTTGTTTAAAAAAATCGACCGAATTTTCAAAATGTTTGGAGACTTTGAATTTGAGCGAGGTATTAAAGGAACTGTAAATACCCCGGCTTAGCCCACCCCCTCCTTTATTTTTTTAAATCAAACTACGCGTCATTGTCATTGACGTCACATCTGACGAGTGTGACGTGAAAATAGTTGTCAGAACGGCTTATATTCACTTATTCCCAATGCGGAAGGTGACGTCAATGATAATGTCACGTGGGAAATTTACAGCTCCTTTAACGGTTAACCACTTCCGTTTAAGATCTGTACACAAATTTCATAACTGATTATAGCTTTTGATAATCGATTAAAAGTAATATTTTATTCATCTTCATTATCCCTTAAAAATACAGAATTGAAAAGCTTAATTTTCTTCTCCTTCGTTAGATGTTGAAGGGGTCATGGGGTCAACCTTAGAGTGGTAAAGTGGGATAGGTAGTGAAGGAATTCGTCACTGTCAACGGCTTCGCTCCGATAAGCTCCGATGATTTATATCCGAAAGATGGTTTCGCGTCTTTTTCTCTTCGCGCACTTTTATCTCCTCTTCCGCTGCTAAATAATTGCGATCATTCGAGTATAAATTACGCTTTCTCCACCCTCACGCCATCCCCTCCATTAGGGGATTACCCCCAAACACGGTTTAAAACACAGTCAAGCTTAAGAATTATCTCTTACTTCCAGATAACGTTCGCTTGACTTCGTTTTTCTCGTGTTTTCGAAAACTTTATTATATTTATAATTCTCATTCTCGTGGGAGTTTTCTAAATCTACTTTTATCCCCTATTATGATTGACATTGTGTGTAAGTCCGCCTTAGCTTTCGCAAGTTTGCAGTTTGTAGTACATGGACGTAAAGTGTCTGCCTTTTTAAAATATTTCCTAAAGGGAGAGTGAAGAGGAAAATGATGAATTTTTTTTATTGATTCTGCTTTGGGCGTATAAAAAGATCTAGGAAGTGTCTATGAATTAAAAGGAGAACCTCCGACTAATCAAAAGACACCCCTGTACCTTTAGCTTAATAAAATCCCCGCGACACGTGTTGCGGCACACTCTTTGAATCGCGCTAAATCCTGTATTTGATTATTTGAGCAACAATCGTGCGTACCAGAGCGCGTGTCGCGGATGTTTTACGAAGCCAAAGGTACAGGGGAGTCGTTTTTTGATTATTCAAAGGTCTTTTTTTAAATTCTGACGGTTTCCAATTTTTTTTTTGTACGATTCAGAGGCACTTTCTGAATGTTTAACAACGCAAACATGACAAATAAAAAAATTTAATTATTTTTCCACTTCACCCTTCCTTTAACCGATTGTTAATCCAATGTATGTCAGTGTTTTAAACTAGAATTAGGTCTTTAATTTTATTACGAGGAACTGAAAACCACTAATTTTCCAGTTTCACCCTTCTTTTAATATAAACTTTCAAAATGTCAATTTTTGGGTTCGGCATAAACCTTGACATTTTAATAACCGTTCCTAAAATTTGACATTGCGGTTAGCTAAAAAAAAATGGGGTCTTTTATAGTTTTCAAAAATGCAGAAGCGGAGAAGTTTAGGGCGTAATAATTCACAAAATTAAACCTGAATAAGATGGAAATCATTTTTGAAAAAATTATTCTTTCATAAAAAATAAATCCCAACCAGTTAAAAAAAATACATCCACTTTCTAATTAATATATATAGGATACTTAAATATTAATGAAATACCGCGCGATGGAGATCCCTTAAATCCTAAACTCGGCCTTAATGGCTGCGTTCAGTGACAAGTACCGGATATAATATGTCCGTAGAAATTGAGTTAAACGGTAGTCTACCGGGCGTTTCGGTACGCCTCGTTGAACGCGGTCTTAATGTTTTTTTTTTTTTTTTTTTTTTTTTTTTATAAACAAGTCCAAAATGATTGATATCAATTTATGTTGGTATCCATTCAGTGTTAGAAATTTCTTTCATGCGTGTAGTATATTAAATGTTATATATTACCCACGCATGCGGCAAGTGAAACCTCTTTTTTTTTTATATATATAAAGTCTGGTAAATTAAAATATTCCGAAGATGTCTCGAGATTGCGGCTAAAACATACAAATCAAAATCTCTTTAAAAGTTAATAACCCGTAACATTTTTTTTTATCTTCTTCCTTTAGACCACGTGATTAAATTAAAAATATGTAAATTTATCAAGAGCCTTGAAAAGAAATATGCCTATATTGTGGGCCTAGCTTTATTTCACGTTAAATGTCAATCGCGTGTATTAAATTTTTGTCAGATCTAAAATATTTAACTCGTAAAGTTAAAGGGAGGTTGAAGAGGAAAATTAAGGGATTTTATTCTCGATAAAAGTATGATATTATTTTGTTCAACCAGAAGCCGATGAAATCCTCCTTTGAAGTCTATTACTCCCGGGTCTTGTCTCCCCTCTCTGTATGGGTTAGTTTCAAAAGGCGCGATTCGTACGCCTCCTAACGGTAGATATTTTCGGAGCGGGAGTTCGTCGAGCGAATATCTCTAGCAGCCTCGGAGTTCGTCAAAAAAACGTCGTTTGTGGAGAGAGAGAATTTATAATTTTCCGTAGACAGGGGGGGATGAAGTAGGACCCCTTCTAACTCGTAAAATTGGGAATTTTACCCATACAGAGAGGAGCGCTATATGGAACATTGGAGTAGTAGACTTCAAAGGAGGCTTTCATCGGCTTCTGGTTCAACGCATTTAGAACGAAATCAGACATTTATAGAGAAAAAACCAATAGTTAAAGAATAGTCTGATGGTGTGATTGGAGTCTGTAAATGATTCTCAGAATACATATGGTTTGTTAAGATCCCTAGAGAGGTATAGGCACTTCACGTTCGTTGGCGATGAGGTCACTCGTGTCTGTAGCACGCAAAGTAAATAAAATAAGAACGAAAACTAGCTATTCGGAGAGAGGAATGGAGTACAAGGTTCAAAATATAATTTACGGCATGTTGTCTCCTCGAATCTCGTAAATCAAGGTTCCATCAAGCAAAAACCGAACCGTTTTCTTATCTACAACTTAAATGTACGCGGGAAAGTTTTCAGTATGATCAAAGTCGCCGCGGATTAATTCTTAATATTAAACTTGATAAGGAAAAAATATTTGTAGTCGACACTTCTTGAACATCAGTATATCTTTCTCTTTTTGATAATAGAGATCCAGCGAAAAACTTGTCTCTTTACTGTAGGTTATACTTATATATAGGAATAGTGATAGACTATTTCAATTGTAAGCGAGTCACGCGATGTTATCCGCCTTTAAACCAACCTATTGGTGTTAGCAAAGCGTAAACTGTGTTCAAAGCTGGCCCTAAACTTCAACGAAATGGTCTATAACTGGAGTTATGTAAGATAAAAGGAAGGAGAAGGGTACAAACGAAAACGAAATTTATCCTCATAAATCAAAGTGGCGGAAAAAAGGAGTAAATATTATACCCACCGCCATCGCCCTATAGTTTGTCATGTACGGATGTATTAACGGACAACTAGACTTTAATGACAGTGCTGAAAAACGTCCAAAAACATTCCCTCATTCGCCTATATTGCGTAAAAAAATCGCTAGCAGTGTTTCACCCTTTTCCAGATCTGCAATTCAATAGTCTTCAACATTCAATTCGAATTATGTCTTTCAATTCTATTTAGATCCCGTGATTCCCCATTTACAGGAGAGTCCCACATTTCGAATTAGCCCCCCCAATTCAACTTAGGTCCCAAATTCGGAATTACATCCTCCAATTTGATTTATAGGTCCCCTCTTCCAGGAGTCTCCCCAATTTGAGCTACTTCCCCATTACTTCCAAGGTAATCCCACTTCCTTTCCGAGATTCGAGGAGATTTAAGATATTTAAACTAACGCGAATAAGGGTTAACTATATACCTTGATCATTTTGGAAAACGCAATTTATTTAAAACTTTATTTAAATAATATTGAAATTCTTAGTTCGGTGGCCACGAGTGACCTTAGACGTCTGGTTCTATTGTTGTTTATACCCTACAAAACTAGCTCGGGTTACGAAAGAAAGAAAAAATATATTTTAGGGTTTTCTAGACGGATCATTATCGAGATAGGCAAATCGTTGAAACGTGAGTTTCATAAACGCCAACATTTTCTGAAATTGTTTCTTTTTTTTTCTTCTTTAACGAAAACGTCGTCGTGAACATTTTGGAAAAAACAAATCAAGTGGCGTCGCATTATACAAAACTCGTTCATTTAAAGTCCATATAAAAGTTAAATTTTATATTTTAAAAATATCGCCTAATATGGAATGGACAGACACGTGCAAAATTACCCATACATGTTCATGCAGATGATGTTAATATGCAGATGATGATTGCTCCTTGGCGCTAATTAGTTAGTTTCCTTGTAAAAGAAACAATTTTTTGAAATAACATTCCTAAATTTTACTCTTTAGTCGGAGCTCGCGTATGGTCTTTAAATTAATGAAAATAAAAATTAAAATTAGGATAGGGTACGGTCACGAAACGACTTTTAGAATGGAGTCAGTTCAGAGCGAGGAAAACGGCAGCTGGTTTTTTTCGAAACTGGCTTCGACAAGCACATGTCCGCAGTCGATTTGTAAATGTGGCTCGTCGAAAATAATTATAGCGTGTTGAAATTTAGATACTTATAATTTATATTACTGCCACGTTTCGCTCAACACCTACGCCATTAAAATTCGACTAATCACCCACGCTTTCTTATCTAATTCATTCGTGGTGCCAGTAATAAATGAAAATTAATTTCCACGTATATGTTACAATATCAGGTGATTATATATTTCATCAATGTAACGTATTAGCGGATATTTGATATGTCAATGCGATTCTAATTGAAATAGAAAGCTTATTTTTCAGTTAGCTTATCCAGATATATCGAAAATTAGTTAAACTTACATTGAATTTGTTTATAAACAAATCCCAATTTTAATATACATTGCCCCCATCATTAATTAGTGGTATTGGTAGTGTATAATTGCCTGTTAGAGTAATCATAATTCCGTGGTAATGAATTTTATTATTAAGTATTGAATAACTCGCTACAAATGACAAACTTAAAAAAAGACGTTTTTTTTTAAATTAATTAGTTGTCTAAAATATACAGGGTGTTCCAAGAAGCGAAGTTCTGTGGCTTCTACGCATCATTTAGAGTCTAACATGATCTATGACATTTTGTCGTAGGGGTTGTTGTTTAAGAATTACCCCTGAATTAATAGCATCTCGCAAAACCACTTCTTAAATTATTTGTCTAAGTTTACAGGCGGAAAATGAGAGTTTTAAAAGAATCGATTGGGTTGTTATTTAAGGCTTATATAGTAAAAGTGACGATGTAAATGCGGCCACGAATGTTATACGCGTATAGCGTATATAGAAAAGGTTAGAGATCGCGAATGTTGATTGGCCGAACGGGGTACGTAACTTGGCAACGTCACGTTTAACAACCCGTCCTAATATAGACCCGCATGGCTATACGTCTCTTCCGTTTAGTATGGCGACTAGAATAACCTGGAATTATATACTCTTTTGGAGATTGCTTCTAAAATGGTCGCTATGGTCTAATCCTACGCTAAATTATATTTCATCTTCAATTTGCAACACTTACGAAGCTAGGAGTATGGTTCTTTTATTCGAAGTCGAACCGAGTAGGATTGGAAGGAAGCTTAGCTTTGTATTAGTGGTTCAAACTTAAAGAGAAATTAACAAGAACGTTCTATGCTCGAGCGGCAGTAATTACTAACTAGTGATAAGGCACGACTAGCTATATAGCTTGGGTTTATCCCGCCTTCTTAATCTCACGTTTTTCAAGTGATAGTAACATCAATTATCGCTAAATGCATTTTTCCTCCGACAAATAATTGTTTCTAAAATATTAAAGACCTTTGCTTCAAAGTATATGTCGTAACCAGGACATCCCGGCCTCACGTTGGGCGCGTAGGGTATGTGAAGTTTTCCCCAACAAGACAATTAGGACACGTGCCTATATGTTTCCATATCCATTTCAAGGTATATTAATTTATTGTTTTTAAAGATATTTCACGAAACTGAAAATCTCTTTGAGAGCTAGAAATTAGAACATTTACAATAAAAACCATCTCTAATGATGGTTTTTAGTGTAAATATTCTAATTACTGTACAAAGTAAATTAGCCACTTTCCCACAATTTATATTTATAGAAAATACCAGAGTATTTGTTATTTATTGAATTTACATAAAAAATTATATTAGGCATAATTTGCTGTCGTAGCCAAATCTTCTTTCACACTATTAAAACCTTTCTTCTCTGTAGATACGAGCTTAAGCATTCCACCAATCGTTGTTGGCTTTCCTACAATACATTTGCTTCCCAGGTTAGCACGAAGAAATGTTTCCAAAAAATAGTTAATTTATTTAAAGGCTTTTTGAACGATAATAAATTGCCTCCAATGGCGGGCAAGGCTTATATTCGCAGCCAAAAACAAACTGGTCAAAATGAACCACCTGTAGAATTTAATAATTGTCCGGTGTCTCCCTTTTCCACTTATCTCCTTCTGCTTTTATTATAAAGGTAATTAATTTGACAAGGAAAATCAAAATAGAAAATTAAAAAAACGTTAAATTAAATGGCGGTACAAGTTCACAGACGTGGGTACCATATTCTTATAATATTTTTTATACCTAGCTAGTTCTTGTATGTTTGTTGGGACTGTGGACGGTACTCGGTTCCCAAGACTTCATCAATCACGACGACAAGTGTGGACGTTGACCCGTTACGTAAAACCCTCCCCAACTATATCATTCTTATTTCTTTCTCTATAAAGCCTCTCTTTCGTTTCATATCCACCCTCGCCTCGTCGTGGGGACACACCCATACCGCGCCAATCTCAGTCCGTATAATACCCGTCTTCTTTTCTCACTTATAGCTTGCCTTCTAGCTAAGTCTACCTTTATTCCTACACTGGTTTTAAATCTTTTACCTCCCGGGGTATATTCTCTATCGTTTAAGGTAATTGTACCGTGTGGCTGGCAACAACAGCGGGGTGTAAACGCCAGGCAACTTCGTACCTTAATTAACGCCGACTTACCTAAGCGTAAAAGTAATTTTGTTTTCAAGATATTTTCCTTTAAAGGGAGAAAAGAAAGGCCGAAACAACCTATTTTTAATCGATTAAGAATGCTAAAATAATGTGAAAAACAATAATTTAATTCACCAAAAATATTTCGTTATTTTATAATCAATTTCCAAAGTTCCGATGCTAAGCCTAGGCTGCCTAGCTCGGTGAACTAGGCTAGCACGACATTTAATATTCGCGGCTGTTCTTGTCGCCAATCACGAGCGAGTACGCGTATTTTAAAAATACGCGTACTCGCTCGTGATTGGCGATTAGATCAGACGGGAATATTAAAAAAAATACGGCTCGTGCTCACCTAGTTCTCCGAGCTAGGCAGCCAAGGCTTAGCATCTGCAAGTTTCGGAACTTTGGAAATTTATTATAAAATAACGAAATATTTTTGGTGAGTTATATTATTGTTTTTCTCATTATTTTAGCATTCTTAATCGATTAAAAATAGGTTGTTTTGGTCTTTCATTCTCCCTTTAACCAGTTAAACCATTTAATTTTTCTTTAAATGAATATGAAATGAAATTGTTCGTGATTTTTCTAGATTCATTATCGTTTAAATAGGCCTAATCCACGATAAAGGACGTTAAGTAGCTTTTTTTAATGTTTTTAAGGCTTTTCTCGTTACGTAACCGAAAATTTCCATTTTTATTTAAGAATGAGTGGGTATATGGTTTAATATAGTTGACCGACCGTCAAAGTATTTCATATTACAGTCCAGTGACGTTGAGAGGGGGTTAGATATTCGCAAAGCCTATAGGGATTGATGGTAGGGGTGGGGTTTTCTTTTAATCATTACGATAATATCGTTTAATAGCTGATGGCTACACCCCGTTTAATTTTTAAATATCAGGCTGAAAAGACAGCGTGCGCGAACATGGGTTTTCCATCTTTCTATTTGAATTAGTTACCATAGAATAAAAGGTGCGTATAGTTTTACACGTGCTGAATTCGGTAAACTGTGTGCTGTATATTAAGGACGCGTCGTCATCTTCCCACCTTTTTCCTCCGGGCCATATTCTTCCTAGCTTTTTTACACCAAAACTGAAGTATTTTACTCTAATGATATTTGAATTATGAAACTTCAATAGTTTCTCCACCGCTGTTCAACTAAAATATTTAAAATATATTTTAGGACTAACAATCTTTTAATATATCGATCAGATTTAAAATAACAATATTCTGTGCATGAGCAAAATCACGTGGGCGTCTGCCTATTCTTGACCCCCCGTCCCCCCTATGGTACTGCTATCAGTAACTAGGCACGAGGTTTTGTTCGAATTGTGCCAGTTTGCCGGTAGAGGACGCTTATGAACCCCAGATAGCAATGAGTAGTGTTGATCTACTACCAGTATAGATAATATACTTTATACTTCATCTGTAACGAATTTCAGATATAACGAAGGGATTTTAAACTCCTGAAAATTTGAATTAATATATTCTTTGTTATATATTCATTTAACTTTAGTTTCAAACGTGTTGAAGCAATATTTAGAATAAATTTTAACTCAATAGTTATATATCATACTTCCGTTTTCAAAATCCCCGTAAAGGTTACCGCCGAATTATCTTTCCCGCCCGGTCCCTCTTCTTCAATAACAAAAAGTTAAAAAAGGGGGTTGAAAGGGTATAAGGGGGTGAATTATGTATTAGAGCAGTGTTGGGTCAAAATGTCATATGGCTGAAAATAATAGAGATTGCAATGTGGCTGCGTGCGGCCTCACTCTCAGCTATCCACCCCATAGATATTTCTTTCTTTATTCGACGTCGCGAGATTCAAGATCCGAGAGAAGTGTGGAAGCGTGTTACGAATGTAGATGCCTCTTAAAGGACGAGCCTTATAATTTAAATTTATGTTTTGAGCTTTGAATAAACTATTTTACAATGTAAAAAATAACTGTGAAATAAGATTGCAGACAAATTAAATAATATTTTTTTTTTTTTGGCTTTCTTGGAAAGATGTAGAAAGACTTGTTACACAACTAAAGCATGAGGGATATATGTCGTGTATCTCTTCTTCTATTTATTTTCAATATATCTTTAATCAAAAACGTGAATTTACGTGAGTGTTGTCCTTTAAAGTCACCCCCTCCATCTTATAAGAAACTTATTTTATTATTCTTTGTCGAAGCAATTCGACCTTTCATCACTTCCGCGAATATCTATACAATAGTGCCATAATATTATATTGGGATTGGTTCCAGATATACTTGCTTTCTTTTTATCCTATGAAATTTCAGAATGATTGTGATTAAACTTTCCCATAGGGCGAATGGACTTAAATCCCCTAAAATGATATTCCACTTTTACTTTTAGCTGGCGCGTGTTGCGTCATGTTGTATATTGGTAATATATTTTCGTACTCTGGTACCGTATTGCTCCATGGTTTTATTATTATTATTATTATTTTTGGATATGAAAAGAAAAAAAAAAAAAAAAATGGGATTATAAACATGCTCTTGGATTTTGTAACTATTTTGTAATTTAGAATTAATTAGAACTTTATTATAATCTATTTAATTCTTCCGTTAATAATATTTGTCAAGGGTATGTTAAAAATCCTTCCATAAATGTCCGGGACTAGTAAGTGATTTGTTAATTATTCTAGAAACCAGAAGTAGATGAAACCCTCCTTTGAAGTCTATTACTCCCGGGTCTTGTCTACCCCTCTCTGTATGGGTTATTCTCAAAAGGCGCGATCCGTACGCCTCCTAACGGTAGATGTTTTCGGAGCGGGAGTTCGTCGAGCGAATATCTCTAGCAGCCTTGGAGTTCGTTAAAAAACGTCGTCGTTTGTGGAGAGAGAGAATTTCCAATTTTCCGTAGACAGGGGGGTATGAAGTAGGACCCCTCCGATCTCGTAAAATTGGGAATTTTACCCATGCAGAGAGGAGCGCTATATGGAACATTGGAGTAGTAGACTTCAAAGGAGGGTTTCATCGGCTTCTGTAGAAACCAAACGGCAAGTTTCTCGTCCTTCTGAGATTTTTATTAAAGAAATTCTTACTGCTCTTGAATATAATCTATCTGTGATAAAGCTAAATTCGATGAAAATCTGGAGAAAAGAAAATTTTAAAATATATTGTATATTTTAAATCTCGGGTGTTTTTACTCCATTTTTGAAGCGATATCGTAATATAGGAGCTCGACCTCGATTTAGTGTAAAATAAACAACTTTCCAATTTTAGTTTTTTTTTACACAATTTAGTTCCCGTATAAGCAGGAAGGCGAAGAGGCTCTCGGGGCAAATTTGCTCAGTTTCCTATAGCTTCCTTATGTATATCAGTGTTTAAGATCGGTTTAACCAAACTACTTTCATCTCCTATGATATTTAAATTATGAATTAATCCGCTTAACCTCGAGCTAACATTGCCAACTCATCTTGAACAAATGTGTAGAGATACGACGCGTAGACGTATAGGAAAACCCTGATATATAGACGAAACCTTTTAACGTATCTGTTACGCGTGTATGTTTTTAACGTCGAGAGAATTTGCCGAAGCCTTTAAAGCTTATCGGAGCAGCTGCTTTATCAGGGGGAACCTCCTCAATCTCGTCTATATAGACCTTAACCGTTTAATTAAAACCACGAAGACCCGTTCGCATTTAACGCGTATGACCTTCATTTCAATATCTTTAAGGATTCGTATACCCGAGGCTTTTAAAACCAGTTCACAAGGTTCATTCAAACCTGGAATACTTGGAAATATCAGGGAATTTAATGACGATATCGAAATACCTGGGAAATTCTTAAAAAGTATAGAGTTACCCGGACGGACTTTGAAAAATGATAAATAAATCGATATTGTGGGGAAACTTATAACTATGAATATTCTCAAAAGTCTATCCATAAAAGTAAACATCGCCCCGTAGCATAATGTTGTCAGCAAAGGTCTGGGTAAATGTACCGGCAGATTCCAATTCGAGACACTCTTGTGGAATTATGGGAAGAGAAGACAATATAGCCAAGCGCGGCCCGCCTAAATTCCGTCCCTCTCTCCAGACCCAAAATATCGAGGAAGAGTCCAAATCACTCGAACCAGACAGGGGTGATGACTTTTTTGTCCAGTTTTAAGTGATGGGCGACTACGTTTACCTGGTCCTTTGCTGATAGGATTAAGTTATGTGGCCTTGTTTACTTTTATGGAATGAAGTGATGGACTTTTGATATTCTATATTCAAATGACCCTTTTTCTAGTATGAAAAAGACCTTTACTGTTTCGAAGCTTTCATATATATAGAATATTCCCGCATCAGGCAGCATGCTGTATAGTTAAACAGACAGATGGTATAGTTTTTATCAGTTTTCTAAACGAGGGTAAAAACCGTTTGCTAGTGATATAGAGGTAATATATTGTGTCGAACGCCCTCATAAACATGGCAAAAGCAAAAGCTTCTGTAGATATAATACAGACTTATATTTAGTAACAGCCTTAGAAGGGTCCTACGTTTCCATAGTAAAACCTGTTTTATTATGCCATTTTTTTATTCCTTTCAAGATTGAGATTCCAAATGATATACTTGATACTTTTTAATTACGGTATATATTTTTTGTTTTACACTTACACCAAGCTTATACGCATACAGCAGCACACCCGCATCGTAATTCTCGCTTATAGTTCGTGTTGTTAAAACCCCGAAACAAAGACTCTTATTGTTCGCTTGATTGAAATATTTGTTTTTAAGTACGGTTGGTGCACATTTTATTTTTTTTTGGTTTTAAATAATTCCCTTGTTTCAATGTAGTTGGTTGTATTTTCATATATTTGTTTCTATAAAGTATCCGTAGAATTACTTTTTACTTTATAGATTTGAAATTTACGGTAGCTTTACTAGAGAAATAAGTCTATGATTTATGCATATTTATATATAAGAATAATTTACATTTAATGGATTAACCCTCCACATCTTTAAAGATAATAACCCTACACATCTGTTAGGATGATAACCTTCCACCTCGTCCATGTCTTGAAAGACAACCCCCTTCCATATTTTGAAGGACATCACCGGTCCCCTTCCATATTTTGAAGGACATCACCGGTCCCCTTCCATATTTTGAAGGACATCACCGGTCCCCTTCCATATTTTGAAGGACATCACCGGTCCCCTTCCATGTTTTGAAGGACATCACCCCTTCCATGTTTTGAAGGACATCACCCCTTCCATGTTTTGAAGGACATCACCCCTTCCATGTTTTGAAGGACATCACCCCTTCCATGTTTTGAAGGACATCACCCCTTCCATGTTTTGAAGGACATCACCCCTTCCATGTTTTGAAGGACATCACCCCTTCCATGTTTTGAAGGACATCACCCCTTCCATGTTTTGAAGGACATCACCCCTTCCATGTTTTGAAGGACATCACCCCTTCCATGTTTTGAAGGACATCACCCCTTCCATGTTTTGAAGGACATCACCCCTTCCATGTTTTGAAGGACATCACCCCTTCCATGTTTTGAAGGACATCACCCCTTCCATGTTTTGAAGGACATCACCCCTTCCATGTTTTGAAGGACATCACCCCTTCCATGTTTTGAAGGACATCACCCCTTCCATGTTTTGAAGGACATCACCCCTTCCATGTTTTGAAGGACATCACCCCTTCCATGTTTTGAAGGACATCACCCCTTCCATGTTTTGAAGGACATCACCCCTTCCATGTTTTGAAGGACATCACCCCTTCCATGTTTTGAAGGACATCACCCCTTCCATATTTTGAAGGACATCACCCCTTCCATATTTTGAAGGACATCACCCCTTCCATATTTTGAAGGACATCAACCCTTCCATATTTTGAAGGACAACACCTCTCCGCATCATTAGCTTTGACCTTTACTTCACAACTTTTAGATTTAGACTAAAACTCCTGAATCACAAAAGCGCTTAAAATAGCCATATATAGAATTGAGTGGAATATATTTCGAACTTTCGGTGGGGAATTTAAGGATAAATCCAATTTGGAAATGATTTGACTCGAATTCAAGCGAGGAAAGTTAAAGTTAATCCTTATAAAAGCAAGACGATTAGCCGAAAAAATTGGCGCATCCCTCTATAGCCGACTTATATAATTGAGATGAAAAATATCTCTAGGGGTTACCAGATTTGTCGGTGTATATAAGCGTGGCTCGTGCCGATTCCGAGCCCGCTCTTGGCTTGAAAAACTGTCTCACGCGAGCCTGAAAGCGCTTTAAGGACCGCGATGCTGGATTAGCAAAAGCCGCCCGCCGCCAAAAATATCTCAGCCTGTATAAAGGGAGGCTGAAACCTAAAAAAAAATAAGTCAATTTTCTTTTGGCCAATCTATAAATTTTTACAGAAAGGTTGTGGTCTTGAACAAATACTTTACCTGTTGCCATACGTCACAAAATGATATTTCATTGTATTAGGAATCTGGATCAAGTTTTGACTTTCTTCTGCAGTATTTATTTGAAAACTTTTCTAAATTAACAACTTCGGATGGTATTAGGATCATTTTTTTCTTTTTCTCGCGTTTAATTAGTATTTTTAATTATTGGCCACCTACCGACCGGATATGTAAAACATATCTATGCTCGATCGCGACGTAGGTGGTGATGTAGGCAGTGACTTGAAGAGACGAGGGCAATGGTTCTCCATTATACATATAAATGACCCTAGTCCTTACAACCACTCAAAGAATAAAAATTAGACTAGCAATTTTATGTAACTAGACTATGGTTTCAAATATTTTTCTTGTTTGACGCCCTTATATCGTGTACCACGTCTCTTTATCAAGCTTTACTGAAATGCCTTTAGTGGTCTCCCTTTAACGCAAGCGGCTTGCCACGCGACCAAACAACGAGGCGGCGGCAGATGTTTGCGTGTTGATGTTGGATCGGGGCCCGTTCTCGTACTTAAAACCATTTCCTCCAAAACTTATAGCTCTTTTTCTTCTCTGATCTCTCTCTGCTCTCACTCTCTCCCTATAGAAACACATTTTAGCTTAAAGCTTGAATATTTTCACCGCAACATCGTTTAAATGTTTTTAAAATGTAATTTTTGACTTTTTAAAATGGTTATTACATCTAGATGATATTAGCTAGAAAGAATTGCCACTTAATTCTCACAGCGTTAGTAATATTTTGATTAAACATTATGTATAAAATACACGCGATACCATAGGTTTATTATAAGGAACCCTTTTTTGGGGAAGTATATGAAACGTATTGAAAAACAACAAAGTTTCGGCTTATTTTCTTTTGGCAAAACCAGATATGTTTAGTTTTGGCACTCGCGTCAGCAACGTCACTTCAAGGGAGCCAATAATTTGTTTTTAATAGTTAATATTAAAATATTTTAATTTTTAATTAATTTTAAAATATTACGAAAAGGAATTTCATAGTAAAGTCACTAAAATAATATTTTCTAAAGAAATTATGAATAATTTAATTTTTTGATCGACTCGGATTAAGGAAATGTAACATTGGGATTAAAAATACGAATTTTAAAGACAATATTAAAATATATTAAATGAAATTAAATATAATTTTAAAACAGTTCCAATCTTGGAAGGGATTTAAATTATTATCGAAAAAAAAAAAAACATTTTCTATTATAATTTTTATCCAATCGCGTCTTGAACCCGCACCCTTTAGGAATCACTGAGCTAAGTATATAATAAGTAGTTTACTCTTTCGTAAAATACCCATTGTTACGTGAATTTTTCGCGCAATTCCTTTGATGTCCTAAACCGTATAGTGAAATATTCACCCTTAACACTCACCCACATTGAACTCAGCCCATTTCAATTTTAAAATGCGCGGTATTAAAGAGTCCGTTGGAGGTCCTAGGCATGGGCCTCCTTGATCCGGGTCTGAGCCCGCTCGAATAACGGCAGACTTATATAGGCTTGTTCACTATGTGTTAGAGGAGAGATGGGTGAAAAAAAAAGTGGTCCACCTCGATCTCTATCGCAAACCGCAATGGCTTCACCAGCCTTGCTTCAAATTACTCGAACTATCGAACTCGGCAATCGCGTCCTGTCCTATTCACCGCGCAATGGCCTTTATGAACTGCCTATTTAGATAAATTCGAACGACGCTTTGATATCAAAAGAGGCGAGCCCATTCCACCGCCCCCATCTTTTGAATACCAAAATCACCCCTCTATGGTTAACCATTGAATTTTGGGAGTCCTTTTTTTTAGTCGCGTTGAAACTAATAAAGTTATAGAGGGGTTTATTATCTAAAGCGAAATATTGAAGTATTTGTTAGTCGATAACCGAAATCTATTAAAATTTACTGCAAAATAAGCCTCGTTCATACTAGAAACCGTTTTCAATCGAACTTGAAATTAAGTCAAATTGAAATATTTTGGGGATATCAGTATAGAGATTTGTCAAAAAATTTAATTATTAACTTGAAACGTTAATTTGAACAAGGGACACATATCTTAATAGATGAATATGAATTATAAAAACTCAATTGTTTTTAAAAATCGTGCACTTATGAGCCTACTTTTTTAGATACAAAGACTAAGTACTCATACGCTGCTAGTCCACGAGCTCTTAGTGAATTCTTTAGTCAGCGGTGGAACTTTTAATTACGAGTATATAGTTCCCACGTAAGGACAATTTTTTAATAAACTTCTGTTAGATTTCCCAAGATATGTTTCCCTGAAATTCAAATATTGAATTCTAAATATCGCCAAATCTTTTTAGTCTTCTTTAATTTAATGAAACAAATATTATTATTTAACTGAAAAGAAATGACATCATCAAGGAAAATAGACAAAGCTGAAAACTTTAAGGGGTGTAACTAATATTGTGGCGATAACATCTTGTTTTTACATAATTCAATATACCGGATTTGTCAGTTTATAGGAGTCACTGAATATATTTATTTTTTTTTCGTGTCCCACGGTTACATGGTTTTGTAATATAGCTAATTATCGGAGATCTAACTGAACTAGAGTTCTTGTATATTACCAGAAGCCGATAAAACCCTCCTTTGAAGTCTACTACTCCAATGTTCCATATAGCGCTCCTCTCTGTATGGGTAAAATTCCCAATTTTACGAGTTAGAAGGGGTCCTACTTCATCCCCCCTGTCTACGGAAAATTGGAAATTCTCTCTCTCCACAAACGACGACGTTTTTTTGACGAACTCCAAGGCTGTTAGAGATATTCGCTCGACGAACTCCCGCTCCGAAAATATCTACCGTTAGGAGGCGTACGAATCGCGCCTTTTGAGAATAACCCATACAGAGAGGGGTAGACAAGACCCGGGAGTAATAGACTTCAAAGGAGGGTTTCATCGGCTTCTGATATTACTTAGCTGTCAAAGAAGACTTATTAGGCTTTAAACTATATTCTTCGTATTTATTTTATTTACTCGTGCATTTTAAAAACTAAACAAGATCTATTAGATTTGGTTATTGAATAATGTTCGATACCTGCCAAGTTAATAAGTTCCGGTTTAATTTTCCAAATTATCTCGTTTCTTTTTAAATTGATCGATGTGTTTGTCTCTTTCGTCTACCGGGAAGCCCAAATTTTAATTTATTTAAAAATATTAAAATTACTTCCTGGTTTATTAGCGCAAGACGTGCTACTCCAAATTTTCGAAAAATATCTAGATTTATACTCGCTTAAAATATTGCGTCCTGATGAGTAAATTTAAATATTTTCTTCGAAATCTATCTTAAAAATATTTGTAAGGAAAATAGGTCCAAAACAATTTTTATTTCAAATCAAGTTATAATATATTCAAAGACCTTGCTTCCAACAAACTAAAAAACCCTGCGCGGAGGGATATAATTTAGGGTGTAAGATTAATTAATTATTACAATATTATGTTAATTACGATATATTACAATTCCAAGATATTTTTTGAAAAGGAAAATTATAAAAAAAGTACCGTGAAATATTAATTAACATATTTAAATGTAAATTTAAATTATTTTGAACTATATATTTACATATTTTAAACCACCATCACCAAGTGACCGACTTTGAAATCGATCATTTAAAAAAAACCTTATCGATAATTTAAAAATCGATCAATAGTATCTACACCCTTTCCACTCCATAAATTCGAAAACCGCAACTGTATCGATGAATAATTATTATATTTAATCCCAGCACACTGAATTTAATTCCCCTCGGGTCCTTTTTACGGTTAATTGCTTCAATTTAAATGAAGTTTGTTATAAATTAAATCTCAAATTAGGCTTAGGTGAAATAAGGAATAATTTTAAATTTAATTACGCTCGAGATATTTCGTTCTCCCCCCTCTAACCATTAATTTCTTTTTTTTTTATATATATATTTTAAATCGTTAAGATAGGCCTTGAGGGTTTAATAATATTAGAATAATGACTGGTTTTAACAATGGGACTGTATTTTCCACTCTTGGAATCTTGGACCACGAATGAAGATGACGAAACGCGTGCCGAATCAGTTCGCGAGATCTATTTTTAACCCTACGAGATTTTAATATTTGGTATTAATCCGCCTTAGTTTCGGATAAGTTTGCAAACTTTGTGCGTTCAAAAGTATAAGTTCTTTTACGATTCTCTCTCGGATTCTCTCTTGGGCGTTTTTGAGGTCGATTGCCTCTTATTTCGAGAAAGTTTTTCTTTTTCTTTCTTCAACACCACGCAGCCAACCGCCTACCCATCACCAAATGCACGCGTCTACTAGGCTGGAGCTTAAAGCTCTGTTGCTATCCCTCGAGTTTACTTATTGTCCGCGGTGAGGCGCTACCGTCGTGGCGTTTCATAACCATAGGTTTTTGAAAGACCGAGCTCTATTCAAGCGAACGGTTTGGAGAAGTCTGAGCTACGGGGAAAAACCTTCTTCGTCCCAAAATCATCATCATATCAACGTTTTTTTTAAACACCCGTAGTGTTATTATTAACTAAACGTAACGTACCCAAGGAGAGCGCGCCAAATTTTCCCGCGTTATTTTACCTCGCGATTTTTAAGTTTTTTCCCTTTATTTTTATTGGTGTTTATTTTTATCATTTGATACTTTTCTCCAATATTGTTCGTTTATTTATCGTTAACAGTTTTTGGTTTTTTGTGTTTATTATCAAGACAACAATTTAATTTTCTTAAAAAGGTAAGAAATGATAAATTTCGCTATTGTTTGTAACATTTTTATTTGCCATTTTGATTAGGGTAGAACAAAGTAATTGTTATAGTCAAAAGTAATTTGAAAAATGCATGGTTTTTTTACTGTTAATTCCTTGAAACTTTGAATTATTAGAAACTACCAAAAAAATTAACAAATCACCTTTACTTTTTTTTGGGAAACTTCATCTTGATGAGGAAAATTTTAAATAAATATATGTTGCCTGTCACATCGTAATTAGGATAATTTATGCGTAATATTTGAAAAAATTAACCAAATTTCGTGGCTTTTGATAATTAAAAATGTAATCAACGAGTTCAATGTCACGTGAACGTATCGAAAAGTTTTCTGATTGGTCATAAAGTTTATATCTTTGACTTTTCCTTATCAAGACAGGAATGTAACCTTCTAAATGAAAAGTGATTTTATTTTAATGGGGTAAATTTATAGACTAGTAATAGAAGTATTTGTTGAAATATTTTAGGACCCCCTTTAATTTTAAATTGAATTCTTGCCTACTTTAAAATTAAAGATTCTCGATAAGTCTAGAAATTTCGTACAACAAAAAAAATTTAACACAAAATTTTACTTTTAAAAGTCAAGGTTATGGCCATGATTTTGCTTTTGCATGAATGTTAAAAAAATTTAAAACCGTAGATAAAGAGTTGCTCCACCAAATATTCTAAAAAAAAAGCAATTCTGTTTCCCTACAACGTTCATTTTGCAATGTTAGTAAAAACTAGGTAAGCAGGGTTTAGCCCTTTTTCTTGTGGGGTATTATATTTATGACTCCGAAAGAATGCAGAAAAGTACAGACTTGGAGAAATTTTCATTTTTTTTTCTTCGCTGCTTGTCTGTCTCCGCGATGGTGGCCGGTTTCGACATAATTTGGGTACTTGAGATTATGTAGAAAAAAATCTAACTGCTCAAAATAAAAAAAAAGCTGAAATAGTTTTTCTAAAGGACCTTTCACACTACCTTTTTTTCCTCCAAGCTCCAACTAGTTGGTCTAATTAATTGTAGAAATTTGTTAGCCCAACTCAACCGTCCACACTTTATTACAATAAATTTCATCTTACAATTTTTATGAACAGCCAATTATTACGTGACGTCACGTCTAGATTTCATTCCAATCAAATTTAAGATTATTTTTAGTCGCTTTCCGAAATATTTTTCACTTTTCATTCGCTTCTGAAATGGTTTTAAATTTTTTGTCGCGTTGTCCCAACAAGTTGTAGGTAAAAATTGACTAATGTGAAAGGCCCTTAACGTTTCCTCCCTGAGGAAAACCTGAATTTGTGTTTAGGGGCGAATAATTTAAGCAAAAAAAAGTGGACTAAATCAGTGTGTAAGGAAACTTGACTCCTAAATTCCTTGTAGAAGTAGACCTTTTATGGCAATTGAGGTATATGTTTAACTGCGCGTAGATTTCTAGTGGTGATGAAATAATTTAGACACGTTTACTGGTAAATTTAACGGGCTAAGTTGTAATTTTAATGGGAATTACATAGAAAATATTTAAATATATTGGAGAAACATTCGTTAAAAGTCTTGTTCAGACTCAATTAGATCGGTTCCCTTAAAGTCAGGCTGTCACCATTTTTTTCTAGGATGCAAAGGGGATTTTTTTAGTTTTATAAACTATGTTTAAAATTTTATATGTCTGGGTTGACGCATTCTTAAGAAATTTATAAATGAAAATGTCGGAAAATGTTGGTATTTTTTTTTTTTTTTTTTTTTTTCTTTTTCAATATATGACGTTGTTTATTTAACGATAATTTTAGGAATTGGTACTCCAAAAATATGCCCAATAACGTATCAAAACCCACCAAAGGTTTTGCGGTAATTTACAGTTAATTATCAAAGTTGCAAACTGTACGTTTTGAAGAAACTTTAGAACGCGTAACAATTCTCGATGCTAATGAAATATCGTATAAAAATGGCGCTGGAACCAATTTAATTTTTCTAACAAACATTTATATATCTGTTAACGCAAAATGACATTTCAAAGACGAACTTGGCATCAGCAATTAAGTTTTTAAATTTCTTCGAGCCTAATTTCTCAATATTAATAATTAACAGAGAATTGCCATGCACGAAACCTTTTGTCGCCATTTTTGACAATGTTTTAAAGCATATTTTAAGCAAATTACTTGTTACGTAAAAAATATTACATAAAATTTAAAATACTCGCTTCCTTTAATTAACTTACCGGTATTTTATTTTTTTTTAAAGACTTAAAAATACATTTTATATTATAACCACCCTTATAATTTCGCGTATATATAGTCACGCTATAGAGTCACATTAGAGTCACGTTTCGAAGACGAGGCCATGCACTTAAAATATATTTTGTCGCGTGTTATAATCAAACTCAATTTTGTATTCGCGCGGTGCGTTGCGTTCATGTCCGAATTTTCCAACTATAAAGCTCTATACGAAATAAAAAGGGTGGTACAGCCGGGTCTGATGTTCTTAAAGAAAAAAAGAAAAAAAAAAAGATAATCTAGGCGTTTTAAGTCTAGTATATGATGGGGTGTACGTTTTTGGCGGCTAGCTAAGTTTAGGGATTCTTCGGAATGCAGATTTGACACGTCAGATATAACCGACGACTCTAAAAATCTCCACCCTTGATGTTCTTTGCCATTCCCTATAGCTTATTTCAATTCTGTTATTTCTGTTTCCTTAAGCCACACCGACACGGTCTATTTCATCTTTAATTGGCAACGCAATCAAAGCTAGACTCTCTTTGTATCTATATAAGAAAATGGATTGCCTAGCTTCTTACGTGCTGACAATTGTTGGTGGAATTATTCATGTCCTATAGGGGATTTGATATACTATTTTATTTTGTACAAGGTTTTAATATTATATATCAATCCGCGTAAGATTTTCACATTATATCAACTTCTATTGAAGTTAGGTTTGGTTTTGTTCGTCAGGATTGATGTAATAGGAACTAAAGTATAGCGGATTGATAAACAATGTTAAATTTAATGAAAAGAAGAGGTTGTTATACTTTTCTGTACATTTTGGCAGAGTTTGCTGAAACTTTATTCAGAATTCACGATCTAAGTTTAAAGAGCATTTGAATGAAAGTATTGTTTTCTGACTTAGAAACAATAGATAGAAGGGTAAAAGGTATAGAAGTCGTACACCGTTTCCTTTTCCTCCGTATTGCTCTCTATATAGTTTCTAAACAATTAAACGGAATACAACCTTTATACCCGTATCATTTGCCCCACAATTTTCAACCTTTATAATGTAGTTAAAGTTGAACTCGAGCTCGCTCGTACATGGCGTCGAAAAGGTCTATACGAAGATCACCAGTACGCGAGAAAATGTTTCTGGAATTCCTTCGCATGGTTTGGGCTCCTTTTTTTTGCCCGCGCCACGCTTGTATAAACACGAGGCGTTTCTTTTAAGAAAGAGAGAACAGACAAGACCTATAATCATTCTCAACCTTAGAAAAGATTTAAATTTCCATAAGAAAACCAGTTTTTAGTTATACAAATTTATTCTTTCTAAAGATGGAACTAAATATATAAATCTCTCCGTTTTCTCTTCTTTAATCGCACTAAGTTGAAAAGCGCGCAAATTTCTACATGCTTCTTTCTCTCTCCTTCCCTCTTCCGCTTTCGCGCGCTTTCTCCTAACTTTCTGTCTCTTATTTTCCCGCGATTATTACGTGGAATGGGATGTCTGGATAGAAAGACAGAGAAAGACTGAAAGAAACTGAACTATATTTAGACTGATGTCGTTTCGCTCATGGGATTTCAACCCACTCTTTTTTATTTTTTTCTCCGTATACCGAAGTTTACTCGATGTTTAATTACTCCATCCGTCTTAATTTTAATTGGAATATGTTTACTTTAAAACGATTTCAATCAATTTTTGAATTTAATTATTGAAATGATAAACTCTTTAGGTATACACTGTAATTTTAATAATTGGTTTCTAAACTTTTTGAGTGTGAATAGGAAAGGAATTTTTGTACTGCTGATTCTGTTTTTAAGAACTCGTCAACCCAGAAGTATATAAAGTTTTAAATATTGCAAGTATTATTCATTTCGTACACTTTTTATGCAAGAAAACACTGCACTTTGTTTAAGAAATGGTGACAACAGCTTTCTTTTAGAGTAGTCTTTGTCTGAATCACTAAGATATTTAGAGAGGCTCCCATACATATGTAAAAACTATTCCTGTAGTTTTAAGGATAATAAATCGTTAGAATAAACCTCATATTTCATCTTCATTCTCTCTTTTGGAAAGAACGAAACAAAAAACATGATTTAAACCTTTTAGAATGATACTTGAAGCATTTTCTTTTAGAGGGGAACATTTCAAAGCGGTCATTGTCGTTTAGTACATATGAAAATATATTTATATCTTTTTGATCAGTGACACTTTGTACTAACGATTGCGAATTACGTACGGCATTTCTACCTTAATTACAAGTCTAGGGTGACATTGATTTCCATGGCAGCCCTTTTTCTTATTTTTTTCCCACGCTGGAGCTAAGAGGGAATAGGCGAAGAGCTAATTGAAAACGGCACGAAATCCTATTTGCGAATCGTGTAAAATAGCGTGTAAACAAGTCTTCGTGGCGTGTGGGGGCCAAAAGAGCTATTTTTTTTCATGCTGGGCAGGTGCTTTTACGTCACGAATTATATAAAAAAATTCGTTTCTATTCCCAGTCGTATTTATTTTCCGTGAGAATTTCTGTCTCTCATTTGAATATTTCTACGGAAAAAAAATTCTACCGAAAAATTTTAAAATATTTTCTATCCGTGATGTTACTCGTTTAATTTTATTTTTATTATTTCACCCCAAAAAAAATTTAAAGGTTGAATATATTTTTAATTCGTTTCGTTACTAATTAGAATACCAGTCATATTTTAAATCATAAGGATTCGTGAGTTTTAATTTTGCGTTAATTATTTTAAATGTTAATAACGAAAATGTTCAATTTATTGAAAATGGCGCTGAACCAACCGCCCTCGTTTCGTCTTTACCTAAAAAACTTAAGTTTCTTCGCAAAAGCTCAAAATCAATATTTCAGAATAATACTTTTAATTTAATATAGCTGCGTTCATACTAGACCTTGAAATCGATTTAAACCGTTTCAAAACGTTTCGCTCGAGTCGTGTGAACGTAAACCCGTCTTTTCTCGAATCGATTTGATTCGATTTTTCGAAACTGCTTCGGGAACCAGTTTCAACAACCGATAGATGAAGCTACGATAAATCGATTTATAAAGATAATTCCTTAACAAGTGACGCTTAAAACTATTCCTGGCGATTTGAATATCGGTTTGATTTTCCCGTTTCAAATCGATTAACCGTAACTCATGTAAATTGATATGATTTTAACTGTTTTGCCCAGTTATTTATATACCTTTGCAAGAAGGCTTAGCAGAGCTAGAAATTGAGGAAAAAACGCGCTAATTGGCTACAAAATAACGTTGTAGATATAAAAAGACACTTGATTATCTACCTTTTCATATTACCTTTATAAAGGGGGAAATAATCTCTTGCAAAAATAAAACGATAACTTTATAAATATTCCAATTTTTTATTTAAATTTGAAATTAATTTTAACTGGGTATGGTTTATTCAACCACACGCTATGTTATATTGTTAACCTTCGGAACCTTTTTCATTTTAAATTAGGGGTATATGAAAACGTAATTTCACGGTTCTAGAGTCGATTTATTAAAATAACTGGTTTTTCCCCCCAATTTAGATTTTTTTTTTAATGGTTCTTCTGTCTCTAGATAATTTTTCATTTTTTTTTTTTCTTCTTTTTATGTCTGACTTTTTAAGAAAGTTCAAAGTAATTAAATCGGGTTAGTTAAGGTTTTAATAATTACGTATTTCTTCACGTAAACCTTAATTATAATTTAAATTTTAAAGATAGCGGAATTTCATTGTATATTGTTCCGTATTATATGAAAACTTATAATTCGTTAAAACTATACCACCGGTGAAAATTATTTTAAAGTGTTAGTGTCATGAGTTTTGACTTGTTTTTTAACTGATTTAGATAAAACCAACTATTATGGAATTTAATAAGACTTAATAATAGCTTAAATTTGGACCATATTCATCAAAAACATAGTTACAAATTTTTAAGATACCTCTAATTATATTTATTAAAAACTAGCATCTATTTTTGACTCCACAACCACACTCTTGAATTTGTTATAAATCCAAGTTCATTCGGTTCAATCTCATGTGAACCCAAGAGTAGTTTATGCATAGAGTTCCAATATTTGTACTCAAGAGTCTTCTGCTCTCTCGATCTGACGTCATTATGACGTATAATTATATCTATATTAAATATGCCTCGCGCCACAAGTTCCACGTTAGTTATTTACTGACAAAAAGCTTCGGTAAACAAATTTTTCGGTTCAAAATTCCAAATCGTTTCGTGTAATTTTCCCTTTAAATAAATATGAAAACCCCAAAATATTAAGTATTCCATACACGATTCCTTACAGTACATGGTATTTTTAACCGAGCTATGTTATACATTAAAAAAAAAATACAATCTTCATCTTTCGGATTATGTAGATCTTATTCTTCTCCTTTTGTATTTTTCGTACCGCCTCCATTCCGAGCCCTCCCTCTTTACATCATCTAGTTTTATAGTCCGATCACGCGTCAACCGCGAATGAATAATATGCGGGGGAGTAGAGAGATACTGGTCATAATAAAATCACCTTTATATGGCAAGAAAAGTTATATCATAAGTAAAATGAAATTATAAGTACGACCATTGAATGTAGGAACAATCCATACATTTTAACACGTATCTGGTCCTAAACAGCGGTTAAGGAACAGTCTCGTTAACGGTATGAAACCCCAACTGATCTTTGCTGTCTGTGGCCTTAGACAATCGTGGCCAAGATAGCTCAAATGTAAGCGGAAGGTTGTGGGTTCAAATTCCACGCGTGACCCAAGATCTTTTTCACTTGTAAAATCCATACGCTGGTTTGAAGAAAGTATTGAAATAACCAGAAGCCGATGAAACCCTCCTTTGAAGTCTATTACTCCCGGGTCTTGTCTACCCCTCTCTGTATGGGTTAGTTTCAAAAAGCGCGATTCGTACGCCTCCTAACGGTAGATATTTTCGGAGCTGGAGTTCGTCGAGCGAATATCTCTAGCAACCTTGGAGTTCGTCAAAAAAAACGTCGTCGTTTGTGGAGAGAGAGAATTTCCAATTTTCCGTAGACAGGGGGGGTATGAAGTAGGACCCCTCCAATCTCGTAAAATTGGGAATTTTACCCATACAGAGAGGAGCGCTATATCGAACATTAGAGTAGTAGACTTCAAAGGAGGGTTTCATCGGCTTCTGAAATAACTTTATTACTATATATTGCTCAAAATTATTAACATTGAGTTCTCTGAGTATGGTAGCCGGCACTAGAGGTCGGCGGCTGATTGAGATATTTCTTATAACTTATCGGAGATTATTCTATGACAAATCCCTAAAATATGTGGATAAATTAACTGAATATCTAAAGATTTGTGTCCAAACGCCAACCTTTAGCAGGGACTCATTTACGAAAGAGTAATTAAGCTTACCCTATAGGTCTGAATGCTGCCACGATATCAGCTTTAAATCGACTAGGCCTAGGATCCTGCCCAGAAAGAACCTGATACCTCTTTTCCTAGCATTTTCGTGGACTCAATAATTAGTAATTTTCTGGCAAACTATTTTTTACAATATCATAAAACTCACCTTTAAGTTCCTTTTCGAGTTCAACGGTGGTTCCACCAATAAAATCTATTCGTGAAATTTACTCTGATAAAATATTCCTGGCTGTGTTAATCCCCCTCTCTTATTTTTCGTCATTTTTTTTTTTTTTTTTTTTTTTTTTTTTTTAAATCCCCACTTGAATATTTAGGCTTAAGTATTAAAGGAAGTCGGGTTATCGGGGGAAGGGGACGAAGTAAAGGATGATGAAGGAAACTTTACAAGTTGACTGCTACGCACGTTTTCCATGAAAAGAGAAAGCTTTTCTTTAGGAGCTCCACTTGAAAAAAGAGGCTAAAATTTGCTCACCCCTTTTCAGACATTTTTCCTTTAATAAAGGCGGGTCGTGGGAGAGAAGATGGAGAATCAGGGGAACAGGGGGTTTTGTTCAAATTTATATAAGAAAAGCGAACGCGCGCCCGCGAACCGCCTCACCGACCGCAGGAATTTTCCCTTTCTTACTCTCCTAGACACAAAAGTCGCTCTTTATGTCCCAGAAATCACACTCAATTTGCTACTTATAGACTTGAAAACTCGCTATATCATTGCGATGTACGTTATCCTCATCAGTATATCATTTTACATTAACTTTCAGAGCAAATTCCGACTGAAAACTTGGGGATAATATTACCACACACGGTAATTTACCAAGTGTATATCCTGGATTTATTTCGGTATACACCGGGATACCCACCCTGCCTGATAGGATTAGGTAATCTTGTTCACAATCACAGAGATGAAGCGCAGTTCTTACATTGTTATCTCAGCGATACAATGACGAGATTTAGTTTCTTTAAATTAAATATAGGTTCCAATAAACCGCCGAACGAATAGTAAACAAGAACTGCTCCGTTCGTCTATAATACGCATTATCTTTATAAATTGATTTATTGTAATTTCATCTATCGGTTGTTGAAACTGTTTCTCGGAGCATTTACTAGAAATCGAATCAAAACGATTCGAGAAAAGACGGTTTTCCGTTCACACGAGTCCAGCAAAACGTTTTCAAACGGTTCAAATCGATTCCAAGGCCTAGTATGAACGCGGCTAAAGTTGAATCGGTTTGAAACTGGTTCCCGAAGCAATCTCGAAAAATCGATTCGAGAAAATCGCGGTTTCCCCTTCACACGACAGCAGCGCCTAGTATGAACGCGGGTGAACTGATCTCGTTGAATTTTAAATCGAGCTATAGAAAGTTTGAGGGTGTAAAAATCATTGGGCTCCAGAAAAAGTATTTTTTAACATTGTAGACTGCATATATAGTCTCTCATTCTCCGCAACTGGCCTGAAACTCCATTTTTCTGACCCCTCCCCCTCTCTCTCTAAAGAGTGAAGAGTCTTTTGAGAAAGGCCGCTTAAAGTATATTCATATACTCTAAAACTTTTTAAAAAGGAGTTTTGCTCCACCAATCGAAGAAAGCTCCCTTTTCCTTCCACGCAGTCCAACTACTGAAAATACTGTTCGACGGAATTGAAGTAATGTAAACTTGAAACACGGGGTCAACTTTCTGAGTGACAGTCTCGTCCATTTTTCTCTCATCCCCTAAGACGGCTTCCATTAACTCTAATAAGTCGAATATATTAAATATGACCATCCAAATTGATATAATGAATACAAAGCCGGATTGCGGTGAATTCCCAAAGTGCCGCGTAACACTTTGCCAGAAGATAATGCGTCACTGCCTCAAATAATTCAAACAGATAGTATATAACTATGGGTTATTTAAAGCAATAACCTCAAAGCTTGACGAGGAAGATTTTTAATATCAATTTTAACCCCTTCCACGATCTTGCCTTCATTGAATCTAATTCATCGAACAATATAGTTTGATTTTTCACTGACGTACGAAGCTAACCATCTTTCATTCAGGCATCTTCAAGAAACTAAACCGTGTATAGCGATGAAAGGGAATCTCTTGTACCTTTGATCGTATTGTAAATTCTGTTTGATTCGGACCATACGATTTTCAAAGCAACAAAAGTTTTTTGGCGGAATTATACATAATGTTAACCCTCGTAGGAATAAAAGTAGTAGATTGAAATATTTCTTTAGCGGGAGTGTATAGATCGTGTATAGAGAGGTTGAGAAATTATGCAGACGCTAGCCATAATGGCGCGCGCAAGATGCGCCACTCTAAAAGGGCCCCTAAGTACAGATTTGGATTTTTGCTGACCTCGGCTAGATTTTCCATATCCGCTCTCGATGTCGAAGTGCGTCCCTAGTTCTATACTCTCCTCTCCGGTGTACACCGGTGCAGTTCCGTCTTGTACTGTGCATGGGGAATCGAAGTAGGGTATAGAGAGATCGACTCCGCATCGCCCCAGGGTAAGCGATAGCACGCGTCGGCGAACTCGGGAACTAGAAGCTCCTAAGTTACAATTTTTTGGGTTTTTTTTTGGTTTTTTTTTTTTTAAATAACTTGGGTAATACAGGATACAAGTTAGGATTTGACTTGTAATGCTATATACTTCTTTTTCCACGGAAGCAGGAGGATATAATTTAGAATTGTTATCAATATATAGATAGATAGGCTTAGAGTATAGTGATACCTAACAATGTTCCCAGTTAATTTTTCCCATGCAGTGGAATGTAAAATTGTTTTTAGGCAATACTCCTACTCGTAGTAAACTAATAAACAAAACCGGATGTATACCTTAAAACTAAAAGGCCTTGGCAATCCTTTTTGCTATGTATTCGTAACACAGTCAATCTTTGAATTTGTTTAGGATATTATCATCGAAATTTGTTGCAAGAAAAAAAATCGTTTGGAATTGACATTCAGATTTTTGCATTTATCTTCCACTATAGGCGCGCTATGAAAGTCTCGATAATCAGGATTGAAAGATTCCCATTTTTCAAAAACCAACTTATATTAGGATTTGCTTCGTGTTCATTAACCTTTTTGAGGATAAGATAAGGGCCACATCGTTTGATGTATTTGAGCCAACATTGTACAAATCTGAAGTACTCTTCTTGATCCAACACCTCTTATTTCTAATTCCTCTTACATCGTATCATTACTTCAAATACGCCAAATGAACCGTAATTCTTTTATAAGAATGAATTCCAAGGAGGAATATAAGGGTTAAAAAAGGGTTCTATATCCCTTAGAGACAAAAAAAGGGGATGGGATGAAGCTCTCCCGGTATCTAGCTTTATAGAATGAAATAAAAAAAAAAAGTGTTGGGATCCGACGTTAACTCTCGGGTAACAAGATAAATGTAGCTAGGTGTCAGCTCCACGTTTTTTGATTAATGCCAATCGAAGTAGACAGGTTTTTGTGGCTAGCCAGCCGTGCCTTAATAGATTCCACTAATGCCATTAGCGTGGCCCGCGAAGACGAGCGCCCGCCAGCTAGCTCGGCTTCGGCTTGCTTCATTCTGCAGTCTTAGGTCCAAACTTAAAAAAAAGAAGCTAGAGACGATACTGGAACCTTAGCTTAAAGGCCCAGCCTCGTGCTGAAAGGTTAAAGGATAAAAATTAGAAACACGAAATACCTAGGACTATTAAGAACTGGACATCTATGAATTACAAAACCTGGCATTCATAATGGCAAACAGACTTGCCAAAAGTAGGAACATCCTATATTTATGTACGGGATTTTAAGATTTTGGAGAGATTTTGATGTTTCAAAGCTAATTTTTGGATTGATTTTGGGATTTCATTGTTAATTTCCCATATAAAAGTTTAGTGATTTTGGATTTCGGCCAAAGAGTACCTGATTTTGGCAAGATTCCGACCCCTCGATATAAATACGTTGCGACCTAGCGCAGCATCAAGCGAGTGACGTCAACATTAACAATTTTGATATATATTTGTAGCCGTGAAGTTAACTTTCCTTAAACCCGTGAGGCTTAGACTTTAAATGAAAGAGAAATGAGAAAATGGCTAAGCAGGCGTATACTTTAATCCAGCGGGTCCCTTCTTCACTTAGCCGGGCCGCGACTTTTAGCGGTATCATCTCCCGGCTGTCCTCGATTCCTTCAGTGGAAAACTTTTTTTCTTTCCTCTCTTCTTCTTTACTTCATTCTTTATGGAGATTGCCTTCGTTGCCATCTCTCGCGGAGCTGGACAGATTGGTTAAAAAAGCTATAGATGTAAAGAAGCGGGGGGTATGGGGAGAAACCTATCTCTCCTCTTCAACCTTTTTCAATTTGCGGTTTATGGATGATTTTACTAAATCGTTCTATTCCTCCCTTCGGCCAATTTTTCTTTTTATCTTTTATCTCCTTATATATACATCGAGTTATTGTTAAAGGCTGACGGGATTAAACTATACTCGGATATAAGGCACACGTATACTGTTCTTGATTAGAATTTCGCGTGATACTCGCGCCGTACTCGCTTGATACGGGGATTGATACTCTGGCATGTAAATATATATATACCCTGTTTGGTTAATAAAATTGCGTATATACAAAAGCTAAGCCTAACCTAGAAGCGTGAGATAATAATGCCATATGTTACAATAAACATCTTATCAGACCTATACGCGTGATTACTCAAAAACTGACCCACCCATAAAAAAACGCTTGCGACTTTGTCTTTGACTGTACTTAAAAAGATACGAAAACCTGATAATCAATTTGAACTAATATATTTGAACTGTTAAAATGTCTGAGAAAAAAAAAACGTAACAAAACTCACCACAGGTTTCACGGTAATTTACAGTTAATTATCAAAGTCGCGAAGTAGACTCGCTAAGCCTAAATCCGTTCCGAAGATGTTTTAGACTGGAAAAATTCTCGAGAAGAGTCTAGGTATCCCTTTAACGTAACTAAGTACGTAATTAGCATTACCAATCAGTAATGCAGTCGAGCAATAATCGGTGTACAGATTGAACCCATCTCGATAGATACAATTACCTTTCGCGACTCTTTTGCCTCGCGATGCTATACTATATATAAAGCATCTCGATGCCGGTATATAATCCATTCTTTCTTCCTCACCGATCGGTTTAGAGGTCAGAGGTCAGGGATAGTGGGTGTGCGAGCCACTTCTTTTCCTACTACTCTCCTTTTTCCCAGCTATCTCGTCTCTTTTCTCTCTCCATTCTCAGTGTCATTTTGTGTTTTCCAAATCAGCAATCTTCCTCATCCTGATCTGGCTGCTAGTGGGGAGGACGGGATGGAACCGGCTCGAGATCGATTCGCTCCTTCACCCAAAGAGACTCCCCTCTTTTCGCGAACGTCTTCCGTCTCGCATCCCAACTACATATATATATATAACGTATTTCTAATCGGAAAATCGACCACTGTTAAAGGCGTCGAAAGAGTAGTTGCGCTATATTTAGTAAGACTTTGTCTCCGGTATACATTCTATATCATAAAGGGTATATATTTTTGGATGGTATACGTATTCTCGTTTTTTAGAAGCAGTGTAAAGAGCAATGATAAAGGCGGGAAAGTAGTTATTTTAGAAGCATTGTAATAGTTTTTATGTCTGGTACTTTCTAACGGAAAAACGTTAATGTTTCGCATCATGATCTTTGATGATTCATTCTGAAGATGAAAATAAGTTTGTTTAGAGTCTTAGAAAGTTAGAATTCCTAAGTCTTAAAATATAATTGCCCTTTAATTTTATTAAAATATATTATTAAAATAATACCATCTTTGATGGGTCCTAGAAAACACTTTTTCTATGATAATTTAGCTCCTTTTTAAGGCTGAAATTCTATTACTGCGGACATGTATAGGCATTGAGTCGTGAGCCCAGTCGTTTCTTTGTAGGCATTGTATGAATATACTGGCCGTTATATTAACAAAAGGAAAGTCTGTTTCCTTTGCCAAGTTATTTTTATAAGGTTGATTCAGTTATATCTAAAGAAGATTAAGAGTTCCTTCGCTATGAAGAATAATACTAGTATAGCGATTCTCACTTATTGATATTCGTATAACTATAATACAACCATATACTTATCCCGTTCGATTGTATTTTAACAAGGCAAGGTACCCAAAAATTACAAAATTTTAACATTATCCATAAACTGGGTAATTTTAATTACATTTAAATATATACATCTTTGACTATATATAGAAACTAAATCTGAACTTTTGACTTACAATTTGGCAATTGTTGAACTTAAGAAGCGCCGCGAAAAGGCCCGAGAGAGATGGAAAGCAAATTACCCTAGATCCCTCGATATATTTCCAACTGCTCCGTTTTGTTATTACAAATCTGATTTACGACAATACCCGAGTTTAAAAACATAGAGCCAGCGCAACCTGGGCCGCCGCCGTTTTACTTTACTATAACTCTATATATACTCGCTCGTGCATATTTAAAGACTAGTGTGGCTGTCTTGTCGGGAGAAGGCCGTCCAGGGATTTATATATATATACGCAATTTTTATGACCAAGATTCCGGGAAAGAGTTGCTCCTCAAAATCTTTTCGACTTTTATGGTCGGCTCTCTATATATATCCCCATTTCCTCCTCCTTAGGAACTAGAGGGATGGTGATGGGTGGGTTCCTCCCGTCCTATATAATATACGAGATGTATACAATTTCGTCGTGAGTTTGCAGCGTGTACAAAGTTAGGATATTCACTATCTAGCACTACCATTTTCTTTGTTAAAGGTTCGTTCACACTATATAAGTTTTTTTCTCATCGAGTTCATGTTTTTTTTAACTGAAGCCTCGAATTCTTCACCTTGCAGATTTTAGAATATATAATTTCACTCTCCATTGTTAACATTTTGTCGCTACTTTTTTCCAACAGTTCAAATATTAAGGGGAGGTGCGTTACTAGCTCTAGAAATTCTCTTATGGCATAAACCGTGAAGTCTACTGTTGCGTTCCTAGTGGCGTAAATTTCAACTTACTTGCCCGTTGAATGGCTTATTTTAAAATTATAGTTTCTTCCGAATTTATCACAGTGCCAGGGTTGCATTAAACCATATAGAGGACCCATAGACAACCCCTATGCCAGCGAGTCTCGGGGCCCCTCTCCCCAAAGGTAGGTAGGTCTCTAAGGGCGCTTATGTGGCACCGTGCCCATTGTCAGTTGTCTACTTTGCTCGAGAGAGAATATTTAGTAAGATAAAAAGGAGGGCTAGTGTGAACTAGTCTTTAGACATCGACGGTAACTTAGGGTTTGTACACCTTGTAAACTCAAGATAGAATATAGACTCCAGTTTAATTTTGTGGTTTCAACCCGCGCAAAACTACGCTATCCTCTATATCGAAGAGATGAAAACGTTGGGGATAAGTGTAGGTACGCTTTTCACTCTTACGTCGTTCTTGGGCTTCACTTTTTTTTTCTTCTTCTTCTTCTTCTTCTTCTTCTTCTTTTTTTCGCGCACTGTGGGGCAGATGTTGCCATAAATAGTCCCCAATCCCCAGATCCTCTCTCTTGGTTCAGTCTCTATTCCCCGTCTTCCAAATCTTCTTTCCTTCGCCCATGGCGACCGACGCGTCTCTCTCTTTCTCTCACTCTCTTTCGTCTTTTCCGATATATTTTCCCAACATTTTTTTTTTTTTGCCTCCCAGAGTCCGTTTCCGCGTTACTTTGCAATATTGGAGAAGATATAACTAGATTTACTCACGTTCTTGTAATATTTTGAAAGTGGCGGTGATGAGGCGATTATTTTAATTGAAATTATATACTTTGGTAAAATATCTCGGGCTTAAATCGGTTAAAAATATTTAAAAACGAATTTAAAGTAGCAATTTTCGGAAAGATCGTTAAAAACGTTTCAAAATATATATTGAGATTTCGGCTTTAGTCTACCGAGTTTTTTTCAAGTGTCCGACCCTTCGAAATGATTTCCTATAATTTCCTATAAATTGATTTGTAATTTCCTAACCCCTAGCATTTTCTCGTGAATAATACTTTCAAAAATTATGTCACCGTATCTTTGAAAATATGAGAGCTTAGTTTATATTGCAAACATAGTTTGAAGTACAAATCGCTCGCTTGATCGTCGTTGTCGTTTTGCCTTCATCTTCTCTAACGGTATATACGCAAAGTCTCAGGCTGGTAGTTCTTTTAGCCGTTTCTATGTCTTTTATAAATATATAGAACCCTCGATTTAGCATTTCCGCCAGCGGCTTTGCTTTATGACCACGCTTATACTGTAGTATCGTAGCCAAAAAGTTCTCTAGAGCTCGAATTCTACGTGTACCAGCTAGTATTCAAAGATAATGCCGGTTATAAGGGTCCATAACTATGAACATTGTTTTTTTTTGTCTTATTTTCTATTTGTAGAAACATATCGGCCTCCAACCCTATAGAGGGAAAGTTAAAATGATGATGATATTGGAAGGTTTTCTATTATTCGCGTATATAGATATGGAATTGAATTGTTTCCACCGAATTACTTACCCAAAAAGGATTTGGTAAAAATACATCAAGGCAAATTGAATTGGATTTAGATAATGTATTGCCAGTATCCGATAGTTTGGAGGTAGTAAAGCGAAAGGCAAGGAGGAAAATACGTTCTATGTATTATAAATATTCCCTGCCTTTCTTCTTCATTGTCTCCAAATTGCAGTTGATGATTAATAGGCGTAATTTCCCAATTTCCAAAATTACTTAATTTTTAATTCTTCTTCAAAACTCTCAAATGTTTTAAATTCTTGAAAAAGGCAATTCCTAAGTAGACTTTTGATTAAATCGATTGGGAATATTTTTATTATAATATTAAGATTGTGAAATATAAGAATAGAGACAAAAATATCAGAGAGAATTGAAGAAAACGTTCTTTGAAAAGAACTCTGAATTTATTTTTATAAAAAAACCTATTATTTTAGCACGAATCCGGTTAATATACGATACAAAGGCACGGCAACCCTATCGATTTAACAATTTAGTGGAGAAATGAAAAAAACACGTAATACACCTTTTTTTTCCAACGATAGAGCTCAAAACCAAATATCCCTTTATATTTAGTATGACCAAAAGTAATATTTATGAGACCATAAGTTTGAATGATATGATTTGTGAGAAGGTACTAAAAATAAAACTATAAGTAAATAGGAGCTAGGAGGATTATCACCCCTATAACCTCCAAGATTGGAGTTAGTAGGTATCCTAGCCTTTTTTGTTAGAAAGAGCATTTCGCTATTTTTCTGTATTTCATAGAACCTTTCGCAGTTTTCTTTGAAAGTTCGAACCAAAGCTGCACCAAGATAAGTTTAAATATACGATTTAAAATAGTATATAATCGTTCATGATTATTTACACGCGGACAATCGTGCGTACAACATCGAGTGTCGTGGGTATTTTATGAAGCCAAAGGTACAAGGGAAGTGTTTTGATTAGTCAAAGGTTCTCCTTTTAATTTAAATGCCAAAAATCTGAATATTTTCTGATATCTTTAGACAAAATGTTTTTACACGCGAACAAGTATTTAATTTTAATCGTAGACTTTTTTTAACCTTGTATCAATTGTACTCTCAGAGTGATTATATATATACAAGATACAACATTTCGATATTTTCCAACCTTACTTTATCTCAACTTAAAAAAGAATCGTACTCTATATAGCTCTTAAACGAGAAGAAAATTTCAATAAAAAATGCTTACGCAGTTATGGGGAGAAACCAGTCCCTAAAAGTGAAAAGATAAGAATTGGTTGGGCGCTTGGCGTTAATGGAAAAATGGTAAAATATTTAAACAAAAAGAAAGTTAAGTACTATGAAAAACTGAAGATGGTTCGACTGAATTACTCTCTTATAATCTTCACGAAGAAATATAGTTTGGATTAGTTTTAGTTAACAACGAGTAAAAAAGCTAGCCTTCCTTTCTTTTCTACGATTTAGTTTCAGAGAGATAAAAATAGAACCTAACTTTTAACGATTTGAAACTTAAAATTGATTCAAACAATAGATATTTGAACCCGGAACCGATAATTAATACCAAAAAAAAAAAAAAAAAAAGGCGCGAATGAAAAATAGCCCAAGCCTTTTTTTTTTTATTATTTGAGACATGATGATGAATTTCAATAGGGTTTAACATCAATCTGTTTTTAGCTAAACCTCATCTCACACTAGGGTGGGGGGTATAGGTATTACATTCAATGCGGTGTTGACGTTGCAGCTGCAAATGCCGCCGCGGTTGGAAAAGACGAAAAACAAGATTACTTCAAAAACGCGAACTTTGAAAACTTGACAAATTAAATGCGGCAGAGGGGAATGAACATCTTCAGGCGTTTTTCAACTTTAGAGGTGTAGTTATTTCTAGGGCTTAACCATCTTGTTACGTTTATTATAACCATTAAACGATATTCGGTAACACGACTGTATCTCGTCGAAAATGCCCGTCAAATATTCCGTTCGAGGGTCTGAGGAATGAAGAAGAGTCTCGACTAGATAGTTAAGATTTAGTTTGAGGTTTCAACGCCTAAATAGATAAATAGATAGGATATTCTACCCATGAAATTAGTTTATTGGAGATTTGTACGGTACTGAAAACTAATATTGGCTCGAAATATAGACGATCGTGATATAAACCCACTGAGAAATTATTTCGCCAAACCATTTTCTAAATTCGTGTTTTTATCAACAAATGTTTTAAAGAGGAGATGAAATCATATAAAATGATTAACCTTAAATTACAATAGACCGATAAAAAAGATTGTAAAGAAGGTATTATAATTCTTTAAGCCAAGCTCGCGAATTTAATTGTAAAAAATTCACAATTTCAATGCGCTTCCGTAGAATAATTATAGAAAGCAGATTTCCCAATGAGGAAAAATCTTCTATTTTGGTCCAAAATGGTGCAAATTAGAAAATTCAAAGAGAATTCGACCAAATATAGATAAAATCAAATAATTTATATTCCAAATATAATAGCTTTGGTGTATTTTTGTGTCGAATTCTGGTTGAATTTTCCACATTGGATAATTTTTGACCAAATTAAAGAAATCATCGCGTCAGGGTGCGTGTTTAATTCAAATTACGTGGGTTACTCGGAGGTATTAGTGCGTGGGACGGTTACCCAAAAGATTGCAGTGGTTCAAGTCCACCCCGAGGCATTGTCATATTTTTATCTAGTGATGGAATTAATTATTAACATAAACGGGAATAACATGTGTATAGTCAAGGATTTATTAACGTGTTAAGAACTTCTTTACTATAAAAAAAACCCCATAGTTTAATGTCGTTAATTATAATCTAAATTGGTGTTAACATAAAATCCACGTAACAGTCCCCTCGAATCTCTTATATAGTGCAAAGTGAAGAAGTATACACGCAATTACTTTCAAGTATCTGGCCCCCCTTGTTCTGACAAGCCGCGCGCTGAAAAAGAATGTCGCCCCGAATCCTGACCTATCTGATCTCGGTCCAAACCTAATTGGTATTCCAGATACGAACATGTAGGATAGGTTGCTTAACGGAGGCCGCGTGGGTTAGTTAGAATTTCGAATATAAATGGTCACCAAAAAGAAATACGTCAAATAAAGGGGTGATTCTTTCCTCCCTCGCCAAAGTGAAGAGACATCGAGGCAAAAAATTAAAAAAAATCTTTAAAAGAATGTTAAAAACCTGATTTTTCAAGGGAGCGAGCTAGCTTTATAAGGATGAGATGAGAAACTTTTGGTCACACATTTTTACACGAGAATACCTCCCTCCGAGAGAAAAAAGAGCTAGCGAGGAGTCATGGCGGACATGACAAATGGTTTAGGAGACGAGAGACTAACCTAAGACTTTCATATTTAGATAATAAATTGACTTAAATCTAATTTAAAATCGTAGGGGAGTCAAAATTAAAACCATCTTCTTTAAAATACAGGTTTTTTTTCTTTCCAAATTTTTTTCTACGCCAGAAATCTTTATATTTTCTTTTAATTATATATGGTTATATGTATTAAGCTCTTCGCGGGAGACTATAAAATGTATTCAATCTCGAATTGACAGCACGCGAGAAGATAGGCTCCCTATTTCTCTTATAGTTCAAAATATTTAAATAGATACTATACGGTTAGCTTACCTTTGGGCGTGTTACTAACTCACTGTGAAATATTAAATTTATTCTATCTCAAATGTGAGGTCCTGTTAAATATAATCTAGTTCTAAATTAATAGCATTCGTTTGTCTTTTCAAAAGAAGCTGTAGTTCAACACGCCTGCACGTTTTAGATACTTCGGAGTTGAACAAACTTTGTTTATACTTGTACAGTATGCGTGTTTGAGTACATTAAAGCCGCGTTCACACTAAAGACTTTGAAACCGTTTTAAACCGTTTTGGAAAGGTCAAATTATAAACTGTTGGGGTCATCCGTGTAGATCTTTGATCGAGAAATAAAATTCATGTCTTGGAAAGACGATTCGAAAATTCGAATCGGTTTGAGAACGGTTCCAAAGTGTCAAGTGTGAACGTAGCTTAAGAGAGGCCCAAACATTTTTAATTGATTCTAAAAGAGGTGAATTGGTTAATTAATAATTTTATTGAATTTTTAATTATCTTAATTTATGTTTTGAATAAATAATTGAAGTATTTTGTTACTATGGTAATAAGTATGATTATGCAAATTTAGAAAATGATTTAAATGAAACTCACGAGGTATTATGAAGATAAAGTAATTTATATGATATACTTTTGATAATATAAATCAATTTTATTCAAATACTACTTTCATTTCTACTAACATGAACACAATTTTCGATTTATTTATATAATATTATCCTTAAATTCTATAAATCAAGGGAAACCAGCTAACGTGTAGCCAGATAACTATTATTAAACCATTATTTTAGTTTTGATTTCATTGGTTTTATTTCCCCGAACAATGATAATTTTTTTATTTTATTAAAATTGTATTTGGTGTACCGGAGTATTTCTACATGGTATATGAAAACAGGATGTGTCTAGCCCCCCTATTCTCTGTTGGTGTTCTTTGTTGTATCAGAGGTGTCGTCGCTTCGTAATTTATTTAATTCCGGCTTCAGTTTTTTTATCATTAACGTGTTGAACCATGAGGAACAAGCGTTTGCCAATTTTTTTTTCCCCTACGATGAGGACTTTGGCCTCGAATTTATCCGTTCTTTGTTATAGTGTATAGTGTAGACGTCGAGCTGTTTTAGTTTTGTTTAAATGTTTGATGATTCGACAAAAAAATTGTTTGTAATACCTAAAATGTTTGATATAGTTGAACCATTTGTTAAGCCTGGTTCACATTGGGCGATCAAGTGTTGAATTTTAGAACAGTATGTTGGGCCCCTAGATCGCTCGAATATAGTTATAGCGAGCTTGGACAAATTATTTTAAATTATAAAATTCTCTGTAGGTACGTTTGTCCATTTATGGGGATGGGGAACGCAAAAAATCGCACGCAAAGCTAGATGCCCCATAATTAACTTCGTTGCAAACTCCGGTTGAATGTAACAAACTCCACTTGAATATGAGTTTTATTTCATTCAAAACACGCGCGCGGTTACTTAATATCTAGGCCTACTTGATTTTAAAATTATGTTTTGGATGGCTATTAATCACACCTTGATTTTTAAATTATCATAAAAGGGGAACTTGCTATATTTTTAACCATTTTCCGCTAGAACCACCGTAATTGTTTGAAAATATTCAAATTACGCCAACAGTCGAAACCTTAGCATTAAAAGTTCTATAGTAATTTCGCGCCAAAATCCCCAGCCTATCGTGTCGCGTCTTAGTAGGTATACTACTATTCTCCCACCTATCCCCCTCCCGTCTTAGTCCCGCAGTTCCCGGAATCCCCGGATTCGCGAAAGTTCAACATCGCGTTGACAACCGTTGCGTTTACCCCGAAATTAAATCTTAAGTAAATCGCGTTTAAACTATCGTTTATGTGCGGATTTTGCAACAAAAAGAAGCTTAATATATCCCAGATTAATAATACGACGAAATTAGCGCCTCGCGTTTCCGTAAAATTACGACAAGATGAGATTTTTCACCGTCACGTTGTCGTATTAGGCTTAGCGATTGTCTTATCGCCTAGAGACCGCCTCCCTCGATTATTCCGCCGCCGCCGCTTGCTCGTTACTTCATTTGAACCCGGCCTTTTTATATTGCCTTAAATCGGATTTTAATCGAGTGTTCATGTTCGGATTTAATTGTAAAATTGTGCCAGAACTATCCCGCTAAAGAATATCGAGAGATCTGGGTCCAGATTTTGGGTGAGTTTTAATTTAACTTGCGTTCGACCGCTGTTAGGCTTAGCGCCACTCGGTATTTACAACGCATTGTTTTAGCTGCCATTTTTTACTTTTACGAAGGAGGAATGGAGATGGGGGATATGGGGGGGGGGGTAAAACATTTTGAAAGGCTTCATTTTTGCCCGATTATAAGTTAAAACCAAAAACAGACAGTTATTTCGCGATATTTCAATTTATTTCAAATATTAATGAAGCCTAACACAAGATCTAGACTTATTTTAATTATGTTTTGGAGATTATAAGGCTATTTTGAACATTAGCCCCCGGGCGCCAATTTTTTTTGTTTTTTATTTACGTCATAAGAAACAATTTGCCGTAAAAATATTTAGGCGCAAATGGTTAGGTTGGGTTAGGTTAGGCGAAAAGTTTTTAGTAAATAATTTTAAATAAAAAAAAAGGGCTACAAACATTTTAATTTTAACAGTTTTCAAAAATTATTTTTAACAAAACAAACCATTTGCCCATAAATTTTTTATGGCGAATTGATTCTTATGACGTAAGGATTGCAAAAAAAATTAAATAAAAAAAATGGTGCCCGGGGGCTATTGTTCAAAATTGCCAATTATAATGTTTTTGGCTATTTAACAAAGAAATAACTGGAAAAAAGTAAGAAAATTGAGTAATTTTAAAGGATTTATCATTCTCCTTCTCAAGTTATTTAAAAATAACGTACATTCTGGCAAAAGCATATTTAGGCTTAGCGTTAACTAGGAAAGATACTTTTAATGTTCTAATTCCAATCACGCGAGATTTTTTGGCGGCTTTCTTCTTCATGTTTGGACAAACCCTACCCTGCCCAGTCTCTTTCTGACATTTGCCCCATCAAAACCATTTATTCAAGGTTGTAAAAAAAATGGTAGCGTGAGATTTAATACGATTGTATATGTATCATTCAAATTATTTGTGCCAGAGGCGAAACCGAGTATTGTTTTCGGTGTAGCCAAGATATCTTCTCAGTAAAAAAATCGAAAGGTATCAGTATCCACTAAAAAAATATCTCTCTGGCGGTTCTTTGAAAAGTTAGTAGAAATGTTTTCAGCACGAATGGGTGCCAAAACTCGGATCCATCGAAAAGCGATGGATGAATAGCTACAATACACTCTAAGGTCAATGACAACCATTCTCTGTAACAAATACTGAAAGATATTATCGGATCTACTCGTGGGATTTTTTTTATTTAACAATTTAAAACGTATAAACTATACTTAGAATAAGTTTAAATTCGGAGCACGTTTTCCAAGTTTCAATATTTTTTACACCCCTCTTCCGTATATGGTTCCTCGTTTTTTTGATGTTATTAATAGTGATTTATTGTTTGGGTCTACCAGGGGGCTGACTATTGTCAATTTTAGAGTACAGAATTTTAAACATAATTTTAGATTTAAATGTTGATTTTTCATAAAGCATATTTCGGAATTTTGTGATTTCAAAATTTCGTAGTCGTAATTTGACTGAAAGGTTTACCGTAAAGATATATGTTACATTCGATTTATTTAAATTCAATATTTAATCAGAAGCCGATGAAATCCTCCTTTGAAGTCTACTACTCTAATGTTCCATATAGCGTTCCTCTCTGTATGGGTAAAATTCCCAATTTTACGAGATCGGAGGGGTCCTATTTCATACCCCCCTGTCTACGGAAAATTGGAAATTCTCTCTCTTGAGTCTCTCCACAAACGACGACGTTTTTTTGACAAACTCCAAGGCTGCTAGAGATATTCGCTCGACGAACTCGCTCCGAAAATATCTACCGTTAGGAGGCGTACGAATCGCGCTTTTTGAAACTAACCCATACAGAGAGGGGTAGACAAGACCAGGGAGTAATAGACTTCAAAGGAGGGTTTCATCGGCTTCTGATTTATTAAAAGCGCCGTCATTTTAGTTTAGCTTACCCCCGCGTCTGCCACGCCCCTATTTTTGTTTCAAATATACATATTTGGATATTTGAAAATTGACATTAAAATCAATATTTATTTTCCCCATGATATATTTCCGCGCATGACTGCTTAAACACAGCTTTATATATATTTTTTTAATCAAGAACTTGATCTTTTTTTGACATTTAACACGGATATCCTTAAATATCTCATTAGACACGATAGTAGTTTTTTATAGTTACAAGATCAACTATCGGTCAAAAGAGAAAATCCAATAGCTATTCATTTCCGCGTAATTAGTTGCAGGATCGAAACCTTTTTTTTTTTTTTTATGATAAGATGTTCATAAAGTGTAATTGACACTGCTCTAACACGCTAGGTATCCAAGCAAAACTACCTCAATCGATGATAATGCTGGTATATTTGTTAAAAATTTGAATATTCTATAAAGATTCAGATTATTAGGAATTTCAGATACGCTTCCTGAATGCTTTCAGGACCGGATTAAGACCAGTTTCATGGGGGTGGATATCATTAGTGAACGCCACAAATTGTGCGGTTTCGGTTATCGCTCGCCGGCTCTAATCTATAAGATTATTAAGAATGGACACCTATCTTAATAGATAAAGACAGAAGCCGATGAAACCCTCCTTAGAAGTCTACTACTCCAATGTTCCATATAGCGCTCCTCTCTGTATGGGTAAAATTACCAATTTTACGAGTTAGAAGGGGTCCTACTTCATCCCCCCTGTCTACGGAAAATTGGAAATTCTCTCTCTCCACAAACGACGACGTTTTTTGGACGAACTCCAAGACTGCTAGAGATATTCGCTCGACGAACTCCCGCTCCGAAAACATCTACCGTTAGGAGGCGTACGAATCGCGCCTTTTGAGACTAACCCATACAGAGAGGGGTAGACAAGACCCGGGAGTAATAGACTTCAAAGGAGGGTTTCATCGGCTTCTGATAAAGATGAATAACCAATCCTGTGGCTCATAAGCGTCCTCTAACGGCAAACATTGCGGGCAAAAGTAGTAATTAACAAAACCGCCTGCGCGTCTGCCTATTCTCTATCTAAAGCAGTTTCCTAACTTCCTATTTTTGCCAAGTTGTTTGTCGTTGGAGGAAGGTGTAGAGAGCCAAGTAATTTATGTCCTTATTCTTTATGAATCTCTTTCATTCAGTGGTAATTGTGATATTATATATTAATTATATTAAATTAATTTATTTAAAGTATAGATGGCGTTAGGTAGTCCGCCAGTTTCTCGTGTAGAAGGTCAAGAATATTAATTTATATTTTTTTATTCCCTCGGGGCAAATATAAATTAATTTATTAAGCATTTCCGTTGGTGATTAATGATCATATCTAACCCGACAATGAAATTGTATAAACACTATTAATTTTGTACGAATCAGTTGAGTGGAAACCTTACAAACGTTGGATTGTTTTTTAGAAATCAATCCACTACAGTCCTCTATACTCCTTTTATTAACTTCCCGACAAGCAAAGCTGCTCGACCATTTGGCCCAACCTCTTCGCGCGATGTCATATCTAATCCTCTTATTGAATTCTCTTATGGCTATTGTTTTCTTCGTACGCGCCTATTTCCCTCGAGGCTTTATTGCACACGTAACTTTGATTTTGACATTGCCACGTATCGCCTGGTGGCGCTATAGTTCATTCTTATATCTCACTTCTCGCCTAATTAGTTCTTAGTCGTTTCGCGATTCTTTCTCTCTCTGTTACCTTAGACCAATTATTTCTCAGAATTGTTTCTTCTAATGCCCGAAGAAAGCCACCGTAAGTCTTGTTCATATGATACTCGTTTTTTAACAAAGTTAGACAGGGTTCATACAAATCTGGAACACTTGGAAATATTAGGGAATTTGAAGGTTGTCATAAAAGCAAGGATATTAAGGATTACTTCGTGTACCTGGAAATATCAGGGAAACATTCACTGGTAAAGTCTGGGAGATATCAGGAAAGATTTACCGGTAAAAATCTGGAAATATTAGGGAAAAATTCACTGGTAAAAATCTGGAAATATTAGGGAAAAATTCACTGGTAAAAATCTGGAAATATTAGGGAAAAATTCACTGGTAAAAATCTGGAAATATTAGGGAAAATTTCACTTGTAAAAACCTGAAAATATCGGTGTAACGGCACGTGGTTTTTTTTCCAAAAAAGTGTTGGGGGGTCATCTAATGTATTTACAGTCCCTTTAAAGGCCCAATCTGCCTTTGAAAATCATCTTTTATGCGGATAGTTTAGCTTTGACTGTACAATTTGAATTGTACAACATCGTCTGCTATACAAGAAAGAAAGCTAATTAAAAGGGACTCTACAATTTACAGATAATCTCTTTAGCGATTTTTTAAATCTCTTTCACGATGTAGACAACTTATTTTTCACGGTTCCTTTAATTTTTATTTTTTATTGTACCTCTTGAAGAGTGTAATTCCAAGTGAATATACCAACCTTTATATGATAGAGAGGCAACTATATAAGGGGGAGGGGTTGTAAAATTTCTTCAACAGGCGTTACTAGTAGAGTGATGTTGAAGTTTAGAAGTTATGATCCGCTTTTTGTTCGAGATCGCTGTACCACGAGAGAATTATTTTTTTCTGGTGATTTTATTTTAACCTTGAATGAGCTGTCTTTTTTGTTTTTTTTTTTATTTCATTACTATATAGTTGCTGGGTTTTTACGCTTTTTTTTTAGATTTAGTGTTTGATTTTTTTAAGATGCCCTTGCGTTGGTGAACACTCAAATGATTCGTGCATGATAGTGGCTCTATTTGTAATATTTGTAAAAAAAATCGTAAGCTTGTAGCCAACACGGGCGCTAATATGGTATCTGATTAGAACTATTGTTAATGATCCATAAAAAATTCACATTGAAGCTTAATATGTGTTAAAAAATTATGATATGGTTAAGTTTTGAAACTTAAAATTAACTGCTTTATCGGGTTAAAGTGAGGCTGCGTTCTGTCACGTGATAAGATCGCTTTCGCGCGGTCTTTTTCGTAAAAGTACTTACTCCAGAAAGTCCTAACCTTCGTATGATAATTATAGTTAATTACTTTCCAGAAATAAACTTGCCCAAACGCGAATTATCTACATAAATCTTAAAATGTCTAAATCTTCGTCGTGAATGCATGCGCCATTCATTTTCCAGACCTGTAAGATTTTATACCTAATTTTTCGATAAAGATTTTGTAAATCTATTCCTAAGAGATATTTATAACTTTCCAAGTTATTTTGGTTTTTTAAAATACACTTTTAAACTCGATAATTTGTTATTTCAATGTTTCTTTTGCTTTAGCCAATTTTCTATCTCTGATTTAATCAAAACTTAAGTCTATACCCCATCGATATTTTTGATCTTAATTTCGTCTAAGGGTAACTTAACAAAAAAGATGAAAATCGCTCAAAAATTCGTAGATATTAATCCGATTTTTATTGTGGACGTAATTTTGTAGAGCTTACGCTTAATTGAGACTTTCAGAGAGTTTTCATTGGCTAGAAAGATACAATTTCCTTTATCACTATGAAATCAAAGCGTAGCTTTATATACATCCTGAAAATCCAGAATGTGACGGTGAAAGCTTTTCAAAAAATCGTTAAAACCATTTCCAAAAACGAAGATGTTCTTCACGATTTTTTTTTTTTTTTATTTCCACCGTTCGTCTAACATTTTCTTAAAAATCGAGATAAGAAAAAGAGTAATTAAGTATTTTTAAACGAGAATTTAAAGATTTTTCTCTCTGCTCTTAATTTTTCCACCATTAAAAAAAAAAAAAAAAAAAAAAAAATCCTCGATTCTCTTAGTTTTCCTTAAGGAACATTTTTGTCATTTTTTGAGCATGTGTTAGTGTTATATTTTCTTGACGTTGTAATATTTTCGAAATAACTTGATTTTAAAGAAGAATCGAGGTAAATGGAATCTTTTATGCGAAACTGTAGTAACCAGGGCAATCAAATATATATTTTTTGCCACTCACGTCAGGAACGTCAATTTAAGAGAGTAAATAACATTGAAGGGTGGAGTTCTTGAAGTAATTAACCACTTCAACCGAAACTTAAACTTAACTCTGACTGACGTTGTTAGTCTCTTAGCTAAGCTTTTTTTCTTTTTTTGGGGAATGTACGATATCAGATGCATCGTGATGGGAGCTAAGGGAGAGAAAAAAAGCGCGCGAAAAGGCGAAAAGAGCTTTATAGCTAACCCATGGTCTGAAGATCAGATAAATAAGATTAGACCTGACGCTGTAGAGAGAAGCGAAGAACGCTTTACCTCGCTTTCCTCTCTCTTAAATCGGAGCGCGCTTAAAGTGCGCCCCCTTTCGGTCAGCATGATTCATGAATTCGTGATGTAGCGTGCCAATGCCAAGATGATCTTCATCTACTAATAGGCGCTTATTCGAGGTCTAGCCATCAGGGATTCAAACTCTCGCTTGGCATTGACGAGTAAAAGGTGGGAACGCGTTATTTTTAAACTGGATTTGACAGCGAATACGAAGCCTGATCATCTCTAGAATTGTTTTACACTAAATATTAATCTAGATGTGGTCAATTCTAGGTGAAATTCGTTATATTCTTTTAAAAATCAGTTTGCAAAACTATTTCTTTTCCTACCAGGTTTTTACATTACGTAAAAATAATCCTAGGCTTTCCCTACTTTGCAACAATTTTAATGAACAAAATTATATTCGAAATCAGTTTTATTTTTCGATAAGCATGAAAGATAGCCACTCTTTTATCCCCTATAATGGAACAAACCTATAATCAGTTCTATATAGTTTTTCCACGTATTGCAAATTCAAATTGATACCAACTTTGGCTCGTTTTGGCTTTCCTATACCCGCATTCTTTTACAATCCATGATATCGCGACTTATGATCCGATACCTCTACTGTATCACCCATAGAGTTCTGTACGCTTAAAACTATTCTTCGTTTTCATATCTTATAGAAATATTGGTAGGCGATGATTTGAAAGTTTTCAAAATTTGTATTGTATAGTATTTTGTTTTAACTCAACGCTATTTCAAGCGGATTTTGCTTTTTTGTTTTTAAATTGGAAAGGGGTCCTCTTGACTTAATTTTCAAAAATCTTTCCCTCGTTTAAAGTAAGGCTGTTACTATTTTTTTTGAATCTCTTTGAATTATATCAGAAGCCGATGAAACCCTCCTTTGAAGTCTATTACTCCCGGGTCTTGTCTACCCCTCTCTGTATGGGTTATTCTCAAAAGGCGCGATCCGTACGCCTCCTAACGGTAGATGTTTTCGGAGCGGGAGCTCGTCGAGCGAATATCTCTAGCAGCCTTGGAGTTCGTCCAAAAAACGTCGTCGTTTGTGGAGAGAGAGAATTTCCAATTTTCCGTAGACAGGGGGGATGAAGTAGGACCCCTTCTAACTCGTAAAATTGTGAATTTTACCCATACAGAGAGGAGCGCTATATGGAACATTGGAGTAGTAGACTTCAAAGGAGGGTTTCATCGGCTTCTGATTATATTTTAAGATACTTCAAAATGTTATTTTGGTTATTTTTTTCGATATATGACGTAGTTTATTTCTTGGACGTAATTAACATAATTTTCATACGAAAAGTAGGACTTTCTGGATTAAGTACTCTTACGAAAAAGACCGCGCGAAAGCGACCTTATCAGTGTCAGAACGTGGGAGAATCAACTGTAGGGTCTACAAGTTACTAATTTTTGTGCCTAGATGGTCAGAGAAATCCTGGGTAATTTATAATATCGAAAGATTTTTTTTTTTCAAACGCGATATATTAAAAAATGTATGAAAAGTCGTGATAATAAAGCAAAGAAGGCGATCCAGAAGCTCAGTCTTGTATCAAGAGAGTATTTGTAGCAAAAAACTGATCTTTGAGGTGGTGCGTGTTAGAAATCATTTCTTAGAAGTATATAGAAAAGGAAACCATCTGCGCCGAACACCAAAGATGGAAAAATCCCTGTTAATTCTCCGATTTCACTTTTTCTTTCGCGCCGATGTAAATGCCTCAGTTTAAAACGTGCGGGAAGGAGGCCAAGTAGCGATTCCGTTTTATTCCAGTGCATGCACTAGCAACTTTAGTTCTAGACCAGTTAAAAAAAAAGTAGAAAAAAAAAAAACTCATTAATTTCGCGATGAAGTATCCGAATAAACTGGGGCGTTTCGAGTACGATATTTAGCCTCTACATTGCATTTTAACTTTCAAAACGTGATTTAAACCTTGAGACTAACAGGAGAAACTTATAGTTGGAAAAGACTTAAGCCTATTTTATGACATTATGGTATCTAATAATATTATTCTCAGTCCTATAAATAAATCAGTTAAATCTGATTTAAACCTCGGTTAAATCTGATTTAAACCTCGGTTAAATCTGATTTAAACCTCGGTTAAATCTGATTTTAAACCTCGGTTAAATCTGATTTTAAACCTCGGTTAAATCTGATTTAAACCTCGGTTAAATCTGATTTGAACCTCGGTTAAATCTGATTTGAACCTCGGTTAAATCTGATTTGAACCTCGGTTAAATCTGATTTGAACCTCGGTTAAATCTGATTTGAACCTCGGTTAAATCTGATTTGAACCTCGGTTAAATCTGATTTGAACCTCGGTTAAATCTGATTTGAACCTCGGTTAAATCTGATTTGAACCTCGGTTAAATCTGATTTGAACCTCGGTTAAATCTGATTTGAACCTCGGTTAAATCTGATTTGAACCTCGGTTAAATCTGATTTGAACCTCGGTTAAATCTGATTTGAACCTCGGTTAAATCTGATTTGAACCTCGGTTAAATCTGATTTGAACCTCGGTTAAATCTGATTTGAACCTCGGTTAAATCTGATTTGAACCTCGGTTAAATCTGATTTGAACCTCGGTTAAATCTGATTTGAACCTCGGTTAAATCTGATTTGAACCTCGGTTAAATCTGATTTGAACCTCGGTTAAATCTGATTTGAACCTCGGTTAAATCTGATTTGAACCTCGGTTAAATCTGATTTGAACCTCGGTTAAATCTGATTTGAACCTCGGTTAAATCTGATTTGAACCTCGGTTAAATCTGATTTGAACCTCGGTTAATTATGCCTCATCTGAAGAAGGTATTCGTGCGAAAGTGGAAACTAAACTTTATGATGTAATTAAACAATAACAAATCCTCACTTTATTACATAACCTAAGAGTATAATATTTTAGCCCTGAGGCTTCTCGATCTTGTTAAAAAGGCGTCATTTGGTGGCTTTCGTTTTCGAATCTATCTTTCTTATAAAAACCTTGACCTTTTCATTTTGGGTGGAGTTGCTCTCGGGTTTGAGATTTTATATATATATATAGTTTTAAACGAGCGACCGGCGTCGTTTCGGATCGTATATTGCTCTTAGTTTTCTGACCTTCGCTCCGTCGGGTTTTCTAACGCCAAACTTCTCACGATGTGATATTTAAACTTCAATTCTAACTCGCCCATTATTATTTTTATTCCAAAAGAAAATACACCATTCTCCTTTAAGAGAGAAATTTGAAATCTTAAACGAGTATCATCCATCCACGCGTAATACACGCTTGAGCTCGTACGACGTATCATGATCAAAAAATAGCATTTTCCTTTTTTTTAAAGAAAGTTGAACCCATTTTTTTGGGAGTGATAAGAAAATAATCCCTCCAAAAATTCGCGTCCGGTTTTAGACCAGTTTTTTCTTATTATTCCGAATATTTTAAGATTGCGTGATGCGGTCTCAGCGGTTTAATTTAGCGAACATTTAAAATTTTTTATCTTCCGCGTCATTGTTGCATTTTCTGGTTATGCCGGATTTCTCTCGCGTATCGACTCGAATTTCCATAATTTATTCACGCTTTCTAGACGACCAATTTCCTATTGTTTATGGGCGTAATTTATCCAAAGGTTTCTAATAAGTTACGACTCAAAAGGACATTATTTACGGTTTAAATTTGTTTTGATACAAATCTGAAATGAAATCGATGATTATACTTATGTCGCGGTAAACCAGGCGTTTTAGTTTAAAAGGTTATTTAAAGGAAACTTGTTTTGAAAATGGATAGCTATTGTTGATTTATTTTTAACTACCTCGTTTGAAACCATTCTTCAAATTCATATTAGTTTGAAATATCATTAAAAACAAAGCTTAAAACTATTTAAATTTCAAAACAATTCAATATCCAATCACCACTAGGGGTCGCTTCATCAGAGTGTAACCATGGAAACGCTCCCGCCAAAAGCACGCGCGCCTGCAACGTTAACGGTAAACGGAATTAGGTCCAAATTAGGCTTAGCATAAATTCCAACTTAAAGATAATTTTCCGAGTGTGAAAGTGAATAATTTTATAGTTAATCGCCAGAATAATTTCGTTTTCGCTTCGGTAAGCCATTTTTTTATAGTTTTTGTTTATTAATAATTAAATATCTAGAAATTAACTGGGCTAAGTGGCATTTTGATAACTTGTGAAGCTAGCGTGACTAAAAGCGAATTCCTTTAGGTGCTAGCTTTGATATCAGAAACTAAAGACGGTATATTGAATTGTAGAAATTATAATATATGTCAAACCTGTCGAAACGACAGAAGAATGGCAATTCCTTATATCTTTATAACTGTGTTAATTTCAATAGGAAAATGTAACACCTTGTGCCAACTTGCGTATAAGCGTGTGACGACCCTTCTGAGTTAATATAATTATTTTTGGGAGATTGAAAAAAAATATGGTTTATATAGTTGTAAAGAAATTCCACCCACTTCTATATAGCTTTGTCGTAAAGGATAATTATATTTGAATCAGTTTGAGTCTGAAGCGTACTTTTGAATTCAAGTTACGTTTTATTTTCGTATAAACCAAATAACATAGAAATAGAAGCGTTTCAAAAGCTTTTTATTTAGTGAAGGTTCAAACTGAACCATAGTTTATTTTTTTTTTACAAATATCGACTCTCGAAGTGTAGTGTAGTCTATTTCACTTCTATTTTGCAGCGCGTACAAAACTGTTATATCCCATTATAGCTATGATCTAGTTACTTATGGGTTAGGATTGCCCGCGTTGAGAATTCAAGGTGGAACCAACTATAGTTGGCACCCACTCGACTGTTGGCGGTTTTCCCCGGCGGTTTTAATGAAAAGTATTCCGGGAAGATAAATTTATGAGCCTCGAGGCCGTTAAAGAAGAGCGGTTGACAGTTATTAAAGACATCAACATACTCTCGGAACCAGAGGACTCCTATATAGACCTGGAGTTTTGGCTTTCGCGATATAAGCGCCCTATACTAGCTGAGAACGTCAGGAACGTCGCCATTCAGTTGCGCGAGTTGTTTTTCCTTCCATGGTCTCTTTTCTGCGTGGTTCTCGATTATATTTGCCCAAGAGAGAGTGCTAAATGATGTAAAGGGATACAAAAAAAAAATTAGTTCGTTACGGTAATTATCAACTTCATAAATTTAGATGATAATATGATTGCTTATTTGTTTTGCTGTTAAATAATGAAAAAAGGCATGTTAAAGTCACCAAACGTTGACAATTCCACCATAAATCACCCAAAAATAACGATTTGACTAAAAGGTTACGCAAAAATCATCCAAAGTTGGACAATTTCACTTAAAAATCATCGTAAATTCAAAATTAGATCCAAAGGTCAATTAAAACTCATAGATAATTAAAAATTAGACCAAAAGGTCAGTGAAAAGTTTTCGAAAATTCAAAATTAGACCAAAATGTCACTGAAAAGTCATTGATAATTCAAAATTAGACCTAAAGATTTCTATAAAGTTGAAGATAAAGTATTAAAAAATCCCTAAAAGTTGTCAAGGAAATGGGAAAGAAAACATTTGGATCGATGCACCATTTTAACTTATAGACCAAATATTTAAAATACCAGTAGGAATAATTTTTGGCTAAGAATGTTTTCACCGAATTTTTTCGCAATGTTATATTTCCGTTTATTTTCACTGTCCCTTTCAAAGTGTGGGCGTTCAAGTAGAGCGAAAAAGTCGGTAAAGACGCCATCTCGTTTTTAATCTGCCAAATCGATTTAGAAGAGATTATATTTCTAAAAGAAGGTGAGATGATGTGGTGCGCCGCTTCATACTCTGACTATACCACACTAGAGCCGGAATATTTCCATTTAGTTAAAATATCTTGACAGCCCCTCTTGAGCTGGCGGCTCTAGATGCGTCCGAAATAACCTTCGTTCTTCGCTTTCTTTCTCTTCATTCGAAGGGATACTTAAGTCGTACGACGAGTATTTTTACGACAGTTTAGACACGCGAACCTTGAATTTGCTATGATATAAAAAGCTGGACGATGCACTGACATTAAGCGTGTTGACCTTGCAATTTTTGTAGGGTAGTCCGAAATTAGTAAAATGTATAGAACTCACTCTTGCGTTACATTTCCTAACTTTGTGTTGTAAAGTTGCCCAAAAACCTCTCCAATACTATTATGGATTAAACAGTTTTATCTACACCAACTAATCAATTACAATCAATAAAAACTGATGAATCAATTCCCTAAATAGAGATCGGGGTTTGGACAAGAAAATTTCTGATTATTTTATCTTTATTCATAACTTAAAATTTTTCGAGGAAAGTCTATGTTAAATCCAATGCAATCGCGAATAATTTTCCGATTATTTTTTTATGATTAACTGATTAACTGATACTTGTGGATTATTTTGTCCAAACCCCTATCTCTATCCCTAAACATCAATTGGTGTACTAGAACATTGGTCTAATTGCTGTAGGAACTGTGTTAATTTTCGACTATTATCCAACATGTCGATACGTGGCTCTTAATATCAAAGATCACCTTGTTCATTTAAAAATTCTTTCATGTGGTATTTTGAATCAAAAAACATTGTCAGAAAGACTTTGACCTTTAACCTTTAAGGCATAATTCAAAGTAATGAAATAAAAATGCCCTGGTAATTTTAAGTATCTCTTTAGACAGCGAGCTAAAACGCGTACTCTCACGACTCTGTACTAGTATACGGATAGAAGTTATATAATAATAAGATGACGGTCGCCGTTCCAGAGAAAATAAATTTTCATATAAACAGTCGTCTATCATAGTCAGAAATATTATATTATACATATTATTATTTTTTATTTTTTTTATTTTTTTCGGTACCGTACGCTATTTTTCTTTTATTTTGCTCTTTGGGAAGATATTTTATTGGCAATAATAGCACTCAGTTTCGACCCAGATGTGAGAAGATACGCTTCCATTACTTTAAAGGACCAGCTATTTTAATTTCGTCCAAATAATCTCTCCTAAAACTATCTTTGAAATCTCTCGAAAATTTCAAAATCTCCAACACAAAAATGACGAGTGACCCTTCGTCGTAATCCGACAATAAGCAACTTGTAATTTTCCCCAATAATCCGTAATCAGATGTACTATATATTTTTTTGTAATCAATAATTTTTGTAACTTAAAATATCTTCGATTTCTTTGGTTCTTCAATCTGGCAACGTGCTCTGGATATAATCTTAAGGGTCAAGTGTATCTTTATAATCTCTTGTAATTTGGTCACGCGTTAACCAAACCCTTTTGAACAAGTTGTTCAAGACTTAAATAATTTAGATTTGCTGTAAAATTTCCCAAATTCAAAAACAAATCGGCCGAGTTGTTATAATACGAACTAGACTTCCTATTCTTTCTTTCGACACGCAGGCGGGACGGGAATTTGAGTGTTCTAGGCGCGTGGGAGATCGATTCATAGCAGATGTTTTCGCTATTTAGGCATCAGGCGCGTTCATTCGATTTCTTTTATCCCCTCTCCCCCCTTTTCTTTTATAGGGAAGATGTAAAGATTAATAAAGTTATTTTTAATAGAATGCAGGATTTGCATATGCAAATATAGAAAAATGACAAGCCCTCCATCTTGGTTAAGAATTGAAGTGTTAACAGGTAACTTAGGTGGTGCCCTGAACCTCTAGTTAGGCAGAAGCTACAGGACGCGTAGCTTCACCCCGGAGTTGCCTTTTTATGAAAAACATTTCTCTTCGGACTCTTCTTACCAGCGAGATTAACTGTGTGCCCCTTCGCGAATGAATTTACGAATCTGTCTAAATACCATTTGAACTCCCTTCGTATTCATCTTCCCTTTGTATTTGTGGCCTCGCAACTACACTCTTCTTCTTCTTCTTCTTCTTCTTCTTCTTCTTCTTCTTGGTTTTCCTAAGCTTCTCAATGTAATCGGAATCAATTTTGAGTTGTCAACTCGTGCAAGGTTAACACTAGCTATATCCGTAATAAATCAAATCCATTAGCTCGATGGGTGTCTGTAACTATCTTTATGATGAAAACTCTGCACTGATCCAGACCATATAGCCCTTTCTCGAACAGTGACGTAGAAATGAATTGTTTATGATGGCAATCTATAGGAGACAATAGTCCGAGACACATTGTGTTTTCCCCCCTTCCAGTTATTTCCTTCGACCCACACGCTGTTTCTGTTTGTTGGTTCGTTGTACATTGTTGTTGAGTACAGTCGATAATATCGGAGCCGTCTTCGATTTAGTAACAGTAACGGTATATATATATTGAGTATTCGTTTATTACCACGTAAGAACAATCTCGTTTTTCAAATGGCTGTTGTTGTTCAATAAGTACGCCTTAATACGGTACGTAATGTGCTCGGTTTCTTTTTGAAAAGTTGGTTGTGAAATAGGATATTTATATTTGTACGTAAATTATGGTAAAATACGATAAGGTAACAAATTAAGTTGTTCATTTAAGAATATGAAATCGAAAAATAATTTACGTTTATAGTTATTTAGATTTAAAGAGATATTAAACCCTAATAACAAGTTATTTTTAATTGCTTTGGACTGTTAAAATGTACGTTAAAACTGTATCAAAACACGCAACAAAAGATTCGCTGTTATTTTCTGTTAAGTATCAACGTCAAGAACTAGATTCGCTAAGCCTAAATCAGTTTCGAAGAAAATTGACTTGCTAATACCAATATATATATTACCAGAAGCCGATGAAACCCTCCTTTGAAGTCTACTACTCCAATGTTCCATATAGCGCTCCTTTCTGTATGGGTAAAATTCCTAATTTTACGAGTTAAAAGGGGTCCTACTTCATCCCCCCTGTCTACGGAAAATTGGAAATTCTCTCTCTCCACAAACGACGACGTTTTTTGGACGAACTCCAAGGCAGCTAGAGATATTCGCTCGACGAGCTCCCGCTCCGAAAACATCTACCGTTAGGAGGCGTACGAATCGCGCCTTTTGAGAATAACCCATACAGAGAGGGGTAGACAAGACCCGGGAGTAATAGACTTCAGAGGAGGGTTTCATCGGCTTCTGATATTACATATCGGATAACCAATTTAACTCTAAATCATGCTCTATTTCTAAGAGCGTCTTTTTCGGTTCATGTTCAATTTTCAAAGACGAACTCTCATTGCCATCAGAAATTAAGATCTATCTTTTCAAATAAATCTGAACTCAATTCAAGTCTAATTTCTTAACTTTGCTGATAATAAACCGCTAATTAGCACGAAACATTTGACGTATTTTGGTAATGGTTTTAGGTATATTTTAACAGCCAATTCAAACGAACTTCACAACTTCGCTTCTAAAGCCTAAATAAAATTTAACATTAAAAAAACCCGTCCTGATGATCTGATCTACGTAAATATTTACTCTAAGCAAGGTTGTATACTGCTTTTCTTTGTAATTTTTAACTTTCATTTTCAATTTATTATTAAGCTATCTCCGAATCCTTATCTAAATCCAAGTCATTTCGTAACATTTGTCTCGCCAAGGAGGATCAGAGAAGGAAAGGAAATGTGGGGCTGCGTTGAGTTAGAGAGAGAAGAGCCAACCTCCCACTCGGGTGGAAAGGGGGGATAGGAAATTCTCGAGGTAAACTGTTGTCACGTGGTCGCTAGCTAGCGCGTCTCATAAAGGATTCGTTTTACCCACGTGACAACATTTTACCACGAAACGTCTCTACCCCCGTTCTCCCAGAGTGGGAGTTTAGGCCGACGCAGTAGTAACCGCGCCGTCCCCACATTTCCTCTCCTTCTCTGATCCTCCTTGGTCTCGCTTCGTTAACATTCGACTCTCGGCTTTTACTGAATTAAGACATCGTGGTAATTCTATCAATATAATGACGTCAAGATAACCATGTAGTAAAAAATAACTATGTTTTCCCGCGAAAGGTACTAACCGGTATTTTATCTTTGCAATATCGAGCAAGGCTTCGATGTTTAACTCATTCGAAAAAACACGTATGAAGATAAAAGTTTGTAGACTTATGATGCCATAGCTTACCAATTACGGCTGGTTAGTACCCTATAAATGTTACAATCCACAAACCCTTACTCTTAGAGTGCGGCCTCTCTAGCAATTAAGCTACAGCCTACCGTAGCCACGAGAGTCGACATTAGACCACATTACTAAATATCAATTGGGATTTCGTGTCGTTAGTGAGACGGTACCGTTTGTTTTACACTTTTTAAAACCCAATTACGGGCTGGTTCTGGGTTTAAATCCGGCCAGTGACCCGGTGAGTGAATTGCAGTAGAATCTTTCTTGTACCCTAAACATAATTTCATCCCGTCAAATAGGTTGCCCAATATATTCGAAATATCTGAGTCAATGCCTAGAAAGCTATATATAAAAGGTTGTGAAGTTTCTTTTGGGTCCATCTTCCATGTTCTTTCTCCTTCCCCTAAACATAACAGTATTGCCTGAAATAGGTCTAATGTTTTGTCCGGTTTATTCAATGTTTTCTTTAATTGGAGTCAATGCGTAAAAAAACCAGGTCCAATCTGTAATGATTTCGCTTCTTCTCCTGGCGTTACTTTATTGCTTCAAAATCTTCGAACTTATTTTTGATTGTGTGGCACGTGCCCACGCGTCACCCTTCTGGAAAACACGAGCTTTAACTTGTCCGGGAGATTGGTCTCGCGCGATATTGAAGACGAGTGACTCGTGGAGGAGCGGGCCACGAAATGATAAAGATAAGAAGACGAAGATGGAGAAAAAAATGGTCGTATATACACGCACGACGACTGAGAAGGAATGAGACCACGCGCGAGAAAAGTAGTCCGCAGCTTCAACTCTAGCTTCTCCATTGATTTAATTTTCCGATATGTCTTGAATGTCGTTAACCCTAGATGCCTCTTTCGGATAAAAAGCCTTCGACCCGTGGGTTGCCAGCGTTATAGCGACATGAATAGAATGACGAGCTATACGAGCACCTTTTCTCTTATAGACAGATTCCTATAGATTCAAAGTCCACACGAAAGCTACTAATTTTTAGTTCTTATCGTTCGTTATTTCTTGACGTTTAGGGCTTCCTTGGGTACGAGTAATTGTTACAAGGAGGATCAGAGAAGGAGAGGAAATGTGGGGCTGCGTTGAGTTAGAGAGAGAAGAGCCAACCTCCCACTCGGGTGGAAAGGGGGGATAGGAAATTCTCGAGGTAAACTGTTGTCACGTGGTCGCTAGCTAGCGCGTCTCATAAAGGATTCGTTTTACCCACGCGACAACATTTTACCACGAAACGTCTCTACCCCCGTTCTCCCAGAGTGGGAGTTTAGGCCGACGCAGTAGGAACCGCGCCGTCCCCACATTTCCTCTCCTTCTCTGATCCTCCTTGATTGTTATTGCACCACGAACATCTGAACCAGACTTTAAAGATAAGAGTTATCTTTATCTTTACCCGCATTTTGTTTTATGTAATTATAGAGTTGCTTTCATTTGATCTTCAGTCTTTTCTTCGAAATGTCAAGGGTAGATATAGAGTTAGCCGCGTTCTTGCTTCAACTATAGTTCAACAGGAACTTGCTCTTCCATCTTTCATTTTTTTTATAGCGTGGTACCTTTTTCTTTTTGATCCTTCAATCTTGGTGGTGCGTGGAAAAGTCAAAAGCTTCACCCATCGCTTTCCAAAAAAAAAAAAAAAAAAAAAAAAGGAAAATTCCTTCCTCGCCTCTTTCTTTCTGATCTAATAAAAAAATCTTAGCTGAAACTCTTTTATCCGTAAAGACTACGTGTACTCGAGTTAGTACTCGAGACTCCCACGCCAATAGACGCCTTCATTTCACTCCAGGAATCTCTCTCTTTCTCCCTCAATTATATAGTTTAAATTTTCACCACCGAAAATTTTGGCACATGTTGCGCGGTGTGTTTCTAAAATTAGGAGGAATTGCTGTTAATTGGGGTTACTTTAACTATTAAGATGATGAAGAACACACATGGAGATGCTTTATTAATATAGTTCAGTTTTCAAATCGTAATTCTTTGAAGGATATTGTAAATGGTTGCCTTAGCTTTATTTCATCTTGTCTTCGTGAAACCAAGGAGGATCAGAGAAGGAGAGGAAATGTGGGGACGGCGCGGTTCCTACTGCGTCGGCCTAAACTCCCATTCTGGGAGAACGGGGGTAGAGACGTTTCGTGGTAAAATGTTGTCGCGTGGGTAAAACGAATCCTTTATGAGACGCGCTAGCTAGCGACCACGTGACAACAGTTTACCTCGAGAATCCCCCCTTTCCACCCGAGTGGGAGGTTGGCTCTTCTCTCTCTAACTCAACGCAGCCGCACATTTCCTCTCCTTCTCTGATCCTCGTTGGTGAAACCAGGCGTTTATAAGAAAGCAAAGTTTTGCCGTAAAATTATTTTTCCACGATTTTAAAGCATGAAATGCTATTGATATAGAGAAATAATAACGAGAGACGAAGGTACACCTTTCAAACCCGGTCAGAGGGAATTTATTTCCAAAATCGCTTCAATTCCCAAAGTTGACGTTTTAGCGTATAAAGGTTATCACGCAGTGTTGGTGGCAGCTTAAAGTTGCATCATACTCACTTTTTTGATCAAAAACTGAAATGTTATTTTGATAAAAATCAATCATTTTCATATATCAGTCCACCCACTACGTTATAGTCAAAACTTTCACCTTTACTGATTTACAAATGTTCATGAATAGTTTGAAATTAAATTGAACAACGAAAGCTGATGAGTATTTATACACAATACTAAAACTCTTAGGATAAAAGTAGTTTCAACCTTTGAAGACTAGTGAAGGACCTAATAAAAAATCTGAAAGGTGTTTGTGTCTCTTGTGGCGCCTATCCGGTATAAGGCATCAATCTGTTTTTGGGGGGATGTATTCGCGACCTTTTCCATTATAAAAACCGCCCCATTTTAATGGTAAGAGTTTCTACATCGGAATGTTTTAGATACCTGCCCCCTTTTTTTTATCCATTTCGATCGATTTTAATCTAAAATTGAACCCATCACTTACAAAATTTTCTAAAAACCGATGAGGTTTAACTCCAACCCGTCGATCAAGAAAATAATCTTTATATTGCGCGCGCGTGATAACAGGCAGATCTCTGTATCTGTTCTTGTACTAAATCATATAATATTGTACTAAGAAATAAGATAAAATTCAAAATTACATCGAACCATATAACTTTTACTTGGGTTGGCATCAGCTATAGATTCTTATCTTGATCGACGAAGTACAAACTAGAAAACACCTTGTTTTAACATCTTTACGGTCATTGTAGGTTGAAAAAGAAGTGGTTTGAAGGTTGTAACTAATACCTGTACTTGTACTAAATCATATAATATTGTACTAAGAAATAAGATAAAATTCAAAAATTACATCGAACCATATAACTTTTACTTGGGTTGGCATCAGCTATAGATTCTTATCTTGATCGACGAAGTACAAACTAGAAAACACCTTGTTTTAACATCTTTACGGTCATTGTAGGTTGAAAAAGAAGTGGTTTGAAGGTTGTAACTAATACCTTAAAAGATATTTTATATCAACGCCTTTTATAAAAATCAGAATTTAATATCAAAATGATTTTCAAGCCGATTATGTATATTTTATTGTAGTCGGAGTAGGTACCGAAATTCCCACGTATATTTCTTATAAAGAAATAAATCTCTTTTGAGATTAAAACTGATTGGTTGTTTTTACAGTCCAGAGTATATAGGCATATAAATAAGATCTTCTATTGTTTAAAAATAAGTTCACAAAACTCGTGTTGAACTTTGAACTAATTATAGTTATCTAAGCTTGACCACTAAAATATCAGTGATTTTTTTTATTATATCCATCTGTAATCTTAAAATTGAAGCCAAAAAAATTACCGGTTTTAAATTTTAAGTACCAATCTTATTTTAAATCTTGTTCATTAGACGTATTAATTCTGGTTTCATAATTTAAAAAAAAAAAAAAAAAAAATTTCCCCTCCTCTGATACGAAAACCTTTGAACCCCAGTTGCAAACCGCCTTCCACCCTCCATACGTACTAATTTATGGGAGATTCGTGCCATGGCTTAACGAAGGCGTTGGCGTGTTTCATAACGAAGAAAAGAGAGCTTCGTAATAAGGCCTACGCAATTTTTGCGCCAAAAAAACCATCAGCTCTAGTTTTTATTATCGCGGAAGATATAACTTCAGACCTAGGCCTAAAATAAAGGCACGCTCTTTCAAAACTACGTCGTTGGCTGCGTCTGAGTTATGTCGCTTCAGATTTTTTTATTCGAACACCAGTTAAATAAGGTTTTTCTACTCGTGACTTAAGAATGTAGGCCTAACGCGATAGATGTAAGTGATGGACTCTCGAAAACTATCTCTAAATTCTGATTTTATTTCTTCAACAGTCCTCATGGCGACGAAAAAGTTGAAGACGAAGCCTCAAAATGTTTCGAATCCGATCGTGCTGGTTTCCAACCGGTACAAGTCTACCGCGTATCCACGTGGGAGGTTGAAAAATTGGAACTACGTGGACCTGAACAACCGGTTGATGTTGGCGAAGTTGTACCATTCAAAATTCAAATCTGGCTAACGACATCGAGTGCTGAACCTCGAGGTAAGAAAGAATACTCTATTTATGCTTGCGTTTATTTGCCTATCGGGATACGTTCACTGGTATATCAGATTAACGTCATAGTTTTGGGCAACCTGTATCTTTGTTAATCTTGAAGTAACCTGATAATTGAAAACAAAGTTGAGATATATGCCGAACCTTACATAAAACGCGTACAATTTTTGAATTCCCTTTTCTTCACTCGTTAAACATTTACTACTAATGTATTTAAAAACCAAGGACCTTTAGATTCAAATCTTGCTTCTCTATCGTCTGAGAGGCGTCATCTTAAGATATAAGTCGTCTTGATTGTCCCAAAATAGGGTTTAGTTATTTTTAAATTTATTTTTTTTAAACTTTTAAATGATAATCTTGTCAGGAAATATTTCTTGAAACTTATATACGTATATATGGCTACCGAATTAAGTTGGTTTTGCCGTTTTAAACTGGTCTCGCCGCAAACACCAGCTGTAGTCTTCGGGTGATGGTGTAGATTTTCTTATACGTATCTTTTTCTTCAAGAAGAAGGGATATATATTTTGTTGGATGGGTTGGGGGCACCGGGGAGAAGGGGTTTGATTGATTTATTAAGTGGAAGATTAATGCGAAATGCGGCTTTATTTTATCGCCAGACTGTTTGCCCCTTCAACTTTTTTTTGCGGTGGCGGCGACCTCCCTCTGACTAAATCTTTTAAAACCTTTTTACTCGCGTCAGATTCGAGCCAAAGATAAGACAGTCTTTCGTCGACAAACCAATATATGGTATATACGTGGCCCGCGGCATGAAATTAATATTAAACCACGTAAGAACGATATATTCTATAAGATCGAGAACCCAAAATCGATATCTTTAAACTGGTGTAGTGGAAGTATATACGTATGTAGAACATTTTAAAAGCTTTGTATTCGAAGCTATGTGGTTTAATTAGACATTTAAATAAGCATTTAATCATTTTAAATACTAAACAACCAGATAAAAAGTAACTTTTGAATATATAATATTTCCAACACATCGTAGAGCCTACAATTTTTGCGCGGTCTTTTTCGTAAAAGTACTTGAAGTTTCTTAATAACGCCTCAGCTCAGAGGTAGAAAATGTTTAACATGGCGTTTTAATAGTTTTAAAGTGGTGATAGCCTCATTTTTAAGTTTCATGAAAGTATGACATTTGGAGTGAGTGTTCCGGATGTAATTGGAGCAGTCCAAATAAAAACGCCATTAGATAATAGGTTCCCTGGTGATTTGCATAAATAGGAGTGTATTCTACGCACCTACGCTTTGACACTTCCCACAACTCTTTTTACAAGCGCATCGTCATGTTTATTTTCGATGATGATATTCGTAAAATTACCGCCTCGTCGATCGCTTATATCTTTGACGCAACCGCGCCGGGCTTTCAATTTATTTTAGGATTTTTTTTTTACTTTTAGTTTTTGTAGACTCGTTTCCGGCCATCACTATGTTTTATTACTTGTCGATCTCTATATCCTGTCAATTTTTGGCAACGGGCGCGTTCCGTCATGACTATTTATGGTCTCAAGGACTGATCGCGCTCGCGGAGAAAGAAGGAAAAAAAAATTAAAGTTGATAACGTTCAGTCGTTCACTCAAAACTTTCTCAGAAAAAAAAAAATTATAAATTATTTCCAAGAAATGGAAGATATTATTTTTTTTTATCTTATCATCCCACTTTTAAAGGAACAGCCTAGTAAAGTTTTCCAGAGTTTCAGGTATAGTTTAAGTTTGATAAGAGCTTCGAAATTAAACGAATTCATCAAAATTTTCGTTTAGGATTAAACATTGAACTGTTATGATGTAACTTTGTTGACTGATTTTGACTTTATTTGTCCAATTTTTGAGCTATATTCAATCCAAAATTCTACCGTTATTTTTCGATAAATCTCATTAAGTCTTTAATTACATGATATTTTTAGAGGGGAGCATAGTTTACAAAATTCATTTAAGTGTCATACGTCAGAGATGTCTGCATGCGCAAGAATACACTCCTATTTTCTTGAAATACATATTTCTTGAGTAATTAGAACATGTATATCTTAGCAAGGTGATCGAAATCTTGAAATTTAATTTATATCAGAATCAGTTTGATTTTCGAGTTCGTCGAACTAATTAAGTTAAGCCTAAGCTCTTTCATTAATCCATGTAGATGAATTAATGAACGCAATTTTAAACCATGCACCTTCTCTAGAATAGGAGTATAATTTCGACTATTGAAGGTTTGCACGTGACGTCGAGATAAATACGTTTAACCTTTTATAAAACCTTTTTTTTTTCACGCTGGGTTTTATCTATATGGTGGTCCAAGTACGCAGGGGTTAAAAGTTGTAAATGGGCAAACGTGGCATCATCAATCATATTTTGTGTGTAAAAATGTAATAATGAAAAATATATATATGCCCACATATTACGACTTTTAGATAAAGATTAGGAATGTTTGAACCTTTAGGACCATTCTAGAATGAACTTTTAAAAGGCGGTTTATATGTTTAATTCGTTTTCAAACCTTTTTCATCTATTTCTTGTCGTAATAACTGGTCTCCACACCTTTATATTTCATTTCGTTTAAATGTTTAGAAGTATAACTTTTACACGAATGGGCGTAGTCAATGCTAATTCTTTCTCTATGGCGTATAGGGAACTCCATAAGAGTAATTCAAAATTATTTGATGAAACCAACATTAGTTAATTTTGTATAGATAAGTCTTACCATATTACTCGAGTGGTTTTCAAAAGAAACTTTCCAATTTCCAAAGGATCAACATTTATTTTGAACATTAGCTTGCCAAAATCTTCTTTCAACGATGTTGATGTACCTATTTTTTATCATTCGTGATTTTTACCTTTATGTTCAGCCCCTTTTTGGCCATAGGAACCTCATGGCGGCGGTTGCAGCGATTCCTAGGTGAAAGGTCTCGAATTAAAGGCCTATAAACGTCCCCGTTTAGGAGTATTTGATGGATGGTTTTTATCCTGGTGGCGTTTCGCGTTTTCTCGTTCTCGCTTATACCTTCATGATTTAGTCTTATATATAGAACGTTTGTCTTTAACTTAGTAGACCCTGGACGCCGTTAACCCTTCCCCCTTATCTTTAGGATTAACGTACCAGTCTTTTAAAGATTCCACCGGCAATAAACTAAAGGTTAAGATTTTAGTCTCAGAGTGTAACTAAGATTTATAATATAACCAAGATAGGAAAACGTTCCGTTTCCTCTTATCAAAACATTTTCGTGAGTTTATAATATAATATATGGGGATGAAATTTGCGTCCAAACCCGAATAAGATGGATCTGATTTACTGATTTAGTTTAGAAGATAAAATATTGACGTCTTATATATATTAAAATACCAACAAAGTATGGAGCAATGAACGTATCAATAAGCTGGGATTAGAAACAGATTAACTCTAACGAAATTATTTTTAAATTAGTGCTTAAATACATGGCTTACTTTTCTAATTTATTCAGAACATTAGATGTATTTGTTGATGATAAAATTAAAACATTAGGGACCATATTGTTGAAGAAAATGACGGTAATATTTTGATCTTAGATTCGAGTTGGTTTTTTCCTGACATGGTCCACGCCATGGTATACTAGAATGTTCGCTTTATATATAGCGGTGGTGTTAGTGGCATTTTTAGCCCCTTACCTCTGAGCTAAAGAACAAAAAGGATCCCAGCAGCGACGAAGGGAAGATGGCAGCTGCGGTTGACCAGCCGTGACCAAATTCCAAGACCCGGCTCTAAATGTTTTCCGCTTCTCCATGTACCGACATGTTCGTCTTTACTTCGTTAATACCACGAAAGACTCCATAGTTATGGTTTTGTCTAACTTCTTTTCCGAACCTTTAGGGTTTTTAATTCATTATTACTTTGTATTCGAACGCGCTCGCGGTTCATGCTAGCTTAAGAGTAATCTAACGTATCAACAAAGCTATGGGCTATTTCGATCCAAAACCCTTAAAGGGATAGCTTCACTCAAGCTTTACAGCTGAGGATAGTTTTTAATGAGTTCTATTTAATCACATTTCAGTGTCGTAGTTACAAGTTTTGGAAATGGTATCTTATGATATGGAAAATTGCAGGTTTCGTACAAAATGTTTTACAGAAATATTCTATAAATCTCCAGATTTTAGATAATTGCTAATTCTCCAGATTTTCCATGACTTCAAATTATATAATTCTCCAGATTATCCATGACTTCAAATTCTCTAATTCTCCAAATTGCCCATGACTTCAAATTCTCTAGTTCTCCTGATTATCCATGACTTCAAATTCTCTAATTCTCCTGATTATCTATGACTTCAAATTCTCTAATTCTCCTGATTATCCATGACTTCAAATTCTCTAATTCTCCTGATTATCCATGACTTCAAATTCTCTAATTCTCCTGATTATCCATGACTTCAAATTCTCTAATTCTCCTGATTTCCCATGACTTCAAATTCTCTAATTCTCCAGATTTCCCATGACTTCAAATTCTCTAATTCTCCAGATTTCCCATGGCTTCAAATTCTCTAATTCTCCAGATTTCCCATGGCTTCAAATTCTCTAATTCTCCAGATTTCCCATGGCTTCAAATTCTCTAATTCTCCAGATTTCCCATGGCTTCAAATTCTCTAATTCTCCAGATTTCCCATGGCTTCAAATTCTCTAATTCTCCAGATTTCCCATGGCTTCAAATTCTCTAATTCTCCAGATTTCCCATGGCTTCAAATTCTCTAATTCTCCAGATTATCCATGGCTTCAAATTTTCTAGTTCTCCAGATTATCCATGACTTCAAATTCTCTAGTTCTCAAGATTATCCATGACTTCAAATTCTCTAGTTCTCAAGATTATCCATGACTTCAAATTCTCTAATTCTCCAGATGGTCCCGGACTTCAAATTCTCTAATTCTCCAGATTTTCCATGACTTTAAATTCTCTAATTATCCAAATTTTCCATGAGTTCAAATTCTTCAATTTTTCCAAACTTGGCCATATCTATATACGTATGAGAGTATACCTTTAATATGAGCGTTAAGTCTTCTAGCAATCGGTCAGCGTTCGGTGCTTGGTTTTTCTCGTTTATTTTTGATCTGGGAATTCGTTGTGGCCTTGTGGGCCGCTTTTCGCATCGATACTTTCTGCTAGCTTTTTTGTTTCGTTGTTCTTTTCATTTTGTTTTTCTCTGTTAGCGCTAGCGTATCCTCCCATAAGCAGCGTGATCCAGAGGATGAAATATTTTTCTTTACCGTTAAAAGTTAAGAACGCTATACGTCTTTTCTTTCTCATCTCAACCTCTCGCTTCACTTCTTTCTATTAGTTCGTCCGAACGGATTAGAGGTAATATAGCGCGAGGCTGGGAGAAAGAAAATCCAAACTTGATGACATCAATACTCAGTAGTCTTCGTACGTTTTATTCTATTGCTTCTAAGTTAGTGGACCATTGGTATATCTTTTGGAAATCGAAAAACAACGAAAAAGCAGACATGAGGGAAAAAAATTCACCTTTGTCGTAAATATTTTTGCGAGACAGTATAAGAAGAATTAACAATATATTTCTGTTCGAGAGGAGTCGACTTCATATTAAATTTTAACAGAAGCCGATGAAACCCTCCTTTGAAGTCTATTACTCCCGGGTCTTGTCTACCCCTCTCTGTATGGGTTATTCTCAAAAGGCGCGATCCGTACGCCTCCTAACGGTAGATGTTTTCGGAGCGGGAGCTCGTCGAGCGAATATCTCTAGCAGCCTTGGAGTTCGTCAAAAAAAACGTCGTCGTTTGTGGAGAGAGAGAATTTCCAATTTTCCGTAGACAGGGGGAATGAAGTAGGACCCCTTCTAACTCGTAAAATTGGGAATTTTACCCATACAGAGAGGAGCGCTATATGGAACATTGGAGTAGTAGACTTCAAAGGAGGGTTTCATCGGCTTCTGATTATAACTATGATAGGAAAATACTTTTTTGTTACAAAATAAATTGTTTTTCATTCATGCTCCCTTTAACTCCACTTGGCCTTAAGTGTATATATATATACCAGCCCGAAATTACATAATTGTCAATACTACGTGCGTAAGAATACGCAATATTTAATTCCATTGCAAGAACTATTCCTCGTATCATAACAACCCCGATGAAAAACTTTAAAAGCGAGCTTAAATCCCATTAGATTTCTTTATGGATACATTTTCTTGTTGGCTTTTGGGAATATTACAATTTTTGGTGCTTTTTCGTGGTCTCCACAATTTCTTAATCTTAGCGTAATGTAATTCTAGAGACGCGTCGCGTTATTTTTGCTTTAAATATAAAGTCTTCCATATTTCAAAAAATAAAAATCGGGCTTAAAAGAAATGAGAATTTTTTTTTAGTAAAATTTATAGACGCACGTTTTTGTCTTCCCAACCACCCTCGAGGGAGAAAGAATCTTTTAACATTAGGATTTTTTATGTTAAGTTTAAATTCTTAAAGTGAGAGTGAAATGAAATGAAAACTGAGTTTTAAGTTTTGGATATGATTATTTTAAAGTCAGGCTGTCAAGAATTTTTCAATGAAGATGCGATAGAAAATTGCAGGGTTGCCAGGAGCTTGTGAGCGCCGTTTTTGGAAAAATTTCATTAAAAATATTCCACGCAATACTACGTCATCACTATCATGGTCGTGTGGCTATTGTAGAGCCTACAGTTTATTTTAGCCCGTTCTGACACGTAATAAGGTTGCTTTCCCCTGGTCTTATTCGTAAAAGAACTTAATCCGAAAGTCTTACCTTCATTATTACCAAAATTATTGTTAATTACATTCCAAATAAGCTACGTCATAAATCGGAAAAGAAATGAAATTAATTTTGGCTTTTTCATGTTGAAGTTTGTCAATAATATGTCAAACCCAGCTAGAGGTGTAAAATTTTGAATATGACGTTTTAATAATGATGAATCTATCTTAATATAATCCATAGTCATTCGAAAAATGAGTCTTGCTTTAAAGGGAGAATGAACTGATAACGTCTTTTAATAAAAGACGTTGAGTTCGTTCAATAATATTTCAATCATCCTTTAAAATTGAAACCCCCTTTTTTTAATTCCATAATAAAAACATATTTGCACCACATCCTACTCCAATTTTACATATTTTTTGTCTGAAGCTTTTCAGTTCTAGACTAGTTTGAAAAATGAGTCTTTTAGCACCGACGTATTTTTTCTTTTTTTACTGCCCCCTACCTTTTTAATTACACCCACTCGAGTTGAAGGCAAGAATGAGATAATGATCTTTTGTCTGTTAGTTTCGTAAATTCGTTCGTTGTTTCTCAGGCGTGACTCGTCACTGACAATGGCCCCGAATTCCTATATTTACCGCCTTTGATTTCGCTGCCAAGTTATATACAGTTCATATTCTTAAACCAACTATTATAATTTCATTCCTCCCACCACGTTACGTGAAGCCCGTGAAACTATTCTTTCTCTTAATACAGCTAGTCGATTTCATTCGGAGATTTCAACGCCTACGAAACCGAGTTACGTAGAATTATAATGATGTAAGATTTGTTCATAGCGATATTTTCTTTATCGAGTTCTTGAGTTGCGGGTGACTTCAGTACGCGGACCATCCGTTGTTCAAGGTCAAAATTTAATCTTAACCTCAAGCTTAGAAAGCAAAGAACAAACTGAATAATGATTTCATCGAGGTCTATATATAATAAAAATATAAAATATTCTTTTAAGAGAAACGAACCTGTTTGGTGTACCTGATGCACGACATACTTTCAAAAACTTTTTTCGTTTCATTCGTAACATGCAGGAAAAAGTTCCCTTATTCCACTTCATTTAAAAAAGACGATTTTCCCCCCAAATTTAATACTTGGCCCGCAAATTCGACATAATTCTAACCTCCACGCAAATTCTTAAAGTTAGAAATTCCCCTTTTGTTCTTAATATATAACTGGTATAACTGAATAATATTGTGTAAAAGTCCAAAATTAATTTGATAAGCATATTTTATTTAATTTAAACTATTCTTAAATCCAAGTTTCTACTTAATCGATATTTTTGTAGGTTTCTATAAAATTCTTCGCGGAATCTTTAACCCTCTATCTCAGGAGGCCCCATTTCAGTCCGTTCTGGTGTAACATAACATTATTTTACGCCCTGTATAGCAAAATAGCATTTGTTTTTTTACGGTTTTAGAGAGTTAAAAGGATTTAGAGATGCTCTATATAGAGCTCTCTTTGTACTCAGAAACTAACCGTATATTCTATAAGGTATATAAGCCCGTTGTAATTCACGGGGACTATAATTTTCCTGACTTAATCTTTATAGATATTTCGGGTACGTGAAAATTTCCTAAAAATTTCATTTTGACTTCGAGGTTCCGCGTAGTTAATTTATTTCAGTTAATACGCTGATATGTAAAAGCAAGGAAGAAAAGCGGTTAAGAAGGGTATGAAGAATCTTGAACCTTTCTTACCCTTTGTACTCGTTAGTTCAAACAAGTTGAACGATTATAAAACGGAACGAATTTTCTACGGCGGTTTTTGTTTTAATTTTTAAGAAAAAGGAATTCGAGTCATTATGAGTTTACAACGCGTCTTAAAGGCCATACGTTAATCTTTTGATAATCTTTTAGTTTAGGTGAAGTAAGAGGGACATTAGCTTCGTACACGATGACAATTTGAAGTTATTCGGGATATAGGAAAACCGTGAATTCGTAACTTTACCGCGGATATATCCGCCTCGTATAAGAATTAGGATCTTAAATTAGCGCGAAATTTTGGTCGGGCGAAACCGACCTCTGTCGTAAAATCTATTGTATATGGGCCTTTATAAGATACGTCTAGTTTGTGTCATTTTGTGATTTCACCTCTTGCGAAAACTCTAAGCCTTTTTAATAAATTAAAGGTATTATGAAATGACGCGCAAATTGTTAAAATTTTGTTACGGATTTTTCACGAGCTCCGAATGTATTTTAAGTATCATTTTCGGAAAGATAATTAAAGGGAGAATGCAACCTAAATGCAAATGATGTTTTTTATCAATTCCTTATTGTTTAAATAGACCTAATCCACCAATATAAAAATTTACAAATAAATATTAAATTAGAAATAAATTTAAAACTTATCCTGAAAATAGGCTTAGCTGGATTCATGGACTAGCGACCAATAACATTTATCGATGGCTCTTATATGGGGAATGTAGATTCTTTATGATCAATGGCAATGCGCGCTAGTCTCCATGATTCCAGCTAAGCCTATTTGATGGTAAATTTTATTTCTAGTATAATATTTGTTTGTAAATTTTTTTACTGGTAAATTAAGTTTATTTAAATGATAATGAATCGATAAAAAAATGTAATTTTAACAGTTCATTACTCCTTTAAGGGGGTATTAAGAGAAACCAAGTTTAGTACGCTGGGAACTCTTAGTATGGGATTGACTGTAATTTTTCTCTTTTAAGATTTGCCGCCTCATCCGATTGCGCGAGCGGCCCTTTTATATTTACGTTGACAGCGATATTAGGAAAGAAAATCTGCTCCGAATTTTTGCAAAAAAAAAAATATAGCTCCTCTATATCGCTTTCTCTCTGACCTTAATATCCTTAGAAAGGCTTAAGTTTTCCCGCCTTTTTAGCGAGGCCCCCAGCTAGCCTCTATTTTAACTTAATGGCGATATCCAAAAACGTCGCGGTGATTTAAGAAACGGTATAATACGTCGTGGATGGGGCGTGTAACTTTTCCTTTAGGAAAAAAGCGCGCCTTTCTCCGCACTCTTCTTCGCGCGCCATTTGCAAAATCGGTAAATGGCGTCTTAGGAAGCGTTGAATATATCTAGTGATGCAATCCTGCTTTTTAGAGGTCGGAACATTGAAGTTAAACTACAAGCTAAAAATGAGAATTCGGCTTTTGAATTTATTTTCAAAATCGCCAAGGCCCTGTTGGTCGCCGTCCTCGAACGTGGATCAACACCTTAGCAGACGACAAAAATATTAGCGTAGCAATCCCACCTAAACTCGCTGCAGCTGTCGTGAAAAAGAACAATTATCGAAATAGAACTCTTATTTGAAACCGTTTTGAAGAATCAAAGATCAACACTGATATGACCCCTGACCTTTCCAAAACGGTTCAAAACGGTTTCAAAAGCCGCGTTCACACTACATATTTTGAAACCGCTGAATCGGTTTTGAAAGGTGACCCATTGTAGATTTTTGAACAAGAAACCTAGAAATAATTTGAAAATTCGATTTTGATCATTCGAAACGGTTTGAAAATGGTAGCAAAGTGCCAAGTGTGAACGCATCTTTTGAACGCGTAGCTAAAGATGTATTGTAAAATTAAGTTTCCAGCGGCTTACAATCGGATCTCAACTAAAACCTATTGCACGTACGCTTGCACCGAATTATAAGTCTCTGTTTTTCGAAGCGTTACGGCGTTAAGAAAAATTTAAGTTAACAAAAAATAGTTGCGAAGGCGAATGGAAGCCTGGGGTGGAGGGAACTGTTGAGAAAAAGAAAAAAATGGCGGGAAATTGGCGAGAACAAAGCGATAAATAACGTTAAAAAAGCAGTTTGAGCACGTACCGAAACTCGATCCTATTCTTTCAGACATTTTTTTCCTATATAGACTCGGTTTCTCTTCACGCATACACTTGGACGCCAGAAAAACGTTCTTTCATTGCATTTTTTCTATTATATAATATATATATATATCAAAGGCGTTAAATGCTTGAAAAATCTATACACTCCTTCGCCACTCCATCTTTAAATTCTCTATTAAATCTTTTTGTAAAAAATAAACGGGCAAAATTGAGTAAAAGAAAATCTATACAATTATCTCTGAATAATATACGACCTATAAATTATGTTTTTACGTAAATAATTTACCATTCGCAATTGAATTTTCTTTTAAAAGTCGACAGAATCCTAAATCATTGTTTTGGCGTCTAAATCTCGTGAATTGAATTAAATTGCAGGTTTTTAGAAAACTTATTGAAGATTTATACCGGTTTTGTTTTTCTGTTACTTGCTTTGCGTATTTATACATACCTGATATATATTTAAAAATTAAATTAGGGGTCGAATTCCTACCAAAATCGAGGGAACTATACCTTGGAATCTTTGCATGTTCTCTAGAAAACCCGCACGAGGTTTTATTAGTTACTAGGCATACTTTACATACTGTTTGCCGTTAGAAGTCGCTTATGAAAGCCAGGTTTATCTATTATATAGGTGACACGAGTTAATAGTCAGGACTATAATACGCCTCGGTTCACGAACTCGGATAAAATATTACTGGTGTTAGTTTTCATTTTTTTTTCATTGGTCCATATTTGACCCAATTTTAATGGTAAAATGTTCATTTATCCATATTTTCGGGTTTTGATGGGAGTCCAGCTATAATAGCAGAGCCTTAGAGATCAGTCCATAGTTTGACACACCAAATTCTGATTCCTTCTTCTACCTCCAAGGTTCCCCTTAATATTTGACTCGTTCTTATTCGTATAAAGAGTGGGTATGACTTTTATACGTGCTAAAATTTCTGTCTGAAACGGGCGGAATCTTTTAATTGGACTAAGAGAAAGAGAGAAAGACCCGCGTAGTGATAAGAAGGTTACCAACCACCCATTTTTCCTCGCACCTGCAATGTTGCTTTTATTCGAAACCCTAGTTAGGACGCTTGTTAGTTATCATTCTAAGTATTCCAAGAGTCGCTAGGTACTCCGCGATAACTTCACGCCTTTGACGATTACGCTTTTTGAGCTTGAAACTTGATTCGTGGTGATAAATGTGAATGTGTAAAGGTGGGGGGTAGTTCTCTTTTACTCGGCTTGTCATCTCGGGAAAAATCTCTCTTTGCCAAACTTCCGCGTAAATTCATCGTACTGTCTGAAAGCATCGAAGCGTGTTGGACCCCGACTCTCTCTCACACACATTGGCAGTGTGGGTTTCTCTCTTTCCGTATACACCTCTCATCTTTCGCCTTTTCTATATTATACCAGGGGAGTTCTCTCGATTCGCGCTTTCTCGCCTTTCGAGAGAATCTGATCCTTTTCCTGATAGGATAAAGTAACTGGAAGCTGTGCCTAGATGGCGACCCCGCTGAGTTAAGGTTAAAGAAATGAGATTAAACAGGTTGCTAAGCGGAAAATCTCAAAAATCCGGAAATGACAAATATAGATAGTTATGAAGATTTCAAACTAAATGTGATGGCGAGAAAGTTAAAAGATTATAATTAATGGAATTTATTCTCGTTCAAGTTTATATTTACCGAAGCGTCCGTTCCATGAGTGTGTAACCATGGCAACGCTCGCGCCAAAAGCGTGTTCCTCCAACGTTCTTAACACTCTTAGCCTCAAATTAGGCTTAGCATAAAATCAACGAGAAAGAGCTTCTCCGAATGTGAAAGTAAATTAGATATTTTCTACCCAAAAAAAGTTCAAATAACATCGTTTCTTCTCTATTAGGTTTAATATTGTGTATCAACTCCCCATGAATAGAAGTATAGTTCTTTGGTGCCAAACATTTGATAATTTAGTAGCCACGATATATTTTTTTTATTTTAAAATACATTAATCTTGATATCTTGAAATAAGTTCGATGATCGCCTATTGCATACATATTATACATTTCTATTTACTCTTTTTAATTAAAATTTAATCTCTGGTGTTTTTATATAACCGGAAAGGCCTTGGGGTTAGGGTTTCCCCGTAAGTGGCCCACTCGAAAACCAAGATAAAAGCTTCTACTATTTTTATTTTTTTTTTCACATGTCGTTCAACCTTATCCATATTGATTTTTCTTCTTTTGATCATCTCTCCATGAATTCGATCGGCAAGTTCGACACATTCTAGACTGATTGCCTCCTATAACTCTAAGAAAACCTTTCTTAGAGATAGAAGATAGACCAGTTTTGTCTGTACTGAAATTTCCCCTAGGTTCGAACTTGTCTTGTTTGTTGGTCTTTCAATCGAAGCCCACTAAACTCGAATTTCCGGCCAGCGGATTGGATCGAGTCGAAAAACACCTTTCAAACTCGCGTTCATGACCAGTTGGTAGCGTACTACTTTTTACCTTTAAATATTAACATTATGTATTAGTACACCTAGGATTTCCATCATATTGTCAACCAATTTGGTTCTAAAATATATAGTGACTTTCATTCTTACTAGTGACTATTTCTTCAATTGAAAAAACCTGTTTTCTGATCGAAATTTAGATGGTTTCTAAGTTTGAAACTGACTCTTACAAATTGATGTCTCGATTCTCCTTTCACGAGGGTGATAGGGGTTATCGATCTCATTCGATAGACGCTAATAAAAAAGATCTAAGAATTATAACCACGCCCATATCGCCTATTAATAATAAGCATTGCCTTGTTGCCAACTATAGTGACGTCGATAAGACGGTTACCACTTTATTAATTATAAAAATACATATTTTATAATCGAAGTTTCTTAAGAACGCGTACGTCAACCCAGAGGTATAAAATTTTGAACATGGTGTTTTAATTGTACGATCAAATTAATAATATGCATATTCCAAAATTCGTGACAACCCCACTTTAGTGTTTTAATGTCGACATGATCAGTTTGCTAATTAGTGGCTCTGTAATATATGGAAATTGCCAATTTATATAAAGTATGTGGAATTTTATTTTATTTGCTCTTTAGTCTAATTATTTATTATTCCTTTGAGGAAACTTAATTTTAATATTAGCATAAATTACATTAATACCGTAATCAAAATCGCTTTCAAATAATAATTAAAGTAATTTAGTAAAATAATAAGATAGACGCGTAATTTTCGGTAACCTTAAATATTTAATTAAAAAAATATATATAAAACGTCTCGAACTTTTTATCGCTCCAGTTTTCTTCATTAATTTCTTTAATTAAAACTACATTAAGTAAGGGTTTAATAACTTTAATTATTTCTTTCATTTTATCACTTTACATAATGACTCTGAAATGATTAAAAAAAATCTGAGAACAAAACCTTTCTCAATAATTTGGGCGGTTCGTTATTTTATTTCTATTTGTTTAATTATCTTTAATGGTTTATTTTTGGAATTGATGAGCAATTTAAATTAGATTTGAGTCTTAATTGCGCAATTCGGGTGCCCTCCAACGCAACGAAGAACATTTTGTATTTAATTGATCGCTAATTAGCATTCTTAATTTATAATTCAAAGTATTTACATCCCACTAGAATATCCAACGGCAATATTTATTCAAACAATTTTTAATTTTATTATTATTACGATTTTATGAGACAAATTATCTAATTTAAATAATTTTCGCGTTAAAAATCTTACGTTCGCGAACACTGTTACTAATTAATACGAAGGCGGATTAATATCCAATGTAAGATTATTTTTTCGATAGCAAATGTATTGACAACTAATTCAATACTCGCGAGAGTATTTTAGTTATTTTGTGACCTGTTTAAAATTATATATCCATGATTTCAGAAGTTCGGGTTTGATATTTGTGGTTGACCCCTTAATTGCCTAAGAAAAAACATGTAAAGCACATAAGTGGGTGTGAATTGACGCGTTTCTAGTTCTGGTAATTAACTCCAGACAATAATGCGATCGTGATGTTTTATTATTCTTGACCTTGCTGGGAACGTAAAATTTAGTTAATTTTTATTTGTGTTTATTATTCTTTGTACCTCCTTTTTTAATTTCAACCTAGCTCCCTTTAATTGGAAGGTTGGTTTTTATATCTGTGAGAAATTTAACACTTTATTTAGTCGTGGCAATTACGAGACCCTCCTTATTACCGCCTTTTCTCGCTCTCCCTTCTTCGTCCTCTGCCTTTTTAACGTTTCTCAGAGTTCGTTTAACTTTTAAAAAGTTGCGTTTTCATGATTTATTTTAAAAATATACCATCAGAAGAAAATTAGAAGGGACCTTGCTTAGTTCATTATTGATTTAGTTTTGTTGCGAGAGAGTTTTACCAACTTTTAGAACCACACGCGGAAGAATTCTCTCCTGACTCAAAATATCGAGGAAGAGTCCAAATCACTCGAGCCAGACAGGGGTGGTAACTTTTCAGGCTAGTTTTAAGTAGAGCAAATATCCGTTTGTTTTATCTTTATCAGAAGCCGATGAAACCCTCCTTTGAAGTCTATTACTCCCGGGTTTTGTCTACCCCTCTCTGTATGGGTTATTCTCGAAAGGCGCGATCCGTACGCCTCCTAACGGTAGATGTTTTCGGAGCGGGAGCTCGTCGAGCGAATATCTCTAGCAGCCTTGGAGTTCGTCCAAAAAACGTCGTCGTTTGTGGAGAGAGAAAATTTCCAATTTTCCGTAGACAGGGGGGGATGAAGTAGGACCCCTTCTAACTCGTAAAATTGGGAATTTTACCCATACAGAGAGGACACTATATGGAACATTGGAGTAGTAGACTTCAAAGAAGGGTTTCATCGGCTTCTGTCTTCATTCATAATTTGAAATTATCCACGGGGAGCCTATGATAAATGCGTGTTATCGCGAATAATTTACCGAATAATATCGATTTTTATTCATAAATAAATGATTAACCGTTATTTATGAATGATCTTTTCGAAACGCCGAGCTCTAATTTAGAGTTTAAAGATTCGTGACAACCTCGCTTTAAAATAGAAATCGTTGATGCGTTCGTGGAAACGCGACTTTGATTTAAGACTTCCAAGCACAATAGATTCTCAATTTATAATAAGGAGGATTTTCATATAGAGCTAAACTCGAAAACACCTCGCAGTTCAATGGCACTCTTATATAAAGGCGGTCCTATGGCTTTAATTAGAGTTTACTCCCCTCCCGTTTCCAGCCCCCCACCCCCTTGAAATTTCCTTATACTTATAATTAAAATGCCTTATCCTAATTGTGATATCGACAAGTTGTTATAAAACAAACAAATTAACTTGGAAATTCCTGGAAGATTCTCTAGATGAAGTTTTGGGTTAATCACCTAAGCCTATATACCATCGGAAACAGTTTGAAATTTGAGCGTTAATAAATTTTAAGTTGTCTTCTGATTTCTAAATTATAAGACCCGTGATATTTCAACACGGTTCGAATTAGAGTATCTGTATTTTCATGTAAAATTTACCAAACCGATTACTCGATTTTATTTTTCGATACAAATATTGAACTATATTGGTTAATGGTTGGTTTAATATAATATAGTTAAAGTTGGAACCTCAAAATGGTTAAATCAACTATCAAACTATTATTTATCGAGTGAATTTGGCGATTATTTATCGAGTGAATTTGGCGATTTTTTTTTATCGAGTAAATTTGGCGATTTTTTTTATCGAGTGAATTTGGCGATTTTTTTTATCGAGTAAATTTGGCGATTTTTTTTATCGAGTAAATTTGGCGATTTTTTTTTATCGAGTAAATTTGGCGATTTTTTTTTATCGAGTAAATTTGGCGATTTTTTTATCGAGTAAATTTGGCGATTATTTATCGAGTAAATTTGGCGATTATTTATCGAGTGAATTTGGCGATTATTTATCGAGTGAATTTGGCGATTATTTATCGAGTGAATTTGGCGATTATTTATCGAGTGAATTTGGCGATTATTTATCGAGTGAATTTGGCGATTATTTATCGAGTGAATTTGGCGATATTTTCTCATGCATAATTTACATTTAAATTTGTCAAAAAACTAAATTCGCAAATTAACTTTTGCAATGCGCGGCATCTCCCTATCGAAACATGTTTCTTAAATTCTTTTTCGTTTTGAATTTCGCTAAAAATAAGGAGGTCATTTGACTAATTAGCCGACGTTCATCGTTAAATTCTACTCCTCTCTCGAGCCTTCGCCTTTATACTCCAAGTTTTTTTTTTTTTTCTTCTCTCCCCTTGGCCGATCGCTTTGGTTAAGACCATTTTAAAAATGAGCTTCGCCAAGAATGCAAATTTTTCTCCCAAGTTTTCTAATAATGCTTTAAGCGCGCTAATCGCCCGCCGAGGCTTATCGATTACCAAGTCCGTAAAAAAAAAAAGAATTTTATTCCTCTTTCTAGCCTTGGCTCTTTTTTTTTTCATATCCTCATTTCTCTTCAAGAGTTTTTTCTCCACGGCGCGCATCCTGCTGTATATTACTTAAAATTGTTCGTCTAGAGTAAATTAATGGGGTGGAAAGTGAAGGGAAATATTTTTTCTAATAGTTCACGTATAACCTGCATTATTAAACCTTTGGCTTCGTTAGTTAACTTCCCACGAATTGAAATTGTAGTTCGAATCAGTTCGGTTTTACAGCGCGTATAAAGCTAATGTAACTCTGTATTTTTAAGATCAAGAGACCATTTAGAGACTTTGTTCGTACAGAAATTTCAACTAGGTTCTAACTCCAAGCAAGGGTTATGCAAATTGAGATGGGAAAAAATTTATCTCCGTCTGTTAATCTTTCCTAAATTTTTTCTATACCATTTTTCTAAAAGTTCTATGGCATATATTTATCGGCCTTGATTTTAGGCCCGTGATAGCTTAGTAAGAGTTTTGACATAAGTGAGGTAACGTAGCCTAATAAGTCCAGCAATCAATGTACATAATTTCGCGAATGAATTCAAATAATACCTCTTCGTAATATAATTAAAAATATATTTAAATACAAAAAAACTGATTTTTCATGAACTCCATATGGAAATTGAGTAGAATTTCCATTTTGGGAAATTTTTAAGATAAAATTCCCCGCATAATACGTCATCGCTATGGTCGCGTATAGTTATTTTACTATCCCTTTAAAAAACTAGTTTTGTAGCGCCTAATTTTACCCGTATTGCAAATTTTTAACTGGGAATATATCGATTTAACCTTTTGACCTCTCACGATCGCAAAGATAATTAACATAAAAGTTTAATTTCGCCATTTGAACTCTTGTAGTTTCAAAATTGGTTAAAGTAAGGTTAAGGCGAGGAGTGTGATAAAATATTGACTTTTATTTTGACCCCCCCCCCCCTCCCCAACTCCCGCCCTTTTTTGACACTGCGTTTGTCTGGAGATGCCCTAACCCACGGATATCTAGAAGAAGGTGTTGAACATCCACTTAAGCACGTTTTCTAGTGGTAGCGTACGTCTTTTATTTTTCCTAAACTCCTTTTCCTTACTTTGTATTTAGGAAATTTTTGGAAAGGGTAATCAAGTACTAGCGCAAAAGTCATACTGAGTTTTCAGCCAGAGTAATTTTATGTCCTTTTAAAGCTTGTACAACAACCAATTGAAATAACCAATAACACGGAGAGCAATTAAATATGGACATGAATATGTGAATATTAATTTGTGAATGCTATAAGTGATAACATTTGCTTCACCGAGGGTTTTGTAATATTGTTTCCTAAATGTAAATTGCCATGAAATTTAGTTTTTGAATAACTAATTTTAGTTTAAAATGGCACGAACGGCTTCATTGAAGTTGTCTATTTACTCACGAAGATTCTAAACATATTCAAATAAGGATTTAAAGATTTTAAAGGCGACAGAATTTGATATTAAAGTCTCGTGATGACCTTTTGTATAAAGAAACACTATCTCGTACAAGGCAACGTAATCTAATTTCGCCTTCTTCATATTCCCATTAGCCAAGGCTTAACTGAAAGCAATCTATGTTTTGCAACCATTTGTAGATCTCGTGTTTTTAAACTATGATATCGGTTCTGACGTTGTAGATCTTAGTTTATCTTAATCTAGTTAAAATTTCGGTGTTGAGATAGTATTTTTCGAATCAGTTTGAAAGCTCATTTTTTAAGTCTTTAGTGAAAATGTAGCGAAGCTGGATGATCTAAATCAGATTGAAATTTTTTAAATTGCAAAGATACGAAGCTAAGCCTCGGCGCGCGATGAAAACTTAGATTGGAAATGAAGACTGGGAATCTCGGGGGTGTAATCGTCCACCAGACTAAGAAACTGCTATAGAATAGAATGAAATTAAAACGCGAGCTCTGCAACAAATCCGTGGGAGTAGAAAAGGCGCGAAAGAATCGAAAACTGGTCTTGGTTTTCTCTCTCTCCGTCTCTCTTCTTCCCCATCTCTGTTTTGCCTACATGTATACATCTCGAGAAAACTACAAAAGGAACAACTTAGGTAATTGAATGGAAAGCTCCCTAAAGGGCCCCTATTCTCTTTTTCGCTTTCTTTCACTCTTTGGTCTCTTTCTTTGTATGGTCTTTTCGTTTCGTTTTATCGACTGCGGGATTTTCCGAGCTCCATCCTTTTGTTTTACGGTCTGTCTGAATAAATTCATGCTGGTCTCAACGAGTACGTGAGGGGAAAAAGCGAGAATTTGTCGTCTAAAACAATTTGGTTGCTTTCACTTTGATTTTTCGCGCCAAATTCTCTTTTTTTTTTGTTCAACTAAATCATACAAAAGGTTAATTAGTTTAAGGGTTATCCTTGGCCACGTGCTAAAAATATACATTTTGTGTTTTATTTGGGGAAAAATTTTTTTTTTAGATGTGAATGAACCTAAACACCTTAAGTTCTCTTTATAACCTAGGATTATTAACATTGGACACCTATCTTGATGAAGATGGATACTATGATTTCCTCTTCATCCTCCCTTTAAAGGGAGGATGCAACTTAATTAAAAGTGATTTTTTTTTTATCAATTCCTTAGGCTTAAGGTTTAAATAGGCCAAGGAGGATCAGAGAAGGAGAGGAAATGTGGGGCTGCGTTGAGTTAGAGAGAGAAGAGCCAACCTCCCACTCGGGTGGAAATTGGGATAGGAAATTCTCGAGGTAAACTGTTGTCACGTGGTCGCTAGCTAGCGCGTCTCATAAAGGATTCGTTTTACCCACGCGACAACATTTTACCACGAAACGTCTCTACCCCCGTTCTCCCAGAGTGGGAGTTTAGGCCGACGCAGTAGGAACCGCGCCGTCCCCACATTTCCTCTCCTTCTCTGATCCTCCTTGAATAGGCTTAATCCACCAGTAAAAAAAAATAACAAACAAATATTAACCTAGAAATAAATTTATAACTAACCCTGAAAATAGGCTTAGCATGATTCATAGAGATTCTGAATTATTTGCATTGACCAATTATCAAAGTCCCGTTGTTAAGGCGAGATCTCCAAGAGACTTTCAATAACATTCGATTGCTCGCTGACACTTCAATGCAAAGAAAATCAGGATCTCCATGAATCCAGCTAAGCCTATTTTCCAGGTAAGTTGTAGATTTATTTCTAGTTTAATATTTGATTGTTATTTTGTTACTGGTGGATTAGGGTTATTTAAACGGCAAGGAATCGATAAAAAAATTAGCCAGGTACCCGATAAAAATATTTTGAAATAAGCTAGATGGTTAATTTATTTCCCGGATAGTTTTCTTATTGTTATATTTAATAATATATCTCGAGGCGATTGAAATCAATTAAACTTTAAATTTCATACAATAATTTCTATTAATACCCAAATAATACGTGAATTTATCAACCGGATATATCGCTCATCGCGGTATTAAAGCGCTTCCGGCCAGAGCGGTTTTAATTGTCTACAATACAAACCCCATTTAAAGTAACTTCGACTTAAAATGGCTTAGAAATTAGAGCCAACGGCGCAGTCAAAATCGAAATTGTTTGAAAACCCGGTGAATTAGTTATATGAACAATATATCTGACAAGATTCGGTTCGCCGTCATTGTCACCTGTCCTATACCATTCACTCGAATTGTTTAAATATCCATATATAATCCATCTAAAGAGAAAGTTACATACTGTCACGTGATTGCGGGAACTTTATTTTTTTAAGTTTATATCAAGAAGATTAACAAAACCTACAAGTTATGCCATAAATTTGTAAAAAGCCCATTTTATAATCTCCTAATTTTACCCATTTGTCACAAGGTAAAACTTCAGCTTTGTTTTTATGATTAGATTGTGGGACTATCCCTTTAATTCTTGGTAAAATGTATTAGTTTTTTCGCGTGCGCCACGCAAATCTAGATGAGAATATATTATAATATTGATTTTAAAAAAATCTTATTGGAACCTTTATTACTCCTTGAATTCGCAAATTATCATGTTTTAACTCTGTTATAAAGTGTAGCCGAAAGGCGAGCTTGCTTGTGGTAAACGTCTTTAGCAGATGGCGCTGGTCGCTGCGGGAGGAAACCTTCTATAGCGACTATAGTTAGACTATATATACGAGGTCACGTGGTCCCGCAGGGAAAGGGGAACCGTCTCGCACATCTGCCTTTTCCCATTTTTGCTTCCTTTCCAATTCCCTTTGCCTTGCTTGGATTATATTCTTAAGCCTATTAGCGATTTTATAGCCTGGGGGAGCCTCGAGAATTCTAGTTTAGCGGCTTAATCACGTTTAATTTAGGGAACTGGAGGCGCGGCTCGCCGACGACGTCTTTAAATAAAGGGGTATACTGCCTCCACTTTCAAGCTTGGAGAAATTCTGTAGAGGGAGTAGCTAAACTGACAAAAACAATTGATCTCGCGCCAACAAGCTCGCGAATTTAATCTTTAGAAATTGTTCCCGAGGCTGTTTTTAGATACTCGTTACGAATTGTTCACTTTTCAATTCAAAATAATTTCATAGCCTTAGAATAAATAAATAAATCGTCTTACTCAATGAGAAAATCTATTTTGGTCAAATATGCTCCAAATTGGAATTCGGCCAAATAGACCAAATGAAATAACATTAACTAAACAGAAAAGGATCTAGGATATTTTTAATTTTTGTCCACTTTTGTTAAATTTATTGGCTTTCAATTTGGTATACTTGATCCAGTTCTGTTGGACCATTTTTGACCAAATAAGATTTTTTTTCCTGATTGGTTAATTTATTTCGTTATTTTTATCAATGCCTCGGGAAATTTTTCTATGTCTTGTGATTAATTTCTCGATCTTGGCGCAAGATCAATTTGACAAGGCCATAATCGAGTCACGTTTTTTGTCTACTTAAAAATTTGAAAAGTGAGACTAGCACATGGCACGCGAGTAGCAGTACTAATATGCTAACGCTGTCGGCGCCTCCCTCAAGAGTTCCTCCAAGTTCCAAGCCCATCTATTCTCGGCGTATCATAAGATTTCGTTTCTTCGGGAGCCAAGATTATAAATATATATAAAATCCCCTTTGGCATACGAATCGAAGGATATATAGCTTTGTTTTCTCAAGATTTTCAAGTTTTCTCCCGCGTTTGACCAATCGATCGAACACTTTCTGATCTATTTACGTTCAAGAGAAGTTGTTAAAATAATACAAACCGTAGGTGGATTGATACGTCATGTTTAAATATTATAAAGATAAAGTAGTTCTATACTAATTTTGAATACGATGATATATATTATATCGCAGAAATTTGTTTTAGTAATGAAGTATATGGCTTGGATAACCAAGTAATGGAATAAGATCATATAGAGAGGAACCAAATTTATGTCGTTATAGCGAAATTTCGTTGTAGTTGAACTGGATTTAGTGAGAGACTCGTATAATGGGGTAAACCTTTTGGGATTATAATTTAACTTGCCATTGAAAGCGTTCGAAATGTTACGGATCAGAAATCTTTGGACACAGTGCAGCTTTAAATTCTAAAATTAATTTTGAAGCAGAAGATAAATATGTTCTAATTTGAATTACGTGTTCTTATCAAAATGGTAGGTCTTAGATATATCGCCGAGTGGCAGCTATCACTTCCGTGATTAATTGTACACGCTTAATTGATTCAATCTTAATTAAAATCAAATTTGATAGAATTAATTGTAAAACATATTTCAATAACGCATTTATTTTATTTTTTCTGTTAGATTAAGTTTGATTAAATTAAATATACTTTATGTCTATACCTTCTACTAAATTTGAGCACCTTTGTGATTAGTTTTTAATCTCGATTCAGCGCTAATCTCGATTTCATTAATCTCTGCTGAAAACCTAAAACTGGTTAAAGAAACTTTCATATCGATCCAAACAATTCCATTTCTATTATTAGTATTCCTGGGATTTTTATTTATTTTGCTATTGATATAACTTTGGAATAAAATGTTTTGAGTTTCTGCCGGAATTATATTGGGCAGAGCGGCTTAAGGGTGGATTTTCTTGGGAAAATAAAGAACAAGACGAAACCCCGAACGTTTCTCCTTACATTCTTTCCCATTTGAACCACGAGCTAGAGCGATTTCGAAATTGAAGATATCTTTATGGATTTCCTTCCGGTTTTTCGAAATCACTATCAAACAATGTTTTATTCCAAATTTGAAATGATTATTTGAAGCTATTTTAAAACTAATATTTCCAATTGACGAAGGGAAAATATATAGTAAGGCAGAAAGGTGAAAAGCCAGTTGATGTTCAGCTTTTTTTAGTGAAAAACTTCACTCAAAGATCATTTATGTTCTTGAGAATATATGAGCTTGTTTCGGGCATGGGTCAAGAAACGATAAATCCAGGACATGACTCTTCCCCGTTTGAGGGAATAAAATTCTCGGTCGGCCAAACAAACAGCCTTCGTACAGCGTGTGACGTCATATGACGTCACTTTGCTCCCAAAACGCCATACCTTTGACTGTACAAACTTAATGCCAAAAAACGCGTCATCACGGTACGGTGATGACGTAGCCTGTTTCTTTTAGTAGACGCTAGAGTCATGTCCTGGATTTATCGTTTCTTGGTCCATGTTTCGGGTCACATGCTGAACTCGAACTACCGTGGCCCAACAGACCATCTTGTTTAATTCTAACAATTCTAACAGTTAAAAATTCAATATCTGGATGATTTTTTAACGCTTACAAAGCTTAAGACCTAATTTTATTTCTTTTAGAGCTATATTGGAGTGTTAACTTAAAAAAAAGCTGAAAATTAAAATTGATTTTGATATTACATAGTTGTATGTGAGAGGAAATTAGACTCGAAGCGATGTAGTTGCGGTTTTTAAAAAGGTTGGATCTATTTTTTTTTTTTTTTTTTCTGAATCCATGATAAAAGTAAAGCTACGGAAAGAAAATAATCATTGCCCCCCCCCCCTTCCCACCCTACGTTCGATTATTCTATAGGAGAAACCGGAAATTTGCTCGTTTTAAAAGCCAAATTTATGTTAGGCGGACGGATGTTACCACCCTGGCCAAATATGACCGCGATATAATTCGATCGTATTTTTTTTTTTTTTTTTGTTCACAGCATTTTCTTTATTCCGAGCTATAATACGCGCGCTCGGGGTCATTTGATTGTTATTTTATTTATATATATACGTGGGATGTAATTCAATACGTGATCGGGTTGAAAATTTGAGCGAATCAAATTAATATCAGATTCAATTTAGAAATTCAATAATGGTTAGATAATTCTTCCAAAATATCGGATATTTTAAATCTTAAGTCGTACAAGTTTTGTGCTATAGTTAAAATAAGTTTAAAGGGTTGGTTTCTTGCCTAGAAATAAATGAAGAACTTTCGACTAATGGAAAGACGGCCCTGTGCCTTTGGCTTAATAAAATCCCCAGCGACACGTGCTGCGGCATGCACTCTTTGAATCGCGATAAATCACGTTTTTAATTATTTTAACGCGCAAAGCTGGGGAGTCTTTTGATTAGTCGGAGGTATCTTTGTACAATTCAGAGACATTTGATTTCGCAAATGTTTTAATACGCAAAGAAGTCTTAATTTAAAATAGTAGGATCGATCCTTTTCATCCTCCCTTTAAGAAGTAAATCAAAATAAAGAGGATTTGTGTAGCTTAGTATTCTTGTAGCTGAAATTTGAAGCTGTTTCTGCGGGTGGCTTTATATGGTCGTCGATCTGTCTCCCTATTTTTTTTCCTGGTTAATCTTCTCTTATGGTTTAAAGTTTTCACCTGCTTCTTTGGCGTCACGAATTGACGGGCAATTTCGTTTCGACGAAAGGGTAAGACCCTTTATACCAGAAAACACGATAACGCTACGAATATATAAGAATATGAAGAATAAAAAAATTGAACTCTTATCTTATGATAGAAATTATTCATCTTTCCGCGTTTTCTGTGTGGGACGAATCACGCTAACATTGTGGCGAACCCTTGGATTTTATTTTTTCTTTACTTATAGTATTTAATTCGGTTGGGGCCTAAAGGTTGGTTTGTTTAAAGGGCAAGTATCACGAAAATTAACTTTTGTTGTTACCTAGGTAATGGAATCTTTAAATTAAATTCAAATAGAAACCTTTGTTGAGTTCGAATCTTCTATTTTTAGCACTCTTAATCGTTAGAGCGAGTTTCGAATGTCCGTGTGGACTATATTTTTCGTTTTTTCAACCTCTATGACATATCTATTCATTTTGAATAGTTTTTTAACGATCTTTCCGAAAATGTTACGCAATTTCCATTTGGAGTTCAAGAAACGTCCTTAACAGCCTCACTTTAAAAATATAATATTCCTTGTCTTCATTATCCCTTTAAATAGACGAAATCAAAAGAAGTCGTGACTTTTTTGAATTTTGTCATTAACTACGAATTTTTTTAATTAATTATCAAACAAAAAAGTGAAAAATTAGTGTCAATCACGATATATATTACGTCACCCCCAAAAAAAACCCACGAATAGACATTTCATTTTAAACATTAACTGTCAAAGTTAAAACTAACCACGCCTCCCACCGTACGAATATCTGTCTGTACGTAAAACAAATTTGTCGTATAAATGAAGTCATTGGAAAGAGAACTTTGGGTGAATAAAGACTGATTGATGTTATTATTTGAAATTCGTTTTCTTTTAAAGAAAAAAAGAAATAACACATTTTGAGAATCAGTTTTGGCAGATTGTATATTTCACTTTCAGTTGATACTACGTAACGAAGCTAAGCTTGGTTATCCTTTAATATCATTCCTTTATTTGAATATCATTCCCTCTAAAGGGATGATAACTTTGAACGCGCTTTTAAGTCGAGGTGAAATTGAGTATAGTATGAAAGGGCGTTGGATGACTTTACTCTCTCATTCTTTAGTTTGGTTGAAATTTTTTTATTTAAATCTGAGAAAGAGGGAAGCGCTTTGCACGGATCCACCCATTGATTTACAATAAATTCGAGCCTATCGTGAGGCAAACTTTGCTATCTTTTTTCGAAACTCTAGTACATAGCTTTATTCTTTCAGAATTCAAAGGGATCAGGAAATCTGTTTTCAAAATATTTAATTATTATTAATTTGGCTAAACCAGATCGTTTAATTGACTCAATCTCCAAATAAATTAGTTCGAAATATATATAATAATTATAATAATAAATAATAATAAAGTAATTATTATTTATCAAAATCAATTAAAAACAAATCCAAAAATATTGTATTTCAAAGAAATATACAATTATAATTAAGTTTGAAGCTAAATAAATATTCTAACGCGCTTGAAGCGCCCGCTCCATCGTGTGACCATGACAAAGCTCGCGGTAAAAGCCTCCAACGTTCTTTACCCTTAATCGTAATTAGTCACGAATTAGGCTTAGCCTAAAATCAACCGGAAAGATATTTTCAAAATATAAAAGCGAATGATTTGATTGATAATATCCAAATTAATATTGTTTTCGCTTCGGTAATTGTCTAGATTTAGCTGGTCTAATTTGTCATAGACTAACCTGTCCCGTGATTGGCTATTGAATTGCTTTTCAAAATGAGCAAATCAAATTCATGTTTAAATTAATTCTCCCTTAAAACTTTTTAACTCGAAATTTTTGGGTTTCCTGGTTCCTTTAAACTAGAATTGGTATGAGAAACCCTCCTTACTGAAAAAAAAAACCTTTTTTTATTTTTGTTTCGATGTAAAACGCTCTCCCTTAATTACAAAACGTGTCACTGAAGTTTTGGTATTAAATTCTTTTTGGTCTGCCTGGCGCCTCGCCCACCTAACGCTATGGAAATAATCGTTTAACCACGCTGTGAATCTCTGCTATACGCACGCGCAGTTAACATTTTTATACCTATGAAGGTTTAACATTGTGTATTAATCCGCTCCAGCTTTACACATTTTGTAAATAGAAGTTTCACTTTGAAATTGCAGCAGGGTTTTTGCGTAATTTAATTGGGATCTAGTTTTAAAGGGAGTATGAAATCATATTTTATAAAAAAAGACGATTTGAAAGCGAGATTCTGCCATTGAGCTGTCACCCTGGTGTTCAAGGAGAAATATTTTACTATAAGCCAAAGCTGGGGCGTCTTTTGATTAGTCGGAGGTTCTCCTAATGCCAAAAGTTCAGAGAGACTCAAACAGGCTTTATTTTTAGAAATTACTGTATTTTTTCCTCTACAATCTCCCTTTAATAAACCATTGAAAAGGAGTGAGTGCATAAATAGTTTTATTCGCGAGGCATTAATGCTCAGTCAGGGTGAGACGGAACAAAGGCTTAACGCTTTATTTTTATAATTAATGGTACGGTGTACTGTGCTAGCGAGGAAGGGTGTTTCCCCAACGCAGTCATTCTCTTTTTCTTTCTCTCTCCCCATTACTTTTTTTTTTTCCAAATCTTTTTAAAGCCCCATGGATGGCGTATGAACTTAACAATGGATTTCGCTGTTTTTAAGCGCGGGCGTTCGCGTGTAATCCGAGCTGACCAGGCAACATCTACCGGTACCACTACTTATATATAGGGAATCAACAGCTTATTGGCTTTTTCCGTATTAATTCAAATAAGGAAATTACATTGGGTGCCGATTCTTTATCAAATTCTGTATGATCTCCAACAACTCGGTTTTTATTACTAAATTCAGTTACAACCTTTCAAGGGATTTAAATTCCAATTGAAAAACCAGTTTTTTATGGAATTTTAATCCTTTTTAAGGCTGCGAATGATTCTATAACGTCTGGCATGCCTGCCAAGTCAAAAATAATAAGTATATTTTAGCCAATGAAAGGGCGTACGTTTTTTTGGGATGCTTTTTATTGTTTAATGGCTCTGTGTAGTGATGAAAGAATACCCCTTTTGTACAAGGACTACGTCAATTGTGGCTTTACGTAATATTCTAATACAAAAGACTCTTTTTCGTTATTATGTTCAGATTATTAAGCTCCATGCAGACTTATAAGATGGAAATAAAAGCATAGAATGGTTGATGCCGCAATGAGAAATAGGCCTAGCGCTTGAATGAAAAGATATGTTTTTAGAAATAGCGCGTGCTTAAATAAGTTAAATTGGTTCACGCCCATTTTAAAACCGACCTTTTCTAAAAATCATTTACTAATACCTTATTCAGACGAGGCGTAATTAGCCCGGTTTAATCAGATTTAAACGAGGTTTATAACATATTTAACCTCTGTTAGATCTGTGGTAATTTCCTCCACCAAATAGCTGTACAAAAGTGATTACGTAACTAAGCAGGTATTTAACAATTTATGTTAGTAAAAGACCGTAATCAGTACACATTTTATACGAATACGCTCGTGTTTAAGCCTCGGAGGCGTCATATTATATACTTATAAGATAATTTTTGTTTAATACTAACTGTAAAATTGTTAATAACTCTCGAATAGGTTCTTGTTTGACCTCCGAATTGTAAACGAATGACTAATACGCGGAAACGGGTCTCTTGGCGAATCGAAGGTTGTCTGGGTCCAATTTTGATCGCGTATGAGAGATCTAGCTTATAATAACGTGAAAGGTTATTTGTTGGCGCCTATGAATCAACTCGAGAGAAGTTCTAGCGTGGGTGCAAGCTCGTTCCCATTAAAATTTAAAAGAAATTGCCCTCGTGTTTAATCTCGAGACGAAATTAGAAAGGGGGGGAGAGCCGGGAGGTTGGAAAAGAAAATTCAGAAATGTAGCGGGGGTTTGTTGAGATAACCACTTTAATGTTTTCTTACCGAACGACGATTACCGAACACTTCGCGCGCATTTTAAGTAGCTCGCGGGTTTTGTAGTGCTTTTTTTTTTCGTTAGGACCCTTTAGTGAAGCAGTTTTTCACGGTATATGTAGAGGGAAAACATCTCAGACTGTAGATAAGACTGACCTCTTGAAATTCATTGTAAAAAGAGATGGCTCTCTGTCGTCATTGTATCCCGATTTATTTTTCTACACGCTGATTGGGTAGTTTTAAGTTTCCGTTTCTGTTCTCTGCTCGTAAATGGAAAGATACAAAGCGGCTATCGTGTTAAATTAAAAGTATTTTTATACTTTTCGGTTTCATTTAGTTGATTTTGTGAATTCACTAGAAATACCGTAAATTACGCTGTAATTTACTGCCTTATGGTAATTAAACGGTATTAACAAAATGATTCGAAGTCCTCTTTCAAAAGCTATTCCTTTTTTCTGAAAAACCAACCCCTCGTGAAAAATGTAAAGTCTTTCACGATACTCTGGACCGTTTGACTTTTGCAATGATAGGGCAAAGTGACTTGGACATGAAAAATAACATTAACATGACATTACCAACGCCAAACGCTACAGAAAAGAGACTTGTATTTGATTAAAACTTTCACTAATTCTTCAAGTTGTTTTAATCACAAAGTTTAAATTATATATTACTATTGTGGTAATTTTACCAGAGCAAACTGGTAATTTAAAAATTTAGTACTCTAGAATTGTCACTGTTGATTCAATATTTTCCACTAAACTCGAGTTAACTTTATACTTAATAAATCGCCACATATTTCTACTATAATAAGTGGTTGAGAAAATTACCCAGCGTTAATATTTGCCTTCTATATTTGTTAGGCGGGCGCGAGAGTTCAGCTGTTCGAAAATACACATATATAGACCCGTATCAGAAATTACCTGTGACAACTTTAGAAGAGATAGAAAATCTCATTAGAAAACCTGATTTTTAATGGGAATTTACGTCCCTTTTTAGGCTGTAACCTCAATACGGTATATTTTATTAGAAAAATTGTAGGGTGTAGTTGGAACCCTTTATCGGAACGAATATGATCATGTGCCATATGTTAACCTGTCTAAAGCCGTGTTCACACGGTGGTCGCAGGAAGTGAAATATCATGGTACCAGGTTTTTACTTTATGTTAATTATGTGCTTCTATTTGTTCTCGAGCTCATTAATTCCAGCCGATATATACAAAAACTTTGTAAAACTTCTCAGTTTCTTAAAAAAGAGATAGGCATAGGGTACCAAACCTTCAGAATGCCAGAAGTCTAATAAATTCAATAGCTTGAATGTTCGAATTAAAGATAATTAGTTAGAAAGCTAAAGTAAATTTAAAAGAGCCAAAGTAAACCTGAAAAGGCCCAAATAAAAATAAAAAATTTTAATATATAAATTCTGTACGTGTTACGATGATAGGTTCTCTTGTTCCTCTAAATAAATCCCAAAAGGCCGAAAGGGCTAAAAATGAAAAATGTTGCGTAACTGCAAATTTTCGATTAAAATTGTATGGCGTGTGGCCCTTTTTTTTTAACGTCGCGGTCGTGCGTGGCTTCAGTTTGGAATCACTTTCAGTTTTCAATAAACGCGATGGTATAGATAGTCGTAATATTTTCTAAATATAAATATTAATTTAGATAGAAAGTAACCCCCACCTTGGTATACGCTGAAAATAAACAAATTTTTCGAAAATAAAATTCACTTTAATTTGGCAGTGTAGCCAAAGTTACCGTTTTCATTTATATATAGCCTAACTTTGTACTCGCTGCCAAATCAAAGTGGATTCGAATCTTTCGTCTGGCTCGTCTCGTTCACTCGATTAAGTTTGCGTTCTATTTTTGGAATAAAGAGGCAGATTCCGTGGCTTCCTAGGCCACGACGACGGACAGAAGGGGCGAAAGCCCACCCGGTTTCTCTACCAGCCCAAGTTCCCTGTCTCTTTCGTCGTTTTTAGGCCTTGGTCTTTTTTTTTAAGCTTATGGGCACGAGAGGTCGCGCTGGTCTTTTTGTCGGGATGTCCAAAAGGGTTCAGAGAAGAGAGAGAACGGAGAGGAAGAGGCTATAAATGACGTCACTGAACCGAGTGACGTCGATGATGCGGTACCAGTTGCTATGACAACCGCGTGCGGGACACGCGTGGGGAGATTTGAAGAAGGCTTTTGACCGTAGTCGAAGAAGACCACTTTCTGAGGAGTCTTTCTCAATATCTCTCTCTCCTTTCTGAATTTTCTCCGGACAGTGGCCTGTCTGAAGATAGGTTAATTTGAGAAATATTGTCACATTTAAGGGTTTACATTATTAAAATGACACTGACAATCTCGCCTCTTAACGATCTTTAATTAGTCTCTCTAGAGTTTAATTAAGGGGCTAGTGTTTCTATACGGTTTATATACCATCTTGTCTTTTGAATTAAATTCTGTTAAGCAGCACCCAGGGGTTGAAACGGTTCGTTTCAATAATAATCAGCTTAGAGACTTTAATAGAATTTTTCCCGCTATTGTCAATCTCGAGTTAAACTTTGAGAGAACCAAAAAAAAGCGATTAACTGGACGTTGACGTTAAATCGGCTTAATCGATTTGATTGATTGATAATTACGATTCCATTTTACTATTTTCGCGACTAGCTTCGTTTAGTTTTTAATTAGTTTTAGATTTTTCTCGCTAACTCGCTAAACCAGTTAATGAAATCCAATAGATCAAGATAAAAAGATTTTAAACTCGCGTGTCTTTTCTGTACTTATTAACGTAATAACACGAGTAAATTGTTAATATTGTAATCCGAAGTATGCTTGACATTAAAAAAAAAAAAAAAAATCACTGTACCGAAATATTATTATATAGATATTTGGGTTTAACTTACAATGCGTCACCTAAATGGGCAGATATTAAAACATCTGGGTATTTGCATTTTTGGATATAAATTGTTAAAAAAATGAGTCAATGTCATAGAAAATATTACTGAAATGAAATAATAATATCAAAATAGAAAGTATCTGCAATACTTTACGTCATCACTATATGGTCACGTGACTATTGTAAAGCCTACAGTTGATTCTCGCGCGTCCTGGAACGTGATAAGGTAGCTTTCGCGCGGTTATTTTCGTAAAAGTACTTGTAGGCCTATACTCCCTAAAATCTGAAATCGTTGTTTTGAAAAATATAGTTTCACACTTTCTTTTTTTACGTTACTCGTGTTACTTATGTGTTCAATCTTTCAGGGATTTCAGTTATATGAACTCGCAATTTAAGATTTCCTCGGGTAAAAAGCTATTCTCCTTTCGTTCCCCAGAAAACAAATATAGTTTATAAGGGTAATCTATAGCGTTCTACGCAATGAGAACTTATTCTGACACGAAGTAGGATGAAAAAGAAGAGAAAATAAGGAAGAAAAAAAAAAGATAGTGAGCTACTTCTCTCCAGATTGGGAGTTTTTTACGGCCTCTTAGTCTTATACTCTTAGCTATTCTACAGCGCTTTTCAAAAACTATTGTTTCCCCTATTAGATTTAACATTACGTATTAATCCGCCTCAGCATCGTGTGCTTTTGAAATTGCACGCGAACCGGAGTATTGAAGGTTGAGATGGGTAGAAAACGAACTTCTTAACCACGAGTATAGTACGCTACACTTTGAATTTTCAGCGCGAGTGCAGCTTGTACTCCATTATCTCTAGGTATAAAAACCATCAAATGGGTAATGGGTAAGCTAACTTTGCGCGTACTGCGAATTCAAGGTGAAATAGGTTATATAAGGATGAAGTTGGATCGAAATGGAGGCCAAAATCACTCCTGGATTGTTTTTACGGCCTTGGGAATGACCACTCCGTATAAAAATGACGCTAATATATTGTGTGAGTGAGTAGAATATTGTACTGATATTAATAAACTCCTGTCTTAACCGCGCCAATGGGAACGTTTCCCGCATATTCTTAATTGGCACCCAGGCTAGCTTAGAGTACCTGTAGACCGAGAGTATTCGATTAATATCAGTAACCGAATAAACCCTCATCGGCTTCTGTTAATATTCGGCATGCTGTTCCCTTGTAACGCCTATACAAGTTGAAACATAACGCCATACTCGTTAATTTAACAATCCAATGCAGGATGATTGGCCAATAATTTAAACAATAGATTGTGACGTCACTATTTGGCTAATGGCGCTACTTAGAAATATTTTTCCGGGTCAAAACGCGGGAGGGGTGAAAGAGAGAATTTGCTGGATTGTAGTTACTTATGGTAAAGGGTTTATTCAAATATTGTAGGATCACAAATGCACAGCTATCTCAATAAAGATGCTCATAAGCGTCCTCTAACGGAAAACAGTGGCAACAATAATAACTAACAAAACCTAGCGCGTGGCTGCTATGAATAAATAATTGGCAGACGCGCTGGTGGTTTTGTTAATTCCTACTTTTGCCACCTTTTTAAATTTCAGGACGCTTATGAAGCCAGGTTTTATCCGTCTTTATCTATCCATTGTTATCGATGGAATAATTCACGCGATAAAAATTCCAAAATATATTTCACACTCCCTTTATTAAATTAATATCTAAATTCTTTGGCGTTATATTTCCGAATTTCTATTTGCCAAAGCAATAACAATTATCATTGATTTTAAATGAGGTATAATTTGCCTCGTTGTTTTACGAGAAATGTTATTAGGTTTAATAATATAAACGACGCGATACGCCTCGTTTGCCGCCTTTCTTTGCTTATAAATGCAAACAAACCTGGCTATATGAAATTTTTACTCTCATTCTCTCGCTAATATTACGTTTCTACTTAATGGTATACATACACCCTATGCCCCGGTGTGTGTTAGACCGTGCTTGTATTCGCGTGCTCCAAGATCATTAAATCTCCTCTGTCCATAACCCTCTCCATATCACCGCAATCATCTCGTATATAGTTATAGTTTGCAAATTAAAGGCGAGATGAAAAACAATTGCGAAAATTTTGTTTTTCATTCTCTCCCAAAAGTACGCTTTGAAATTCCAAATTTCCTTTTTTTCAATTAATATCGTTAAAAATGATATTAGAAAGGTCTTGTTGATTGAACATAGTACAATTCTAATCTATATTTAGCCTTATAGGAGCATTTTCACATCTGAATTAGGCTTAACCATACCTAAAAATGTGTTTTTCAGCATAATTACATGCTTAACAATATTTAAATATATTTTTCATCATAATTATATGCTCAACAATATTTAAAAATATATTTTTCATCATAATTATATGCTTAACAATTTTTAAATTTGATTTTTTTCAGCATAATTAGGCTTAACAATATTTAAAATTATTTTTTCGGCATAATTAGGCTTAACAGAGCGTTAAATTTGTGCCCAAAATATCCGCCGCCTTTTTTTAAATTTTCAGTCATGTTCATATTAAAAAAGGCATTTTTTTTGCACTTTTAAGTACAATTTTTAGTTTAACGGTCCTGTTGAAAACATTTGTGGTAATAGTTTAGCCAAAACTGAGATAAAATATGCAGGTTAAATTAGCCTAACCCCAACCTTACTTAATTCAATATGATTACCGCCACGAGATGGCACCAAATACATTGTCGTATATCTCCCGCCTCCCGCGTATTAAATAAAGAAAATCGCAAGGCGCCTGCGCGACCGCGTTGCTCTCGAAGTCGAAGAGCCAGAAAATAGCGCGTAAAGAACTCGATGGTTAAGCCTCTTGATGACCCATTTTATTCGAATTTTTTAAGGTAAGAAAACTATTGATAATTTAAAAAAGCGGCGGTTATTTAAGGCCTAATTTAACGCTCTATCGAATGATGTACTTGATTTTTTTCTAAAATTATTTTTGATCTTCATTACTCGTACTGAAATTGTACCCGAACGAGGCTTAGGTTTTCACCACAGAGTTAGGCTTAAGAAAGTTCTGTTTGTTTTTAAACTCGTGCACTACCTCGTTTAGTAAGTTTAATTTTTATTGGCAGGTTATTTTTTTAGTGTAGTGAGTTATTTTTTTAACACAAAATTAAGCTTAGTGAATTTGAAAATCAACGTTTAATCGCAGCAAACGTATTTAAATTTTTAGGGTAAGTTAATCCAAATTATAATGATCATTTAGGGCTTAAGGTATTAATAACTGCTTGGACCAGTCACCGAAGGATAATTTCTCCTTCCCATTATTAATCCGAGGCTTAATTAAGCTTTGACCTAAAATAATCTGTTTCCAAACTAAAATTATTGTTCTGAAAATGTTTCTTCAGATTATTTTTCCGCAGATTAGAAATGTTTTATTTAAATTTTAATCTAATTTTAAAGTATTTTCTCACATTATTTTATTTCGTACAACTCTGATAAAGAAAAATTACAAAGTTTACGATTAAATTTCCCGAATTTCGGCAAATATTCCGAGAAATTAACAACCTATAGTTAAAAAATTTCGAAATAACTCATTGACGGTTCTGACATCCACCCTTTATATTACTTGTTTTTCATCCCTCACTTGATATATAATGTCATCATTTATTAAATATAATATCAGCAATATAAAAATAGATTTTTTTTACAGTGGGCGTTGTTTCGCCATTGTTTTGTTTAATAGTATATCGTTTAATTCGCCTGTTGGGAAGTTAAGGGATTTTTCGGTGTAATTTTAACAACGTGATTTTTGCGTCGCACGCTATTTCTTTAAACTCTCTTATATAGACCAGACTTTACGCCACTTTGTGTAGAAGCAAATAACGTGGGTGTTTTAAGTCTTTTCACGTTATTACGGCTGTAATGAAGCTTTTCGCTTATTTATTATTTGTAAAGAAAATTAGTAAAAGAAAAATCAGCACCTGCTTATATTATAAAACTAGGAAATAACCACCCGCATGCGTGATTAAATTTTAGAAATTTGCTTAAATTATTTTCTTATGCAAAAAACCCTCTTGAAATGGACAGCTGCGGCGAAAATTATAAAATCATTTTGAACTTTTTCGTGTATTGTTTATTTTCGGGTTGAGTTTTATTTTAAAAGTTACCAAATAATTTGAGTATAAAATTTGAAATTACTTTTACCGCGTCATTTATTCATTCATGTTTTACAGTTTTCGGTTGAAGATTAGTCAGGCGAATTGATACAAAATGTTAAACCTCCTAGAGAAAAATGGTATTGGGGAAGTATTGGCTAAACTCAGGTTATAAAATGTCAGTGTTCGTGTTGACAAATTTTACTAGTTTTGTCCACTTTCCAAGAAATCCAGTGTATTAATTTTTTTTCTCAATCGAGTCCCAGTTGTAAATTGATATATTAGTATAGTAATTAGAATATTAATTGATTTCTAACATTTAAACATAAAATTTTGATCCTTAATTGCTTCATTTTAAACCATTTTACTAACAATTCTTGAAGTTATCTTTCAAAAGGTGGACCTAATCCAAAGGTACCATAAAAAAGTCTTCGATAATTTTTTACTAGACCTAAATTGAATTCTTTTCTGTAAAAAGAAAATTTTCCATGTATCCTCTGAACGTCTAAAATATTTTTGTTACTTTTTTTATTCCAAATTTCCCCCTCCCAATATATTAATGAAAAGACCTTGTAAATACTTTAACTCCAACCGCGCTGATTAGAAGCTCTTATGAGATGAATGTATGAAGTTTTCCGCCGTTTTGATCTAAAGTTATGTAAAGGGGGGTTTTCAAACGAGCTTGAGGGGGGGGGGGGCTGGGAACTCTAGTCGCGGTCTAAACTTGTGGTCTGTCTTTACATGACTGTTTTTAATTTTACAAGAAAAAAAAAAATACATCGCGTTTTGCCAAATTCTTCTTAGTATGTTCTTTTTGTTCTCGTCAAGAGCCCCGCATGGCGTCCCAAGTTTTTTTGATCACGCTGCGTTCTTCTTAAGACTCGTCCGTCTGATTTCAAATTCTGACGAATTCTCGCGCTTTTTAGACATATAAGCCAAGGCTTAGCGGTATAGCCTCTTTAAAAAATTATTCACGAAGTCGGTTTTTTTTAACTTGTGAACACAAGTCAGAGGATTATAAGATAACATCGTGGTATTTTTAATTTTTTATCAATAAGTGCGCGTAGTTAAAATACTGCTTTTTTTTAAAATTGCGCACTAATCCTTATCAGTTTTCGTGTCGCGCTCCATTCTGGCTATTCAGTGTTGGTGTTAACGAATTATATTAGTGTTGCTCAGTACTTGTTAAGTATGTAATCTCCGTAGAAATTATCCATTTACCATTAAATTAACCCTTAATTGAATTGTAAATAATTAATATAGTTAAATATGTTAATTTAATTGTTTCTTCATTTTTTTCTATTACAGAAACCTCTGGCTCAAAGTCTGACGAATTAAAAGATGGACTACCAGGTTTTACTCGTGAGTTGATAATTTTTTGCTCTAAAATTTGAAAAGGGATTTCTTTCGAGAAAAACAAACCTTTTCGTGTCCGTACCAAAACTACAACGTGATTGTATCTGTAAGGTTTAAAATATTAGGAATTTCATCCTCCTTGTCCAGGCCGGGGGCCCCCAGTTAAATCGATACCGTACTGATAGAAAAAGGTGTTGAAAAATTGCTAGCATTCGAAAGTTTTTGAAATTGACTTTTTTCTTTCACTGATATCAATTCGCCTGAAGGTTTTTTCTTTTTTTTTTTTTTTTTTCCACATTGAGAAACTGAAAAGAGTTTTAGAAACAAGGCATCCGATGTTATCTTGCCATGGTACTCAAATAGCCTTAAAGTTAGCGAACTGCCATTAGTCAATAAGATGAAGAAATATCTGGTATATATAAAGCCCTATTCACCCGTGGAGATTAGAATTGGAACAGCTTCGGGTTAACGGAGCTCACGACTCGTTAGTTAGCCCTTTAAAGTAAATACTCAGTTTGATTCGACACGGTCCGGGTCAAATTACCATTTTTAATTTTGGCTTACTTTTGTTGAATTTGAGCTTCTTCATTTGGTCAATTTGCTAAAATTCTGTTGGAATTTTCAATCAAATTCAAATGTTTCCTAATTATGAAAGCCGATTTCTTTCCTTATTTTATGGGAATATATTTAAATGAAAAGTAAAACCGACGTCACGCGTACATGTGAAAACAGCCTAGCGGTTTTTTTTATTTCTGAAGATTAAATTCGTGAGCTTGGTGCGAGCTCAATTTAGCTACGTTCACACTAGAGACTTTGAAATCTTTTCCTAACCGTTTTGAATCTTCAAAGGAACTTTTCAAAATAATAATGTTTTGAGAAATGATCTTTACAGTTGACACGACTTTCGACAAGTCCCGAATGTAGTACGGTTGCGTGTCTATACTTTAACAGTTTTTTAATATTCTTGGCACAATACTGTAGTCTTAATGAATTTTGGCATGTTAGGCAGACTACGTAGGGAATATCTAATAGCAGAAGCCGATGAAACCCTCCTTTGAAGTCTATTACTCCCGGGTCTTGTCTACCCCTCTCTGTATGGGTTATTCTCAAAAGGCGCGATTCGTACGCCTCCTAACGGTAGATGTTTTCGGAGCGGGAGCTCGTCGAGCGAATATCTCTAGCAGCCTTGGAGTTCGTCCAAAAAACGTCGCCATTTGGGGAGAGAGAGAATTTCCAATTTTCCGTAGACAGGGGGGATGAAGTAGGACCCCTTCTAACTCGTAAAATTGAGAATTTTACCCATACAGAGAGGAGCTCTATATGGAACATTGGAGTAGTAGACTTCAAAGGAGGGTTTCATCGGCTTCTGCTAATAGATTGAATAATATTCTCCTAGCAACGTAATTCTTTCCATTAAGTTTTCCCGTAGCAATACTGGGTTCTGACGTAATTACTTAAAAACATGGAAAAAACTTAAGTATTTTGTATAAAATTTAATTGAAAACTGTCGCAATGTGTGAACGGGTCTTTAGTCTATATGTTGAACTATATTGTCTGCTCGAGGTTTGATTTGTTTCGATATTTTCTGCATCGTTCCTTTCTTTTCAAATCAGAGAAGGATTTTTTTTGCTCGGGAATCCCTTTTACATGTGGCTCATTTTTTCGGTTCGTCGCTATTGTCATTTGTTCCCAATCTCATCACGAAATAGTCTCAATATATGGCGAACTTCAGTCCGAGATTGTAGCGTGTACATAAACTAAGAACCCTTCCATCTCCCCGTTCTTATAACCAGAAAACATCGGGTTGAGTTTATTATCAACCACTGTGAAATCTGAAATTGAGATACAAAACGTTTTTTGGCATTCTTTAGAAAGTTTAGAATATGAGCGTCGCTGGTTCTCCTATACGCGTATCTGTTTTGTTTCCCATTATTTTTTTATTTCGCATTCCCCGTGAATTATTTTGGTATTTTTATATATCACTGGTTTGTCTTCGACGTCTTTTCAGATATTTAAATCCGTTATTTGTCTAGGGTTTTTGAGGTTTATTGATATAATATAACGACCTTTTTTGCCTTATGTTCCAGCTCAATTAGAAAATAAGACAGCTTAGATCCAGTGAACCTAACTCGTTTATATTATTAAATAAGTCCATTTAGGATTATTAACGATGGAATCTATCTTGATAGAGATGTGATTAAGAAAACCTGGCGTTCATAAGCGCACTCTAACGGCAAACAGTGGCAAAAGTAGAAACTAACGAAACCACTATTTCTATCCATATCCGCCGTGCACGTGGATTTATTAGTTCCTACATTTGCCACTGTTTGCCGATAGATGGCGCTTATGAACACCATGTTGTCTATTCCTCTATCTATTTTGCAGTGTTTTATTTTTTAAATGTATTTGAATTTTCAAATCAACTTTTATTATACTTTTTTTGGACAACTTAGGGTATCTATCTACAGTTTAACCCCAATATTTTACAGTTTGAAATTTATGAAATGGTTATAAAGGAGCTCTAAAGTTCTAGTGTGAACGCGACTTTATTTTCTTTGGGGGGAAAAGGAATATTTAATAGGTAAATTAATTATGTAAAACTCTAAACGCAAAAATTCTTAAAATTATATGCTAAAACGTATTCGACATTAATAGAGGTTTTAGTTGTCTTAAACATCTTGTTTAAATTCGTTTCTTTTTTGTCAACCCGGTTTGATCGGAAAAAGACATTCTTTAAAAAATAAAAAAATTGCCGCCGGGAAATGTCTGATCGTGTAAAGTTGGGAATATTTCTTTTGATATCCCGGGAGGTGTTGCTTCGGCGCCACGCTATAGATTTATTTTTGCGACTCGCACGCCCGGACGCGATTTGATGCCACCACGTAAGACCCTGTAATATATATACACCTATATATTTTTCTCACTACATCACGGTTTATATTGAGGAAATAGGAATTGATCTTAGCAACAATATAGGGTCTAGTTCGTCGATAGATAATTTCTTGGCAGATTGAATGCCTATGTATATTTGTTACACGCAGACCGCGAGGATAATATGACCATCGTCGGTGGTCTTAACCATCACCCGACGCTCATCCGCGAGCCACGTCGCTTCGAACTTAAATTCCCTCCTTTAAATTATAAGAAGAAGCTTATAAAGGGACCAGGAAATCTGGCTTCTAGAATTTAGAGTTAGAATAATGATTTTAGACTAGATAATACCTTAAACAAATTCATAAAATATAAGTTTTGCTCATAAATGAATCTATACTTGGTTCCTAGGTTATTTTTCAAAAGCAATTAAATATTCAATCAAGGAACAGGGTAATAATGAAAATGTCACTTAGACCAGTTAATATTTAGATATTTGATTATAAATAATCAATATAATAAAATGGCTTATCGAATGGAAAACTAGCTACTACTACCATGTAACGAACGAGCTGATTGGCAGGTATCTTTCGCTATCTTCTCTATGGAACCATTAAGTAGTCTTGTCTTTTAGAAAGTAATTATCTTTATCTGGGAATATTCCTTTAAATTATATGGATTAAAATTAATTAATACAATTTAAAATTGTTATAGTTCTCCCAACAGACCCCCTGCTATGTTAATCCGGTACTATATTTAACATTTATTATCAATATTTTAAATATTTGCTTGAATTGTTATCAAAGCGTGATATTGGGGAAATCGGTAAAGACTGTTAGTTAAACTGGCGCTAAGAAATCCTGGTCTTCCACATTCCTGCGCGTTGCTTTAAATTAGACGGAAGAATTGTAGTTTTTCATAAGGTTGTTCAACGTATATGAGCCAATAAAGATAAGCTAGGGAAGGAGAAAAAGCTGTTTAACGGATGTTAAATTTCATTTTTTTTTTGCCCGGCTTTGCGAGAGTTGCTTGAAATTAAATAAACACGACGTAATAACCCTGTCAGTTAATTTTACGAAATATACGTAATTGTCACAATTATAGTGATGAAGGGCATCCTACGCCTGCCGCTGTAGTAGAAATTCCTTAAATTGGCTCCTTTCGCGACCCTTAACCATCTGAATAAAACGCTTAATTCTGTGGAAACTTTCCTGTAAAATAGGATGTAGGTTTTCTTGCTTTTTCTTCTCGTCTGAATTCATCTTATGAGAGAATTTTAGTAGGAACAAAAAAAAAAAAAGTTTTAATCAAAACCGGTATATACCGCCTGTGTTATTTTAATATTAACTTAAGTGAAGGTCAGAAAAGGTTACGTCTCCTCTCTTCTCTGCAGTCAAAATCGGTGAATTTTCATTTCGAACAAAGATATAGGGGCTCCCTCTATCTCTATCGGTGAAAAAAATAATACAAATAATGGGTTAACATAGCTTTAAATGTGCTGTCAACTTGAAGTGGAATTGACCCTTACTTAAAGGTGTAATGCAGTTTGACAGCGAGTGAATTTTCTATCGATTTCTTATCGTTTAGAATAAGTCTACTTCAAAAGTTAATAAAATCTTAACTTAGTCGGAAAGTAGGCCTAAGGGGGTCAGGAAATCTGTTGTCAAAATGGCTGATTCTTAATTTATATGGAACAGTTCATTTGAAACAAATCTCCAAATATATATTACTTCAAAATATCAATATTTGTTCCTCAAAATCAAAGTAATTCAATAGCCAATCACCATTAAATCATTAAAATCAATTACAGATAATATTAACATATAATGCCAGAGGTATATAATAACCCCCTTCGGGGGGAAGTATGAAAGGTAGGCAAAATCGACGAACAACAAGTGCCCGGCATAAATCGCGGCGGAACGACACACCGCTTTACTCCCAAAAAATAGTTACAATATTTGAACCTTACTAAATTTTCCCTACGCACACTTCCGGAACTTGCGAGCTGAAGTCAACCTTCGACTCCATTTTAACAGACAGCCTGACTCCTGAGACAGGAAGTTCTAAACACAAATCGAGCCGTCTTGTTTATACAAAGACCATTTACTAGAGTAGTGACATTGAGAAGTCCAGCGCGAGCTAGTGGCCTAGATAGTCAGCAGCGGGCTCTTGTTGTTCGTGATTTTTAGCATTGGTAGTATAGGGGCTTTCATACTTCCCCTCCCGAAGGGGGTTATTATATACCTCTGATAATGCGTACTAATATATATATATGATTTAAACTAAAATTATCATAGCTTTATTAAAAACGAAAGTAGTGTCGGCTTTACTTTGCACGATGCATTTCGAATAACTTTCAAGTGCGACAGTACTAATTACCAATTACTAATATTTTATATTACAAATTAGTGTTGATCTTTAATCCACTTTGAAATATTTTATCATCTAGATCAGTCCAGTAGTCCTTAGAAAAAAAAAAAAAAAATAAAAAATACCCTTATATATTTAAATCTGTATTTTATTTTCTCGTTAAGTGTATGCTAAACAAAGATCCATGGAGAGTTGCTTTAATTTAATGCCAAAATCTGAATCTTTGCTGATGTTTTTCTTGCATAATTTATCGTCATTTCCTGAATATTTTAAAAAGGAAATCGGGGTTTATTTTTGTTGTATCGATCAAAACCTTTTTCGCTTTCTCTTTAAGATTAAGCTTCGCGTGGTTTACTGGTTTCTAAAAATGCCATTAGGTATTGGCACGTATATTCTTCGGAATGAACGGACTAGCCAAGCTAGGATAGCGCGTACTATAAAAGTAAAAGAGCGACTAAGACCTAATAATAAGTCGATCTCGCGCTAGCGACGCTTTTCTGCCGGGGTTTGTCCGCCTTCGCTCGCGATCTACCCCCAAAAAACCTTTACTTTCTTTCACCCTAAGACCCAACTGGTACCCGCAGCCGTATACCGTACTTTTGTAAGCAAAATATTAACGGATCTAACCCATGGCAGTACTTGGTCGTGGTTTACTCTCGCAGTTGAAAAAATCTCGTTACTTCCCCATTTTCCGCGAGACTCTGGAGAAATCCAGCTCTCTCTCCCGAGGAAAATGTTATTACCTTCCCGTTGAGGGGGATGGGGCGAGAATGCTGGCCGCCCACTCTAGCCCTTTGCCGAATATATATAGTCTGTGGTGTTATCGAGTCTTCAATACGTGCAATTCTAGACTACCCTTTAACTCTGTGACGCGGTTTCTCCGAAATACTCGCGAATCTATCTTATTTAGTGTTGAAAATGAAAAAGTTCCTTCTATTTACCACGGTCTGACTGTAGTCTTCAACATGAACAGAGTCGCGTTTTGTTCTGTTTTAATGGTATTTCTCGTTAGATATAGTCCGAAGAGTACGGGTGGTAAGCGCTGCAATTTCGATCTGATTTAAACCCGTAGTGTCTTTCCTTCTCTACTGGGAGAAAGTCTAGGTTCTTTGGGGGATGAGGGGGGGCTAACTCAATCTAAGGCTAGTTTAGTTGACGTCCGCGGTAATAGTTGCTAGTGGATTCGATTCAACCCCTCGAGTTTGCTATTGGTCTCTTTCTTGATCGCCAGCCCGGGCCTCGGTCGCTTCTTCCTTACATATAGATTAGTATAACTAGGATTAACTGACTACCGCGTATACGCGCTATTCCGCTTAGCCGGGTTGTAGCGGTCGCTCGATCGCCGATACGTTTTGCCTAGTAGCCGGATGCTGGGGTATATACGATATATATTAGCTAAGATATATGGTAATGATGAGCTCTATAGGAACTAGATCACGTTACCCACGATGTACTTGTATGACTTAATCTTAATTTGCAAATTAACCAAAGTATGTGATTGAGTAAGATGATCACGAGCAATATTATCTGGTTAAATTGTTAATAATCCTAGATATAAGATTGATATAAGGCCCGCGCGCGTACCAGTTTCTGGTGTAATATTTAACACTTTCTTGTGTAAGGCCTGACTGACTTTTATGGCCTTTTATACGTAGAGGTCCTCCGATCTTTGGTCCGTCCGTTTTTATATACCGTTTGGCGAAAATTTGATGGTGCGCTGGTTCGTGTTTAAATGGCGGGAAAGAAGCCCCGGTGACGTACCTTGGCTTAAACCGTCATTCAAAATGTCACGAGGACTTGAGAGCGATCTCGTCTGTCTATATTCGCGTACCGTTTTACCCGAGACCGTGATGGTGGTATATGAAAGAGTTTCGTTGCCTTTGGTGCTACTGTCTTCTGACACGGTTTAGTATAGTAGTCAGTTGTTTTGCACGCGTCTTGCTCGTGCTACGGCTTCTATGATCCACATTCGCGCGGTTCGTTTCAAAAGAAAGAACCCGTCTCTATATATAAAACGTCATTTACTGTCACGAGAGGCGACCGGCAATCTCGTTAATTTCGTTATTTGGCGAAGATAAAGCTTCATCACGATCTGTCCTTTATACATTTTTACTCGCTCGCTCGTGACCCTGTAAGATATGTTATAACGCTTCTAAAGAGTGATGGTGTGTTTAGATTCGAGAGACCGTTCTTGATGAAATCACATGGTTTACACGCAACTGTATTTTAAAAACTGATGGGCAGCTAGAGAACAATCTTAATAGTTTAGCTGCTATTTTGGCTTATCTATTTTTACTGAAATTTTCATCACATGCGATAAATATTGGTAAACCTCTCGCTACGTGGTGATAGGCATACTAATAAATTCCATACAGAGGATCATTCGCAAATGGGAATCCAGTCCATTGTTGGCTAGAATATAAATGTCAACAGGCAACTCCAATGGAGCGCTCTGTATCTTCTGCTAAATGGAGGACTAGCCAGTACTGTCCGCTAATTTTCCAAGACAGCCTAACTCCATTTTTCTCAAAGTTGCTTCCAAAATCTTAGAAATGTATATAGAAGATATTTCAAAAACCACTCGAAACAGAGACCTTTAGGAAAAAGTCAAACAGATTGTAATATAAATATATAACGAAATCGGATTTCTCTTGCAAGCACTATATATTATGAAACGCCGATATAGTTTGGAACGCACGATGCATTTCGTAATTTCCATCAGACACTTGAGTTCTCGAATTGAGGCCACATTTTAAAAGGCCCTTTCATTTTCTTTCTATACTTTGGCGCCATTGATAGATTTTAGCCTAAGTTGTAACCTCTACTTTTGTAAGAATCACTCTGAGATATCTGAACGTATAAGGTTGTTGGTCCTTAATCATTTCTAGATTGATTTTGATAAAAAATATAGAACCAATTGAAATTTCAAGCTGATTTTAAAAGCACTATCCATTCGGCTATAATGTGAGATAATTTTTGCGAAGGTTTAGAGTGGCTGAAATTCTTTATCCATTTCTTACCGAAGTTTTCTCATACGGTTATACATCTCTGTATTAACTGGAAAAGTTCTAATACCGAACATTTGTTTTGTAGGCGTAATAAGAGTGATAGTTTTTAAGTTGTCAAGTTAGCTTTGGAAATATAAAGATTACTATATTTAATTTCAACTTCATTTGTCTGCACGTTCGAAGCTAGAATATATATTCTGTCCTTTACTACTTTTTAAAGATACTCTGTACCGATTTGTGTGGTGTAAAATTAAGGTGAAACTATATTCGCAGTTTACGCGCTTTATCAATATCATATTAGATTGGTGTTTAAACTGACGGAGGGTTTCCCCTGCCTTTGATAACGGTGACGAGTCGTGACAAGTTGAGTTGAATTCTGAGTATATCCACTTTTAGGGTAACTATGGTAACCAGTATATTCGTCAAGAGCTCTTATTTTTCTCCACCCGGTTCCTTTTTCACTATAAGCCTCGCTGTTTTGACAGCTAAATACACATTCTTATCGAAAGCAAAGGTGCAACGGTTCAGAAGGCTTTTTTTCCTCCAGTTTTTCCTTCGTATTGAAATTTTTCCTCTATATATGGTAGCCTAAAAAAATTATTGGATCAATTTTAAACTCTATAATAAATAGGTCTTTCAGAGTTCTTAGTTTGAAACGTAATGGCAGGAACTTTTGATATTACTGAAACAGTTGTAGAGAATATTCGTTATTTTATTGCTATTAAGCTCAGCAAGGCTGTAGGAAAACCATGACCTTAAATCTCACATTAATGACGGTTTAAAATTAGTTAACTAAACAACTTCATGGAGTTAAAATAGTTTAAATGCTTAGTACCATGATTTTAACTTCTCCGAAAACACTTAAAGATGATGTTAATCATCTGCAAAGATCATAAAGAAATTTAAAATGTTTAAAACTGAACCTCGGCATGTGCGAGAATCATTAACTTCAAACTTGGCCATTGATTTGCGTTTAAATTGAATTATTTATTAATTTAAATTGTTTAATGATTTAGAGTTGTAAATATTGATATTTCGAAATATTTGTTTCAAATAGCCCTGTCAATTTAATCCAAGAAGAATTAACCATACTTAGAACAGGTTTTCTGGCGCATTTAAATTGCCTTGCCGATCTTGTTAATGCAAAATGTTCCTCATGATTCCCAGACGAAATTCCGCCTACTCTCTATTTAAAACTAAACAAATTGTTTTGAAACGTGAAATCGTAACATAACCAGAACGTGGGTTCCTTTATTACTAGTATTAACTGTTTGGTTTGTATAGAAGGCATAAAGCTTTGAACTTCTGTACAAACTCAACGATATAAATTTTATAATAACGCCTCTTTCATGGATGGCAAAGTTTCGCGTTTTTTTTTTTTAATACTTTATTTTGTAGTCTGGTATTTGGCCCACCCCTTCATTTATTTTGTAGACTTCCAGCTTTTTGTCCCGCGCGCCACGCTTTTTAATGACAGCTTCCGGTAGCGGTTTGACAAGTAGCCATCAAGTTTCGGGGTGGGCGTGGCTTTGACAACTTGATTAATGTCAATGTCTATTCACGGCGGATATGCCCATTTTTTGTCTAGCTCTAGAGTTCTTTTTAACTTTTACAAAAGGGGAGTTTTCGCAATGATATTTAATATGCCCGTTTCGGTTTTTCCCTAATATTAAATTTAGGCCTTGTTCGAATTGGATTATTTTTTAAATATAAAGGAACAGTCTCGTAAAAACCTGGGTTTTGTTTTAAAGTATTAGAACATATTTTAATGAGAGTTAAACGATGATAGATGTTTTGAAAATCTAAACTATTTAATTTTAAATCGATTCGAGCCTTGTCAAATTGATTTCGCACCAAGCTTTCGAATCTAATCTTCAAAAAATTGCGATGCAATTCTTTTCGTATTTGGGAGTATTTAATCAACTAGGTTATATATCAATTAAGTTTAAGTTAAGAAAGCTTCTCTTTAAATAATTCTAATGTTTTACAATTATTATATGTAAAATTTTCGTTCATGTAAACGTATAATTTTTCTATTACGCCAAAAAAAAAAAAACTTTTAAATGCCGTGGATGTATAATTCAACCGAAATGCTTGCTTCTTAATTACAATACCCTATCATTACTCAATTTAGTAATTAAGTACTATGCCTCAAACCAAAATGAAACAAAAAAACGTTTAAAACGCATCATATTTATTCATTAAATCATATAAATCTTTCAGACAAAACAGCGCGTTTCCTATTTGTTGACCTTTCTTAACCGCTTCTTTTCCCTTAAAGTGAGGTTGAATAAGATTTAAGACACGTCTGCGTAGTGTAAAAAATCCAGGAAGTGTCTTAGAATTGTACACAATGCAATGACGTTTCCAAAATGTTTTAATACGTGAACAAATGTTCTTTAAAAATAGTAGAATCCTCTTCATCCTCCCTTTAAGCCTTTGCAACAAACAATGATTGCCTTGAGGTAAAAACGCGGGCCTTTTTTTTTCTCGTACTCGTAGCAAAGCCATAGCAATGTCGAGTCAAGACGTTCATAAATAGAAAGGAAGTAATAAGAAACAATGGACGGGAGGTTGTCTTGTAATTAAGATTTTTTTTCTCGTCTCTTATTTGTTCCTTTTTTTCTTTGACTGCGAATATAATTGGCAAGAATTGAGTCACTTATTTATGAAGACGAAGAAGCGATTATTGTTGACAGAGTCACGGAGGCAAGCGCGTTGAAATTGCAAAAATGAATATTTTTTTGGCTTCATTTTTTTTGGTGGAGAATGAAAATACGTCACTGTACTCCCTTTAGGCTTTCATAGTTAGATTATTACCTTCTTTTCTCTTTATCACGAGGAAGTTATAATTCATTTGTGTAAGACGCGTTCATACTAGGCTTTTGGATCGATTTAGACCGTTTCAAAACGTTTCTCGAATCGATTTTATTCGATTTCTCGAAGCTGCTTCGGGAACCAGTTCGAGAAAAGACTGTTTCACGTTCACACGACTCTAGCGAAACGTTTTGAAATGGTTTAAATCAGAAGCCGATGAAACCCTCCTTTGAAGTCTATTACTCCCTGGTCTTGTCTACCCCTCTCTGTATGGGTTAGTTTCAAAAAGCGCGATTCGTACGCCTCCTAACGGTTGATATTTTCTGAGCGGGAGTTCGTCGAGCGAATATCTCTAGCAGCCTCGGAGTTTGTCAAAAAAACGTCGTCGTTTGTGGAGAGAGAGAATTTCCAATTTTCCGTAGACAGGGGGGTATGAAGTAGGACCCCTCCGATCTCGTAAAATTGTGAATTTTACCCATACAAAGAGGAGCGCTATATCGAACATTAGAGTAGTAGACTTCAAAGGAGGGTTTCATCTACTTCTGTTTAAATCAATTCTAAGGCTTAGTATGAACGCGGCTTAATTATGATTCGTAGACTATAGGCTAGAAGGGGGGGAGGGCATAGCTTTGCCCGTGCTGCTAGCTAGAATTGAATGTTTCAAGAATGCAACCGAAACTTCGTGTAGAAACTTTTAGTTCCATGAAATTTTGATTATAATTCTACATTTTAAACTTTTAATTTTTTTCCCCGTTTAGGATTTCTTCCTTATAATATATTTAAGCCTTATTTCAGGCGATTCTTTGTGTATAGTAGCTTAATAAACCAAACCACCGCGTGTTCTTCGATAAAAGGAAAACTTATAGTAAGAGCATCAATATCTAATGGGGAAAATGAACGAAAATACATCGGGCAGATGTTCCTGAATTTTTAAACCCAAATTGCTTTCACTCAACACCCAGAAACAATCGTAGTTGTCAGAAAGATTAAGCTATAATCTCTCACGTAACTCTAAGAAACCAATCGGTTTAAGATATATCTTTTAGCATTGCGTACGTTGAAAACTCCAAATTGTTCAAACCACATAAACGCTATAACGAACAATTCTTTATTTAGTCGTATAAGAAATGATCTATTTTCTTTTATATGGAGACTAACGTTGTGTATCCGTACGCATCACTATATCGACAAACACTGAATACTCGATTTACCTGATTAACGAACGAGTGCGAAATATATCTTCTTTATATATAATTATAATCAATTCCAGTTATCAGTATCTATAATCCCTAAGCTATACCCAATTCCTTTCCTATCTTACATTGAGATAGAAGGAACATAGCTTTATATTCGATGAAATTTGGAACTGATATCGACTTTAACCTACAACCAATGTATTTCAAAGTGAATCTTTTCATTACATGATAACCCCGTTTCTAAATTTCGTTGCCTTTAACTATATTACTTCTATCTCATTAACCATATCAGAACCTTCTATATACCCTTTATTTCCCTTTTCCCCTAATATCGCTTCTTTAGCTCAGTTTCGTTAAACGAATTGAATATATTAAGGGATTTTCTACATATTTTATCACAATAAGTGTTTTCGCCAGTTACGGCTTGCAGACAGGCCAGGTTTTCATTTTTTTTTTCTCTCAGAGAAGCTATTGTTTAAATACCAGATTAACCAGATGGAACTTTTTTTTATATAAAATCTACAAAGATAAATATATTATTATTAAGAACAGAATGAGCTACCTTTTATGTTTTAGGAAAGTGATCGCAGTTTCGCCATCTATTGTAAATCAAATGAAATATAAATATTTATTACTATATGAAGGAAATTTGAATAATTAACCCATGCCGTTCAGAAGTGTAAAGTGGTTTTGTAAGAGCCCGTAAAAAAATATGGCGACGCCCTATTTTTAGTGTGAAAAAGGTAGATAATGAATAAAGCTTTATATGGTTCGCCGGGTCAAGCTCGGGTTACCAATATAGTTCAATTTCTAAAAATTAAAATAGATAGATTCGCTTTTAAAGTGAGGATGTCACGGATTATTCATGAACTCCAAATGGAAATTAAGTTGCATTTTCGGAAAGATCGTTGAAAAACGTAAAGTATTGATATCTTGTCTATAAAAATGATGAAAAAAGTCCCATTTTGATATTTTATTTAGGTATAGTTTATTCTGGTAATTATGCTCTTCCAATTCCATTTCAAACAGTTTCTCTTTACAATTTTAATTAACTGTAAAAGGGAGATAGGCTAACCGTATGGGTTTTAAAAGCATTATAGGTATTAATTTTGTGTCATAGAGGTTCGGTTGGCACTCGCGCGATGCTGCTCTATAGCTCAACCGAACTAAGCGACATAAGCCTGTTTTGGGGGCCCGACAAGCGGATCCATATATCGTTTAAAGGGATAGTGATTAACCAATTCGAATAACTTTCCCTTCTCTTAGAATTAAATTTAAAGTGAGGCTGTCACCAATTTATTTCGAATGTCTTTGAATTATATTTTTAATTTAATCATATTAAAACGCCATATTGAAAATTTTTATATCTCTCCGATATATGACGTAGTTTATTTCTGGAACGTAATTAACAATAATTTAGATACGAAAGTTGGGACTTTCTGGATTAAGTATTTTCACGATAAAGACTGCGCGAAAGCGACCTTATCACGTGCCAGAACGTGGGAGAATCAATAGCCACGCGACCTTGCTGATGACGTAATATTATAGGGAATTTTTATTTCAAAAATTCTGATAATACTATTCATCAATTTACATTTGGAGTTAATTAAAAATCCGAGAGAAATCTCATTTTAAAGTGAGAATTAAGTCTTCCTGTAATATAATATCGATTCATTACATCATTTAAATAAACCCAATTCACTAGTATTTTGTAATAAAGTATAGTTTAACAATTTTAGGGCCAAAGTTTCGACCCGATTTTAAAGGGAGAATTAAGTCAAACAACAAAATTTATTCATTACCCTTAAAAAAATACTGAACTTACTAGATCTAATATTGAACTTTACTTTTAATGTATAGCTATTTAGTTTTCTCACTTCACTATCACTTTAAACAATCGCCGGAAGCGCCACTTGATAATTTCCTATATACCACGTTCTCTATAAATCCTTTATAACTGTATAGCGGTCCTTTTGGTGTTCGGTATATATTTTTCGAGCCATTTGGTCTAGATATAAATCCAATTTTGAGACAGTTGCCCCGTGAACGGTACGTCTCTCCGCGTCGCTCCTTGCTTCCCCTTGATGGCGCGAGGGTCTCTTAATTGACATAATTCGAAGCTAGGCCCTTTCATAATGCCGCTAATGGATATTTCTGCCTCCATGCCCGTTCGCTGAAACTTCGCCGGGCTAAATATATATGCCATTCTCTCATTGATATATCACGATTACTCGGTAGCGATCCCAAACGCGGAAGAACCTTCGTTTTGTCAAATATTTCGACGTGAATTTACGTTAAAACGCTACACGGACTAAGCTGGTCAGTAGCTGTCATTGATTATATTTAGTTTGTTCATTGACTTAGATTTAATAGAGTGAAATGCTGGGAAGAAGAAAAAGGGGAATTTACATCATTATACACTGCATCCGGGGAGGATCTCGCTATTATTCTCTTAGCCTTTTACTTCATTACTTCTAAGTCGGTGGATTGACAGTTAAGGAATCAAATGCTTTCTAACCCTTTCTCCCCATCCCATGAAACGAACGGCCTTCGCGGTAAACCTATTTGGAATCCACCAACCCAACGAATATATTACGCGAAGTAAACGCTAAATCGAGTTCGTTATCGAGAAATTAATCTGTAGTCGGTGTTTATTGCTCTAACCTCTCTTTCCTTTAAAGTGGATTTTCACGGTATAAAGAGCTAGGCTATATATATATAGATATGAAATTAAAAGGTAAATATTTCAAATTTAATTTTAATGATCGTCAAATCTTTACCGATAGCAATTTATAGTCAAATGTTTAGTAGAATTTGACGAGAGCTTTATGAGACTAACTACAACAAAATCGGCCTATTAATAAGATAGTTATTAACATTTAAAGTTCATTAAAGCGACATTAAATATTTCAGTATTTGCTGCTGTATAAGGTTTTTCTTTTTGACATAATTTTAACGAGATTAATAAAACCGGTGCCTTGCTATAAATAATGCGGACGTCATCACTATATGCTTAAGTTTATTAATATTAATTACCATATTACGTACATGATTATGCCACATGATTTATTAATGTTTTTATGTTAACAAATAGCAAGTATTTGTATATTTAACAGCTCATTTTCAAGAATGCTCTGTTCTGGTGTACCCTAACTACAGTCGGTCTATACCACGAGCTTTAAGCGCCCAAATTCTATAAATATAACGCAAATATACTCTTTCAAAAATATTCCAACGTATAGAATTAAGTTTAGCCTGAAATGTAGGCCTAAATATCACCCGCTCTTAGTCGCTTGAAAAGGTAGCAAAGGGTTAGTGGCCCTTGAGTGCCCGACTTCTGATCGAAAATGTTTTAATACGGGATGATGATGAGATATAGGAAGGAAAAAAAATTCATTTTGTTCGAGCTATATAGTATAAGGGCGTAGAATAATCTCTAATATGATTTGACGTTATACTAAGAGAGTCATAACTGCATGACTATAAAGAGGATAAAGGTTATTGACTTCGGACCCGAAACAAGAGGTCTAAAGCGTTAAAATATTTTGTCATGATTTTATAACCCAAACTTGATTCAAACATAAGTTTTCTCTGTCCACTTTAAACTGCTTATAAAACTAATCATAAGGAAATAGATGAAACATATACTTAGGTCTTCTACGAGAGTTTTCAGGAAAATTGAGAAAAATGATCAGGGAATTTTGGAAAATAAAGATAAAAGATCAGGGAATTTTGGAAAATAAAGATAAAAGATCAGGGAATTTTGGAAAATAAAGATAAAAGATTAGGGAATTTTGGAAAATAAAGATAAAAGATTAGGGAATTTTGGAAAATAAAGATAAAAGATCAGGGAATTTTGGAAAATAAAGATAAAAGATCAGGGAATTTTGGAAAATAAAGATAAAAGATCAGGGAATTTTGGAAAATAAAGATAAATGAACGGGTAAATTAGGAAAATGAAGATAAATTATCGGAGAATTTTGGAAAATGAAGATAAATTATCGGAAAATAAAGATAAAAGATGGGGAATTATGGAAAATGAAGATAAAAAGACCACGAAATTTTTGGAAAATGTAGATAAATTATCGGAGAATGTTTCGGTTTTATACTGGTTAAAAATAATATCATAATCGAAATGAAGTTTTAGTAATTTGCTCAGGTCATAACTGGAAATTTTTGCCAACTATATAATATTTTTTCGAGGTGGATAAATTTACCTGTTTAGATAAACTTGTTTAATCTCAAAATTCCCTACTTCGCTATCTTTTCACTTAAATCAATACGTTCAAACTGCTTTCCCATCGTTTCAAGTAACCGAGAGAAACGTAAAGAAAGAAAGAACTAGATTTCTAGGATGAACGTGGCGGAAAAGCTTAGTTTTTCCTGGCACAGTAAAGAAAAAGATACTGCACTCAATGTATCCTTATAGAAAAGCATCTTCCGTCGTCGTGCAGTCGGCCCTCCATCTTTTGCTCCGAGACAAATTAGAAACGTACACACCCCTTTGTCAAACAAGCGGTTGAACCTTCTTTTCACCACCACTCAACGTTCGCATTCTTCCTTTTGGCGGACGAAGACCCACGAAAAAGGGTTTCTTTTAACCCCTCATCCCCTCGCAACCATGCCACGCGATGGAAAAACAGGGGCTGGGCCATATAAAACTCTTTGAGAGCGTCTCTCTCTCTCTCTCTTGATCCCAACATCGCGTGCCCACTGCTCTAGAGCTTCTTTCATCCCCATCCTATCCCGTCCTATAGTGTCTCTCTTCTCTTCCAACCGTGTCACTTTGAGAATACGACGCTTTCAAAACTAGTCTACATTTCTACTCTATGATTTATATTCTTTAAATATAAGTTGAATCCTTTGTACCGCGGTAAAATTCATCTCGTCTCTCTTTTCATTTAACGCTTAAAAATTAAAGTTTACAAACCAATAGTTTTACTCTATATTTCTACGATTTTAAACCGCGATAGAATGGAGACTAGATTTGTCCGTGTTGAACTTTCGAAGTGGTTTTGATGTTACCTTATTTCGCTATCCACGATTTTTCGACTTTTCTCTCTCTACTAGCCGAGTCTTTCTTCGCCTTTTACAATGGATTTCTTTGTTAAGCCTTGGTCTGTATACGTACTCTATACCGGTAACTCCCGGGGTGCCTACTGCCCCGTAACGTTTTCAAAAAGTCCATCTCGATAGGTAGTTTTTCTCTCTCTCTCTCTCTTTCTCTCTCTGCTTCTTGGTTCGGAGGGAGAAAAAGTTCTTTTCCTAAAAGTCCATATAGTGGCAGTTCTCTCGTCGCATTTTGTCCTCGTTGGCTTGACACCCTGTTCTGTGTCAATGTTAGCTTTTTTTGGCCCTTCGCGTCATAGGTTCTTTCGACTTTTATATTTGAGAGGAAAGATGAACGATTGGGCGTTGATACTTTATTTTCTTCCTAATATATATATATATATATCAATATCATAGATGTTTTCTAGTAAATTTGGTTTGTTTAGTTTTCATTTTCTCGAATATGATCGTACAATATGGGTGTGGTGACCATTTTCTAGATGAAAGGGAAGGTGAACGATAAATTTGATTTATAGTATCGAAGCGTGCTAGAAGGAATTTTCTTTTATAACAAATAAATTTTAAAATCTCATTTTAAAATACATATCTCTGATATTTAGCTTCAAACGGAACATGTGGTAAGAAAGATAATTTGTATAGATTTCTACAACTGTATAAGTATTACCAAGAAGGATCAGACAAGGAGAGGAAAAGTGGGGACGGCGCAGTTCCTACTGCGTCAGCCTAAACTGCCATTCTGGGAGAAAGGGGGTAGAGATGTTTCGTGGTAAAATGTTGTCACGTGGGTAAAACGGATCCTTCATCAGCTTCGTAGTGGCCAACGACGCTAGTGACCATGTGACAACAGTTTACCTCGAGAATTTCCTATCCCACTTTCTACCCGAGTGTGAGGTTGGCTCTTCTCTCTCTAACTCAACGCAGCCCTACTTTTCCTCTCCTTGTCTGATCCTTCTTGGTATTACATTTATTTGTAATTATGTTTTACACCTGACGATGATAAATATTAAGTTTTCTAGATCATTTCTGCGTGGTTATAGTTGCCCTTTGAGTCTATCCCTTGACTTACTACTTATAGCCAACCATCCCTCGACAGGACTTTTGTCTGTCCTGTATTTAATCTTTTTCCAACAGTAAAGTTGGTTTGGCAGATATATTTTATCGATTAATTTTTGTTTTATTCGATTTATTTTAGAAACAATAATAACCTAAATTAAGTTTTTTAATCCCATCCCGACCCAGACTTCTTTTCTCTAGTGTAGTTTGACTCCGACCTTGAATCCGAGATATTTTTAACCCCGTACCCTATTTAAAGATAATAGGACTCCGAAATTTATATATTTTAAATGAGAATGGATCGCTATCTCGGAAATAGAAATAAGTTTGGCCAATCGGGGCATGGTGTCTGCATCTAGAAAGAAGACTGGCTGCCATCTATTTTTCTTCCTTGCCAGAATAAAAAAAGCCAATTGGTTTCTTGTCGAAGTATAGAAGTTTGAATCGAAGCTTTTTTTTTTTCGTCTGGGGGAAAAAAAAAAAAGAAAATTATATCGGGGACAGTGTCGATCCGGTCGAGTTCGCGCTAGTTTTTCTTTAAACTTTAAATCTAAATTTAATCTTATATACAGTTTAAAAATATGTAGAACGCTAGAAATTTTAAGAAATGTCTCCGAATTGTGCAAAACCGCAAGTTCTTTATATTCAATGCCAATTTGAGACACTTCCTGGATGTTTTACTACTCCAATGTCTCTTTTTTCACCCACCCTTTAAAGGGAGAATGCAACCTAATTACAAGTGATTTTTTATCGATTCCTTATCTTTTAAATAGGCCTAATCCACCGATAAGAAGTTTACAATACAAATATTAAACTAGAAATAAATTTAAAACTTACCCTGAAAATAGGCTTAGCGGGATTGATGGAGATCCTGAATTTCGTCCGTGTAAGGTCTAGCGACCAATGAGCAAAGGCCCGTCGTTCACGCGAGATCTCCACGAGACTTACGTCGCGTGCGATTGGTCGCTAGACCTTACACGCGAGGAAATCTGGACCTCCATGAATCCCACTAAGCCTATTTTCAGGGTAAGTTTTAAATTTATTTCTAGTTTAATATTTGTTTGTAAATATTTTCAGTAGTGGATTAGGCCTATTTAAACAATAAGGAATCGATAAAAAATCACTTGTTGTTAGGTTGCATCCTCCCTTTAAGAAAATTGGGGTATATATGCAAATTATGATATAAAGGCAAATATATCTTTAGCTATCGAAATTTTTAAAAATAATATTTATGAGGGGTAAATCCTTCTCCAAGAACGTTGGTTAAACTTTATTTCAGATCAATTTTACACTTTGATTAATATTGTATTCAAATTAATGGCAATTAAGAACCCCCAAAAAAATTATAACCCCAGTTTACAGTATCTGAAAATCATGGAAAATTTAAAACGATAAGAAAATAATTTTATCAATTTGATAATTAAATCGAATCTTTTAGTTGAATGCGAACGAGACTAAATCGAGGTTTTTGGAAGTCGGTTGGTTCCTGGTCGAGTAGATATAGGAAATGGTAGCTTATTTAGAAAAGACCCTGGATTGAAAACGGTCAGAGTTGTAAAGCCAATAGTATAGTTGCGAGGATTGTAAAGGGGGTGGGATCTCTTTAGAAAACATAGTATAGCTGAACCGATTTCATCCGTGTAGGTGATTTTGAGACTGAGAGTGTGCAGTACCTTCGTTGTATTGGAGAAATGGAGCCTGGGTAAAATGTTGAATAGGGTCCGCGCGGCGTCAAATCGTTCTTTGATGCGTTTTTTCGAGATATCCGCGCGATTCTTTTCAAATCTTCAATAGAGAGTCATATTCCGGGGAACACTTGCCACCATCCAATACCTATATTTCGTCGTGATCTTGGAACCAATTTGATTCTCGTTAAAAAAATAGTTTTAACGATGGAAGAATCTAACATTCCTAGATTGGAATATTTATACCAAATGTTTTTTTCCTTATCTCTCGTTAAAGCAACGATATATTCGATTGGATATGAAATTTATTGTTATTTAATTATTGTGAAAGGGAGGTTATTTTTCTTTAAAGGGAGTGGTTTAATTTTTTAATGATTCCTTATAGAATTAATTTTGGCTCAGTGTTTTTAAAAAAAGGTTATAATTTTTTTCACACGCGTAATAAACGTTTTAGTTAAATAAATTTAGTTTTAAATTATCTTTAAGTGAAGGAAAACCTCGTTACGTAAATCTCGCTTAAAAATTTTAAACTTCCAAATTAATGCGTTTGTGAATTTTTCCCAATTCATAGAAAATTCTTTATTTCTGAACTTCATCACCACTTAATCAAACTAATTAGTACCATTAGTATGAAAGAATAAATTAAATTTAATATACTTTAATTAAAATTAAAATCTGAATTTAAACCTTTATTTACTCGACCAAAAACGATTACTTCCCACGTCTAATAAATCCTAAAGATAAATTTGCATAATTGAATTTTCAAACGTAATAACCGCTGTTTTAAAATATACGAGTATATTTTAAATATAAAGTATCTGCTTTAATTCCAATATGAAACGAATGTCGTCTTGTTTTGAGATTATAAAATTATACTCAACCCTTTACTCCCCTCCCCCTTATTCCTCCAACGAGTTTGGCGGGAAAACAGGGAGGAGTTATCGAAATTTATTGTTTTTTCCCGCGTAATTTAATACGGAGCTCGCGTTCTGATGTGACGTTTTAACGGTTCACCGTTCTAAACGGTCAAGTACTGTCGAGCGTATAATAGTAAAATGGTTCAAATTGGAAAAAAAAAAAGAAAAAAGAGGCTTGAAGGGTGGAGACGCGGGCTTTGAGAGATCATTTTCAGAACTTGCTTAAACAAAGGGTCTTTAAACTTTATTAAGTGTTATTCTATAAATATCACGAAGAAAAAAATTGAACCACAAATTTCCAGTAAATACTTTTTTATTTGTAGAGATGAAGTTATTAGACAATAGCACTTTTCTAAGACCTTTCATGCTAAACCGCGTTACTATGAGAGATGGTTAGATTAGTTTTAGGCTTTAGGTTAGTTTTTTAATAGAAAAAGCCGCTGTTCTGAGAAATCACTGAAATGGGCTGTTTAGAGGTACACACAAATCGTAATTTCTACGTTTTATAATTAACTTTAATGACGCGAATGATTAGGATACCCCAAATGTACCTATACCGAGATGATGGTCAGATGGACGTTATTGCTTTATACTAGTAGAAATCTCTCGTTGATTCACCGTACTGGTCATACGGTTCTATATAGCACGCACTGCCTCTCCGTTACCATGACTACCTTGAAAAATTGATTGGCCTCTTTCTCTTTCTCTCTGGCGCTTACGCAGTGGCAGCGACAACGTCGGCAGCGGCGGCCGAGTTCTCTCCTGGTGGCGAATTGGAATCTCCTCTCTCTTTCTCCTGCCTCTTCCAGAGCAGCGACGGACTCGTTTACGGAGCTCTCGCTTCTCTATCGAGTTCTCGCATTGCACCAACGCGCTCCTTTCGACGCCGACTCTCCTCGGAGCGGGACTCAAACTCTGGTTCCCAGGAGCGACATCTCTACCGGAACAGGAACGCGACCGAACGACCATTCGTCTCTGACTCTTCTCGCTCTCGGGATCACTCTGCCACTCCGACTTCTCAGGGTGAGGAAGGCGCCGCTTCTGTCAAAAAAGATCTTGATGATTTTTCATCGCGGCACCAACGTCAACGACGTCCCTCTCGTACTCTCAACAAAGTTAGTCGCCGAATTGAGTGCTCGGCCAATCTTACTTTCTCGAAGGATGGAGTCTACGCAGTCGGTGAGTTTTCGTTCTTTTTTGTTTTTTCTTTCCTTCTTTAATTATTTGTTCGTCGTTTTGGTCTGTTGTTGAGTTTATGATAAAAATCAGAAACATCTGGTTTTTCAATTTCCGATTTTTTTTATCAAAGCAAATATGATTTTTATATAGTTTATATTTACCGTATATTTTTGGAATGTTTGATATTAAGTTAGATTAAGTTGATTTAAAATCTATGGTAAACTTTTTCATCGGTTACCTATTTAAGGAAAACCAATTAGATATTATTCAACTTAACCGAGATAAAGTTAAAATATACGTAACGAAATTTCGTTATAAAACGAAACTTTTTTAAAACTGCTCTGCCCCTGATGGTGAGCTTCTGCCGGAGCACTGAAGCGCGGAGGTTAGAACACTTCTACAGGCGCCGAATAAAATTACAAACTTTAACAGTATAAGACAAAAGAATTTTTCAATTTGAATTTGAAATAATTTCAATTACCACAAATTAAGTGACGTAACTATTATAATTTTAATTTACCCGATTTTTTTGCGTTCCACCCCTGAACTGACCTATTTTCTTTATCGATCCAATGAATGGTAGTGAATGCCAGGGGATAAGAAATATTCACAAAGAATTATTCATAAATATCGTTAAGAAAAACGTGAAACAGGTTTTAAGTACGATTTTCTAACCAGTCAAAGTAGAAGCCTCACGATATAATAATAATAATAATAATACCTTTCTTTATTCATGGGCCAATGAAATCATTTTCTTTAGAACTACTTATAGATACGAAAATCTAATTTATATAAAATTATAATAATATTTAAATTCTTTATTCTGAATTTGAATTTATCCAGTTAGGTTTTCATGAAGTTACTGGCTACAAACGTGTAGCTATACTTGAAGATTCCGTACTTTAGCCACTAGATAACATAAGTTATATCAGTTTAAGCTTCACGTAGCCGTATCCGATCCTCATTTGAGATTTAAAGTCTTAAATTTGAAATTTTAAAAATCACATTAGATATAGCATATCTACAAGCCCACTTTTCAATATTTATTCGTGTTTGGCGTCGTTAAGGATATGTTAATTTAATTTTTCATGTCTGTATCTCTTTGCCCAATCAATGCAAAGCGATTCTTGAAAAATATTGTATTTTTCATTCTACGTAAGACTTCACCTTTAAAATAGCGTGGAAAAACTTTTATAGAATATTTTATAAATCATTTTCGAATATCCATGGTGAAATATTAAGAGGTTGTCATTCTCTTTGGCCTCATCGCAGTTTCTCTTTCTCCCCCGCAACGCACTACTCTATATTTTATAAAATATAGATGTTTCAGTTTGAAATTTCAGCGGGTGTAAAGCTAGTTACTTCTCTATCTCTATAACACAAAGGATCACCCACAATACAAATAATTCATCTCTATTTTCGTACTGAAATCTCAAAATGATTTCGACATTTAACTTTGCTTATAGACGAGTTTGCAAAATAATGGAAACTGAGTCAGATTTATACGTGAGTTTTAAACCTCGTAAGGATGAAAATAGTTTTAAAATTCGATTTTGAACGCGTTGAAGCCTAAATTTGAAGCGAAAATGAATAAAAATTCGTTTCACTAGCTCTTCCTGACGGCTTTTCCAAATAAAAATACTCCCGACTCTTTTAGAAGAGGAAATATCATTGGATAGGGAAATTTAGGGAAAAGGAGTCGACGTGTTATTAAAATAAATTCAAAACGGATCAGAATATTTTTTTGGAAGTTAGTTTCGGACGACGAATGGTTAAATCGAATGTGTAAAGTACATTCTGATCTCTCGAAATATTTAATATAAATCTTAATTCTGCAGTTCATAATTTCTAAAATTAGTTAATATTAATAAGCAAACGAGTAATTTAAATATAAAATAGTACGTCGACTATAGTTTCAGCTTAGTTGAGCCATCATCGAGATGACTTATTAAATAATAAAAAAATAAAATAACTTCAGGAAATATCTTTGGAATGACTTCCGGTGTTAAAAACAAAGTATTAAATTTAACATAATTATAATTATTAGTACCAATTATTTAATATATTCTAGAGCATTCTAATTTAACCCCGTTAATCTAGAGAGGGGAGTAAAGCGATTACATCCCACCGTAATTTAAAATCAATTCAATTCAGTTCATAACTGTTTATTTACGTTATATTAATATCAAACTTGGAGAAAATAATTTATCATTCGCTTCGATAAACGTCAGGATACGAAGATGTCAATTTGAGGAAACTAATCATATTACCGGTCCAGTTTGACTGGCGGGAAAATTTCGTGGATCGAAGTTTGGGATTTAATTTAAGAAAGGGTGAATTACCTAAGTGACATAGCGGTTCTGTCTGACATTAATTAAACTAAGCCTTAAATTACGGAAGAAAGATTATTATTTAGACGTCTAATATTGGAATTAAACTTACAGTTTACTAATGCACTTATGATAAAAGTTAAATATTTGTAGGTCTATAACAAAAATAAAAATACGACGAAAACGCGCGAATCCCTGGATAAATTTCGGAAACACGTATATGTTGATGGTAGCCCCAAAATCCTGGGATCCCCATCCCTCGATCTCGAGAGCCCCAAGCTATATATTATCCCCTGAGAATTTCCCCGCGATTTCTTATAGGCCTTATACATCGGAATATCTTTACACTCTGATCTTTATTATATCAAAACGTTCGAATAAATACTAACAATATTAGAAAAGGTTAGATTTACCCTATGATATAGTATTCTATCTGTCTTCCAACCTTTTCGTTTTAGGCAATTCCCTCGTTAGTTCTATTCTATTGAACATTAAATATATCGGTGTTCTCAACTTGAATAAAACATTTTTTAAATATATATAAAGCAGATTATCTTTTTTTTTCCTGTAAATATTACTCCCTGGATAAAATCCCTAATATTTCTCAAAGTTTTGAAGCTTCGATTTTTAAGCGTTATCGTTAAATGGTTCGGGAATTTATATTTAACTTGTACCCTTTTAAATTTAAATATTAATTCCCCCCCCCCTTTTCCCGAAATCTGGTTTCATCAAATATTTAAAATATTGCCCCGAAGCGACTAGGAACATTTTTAGTTTAAAGAGAACGTGAAATACCCTTCCTTAAACCAAACTCGATTAGCGTTAATTTAGTTAAAATTAAATATAAATATATTACCATTTTAATTAAATATAATCAATTTTTAGTCGAAATAAAGAGCAATTAATTTTGAATCTTCATTTTTAAGTACGCCCCCCCATATAGGTTGTTTTATCTTTTGTTAGTTGCCTCAAAAACTGGGCTCTATTTATCCATAATTATATACAAACCAATAAGAGAACCGGAAGCTTAACTTAGTTTTCTGACAAATTCAGATGCAAAATTAAGAATGTATGAAAGAACATTACACCAATAAATCCCAAACTCTTTCTCTCAGGTAACTAGTTTAGGGTTGAGCCCAGTAGTCCTTTCGCGTAACGTTACTCAACGCGCATTAAGGAAATAGTCTTCAATAGCCAATCAGGTGTGTCTGTATATGGCGTAAGAATCTTCACGGTCATCACCATTCGGAGCGAATTCTTCAGGCTAGATTCTATGATAATAAATTCTATTCTTGCCCTTATTAATTTGAAATAATTCAAAAAAAGTTACAACATATTATCAAGAATCCATTCAGGTTCCATAAGAATATGGGAGCATAGCTTTAGGCTCTGGTACCATCCTCCCAATCTTTGTAACAAAAGTTCGTCCGCAATTTTCGCAACATTTGTACGCTTAAATCTTTTTTCAGTCGGCTCCATTTTTATTACCCAAAATATTATGTCAAGGTCGTTAGTGGCGCGGGTTAATAATAGTTGTCAGGAGCGATTTACTTGAAAAATCGATTCGAAGCGGACGAACTTTTGCTACAAAGTTTGGGAGGATGGTTATTGAATCGCGGCCCTCCCATATTCTTATGGAACCTGAATGGATTCTTGATATTATGTATAATAATTTTTATTCTATGGTTAATTCTAGTTTTTCTTCCAAGTTATAGATCTTCTCTTTAAGAGTAAAGAATAATTTGCAATTTACGTTTCTTTCATTTTACTCTCTCTTTAAAAATCTTGAAATATCCAAATAAGATATGGCTCTCTTTTGGGACGTCCTCCCCTCGCCCTCCCTCTTCGTCCTTTACCGATATTTTGGGGATCCTTGCGGGGATAAGGGTCTAGAGGAGCTTGGAGTTGAATATACTATATATATACGTAACTCGTCTTGCTTGTCTTCTCCATTGCACGGTGTATTGGAGCTCGATCGCCGAGGCCTACGGGTCGATGATTATTCGTGCGTGGCCCTTTTGGATTTGGCGCCCTTCATACCCGCGTGTCTCTTATGTACAGGGTGAGAAGATCATCCGAAGCTACTCTTTCTGTATCCGATGAACCTTGAATCGGAATAATATCGCGTAATTATCTCGACGTCTTAGCAGAAAGCGAAGCTAAGCCACTCGTAAACTCTGGGATTTAAGATAAAGCTAGACTGACTTCCAACTCGAAGCGGAATTAATTTTAGTTGTACAGGCCTACGATTAGTTCTAAATCGGTAATTTACCCTGGTAAAAACATTGAATTTTTTCAAATAATAATTTTGTTCGCGTTTGACAGTGAAGTTCAGTATTTCGCTTAAGTCTGGTTAATTTGAAAATTTAATTTTTGTTAGCTAGGGAGTTTAAAAATTAGTTTTATGTTAGTCCTAAAATTTGAAATTGGGTGTAATTTAGTCCTAAAATTAGAAAATTGGGTTTCATTTTAGCGGGAAATTTTGAAATTGGGCTTAATTTTAGCCGGAAAATTTTAAAATTGGTTTAAATTAGAAACTTGGGTTAAGTATTCAAATTAAATTGGGATAAATATTTATTGTTTTTAAATAATGATATAAATAGTTGTATTTGAAAATTAGGATAAATAGTTAATTCTATTTGAAAATTGGGTTGAAATGAGAAACCAATTAAAAGTGATAAAATTAGAGATTGTAAATTTCAAATGATCAAAGAAAATCAAAAGTAATTGTGTGCCTTTAGAAGTCTATAACGATTTCAGCGCCACGCTTTATATAATGCTTTCAATAACTGTAATGAAACTGTCAGATTAGTTTCGGAACACACCCTGTATAATTCCACGCTAGCGTCTCTCTCTCCATTTCTCTCTCTGCTCTCGAATCTCCCAAAAAGCGGGACTGCACGCGAGAAGCGGGGATGAAATCGAATGGGTTTATAACGTCCCTGCAGCCGAAAACCGATGTTAAGCGGCGTGTATTGGATATCCTACCCCGAATCCCTATAGACCTTTCTTCCCTCCCTCCCTTCCACTTCTCAGTGCGTATATCTGAACGGCCGCTCAAGATGAAAAGACATATCGAATATAATTTCGCTAGATTTGACTGCTAATACGTTGTAAATTGGTCGATCTAAATCGTACGTGCCTCTGTCCAATTGTAACGTGAGATATTAATGATGACTAGCTCGCGGGAGTTCGTTTAGATCTAAATCAGTTTGCTACTTAATAAAAACACGACAACCGTATTGTATGTTTTGTAGACGCGAATTCTCTGACTTTACAAAATACAGAACTTCCCCCTATTTATAAATTTTCACTAAATTAACTGGTTTTGGTAAAAATAAAAGAACAGGGCGACCGAGGAGGAACCGCCTCTGTGAGGGGAAATAAGTTTTATAAAATTTGTTTCATCCCCTTTGCCTGGAGAATTTAGTCCAAGTAGCTAAAGCCGCTTCCAAATAGTTCGAGTCTTTGGGCGCGGAGAGAAGATATATAATTCCTCTCTCTCTGTCTATACGGGTCCGTAAGATATTACCTCATCGAACTGGAATTTTATTGGCTGGCTATATCACGGGGTGTCTTTAACAAAGTGTTTTTATTTAAATTAATTTAACTAGACAGTAGTTAAGCAAATGGTCATACGAAGATTAATCTGGGATAAGCATTCAATCCACCTGGTTCAAACTGTAGAAATAAAACCGACAGTAGTCACGTGTTGAGGCCTATATCGTCCCAGCTCGGTCCAAACCCATTTTTGCTTTTACTGAATTCTAGAACATTTTCCATTTAAGTTATTTACAGCATTCTCGCACCAAGTGAATGGCGAAGATTAATTCTTAGTTTTAGGCACGAGCAAAACTGAAAGATCCTTTTATCTCAAAGTAGGCGTAGGCGTATAAACGGATATCTCGTGGCCTTGTTCTGTTAGCGCTGACAAATCAAAATTAAACCCATCACTATAGAAATGGGGTATAAAGTGAAAGATGGACACGTACGTAGTTTTGGAAAAGATTTCGCTAGCTGCTTCATATTGAAAATCTTGTTATAAGACTATATGGCCACACGCGATCGCTATATACTCCTGTGTAAAGGAAGCCCTACGCAAATTATCTATCCTCCGATTATAGCCCGCTTGTTCAGTCTAGCCTAAAGTCCAAAAGACGGAAACACCGAGACAGATTCTATAAATTAATACAGTGTATATGTCTTGATATGGATTTAGTAAATCCAAGTTTTTGGTCTCTCTATATCTATTTATATACTGGATGCGTAAGGATTCTTTTCCGAGCCACAGACATTGGCGTTTCTCTATCTCTTCTTATTTTTATTCTTTCTTATTTCCCTGAACCCCCGAGTATTTTTCCTCTGGCTCTCGATAAGCCGATTTGTATTTTTGGCTATGACTAAGATAAGGGCCTCGTTCTGCCCCTCGGCCTATAGTTGCCCGCAGTGAGCCTATGCCACTTATAAGAATTCTTTCCGTATCTCTTATATTCGATATATAGTTTCGATTGACTGGCCAGTTGTTTTCCTACTATGGTTTTTCCCCGTGTAACTCTTGGACACGCTTAGAGCCGCAGTTTATCTCTATGTAGAATTTTCCTACTATATAGTTTTGTTCGAATTGTAACAATTTCTACGGTTCTGATTTACTATACGCGTACGGAATTGGGTCAATTGGTTCAAGTTTTGAGTTGAAAAAATTTGAAAGATTCGGATAACTTAAGATGACGATTTTTAATTTATGTAGTGAGAACAAGGCTCCCATCTTTCATTCAAAGCCGCATCAATATTTGATTTGATAGTACGGTATATGCAGTATGTATAAAACCTTGTATAAAGATTTAACCAAACAATCCTAAGCTTTCCACAAATAAGCTCTGTAACCAAACTTATTTATAGCCTCCCACCCCCTCCAAATAAACCCAAAAAACTAACGATACTGCAGTGGTTTCTTGATAAGGATTTTAGTTAATCCTCTTATTTTTTTATAAATATAAATATAAAATAGATACTTGAAACTGCATTAAAAATAATGAAATAATTAATTTCAAAGTTATTTTATACTAAAGCTCCTTAAAGGGAGAATGCAACCTAATTACAAGTGATTTTTTTATCGATTCCTTATCGTTTAAATAAGCCTAATCCACCGATAAAAAGTTTACAATACAAATATTAAACTAGAAATAAATTTAAAACTTACCCTGAAAATAGGCTTAGCGGGATTGATGGAGATCCTGAATCGCGTCCGTTTAAGGTCTAGCGACCAATGAGCGAAAGTCCGTCGTTCACGCAAGATCTCCACGAGACTTACGTCGCGCGCGATTGGTCGCTAGACCTTACACGCGAGGAAAACAGGACCTCCATGAATCCCGCTAAGCCTATTTTCATGGTAAGTTTTAAATTTATTTCTAGTTTAATATTTGTTTGTTAATTTTTTAAATAGTGGATTAGGCCTATTTAAACAATAAGGAATCGATAAAAAATCACTTGTTGTTAGGTTGCATCCTCCCTTTAATGCATTTTGAGTGTAAAATGTAATTTTATGGTTGTTTAACTTGCAGACTAGTCTAGCTCTAGGTAAACTATCACATATTTAGGTACCCATGAATAAATTAGTGTCTCATTAGACTCGCTATCGTGTATAGCAGGTATAGGCGTTACCTTTCTATGGTGAAAATGATACTAATATTTGAAATGTCGATTTTCGTAACGTAAACAGTTAAACGTATGCCTAATTGGTTTGATAGGAAGTAAAGAAAATACTTAACGCCAACGTCACCAAGTTTAAAGCTCCTCCCATTACAGAGGTAGTCATATTTTCATTGCTACATAATTTAAAGTATACTTAGTAAGTCGGAAACCTTTAATTTCATATAAATCTTGGCGATACGCAAACCAATGTAGTTCGTTCAAAAAGTTATTTTATTTCACCAAACAAATAAGACCAATCCATAAATTCTTAACAAAGAAACAAATAAAACCGTTTTTAGAAACTTATTTTAAATTCAAAAAGATTAAGTTACATTTTGGTTCAAGTGTAGTTTACAATATGCATAGAACTGAAACGAATAGCAAAATAATATTCGTTGCTAACTGAGTTTGAATACACGTACTTGTACGTAGAATATAATGTATTCGGGCGAATACTAAAATTATATTACTAAGGTACTCTTTAAAACAATAAAAATGGAAGTCAAGGGGGCCTGCGAAAAAAGTATTGGATAGTGGGAAGCTATACTTCTCGAGGAAAAATAATAAAAAATGAAAATTATATTTGAAAACTCCGCCTGAAGGCGATTTAAATGTAAACGATATGGTTTATATTTCCAGGGGTACATCTTAAATTTAGAATCAGGTTTGAGATTTCACTACGTAAAAGGATATGTTCCTTCTATCTTTAAGAAAAGGACTTAATATTGATAAAATGTAAGGTTACCTTAGAGGCTCTGATAACCGCAACTTATTCCCACTCTTATAGATTCCTCGAATTTTCTCCTTCATATAATGTTGTATAAAAACCAACGGAATATAAAAATACGTAGAAAATACTTTAAAAAGAGGAGGATGTCTTTCCCAGTTTAGGAGGACGGAAAGATCCCTAGAGGGCGTGCTGCTAGAATAAGTTGCTTGTGGGTTAAAGTATTAGTTGCACCGTTTTTTTTCTGTAAACTTTAAAATTATATAATTTCTTGGCCAGGAATTCATATATATAAATATAGCCCAAGAGCTCAGCACCTGAACGTCAATCGTAGATTATCTCTGGAACCAGAAGCCGATGAAACCCTCCTTTGAAGTCCATTACTCCCTGGTCTTGTCTACCCCTCTCTGTATGGGCTAGTTTCAAAAAGCACGATTCGTACGCCTCCTAACGGTAGATAATTTCGGAGCGGGAGTTCGTCGAGCGAATATCTCTAGCAGCCTTGGAGTTCGTCAAAAAAACGTCGTCGTTTGTGGAGAGAGAGAATTTCCAATTTTCCGTAGACGGGGGGTATGAAGTAGGACCCCTCCGATCTCGTAAAATTATGAATTTTACCCATACAGAGAGGAGCGCTATATGGAACATTAGAGTAGTAGACTTCAAAGGAGGGTTTCATCTACTTCTGCTGGAAAGTAAAGATTATTTTCATACGAAAGGCAGGACTTTATGGATTAAGTACCTTTACGAAAAAGACCGCGCGAAAGCAAACTGATCACGTGCTAGAATGCGCGAGAATCCACTTTAGGCTCTATAAATAGTCACGCGACTATAGTGATGACGTAATATTGCGGGGAATGTTAATTTTAAAGATTTCGTAAATGGCGATTATAAAATATGTACTGTTGCGGTAATTTAAATTATGAAATTTATGGTTATATATATTTTGAATCGTTTTTAACGGCTTCTCCGAAAATTCTACTCCATTTCCGATTTGGAGTTCTTGAAAAATCGGTGACTGTCTCACTTTAAAAATAATTAACCCTGAATTGTCAGTCATATGAAGTTTAGAAAGACTTGATCAAAACCTCTCAAGTCCGGTTATCTAGAAAATGTTTAGTTTAAATGACTTAATACCACTGTTCATAACCCTTTAAAATATATGCCCACCCACCTAAACTATTTCTAAAATGTTGAACTGAATATTTTTAAAAAAATATTTTATTTTTATTCAAAGGTGCACTTGAAAAATAGTCGGTATTGCTCTAGGCTAAGAAAAGTGTAGAAGGGTATATAGAGTAATAATAGTAGTGCCCGGACATACCATAGTCGTCGTATAAAAAAATTGGGGTTTTTTTTGGTCCCATCATTTTCAAATAGGAGATTCTTTTTCATCCTGAGGTTACAGTAGCTACGGAACTTCATCGTACTATTTATATTCTTCATTTGCACGCTGTGACCCTTGGAAGGGCCTTAAATTCCTATTTATAAACCTGTTATTCTATGGGAATTTTGATCTTACCAAGACTGTAATTGAATATATATTCTAAAGACGTTGAAATTTAGAAATGAAACCTTGCGCATCTAAGCAAAATATATTCTTTTGGTATAACCGACAGGTCTTCTTTATTCGTACGGTTGAATGCATATAGGAAATGTTTTTATGTTTATTCGTACGGATTTAGAAATCGATCAGTTTTTTAAAAGCGCCAATTCCTCTCGTATTTAAATAAAGGGAGGGTCAAATTTCAAGAGATATAATAACTAAACCTTTATGTTGCGTATAGGGCCTTCTTGGGAATTTTAAAAATCCGGGAAGGATAACCTGGCTCTTTTTAAAATTTGCATAGTTTATATCGAATATATTAGATAATTTATTCAAAATCTATTTTTCACGACTTTCATATTTGTTTCATAATTTATTTCAAAGGTTTAATACTTTTAAAGCGAGGATTACATAGTTTTTTCAGCTTATTTATCGAAGCCAATTTTCGGGATATAAGTAATTGATAAAATCAATTTCATTTTCCTTTTCAATCTCTCTTGAAGAGTTTGTCGCCCTGGAATTGGGTGACGATCGATAGGAGGATAGCTTTTATCTCTTATTTAATAAAGTGCGTGAGAAGGTGCCTTTGGGAATATTTTTCTGACAGTTCTAGTGACTGGGCTTTTGGATAGTTTTTTACCTACTCGTCTTTCGTTCAGTTGCTAAGGAATAAGCTTTTAATTCATTAAGCCACGATGCCTTTAAAGTGGATTTCTATGCAATTCCTAAAAATTAAGTCATTTATAAATGAAAATGAAACGCGCATATTTAAATTTATTACTAAAAAAAAGTAGTTTCAAATTGGAGACAGCTATAGCTTTTGCGAATTAGGGTTATTAAATTAACTATTTCAAATCTCAAATTATACTCAATAATAACCTTAGAAGGCTACTAAATCTCTCAAAGGTGTTTCAGTTTATTACAAAGATTAATCAGATCATATATTTTTCGTCTGGATGATAAGAAAATTAAATTTTAATTTTCCATCATTAATTTTAACGTGGCAGTCTTAATCTAAAACTCCTTTGTCTCCTTTTAATATTTTATGATTTTTTAACTCTCCCTAAAATCGATTATATTAGAAACCTTGTGTAAGGTGGTCCCGTTTTAAACTCATTCCCCACATCTGTCGCTCTCCCATCTTTTATCATTCATCGTATATTACGCTATATTATGTTTAAAGATACGCGCCAGCTCGAGGCGACCCTATTTAAACAGAGGGTAATCTGGGTAAAAGAAAAAAAGCATGTGGTATATATTATTTATCGATTAAAAAATGATTTTCATCATAATCATTTCATTATCCCTTTAAATTAAAGTTTATCGTTTGGCTATCAGTTGACGAGCTGTAAAATTGCATGCCTCTTATCTTTGGGTACTATAAAATGTATTGTTAAATCTGTACGTATTTCATCCCCATCTTTTGCTCTTGAGCTTCCCCCATCATTTATATAGAATGCGTAATAATTGTCCTGGGATCTTCCTCATGAAAAGTAAAAAAAAGTGAGAATGCTAGAATGCGCGAAGACGCGATGGTCTAATAAAGGTGGGTGCGCACAGATCAATTTTCACGCGTTTCACGCTCGGGTGCTCATAGCGTGAAACGCGTGAAAATAGGTCTGTGTGAATCCGGCTTAAGGCAATGATGTTATATAGGTCTAAGGATGCTAGCGCGATGTCCGAAGATAAACTCTGCTATTCTATTGTATTGCTGCAACCCTTTTCTCTATGCGGCAATCGATAAAAGCGACTCGGCCAATTTTCCGCGCTCTTTAACACGTTCCATTGTATTTATGCCGGGCGCAGACCCAAAATAGCCTCTCTTCTTTAATAAAGACTTAAGCCTATAATATATGTAATAAAATAAAAAATAAAGCTGGGTTGTACTTGAAAATAATTATTAAACGCGGGTTTTCAAGATGTTCAATGGGCTTTAGCGGAAAATATAGTTTTAGACTAAAAATAGATCTACGAAAATATTTTGGTTGCGTTGATGGGTTCTATTATCACCCCGAAAAGCTGTAAATCAATGGCGGATTAATGAACAATGTTAAACCTTCATAGCCTGGAATAAAAGTAGTTCTTTCTTTTAGAAATTATATAATTTTAGACCTAACTTTAGATTATACTTACATCCTTGAAAGCGACCTAAATTACCATTGTAAAATCGATTTTTCTACGCGAATTTCGCTTCATTCCAAGATGAGCTTTGGTCGATTTATTTTTAACGATAGACTGCCGATTTTATCTGGTTTTATGAGTATATAGCAAGCTTGGAATCAGTTCGTATCTCCATCATATAACGCTTAGAAATAACCCATTCTTAGGTTGCACCTAACAATATATCATCATAAAAGGGTAACAGGGGCTGTAGGAGATCTTTTTCTCTTCCCTCCCCCCAATCATTGTCACGTCGGTTTCCATTCAGCTGCTGGCCTTAATATGATCAGGATACGATGGCGAGTTTACGCCCCCAGAGTGACCTAGACAGCTACCCTTTGTTCGACCTCTCTCAGTTAACGTAGAGATCTTAGTGGGGAAAGATAAATTTGTATCAAAGGACGCTATGGAAATCCACCATCTGTGGCTTTCTTCTCGTTGACTGAAACAATTCGCGGATAGTTGAGAAAGGGACATTCGATACCTTTGACTTTTTCTTCTCCGACCTAGTTTAACCCCGAGTTCTTTTCCTCTCCCGGTCCAAGCTCCTTTTATCCATTTGATCGGATAGCCGGTCAAGCGAAGAAACTGAACGAACGGCAAATTTCATTTGTGTTCGAGATCTCTGAATACCCTATCGTTATGGTCAGAAGTAACAACGTGTTTGCCGAAAGTGTGATAATCTTTCAGACTTCTAAGTTATTTTTAACGCAATTCCTTATACCGACATATTAATGATAGACAATTTTATAGACTTAGTAAGGCTTAGCGGAGTTTAATATTAATTATACCTTGTTAATCAAGTTTAGTCATTTAGGTATATTTCAGGAGTATCTTTTTTCAAAAATCATAGTCTCACCCACAAATTAAGAAATTTTAAAGGCTTAGCGGAGTTTAAAATTAAAAAAATAACGTGGAATTGATTAAAATTTATTTTATTTCGGTTTTTATTAAATATGGTTATTTTTAAATTGAATTCCACATCTCGCTTATATTATGTAAAATTTCAAAAACTTAATATTTAGGTTTAGCGAAAATTTTAATTAAAACGCCCGCTGATTGGTTCAAAGTTTTAACCAGTAACAAACGAAATCAGATTTAATATTTTAAAGTTAAATACACTCTAATATGGATTTATTTCTCTAACTAAATTTTGGTTTCTCTACGAACATTTCTACAGGCGTTGCCGTAAGATCGGCTTGTAAACTTAACCCCTATCTGTTAGCCTTCCCATGTGCTAATTTTAAAGCACTTTTTCAGGATTTGGCACCTTTTGATTATCTGAAAAAGTTTAGCATTGTTGCGTAAATAATAATATATTTTTTGATTCTTGATATAAAGAAAAAAATGATTGTCCATTAGTTCCAAACTATTTGTATTGACTTCTAGTATTTTTTGGAGTAAACACATACCTTATAGATCCAATCTATAAAATGGGCGTTGGTCTATTTTTGATCAACTATATTTCATTTTCTAATAATAATCTGGGAACCGTTATTATCATTGGGTGTGGTACCATTTTGCCTTATCTGAATGTCAGTAATATACATTTTCTATATCGCCTATAACTAGCCGCGAGGCCATATCGTTCGTCGTAATAAATTATAGGTCCTGAGCTAACTCGTAAGGAGAAGTTAGGTTCATTAATAAAACCTCGGAGATTTTTAAAGTCGGTTGGCTGCTCCGATTTAACCCTTTAAAGAGAGTATGAAAGGATGAAATTAAGAAATTCTTGACCAAATTCATTCAAACAAAAGTGGAAATTAACAAAACCTCGTGCGTGTCTATAATTTTGGATAAAGAATAAGCAGACGCGAAATTAATTTTTCAATTTGTTCCTACTTTTTCCCGCACTGTTTGCCAGGTTTTGTTGTTCATCTTTATCAATTGCGATAGATGTCCATTGTTAAGTCCTAAGCCTAATTCTTGCGCAATTGTTAAGTTTACGAGAAAACTCGTGTAAAAGAAAAGTTTTGAAAGAACTATTTTAAAAACCCTATTAAGTTTAAAATTGTCTGTGATATTTTTTTAAAGTAGGGTCATTCGGGTTTAATTATATTTGTGGTTTAGAAAAATCGATAAAAATTTAAATTTGTTACTTTAATTTCTTCTTCAACCTCCCTTTGAACACTAGCACTCTTTTCCTGTACAAACTTTTGTCAGGTTTTAAGCCGAAGTTAATGACAAATTTGGTTAGAACGAGGAGCCATACACTGTTAAAAAAAAGGGGGCTATCTAGTACCGAAAAAGGTATTTTTCGATGCATCCCCAGGCGACCCCTTTTCGGTATCATAAAATACCCCTTTCAAGAAGTACGATATAATACCTTATTATTAAGGTATCCTTTGAAACCGTTTTTCCAAAAAAGGATTTTTTTGGAACCGAAATGGGTATCTTATATGACCTAAGAAACCTTTTTTCATTTTTGAAAGGTACTGCGTGATACCACAAAGGGTACCTTATAATACCCAAAAGGGTCGAAATAATACTTCCTTGATTAAAAAGGAACTGTATGAGACCTAAATGGGGATCATATCATACCCAAAATGGCTCTTAATAATACTGGTAAAATTAAATAGGTACTGCTTGATACCAGAATGGGTATCCTATAAAACCCAAAATGGCTCTTAATAATACTGGTAAAATTCAATAGGTACTGCTTGATACCAGAATGGGTATCCTATAGTACCCAAAATGGCTCTTAATAATACTGGTAAAATTCAATAGGTACTGCTTGATACCCAAATGGGTATCCTATAATCCCTTATATGATCGATATATCGAAAACAAATATTCCAAGGGTAGAACGTGTTTATTTTTAATAATAGTAAAATTTCAAATACCGGTACATTTTTAAAATACTAATAGAATTAGAAACGTTGAATAGTTTACGGAGAGATTTAGATTTCCAGATAATACAAATTGGTTTATTTATGGCGTTTCTGAGGTGAGATTTTTGTCCATTTTTGGGCAAATTCAAAATCAAGTACACTATAAAAAATTAATATTATTAGTTTTATAAGTATTATTGATGTGAAATTTAAGGATAAATAACTATATTACTTTAAATTTGTGTTCAGTCGTTTTCTTGTAACTAAAATAATACACGCTAAATGTTAGTTAGATTAAAGTAATTAAAATTTAAATAATATAGAATTAAATAAACATCATTATATTACCTTATCAATATGAGAAGTTCCGACGCTTTTCTTGTGACATGAAAGTATCCAGTATATTTGAATTAGATTTATTTAAATTTAAATTATATTGATATAAAAATAAATGAATATCATTACATTACCTTTTAAATTCGAGAAAATCCGACGCTTTTCTTCTGATGAAGAAATTACGCACTAAATTTGAATTAGATTTAAATAATTAATAATTAATTAATATTGATATATAAATAAATTATCAACATTTATTTACCTTATAAATATCACTTTATGAATGCTTTTCTCGCATTTCAAGTTGAGTTCAAGAATTTAATACCACCACGAGGCTAACGCGCTTACACGACTACCACATCCAAATTCCAATTCCAACAGAGATGCCAGAATATTTTTTTAGATCCCGCACAAAACCACCTTGAAAACTAGCCCAAATTCCCGCCCAAGCCAAAATCCCACAGTAGCCCAAATTCCCGCCCAGTTTAAAAAGAGATACCCTTTTTTTCGGAACAAAAACTGGCACCCCATGGTGAAAATCTACAAAACTTTCTCTGGTCAGGTGGTATAACAATAACATTGTCCGAGGAGAAAGAAAAAACTAAAAAAAGGACGTTGTATTATTATTTTCCTTGCGTTTTACGAGATAGCACGTTACTTCCCCTCGAATTTTTTAAACCAGCCCAAAAAACCGCCTCCCGCCCAAAGGTTTATTTTCCGCTATAGCATCCTCAAAGCAGCCCAATTTGGGCGGAAAACCGCCCATCTGGCAACTCTGAATTCCAAAGAGAAAAATAATCAAAATGGCGACATAACGATGGCTTTTTCTCTAAAATTTTTCAACATAAGACTGGTCACGTGATTTATGCACCAAACTTTGCAATCTTTTAATGCTTTAAGTTTCCTATTGAAAATAACCGGTTTTCTATGGATAAAATTATGTTATCCAAGCTTGCTATCAACAATCGGCAAACAATTTTACTTTCTTAAATTGAAGGTCACTCTCCATTGTATAGTACGAATTCTAACTCCTCCCTCCAATTCCGAGAATCCCCTCAACTCTTCTTGTTTTCCAATACCCATTATGGTTTATGTTGGTACCTTATTGCCAGATAAGGTGTCCATAAATACCTTAAAATCGTAAAATACCTCTTCTGGAATCTTTCAGTACCCATGCTAAGAAAAAACCGGTTGGGTACCTTTCAAGGTACTAGAGTATACCTCAAAGTATTTTGAAGTACCTTCAAAATACCTTTTTTTTTAACAGTGTAGTCCTATTCAGTTTGAGTTTTCATCACGCGAAGAAGCTACAGACTCCCTCTTATATTTTTGAAATTAATAGAAATAAAATGGTAGCCTGGGTTTCTACGTACAGAAAACTATTCCTGATTCGGACTAAAGGAGAGGAAAAAGGGGTGAATCGAGAGGGAACTTCAAGTACAAACTTCAAAGAGAGAGAAAGAGAAAGCTTGATTCGAATCAGTTTAACACTTGAGCTCGTATAAAGCTATGGTTCTCCTCTAAGTTTCGCTCGGAGTAGAAGGTGGGGTATAAGTTTGATGCCTGCTAAAATTAAAGTATGAATTATTGAGTGTAAACCGGCGCCACCTCAATTTAAATTTCTAACTCATTTTGGGATCCGGAGAGTCGCGATGAACACGCTTTTTGGCGCTTTTTGGTAAATTTATAGACTACTTTTCTAATCTCTTATTTGGGAATTCGCAAACCCCCAACTCCCGCGACTGATATAAAACCACGCCCTGGAGCAGCTACCAAGCTACCCACAGTTACACTAGCTGTAAAGAAGCGTTTCCAAAGATAAGCTCCCTTTAGAGGAAGGCGTGATAATATTTAGTTATATAGCTCTTTTTTTTATATTTCAAGTTTTCTATCCGTCTTTTCTCCATTTCTCTAAGTGAGACTGTTCCCATTTTGTTTCGAATGCATATGGATTAAATTTTTTCTTTTGTTATATTATTAAAACGCCATATTCAAAATTTTATTCGTCTGGATCGATTAAGAAACTTCAAAATTAAAATACTAAAGCATAAAATTATTTTCCGATATATGGCGTAGTTTTTATTTCCTGAACATAAAATTTACGAAAGGTTGGACTTTCTGGATTAAGTGCTTGTGGCATCTTTTTTCTATTAAAAACATTTCATTATCCCTTGAAGTATACACGATAAAAGTATATTTTTTATATTCTATAACAAACTTCAATCATCTTATATAAATTTGGTGGCGCCAATATAGTCCTGGTTGGCGTCTCTTCCTTTGGGAATATAATAACTCTGACCTTTAACAGACTCTAAGGGGTGGGGAGATAAACTTCCCTCTGTCCATTATTTTTATCCACACTTCGGGTCAATCGGAAATAAGATAACTTACGAAACTAGTGCGTAGTGATACCAAACGTTAAATTTGATAGATAGAAATAGTTTAAATATTTTTCGGTTGGTACTCACTTTATATGAAATGGGTGCGCATCAACTCTCATTTTACTTTCAAGAGATAGTCTCGTGAAAAACTTATTCAGTATCAGTTTAGTTGTTATTGGAAGGTTATTTGAAAGGGTTTGAAGTAAAATACTTTAGCTCCATTTTTGTTGGGTATATTTGGTCACGTATTCGGAAGGAATTTTTCATTTTTATCCATTTTTGACTAAATTTCCTCAATTGTAAGCCAATTTCTTTCAATATTCTATTGGAGAATATTGAAATTAAACCTAAAACTAACGTTTAGTGAATATTTTCAATTTCCAAAGGTGTAATTTCGCGATTTTGGCGCGAAATAAAGTTGAAAAGTCCCGAAACGAGTCAGGCTGCTTGTGTACTTAGAAGAGATAATGAGTTATTTTATTTTCAATTGATAAAGAGCAGTAAAATATGTTTAAAAATATTTTTAAAACTCGTCAAAAGTTAATTGTGAAAGGTTACGATTTTGAACCCGCTAAGACTAATTTCATTTTCACGCGGAAAACTATACATACTTGTTTTAGTTCGGTTTTCCCTAGACTTCTCCTTGGTGATAACCTTGTGTCCATAAGACCGAAGAAATAAAGAGGGGTTGTATTTTTCTCTTCTTTTTGGGAGAAGGCGAGGGTGGTCCCTAACTGAGAAGATGGAGGGGAGGGGTTTTGCGAGATTGGCTCGCTTGTCCTCCCTGATCAATCGAATCTGCGGTCGAGAAGTTTTTGGGGTTCGTCTTGAATAAGTCATTAGCAACGAATGTATAGAACGGAAAGAGCGAAAACCTACGCGCCCATATAGCGATAGTCTCTTGATTGAATACGGGGTCCAGGACCATTCCGATTGTATCCTTGGGTTTTTATAAGATAGCTTTTGAGATCAACGACGAACCGGAAATATCCTCTTTTTATCCCGTAGGATTGAGTCTCTACGATATATGCTTTCCCTTTTTATTAAGTTGTTTTATAGATACTTAGGACTAACCTAGATTTTTTTGTAATGGTGATTTAGAATTGATCTTTTTCGATGATGCATTAATAACTTGGGCATGATATTAATTTAACCAAACCATATAATTCCACTATAACAGAGGTACCCCATATTGTAACAATCATTTAATCATTTTGATGACTTAAACAAAGTTTCAAATTGAGGAGAATTCCGTTAACCATAATTTTCATCAGTTAACGATCTAACGATGAATCACTTGGAGGTCATTGGTATTTTGACCGACCTTGTCCAACTGAGAAACATAATCTGAAAAAGAATTTAAATCACTAGCGCGAGTATAATAGGAGCGTCTGCTCGATTTTTTGTTTTTATCGTTTGCATTTACTGAGAGTGATAAAGCCCCGTTTTCAATCAAATTTTTTCGAGGTTTCGCTTCTCTGTCACTAGAAGCCTATTTGATTTAAGCTTCAGTTTTATTTTTACTCAAAAACTTGATTCTTTGCCAAATAAACTTGATAGCTTGACGCTGCTGGGCAATTAATTCTACTTATCGGGGAATAATTTAAACTTTGAATAATATCAATCAACTGTTAAATGAAAGTTAACTATACGTGGGAAGTATAGGTAAATTATCGAAATTATAAAACGGAACCGCACCCTTTAGCTACATAGTTTTGAATCGGGTATACGTTCAAAGATGGACTCCTTTCTGCTAGGAGTATGTAGGTATATGACTTAGTATCTTAAAGATGAAAGGTAGCGTTGAGAACGTTGAAACTTTGAAATGATTATGGCTGTCTCAATTGATTCGAGGCGAAATCTATATATATACAATCCAGGCTTTATAATACTTCGCTTATCAAGACGTCTAGCACGTGCTCAATTCGTGTACATTAGAGCTTGAACTAGCGCCGATGCTTAAGTGCGCGGCCGTTCGAACGCCGGATTTATGACCTTTCCTCGAAAAGGGAGCTTACTCGTATAATATCGTACATGTATATCAAAGCGTGATTTTGCGCTCCCCGTGTTTAATTCGAAACAATCTTAGAAAGGATCAGAATCTGTTAAAGAATTATCTAAACAGTGGAGAACTTTAAAACCTTTTTTGTGTCTAGAAATAAAGTACGTCACATATTGGAAAAAAAAAATTACCTTTTTATTTTTGTCATTTTCATTTTGAAGTTTCTTATGAACGCGTCAACGTCTCACTTTAACTCATTTAAGACCTTTCAAGAATGAAACTCGCTACAGAGTGAAAAGCTAAGAACCCTCTTTCCTTCTCTCACTATCTGGGTCTAAAAGTCGTAAAATTTGGAAAAAGATAGCGGACTAATAGAAAAATATACAGTATATAGCTTTACTCTTTCGCAAAAAAAAAAAGAAAAAAATTAAAGCACGGACTACTTTCTTTGTGTAATGTTTAATACTGTGTATCGATCCGCTTTAGCTTTTTCCATTATTTCAAATCACATTGAATTAACAAAAGCATGGAAATATAGTTCAACTTATTGATATCTCTTATATTCCGCTCTGGTTGAACGTTCATCCTAAAATAACTACGATTCTTTCAAATTATTTGAAGTAATGCCTTTGTAAAGTGATTTTAGAGTATACGAAGCTAGAATTTGGCATAATTTAAAGCGATTCCGAGCGATTTAAATATATTATCGTTTCAAATCGATTGGGATACTATAGTTCGAACGTACCTTAATTCATACATATTCATAAACGTCTGTTGTTGAAACCGAATCAATTTGAAACTGGTTCCCGAAGCAGTTTCGAGAAATCGATTTGAATCGATTAGAGGAAAGGCGGTTTCCAATTCACAGGGAAAACGTTTTGAAACTATATTTATTAATTCGATTCTACGCACTAGTATGAACGCGGCCTTTTAATTTCTTATCTATTGCCTCATGAAAATCCTCCTGGGTATTTTACACTTTATACTCGCTAGCAATGGGAAGTAAGCTAGAGCATAAATTTGTTGTAATTTATTGAAAGGATATGAAAAAAATATATACCTCCAAATATAGCTGATGCCCTAAAGTTAAAAGCAATCGGCTTGATATAGCTCTGTGATGTAATATTCTTGACGTATTTTTAAGGGGTTTGCGCTTTAGTGATCCATATTTTTTTTATTACATCCAGGGTTTTTAAATTGAAGCACTTACATCATATATAGGGTCTAAGGCAATTCGCAGAAAATTTTTCCCGAGCCTATAACTTCGATAAAAATTGACGGCAAACGTCTTAAAATTGAGCGTCTAAAGAGACAAAGTATATATATGATATGGGTTTTGTGATAAGGGTTATAAAATAACAACCATCTAGATATATCGTTAAAATTCTAGCTTGAAATGGATATGGAGTATATATACTCTAAGGTTTATATCATTATAGTTATTGACAGGTTTTTTTTAACAGTTAAAAGGTATATGGTCTAGTAAGTTGAGATTAAATTTAAAACTTGATTAGTGTAATTTTCGTTAATTTCGTTTATATAAAATTTCGAAAAAATAATAAGTGTTTTTTAAAATTTAGAATTTTATTCAACTTTAATTTCTATGTCACTATTTGATTACAATCTTTACTTAACATAACGATTAGAAAAAAATTACAATATTTGATTTTAACGCATTTTGTCGCGTGATAAAGTTGCTTTCGCGCCGTCTCTTTCGTGAGAGTACCGAATTAAAAAATTCTACTTTAAGAAGCGGATAAATATATATATATAATCAATTTAATTTAAAAAAATTAAAACTCATTAACCCAGAGGTGTAAAATTTAGAAAATAGGTTTTTAATAATATGAATATAAACAAAAAATATAATTCATAAACCCTGGAAGGATTAACTTCTGAAGAGCGCGACTTTATTTTTAAAAGCTATAGCTCTGTGCAACATGGTCGCGACTATTATCTCTGCCGGTTTTATCTTCGAAACTCCTTAATTCTCGTCTCGTGTTTTGGTATTTTAATCCCAAAACACGCTTTTGGGAGATGGTATAGTTTTCCCCTTTTTAGCCTCTTGAGTTTCTCCTTGGTCCCGAAAGAGCATTTTTCCATAATGAGATTATGAAGCTTTGCTCCATTTTAAATTCGCTATCTTTTATTTCTCTTGGCGCGCGAAGAAAAGCGTTCAACGAGGAGGCGAGAAAAGCTTGGAGTCACAAATCCCTAAAGGCTTGGAATGGCGCTCCGCGGGCCGCGATTTAATTTTGTAGAAAGTGGGGAAAAAAATGAAGTCTCCAAAGTATTTTTATCTTCATCTTCTTATCGTCATTGGTTTTTTTCTCGGAGTATATCAATATAACTGATACAACGAATCTGTCTGACCAAGAATAAGAGCTTTAGAAACTATACTTCGTCAATGTAATCAATAATATTAACCAGTTTAGTACAATTGCTTCGACCAGTCGATTGAATTTTCAATATTTCAATATTATTTCAAATTTAAAAAAAAAACAAATTCGAAGGCATATAAGTAATTTTCTAGTTTATTTAATTATAAATTAACAACGCTCTTTCGTTCGTTCTCGGCTTTCATAAATTAGTTCTTGCAAGTATAGAGCGGTTTATTATTTTTCACAATCAAATAAAAAGCCTCGCGGGTGTCGAAGAGTGTGACTTATCTATATCAAAACCTTCACGACCAAAAATAAAGTTATATATATATAGATCTTCGATATTATACTTAAGGTTTTAGCGAGGGAAAACCGTAACATTGAACCAATGAAGAAACAACGGGGAAAAGAGGAAAAATTGGTTAAAGAGACACTCTGGATGAAGAATAAAAAAACATCCAGCTAATCTTGGTATATCCCTTGCCTCTCAAGTCGAACGGATTTTCCGAAATATATTGAGATTGAGCCATAATCGGATTGGAATCCAGTTTTCAACACTTACAAACTATAGATACACGCTTTCTTCTCCGTGATTGGTTTAAAAAGAATTGGGTAGTAGGAATAGCTTCACTCTCGCTGAAACTTCAACCTTATTCCTATGGGAGGGTGGTTTTGGATTTAAAGTAAACAAGACCAGTCTCTAATGGAGAATGTCTGTAGCGAGACTATGGGAAAACGCTCTAGGAAAAGGCTTACGAATTTTGCGCGATCCGAAAATCTCTCTCTACTTATATTATTTAGTATTCTATTTGAGTTTGCAATGATTACTTTTTATCCTTAGAGATTTTACATCGCGTATCAATCCGCCTCAGGTTTTATCTTTTTTGTAATCTCCCCTTGAACAAAAGTATAGTTATAACCCAAACCAAAAGTATATACGTACTTGTATAAGCCGATGACCGAAGCTATAGCTTTTCCTATAAAGCTCGCTCGAGGCGACAAGTACCGCCTATTGGGTTATCAACTTGATGGAAAGAGGGAGGTATGGGGATGAGTACAATCTGCATGCTCTTATAATACCGCGAGAGATTCAAACCATGTTTGCAATGTGGCCAAAACTGAGTCGGATTAATACGCGATAATTATACTCGTAAAATAAATTTACTTTCGCGCAAATATCTGCTTTTATAGTTTGTTTCAACTTTTAGCGTGCTTGTATCTATTTGATATGGTTGCTTGCATCAGGAATTAACTGTGAAATAAAGATACAAATATATTTTGAGCTAATGAAGTTAGAGAAAAAGGGAAGGAATAAGATATACGGAATCAACCTGGGATATCTTTTTACACGTTGCTTCAAAAAGAACGAACGTATATAATGTTACTATTAGAGTTTAGCGTTTCTGAAGCAGTGAACTTATGTTAGGGGAACGTCGAAAGGATGAATATCATATAGAATCAATCCGAAATATATCGTCGCGCTTATTGGCTGAAGTATGTCGAGCTCTAGGGAGGGAAAGAGGATTTAAGCCTGAAGCGAAGGATAGAAAAATCACGATACAGGAAAAGTTAATCTAAACAGATTTTGGTTTTCTCTCTTTTATCCTTTCCTTACTGCACTTATGGGAAACCACATCGAATGGTTTGGTTTAAAGGCTTGAGGTATATAGATTTTTTATAGATAGACATGGATTATAAATTTATATTATCAAAAATAGATAATCATCCCAATTGATTCAATAATTTTCCAGAGGCTTAAGAAAAAAGTAGCATTCTATGTTCGGCATGCAGTATAAAGCTCTTAGGTTTAAATTTTCTAAGCCTAATTTCCCACAACTTAAAAATTGATTTCTATAATTTAATATCAGTTTCTAAATAATTGCTTTAATTAATTTAACATGTAACTTATTTACATATTTTAATATTTGTTCCTTTAAGTCCTAATTATTTGTCCTATTGTTAGGATAAAGAATTTGTAAAAAAGAAATCTTTCTTTCTTTAAACAATTTAACAATAGCGGTTGTACCAAGAATTTCGGCTGCTTTCGAATGTATTATACTACGTTATTTGTTCCGTGGTTCTAATTACCTCGCTCACAAAGAGTCACAAAAGCAGACGATGGTCTCGCGGCAACGTATAGTGGCTGGGGAAGTTGGGAGTGTTCATTTCTACCCAAAACGAATGCAAAGCGGGATGAGAATGAAGATTGAATGAGGGTTTTTGGAATATTCATTTTGGGTATTGCGCGCTGGGATATGCCTCCTTAGATCAAAAGCGTTGAATTGACTGAAGTGAAAGAAAGATTTTCTCTCCATCGCGGGTCCGTCTTGCAACGCGTCGAATGTTATCGCGGATGAACACAAGATGTTTATGTTCGTAGGGGATAAAAATAGTAATTTTTTTTCGAAAGTTGAAGGCGAACAGTTGGCTCCGTCGCTATACTCGTTCGGGAGTAGGCTTGTGTGTATGTGTAACACGTTATTAACGCTTGGGGAGGCGTTGGAGTGTGTCTTTGTGTAAGCCGCGGCGCCGGGAAATTAATCTTTTGACAAATGGTTGCGGATCATCGATCGACTGCGCGTGGCCCACCCCATCACCCTTCATTCTCTCTCTCTTTCTTTCCCCTGAACCTACTAAAACCCCTCCCGTCTACCCCTTCCTCCCAAAAAAAAAAAGGAATTGTTGGTATATCAGCTATGTAAGACTCTTTTCTACTTCTATACATCTTTTATTTCGAGGAAGAACGATGTATCTAAAGTTAGAAGTTCCGAAAGATTTTATGGTAGTACAATTACAGTTTTATAAAAATATTTTGAAAGTAGGATCTATTGGAAGATTGAAATTTTCTCCTCGTTGGTGACCTGACCAATCATTTGATTCAGACGGGGTATGTGGTGAAATTTTTATAAATAACTATACGAAAGACCGATATTGTTCAAGATTGTAGGGCTATAGAACCTCGCTCAATTCTCCCCGTTTGAACTAGATTTAAGCAATTAAATTATATCAGAAGCCGATGAAACCCTCCTTTGAAGTCTACTACTCTAATGTTCCATATAGCGCTCCTCTCTGTATGGGTAAAATTCCCAATTTTACGAGATCGGAGGGTCCTACTTCATACCCCCTGTCTACGGAAAATTGGAAATTCTCTCTCTCCACAAACGACGACGTTTTTGGACGAACTCCAAGGTTGCTAGAGATATTCGCTGGACGAACTCCCGCTCCGAAAACATCTACCGTTAGGAGGCGTACGAATCGCGCTGTTTGAAACTAACCCATACAGAGAGGGGTAGACAAGACCCGGGAGTAATAGACTTCAAAGGAGGGTTTCATCGGCTTCTGATTATATGCGTCGGAAATTAGCGTATAATTTCAAGCGTTTCAGAATATTTGTAGAATTTTCTAGTTTCGTGCCATTCTAGAGATACTCTTTGGTTTTAAATATACGTAATTTTTAGGAGATAAAACCTTCTTGCAGTCGAGGTGTTCTTCCTTACACCGGTATATAGGTAGGGAGTGGTATAAAGCCGAGGATCTTCTCTGTGATGGGGTGAAGGGTACACGAGCTCGGGCTACGTATTGATTGCGCTTCCCCGATTCTCTTCTTTCTTGGCGGAATGAAGAGAAAAGAAAATCAAACTGTAGGCGGCGGACGCCGAGGGATAAAAGCGAGAGGTGATAGGTGTGATGCCGAGGTTCACCTACAACTATTCTGTCCCTTGTTATACAAACTTAGAGGCAATAGAGAAAAAGCCTGGGAGAAAGAGATACATTTGCGAAGAAATTACACGCTTTTCAAATTCGTTGCCTTTCATTCTCAATATTGCTTCTAATATATAAATGAAAATGGACTGATCATAGTCGAGGATTCTGCGTCACTCGCAGTTTTCAACGAGTTTAAAGTTACTTTCCTCTTTATCTCTATGATTTGGTTACAAAGAGCTATAGAGTTGAATTGTACCTTGTGTTGAAACTTTAAAACTAATTTTGGAAAGTCTTTCGTTGAAAATGATGGTGTGTATACGAGCCGTTGCATCATCGGCTTAAAGGAAAATGGGGCCAAATCTCTCCTTTTTCAAGAGCTATTTGCAAACCTCGCTAAAGGCAACGCGGATTATTACAAAGTACATAACACCGTAGAAAGAAAAGAGTTTGTGAAACCGTGGTTGGAAAACGAAAAGTATGGTTGCTGGCACTTTCTCTTTTTCGGATTCCTTTTAACGGCAATTTTCACTAAGGAATTTTTTCGCGGAAAAAACAAGAACTGGAGAAAATTTCCGTGAAGAAACTTTATCATACGATGTTTTAATCTTAAAGGCAACAGAGTAAAGGGCAGGACCAATTAATACACCTATATTGTTGTAATTATCCATATATCTTTATCCTTTGTTGAACATTTATTCTAATTGCACCTGTTATCCACTTTCACGTCTTCGATAGAGATTAAATAGAGCTTCAAAATAAGATAAACTTCGTCAAAATCGGCCCACATATAAGACAGTTGTTAATTTGAACAATTTTCCAGAATCCAAATTTATGCAAATTTTAAATTTAAATTTCAAATCTATAGCTAGACTCGATTTCACTGTAACGGGTATATTTTTTCGAACCATCGTATTTAAGCCTAATGAAGCGGAAACCCCTTTGCAGTTTCTCTGCAGTTCCATTTAGATTCGACCAAACAGAAGCCTGCATCTTGAGCAAACATCGGGATGCTAGATCCAAAAAAAAAAAAAAAAAAAAAAAAAAATCACGCAGTATGAATAAAAAAACTCCAAGGGAAAGGAGAGAAACAGAGAAAGAGATATGAATTGACGAACCAACGTAAAAGAAAACCAACGTTAGGTGTAATATATCATTTTAAAGTACTAAGCCTTGGTTTGTATTGTTTTTATCTCTGTAAACGAACGTTATTGAAGGGGATGCTGATATATTCTTATCATGTATTATGGTCCACCAATATCTAAAGATATATATATATATCGTATCGAAAAACAGCTGGATTCAATGGTTTTCCTTAACGGAGAAAGCCGAGGCTTAACGATCTAACCTAAAAGAAAAAAATACTGCTGGGGTTTAGATGGAAAAATGAAACGTACGTTAAAAGCAATCAAGCTTGGCTTATATTGAATGCTCGTGCAGAGGGAATCTTCAAGGGAAAAATCATTTTACAAAAAATAATTTATTTCTTTTTGGGAACTTAATACCAAATACGGAAACCAATTTCTTTCGCTAGAAAATATTGCTTTTCTTGAATAATTTTTTTTTTTAAATTGTGTAAAATCATTTTTGAAACAGTAGGACGTTTGTCAATATTGAAATTAATTTTCTAACAAAGCAATTCCTCTTCATATTAACAATCTGATAAATTTACCCCCGTTGAAGTGTTCCAACCACGGTACACGCTTGTGTAGGAAAAAGATACCTTACAGGGATTAAGCCATCTTAAAATGGTCAATAATAAAACATCCAAACAATTTTATTCAAAGAAAAGCTATGTAAGGTCCAAAAATAAGCGGTTTTGTTAATATTCCGTCAATTACTCTCATTTTATCAACCCTTTAAACCTCCTTTTCGCCTAGAGATTTCTCTCTTAGATTTGCCATCACCATTTTTATATTAAAACAGGAAGGATATAGTTTTCAACTAGATCATTATAACCATTCAACGAAAGAGCCTATGTTGAACAGTTGCAACGGCGGTTTCCTGGCCCTGGTAGCGATGATCCAGGAGTGTAACGGCGTAAAACCGAGCCACGGGTAAAGCGAAAAGTAGTCTAAAAGGCATTACTCTCTATTATCGATATTCCCATCGCAGTGTTTAACCCCAATCTGCAGCAACACTCCTCCCCATCCCGTATTTACCCTAGCTCGCACCCCTTTTATGGCCAGGAGAATTTAACTCCTCTCCTCCCGCTCGCTCTCTCTTTCTCTCTCATATATGTCAAAGTACTTTCTCTTGCATCACTCGCCTTCAGTTTGGTTTTGCGGGTTATACCACTTACCATAAGCACATAATGAATCTAAGTATTCGGTTGTCATCCTAATTTCCCACGAGTTCTGGTTCTAGTATTTAAGATAATTATGTGATATGACGTTATCAATATAACTATATTTCTCTTAAAGTGAGGCTCTCACGGGTTTTTAATGAACTCCAAATGGAAATTGAATAGCATTTTCGGAAAGATCGTTAATAAATTATTCAAAATGTATATACATATGCCGTAGAGAAATTGCCACGACTGTAAAAATACATATTTTATAATCGCCGTTTTCGAAATTTTTAAAATGAGAATTCACCGCATTATTACGTCATCATTATATGGTCACGTGGCTATCGTAGAGCCTAGAGCTGATTCTCGCCCGATAAGGTTGCTTTCGCGCGGTATTTTTCGTATAAAAATTTAACTGTACGTTTTGACTCCTTAGAGTATTAATTTAATTGTGAATATACCATTAAATATGACATCTTCTATTTCCCAAAAATTATATTCTGTCGTCCATGCCCTTATCTCAGTTACATCCGTGGGAAAGGAACTAAAGTACCATTAGAAAACTCACTATTTTTGTGATAATTTACGTCCCTTTCAAGATTGTACCCGAGTATATAGTTTGAGCCTGTGAGGCAGAGATCGAAATGCCAAAAAAGGTAAAGAGAAAGTCAGGTTTTTGGGACGCGAGGGATTGGATAAAGCAAAATCTTATAGAACCAGTTTAAGTTTTCATTACTTTTAAAGCTATAGCCGCTTATTTTATTTCTTACGTTTTTGTTCCTTGGATGGAAACTTAGCTTCGCACGCGCTGAAACTTCAAATTGGTACTGATTAAAGTTTGTCCACGAGGAAATCCCGAATAGAGTTAATATTTGGAATAATCGAAAGTGTGAAAGGCTTAACTGATGTCTTTTTTCCTTACACGCAACATATCCGTTCACTAAGCCTCGGTTTGTGGACTTAGTATAGGAGTATCGGACTTAGGGAAGGGCTAAGCTATAGGTCTCGCGTTCCGTCCATCTTCTTTAGGCTCGGATAAAGGCGGCGGTAATGTTAAAGCTAAGCGACAGACTGCTGACTTTTGGAAAGCCCCTGCCTCTCGATCCACGCTTGGGATCCCCTCTTTCTACCCCGAGCAACCTCTAGCCTATAGCTCCGCATCTTCTAATGGAATTGGGCTGGCGTAACGTCAGCTTAAGCTGGAATTGATTTTTTAACGCGTATCTTTCCGTCTTTTCCCCCTTTACGGAACATTTTCCTTTTTTAAAGGGAAGATGAAGTCTTAAATGAATTTTTACTAATTTTCATTAAATGAAGGGTAATGAGGAAAATGAACTCCGAATAAACAATTAAAGACTCAATGTAACTTTGGCTTAGTAAAATCCCCGCGACACGTGCTGCGGCATGCACTCTTTGAATTGCGCTAAATCTCTACAGCAACGCGTGTCGCGGATATTTTATGAAGCCAAAGGTGCTTAGTCTTTTTATTATTCATATGTTCTCCTTTTAAAAACGAAAATCTGAATATTTCCCAAGTTCTTTCCCGAACAAGTCTTATTTTTAATAGAATCTGTATTAAATCTCTTCATTTTGCTCTTCATCCTTCCTTTAAAGGGATAGTGAACTAGAGAAACGGGTTTTTTTTTGGTTCAAAATGGCCAAAATAATCTCCTTAATTAAGATAAAACGTTGGGATTAAAGCGTAATTAATATTTTTTCAGTCAGATAAATTGTGGAATTTTTATCCAACTATAACTAATAGATATTTTTGTTATACTTCAATCTCCCTTTAACGATTCTATTTGAAATACGTGATACTTAGTGTAATAGGGATTTCCCCCTTTCAGATTCGACTCTAGTGACGAAGAAGGCTTGATCTTTCTTCGAAAGGAGTTGATTTTGTTAGCAATTAGCTTTTGGATTAGATTAATTCTTAACTATAAAACGAAACTTAAGTCTAATCATGTTCTTAGTTTTATATGGTTAAAGAAACTCAAGAAGTATACTCTGACGTCATCATTATTTAATTTTTTTTTTTTTTCGATTTGTTGGCCCAACTTATGATGTTCAAAATCATATCCATGTTTTTAAGCTTAAATATTAAATAAGATTTACCAACCATAAGAACACAACCAAATTCCACCAATTTAAGAAGCGACACAATATTTTTCAAACTAACAGAAAAACAAAGATTATTATAAAAGACTTGATTTTTAATTATAAAGCCTTATTCACCGTGAAGTTTTTATCTACATTTGAGTTTATCATCAAACAAAGCCCATATATATTTAATATAATAATATATATATTGTTCAAACATAAAAGATAAGAAAATCATATATAATACGTCTATCTTCAAACAAAATTGCTTTTTGACCGAAATAAAGGGAGAGGGGCAAACATTGGCTTCTTTAACTAGTCCTTAAAGGGAGAATGCAACCTAATTACAAGTGATTTTTTTTATCGATTCCTTATCGTTTAAATAGGCCTAATCCACCGATAAAAAGTTTACAATACAAATATTAAACTAGAAATAAATTTAAAACTTACCCTGAAAATAGGCTTAGCGGGATTGATGGAGATCCTGAATTGCGTCCGTGTAAGGTCTAGCGACCAATGAGCAAAGGCCCGTCGTTCGCGCGAGATCTCCACGAGACTTACGTCGCGCGCGATTGGTCGCTAGACCTTACAAGCGAGGAAATCAGGAGCTCCATGAATCCCACTAAGCCTATTTTCAGGGTAAGTTTTAAATTTATTTCTAGTTTAATATTTGTTTGTAAAAATTTTCAGTAGTGGATTAGGCCTATTTAAACAATAAGGAATCGATAAAAAATCACTTGTTGTTAGGTTGCATTCTCCCTTTAAGGAATAACCATGATTTTCAATACAATCAAAATTAATTTTGAGAATTCAATACGCAATAAACCTATCCACCCTTGTATCTCTAAGAAAAATCATGTATTGAGATCAACAATTGTTTTGACTTCAAACAAAATTAAAAAGTTCTTGTTAAGGGGTTAATATTTTTTATTGTTTTTAATAATAAAATCCATAAAAAAATAACTTAATTTTTCTTCTTTACCCTCCCGTTAACTTTTGTTTTTATACAAATATAGTTTAAAGCACGTTCAAAATTACTCTCCAATCTATATGATATCATTAAAAATATATATGGGCTAAGCTTTGTACGCGCTAAGATCTTAAGATGAAAAAAATTATCTATGGATGGGGGCTACGCCTAGTTCTTTCTTATTACGTTATTATGAACGTTGCAATATTGATGACTCTTGCGCTTTTATTATTGTTTGTATAGTATACTATGCAAAAACCTACTAGAACAATGTTTGGTTATAAAGTCAGGATAGAATTGAATATTCCAGCCTGTAGAAAACTGTATCCTTTCCGTTATCCTTAACATAATCACGCGAAGAAACTATGTAATATAACTTTGTACAAACTGTGAACTTGGATTGATCTAGCTCTACAGTATATTAGTGCAGAATTATGAGAGCGATAAGTATACGTGCTTTCTAGGGAAAAACATTTTGTAGATGGTCATAGTCTGAACCAGTTAGAATTTGCGGCGAATGCGAAGCTATTTTACTTTCAATTTCTAAGATATTTTACGTCAGAATTGAGGTAAACTTAAACGGCTACCTTTTGAAATTTCAAACGTAATTTGATTATATTAGGACCCTTTTGCAACAGGAAGTTAAGTTGCCCAATGTTAAGAATTTGAATTAGAAATTAAGCGTGTGTATATAAAACCAAATGTCAAATGTATATTACCAATTATAAAATGTATTGTTGTATTCAATGTATATAAATTGTAAAATATTCTCCAACCCCTACCATTTAAAAAACATGTGCTAAAAGAAAATTACCAGATGCACCAAAAACCTTCCTTCCTAAAATTCTAACGATCTCCGCATCTTGAAACTACCTGAAAATAAGTTCAAGATGTGGAGAACTATCTATTCCATTTCCTTTATGAATAGCGAGGGAGAGAATAAGGAGAGGGGACCCAAACTAAGAGCCAACGCTTACAAAAGAAAAATACCTATCCTTCGCTTCCCCCTCTGTGATGTACCCGAAAATCACCAATAGATCCCAGAGGTGGAAGCAATTACCTTGTAATGGCTTCGGACCCCTTCTCGACTTCTTATCTCTCCTCGTTTCCTTTATTCATTCGAAACTCTAACATTTGTAAAATCTAAATCTGTAACCAATTAAAGAAAGAAAGTGTGTCCATATGTCCCTGGCGGAGAAATCCTAACCAGGGAAAATAACATGTAACCTATGAGCCCTAAAAAAGCTCACTTGAAAGTTGACCGTCCCACCAAAGACACGCTTTCACTTCGCAATCCCCTACAACCTAGGGAAATATTTAGAGTCCCGACCGGACATAGACATTTTAATAACTTCGCAAAATAAAATATATTGTTCGATAGAACTTGAAGCGTTTTTATTTAAAATTTACCAAAAACAATTATCTATCCGCTGTTTCAGTCCGGTAGATAGATATACCAAGACCTAATAAGCTCTCCCACCTTTTTACATGGTGCCGAAACCCGGGATTGATCAGGACATTAAACATCAGTTAAATGAGTAACCCAACCGCGGATCAAATCGCTAACCAAACCACTGAAATTAATCAGTCTACTACCCCTGAAATTAATCAGGCTACACTTGGAATCAACCAGTCTACCTCTGGAACTAACCAGACAAAGCGAACTACGCAAACCTCGATTAACGCTGCAAAATCGACCGTAATTATGGCAACCGCAAAGACAACGGATCCGATAAAACTCGCGCGCGCTGTTCGAAAAAGTACGCGAAATGCCGCGACCAAAAAACTTACCGCGCTCAGAAATCTACTGAAAAGCGCAACCATAGACGCAGAGGATATAGAAGATACGCTTGCTATCCTTACTCAAAAAGAAGAGGACCTTATAATGGCGGACGCAAAAGTACAAGGCCTTATTGACGATGAAGATGAGATGGAAAAAGAAACGGATGAAGCTATAGCATTCCGGGAGGATATTTCCGAATTAAAAATAAAGGCAGAGAGAGCCGTCCGAAAAGTTCATCAAATGAACGGAACGTCATCCTCAGCCTCCAACTTCAGTGGATCGACACAAATTACCATCGGTAACGCCACCCAGCTTACCACAGGAAACGTAAACCAGCCTCCGTCAGGAAACGTAATCCAGCCTACCGCCGGAAACGTCATCCAGCCTCCGTCAGTAAACGTCAACCAGCCTCCGTCAGTAAACGTCAACCAGCCTCCTTCAATAAACATCATCCAGCCTACCGCCGGAAACGTAATCCCGCCTACCGCAGGAGCACAAAGAAATCATCCTAGACTACCACAAATCACCATTCCAACATTCTCAGGAGACTACGCAAAATGGAACAGCTTCTGGGGAAGATTTAAAGCCGTTATAGAAAAACAGAACTTTTCAAAGGTAGAGAAATTCATTTATCTTGTCGGTTATTTAGATGGCGAGGCCCTTAAGGCCGTCGCGGGATACGATGAAGTAGATGATTCGTATGACCAAGCAGTAGCGGTTCTTAAAAAACGGTATGAAAAAAATGATTTAGCAGTTCATCTGCACTTTAATAAATTACAAGAAATTCAGCCGGTAGCTAATTCAGGCAATATTAAAGCTCTCCGTAACCTTTTAGATGTCTGCGAAAGTAGTATTAGAAGTCTGAAAGGTTTAGGAGTAGATACAAAAATAAAAGCCGAAGGTTTTTGCCCCAAAATATTAGGGTGTTTGCCAAAAGAAATTAGAACTGTTTATTGCGCCCAAAGAAAACCTCCCACTACGCCAAATGGTTCAGTTTGGGATCCCGATGAATTAATTGAATTTCTGAGGGGACAAGTCGAAAGTAGAGAGATGTCGGAGTTATTAGTAGGAGTAACCAAAACCGAAAATGCGGTAAACCAAGATAGGCCTAAAAATAGGTATAATAGGCACGAAAATAATAGTTCGTATAGACCGTCAGCTTCACAGCTAGCCACCGGGGTAAAATCACAAACCTCTCAAGTCCACATGCATGATAACGAGTACTGCCTGTTCTGTAGAAATAATAGTCATAGAACCCTTAACTGCCCAAATTATACTCTTGAACAAAAGAGAACAATGGTTAAGGATAGCGGGAGGTGTTTCCTTTGCCTTCGCTTCAATCATGACGTAGGAACGTGCAGGTCAAAATTTAGAAGTTGTCGAAATTGCAATAAAAGGCATAATTTCTCAGTATGCGAACAAAACCCCGCGCACAAAAAGCCGGTTAATCAAGTCCAAACCCAATTAGCAACCCAAGTCCAAAATCAAGTCCAAAACGCTAATGAGGTCCAAAATCAAGTCCACGTGCAGGCTCAAAATAAGACAGCCAACCAAATCACGTATCAATGCCAAAATCAGGCAAATAACCAAACGCAGGTAAAATACCAAGTCCAAAATCCTGTAGAAAATGTTACCATGGCAATGGCACCAATTAAAACCGCCAGTGAAAATGTAATGCTCCAAAGAGCCATAGCCGTAGCTAAAAATCCCATCCAACCGAAAAATTCATTGATCGCCAAATGTTTTTTGGATTCGGGGAGTCAAGGCAGTTTCATAAGAGAGGAACTAGCCATTAGATTAAAATTACCAATCGTAGGAGACCACGAATTAGACGTATTTAGTTTCGGAAATCAAACCCCGCACCAACAAAAAACCAAAAGGGTTAGGGTAACGCTGGAAAACAAAGAAAATCCCTCCGAAACGGTTGAAATTATTGCGATTGTGCAAAAATTCCTAACCTACGATTTTTCAAAATCGACCGACAAAGAGATTCAAGAAATCCTAAAATCCAAAGGTATAAAATTATCCTGTGAGCCTGCCCTAGAAACTAACACGGAAGACCCCGAAATAGATATCCTTATAGGAGCAGATTTTTATTGGAATATTGTTAACCAAAAAACTGAAAGATTAGGACCCTGCACCGTAGCTTTAGAAACCAAACTAGGCTGGTGTTTAAGTGGGCCAGAAAAATCCCGAAGCTTGCTAAAGGGAAACCAAACCGTAACCTCTATGCTGATTAGCTTAGGCGAAAAACGCGTAAACCAAACGCTAAAAACCTTCTTCGATTTAGAAAGTTTGGGAATTGATAGCTCCGAAATAAAGGAGAACCCAAACGACCAAGCCCTTACCACCTTTTTTGAGGATATTAAATTTGATAAAAACCAAGGTCGTTACGTAGTAAAATTCCCCTGGAAAATTAGCAAAGAATCTTTGCCTGACAACTACCCTGTAGCTATAAAAAGAGCTCAAAGTCTCGAGAAAAAATTTGAGAAGGATCCCGAATATTATAAACGGTACAAGGAGGTAATTAAAGAACAATTAGAACTAGGGATAGCAGAAGAGGTTCCGGAAGACCAATTAAATATATCGAGAGCAGGAACTTATTACATGCCAAACCAAGGGGTCGAAAGAGAACACGTGAAAACCACCAAAACTCGCGTAGTACTAGATGGATCGTCCCACGCCTATGGAAAACCATCCCTAAATGATTGTCTTTTACCTGGACCAAATTTAAACCCGAATTTATTATTACTTCTGCTCAGATTCCGAAACAATAAAATCGCAATAGTTGCTGATATTGAAAAGGCGTTTTTACAAATCGCCCTAGCTGAGCCGGATAAAGATTCGGTTAGGTTTATTTGGTTCCGAGAAGAGAATGGAAAAATTAAAAAAGGCAATTACGTAATCCTTAGAATGACCCGTGTACCATTTGGGGTAACTTCGAGTCCCTTCCTGTTAGGTTGCACAATTAAATATCACGTGATGCAAACCAAAGATATTCCGGATCAACTTAGAAAAATATTGAGCAATGATCTTTATGTAGACGACCTCACGAGCTCTGTAGATAATGTAGACCAAGCTTACCAAGTTTCCCTAGGTGCCGCCAATTTAATAAAGGGGGCAGGAATGAGATTTAGAAAATGGGGTACAAATTCCCAAGAATTAAGAGACTTATGGACCAAACATGATAGCGAAGAAGAAAATACCCTGTTTGAACAAAACACAGAAACCATTGAAAACAAAGTATTAGGAGTTAAATGGGATCCTAATTCTGACACATTCGCTTACGATCTTTCAAATTTAATTCAAATAAGCGAAAATATGAAAATAACAAAACGACAAGTCCTTAGCTTCATAGCTCAAATTTTCGATCCATTAGGCCTAATTTCTCCATTCACGATTAGGGCTAAAATATTATTACAAATCCTGTGGGAATCCAAAGAAAATTGGGATACAGAGCTTCCCCAAGACACCAAAGAAATTTTCCAAACCTGGGTTAATGAACTACCAATCCTACACCATGTCAAAATCCAAAGGCATTATTATTTCAAGACCACGGAAGAAATATCCGAAATAGAGCTCCACTGCTTCTGTGACGCTAGTTTAAAGGCTTACGCCACGTGCGTTTATGTCAGATATAAAACAATAACAGACCAGGTAGGAGTATATTTAGTTACCGCGAAGTCACGAGTCGCTCCCCTTAAAAATCAAGACCCTTGTTTAGACCTAAAATTACCGAAGCTAGAGTTAATGGGTTGCCTTTTAGGCGCGAGATTAACAAATAATATAAAACCCTGTTTTACCGAAAAATTAGCCGGAACCTTTTATTGGACCGATTCTATGATTGCTCTAGCTTGGGTAACGGGTAATTCGAACCAATGGAAACCGTTCGTATCAAATAGAGCCTCCGAAATACAAAAGTTGTCGCGGGGGGAGGAATGGTTTCACTGCCCCGGAAAAGATAACCCGGCAGACCTGCCAACTAGAGGTGTGAAAGCGGGAGATTTGCAGAATAGTAGCAAATGGTGGGAAGGCCCAATATGGTTAAAAGAACCAAAGAAAAATTGGCCCAACACTAATAGACCATCCGAAAAGGATTTAGAACCCGTGACCAAAGAAAGAAGAAAATTAACCTTAGCAATTAACATAACCCAAAAATTAGGTGTTCAAAAGCTAATTGACCTATCAAAACACTACCACATTAACAAAGTGTTACGTATAACTGCCTATTTAATTAGATTTGCCAATAACTGCAAAAAATCGCCAAAATTAACAGGACCAATTAGCGCAGAGGAGAGGCAACAGGCAGAAATTGTATGGATAAAATCCATACAATCGGAGGAATTTGAGCCTGAAATTAGGCAATTAAGAAAAGGGGAAAAAATCCATCCCAAATCAAATATCGCGTCTCTTAGACCAATTTTAAACGAATCCGGCATATTATGCGTGGGTGGACGCTTAGAAGAGTCGAGCTTCTCATACGCGGAAAAACACCCAATAATTATGTCCAAAGGTCAAAGACTAACCAAATTATTGATAATTAGGAGTCATTCCCAAATTCACCACGGGGGAGTAAGTGATACCGTCACTCAATTGAGGGAAAGGTATTGGGTGCCAGCGGGTAGGCAATTAGCACGAACTGTCGTCAAAGATTGCGTTACTTGCAAACGATTAAATGCGAAGCTAGGAGAAATGCCAACCGCCCCTTTACCAAAAGACCGAATAGACCAATCCCCGCCATTTTCAATTATGGGAATAGACTTTTTAGGCCCGTTAATAGCTAAAATTGGCAATAATGAGCAAAAAACCTATATATGCTTAGCTACGTGCGCAGTTACCCGCGCTATCCACTTAGAGCTTGTCCCCTCTCTTAGTACTGACGATTTCCTGTTGGCCTTTAGAAGGATTATCGCTAGGAGAGGTACTCCACAAATTGTTTATTCCGACAATGCTAAAACCTTTAAAAAAGCTAACTCGGATCTGAGAACCATTTGGCAAAACCTAAAACATGACCAATTAAGAGAGTTTTTCGGAAACGAAGGAATAATATGGAAATTCATAATAGAAAGAGCCGCGTGGTACGGGGGGTGGTGGGAACGCCTAGTGCGGTCCACTAAAAATTGTCTTAAAAAATGTTTAGGTCGATCTTCCCTTAATTACATTGAATTAGAGACAATCGTAATTGAAACCGAAGCCCTAATAAACAGTAGGCCAATTACGTACCATTACAATGACCAAAATGAACCCCGCCCCCTCTCGCCGGCTGAATTTCTTATAGGGCGCAGAATGTGTTCTCTGCCACCGTTAAATTCCAAATTTAACCAAAAAATACCAATGTCGCGACAAGAAATGACCAAAAGATTACAATACCGCGAATCAATGTTAGATAAAATTTGGAAACGGTGGCGAAATGAATATATTTTGGAATTGCGTTCTGCCCACCACGCGAAAACCGCGAATAACGAAACCGAATTTAAAATCGGAGATGTCGTACTAATCCACGACGATAAATTACCACGACATATGTGGAATCTTGGATTGGTACACGAAGTAATAATCGGTCGCGATAATAAAATAAGAGCGTGTGTAGTGAGGAACAATAACAATAACTACATTCGACGAACTGTGCAACATTTATGCAACCTAGAAATAAACGAGCACGCTTAATTTTTGCCCTTGTGTAATACTTCGTATTACAGGGGGGAGTGTTAAGAATTTGAATTAGAAATTAAGCGTGTGTATATAAAACCAAATGTCAAATGTATATTACCAATTATAAAATGTATTGTTGTATTCAATGTATATAAATTGTAAAATATTCTCCAACCCCTACCATTTAAAAAACATGTGCTAAAAGAAAATTACCAGATGCACCAAAAACCTTCCTTCCTAAAATTCTAACGATCTCCGCATCTTGAAACTACCTGAAAATAAGTTCAAGATGTGGAGAACTATCTATTCCATTTCCTTTATGAATAGCGAGGGAGAGAATAAGGAGAGGGGACCCAAACTAAGAGCCAACGCTTACAAAAGAAAAATACCTATCCTTCGCTTCCCCCTCTGTGATGTACCCGAAAATCACCAATAGATCCCAGAGGTGGAAGCAATTACCTTGTAATGGCTTCGGACCCCTTCTCGACTTCTTATCTCTCCTCGTTTCCTTTATTCATTCGAAACTCTAACATTTGTAAAATCTAAATCTGTAACCAATTAAAGAAAGAAAGTGTGTCCATATGTCCCTGGCGGAGAAATCCTAACCAGGGAAAATAACATGTAACCTATGAGCCCTAAAAAAGCTCACTTGAAAGTTGACCGTCCCACCAAAGACACGCTTTCACTTCGCAATCCCCTACAACCTAGGGAAATATTTAGAGTCCCGACCGGACATAGACATTTTAATAACTTCGCAAAATAAAATATATTGTTCGATAGAACTTGAAGCGTTTTTATTTAAAATTTACCAAAAACAATTATCTATCCGCTGTTTCAGTCCGGTAGATAGATATACCAAGACCTAATAAGCTCTCCCACCTTTTTACATTTTACACCCAAAAACAAAAAAAACACAAAAAAGAATAGGGTGACAATTTTATTTGTCAAACTCAAGTTCGTTCGCCATACTTGAAGCAACGTGTTGTAACCAGGATATCCGGTTTTTCCAAACTTATTTCTCTTTTTTACTAGCATTAAGTGTATTGTTTCAAATATATTTAACGAACAAAACGCGTTATATTTGAATAATTAAATTTAACGCGTGAAAAGCTTTAAATTCGTAAGTTTCTTACGCTTCATTTCTACCGGGTTTCTCTTCGTTTCCCTTACCTCGTTGTATCGCTTCTAATGTCTCGAACAGAGAGTAAAGGCTAACCCCGGCTCCCCTTGATAGGGGTCTTATCCCACGAGCGTGTAGAAATTGAGGGAACGCCCGACTTTTCTTCTCGGTTCATTTCAGGTTTTGTTTTCTATAAGAGATCTAGTTTGAATATAGATTAAAGATAACAACGAAACTCGGCTTCGCACGAATGGAATATTGGCTTTGAAACGAGTTCAAGTTTGCGCTCTGACAAATGAGATAGCGCTTGGGAGTAGCCTCTTTTTCGTGGTCCCCGACTGGGACCGGGAGATAGGTTAGGATCCCTACGTCAATATATATACGTGGCTCTGTCCTTGGAGCATGCTCCTATATAAAATTTATGCGGAAACCTAGGCTTGACCACGCCTCTGCTTTTGGTGTTTAATTTTATAGCTCTGTTTATATCTTATAATACGGAAAAGTTCGAGTATAACTAAAGTTAGTTTTCAAGAAAAAAATAATACGTGGATCAGAAAATTTTCCTGTAAATGTTCCAAGTACAATTCTGTGACTAAAATTGTTTTAATACCGTACTCCAAATTTTAGTTTACTTAAAGTTTATTCATGTAATAGGAAGGAAAGATGCACTTAAAATTGTTTAGATTGTGTATTCGAGCCTTTGGTTTCATAATTTGTTTTCTTATAACAGGAAAAAACGGGGATATTATACACGTGTATACTTCTACGTACGTTTTTACCCTTTACCAGCGTATACGTTACACCCATTAAACCCTTATACTCGTAATTGGAAAAAAAGTTGGCAACGACAACATTAATCCCTGTGACCTTTAACGCATTGTATCAATCGGCCTCAGATTTAAAGCCACTGCCAAGTTATTACGAAGTTAAGAATTAGTATCCCTCGTGCACGCTGTTATACGTATAATAGTTATCCCTATAGAAAAGTGACCACACCCAAAACTCGTCTAATACACTCTATAATAATGTGTTTTCCTTTTTTTTTTTTCTTTTCTCTCTTCACGCACAGACTCTAGTCTCTGGTCACGAGGCTCTGGAACCACTGGTCGTTTCGGATGGAAAGAGAGTTTGCCCTCTCGAAAGGTGACAGCGCGACTCGTACCCTTGTTCCCGAGGGACATTCTCTTGACTGCGCGACCAAAAAGAAGAAACGACGAGAAGGCAACGCCCAAATGCGTACCCACCCTGCCCCGGTTTGCTCCTGGTGGGATCCCGGACGCGGCGCTCCAAGAAACTGTTCGTTTATACTCCGCTATCCCCTATGACCTGGTGGCCACCTTAAAGACACTGAGAGGAACAGCCTCGCGCGTCCAGTGGAGCCTCGATATTGACCCGGAGACCGAGGAGGGGGTACTAAAGAATGGATCGAAGCCACAGAGGGCGACACGAAAGGAACTGTTTTCTACAGACTCGGGACCCAGCCGAATCAATCGAGGAACCAACGAAACTCATCGTTTGGTGAGTCTCAAATTTTATATAAACATTCTTTAAAATGCTTACGAAACATTCTTGAACTATTCGTTTCGTACTGAATTTTGCGTTTGAAACTAATTAGTTTATAATTACAATACAATTTGATGTATATACTCGAGATATTCTTTAAAAAGTCCTTACTAAGAACTGAAATTCAGATTTAACTTAGGCAACGAGTGATTTTAAATTCGTTGGATATTTTAAGAGACAGCTTTGGGTAATTATTTTTGGAAAGGGGTCAAGATCTCTTATGTCTTATTGATAGATTTCAGTCAAATCGGTCCAAAATTACGTCACAAGTTAATCAAACTAAGCGCAGACGAGGAATTCTGTCAATTAAAGCTGTTTTAGTCCCAAATGAAATCAGGATGATAATTAGTTTATTCACAAATGACTTTAAAATAAACTCAGGATTCCCAAATATATATTTTTAATATGTGAATCTTATTCGATATTTTGAGAAACATATTAGAATCTTTATCTCGTGGGTTGGGTGGAAATCGTTTTCGGCGGTTTAATGTAGACTTTCTTTTATATGTATTAAATTGAATAGAAAACTATTCAATGAATTTTCTAAAGACGATTTTTTTCCATTTATCGTATTTTTTATATATATTTCTTTCCTTTGCTTCCCGAATTTCATATGTCGTTTATATACGAAAAAGCAATCATTTCAACTTATCCAATATATATTATATATCTATACTAAATGAATTTTCAGAAATTTTGCTCCCACGTAAATTATATATATCTAGCTTGTTTGAAATGAAATCCTCTTCATCTTCAATTTCTTTAAAAAACAACGTGAATTAAATGCTTTTAGTTTAAGGAAATCACGATTTAAAATTGTACGAATCCATATTTTTAGGATTTTTTTTTTTTTTTCTTCTCCAAATTTTGCGTCATTTGTTTTAATAATTGCAAATTTTGAAAGTGCATTGAACCTTTGAAAGTTAAAGGGAATATGACACTCAATTAAGTTTCTTTTAATTATTATTGAAGGATTGACCAGTAATGATATGATAATTTATCTCCTTTTAAACTTGGATATATAATACTTAAAATGAGGCTCTCACTATTTTTTCAGATTTTCCAGTTTGGAACATTTTGACCCTATAATAAGATTCTTTCTCATTGGGTAGACCGATTTCTTTTCTTATAATAATATTCTATGGGAGCGTATTGAAATGAAAAGTAAAACCGACGTCACACTATAGATATAAACAGTCTTGCGTATTTTTTATTTTCTAAAGAAATTCTCAGGGATCGAATCGACTCAGTTGTCTACTTTAATTATTTTATAGTTAAATTTTAACGACTAGATTATCATAATTTTCCAATTAATTCTAACCACCCTGGGTCATTTAATTAAAAGAAGTTGAATCAAACTTCATCAATATAAACTTTACAATTTCATCTTTCCTTTATGCTATAAATGTTTGCCGCAATGGATCGAAGACGATCCAATTTTTTTCCCCTTCTGCCCCTCCCACTGACTTCAGAATGTGGCTGAAACGGTGTTAGGTGGGCGAAAATGTTTTTTTTTTTTTTTTCTCGAAAGGAAAAGGGGTAGTTTGGGAAGTTAAGCTCGCTATGGGATGTTGATACCAAAGAGGAGGGTTTCTCCGCTTTGATGAATGATGTTAGGGATTGCGCCGAGCCCCGTTCGCGCTTCCCTTGACACGATCACGTGACAGTAGGCATTAAACTAAGATCTGTCAGAACGGGAGAGACGAAAATCTTCCAAGACCCACCCTATATCCATCCTTGGTATTTTTTCTTTACTTCAAAACTGTTTTTTATCTCTTTCTAATACTTTTTCTAAAATATAAATACTATTTTTTTATCTATGAAACTTAACATTGTGTATAGCTCCGCCAAAGTGTCGTGATATTATTTTTCACACCAATATCGTGTTCTCTTTTCTTCATTTTCTCACATCGGTGGTTCTTTAATCGTTCAACGTACCAGGTCCTTAATGTCCTTATGTGTCAGTCTATAAGGGTTATTTTTAGAGCCATGATTTAAAAAAGCCACGCCTTGAATATTGCTGACCGTTAAAAATACCTTTCTTAAAAGGTTAAAGGTCATATTTTAGACTAAATTATATAACCATATTGGAGAGGAATTTAGAAAATGGGAGAAAATGAACATGTATGAATTCGGGCCAGTCATATTATTCCAGTTTCTTAAAAACATCGCTAGATGGCAAGAGCTACGCCGTCATAAAATGATGGAACATTTGTACCAAGAAGGATCAGATAAGGAGAGGAAAAGTGGAACGGCGCGGCTCCTACTGCGTCGGCCTAAACTCCCACTCTGGGAGAACGGGGGACAGACGGGGGTAGAGATGCTTCGTGGTAAATTGTTGTCACGTGGGTAAAACGAATCCTTTACGAGACGCGCTAGCTAGCGACCACGTGACAACAGTTTACCTCGAGAATTTCCTATCCCCCCTTTCCACCCGAGTGGGAGGTTGGCTCTTCTCTCTCTAACTCAACGCAGCCCCACATTTCCTCTCCTTATCTGATCCTTCTTGATTTGTACTATTGAAGGCTGTAGAAGTTGTTAGCTTTTATTCTTCATTTACATACAAACTTTACCAAAATCATAGTCCAATAATTGTGAAAAACTTCACTTTAAATATCATAGATTTGAAAATAAAGTAATTGCCAATCAAAGTTAGATAATCGATGACATTGATGTTTCTAACTTCCATTGGAATTGGTTTATTGTCAATCTAATTTATCTAATATCATCCATCCTAGCTGTCTAATTTTACGTCCAGTACAAACTGTGATTTACCACGCTAAGCAACAATCTTAAGATCTACAGAATCCTAAATAACGTTATACGTATCCACGAGAAGGGTTTTGGTGGGGTTCTGTATTCCATCCTGTTGAGCATCGATTTCTCGTTGATCCCAGTTAGCCCCCCGTTACCATCAAAACTCCCGAAATCCCTCTTCTCTATTCTCATTCTCTCCCTTTCTCGCTATAATCATGTCGGATACGTTTATTGTAATAGGACAAGAAGGGAATCCCTCGTATTTTGTATCCTTATGAGCGTATACGTATATTGGACTCCCACGCTTTTATTAGCCTTAATCTCGCTGTCGTAGATCTATACTCTACTCTCTAATATAAGATTTTGTTCGAGGTTAGTTAGGGAATGACGGTTTAAAGTACAACTCTCCTGACTTTTGAGTGGTTATCATAATTTCATTCATTTATTAAGAACGGCTACGTGTAGATCTTTGTCAGAGCTTCAATTTGAGACAAATTTTATCTAAAACGCTCTGATGTGAAGAGAGATATGAATTTTCAAAGTTGATTAAACCGTGTCATAAAAATGAATAAAATTAAAATAACCATATGAAATCTATCAGATTAGGCACCCGCTTATATTTTTCTTTCTGACGTAATTTTGACGTAGTTTTCCAAAGAGGCGCGTAAGAATTCTTTATTGATAGTATTGGCGCGTGACGTCGTTAAGGAATAATTACCATTTCCGGTTTACGCTAGTATTAATTAGTTTGACCGGAAGTCAAAATTAATCTTCTTTGAAAATTTCTATCTTTGTTATTTATGGACCGATTTTGACCTAATTTGTTTCATTTTAAAGATCTCGATATTACTAATCTAAATAAATAATAATTTTGATTAAATAAGCGATATTTTTTGTAATATAAGGCTTGTCCTTTAATAAGTGTGGAGAAGAATATAAAGTCAGATTAGCGAAATAGTCTTACGTTTCATTCATTGTTTGAACGCGAATAGATAAGGGGTTTTATTCTCCCACTTCCGTAACCCCAGATCTTATTCGCGGAGGGAATTTAATGAAGCGAGACTTACACTGAGCTCCTTGATTCTGCCGCATCTTTGCCCGATAAGTCTATTATATGTTAAGTTACTAACTTGGAAGGGACCTTAAGTGTTGTAGAAAAAACGTTTTTTCAATAGAAATATCTGTATATATCAAGGCTGCAACTGATTATAGCTGAATCTCTTTAACGTTATTTTCTCATAAGATTTTTCCCGTCTCTGTGCTATGGGTTTGCGTCGATTTCCATTTAAATGTACTGTAGATTAGGTTAAATGGTATGAAAATAAAGTACTATTTCCTCCTATAAAGTTGAAAAGTACAATCTCTAATGTTTTTAGAATCGTCAAAAATATTCTACCATTACCCCTGAATGTGGGCTGACCCAAAAGTACAAGTGTGTTAGGAAAATATCGCAACCAGGGGATAGTAATGCCACAGATTTTTCAGATTTCAAAATGGATATTTTGGGATTTCAGTTTTAATTTCCCATAGGGGACATTCAGACATGGTGATTTCGAACGAAGTGTACATGATTTTGGCAGTTGTCCAGCCCCTCGTGAAAAGGTCATATAAAGGTTAGGTAATTTTAAAATTGGCGCAAAGATCCAACATATGTCAGTTTCTATACATAAATGATAAAAATAGTAAAAGCTGTAATTTGATTAGAAAAATAAATAATCAGCGAAGTGTATTTGTATAAACCCTAAACAAAAAATATTTTGGTTATGGTTTTAATAAAATTAACCGGTAGTATATTAAAATTAACATCAAATATTCGAGAAAACTCTAACCCTAGGAGCTGGCGTTATCACTAACAGCCCAAAATATTTCCTACGCCTAAATATCTTCCTATATAACTTCGTGTCCAAAACTCCCATACCGGTATGTAATATCTTCTTTTTTTTTTCAAAAGAAGGCTGCAAAATATATGTATACATATATTCTGGATAGTAGGGGCTCGCGTTGAGAGGCGGCTATTTTCTTATTTCGCTATTTCGTTGTAGGGAAGCTTCGCGTATATACGTCTTGTATAAGGTATCATAAACACGCCTGAAAGTGGTAGAGATATTTTCCCAAACGGTTTCTTTTCCCTTTTCTTTCATTTTTTACGCTCAGGGAACTGAGCTGATAGCAAAACGGGGAGGTTCCGCTTAAGGTCAGCTTCCTTGGTTTTTAGTTTCACCCGCAAACAGTTTTTATGAAACTATTATTTTAAAACATTCTGTAGCTGCTGCTGTTGTTGTAAAGGATTCCCTTAAAAGTGACGTAATTTAATTGGAATGTTTTACGTAATTTCCTGCCACTAGGGGCGAATTGGGAAATTGAGTAAAATCGTGTCTGCTCATTGGTTGAATCTTATAAATCACGTACTTATAACTGTTTACTTAATTTGACTGTAAAAAAATGCGTAAAAATTATAAATGATGGTTTCTCGCTAATTAACAGTTCTTTAACCTTTTCCTAACTATATGATATGTGTATAAAATTTTCTTTAAGTTCTAAAAGTTGCCCATGTTTAAAGGCCTGTATGATTTCTTCTGCCTGTGACCTGCCTGTTTCACTGGAAGTGGGCTCACCTTCTGAGCTTCCCCTTTGGGTAGCGAGGCAAGAGAAAGCCTGGAGGGTGAGTTTGTTTCCAGGGTGACAGGCAGAAGTAATCCTAGGCCTTTAAGTATTTCGTGAAACCATGACACGATTTTGACCATCTTGTTTCTCCATCTTTCCTGCAGGGTTTATTTTTTTCTCCGCATTTTTGGCTCACTTTTCTCTCTGGTCGCTCTATCGATCGTTCTCTATTCTATAACGATTTGCTGGCAATATCGTATAGCCGGCTATATAGTCGTTTTTTTTTTTGGTTGGAGGCTTTTTTTTCTTTTTCGGAAACCCTCTCTATATCGTTTCCACCTTCTCGAATCCCCATATCGCGGATTTTTCACACTCTCCCCTCCATTCCCTACTAAATCGGGGATGTATCCTTCCACCCCTTACAAGGAAATATTTTCAACTTGGAAAATTGGGGCTGTTGAGAACATTCGCGTGTACATGAAATAGTATCCCACAATAATAAATTTGAAAAATCTAAGGATTTTTAAATAATCATTGAAGATTTTCTGGATTAAGTACCTTTGCGAAAAAGACCACGCGAGAAACAACTTTAGCATGGCTAACTTAGATCACCTCCTCCGTCGCCTAGGCGAAGGAGGAGCTGATCTAAGTTAACCATGACTGTAAAACATCTCGAAAATAAATATGTATTTTTACTGTAGCTGTAGTTCTTTTCTATGACATATGTAGATATATATTTTGAATCGTTTTTAATGATCTTTCCGAAAATGCTACTCAATTTTCATTTGGACTTCATGAAAAATCCGTGACAGCCTCAATTAATTTCCATGAATTAACTGTCTTTCATTGAAAAGTTTTTTCAAATACCATTGTAAATATATTAATCTGTTCATTTTGAACTGGTGCGTATTGAACAAAGGTAGTAGTCGTGAAGAATTATTTTTCCCCAAAAAAATCTAGTCTTTTATTGACACATGGGAAATAAATATAATGGTCGCTCAGTATATTGAACCATTATTCTCAGTGACAATCTTGGAAAGTAGCGAAAATTTCTTAAAAAAACTGGTTTTACTATGAAGATTTAGGTATATTTTAAGATTGTAATTGAGTTATATCATATATGTAGTACACTATCCCGTAAATGGCGCTATTTCAATCGAAAATGCTTTTCCTTCTCTTCTCTTCATTCTCTGTATACTATTGGCTACGTTTTTATAGATCGGTAACTTTCCCTCACATGTATACCTTGGTTACACCTTTTTTTTTTTACTGAACTTGCCTGAAGAGTCAGGCCAATATGCTGGGGAGAACTCGAGGGAACTAACACCTTAAGTTCTTTTTTTTTTTTCGGTCCATCACCTAGATAGCGACCTAAATTGTTTCACGTACTTTCAAAGGTACTTCTTTATACCTTTCCTTATAGTGTGCAGTTCATTATGAGTTCGAAATATCTCCCAATCACGTGACTATTAAATATCCAATTGGTTTTGAGCGCGAATCAATCAACCAGAATAAAAAAGAACTAGTTTTTCACCTTCAGTTGACAGCACAACGTTTTACCTAGAACTATTAACAACGCACCTTATTCTAATAGATAGATGAATTATAAAATCTGGCGTACTTTCACAAGCGTCCTCTAACGGCAAATAGTTGCAAAAGTAACTAACAAAACTACGTGCGCGTCTGATGCCTATTCTTTATCCAGCATAGCAGTCATCATGCATGAAGTTTTGTTAGTTCCTACTTTTGTCCGCACTGTTTACCGTAAGAGGACGCTTATTAACGCCAGTTTTTCTTATTCATCTTGATATATTAAGGTAGGTATCCATTTTTAATAGTTAAAGGTTTTTCCAACGTTACCAAAAGTCTTACCTTTGAATAAAACAATTTTGGTTAGCCATCTATGAAACTCTAAATTGGCCTCATTCCAACCAAAATATCTATTCCGTGTAATTTTTCATACTTTTCGATGTCAAAACTAAAACTTTATTTAACATATACCATTCGTTTCGTATATATAGGAGGAAGAAAAAAAAAATTGGGCATAGCGTTAGACCCGGTAAATCCTACTATTTCTTTGGAAAAACCCCTAAAACTCTCGAATAGAAAAGATTTAGGAGAAGGAGAAGGAAAATGAAAAGTGAAGAGATTTTTGGCGGAAGCACCCGCTCGCTCTCTCGTGGAATGGCGTGAAAGCCAAGGCCTAGCTATAGTCTATTGGGCGGCGTTGCAGCCATAAAGCTCCCTTTCTCGATAACAATCATTATGGAAATGTTGGTGGTGCTGTAGTGGTGCTAGCTGGCCCGCGTTGCCCGAGATACGCTCTTTTCTCTGGGCATATAGGACGAAACAGATTATTCCATAAAAGGAGGCCAACGAGTGACGCGTGCCCGAGAAAAGACGGAGAGTGAGATCTAAAGGGAGGCTGGAAAATTATATTGAGTTATTTTTACTTTAAATTAGGGACCAGGAAACATGTTTCGCAAATGTCTAATTCTTCTTAATTTAGATCAAATCTCCATATATATATGTTAGTTCGAAATATTAGTAAAAAATATTAAAATTTCAAATAATGGCCAATCACCATTAAAACCGAGTTTAAAGCCAATTAAAGATTCTCGCGCATTCGAGGCGTCCGCGTCATCAGAGTGTAACCATGACAACGATCGGGCCAAGCGCGTGCCTCCAACTTGAAATAAAATTAGTCCCAAATTAGGCTTAGCGTAAAATCAACCGGAAAGAGCTTTCCCGAGTCTAAAAGCAAAAATGTTATTGATAAAAGCTAGAATAAACGATAGTTTTTTCTTCGGTAAGTTATTTTCTTATATAGTTACGGTTTATTTATAATTATCTGGCATAAATATGAACCAAAAACGGAGTTAGAGACATTGAACTTTCTACTAATATCTCGTCTCTTCGCTTTTGAACTCAATTTACTTTTAAGCCATTTACTGAATCGGATGTATAGTTTTCCCTTACACATTCCCTTTAAGACGAGGATGGAGAAATGGAAGATGCTGCCGGGGGATGAGGATGAGGAGTGTGAGAATTCTTGCCGGGCGTGGAGCATCGTTCGGGTCGATGCTTTTCTAGCTAGCCAGTTCAGCCTGCGTGAGAACCGTTTTCACTTCTATATATTCTCGAGGTCCGAGCTATAGAAGCTATATTTCATTTTTCCCCGATCTTTTCCGTTGGCAGTATAATTCCGGGGCTACGCAATCCTCCCATCCCCAGTCTGCCCCTATAATAGACTTCTCTCCCTAGCTATATAGCTTGAAATATCTTTTCTTTAGCGCCTTAAATTTCAACTCGAATATTTCACGAGCTTTATATATATAATTTGCGAGTGTAAATCTTTAAGCTCGAAATTTTATAGAAGTTTTTATTTTTTTTTATTAAATATGGATCATTTTGGATTTTTTCTCTCACTCTCAGTACCTAAGTATACCGCTCTATATCTTTAAATAAACTATCATGATGACTTTACACAAAAGTTGTTGACCATGGTGAAACTGCTGATTACCTTTCTCGATTTTTGAGCTTAAAATATTAAGACGTTTTTGAAATACGCGGGTTTGATGACCCTTTCACAAATATTACAGCTAGTGGAAAGGTGTCGATTTTTTTCCCACATTCCCAAACTTCATGATCCTCGATATTATTTATTCTTAGTTTGATTAGTATGATTAAATCTTGGATTAAATGAACAAATGAAAGATTACCTCATCGAAATTCATTTTTATATGCTGTATTTGTTTTCTATATACGGGTAGAGACAGAAAGACCGGTTTTGTCCTATAGACCTTTTGATCTTTTATTCGGTCATCCGTTTGTGTTTTAGTCAGACACTTTTAAAAGTTTTGTTTTAAATATTTTGTTCCTGGTTTTAATTTATCTATACAATCTAGTACGAGATAACCGGAATCCGCTCTTTATTTCGCGGGAATAATAAAGGTTAGGAAACAAAGGCCCAAACTTTGTTCTCTAACTAAAACCGAATGAATTTCGTGTTAAGGGGAGGCGGAGTATAAAACCATATAGATTATATAAGCTAGCGCTTAGTAACACACGCCCTTCTTAGCATATTCCATCGCGTTAAATCTTCCCTTTCAGACAAACTATCTAGACAGGATACTCGGGTCTCCGCATCTGCATACTAAGAACCGTCTTCCGTCGAGTATAAAAGACTTTGTAATAAAACTGCGGAAACTCCGTTCTTCGCGCGTATATACTCGCTTTTACAACTTTGGAAGGAACCTATAAATTGCTATAAAAACAGATTTTTCTTAACTGATTTATGCCCCTTTTCAAGTTGTTACAGAGTTTAGTTTTGAAGCGTAAGCCTTGGCTTCCTTCAACTATAACTATTTCAACCAAACAAAGGGTTTAAACAATACGTCTCCAATTTTGACTCGTAAAAAGACGCGTCAGCATCTTACGATTCCAATTTGAAAAATAATAACCTAAAGTATATAGTGTATACATTTTCACGTACTAAAAAATGATTCTAACAAAGGAAGGGTGTAGAGGAAAATTAAGTGTTTTTTTTTATCGATTAACTGCAATTAAAAATGTCTTAATTGTTAGTGCATTCGGAAAATGTTTCTAAATCGTGTAAAAAAATTTTGATTTTGGCTTTCAATTATAAAACCTCGGACTAATCAAAATTCTCCCTTGTACCTTTGGCTCCATAAAATATCAGCGACACGCGCTGTTGTACGCACGATTGTGCTTCTGAAAATAATCGAGAAAGATTAATTTATCGAGATTCAAAGAGTTTGCCGCAACAAGTGTCGCGTGTATTTTACTAAGCCAAAGGTACATGGGGTTATTTAATTTGTCTGTGGTTATCCTTTTAACTGAATGTCAAAATCAGAAAGTGTTCGATTTTAAGTATAATTCCCGAATGTTTAAATACTCAAACATGAAAAATTAAATATGTATAATTTCATTTTTCTCTTCATCCTCTCTTTAACATGAACTGCTTTTGACGCAGTGAGGTTTAACATTATGTATTTGTTTGCGATTTTAAGTAAATTCCAATTTTTAATTGCCAGCAGCTATCAGTTATTTATTGGTTTATTAGACAAAATGGGTAGCGATGGAAAAAAACCTTAAAAACGATAATATCAGAAGCCGATGAAACCCTCCTTTGAAGTCTACTACTCCCATGTTCCATATAGCGCTCCTCTCTGTATGGGTAAAATTGACAATTTTACGAGTTAGAAGGGGTCCTACTTCATCCCCCCTGTCTACGGAAAATTGGAAATTCTCTCTCTCCACAAACGACGACGTTTTTTGGACGAACTCCAAGGCTGCTAGAGATATTCGCTCGACTAGCTCCCGCTCCGAAAACATCTACCGTTAGGAGGCGTACGGATCGCGCCTTTTGAGAATAACCCATACAGAGAGGGGTAGACAAGACCCGGGAGTAATAGACTTCAAAGGAGGGTTTCATCGGCTTCTGATAATATTTTGATTGAAAACCTTAAATCAAAATTTGAGTTTTTTATTTATTAATTTTGAGAAGGAAAAGTTAGCTACTACTTTTTCTCTGCGTAATTTAACTTTGCGTTACTCCGCTATATAAACCCTTTAGTTCCATCTTTCCCCGAATCGCGATTAGGTTTTATTTTTTTTTGTGTTTTGTTTTTTGTCAATTCCTTTTGAATATTTCTTTTACCTTGGAAAAGGAGTCCAAATAAATTTGGTAAAGAAAGGAGATATGTATTTTTTACGTTCCTATGCAAATTTATTTAGATAATCTAAACTCTTTCGATTTGATTTTTCGTTTATTTGAACTCAATTTTTTGGTTTTTTTCTTTTCTTTTCAGGAATACGTTTTTGAGAAAGAGGCCGTTTATACTTTGCAGCTGAATGTTACGAACTTCAATCGGAATGTCGCCAGGACTTTTAAAGTGGTGAGTCCAATTTCTTTTTATTATGTTTAATTTACAGTATTTATTTAAAAAAGGTTGTAAAAATCTGGTTTTTACCACTGGGAGGGGCTAAGAGACGATGATTTTAACCCGCGTCATGAATTCTACACATATGCTTAACTTAAGACCTTTAACAATGCCTAAATTGTAGAGAAACATTACGGCAATTTAAAATGATCCAGGGAATGTGTTATTTCTACTGGCGCAATCGGTTTATGACTAGGAGATCCTATAGAAAAGCTACGGCCATTTTAAGATAGAGATCACGAGCCAGAACGCTTGAGAATCAACTGCGTATGATATTGAATCGATTTTTTTTACCTATATTTTTGAAAATGATACTTACATTATATTTGGAACTCGTAAAAAATGCGTGACAGCATCACTTTAAATATATGCTTTTCGAATTTAATACCATTATACCTTCAGAGTTAAATTCTCGTCGATAAATTGTAGAATCTAAATTCATTAAATTCAGGGACAGTTTACTCGGTTAAATTGAACCCAAGGAACAGATTACCGCAACAACAGCGCCAACATGGTGTTCATGGCTAACATCACCGCGTCCGCTTGACGTTTTGACACTGATACATTTGGTGATAAATTCCCCCGTTTTGGCGCGAAAGTGCAGGAGATTTTCCTCTAAGGGTCCCAATCCGAGTAAACGAACCTTGGTTTAATTAAGAGACCATTTCAACGGATGAAAATTGTCTGCTTAATTGATTACCATCAGGTTTTCTCTTGAATCATAAGTTTTTTTTTTTTTTTTTCTGGCAAAAAGAAAGATAACACAGATAATAAAGTATACAGCGTTGAAAGTATGAGGCCGGGCTTCATCTAGATGATCCGCAGGTCCTTAAACTTCATTTCCATTATTTTTATTCACTCGCGTGGCGTAGAAGGTAGCTAGAACTAAGATTTATAAGCAATGACCCTAACCCCTCTCACGCATCCCAGTATATGAATTCTATTTTTAGAATTTCAAGATTTATTTTTGGTTTATCATTTTTGTTTCTTTGAGATTGAACGTTCGACCCATCAATATTTTGTTAATATAAAACTTTAGCGCAATGCGGTGTTTTTTATCCTTGCTAAGAAATTTTCGACGATGTCCTTTGAAAACTAAAACTTGTCACAATTTTCCCATCATAAAAAAACTAACAATCATTAATTTAAACAAGACCGAAAGAAGTTTGGACCGGAGCTAGAAGAGAGAGAGAAAGAGAAAAAAAAAATCTTTCAACGTTAGTTTCTATATGGGGTGAGAGAGATACGCGAGCAAGATGAGTGATGTTAAAAAGGCCCGGGTGTGGTTCCTTGGTGCGATGGTGGTCGATTTGCTACGCACCAATACTAGTAGATTTCAACGCGTTCGAGGCTATAATATCCCTCTCTTTGCTTAGGGAGTATATAGCGTAAGTTTTACCCGTCCTGAAAACCTAAAAGCTCTTTCATACCGTCTTTCTGCAGCTCTTCATATACGTATAACAAAGGCTTAGCTATATATATTTCAATTCATTTCGAGTATTCAGTGCCTATAACGCTACGTCTCCCTTTCTATCTCGGTTATTTTTTCCAATAAAGATCGATTGGATCTTATACCTCGCATTCCCTGAAAATTGCAAATGATTTGAGCTTCATCTAACAAAGGCTTAGCTACAAATAGAATCAGCGTGAGTTTTCATCACGTATAACCTAGAGTACCACTCCATCTTTAGGTATATACGTATTTTAGAGGGCATCTGTGCAATTTCCGATTGATTCTATAGCACTATAGCGTCAAATACGCTTTGATTGACGACGCCCTTTTCCCCTTCAGACATCTCGCGCTCTATCGGAAAAAAAAGGGGGCTCCTTTGCCAACGGATACTTCTCCAACTTGTCTCGTACGCTGCATCCACTCTCCTTTTTCTTTTTTTTTTTTGGCGCGAAAAAGAGATATTTGGATCTTTGTCTCTACGTCACGTTCTCTATCAGTCTTTCTTCTCTCTCAGCCGCTACAAGAAAGTCCCCATTTCTATTTTACGCGGGAAAATATAAGAATTTATAGAAATTGAAAAACCAAACACGCGGAGAGCTTGAATTATACGATTCTCTACGTCACGTGTTACATTTTTGAACCAAGGCTTAGTACGTAGATTAGAAGCTTCTCCAGTTTTGAAAAATCTGTTTCCAACAAAAAACTCTAGTTTACAAAATGGCTGAGTTTGGAAACGACGAGAATTTTGGCGCGAATATATTTTTCTTATAGTAAATTTCTTTACTCTCCCATTTTTTGGTTATAGGCCTAGCTATTATAAAGCAAAGCTAGGTCGAATTTCCCACGCAAATATGACGTCATTGACGGATGCGCTGACGTTATTTAAAATATTAATCAGTTTAGAAGATGAATCGCTATCAAGTCGCCGTCCCTTTGAAGGCCAAAAAAAACTTTTAATATTCGGTAACCTAATTTGAACGCAACTTTACCCCCTTCTACTTTAATAGCGCGTTTAAAAAGATGGGGGAATGAGGGTTACTTCAAACCCCCCCAGTCGTAACCGTCAGTAACTCGGGGAGAAGGCAATTCAATTTACAGGATCAATATAAAAACTCCTCTCCCAAGTTTAAAAAAAATATATATTTCCATATTACCATAAGTTATAAACTCCGTATCTAGAGCATACTTTTGTATTATGGGGCGTTCTCTTATACATCGGGTTGTACTCTTGATACTCATAAGCTGACTTAGCGAACGAGATAAATATATCTGTGAAGTTCTTGCATGATAGTTTTCGTGTAATTTCCAGTTTAAAATAAAATCACAAAGTGGCTGTATTAAAATGAGACTACTTTAAAATCGCCGAACGTTCATAGACAATATGGGACCCCTGGTAGTTAATCAAATTGGATATGTTACGTTTCCAACCATCATGAGTACGTCATGTTTAAAATGAAATCATTGCCTTCAGGGCAATCGGATCCAGAACATACCCAATTCCAGCCGAGACATAGATCAAAATCAATGTAGAACTAGGTGTATCAAGGCGCTAAAGCTGCACTTTCTAGTTCATCTGAATATATTAATTAGTAATTCATAAATAAATAAACAAGGAATATTTTTCTATGGGAGGAAGGTGGGATAGAGGCGTGTCTTATTTTCCCTAGGCGAAACTGGGTCGTAACCAGGTTAACCAAAATAAGTATTTTTGGCCAGTCATGTCAGCAACGTCAGTTCAAGAGAGAGCCAATAAGATAATAAGTTGGGTTATGTGTTGGGTTGAGGAAAAAAGTAAAGGTCCCACAAAATATTTTAACAGGCGTAATTTATGCATTCTGACTAAAGATTTAGTTTTTCCTAGAAGTCTTAATATTTCTTTCACATATTCTCTGTTGTTGCTTAACTAATTGCATGAACTATAGTTTTTATATAAAAGTTTCGTCATGTAAATAGGACTTTAGAAGCCGAAGAAAAAAAAAGTTTTTAATGCACTTAAAAACCGTAAGGGGGAAATGGGATACCGTCAGAGTATAAAATTTCTAGAAGCTTTTATAATAGGATGAACTAGAATAGTACAGGGCAGTTCGAAGGAAGGTTTCGCCATATAAACCTTAATGTTTTACCTTACTCTCGGTGCAAACTCCATTAGATAATATTAAATAATAAAAAATGTTAATACAACCTCTCTCTCTCTTCGAATTCTTTATTCTCTAGCCGCGCGTAAAATTTTAAACTATAATAAACGTAAAAAAAAAAGCTAAAAAAAAAAACTACAAAGACTTGTACTTCTATATACATTCTGTTCAAATTATTTAAGGCATTGAAGAAAGTTACGTAAGGGGAAAGAGACATAGCTTGTAAAGATTTTTATACATTGTGTCCGCCATTCTTCAGAATTTTAAGAATTAACTCTGATAAGTTGAACAGTTTATATGTAGTTGACAAGAACTATTTCTATTCCTATGAGATATAACATTGTGTATTATTACGCCCCAGCTTTTGTCATTTTGGAAACTGGCAGTCGGCTATTAAGTAGTTTTTATTTCGTAAAAACTTGAATTTTTCTTTGGAAATTTTGCTCCTATCACGGTGACCAGACTTCCTATATTTTCTATTTTTTCCTAAATTTTCAGTGTCTTCCTATAAATTCCTATAATTGAAGGTTTTCTCCTACATTTTTTCGGTTATCAGGTCATTCATTTTCAAAGAAAAGTATAGTTTAAAATTTCTCAAAACTAAAAAATTCCCACCAAAGGCATAAAGTCAAAAACGGAAAGAGATTGTCGCCGTGGTAGGATAATTTTCTTTATAAGTTAAGCCTTTTAGCGTCTAGCCTCGAATCCAAAGAGTCTCTCACGAAAGTAACTATTATTAGCCTCACTTTAAAAACTACAAAAATAACCTGGGTTTACTTATAATTAATTTAAATTAAAAATTAAAACTTTTTTTACCTTCTACTCCTATAGCTATTAGTGTTATTACTCCATGGGTACCCTAATTATTTGTTTAATATTCGTTTTCAATTAATTTTTATCAATTTTGAAACATTTCATAACAATTAACGTGTGTCAGGTTAAATTTTAAAATTATTATAATTATTTTCAACCTTAGTTTCAAATATCCAAATCTTTGTTTGTGTTTCAGTCATCCAATCAAATGGAGTTTGTGTTTCTGTTATCCAAGCAATTTAGTTTGTTTCAGTTATCCAAAATTTGTAGTTAGTCATCCAAATATAGATAGATAAAAATTTTTCTATATTCAATTTACAATTTAGTATTTAGAAAATGAACCTATTGATACGATAGAAAAAAATGTAGTGTTTGGGGTTCGTATAGACTTACGACTACTTTTGGGCTTAGATAAAGACAGGGCATATAATTTGATTGAGTAAGGCAAAAAAGAAAATAGTATTAAAACAAAAAGAGAAAACTCCCCGAAGTCAAAGATATAAGACCGTGGTCTAGAAGTTTTTTCCCCATAAACAGGCGGTCTTTGATGGCTTAGTTCGTAAAGGTAGATTGAAAAAGAAAATAATTTGGGTTTTTTTTTTCTTAATTTTTCATTATTATATAATATAATTAATTAAGCGTCTTCTATAATACCGTACCATTTCTCTCCATGACAAATATGCAATTATTTCATAGACCATTAATATTTAGTGTCCTTGTCTCCGAAGAATCTTGGACCAATCAGCTCTAGCATTATTAAATTTAAACTCTATAATTTATTTTTACAATTACTCTAAGTAACTAAACGATATTTTAATTACCCCACATTTTTACGGCATAGTATTTTTGACGTAAACATAATTAAAAATCATTTTTACTCTCTATTTAAGGCAAGACGCCTCGAAGAAGCTTTAATTCAATTTGGCGATAGCTTCTGGAAGGGGAAAAAAGGGTAGTTTTTTTTTCTTCTTTAGTTTGGATCAGTAAGATGTTTTAGCCCGATACAAAGCTTATAAATAAATACCTTTTGTTAGAGATCTATGAAGCATTGCTGATTCTCATTGAGTTTCAATCTTAAAAGGGACCAAATTCTCATAGAAAACAGTGTTTGCGAAACTTCTTTCATCCTCTCTTAGGATTAACGTGATAGATTAATCCGCTTCAATTACTTTGTCCAACTTTTCGGATCTCTAATTTCACAAAAACCACAGTCGTAAATGTATAAGTTTTTCCTCTAATTAATTCGACTCCGTTTTGGACACATTTACACTTCTCTTAAAACTGAGCAAAGATTCCTTATAAAGGAGTTGACAGCTATATAGGATATAGCGTTATCTTATTCCAAAGGGGGGAGAAGCTCATCCCCCGGCCCAATCTTTCTCCTAACGTGACAAACTCCCGCCAGAGTTTGTCGGAAACTAGTTGAGGAGGATGGGGTTAGGCCCCCGGAGAGACTACAATCAAAATCAATCTAAGATTTCAGTACCAATACGAAGCTATCTTCCCAGTTATCTCTATAGGGAACTAAATAGGAATGGAAGGGAGGAATACCTTTCTACGTTCAACAGATTGAAGATGAAATACGATATAGAGAAAGGTCTGACTGGCGATAACGAAGGTGAACTGCTCCTTCGGGAAAACAAAAGTGAATTTGGCAGCCATTGCATGGCCGGGAAAGGGTGACTTCCAACTATATTCCTATAGGGGGCGTTATTTCCCAATTTTCCCAGACGAACAAACTCTAAAGTAAGCCCGAGCGTCTTCGTTTAAAGCATCTAATACACCCTAGAGTATCTGCCAAAGGCCAAAGAGCTCAATTTTAGTTCTACCTACAATTATATTTCGTAAAAGTATTTTATGGTGGTAGTAGTAGTAGTTTTAGTAGTTAAATGATCATTATGGACGCCAAAAATAATCTAAATAAAATTCTAACACGAATATATTTATTCGGATAAAATGGATTTATTATGAACCGTTTTCTCAAGTTCTCAACCAATCAGGCGACGTTTATCAAAGCATATTTTATTAAGCCTAATTTCCTGGGGTTACTACGAACTTTTCTTGAGTTACCGACCAATCAGGTCACGTTTATCAAATCATATTCCTGAGGCTACGTGTTTATTGATATTTTACAATCTTGTTCTCAAGTCCTGATGTTAAAATAACCAATCAGACCACGTTTATTAATTTATATTTTGTCTACTTTTCTGAGATTAAGTGTTTTTTTTGTTCACCATCTTGTTTACTTTTCTCTACCGTACCTTTCTTACGTATTGACTTCAATTAGGTGAACGCTGCGCTATTTCTTCTTTTTTATATACGGAGGCTAAACAAGTTTTTTCTCTTCATCTATATATACTTCCTAGATTTTTTTGCACTCGATGCGGGACGTTCTTAGACACTAATTGGTCTCTAATTGTTTGGATTAGAAGCGGGGAAAGTCAAAGTCCCATCCAAACTGACTATTTTCTTTCCCCCCGTCTTTTTTTGTTCGAGACAAAGGCTATATATAAGACGGTTAAGGGTTCCTTAGAATAATGGCCCTAGCATGCTCTCATTCTTCTTTTAGGGTTATATAGCCCGAAAAGAAAAAAAAAGAGGGATCATCTCTTGCCCCTTTTCACTAAATGGTCGGAAAACTGTAATTAGGTCGTGCAATTCTTTGTACCGTATAGAAGATATGGCATACTAAAAAAAATCTTCAGTTATTTTTGAGAGATATATGAGATCTTGTTCGATAGGATTAGCGAAAAAAAACTATTTTTATTTTCAATATAGTATAACAGGTCTAAATATAGGTAATTATTTCTAAATATTTTTAAATTCTCAGATAGAAGTAGTCTAAATGAGTTCCAATTATCAGATAGCACGGAATAAACAGAGAACTAGCTCGCTGATTGGACGATGCTCTTCCTTAAGTTCCTTTTATATTGGGAAGGGCCAGAATAACTTATTTTGGACACATTTAATTAGTAAAAGATTACTTTCTTGCTAAACTAAAATTCAAAATTATTTTTTTGGAAAGTTAAATTTTTGCAATTAAAATGCCCTGTTGAATCCGTTAGATAATTCCCCGAAAATTTGTGGTCCTTAAATCCTGTAAAAGTGTTCCAACCTTTTAGCTTCGGTGTTCCGGATGAAGTCGACATCCAGGATGAAACCCTACATTCGAAAAACAAATCATCCTAAGAAATGAATTAATTTTTTAATCAATTCTATTTAAAACTTATAATATTAATAGCTTATTAATAATTACTGATAAATTTTTCATTCAACTAGGATTTAAATTACTTTGGGAAGCTTCTTTTTCTATAATTTGAATATTGGCAAATAGTCAAGAATACAAAATTCATATGATATATATTTTGATCAAATATTACGAAGTAAAAAATTGTCTTGGTGTCTTCTGCGTGATGAAGTCATGCCCCAAAATATTCAAACTTATACTCGACATAAAGTTGTAAACTTATGCCCATAATGACGTAAAAGGGCTAGGACGTTGATAGTATTATAACAAAATATCGAATTTTTTTTTATTCATCATACGAAAGCGAATTTATTTCGGCTCTGCATACCCTCTCCGTCTATACTAGTTTAAACATTTTTACGACAAACTATAAAACGTGAATTTGACGACGGTCGGCGTCGTTTAGTCGGATAGTCGTTCGTCCCATATAGTTAAGATCACTCGGAGATTTCTCCAACTACGAAGTTAATCTCCAATTTTCCGCAGATATAAAAATATAGTGTTAAAATAGAAGGTACTCTTTTTCTGAAGCTGCGAACTCGTACAGTGTACTATTCTGCACCACTTCCATCCCACGTAACACTGCATTGCACCATGATTGCACTGCATCTTATATTATTAATAAAAACACCCCCACCCCCCACCTTAGCCCGTATTATTTTTAACAATCTTAAAAGGACCTAAAATACTTCAGTATAAAACCTTTTACATGGCTGCAAAATTATTAGGTTAGAATGCAGTTTGACTTTTAGGGGTCAAGTCCTATTTACATCCTATAAGCCTAACTGTTTTAACTATAATTATACACATTCGGATTGAATGTTTTTCTCCTATAGTTCTAAACTCAATCTAACTATATTCGTCTAGTTACTTTGATTGTATAACTCGTCCTTTGGGGAAAACCGAAGAAAAAGGTTCACTGGATAGAAAATAAATTTTGTAGCTCGCGACCTCTCTGCTTATATATAGTGTTGTAAGTATATAGTACATTTGCGCGGGAAGTTTTCCCGCCAAATTGTGAGTCATACCCTTAACGTATGTAGTCTAGTTTTTGGAAGAGAATCGCTGAGAATCTCCTCTTCCTTTACGCGCGATAAAGTTTTATAGTCCTATAGCTAGCTAGACCTTGTTATAGTCGGGGGACTAGTTCTGGTCCTCATCGCCCGGACATCACAAGCGGACACAATACGCGGACCATCTCTTTTCTAAGTTAGCCAGTTTAGCCACGAGACTCTGCAGTAATATACCGTTCGTTGATTTTTATTATTATTATAGCTTGCAGGGAAAAGAGCTTAAAATATATCTTGTTCTATTCTACGCCAATGCCTTCTTCTTTTTAGTCTAGTACTGAATTTTTGAAAGCATTCTAAAAATTTTATCCTTTAAATCTAATGTCAAACCAAATTAAAATCAGCTGTTAATGATTATATTTAATATTAATTAATACATGATATAGGTATAGAGTTCGTTGGAATTAAATAAGAACTTAATTTTAGGTTTACGCTTGTTAAAAACGTTTGTTAGAAGCCAAGGCTTAGAAAGTCTCACTGTTAAGCCTTGGTTTCTATTTAATACATTAATGTTTAGTATTTGCAAACTGATCTTATAAGATGTCGCCTTTAGTATTTGACGCGTAAGTAACGCAGCAGTCAATAAAGTCATTTTGGGTTGGCAGTAAGTGTAAGGTTAGGATACATTTATATCAACATGTATAATGACTAGACTATATAGTGTTTCGCATCTATATATCTAATTTTTCCCTTTCTCTACGAACTGTTATCCGAGAGGGTCAAAGATGAAAAACATCTTGCTTATAGACACTTGGCAAGTGGATGTTTTTATTTTTTTTGTGGATGTATAAGAGGTATAGAGGAAGCGTAATATCGGTAACCACCTGCTCTCCTTATTTTCCCGCCTTTTTCAACACCAATGGCTTCGTCCTTCCGGCGAAATAACTTCACCAAGACTACCAAAACCCCCAAAATTCCGTAATATAGAAATGGCTTGCCACCTTGCATCCAGTCTGCAATTCCTACAATATTACGCGCGGATCAATACACAATATTAAACGATATATGAGATGATAAAAAAGTAGTTCGTCCAAACTGAGATGGAACTGCAGAATGATAGGTGATGGCAACCAATGAGAAAACAATTCTTTATTGCCTTTCCTATGTCGATAACGGTAGATATTGTACTTTTTTTTTTTTTTTTTTTTGTTAACGAAAGATTTGTGGATCTATTTTTACCGTCTATGATGCTTAACATTGAGTATTAATCCCCCATTAACCATCGTTTGTAACATTCGTGAACATAAGTATATAGCTCTGTGAACCTGCAGGGTAAAACTAGTATATTAAGATCTAAGAAAGGTTTCTTTGCTCAGTTACACCCTTTGAAATTACGAAACAGGTTTTATGATGGTATAATTTGGTTCGTTTCAAGGTTGTAACTACTTAATAGATCGATGTAAGTGAAGAAAAGTACGGGTCTTTGCTGTGAAATCGGGGATATTTGGAATTAAATCAATATACTGACCAGGATGCTTTATTACGAATTAGCTTTCATCATCATCGTCTTCAAAAGGATAGTGAGGGAGAAAGAAACGTGAACTATTGTTATTAAGTGGTTTACTGCGTTATGCGGTGAAAAATAACAGATTCCTAGATCTTTATTATCAGAATATATACTTTTTGGGAGCCACTGAAAGCTTTTGTAACCCTTAACGAGGGAGCAGTGGATGTTGGATCAAATTAGTGGGCCTTTAAATTTTGCTTAATTCGTGTAAAAACATCTTTATATTTATATTATTTAGACACTTGAAGAAAATTTAAATACCTTATATAAGATATCTTAATATTAATTCTATATTTAAATTGAACAATAATATTTGATCCCTCGATTGAAATCCAATTTTATTTTACCAGCTTCGTGATAAGAAATAAAAAAATCAGCTCTACTGTTTTAAAAACGGCACTCAAGATATCAAATTTTAAACTTCCCGTAAAAAAAAAAAAAAAAAAGGAAAAAAATAATAAAAATAAAATAAAACTTTCAAATCCAAAATTCTAAAATATAAAATAAATCAGCTTCCAGTTTCCATGGCAACTGGCTCCATAAGAAGACACGGAGACCGAGAAAGAGAAATTCGTGAAAAAATTTCCACCATTATCCTATAGTTTATCTCACCTTTAATTTGCAGTACGCGTTACTCTCGCTACCCAATAATCTCCATGATCTCTTTACTTAACGATAAAGGGGGCCTATAGCTTTACGAGTGTTGACAATCAAAGTGGAAAATATTTTAGACTACTGGGTGCCCTAACCTAAGACCACTGTTAAAGGCTAAGAAACCCTGCAAACTCTATGATGCTCCTATCAGAGGTTAAATTGATTCGTAGTATAGATGTATAAGGGTATAAAAGGCATAGATATATTGAAACCTCCTCCTCCCCCTGGCGGTATAAAATAGGAAAAAAAAAAAGGCGAAAATATATACAGCAACTTCTCCATCCTTCCCGCCTCTGAAAATACCATCTATAAAACGGAGTTTCGTTTTCCCCCTTCTCTGAAAGACTGAGAGAAATAAACGTAAACGGAATAAGAATGGGCCAAAAAAAAAAAACGTACGAGCTGAGAATTGATATAGAAAAAAATATGACAATCAACCGTAGTTTGCAATGTACCCAAAGGCTTAGTCTCGTATAATCCTAGGAATTTCATAGGGTATGAAATGACTCTACAATATATAGTTGAAAATTCCGAATGAAATTAACTACATGTGGTGAAATATTTTGAGAACGCAGTTCGTTCGAAGATATGATGAAGTGAAGGCCCATCTACATTGGTCTGTTAAACAAAATCACGTCACAAGTAGTCTTCTTGTCGAGCAAAATGAGAAAGATAATTCCCTGAATCCTAGGATTATTAATTTTAATTAATTTGGACTAAACTTAAGCTGGCTTCATACTAGGCCTCGAAATCGATATAAAACGTTTCAAAATTTTCTAGAGTCGTGTGAACGGGAAACTAACTGTCTTTCTTGAATCGATTTGATTCGATCTCTTGAAACTGCTTCGGGAACCAGTTTCCTAACGATTCGGTTTGAACAACCGATAGATGAAGCATGCAATAAATCGATTTATAAAGATGATGCTTAAAACGATTAATGGCGATTTGAATATAAGTTTTAATTTTAACGTTTCAAATCGATTAAGAAATGCTCTAGGGTGTCCGTAGCTTAAAAATGACCAACTGCTCGTGCGCAGCGATGGCGAGTACACATAAGGTTGCCTGCACCCTATAGCCAATTTAGTTTTATTGAAAATAAATTATTATTGATGGTTGTTAGGATTATATTGATTGAAATGATACCATTTTAATTTCTCCATATTCTTCATTTCATATATTTCGTCACAAAATGAAGGGTTTATTCGTGTAAATGTCGCTTTAATAACTATGCTATAAGATCCAGCGAGTCCAACTCACACTTGAACCAATAAGCTTTTACTCCACTGAGCATTGTAAGTGGAATATATATTATACCGAGCGTATCTCGTCTATCCGGTATCGAGAGAACATATAGCAATAAGAGAGAAAAGTATAGGAGAGGGGAAAAGTACCCTGACTGTAGAGATTACCGAAGCAAGGATGCCAGGGCGTATACATATATATCTATATAGCGAAAGAAAAAGAGAGATAGAAAAAACAATGCCTCAAATCGGGATTTTTGGCAGGTAGATAGAAAATAAGGTTATTTGCTGAAAATATACGGGAAGGATTTACGGCAGAAACGTGTTAGGGTTAGAGTGCCGGCCTTGTATGTGCGCATGTATGTATGTACGTACGGCGTTAAAGAAAAACAAAACCCTCATACATAGCCTAGCTTTCCCGCCAAACAAAAAAAAAAAAAAAGGAAAGCCTTAGAGCCTAATCCTAACCAGGGGTATACCGAGATTATTTTAACTTTCGCCCGAGTTCTTCTCTTTGGTTTTTCTTTTCCTATATACAGTAAATAAAGAAAATGCGGAAGACACCCTTGACTTACGAAACTTCGTATATTTTTATATTTCTTTTAAAAAGTTATTATCCGAAACCAGAAGCCGATGAAACCCTCCTTTGAAGTCTATTACTCCCGGGTCTTGTCTACCCCTCTCTGTATGGGTTATTCTCAAAAGGCGCGATCCGTACGCCTCCTAACGGTAGATGTTTTCGGAGCTGGAGCTCGTCGAGCGAATATCTCTAGCAGCCTTGAGTTCGTCCAAAAAACGTCGTCGTTTGTGGAGAGAGAGAATTTCCAATTTTCCGTAGACAGGGGGGATGAAGTAGGACCCCTCCGATCTCGTAAAATTGTGAATTTTACCCATACAGAGAGGAGCGCTATATGGAACATTGGAGTAGTAGACTTCAAAGGAGGGTTTCATTGGCTTCTGTCCGAAACTGATAAGATTCCCATATTTTTGCCTGCAATGTTTGTCAGTAAGAGGACGTTGTACGCCATGTTAAAACATATTGAAGTTAATTTAAAACTATACAATATAATTGAGCAATATCAATACGAAATAAAATGCATTGAGATCCTATTAAATCGACTTCCGTTTATTGTTCACTGGTAGATTCTACATACTGAAGATATACTAAAAGGAATCGCTCTTGAATAGGGGTTTCGTAAACTGTCCGTCAAAACCATTCGGGCATACGAGAAGGTTTTCTTTTTTTTCTTCTTCTTCTTCTCCTCGCTTCCCAAGTTCTTATTTCGCAGTCTCCGTATCTATACGCTAGCTTTCCCTGCTGGCCATCAGTCGTTGAATGCTTGGAAATCCGAAATGGGATCTCCTTTTGTGTTCTTCTGATTGCTTCGTCTTCTCCCATATCCAAGGCAATCCCTCTCTTTACGCTGATACCCCCCGCAATCCGCCAATCTATAGCTCCGATCGCGTAAAATCGCTGTTCCCTAAATATTTTTTATTTTTTTTTTCGCGATGCTCCCCGGATAAATTGACCTCCACGAAGAACGATATCTCTTTTTTTTATGATATATTTTCTTTTCCAAAGATAAGGGATGAACTATAAAGGTTCTTTTTCTTTATAGTTTAAACGTTAATTTGAATGCTTCATAGAACACCTTGAACTCTAATATTAGCCTTAATATATATTTTATACACGTATTGTTCGTCAGCTGTAGTTGACAAATTGACTGACTTTGACTCGCGGGTGGCGAGTGATGGTCCTAGTCCTACAACATCATGGATGGGGTGAATACACTTCATATTCCACCAATTAAGATATATTCTTCATACCAAGAAGGTAGAAACTCCACGGGGTGTAATAGTTATACAGGAAATTGGGCTCTAGCGGAATGAAATGGGAATTAACCACGTTCAAAGCTGTTCCAAAATCTTAATAACGCGTGGATACGATGGTATCCTACTGCGTTTGTGATAGAGTACAATTCTATAGGTCTAATAAATGAATTATTCCCTGAAATTGGACTCCATGACGCCTTTAGTCCGCGCAGCGCCTATAACTTCATGCTGGGCTAATTATAGGACGATCGCGTAACGTAAATCGTATCCAGGTGCTATTATTACCATCTCGAGAAGGTATAATTGAATCTACCTTATTTGGATAGTAAATAGCTATGGTATTGGAGTCTCCTTAACTACGCCTAAACACTTATACAGTTTAAAGGGAAACTTGGAGCTAAAAAGGGAACAGCTTTGAATTTTATTTTCAGAATCACCATGCCCAAAAACGTATTCGAGAATTTTTATGAAAATTAATTTTTCCCGAAAAATCAATATAGTATCATAAAATTATTTTAAACTACCTGTAACATTTCTTAAAAAATTTAATTATGTATGATCAGAAGCCGATGAAACCCTCCTTTGAAGTCTACTACTCTAATGTTCGATATAGCGCTCCTCTCTGTATGGGTAAAATTCCCAATTTTACGAGATCGGAGGGGTCCTACTTCATGCCCCCTGTCTACGGAAAATTGGAAATTCTCTCTCTCCACAAACGACGACATTTTTTTTTTTTTTTGACGAACTCCAAGGCTGCTAGATATATTAGCTCGACGAACTCCCGCTCCGAAAATATCTACCGTTAGGAGGCGTACGAATCGCGCTTTTTGAAACTAACCCATACAGAGAGGGGTAGACAAGACAAGAGAGTATTAGACTTCAAAGGAGGGTTTCATCGGATTCTGATATGATATAGGCTAGCGTAAATTGAAAGTTCAATTAACTCGCTCAAAATTACGTAGTTTTAAAGTAAGATGTTTTCAGCTTTTAATTATCATTCCTCCATTATATAATGAGGAGCAGTCATTTTTTTTTTTTTAATTTTTAAATCCCACCCTTTGCTAACTATATTTTAAATCAATATCATTTTGTTGCGTGTACGAAACTATCTGACTTATCCTACCTTCTCTATTTCTATACGCAACCAATGATAAATAGAAATAGATCCTGCTTTATTAGCGCTGTAAACTAGAACTGATATACTGACTATAATTAGTAATAAAAGCAACAAGAGTATATTGTATCGAATATATTCAATCGCAACCTTGAAAGAGACTCGAAAGACTCGAAATCCCTTAAAAGAAAAAGTTTTTACAATGGGAATAAATAAGACAACCTAAGGTTGTAAATGAATGTAGCGTGTGAAACGAGTATGTACTGCTAAAAATGCTCCTTGTTGCCTATACGCAATTAAAAGTTTCTAGTGTATGGGTTTTTGGGGGTCCCAAATGAGGGTCTATATACGTAAACCATTTTGATTGGTCAGTACGCGGGAAAGCTATAGGGTCCTTTATTACATATGGTAGAAATAATTGGTAACTAAGCCTTGTACGTACGGACAATTCAAAACGTGTTGAATTTATAGATACAGGGCGTTTCTCATTCACTAGCAGCGCGGACTGCACCCTTTCTAATTAATTAGGGAACAAGAAAATATGACAAAAAGAGGAACCATATAGGGTGGGGTGAGTATAGTTCCTCCGAGCCAAGGCTTAGTGGAAATCATTACTGGTCGATATTAAGGAGGGGAAAATTCTCTAGCTGCGTGCGTTTGAAATATGGAAAATTCGTTTTATAGCTTGTCAACTTAATCGTATATTCGTTTTAGACCATATTTAAGACTACATTGGGGTCCCGGGAATTATTGAAATTAAATTGTATGAATCACGCCTGTTCATATTCTAGCAGCAAGGGGATTTGAGAAAATATTTTTCTACTGCCGTTCACTTCTGTAGTACTCTTTAAGAAGAATTGGCATGATGAGGAAAGTAAATGCGGATTGATACACAATATTAAATCCATGATTTGATTCAAATGAAGGCCATGGGAATTTTTAATTACGATCTGTTTAAATTCAAATAAAGTAAAGATATATCAATCTAGGATAAAAATAATTTCGTTCCAAAAGAAAGACCACATTTTAAAACACTGGAAATAAGTTATGGACAAACATTCGCCTGGTGTCAAAGGTTTATGTTTACTGCTTGTAACGGTCAATAAATCTGCTTCCCTTTAAATATGAAAATGACGAATTAATCAATAAACTTCAAGCTCGAGTCCGTCCGTCACAAATTCAAATCTTTTGTGACGTAATATTAACCTAGCTTTTAAATAGAAGAGATTATAACAACTGATTCCAATATATAATTCATAAATATATATTTTTTTACATTTTATGGAGTTAATTTTCAACTGAAACACAAATCCCCAAAATGTTTATGAAACTTAAATACCGCGACCTAAAAAAATGGAATATACAGAAAACTTTGTATGTTTTGACTTTTTTGTTTAATCCAATTAAAATTATCGTTGCGTGCCCATATACTTCTACTACCCGAGCGTTGCTATCGTCGGTATTTGCTAAGGTTTCAGTATATAATTGTTATCAAGGAAGCCATATTACACGCGCATTAAGCCTTGGTCATACGTCACACCAAACCTTTAACTATCCTTTAGTCCCACGCGCGAACTTCTTTTTCAGGTGGGTTATATTCTCTCGTATATGTATAGATAGCGTTTATAATCATGTTCGCCTATAAATCACGCCAAGGCCTAGCTATTTTTCGTTTTTTAGTGATTTTATAAGTCACTTTTCTGACGAATGAATAACCGCGGTGCTCGCTCGCCCTCGCTCGTCCGTTAGCCTAACGATGACCTTATGGAAATCAGCCTCGATAAGGGAGTTGATATTAGTCCGCTCTACTAACACCCCTCCCTATAACGCCCAACTATAAGCCCAATTTTAAGGTTCAAGGGGAGTTTGCGTAATAAGGTAGTTACTTCGGCTAGAAGAAATAGTTACAATGTAAAATACAGGTTCCCAGCCTAAATCAATATGTTTAACACTTCATTTGAATATAAATATTATTTGGCAAACATTAAAATTATTATAAATTGTTCAAAGTTTAAACTAAAAGTGACCAAGCTGAAAAGGAAAATCGATTCTAGTATTAAAAATAAGACTTGTTCGAATATTAAAACCTTCGGTAAATGTCTTTGAAAACTGAATTGTTCAAAAATTCCGGGAAGGCCAATCAAAAGACTTCATATACCTTTAGTTTCATTAAATATCCCCGAAATTTATCCCAGTGTGTCGCAGCACGTGTTGAGGGGGTTTTATTAAGCCAAAAGTAGTACGTATTTTGATTAGTCGAAGGTATTCATTTTAATTCTATGCCACAATTAGTAACTTGATTTTTTTTTTTTTGTTACAATTCAGAGAAACTTCCGTAATTTTTATAAGCAATCACTTTATTTTCCTCTTCACCCTTCCTTTAAATCGGGTTAAATAGAACTGATCTGAACTGAATTTAAATAGATAAGAACCCACTATTAACTATAAAATGTCACACCTATAATTATATTATACCAAACATTCAGATTCTCGTATAAAACCTATAATATGGTTATATTCCCTTTAAATAGAGTATAAACATTTAAATTTTGTGATGAATCATCTAATTACCACTTTACACCACTATTATCAACGTGATTTCTAAAATTGGCAATAGTTTCTTTTGTTACCTTAAGAAAAAAATCCTCCCACGCTTTAGCTAACGACTATTCGATTTGGTTTAAATTCCCTTTAAAATAAAGATATTAGTATATGTAAATTCTACAGATTTTAAATTTTGTAATCTGTAGGCCTAAAGTCAATTTCCGCTGGTAAAGACGTCATTACTGGTATCTTGGAGTATCTCATACCAATCAATGTATCATTCTTTAAGGCTTAGCACGGATTTTAACTGTAATTAATGAAGATCGTCTTGATCTTTAAGCCTCTTTTGTCCGCTCTCTGAAAAATCGAATTAGAATTTTTTTTTCGTGGCCTTCCTCGCTTTAAATCCTACTCTCCTCTGCCTTCCGGTAATAGGAGATAGTGTGGGCGGTGGACGCCTAAGCCAAGATCTTATTTCTCCTTATACGTCTAATGACTTGAAAAGGAAACTTATTATAATTGTTTTGAACGGAATCAAAAATCCCATTCTTTTAGCATCCCCCATCCACGAGCTGTGTCAATAGTAAAAATCACTCGGAAGTTTCAACACACTCAAAATTACCATACTCCCTTAAATTATTAATATATTTGCTATTTAATTTCTTGGAAATACGGAAGAAACTAAGCTTTATTACCCGTTGAATACTTAATTTGGTTTTGATAATAATTTCACCTCTGCCTTAAAAGGCGAGTTCATACTAGATACCGACTCAAGTCTGGAAATTTCAAAAATTTATGAACTTACCTGGAAAAATAGGCTTAGCTGGATTCATAGGGACTATCGACGAATGTCATTGGTCGCTAGTCCTTATACCTGGAGTTCAGGATCTACGAAAATCCAGCTAAGCCTATTTTAATTGCAAGTTTAAACTTATTTCTAGTTTAATATTTGTTTTTAACCTTTTAAAAAAATCACAAGTTGTTAGGTTTCATTGTCCCTTTAAAAACAAGTAGGGTCTACATGGAAACATTGCAATCCCCTTATTTCTCGTATATTTATGTAATTCTGTTGAAAAGGGAAACATAATTTAACTTTCGTAGGAAGTGAAATCAGATTCTGACTTTTAATATAATTGAATTGGATGAAATTACGGGGGTGTGAGGAAGAATTATGATTTCCTAGAAATCATAAATGAGCGAGTATACGGGGCCCGCAGTCGGCTTTATTAATTTATTTAAGCGAGAAATGGGGCTGAAAAGTTAATTTTTATTATTTTTAGGTTTATGATACGTACGGGATGGGCTTCGAGTCGTTTTAAAAGGCAGGGGAATTTAATACCCCCTAATTGGTGCCCGAGAAGAGATTTCGTTTCAATCATTTCCCGTTTTTAATTATAGGGGGAAGGCAAGATGAACTTATAGTATATTTCATCTTTAATTATCAGCGGGTTTTAATACTAGAAACTCCCTTTTACTTCCGAAGTAACGAGATTATTGGGACAACGTACCCTTATAACCTTTGTACACGATGACGATTCAAAATGGAATATTAGACTTTTATACCAACTTATTTACGGAGAAAATTGAGAGAGGAAATCCTTTTTAAAATTGCCTTTATTCCGTTTCCCACTCTGTATTTCGATTTTTCAATCCGAGTTTGCTATAGTTTAAAAGTTAAAATTTGAAATTTAATTCGCTAGAGTTTATTGTATGGCTTTGCGCCTATTTTGTTGTAAATTCCAGTTAAACTTCAGTCGTTAGTTATTTTAAATAATAAAAGTTTAGGAATGATCCGCCGAAACATTATAATCTATAGGATTTAAATTTTACTTCATATCTTTTGAAACAAACAATAGTTTATTTTAATCATCTAATGATATTTATCTGTGAAATCACAGGTAAATCAGGCTTCAAGTTTGCAAGTGCCAACCATATTCCGTAAAAATTTAGTTATATTTTTGTCTAAAGAAGTATAGCATTTTTAATAAGCTTCATTTTATCTAAATGATATTTTTTTCTAATTATAACCATATTATATTTCTATAATACCTAAAACAAATAAAAAATGATGGTAATTAAATTGGATCGTATCCATACTAGCCTCTTTCCTCGTATTTTATTTTAATGGAGCTAAATTGTAAGGTATATCAACCGAAAAACAAAAGGATAATCTAATTTATATCATTAAAGCCAAGGCTTAATAATTAGGGCGAAATTTGAAACCACGCATAAAAAATAACCAAACTCAAAAAGCGAATAATTTGATATCTTATAGTTTTAATTCTGAAATATATAATTAAAGGTTTAACAAAAAAAATGTTATATTTTAGCCATTTTAATATTATAAAGATATTTAATTAATTTTACACAAATATAAAACGTTTAGAGATATATTAATTGCCGTATATTATTATAAATTATTCCGACCAAGGCCTAGAGCCACTAAATCAAATCGATTTTAAACTATAAAATCAAACCGATAATTAAATCCTTTTAAGGGTAATCAAGTTCCCGAAGCAGTTTTGAGAAATCCCATTCACGCGACTACAACTAATTTTTTTATTATTTTTATTTTTAAATATTAAATTCGCGAGTTCAATTTGAAGAGGCTCGAATCACGTCGGGTTGCGTGTCATCTTTAAATATTTTTCATGTTTTAGGTCAAATTTGTCGGGAATTTTTTCAAGTATTTCTAACAAAACACTCGAATAAATAGATCAAAACACAATCTTATGTTTTAAGTAATTCTTTCGCAATCGATAAAGTTGTACACCCATTTTATATTTTTTGTACACGATAACCGTAAGACATCAGAAGAAGCCCCTTAACTGTTTGAATCAAACAACGCCCACTCAGATAATATCTATAAAAAAAGTTTTTAATGGTCGTATTATCTATCGATCCACCCCAAAAAACAACCAATAATAAATAAATAAATAAACATTTTTTTCTGTTCCTTTTTCGTTACAGTTTGCCATTGAACATCGTGTGGGAAACCTACGTTTCGCTTTGTCTCCGAATTCGACTGATCGTCTGAAACCTAATGTAGATGTTGAATTTATTCTGTCTTTGGACATTACGGATCCCAATGACGGATCCATTTCAGTTGACTTCGGTGATGGTTTAGTTTGGAACGAAACTTTGTCCAACTTACTTCATGGTTTGGTCAACAACTCCGTCATAATATCGAGCTATTATGGGAAAAATTGCCGATTTATATCAAAAATGCGTCATCGTTACCAATCCGAAGGAATTTACCAACCCACAGTGGTTGCGTTTGCCATCGATAATCGACTACAAATTTTGGAAGATAAAATTCACAAACCTATCAAACTCAGGGTATGCGAGTCCCTAGAAGGCACTATCATATCCGGAAATCATCTGGTACCAGCCGACATTAATACTTCATTTACTCTTTCAACCAATCGAGATTCAAAATGTCCCAAGACTGTTCGATGGTTCTGCAAACGAGATAATGGTATTAACGAAGAAATAGTAAATCGTAAAATAGACGCCGCTTCCGTTTGGTTGATTAGTTTAAACGAAACCGGAAATTACGTCGTGGAAGCCATTATTGACAACGTAGTGAGTTCAACCAGCGCCATCTATCGCTTCAAAGTGATCGAACCAGTGTCAAACGTATCTCTTTCGTTTCAACCCGGGCTTCAAAACGGTTGCGTCAAGATTTGGGACACGATACGCGTCATCGGTTCATCGCGAGGAACGGAAGTTGTCTGTACTTGGAACATTTACGACAGCAACGGTCGTACAGCACCGGAAGTCATTGATGAAATGGTCAACTGTACGGTTAAATTAACATATTATAAATTCGGCAACTATCTCGTTTGTCTCGAAGTTAGAAACGTTTATAACCACGACGAACTTTGTCAACAACTTACGGTTCAAGAAGAGATTAAAGTATTCGAGTTATTTACCGACGTAATTGACGGAAAGGTCAAAGTTTACGGCGCTGTTGATGTTCGACAACCCAGCGGTATTCGAATCGTTGCCAGACTGTCAAATGGCCGTGATGAAAAAGTTATTCTGAACGATACGAAGTTTTCAATCGATCTTGAACTACCATCATCTAATATATCTTTAAATTTAACCGTATCGGCGCGGAACAACGTTAGTCAAGCGGAAGCTCATCGAACTATTCGAGACATTGTGACGTCAAAAGAGACAATTCCTAATTTCCAAGTCAAATCCCTTGGTTGCGTCATCAATGGTCGACAATCATTCCTAGAGGTTTCATTCAACGGTAAGCTTAATCTTTATGATAATATTTTAATTTAATTATGACAATTAAGTCATTCAAATCCTACGCAAAGGCTTAAATTATTACACGCTACAAAATCCAAAAAATGGAATTAGGTTTTTTATTTAGAAACTTTATCGAGATTTATACTCAAAAGATAGAGCAGAAAGTCATAGATATAAAAAATATTTCATTTTTATTTCCGTTGAGAATATTTGAATACCAGATCCAGTGAAAATCCAGGTTTTAACTTCTTTTCTTATTGACCAATTTAGCCGTAATTAGTATAATTTTGAAGCTCTAATTACCATGAATACGAATCCCTTGTTATCCAAAATGGCTTTCTTCGGATTCATCCTTTAATCAAAGTTTCCCATCGCTTGATCAAACGTATATTTGATCCATTGAAACTTTGAAAGCCGCGTGGCAAAGGCTTAAATTTGACTTAATAGAGAGAATTTGAAATGTGGAAAGCAATCTCGTTTGAATATGAATATGCCACGTCTTTTAGTCTTCTAGAGAGAATGAGAAACTTAAATAGCTAGTTACACCGTTTTTAATGTCTGAAATTGATCCGTTTTTGGTATGCGTGAAATTATGAAAGATAAATGTTTTTACGAATCCAAAATATATCTACAAATAGCGAAATTACGTCAACCTGGTTTTCAAATGGGAATATCTAGTTTTTTAAAGCTACATTATCGCAAATCAGCAGTTTAAAGATAATAAAGCCACGTTCACACTAGAGACTTTGAAAACGTAAAGTCTTTTTTCCAGATACAAAATAGTTCATTTGAAGATTCTAAACGCTTCGAAAACAGTACGTTTCTTGGGATATAATGTAAACGTAACTTAATTGTATTCCAAAATGCTTAACGGTTCCAAAGTTTATAAGGGAAAACAGGGTCAGACACTCTTGAATTCGCTGTACACCTGAGTTCACTGAGTTCTGCTTTGACAGTGCACTGAGTTTGAACTCTTATGAACTCTGAGTTCAGCTTAATAAATGATAGTGCGCGATAAATGACATGCCGAACTATAATCATCAGTCTTCATAGGGATGAAATTTTAATTTCGTAAGAAATTATAGAGGAAATAAATCTTCGCTGAATAAAATTGACCCTCGTGCAACTAACCCTTTAAATAAGAGAGTGAAAGAGACTTAATATAGCATCGGTTATAATGAAGATGAGGGGAGAGGGATAACTGTAAATGAAAAGGAATATCCTTTTAAAACAAAGCTAATTGAAATATCCACTCTTATAATACTTTAAAAGGAAGCTCGTATACGTGTATAGCTCGTTCGTTCCTTCGCTATTATGCCACGCAATAAGACGTCGGGAAAATGGGCTTTGAGGTGGTAGAGAGAGAGAGATATATAATACGTTTCTCATCCCTTTTCTGATGAAAAGGGCCGAGGCTTAAAAGCCGATTATATTTGGCCGCCACGAAGCTCGGCTTGTGAATATTTAATCTGAGGTTGTTTTCTCTAAAACGTCTCGCACTCTAGTCTCTATAGCTTATTCCTTCGAAATCGATATAGAACTATAATCCTTTTGGCAACCAGAAACGATTCCATTCTCTTTCTCTCTCTCGCTATCTGTATATTTCTATATATTTCCCGTTCTACTTCGCTTTAAATTTTCACGCGCGGATTTATATTAGCCGTATACGCATTAATATATTCATAATTTTAATACGCAATATGTACCGGTATATAAGTTTTAGGTATTCGTATTATACGTGAAAGTTTTCCCTGTTTTGCCTTTTAAATAATTGCACGCCAACGCCCTCGTATTTTCGCAATATGGATTGAGTTGAAATATACCAATATTTAATTTAAAATATGAACTATATTTTGGGCTGTAGTGGTGAAGAGATTTAAACCCCCGCCACCATCATGTGCCGTCTACAATCTCCATTTAACCCTTGAGATATAATTTATACAGTGTTTTTCCACAAATTTTATTTCACCGAGTTTTCTGGTAAAATAGCTACGTTCACACTAGCATTTCTTAATCGATTTGAAAAGGTAAAATCAAACCAATATTCAAATCGCCAGGAATCGATTTAAGCGTCACTTGTTCACGCAATATCTTTATAAATCGATTTATTGTTGAAACCGAATCGGTTCCCCAAGCAGTTTCGAGAAAAGACGGTTTCCCGTTCACACGACTCTATAGCGAATCATTTTGAAATTCCAAGCGATTCCAAGGCATGTACGCTGCTATTGGAACATCAAGAATATTCCTAAGACTTTCCCTTTAACCTCCAAATTAAACTACTAGCATTCCATTTTATGATTAGTCCAAAATATTGTCTTTAACGCGACGTTAACCGTGTTTAATATAATATTGGAATCCCTGCTCTTATTTTTGAGAACGTATACTTCGTAAATACGTGAAACAGACACGGAACATTTCGCTAAAAGGGACATTACTTTGTCTCTCTCTTTCACTCGCTCGCAAACTGGCAAGCAACCTAATGATCCCATCGCGTGTTACGTCTTTTATGTACCCTACCGATAGCCGTGCCTTCCTTAAAACGGACTCCGAAACCTAACCTTCCAAACACGCGGGAAAAAAGTTTTTAAAACCGTTTTTATTCGAGTTTATATACCCTTTCGTGAAAGGTTTGAAATTTAGTTACTGCTCCGTAGCGACCCTTTTAGCGGCTAACCAACCTTGTTATGAGTTAGCGGAAAAGCCATTGGCAATTTATATAAATATATATTGCAACTTTAACTGTCCACACCCTCCTTTGCATAAATATCATAAATATTTTATTTTCATTTTGATATTTTCATTACAAATATGGTTAGTTAGTTTTGAATTTTCAGCATGAGTTGTAACTATAATGGTTCACTATATTAATATATTTGAAAGGAATGGGGCTATATTTCTATGTTGGCTGCTTCTTTCTTCGTCTGTCCATGAGTTGTTATAGTTTTACTTGGAGTTATGTCGAAGTACACTGCCTTTTCATCCCCTTCTTTCGAAATTAAATAAGTATCTTTATTTTGATTGAACATATTTGTTTCTTTATTGTAAACGATATGGTTTTTGATCGATGCAAATTCTTTGAAGTGATATTAGACTCCGAAAACAAGTTATTTTAATAGTTATTGAATTCTATACTCAATATCCATTTGGAGTAGATGAACGCTAGTCTTCCCGTTAACTGACAGGTTAAAACTACCCCAGCTTTCATTTTGTTGCAAGCTTCTATTGATTCTAATTATTTCAGCGTTTGTTTGTTTATTGTCTAGAGAATGACACTTTTTTCGAAAGTATTTAAGGTGGTATAATCAATAGTACAACTAGTTTCTCGTTTAGAAGCTTTTCTATATAGTTATTTTCTGTTTCTGTATTATTAATTGCATTGCTATTTTGATATTAATGCCTGCATAATTTATTCATTAAGATAATGGTGCTAAATTATGTTAAGAGCCGTTTTATTTTAGACTAGAGCTTAGAGATCCATTTAGAAGTACCGAAATTTCAGGTTTTTGTCCCCAGCATATCGTATTTACTCTTTCTCACTAGAGGTAAAGACCTCTATTGTGCCTTTCAATAAATTCCATTTCAGGGAACGTATTATTCAAGTATTTTAAGAAAACATTCGACGATCCACATTGTTTAAATAGGCCTAATCCGACTGTAAAAAAAATTATAAACAAGTAGAAATAAACTTACCCAGAAAAATAGGCTTAGCTGGATTCATGGAAATCTGGAATTTATTTGCATTGAAGGGTCAGCGACCAATGAGAAAAGACGAAATCTCCACGAGACTTCAAATATCATTCGATTGGTCGCTGACCAACCAATGCGAAGAATTTTAAGATCTCCATGAATCGAGCTAAGCCTTTTCCCGGATAAATTTTAAATTTATTTCTAGTTTTGTTTGTAGTTTTTTTACTGGTGGATTAAGTCTATTTAGGCTGCATTCTCCCTTTAAAGTAATACTGGCCTGTGACTAAAAGCATCATTATACATGGCGGTAATTTTTTCTTCAACCTCTCGGAATATTTAGATTAATTGTTTATCCATATTCTATCTTAACTAGAAATAGATGATGCCTTGATATATTTTTCTATAACTTTTCATGTAATTTATGTATATTGGAATTGGATGTTTGTACAGAAAGTATAAGGCTTTTGGATTTTTGGATCGAACCAAAGAAAAAAAAATCGCTAACGTAAAGGAAATCTAGTTTCTTAATTACAAAATCGATATTACATACGTTTAAGAAGGGAGAGAAACTACCGGCCGAATTGATGTTGAATTTGTCAATTCGGCTTATTTCGAGTTGTACTTTAAAGGGACAGTGAAATGTTAATTCTTATTTTAAAAAATTAAGGCTCTAACACTTAGTAAAGATATTGGGAAAATCAAAATTTAATATAGTTTTAAAGGAAGGATGAAAAGAAAATTAAGTGATTTGGTTTATTGATTCTGCTTCTAAAAATAAGACTTGTTTGCGTAGTAAAACATAAAGGGAATGTCTCTTGAATTCTACGAAACCTTGAAAATTTGGACATTCAATTGATAGAACCTCCGACCATGTATATTTAATTTTGCTGCTCACTCTTTGAATTGGCATAAATCTAGTTCTTAATTATTGTTGCGTGCGTACCACATCGCGTGTCGCAGATATTCTATGAAGCCAAAGGTGGGGCGTCTTTTGATTAGTCGGAGGTTCTCCTTTTAATTGATTCACAATTCGTGGACATTTCTTGAATGTTTAAATACGCGAATAAGGCTTATTTTAAACAGTGTATAGTGTTTAAAAAGTTTCCCACTAGTTAAGTTTCAGTAAATCTTACGTGTTTAACATAAGACACGTAAAACTTGGGCCTTTGTGCCATGACTTTTTTATGGTTGCATATCCCTTTAAAATAAAAATTCAGGAAATTCAAAAATAGCCTAAAATTTGAGATGGAAAATGCCCGAGAGAGAAAAAGCAAATACGTGTACCGTCCGTTTAATTTATTTGAAGCAACGATTTTAAAGTCAGAGAAGGTGGATTTCTTAAGCGCCTGTTTTACTATCTATTTTCTCCAACTCCTCTGAAATTCGGAGAAAACTTTCAAGTGTTACAGTCTTAAAAATAATATATTTTACAATATAGTAAAGGCTTTTTTTCCTATTTCAAATTGTTATTTTCTAGGATGTCATCAAGTATAGGTATAAAGATACAATTTCCTATATGGAGGAAGGGCGGGGGGGGAGGCTTTAACCCCACAAACGCACCTTTTAGCGGGAAGCTTTGAGCGGAAATAACTAAAGGTCTAATAGTTTTTCTTCCTCCCCCGCGAATTTTCCCTTTTCTACCTTATTACCATTTCCCCCGTATAGCGTGTTACCATAGCGACGAAAAACAATCAAGAAAACGGGGACCTAACGTTTCTTCTTATTTTCCACCTCTATAAGCTTCTTCTTGTTCCAGGAAATGTCTAAAACGGTTCATTGGAAGACTGGAGGGACGCTGGACATAAATTGTTAGTTGCACTAAAATCAACATAAATTATGTCTAACCAAATCTTCCAGTCTTGTCCAACGTTTTAAAACCCACAATTTTCCCAAAATCCATCAAGTTTGCTCAAATTATTTTTGCAAACCCAATTCTCAACCTTGTCTTAAATTTATCCATCCAAAAATAGGTTTGCGCGTAAACTGAATTTTAATTCAATTTCATTCATTCATCTAGCTAGTTTGCTCAAATAATCATTGCAAATCTTTGCCAAACTTTCACCCAAAATTTATTTTGCAAACCAAATCTGCAAAACTAAATCTTTAAACCTTACCTCGCTTTCCTTCCATCCACGTTGTTTGTCCTAAGAATATTTGCACAGATCTTCATACCTTGCCCCAATTTTCTTCCATCCACCAAGTTTGTCCAATTATTTTTGCAAACCAAATTTGAGAACTTTACCCAACTTTCATCCAACCATCCAATCAAGTTTGCTCAAATTATTTATTCAAATTAAATCTACAGACCTTGTCAAACTTTTCAAAACACTCCACTACGAAGCTCTTAACACTTGGACCGATATACTGATCAAATTTAAACGAATAAAAATGAGGCAACTAACCCTTTGAAGGTACAATCTCCCAGTTCGAACTTTTTCTATATATCTAAGAGGAAGCTATTAATTTGACGGGGACTAACTCTGTAAGGGTAGAAACGTTAGACCCGAAAAATACCTTTCATTGAAACTATATTCTAGTAATAGACTGCTGTTTGGCACGAGAACTCTAGATATAAAATTACATTCGTATTGTAGTCATGTGTGTTCCGAGTTAAGCCTAACATTTTGGAGACCCGGGAAATATAGATTCGATTTATTTAAATGTAAGATCAATGGATTGATTTTGTTACGGTTGCTCGAGTAAGGACTGGAAACTATATGTATGAGATAAAACTTCCAACTAATAAAAGTTGGGCTATAAAGAGCTGACGTTCTTTTTCTCCCGAAGTAATATTTTCTGACGTTTGGACATGATGAATGATATATTGATATTTACCTTTACTACAAAGTCCTTTTTTAACTAAAACGTCCGAGAAATGCTAAAACTATTTCAGTTTCTATTCGATCTAATATTACGTATCAGTCCGCGACGCCTTTGAATATTTTGTAATCTAATCTTTATCCAAAATATCAATAATTTTAGTTTTTGATGTTTACGCGAATATCAAATATAAATATAATAAGGAAGTCCATTAAATATATTTCTGTATAAGACTTGGCTTCAAGTGACGCTGTTATATTTATTTTTACTTTTATCACGCTCTTAAAACGCCGTATTAAAAATTGTATACCTCTGGGTTAATGCGTTCGTAAAATATACAGAAATTTACTTCTTATATATGATGTCGTTTATACGAAAAATAGGACTTTTACGAAAACTACCGCGCGAAAGCCTCCTTATCACGTGTCAGAACGTGCGAGAATCTATGTAGGATTTACAATAGTGACACGACAATTTAGTGATGACGTAGTATTGAGGGGAAATCCTATTTTAAAAATTTCAAATATGTCGATTATAAAATTTATTTTTTACTGTTGCGGTAATTTTTTTTCTATGACATATGTATAAATATTTTGAATCGTTTTTTAACGATCTTTCCGAAAATGCTACTCAATTACTATTTGGAGTGATAACCTCACTTTAAACTCTACTTTTGTATAAAGGCAGCAAATTAAAAGTTCATCAGGGCCTCAAAGTTCAAAACTCAATTTTCTATTAAGCGCACCTTTATTTTATTTCAACATCCAATTTGACTAAACAAAAGACGCATTTACCATACGCCATTCCTTTGGAGTTTTTGATTATTTTCGGTTTAAATCAAACCAGTTTTAATTCAAATATTCGAATGCGGAAAAAAAAAATTTTCAATTACTTCTTTAATTGCCTTTTCTTTTCATTATGCAAATTACTTTTTCCCAGGCGTTCTGTCGCGCTCCCATCACGGTAACTTTTATTATCGAACACGCTTTAAAAGTACACACTCCTCTATTTCTGTATCCACATAAAACTAGTCCCAATATTCTTAAAAAAGCACTAAAGTTCAAAGGCAGAAATAGAAGTACACATTTTGATATTTTTCTCTTCGTCTATATACGATATCTCTTTCTACAGAGACCTTTCTCTTTATTGCTTCTAAATTAATAAATACCAATATAACTAGGATGAAATTAACGCGTGGTTAAATTGTGTAACTAACAGATTGTGTACTACTTTTTTCCTATGAAAAATAATACCACGAATCGATTTGCTTTAGTTTCCTGCATTCTGTAAATTCCTATTTTAATAGACATTAAAACGATCTGGCTCTGATTAAATAAGTAGCGCTTGTTCAATTAGCATTTATTTATTTTATAAGATTTCCAAAAGCAAAGGCTTAATACACTATGATAAACCTCGTAGTATTGGAAATAGTTTTCGCAAATAGCGCCTGAACGTTAGGGTATTTGAATGTCTTGTTTGTTTTCTACTGTCTCGGAAAACTTTTCGCAAATTGAACTTCGCGTGTAAAAATTGTCGTGTTAGAAACAGCTAGGAAGGACTCGAAAGAAGGAGGTGCGTGGAGGAGGGCTAACTTAGAACATTTGGGTTATAAATGGAGAGCAATCGAAACATTCTGTTGAATGGTTGGGCCAACGCTGTTTAGAGTCAGTTAAAAGGTCATTGATCAAGGCCGCGAGCGCCGATCGTTTTCGATTTCTCTCGCGGGAGTGGCGGAGAACATCCTCCTCCCGAAAGAGAGCTCCATATAGAAAGGATGAGGAGGCTGCAGAGGATGCCCCCATCTCTCCGTAACCTCCGGCCATGCTTTTTCCCTTTTCCTACTTCCGCTCGATATCCTTTTACTTCCATCACCCCTTTCTCATGTAAAGCTCTCCCCCCCCCTCTGGTCCATTTCAAGCTGAGTTTACGTAAGAAAATTTAAGAAAATAAATTCCAAATAAGTTTGGAAATCAGTTTTAACTTCGTATGTTCTAAGTATATAAGTTAATAAAATTCCATGGCGATCGCTGATTAAGATAGGCTCTATATTTATCCATAGATCTTGACTAAGCCGATTTTGCGATTAACTTAAAAAATTATTATAATTTAATATTAATTTATGTTGTTTCGTGAGATATAATTAGGTGTAGGTAAACTATATAAATTTCTTATTCCTTTTAAAAATTTTGATACTGTACCCTTTTTTTCGGTACCATTTAATGAAAACTCTGCTTTTAACTGCCGATTCTTGTCGTTCCCTTTTCCTTGAGCGAAAGCGTTCTCGTCTTTTGAAAGAGGATGGAGTGTACGTCACCATCGTTCTCTTTCATTTCTATTCAACCATGCATGCGCTACCATCGAGGACGATGCCGGACATAAAAGCAATGTTTTCATCGTATAGTTTATTCCACTCTTAGTTTTCAACGCGACCAAACGATATAAATCTAAACTAAAAGTTTGACTAAGATCACCTTCATGAACTCCAAATGGAAATTGAGTAGCATTTTCAGAAAGATCGTTGAAAAACGATTAAAAACATATAAACAGTGATAGAAAAAAATTATCCCAACAGTAAAAATATACTACGTCATCACTATGGTCGCGTGGCTATTGTAGAGCCTACAGTTGATTCTCACTCTTACGGACAAGTGATGACGATGCTTTCGCGCGGTGTTTTTCATAAAAGAACTTAATCCAGAAAGTTCTACTTTCCTTATGAGTTCTCATAAATTTTGAACCTGCCATTTTACGCATGATTTTAAAGCGTATATTTGAAACTGTACACCTCGTCAAATTTGCGTGAAACTTGTCTTGGCGTGTAGATTTAAAAATACAGGCCTACTATATTTCGTACCTATTCCAATACTATAAGTTTGTCATCATCAATCAAAGTATGACACACACTTTCCTAGATGTGTAATTGGGGGAACCGAATTTTGAGTATAATTTCCGATCGGTATTTGAACCCTTTAGAAAGTTATGACCTATGTCACGATAATGTTACGAAAATCAAGAGTAATATTCAATTTCTCGTTAGGTTCAGAATATACGTTTTCACTTTGATTTTTCTATTATTTAAACATCTAGTCTTTTTCTATGATGCAAAATAGGAATGATACCAAATCGTATCGATATCATTCAGATTTAAAGATGGATGCATGCGCGCTGGCTATCATTTCCGTTTCCTGGCAGATGATCCCCCCCCCCCTCTATACTTTTCTAAGGATAAACTCCCGAAATAATATACGTTTCCTTAAAAAAGTTTCTTCAAGAAAGCTTTCGCGATTTTGTCATGTTTTCTATATCTTAGCTATTTTTTGTCTTGCGAGGCCTTTTTAGAAGCAGTTTGGTTCGCTGATGGATGGTATTCAGACCTTATAGTCGTTGGCATCGAGCTTTTATCGAGCATCATGTAGTTTTTACATGAACCATGCAGTACAGTTTTCAATCGCCAATACTTTTTTAAACCAAATCTCTTTCGTAGAAAGTCGGAAGACCTACATTAGCTTTTATGCATTTTTTATTTTCATATCTGCTAGGCCTCTATGTGGATGATTTCAAAATACCCATTGATTCTTCTTGATAAGGCTACTTTCAATTTTATGTTCAAAATAGATTTCAAGCTGAATATTTGTTTGCTCCAAATCTTTGCGGTTGATTTCTATAGGGAAAGTTTTATGGCGAAGAATTTGGAGGAGCGAGAAAAACATTTTTCTCCTCTTCCTATAAGAATTGTCTTCAGATCCTTTCGTCTATATATTCTTTTGAAACTGAAGTACTACACGTACGTTAGGCTTAAGGTCTTAACGACATTTCAAGAGCCCTTTAATATATATATTCTCGGTGGGAAAGAAAATCAATGGAAAAATTGTCCTCACCATATATAGCTAATATTTTCTATATAGTATATGAAACCCAGCGCAGTCTCGAACGTAATGAGATTTTAAGTGGTTCTCTTCTTCCCCGACTCACCTATGTTACTCTAAATCAGGCTGAGATTGCGGCATTTACGATGCTTTACTTTGATTTTGTTTTACTTATTTCGTTTTTGTACTTATATGAACACGCAGAGTCTAACTTCTACACAATTCCTCGTTTTAGTTACGCAAAGAAACTTGTATTTGAGTCACTATAGCGATTATGCTCATGTCCTCCCCGCTATCATCAAAGGAAAGGCGTATTAGTTTGTTAACAGGATAAGTTGTCGTTTGTCAGTGGTACGGAGCCTACTTGAGAGGTTACTTACACCAAAACCAAACGTAAAATCAATTGAGGATTAGTAATAAAGGAAGAGCCAGACTTAAAGATCATGGAGTGCAAGATTTTTGCAATTTGTATCTCTGACCGCGGTTTTAATGAATGCCGTAACTTTGACCCCGAAAACGTCGCGACCTCGCGAAAATATTGTGGCGCGACAGTACATCTTGTTCTGTATGAATTCAGTTTCAGATTTCAATAGGCATCAATGCTTAGCCTCCCATTTACCTAAAGAACTTGTTCGGATAAAAAGCCCTATAACTTAACACCTGCTGAAATTTTAATCTGATATTGTCCACGGAATTATTAATTTTCAATACGTACAATCCTAGGTTTTAAGAAATGAATGCCCAGTTATTTATAGAGATAGAGAGGGAATTTAGATTTACACTTACTGCAAAAGAAAACTTCTTTTATCTCAAGCTTTTAGTATCATTCGAATCAGTGTAAAGTTTCGAAAAGTACGAGATATGGAATCCTTGATGAAATACTTGTATACAGAAGGAGCTGGCTTTGTACCTAATGAATATTCGAATTGAATCGTATATATATTCTTAGAAACATCTATAAAGTCCGGACGCTATGGATAGGGTGTAGGGAAAAAGGGCCAAAAAGCGGCTCAGGATTTTCTCTTTTCGTCGTAGACCCTTGATTTCGGCTCGTGTCCAAATGTCAAGATCCTTGCAACTTTCAACCCCTATCCAGATTCCCCTTTTGGTTCCTTAACTCGCGAACCGAAACTCTTTCGGCGTTTCTTCCCGCTAGAGGTCATTTCGTACGCCAGTAACGCCACTCACTTTTCCTACCTTTCTTTTTTTTGTCCAGACACTTACGTTGGATTTTTCGCCTCGAAAAGACGAAAAGGTCATTTTCTTTCACCTCTTTTATACCGGGGATTATTTATAGTAAAACTAACAGATGAAAATGTCTAGTTCAAGTTTAAGCAAACCTATAATTTGAAAAGTGTGTTCAGTACGTGATAATTTATCGCGTGATTTATTACCAAAAGGTTAAAGGTTATATCTTTTCTGCCCATGCACTAGCTCATAGGACTATGAACAGATGAAGATAATAACAAAGCCGGGGTATTCATTATATTATTCTAGCTGTAAAAGCTTTTCTCTAATTCTGAAAACTCTATCAGATACGGTTACCACTTTATTTTTGTCATTTAATTTTCCAAAAATGCAAATTTAACTTTTGGTGATTAATCTGGCGCCTTTTAAGTTTTCAAAAATCTACTTTAGTAAGACTCTTGTCGTGTAATATAGCGACATACGTAAGAAAATAGACTCGATGACGTCATCTACTAGCTTCTCTTTTAAGTCTTATCGTACATATAGGAACGCCACTCTACTAGCTCTATCGATCTTGTCAGGAAATTCACTCTACCCCCCTCCTCCCTGGGTAGTGTAGGAGTACTGGGGAAGGTGTACTAACGGGGGCGTTGGTTCTCTCTTCTCTACTCTCATCTCACCCTCTTTGGCCCTCTCTTCCTTGAATCGCTGCCAAATTAGTTTCCTGAAAAGTTTTAGTTAGGTCGCCGAACTATATAGCTTTCCTGGAGCTCATCACGCACGCATCCACTTCATGTATTTTATAAATAAACTCATAATTAAACTTACATTAAGATTTTAAGAGTTCGCAAGCTTTTTTTTTGACGTAAAATGTCCGTTTTGAAGATGATATAACTAGTGGTTCAATTTGAAAGTTCGTATATTTGTTCTTAATGACGTCTTCCAATAGCAGTTTGTAAACTAATGATATAGCGAAGACGGATGAATACTTATTTTTATAATGGATTAAAGTAGTAACGTATATTATTATTACTATTAAACTAATTTATGAAGCCAAAGGCGGAAAATCTTTTGATTAGTCGAAGGTTCTCCTTTTAAATGAATGCAAAAATCTGAATCTTTTCATATTTCTTTAGACACAATTCAGAGACATGTTTAAAAACGCTAACAAGTCTTAGTTTGAATAATAGAATCGATAAAAAAGCCTTAATTTACCTTTTCATCTTACCCTTTATGAATTAAACCAAGAAGGATCAGACAAGGAGAGGAAAAGTGGGGACGGCGCAGTTCCTACTGCGTCGGCCTAAACTCCCACTCTGGGAGAACGGGGGTAGAGATGTTTCGTGGTAAAATGTTGTCACGTGGGTAAAACGGATCCTTTATCAGCTTCGTAGTAGCCAACTACGCTAGTGACCACGTGACAACAGTTCACCTCGAGAATTTCCTATCCCCCTTTCCACCCGAGTGGGAGGTTGGCTCTTCTCTCTCTAACTCAACGCAGCCCTACTTTTCCTCTCCTTGTCTGATCCTTCTTGATTAAACTAAAGTATACATAATGGGAAGCAGCTATTTTACACACTACCAATTCAAGATGAAAAATTATCTAGACCCCTAGTTGTGAAAAAGTGAAAAAAAGATTATAGAACTTTCCTTTTTCCTTATTTCTTGAACCAGCTTTACTTCTAGTTTTTGAAGACTTGTCAGAAGCACAGTTTTTAAATCCTTTTTCGCGTGTGCCATGGTTTCAAGAAGAAAAAATATATATATATATAAAAGTACAGTGCCAGGTTGATTTGTTCCAAGTCTGCATAGACATTCCATCAATTCATCATGAGTTTTCCCATTTATTTTAGAAAATAAATTATAGACCCTACTTTTTATGTATTGAAAACACTATTTGATATTCTAACTGCATTGTGTTACAGTCTGAGAAAGGATTTTTATTTATATAGTTTAATATTGAAATTGTAAGGTTTTCTATGACGTTTTGAATATTTTATAGACTGCTACATGGCTATAAAGCTTTAAGCCTTGGCGCCTATATTTTATCTGGTTTAAAAATCATCCAGATATAGTTAATTCTACACTGACAAGTAACCCTGTCAATGACGTATATAAAACCTAGTGACTTTGACAATTTTACTCGACAGCTCTATATAATAGAGGAACTTTCGTTACGGTATATATAACTTTTTTTATAAGAAGACATTTTCAAGTCGAGAGCTATAAAGTTCGTTACATTTTCAATTTGCAATGCAAAAGGAGGAGATGAGTATAAGCCAGGGTTAACCAAAATATATTGAAATCGAAATGCAAAATAATTTACTTAAAAACAACCTAAAAACAAGTGATTTTATTTATCGATTTAAAAAAATTAAAAACAAATATACGTAAATCTATAGTAAGGCAACTTTTTAAGTAACTAAGATGAATCCTAGCTTTGTACGTGTTGCCAATTCCACGTGGAAAAAACCTAAATATCTTGAAAAGGATGGTTTCAGTAGACTGACTTTTTCTCTTTACCCATTGTGTAATCGTTAGAAAAGAAATTTCAGGAATTTTTCTTCGCTTCGCGATGAAGGAAAGAGGAAAAAAAAAAAAAATCCAAAAATCTTTCAAGTTTTTTTTGTTATCTGGCAACGTCAAATTGAAAGCTTTATTTAACGTATATAGGAGAATTTTTCCTTATCCTCGGGTTTTGTCGATGGTTTTATTTCCAAGCCCGATTATTGTTTGTTTTTTCTCTCTCTGTACTCTATTCTTCCCTTTCCTTTTTTTATTTTTTTGATAACTAAGGAATTTTGATTGTACTCTTTATTCTGAACGTTGCCAAGGCTTAGTTTTTTTCCTAAACTATTTTGTTAAATAATTTTATCCTTAACAATTTCAAAAGGTTTGAATTATTTCACTATCTTCGCGTGAGAATGCAATTAACAATCTTTATTAGTGTTACTAGTTAGTGTTTATAATCCTTTTCCAAAACGATAGTACGGTATGCCTTGGAAATGTTTTCCTTTAATTAACTCCATTTTTTTCCTTTCAATACTTAATTTATTTTAATATTTCACACTCCATTAAATTTATCCCTTAATATATATCACGGATAAGAACCTAATTCCTTCCCAGGCTCTAATTAAGGATCACTTCTTAATCCACAATTATTAAGTAGATTAAATGATAGACAAATATAGTTAGGAAAGATTATAATTATTTATTTAAATTGTAATATATTCAAAGAGTTACGAGATTGAGATACAAGTGTATCCAATTATTTTGTGAGACGAAGCGATGTTGGACCTCTAATGTTCGTATTTGATTCTAGTTCATAAATAAATTTCTAGGCTCCAATGTGAACTCGACCGTCGATTTAATTAAACGGGGACATTAGACGCGGAGCTTGATTAAAAAAAAATGAATCGTTATATAGCTCTATGTAGGATCGAGTTTATAAATCCTGGCTGAGAGACTCGGGTGGAGTAACTTTAGACGGTCGATTTGTTTACCCGGTTTTCCCAAATCTTAATTACCGCGAGTCCTCCAAGGGAGAAACTCTCCCCCCGAGTCGATCTTTTGGGCGCCCGAACCTCAACCCTTCTCATTTCACCCCTTCACCCAAACGGTCCTCGAGACTAGATTCTCTTTGGTTTGATCTTCTTAATCAGCTGGCAAGATTTTTCTCCTTTCCCATTTTGGCGTAAAGCGGATGATAATGAAGTCATACATCAAGATATACGCGTCAAACTACCCGGATGAAAGATTGAGAATCAGAAACGGAGAGTGGGAGTACCAAATAAGCAAATTTTTTTCTTCTCCTCCCCTCCAACTGAGATCGGATCCCCATTTTCTTGATTTTTCTCCCTCATACTCTTAGTTTTTTAAAGAGAGAATAAAGTCTAAGAAAGTTTTTTAAAATAGGCTTAACCAGGAATTTATAAATAAACAAAAAGAAGGAATATTTGTTTGTCTTTTTGAGTGCGAATCGTAGTCCGTGACCTCTTCTATGAGAGGGGAGTAGGAAAGAGGAGCCCGGTCTTTTTTCTTAGGCAAAACCGGGTCATAATTAGAAAATCATTTTAAGTAATATACCTAATAATAATAAAGCAAAATTCAATATTCATATTAAATGCACAGCTAATTTAAATTCTAAGAAAACTATAAATTTTATTTTAATTTATACGCTTCTGTACTGAATTAGGTTTATATTTACATTAATTAATCGGTGCACACTAACTTAAAATTACTATATTTATTATTTGTCTATCAAATAACCTAAATTTATAATTGAAGTCGTACGTTACTCGTTTAAAATCGTCTCGTCTGAAAGTCAGTCAGTCGCGACTCTTTCCCCCAAATCTCCCGCCATTTTTGAAACCAACTTTCGCATTCGTCCTCCGAATGAACTCTTCATATATCTTTCCTCTCCGCACTCCTCTAGCAACCGTTTCCCTAAACTAAAATGAAGTTTCTCAAATTTAAGTCGCACCCCTTTTATACCCATTTTCCCTTTTGTCCCGACCTCATCTCCTTCCACTCTCCTCCTCGATCTAAACGCGTCTTCCTTCTGTCAGGCGGGCGCGATAATTAGCCCGCTGATTTGCATAATTGGCGCGAAGAGAAAGTGGAACGTACGACTCTATGTATGTATGTATATACACATATATACGCGCTGTTACAACTTTATAATGGTAGTAAATTCCCTCAAGAAAACCAGTTTTCTACGCGCCTTTAAATCTTTCTAAGATAGTATTTTAATATAGCACAAACTCTTTCGTTTTCCGCGCTTTGGTCTATCTCGTGTCCCCCCCCCCCGTTTCCTAGTACTAGGAAATTCGAACTTTTGGTTGGTAATGTGGTTGTGTTCACAATTAATATTAAAATTAATATTTTCTAAACTGATTAGTTACTATTTTCGCTTAATTTAATTTCCAAGGCTCGCAAGACAATCGTATTAAATATTATTCTAACACGTGTGGTAACGTTAAGAGTATTACTTAACTTTAATCGAAGCAAAGCGACGAGACTTGTTCGTAGTTAAAATCAAATTTAATTATTTCAAAATGACGGAAACGTTTATGATCGGCTCCAAAAATAAATCCTGCCCCCTAAAATAGAATTTGGTTTGGCCCGTAAATGCCCCGGTTTGCCCCGTTTCTGAAAGTTAATGACCCCGCAATCAAAATCTTCTGGTTACGGGCCTCCAAGCTACCACCCAGATGCGAACGGAACCGATTATGGGTGGTAAAAGGGTGATGTTGCTAGGATAGAGGGGGAAGAAACTGGGGAAATCTGTGGGAACTCGACGCTAAAGTTTTGCCTTCAGCGGTTGGTTGGCCGGTCTTTTTGAAAAGGGCAAAGAGACGTTATAACGAGCGATGACTCTTGTCGCCTCCCGACATCTTCCCTTTCTCGTTCTCATCTCTCTCTCCTCTTCCTACATTCTCATCCTCCGAGCTCTGACTGCGTGAGTCTCTATCTCCATCCCCTCGTACTCTTCCTAGAACCGCGTGTCGCGCTCTTCATACTCCCGAGTTCTGTCTCTTATCGCGAAATTCGTTTTCACGCAGAAACGGACTGTAAGCGGGAATAATTAGTGGCAGATTCTACCAGCGCTCTTCATCTCTCTCTCTCTCCATCTCTCTCTCTCTCTCTCTCTCTGTTCGTGTCGATCGTACGAGAAATTAGATTGAATGTAACCACGCCAGAAAGTTGGTTTGTGCGGCCTTGACCATACGCTTAGTTACATCTTTAGGAGGAAAGGCAAAACTGGTTTTTGTATAGACGAATTTAGTAAATTTATACACGATATCTTTTAGCCTCGTTTTCACGAGAATGATATTTGAAACGATTTTGCAATGAACGATGCGGGTAATCAAATACCTGCGATATATTTTTTATTACATTATAATAGTCATGACGTGTTTAACCTCAAATTTCCTCAAATAAAAAGTAATGTATGGATAGTAAAACACTTTTACAGGGGTTAGATTGAAAATCTATGGGAAGGTTGTCCCCTGAATGATAGCTTTTCTGTGTGCATTACTGCGCAAAGCCTAGAACACTTTTACAGGCGGATTTTAATTTTTGTATCTTTGCCATACCTAAATACGGTATTTTAAAACCATAAAAAAATATGCATTTTGTTAATTATAAATCACTTTTGAAACTCATTTAGATTAAAATTAAATCAAATTATTTTTTAAAAACTTTCCTCTAAGACTTAACTTAATAGATAAATATTTTTCGCACACTGTTTGCCGTTAGAGGACGCTTATGTACGTCAAGTTTTGTTATTCATCTTCATCTATTTGGATAGGTGTTCGTTGTTAAAGGTCCTAGGTGTAACTCGTACACTTTCAACAAATCCAAAACCTTTACTTATGATTATATTCTGAAGAACTAAATCAAACCTAGCGTTGAATGGAGTTAACCACCCGTAATACTCGAATAATACAATCGTTGTTTAAAGAACCAAAAAAAAAAAAAAAAAAAAAAATCATCACCTTCTTGAAATGTTCTAGATACTTTTACAGACCATGTCCTCAATATATTTGAACAAAAAATTGGCAAGGAAAAACATATATAAGAAAGAGCAGCTAAGCCTAACTCCTAAGCCTAACGTATGTTTTTTCCGTGCTTTTTTTTTTTTCAACCCGCACGCCTAGGTCTCTTTTTATTTGAAGAGCACCCGCCGGAAAACGCGTCATTCTATTAAGGCGTGATAAATTTATAACCCGCGCCCGAATCGGGTTTCTTCTGCTAGATCTTTCTTTTTATCTTTTTTTTTATTCGAAAGCGTAGAATCTCCAGAAATAAAAAAAAATATATTCTCTAGTAAACCAAATTTACGAACCCACGGTTGGTCCCATTGGGAAAAGGGGGTAAAGGAGGTGTATATCGTTCAAGAGGGGGTATATGGGGGTCAAAGATTGCGCGTGGGTTGTTAGGGGTCGTAGGGGGGTTATCTGGCGCGCCGGGAACAATCGAATCTCGCGCGTCCCACCGGACATTTTTCTTTTCTTATCGACCAAATTCTTCTTCCAAAAATAGTATTTTTATCTTAGGATTGTTCGTGAATACTGTTCGAGGTTGGTTATGGAGATTTCCTGGTTTCTCCATCCTTTAACGTAGTTTTTACCTTCTTGTTAATAATTCGTCTTAGAGGCATAAGACATACGGGCATTTTTACGGGGATAACAGCTATAGTAGTCACTAAATCAATTTCATACTCTGTTTTTGGTCAACATTTTGTAACAAACGTGCATTTTCTAAGGTATAATTGGTGGATGACTTAATTTGAGATAAAATGAAATGAAACGCTGTGAAAAAATGATGTCACTTCCCTTTTTTTATGTTATAGCGCATTTTTTGGTAACAAAGAATAGGATTTGACTTAGACTATACATTCATGGTCTCTCCGCGAATACAAAACGCAACTAACACTACCCCCACAACCTCTCAATGCTTTCCTCCACCTCTGGAAGAAAAAAATCTAGACTATTTCCGACAGAAAATCACCATTTTGATTCGCTACAAAACGGTATTTTCGTTCCTTTGTTTCTTGTTTTTTACATCTTGGGGTGGAGGGGGTGTTTCAAATTTAAGGACCGTTGGGAAAATGGGGATAAAGATGTTTTTAACCTTCTATTTTTCTTTTATTTTATTCAAATGTCTGTAAAATATATCTGTTACTTGTCAATTTCGTTAAGTAGATCTCTTTTGGATATTCCATCTCTCCTTTAACCTTTAACCTTTAACCTTTCTTATAAATAGATTTATAACTAAGCTTTGGTCCAAGAAATATTTAATACGTATATTCTTCGCCCTTTAAAATTTTTAAAACTTTTGGGTGTGGTTCCTTTTTGGAAAGTTTTATGTATTGCACCACTATTCGAGCACGAGTCGTTTTGTACTCTTCTCACGCGATCTGAGCATTAAAATGATCTAGATTTAACCCTCTGCCGTGCATATATGTATGAAGTAATCGAACTGTAATAAATTTATATATTAAATATTTAATTACATTTCAAAATTTCGAAAGGAGTTGACGTAATGAGATGCGGATTTCATACGCGATTATAAACCTTATAGAAAGTAAAGACGTCCGTGTACGACTGTACATTTCGGTAAATTTTTTGTTTCTTGGAGCCTAAAAGGGTTTTATGAAATAACGAAATATAAGTTATTTCATAATACTCTATATAAAAAAATTATTTTGGGTTTCAAAATTCTTGTTTAACTGCGAATAAGCGGGTACAATTTTGATAACAGAGCAACGATAAATTGCCAATTTTTGAAATATTTAAACCACCCCTTTAATTAAAAAATAGTTAAAATATTTTCCAGTTCAAATATACTTCGCGTATAGTTTTTATTTATTTTTAAGAAACTTTCTGTCGCTTCAGTTTGTATCTTCAGAAGAGTTTTGCTCTATAGATCGACTCTTTTAACCTCTATATGTTCGGCATCGCGAACCTCCTCGTCCTCTCTAGCGCGAGTAGTCTCAAGAATTTAGAAACTCGCGGCGTTACATTCATTCTTTTGTTCGTTTAGCACCGACGACTCTTTAAAAGTCGAGAGTCGACTCTTCTCTCGCTAGAAAGCGCGTCGTCCGGTAAAACTCTTTATACCTACAAATACGTTTAACTGTTCCCCTCGCCGCTATCACGGAATGGTTTCCGCTTAACTTGTTCCCCGCGAGTCTCTCCTCAAAAAGAAATTGAGTTATCTGCTTTACTAAATTTCTCCTTGGCACGCTTCCACCAGTACCTCGCAACATTTTCCTTTAACTCTCTGACGCGGTATACTCTAGCTAACATCACGCTTTTGGAAACTATATAGCCTGTGTCAGTCGAAGGTTTCAGTGCGTACGAACTTGAGCTTTTCTACAATATACTGTCGCTGATGAACAGAAACTCCGGCAATGTATATACTGAAAAGTCTATCACGGTATAGATGCTGATTCGAGACACTCTAGCGGCCGAAGTCGCCGTGTAAATAGTGAAATCGGAGCCCCACTCTTTGGAGAAATCCCGGAGTTGGGGGAAGACAGTATAGCCAAGTGCTCCACCTAAATTCCGTCCCTCTCTCAAGATTCAAAATTTCGAGGAAGAGTCCAAATCACTGAAGCCAGACAGGGGTGATGACTTTTTTGCCTAGTTTGAAGTTATGGCCCTTTGCTGATATAGTGTCAAGATACGGGGCGTTGTTTACTTTTATGGAAAACAGTTATAGACTTTTGACTATAGGTATGAAGACTAGATGATTTTTACTTTCATCCCAAAATAACTTAGACTATTTTACTAAATTTCGTATTATTCTTAAAATAATAAAGTACAAAGATTAGATCTGCATTTAGTTGAACTAATAGCTCTTACTTTTATATTAAAAAGTCTGAAAACCATACATTATATAATCAATTTCAATATATTCCTCAAACTGTATATTCAAATAATATCGATCTAAATATAAATCGATAGAATGAACGTCCGAGTTAAGTAGATGGTACGCGTCAACGTATAGAGCAAAAAACAAAACTCTAATATGGATTGATCTATCAATATTTAAAGTTCCGCGGTAAAAACCATTATAGAAATACTTAAAAACAAAATCGTTATTTATAAAAATATATAGGTGGGCGAGAAAACACGGAAATAAAAGAGTTAATCGATATTTGATCGATGAAGTAGAAAGAAAACGCGTGTAAAACCCTCAGTAAAAGGATTCAATATGTGTTTGCAGCACTTACACGCTATACCTCTGATTCTCTCGATGTTTTATTTCACTGAAATAAATCCGAATGGTTTAAATGGGCTTTTCACAGACTGACGAAAGCATTATACCCTCTTCAGATGAGGCGTAATTATAGCCGTGGTTTAATCAGATATAACCCAAGTTTTTAAATAGCCTTTTCAGTTCAGTAAACCTCGGTTAATTGTGATTAAGTATCGGTAAAATCTGATTACAGTTACACCTTTAACCCATTGGTTGGGAGGCAATAGCGGCACCCAGTCAACAATATCGAGCAAAAAGTCTATAAAAGCTTGGAATTATATGATTTTTATCAGAAGCCGATGAAACCCTCCTTTGAAGTCTATTACTCCCGGGTCTTGTCTACCCCTCTCTGTATGGGTTATTCTTAAAAGGCGCGATTCGTACGCCTCCTAACGGTAGATATTTTTCGGAGCGGGAGCTCGTCGAGCGAATATCTCTAGCAGCCTTGGAGTTCGTCCAAAAAACGTCGTCGTTTGTGGAGAGAGAGAATTTCCAATTTTCCGTAGACAAGGGGGATGAAGTAGGACCCCTACTAACTCGTAAAATTGGGAATTTTACCCATACAGAGAGGAGCGCTATATGGAACATTGGAGTAGTAGACTTCAAAGGAGGGTTTCATCGGCTTCTGTTTTTATGTTTGGATTACATTTCTTTTATTTTACATTAATTCTAAGAAATATGAATTTTCTTATCCATTGATCTATAAAATAAATAAATCATAGAGATAAAGACTAGCCTATCTTTGTCCGTACTGAAAATTCCATATGAAAGAATTTACTATAACAAAGAAGAGGGGGGAGAAAGTGCAAAAACTAATTTCAAACCGGAATCGTCGCTTGTTCATTAGCGATTACCTTTCGCTTTAGCGGGCCAAACTAATGAATTCCCTCCAAAAAAGAGGGGTTAGCAGGGGGGGGGCATCATTGGATCGAGATGTGAAGGTCGAATAAAGAAGGGGGGCATCTATTATAATCAAAATGAGGAATTGAAAGAGGTGTGTATATTTATATATATATAGTTGGGTTGTTGGAGCCCCATTGCAATTCCGCCCCATTTTGCCTCGTGAATAATTAATCGGGGTTGTGCCCGTTGTTTTCACCCCACTCTTCCAAAACCCAAGGGGAACTGGAAGGGGGGGGGGGTTAAACGTAGTACGTACATTCACTAATACATTGATTTTTAATCCATTCCTCGGGAGACATTGGTGAAACAATGTTCCTCTATACTTGGATATAATTAAACTCTCTAATACATTATCGCGTTTATTTTAGCGAGGACCCAAAATTTTTATAACTTTCTTTTTTTAATCTATTTGATTTTCTTCATTAATCTGTATGCGCTGTAAAAATATTACAATACCTAGGTATTGCCTGCTGTTCGTAAATTATAATTTATGCAAAACTATATCTTAATTTTTTACACAAAACAATTCATAGAACGAGGTATATCTAGCATATTTTCCTTAGGCGAAACTGGTTCGTATGGTCCACTTCCGTCAGCAACGCGTCAATTCAAGAGAGCCAATAAGATATGTCAAATGTTCCTTCTATATTTATATATGAATTCCTGACAAAATTTATTGACCAGGGTGTTGAACTTATCTAGAAATTTATTAAAATAAATAACGAGACTGCTATGAAAAACAGTTTATTAAAAAAAAACGTTTCGAGGAAGAATATATTTGGGACTTTCAGGCTGCAAAAGTAACTTATTTGTTCGAAATATTTCCAAAATTTTTATTTAATGAACTGTTTATCGTATAACCATGCTGTAGCAATCTGACCAATTATTTTAATGAATATTTTAATTTGTATTTTAAAGGATAATGAGAAAGGGCCTTAATTAATGTACGTGCTGTCAGAAGCCGATGAAACCCTCCTTTGAAGTCTACTACTCCAATATTCCATATAGCGCTCCTCTCTGTATGGGTAAAATTCCCAATTTTACGAATTAGAAGGGGTCCTACTTCATCCCCCCTGTCTACGGAAAATTGGAAATTCTCTCTCTCCACAAACGACGACGTTTTTGGACGAACTCCAAGGCTGCTAGAGATATTCGCTCGACGAACTCCCGTTCCGAAAACATCTACCGTTAATAGGCGTACGAATCGCGCCTTTTAAGAATAACCCATACAGAGAGGGGTAGACAAGACCCGGGAGTAATAGACTTCAAAGGAGGGTTTCATCGGCTTCTGGTGCTGATTAATCAAATATATTTTTCTTAACGTATTGGGTACGTTTTAATATGGATTGAAAAATGTGGTTGATGTAAAATATCCATATATATGCCTAGTTATATATATTTAGGACAAATATTGGAAACCACTTTGGTAAATCGTGATCTAAAAGACTATATAATAACCAGTTGGGACTTTGCAGAATATCGTACATTGTCCTTAAACTTCTTTATTCTCGCCTGTATAAAATTGACTATAAGTACACATTTAGAGACGGTCATGCGTTTCTGAATCAATGGGCATACACTGCCACGAAGTATAAGTGACTGTTTTTACGAGGCAAACATCGCTATCGGACCGTGAGGAGAAGAAGGATTGCTGAACGGGTGGAAAGAGGAAATTGTTAATCCACTCGAAGAACGAATAGATCGAATTCGAGAGGTCTTTTCCTTTAACCCTAACCGCGGATGGGTTTTAACCACTTTCTAGTCTTCTTACACACTATACATATAGCCCTACGTTTCCTATTGTTGGCCTTTCTGGTTACACGGCCAATTTAAAACAATGGGACCAGTTATATCCCCTGGCCGCGTTTACTTTGTCCAGAGAGAATAAACGAATAGGAGTATATCATTCTATTTTGACGAAACTTATCGAAAGAGAGGGTTAACTTTTTAATCTCTGATTAAGATTGACAAGACGTTGGATTAATCATCCAAGCAGATAGGTAGATTTGTAACTTCGCTCGTTCTAAAATTGAAATCATCTTAGATAAAGATCGCGTGAAATCTTTGGATGTGTCGTACTATTTGTCGTAATACGCACCGATAAGCCTATATGAAGAAGTATTTTTTTCAAAATTCAAACAATTAAACGATGTAATAACGTTTATCTCTTTCGATTTTCGAAATTACACGCAATACGAGTGTTTACTGATCTATTTAACCTTATACTGACAGTTTACGAAACTGTAAGCAAACAAACCGATATATTTGAGTTTTGACTATAAGGCGATCCTTTCTTGGTTTTATTTTTTTTTATATTGCCGGTCATCATTTTGGATCATAACAAATTTTTATTTGACGTTATTGTTCTCTTAATGATGATAGTAGGACCCTAATGGACGTATGTTTAAACGCTATTCTTGTTATTATAGAGGAAGAGTAATTTAACGGTTAACTATATTTCTTCATATGTCCTTCATATTTTCTTAATGATAAAACTTCTAAGAAACAGTTCTTTTGGGAATTTGACTTATGCTTGTTTTTTCTATGAAACAAAACTGAAATTTTTAGTGATTGAATATTTAATTATCATTTCATCATGATATCGTTCAAATAAGGCCGATTTAAAATATATATTTTTCAACTTTCATATTTATGGGACGTTTTGGATACTCGAGCTTTATGTTTAAGACCCAATTGAGATCAATATTTGAATTGCAAAAGTGTTTAGGTACCAATTGGATTTCATTGCGGCAAATCTTCATATAGGGTCCTTTTGAAACCATATTATCGCACAGGTTTGGCGCTGTTTTAGTATGGTATAATCTAGTGTTACATATTCTGAGCTCCTTCTTGCGTCCCAATCCAAGTAAAAGTACCCTGACCCAGATTACTGAGCTTATCTAAAATGCATAATTGTTTTGAAATTACAACTTTCACCTATATACACAGTCACAGCTTGAAATCTAAATTCCAACAAATCAAATTTAACACTGAGAAAAACAGGGTCTCTATGGAAGTTTTTATTCTAAGCAAGGCTGCATTCTAACTCTATAAAAGCTATAGTAAGACCCATGACGTAGTTGAATGTCACGCGGTGAAAAAGAGTAAATACAAGGCAATAGTCCTAAATCCGCGCAACAATTCCATTTGAGCCCGGGATCCACTCACTCATTCTGTACATCGCGTTCGAGTCTGTTGTTTTAAGGCGCGCCAAGATACTTTCGTTTCAATTCCTTTCTCTAATTTTCTATTTCCCCCAACATTACTTCATTAACTCTTAAAATTTGAACGCCTATATCCTCGGTAACAGTCGAGAAATACATAAGTATGAACCTTACCGCGGATGGATACGCGATGTAAATAGCGGTAGAAAGAATTTCAAACTGTTCCAACTGGAAATGAAATTCACGTTTTTTTTGTTTTTTTCTAAAAGCGCAGAATTCGATGGAGCGTTTCTTTAGCCCCCTATAGGGAAGTGGCTGAAACAGCCAGCTGGATTTTTCCGTTTGTATCGAGGCCTGGGGAAGACCGCCCGGCTCGATTCGGATGTCCCGCCGTGAAGCGAGATTAGCAGGCGGCCACTCTATTCCCGTGTTTCCCCTGACAACCATTTTTTTCTACTACACTCACTGTAGGTTCTACTTTCCAACAATACACCCACCCTTGCACCAAAGGTGTCTTCACAAATTTATATTTGCTCGGTTTTTTACAAGGGTACCAAACTTAGTAACAAAAACTCAAACATTTGACCAAAATTATATCAATGACATTTTGACCTATTTATCCAATTAACGAGGATTAGGTCACTCTCGTGAATTAAATTTTTGATCGATTGGATTAAAGATTATTATTACGCATTGATTATATTTGAATTTGAACTAAATATGAAATTTCAAAATAACTAATTTCGACCGAATATTGTTTTAGTACCAAAAAATCTTTTTTAAGTGGAAGAATTTAATCGAACCTAACCCTATACAGAAGTAGAGATGCCTATTTTACATTAAACCGAGGAATTTGCTTGTAGATATCTATTTTAGCGTTCCCTACAGACAGACAGACATACATAAGTGATTTTTTTTTTTTTTTATTTTATTCCCCTCGTCTCTTAAATCAGTTGTAAAACTCCAAAACTTTGCCCGGTTTCTCATAAAGATGAGGCTAAACACTCTCGCTATTTTGAAATGGATTTCGCTTGTGATGTCATCTTTAGCTTTAGTCGAAGCTGAAAGTGATGTGCCTTACCGAGGAGTGAGCTAGTTCGTTTCTCTATCATATATAGAACATTGTTTCCGGCCTAGCTAATGGCTATAACGAGGTCAGACTCGGTTTTCTTATTAAGCAGAGTTGCCCCCTCCGTGCATTGTTTCCCCACCATCGCGCTCCGGGGGGAGGGGGAGGTTCCATTTTGTAGAAAGCTATCGTATAGGTATAAACCAGAAAAACACTTTTCGCTGTTATTTTCATCGAACCAGAAACATTATCAATCAAGCCACATTTCTTTTTTATACGTTTCGTAATAACAAATGGAAGGTTTTTTGGATATTTTTTGTTCGGTTTCTATCCTAAAACCTTTTGTTCTTGAAATATAACCTTTTCCGCTCTTTTCTGACACTATATAGGCGTGACTTGGTACTTGAAGTAATCAGGGCTGGTAATACGTTTAACCAGAAGCCGATGAAACCCTCCTTTGAACTCTGTTACTCCCGGGTCTTGTCTACCCCTCTCTGTATGGGTTAGTTTCAAAAAGCGCGATTCGTACGCCTCCTAACGGTAGATATTTTCGGAGCGGGAGTTAATAATATTTAAATCCTAAATTTCAACCTAAATTTTATTATTTCTTACACAAGAATGACACATACCAATCCCACTCGATTTTGAAGCCTAATTTCAAACGTCGATTAAGCTTTAAAAACCTTTTGCGATGTTTAACAAAAAAAAAACAACTGGAAGAAAGAAAGAAATTTCTGTAATTTTAATATATGCCACACAGCTAATAACTAATTAATATAATTAATTTGATATATTAATTTATTTAATCCTATATGAAAAGCTTAGAAAATCGCTGAATGTGGTCTTTGAGACTTTGACGAACGTTTAATTTTATTAAGATACAAAATCTATAGAAATAAAATCAAATTTTTGTCGTATTTCATTCGTCCTTTGGTAGCTTTAGGTAATTTAAAGGCCAGTTTTATTGTGGATAGAAATACCCCTTCCTCCCCTCAAAAAAAAAAAAAAAAAAAAAAAAACTTAATTTTTTAAATTTGGTGTTATTGGATGCCTTTTGAACTATCTATAGTGAGTGTTGTTCTTTTCCTCGGCTAGTTGCGTGCTACGCTTGGTACTAGATCCCCCTATTAACTGATTGGCCCGCCGATGGGCTTAACTGACCCGTGAAACGTGCTCGAGTGCGGGGAAAATGCCATCCTGTTTGCTACCCATCACGTTTAATCACGTTAATGGTTCACCGAGCTCGCGGGCACCCCGCACCATCCACACGAGCTTCAAATCGAGCCCAACTCTAGCGCGGGACTACTGACTCAATGCTTCTATCTTTTCTAAAACAGAAAGACTACTCTATTTTAGGGAACCACCCATAAAACTCTGACTTATTTAAAGTTAAAGAACTAATAAATAAGTAAAGTCGTCCCGGAAATGAAATTTCAATTGAAATCCGACGCCTTCGCGCGTAATGAACGGAGGCAATCAATTTTATTTAAATTGACTATTATAATTTAAATCTATAGCCGCGTTTATACTTAGCCCTTTCAAAACGTTTCGCTGGAGACATGTGAACGAAAAAACCCGTAATTACCGTATTTTTTTCGAATCGATTTGATTCGATTTCTCGAAGCTGCTTCGGGAACCAGTTTCGTATGGATTTTATTTCAACAACCGATAGATGAAGCTACAATAAATCGATTTATAAAGATAATGCGTAAACGCCTGACGCTTAAAACGATTCCTGGTTTCATTTTACCGTTTCAAACCGATTAAGAAATGTTAGTGTGACGTAGCTAATATCACTCACAAGTCAGAAATAATTATTGCAATTTTAGATCAAAGGTTTGAAGTTCGTTTATTATATTCTTATTCCAATTAAATAAAGACATTATTCAAATTAAGTTTCTTCGTAAGAAAAACGCCCACAAACAAAAGAATAATATTTTTCCAGCCAAAACAATCATCAAATATTTACAAGATCATACCGATCGAACTTAAAACAATCTAGATTTTTGATCAATAGATCATAATAGCTTATGGGAACATGTTTCTTTCTCACTTTTTCTCTACAGACATTATAATTTTTATCATTATTATTATTATTAAATATTGCATGGAGGGCTATGGTTAGACGTCATATATATAATTTAAAAAAATAATCACCTCAAAAAACTTTATTAATAAATTTTTGTTGGACATAGAAAAACCAATATTTCCATCGTAATCCTAAGCTGCAATCTTTTGAAAAAGCACCCTTCTCCACTACCATATCTTTATAAACCTTTTCCGCGCAAAATCCTCTAGGACGGACGGAAGTATGGATTTTGAGCTTGACCCTATAATATAAGAATTCCATTCTCAATAGCAGTCACTATATAGATGGGAGAAAAAAATGAAAATATAATTTTTATCCCATTTTCAAACTTCCATGATGGTATTTTTTTATTTCAAAATTTCAAAGCATGCCAAATTTTGGGAGATAGTGTGATTTTCAAGGGTTTGTAGTATATTTTTCTTTCTGTTAAAATTCGCCAATATCACTAAATAAGAAATGCGGCTGTTCTATAGTTCTAAAACTAGCGTAATTTTGAATATTGATGAGTTAATTAATGCTTAATTCCTTATTTCAAACCTTTTAGAATATTTATTTTTGGTGAAAAACCCTACACTCATGAAAAATGCAATGTTTTTCGTGATACCCTTAACCATTTGTCTTTGAATTGATAGTGCAAAGTGACTCATACATGAAAAATTATTAACACGCTGTTAACGACGTCAAACACGAATAACTATTGAAAAATAAACTCGTAAACGATTTAAAACCTTCAACTTTGACCTCTTTGTTCCCTTTTAATAGTAAAGGTTTCCCAATTTGGTAATTTTATCGGAGCTACCCGTAAATTACAATTACCCTGGTAATTAACCGCGAAAATTACCCTGGTAACTTACCGATTTAGAGCCCTACAGGCTATAAATCTTAGAATCTCTTTTCTGAATTTAAAATTATTATATTTAAAATTTTAGCAATATTGTCAAATTTTAACAAGGACTATTTCAAATAGGATCGGTTATTCACACAATTCGCGGTCATATTTTGCGGGGCTCAACCCACTTGAAAACAAAACTGATTTTAAATCAATTTTATAACCTAAATTTTAGTTTGAACTTCACAGTGCACGCTAAAACTGAGACGACCTGGTGGTATATCATATAGAAAAGATTTTTCTTTCCTCCTCCCATCTACCAACCTTTCGGCGATAGTCTTCGCTCATTCTCTGGCTAGAGCCGTTCTCATATCATATTGGAGCCTGGAATTTTCTTTTCAGCTTATAACCATAATAACACACGAGGGACAATAGATATAAAAAATGACGTCCAAATATAATATATATAAAAGAGAACCCACGCGTCCTTTTCCATTTTGGCGGGAAAGCTCTGGCAGTTGTGGGTGGCTGGGTTTAAAGCATTACATATAGATATAGATATAGACAATGGGGCTGTATAGAGAAGCCAAAATAGGCCTTTTACGCGATCGCGGGGGTGTAGAACGCTTATATATATACGACCGTTCGTCGCTATGGTTACGCCCAAACTCTGCTCGTCACAACATAAGGGTGTGCTCTCTTTCTCTAGCTATATAGGCTAGCTCTCTCTCTCTGGCGTCTTCAACTCTTTGCTACGGAGGGTGAGAGGTTGGGTAGAGAGTGACCCTTTCCTCTTACTTACTCTTTCGAACTAAAATCTATAAGCGGTTTTTCGGACCCTTGTATAGTTTCTATACTATTATATTTCTACTTATATTGGCCAGCTGTATGGAAGAAGGGAAAGGTTTTTTTTTACTTTTAGTTGAGCTAATCAATCTCGATACGATCTATTTTAGGTTCGATCCTTGAAAAAGTTCTCCATGTCGCGATTATTTTCGAATTATGTTGATGTTGTAGTTTGTTTCTCAAATTGTGTGAAAAAATATGTGGCCTTTTAATTTTTACTCTAGTGGCGGGAAATTATGGCGGGAAACACGAAAAAATGAAATCGAGGCTTTAACAGTATAATAATCTGGTAATTTACCGTCTAACTATAGTTTCTCCATATTCACAAAATTATTTCTATCTGGCTAAACAGCCATATATTTCAGGATATGCTTTACCTTTCGACTTTGCATTGAAAGGGCCAAGTTACTCGGACAATACATTAACGTAAAACAAGAAAAGTAGACTATTTACCGGTTTAGAACCCTAGATTCACCGTTCACGCGCAATTTCAAAGACATACATTCGTTTTGTTTACTACGGTTACATCGATTTGAAACGGTAAAATCAAACCGATACTCAAATCATGAATGGTTTTAAGCGTCGTGTGTTCACGCATTATCGTTATAAATCGATTTATCGTAGCTTCATCTATCGGTTGTTGAAACCGAATCGGTATGAAACTGGTTCCTTAAGCAGTTTCGAGAAAAGACGGTTTCTTGTTCACACAAAGGGAAACGTTTTTGAAACGGTTTAAATCGATTCCTAGGCCTAAGTATGAACGCGTCTTAATTAAGCATAATTTAATACTGGAACTGAACCGGTTTTGGGCTTCATATTATTTTACACATAACAATCATATGGGTGCGTGAAAATATTAATAAGAGTATACCCATCTTGTTTCTACAAATTTCTACGCTTTTAATATTTCAAGAAGAAAATCTATTCGGATCCCGTAATTTCTTCCCTGCTTTTTTGGCCCTTAGGAGTACGTGGGGGGGCAGGAGGACGAGCGGGGACAATATATTGGTGGAAAGGTTTTTAATAGGCTGCACGGGTCGACAGGAAATTAGTTTTAAATCGTTCCTGGCTACCAACCACAACTAAAGACAGAAACTGTTTTGAGTTTGCAGCCCCTACAAACCTACGCTCCTTCTTATCTAAGATGTGTATGGGAAAAAGGGTGAGCCTCTAGCTTTAATTCATACTGCAAACTAACACCGATTTATATCTATATATTGAACCTGGAAGGAACTCCGCCTTCTATTATATTTCCTACTCGATGAATTTTCCAATTCTTGTCGAAGTTGTCGTTTTTCCATGGCGTTACGGGCTTTTTTTAGAAATTGATACAAGCATTGTCACACTAAGCCTAATTTTTCTACTCTCATACCCCATGCATGAAACGTAATTTAATCACGTAGGTATAAATTACCGCGATTCAATTTTGCGTGGTTCGGAAGCAGGCTACAGTTTTTAAATTTAATTAATTTCGTAATTTTGATATTTAAGAAATTGATAGGGGTAATGTGACGCTAAGTCTATTTTTTTCTACTCCCATGTAACGTAATTTAATCACGTGGTATAATTTACCGAAATGCAGGTTTGGGTATAAGAGATAATGTACAATGCTGATCCTTGGACTATTGAAAATGGATTTGACACATCTTTTACTAGATAGACATTAATAAAAAAAAAAACCAGGCGGTCATAAGCGTCCGCTAACGGCAAACAGTGATGGCAGAAATAGTATCTAAAAATGTCACCTGCTAGCGTTTCTTAATCGATTTCAAACGGTAAAATGAAACCGATATTCAGATCGACAGGAATCGTTTTAAGCGTCACGTGTTCACGCATTATCTTTATAAATCGATTTATCGTAGATTCATTTATCGGTTGTTGAAACCGAAGGGGTATGAAACTGGTTCCCGAAGCAGTTTCGAGAAATCGAATCAAATCGATACGAAAAAGACGGTTTCCCGCTCACACGACTCCAGCGAAACGTTTTGAAACGATTCCAAGGCCTAGTATGAACGCGGCTATAGTTTAGTATTCATTGTAATAGTTCTAGAAGTCATCAGGCCTGTTAGAACTTCGTGTTCCCAGTCTCGACAAGAATTATCGTGACTAAACTCAATTTAAAATAATAATATAAAAAGTTTCAAACTTCTATATGATATAAACGTATGGTTTTATTTTGGCGTTTATTAATTTAACATACCTGCCCTCCTACTAATCCTCCCATCTCGTTAAAAAGCTTTTCTGTAGTTTAATGTTTTTTTGGTCTAATACACCCCACCAGTGTGCCGAGATATTCAAAGTCGACGGCGCCGTGCGGTGATAAAAATTCGAGCTCGTAAAAAATCTAAGAGAATGTTGGAAAATTTTTCGCTAAAATAAATTGGCAGAGCTAGGCTTTTGTCGCGTTGTTCTTCACCTCCCACTTACGCTATTACTGCCTCGCTGCAACCCTAATGACACCGGCCTAAAAATCCATTAATGGTCTTTGCCTGATGTAAATTTTGTGTCGCTCGCTCGCTTCTCGCTGTAATGCTAAGCTATAAATTACCGATTACCTTACAAGAGAGAAAAATGTAAACTGAAAGGTTAAAAACGATCGACAGCGTACAATGTACCGGTAATAGAAATAGTTAATGTTTATCGCGTGACGAGTTTCACTGTAAAAATTTACTGTACGCCTTCATTTGTAGTTATACACTTAACGGTTTAACGTGTTTACCTTTTTGGATGTAAGTGTGTTTTATTTTAACATTGTTATACTCTATTGTTTAACTGATATTTAAATATAAAGTGGATGTTAATAATTACAAGCCGCGGATAGTTTGCTTCAGGTTTGTTCTAAAGAATGAAATATAATTGACTGGCCTAATGCACCTTGGTTTATCGATTCCCTATCGTTTTAATAGACTTAATCCACCAGTAAAAAAATTACAAAAGAAAATAGGCTTAGCTGAATTCATGGATATCTTGAATTTCTTCGCATTGATAGGTTAGCGACCAATCAGACATACCCCGTCGTTAAGGCGATAGGTTTCCAATAGCATTCGGTTGGTCGCTGACTCATAAATGCGAGTCATGAATCCAGTTAAGCCTATTTTGATAGTAAGTTTTAAATTTATTTCTAGTTTAATATTTGTAATTTGTTTTTACTGGTGGATTAGGCCTATTTAAACGATAAGGAATCGATAAAAAAATCACTTGTTGTTAGATTAAATCTCTTTTGGTTGCAGGATTTATATCTAATTAATTAAAAAATATTAAGTATTAAATGTTTAATTGGTAAGGTTATCTGCAAAACTCGTGTGAAATAACGAAGAAACTTTAAAGCTGCTTTCTTTCTCTATAGCTTCTAAACTAGATCGACTAGACAAAAAAATAAGGAAGTAGGATGAGTTTTGAGCAATTGAGTTTCTCTCTAGCAAATTGAATTGTCTTCAATTGAGTGGTATTTGAAGTTGAGGCCTTGCTTCAATTTTTTTTCGCGCGAAATTCGCCAGAGGGCTCTCGATATTCTCGCGAGACCGATTGGCCCCCCTAGCTCGCAACCCTCGCACTCTGAACCCTTGTTTGCCCAAGCAGAAGGGATCTAAAAAGGGGGGAAACGAAAGTTCGATTAGGTTTTAAAAACGGATCAAAGAATCCCCCCATTTTCCTTTACTTTTGTCCGGGAAACCGGGGCGTAGGGGAAGAAGTTTTATCGACAATTACACCCCATTTTTCCGATTGAATGAATTTCCCACCAAAAAAAAAAGAATGAAAGAAACCGCTAAGTAGGCTTTAACTCTTAAGCCTAAAAATCCCACTCGAATTAACGTATTTTTATAATTTCAGATGATGAATTATCGCTTGGAAAGATGCCATACGTTTACAAATGGAGCGTTTCGGGTTACGGTCGAACTGTGACGTCACTTCCTTTCTACTCTTTCGTACCGACGTCCGAAATTGTTCTCAATGTCCGTGTCTCCGTTATCATCGGTGGTAAGTCTTTAAAACATTTTGTATAATTATTGTCTTGGTGTTGTGTTTTTTTGGAGGGTTTGAAGCATTTGACACCCGCGGTTTATATTTTGGTATATCTTTAGTAATTACGTTATACGTAACCATTAACAACCTCTCGTATATGACGATTTAGGGTTAACCGTAATTTAACCGCGCTTTATGAAGACAAACATAACGACGTATAATCGCTAGTTTGATACCAAAAAGAGGCCATTTGCGGTAAATGTTCATTGGCGGTCATATTTTTTATGTGATGACCTAAAAGGGGGGAAACTTTTTATATTTATTTTGACCAAGGCTTAAGAAAACTGTAGCTTATTTAGTCTTATAATATAGAGTATACTGGACCTCCAACCGACTTGATGTATATTATTTAAAAGTAACACCGTTTTCTTTTACACGAATGAAAAAGCGCGTGATATATTAACAGCGTCTCGATTTTTCTTTCTCGTCGCGCAAATGGGATTCTGGAGTACCTATATATGGGTTATAGGGTTCGGTGGCTAGTTTTTAGGGGTTTGCACGGGCCATGTGTCTTCTCAATAGTCCGAGACCTTTATGGCCCTCTACGGCCATTTTTGGTGGGGTATATACCTAGAATCTTTATTATAGCCCTATTTCTAAGGGACCTTCTTTTTCTGGCAGCTCTTGTTTTTACGATTTTTTTTTCTTGGCACCATCATTATATTAAACTCCCTTAACGCGCGCGACATTGCTCTGTTGGGTATAAAGAAGTGTGGCCTATAAGTGGAACGTGACGCGTTCAAAAGTTTCGCGCCTTTTTTTCCCGCCAAAAGCTTGACTTTATATTTAATTTTAAGTAGGAAAATGAATTTCTATAGCTATATTTAATTAATAATGTTTGTTGGCTCTGCTCGCAGCTTCCTGAGCTTCGCACTCCAGACAAAAGAAATGTGTAGATATACGTTTTATCTTTCAAAAAGGAAACTGCGCTTGAAGATAGCAAGTTTTTTTATTACAAGTATCTCCTTTAAAAACTATAAATCTTTGACTCAGAATGGGTCCTGAATTTGAACTCGCTGAAAACTATACCCAGATGTTTTCGAACGGTTTACAAAATCTATTTATATTCGTGGTTTATTCTTTCGCCAAGGCTTTGGCTTGTTTGCAATCTAAGTTTCTAGAAAAACTAGCAATTTTTTTTGCTCCCAAAAAAATTGGGATCTTCTTCTATTACGAATAGTTTGTCTAATGAATTTCTCTCCGGTCATTTATGAAAATGAAAACTGCCCCGGCCCCAATATTCGCGCGATCCCCTACCAAATTTATGATCCACCCAACCGAGCTTGAAAGAAAAAAAAAAAAAAAATAAAAGGGTTCTAGAAGATGGGTTCTCTAACCATTTCTTTTCATCGTATTGCAAACTACCTACAGGGGCTTCCGCTACCAATATTTTAGCCTTTTTAATGAAAGGCCGAGTATGAGGTAAGCCTTGGCAAATAGATTTTGAACGGCCCCTTCCTCTCAACCGTCTCACACTCCAAAGGGATAGTCAACTGCTATAGAATCGTCTATATTTACCCCTTCTTTTACTCAAATTTTAGAACCAACATCTGAGAAATTAGGCTTAGCAACTTCTTGGTGTACTTTTTCATTAGGCTTAGCAACTTCTTGGTTTACATTTTCTTTAGGCTTAGCAGCCTTTTGGTTTACGTTTTCATTAGGCTTAATTGACAACCTTTTGGTTTCCATTTTCATTGGGCTCAGCAACTTCTTGGTTTACGTTTTCATTAGGCTTAGCAACTTCTTGGTTTACGTTTTCATTAGGCTTAGCAGCCTATTTGTTTACTTTTTCATTAGGCTTAGCAATTTCTAGTTGTGATCTTGTTGTATAAATTTACTTAAAGCACAATACTGTTGTAAACACGACATTAAATTATCTTTTGGCCCCCCTTTAAAATTGAAAAATATGTATCGGGTTTAGAAGTAGCTATAATTCGTGCCGACCTTTGTATTCAGTAGAACTACGCTTTAATTCTCTTGGAGAAGCTAATATATATTTAGCTTCTTACTTAGCGAATACTGGAAATGAGACGGACTACATTCACCGGAAGAGTGTAACCATGACAACGAAAATTATATAGGGGATGAAAAATCCGTAGTATTACTTTTTGGGGGGCTGTTGGAATTAAGTTTATTGCTTTTCTAAAATATTTCTTTCGCATCCCCTCCGAATTTCATTATATTTCAATTATTATTATTCTTTGGCGAAGCCTTGCTGGGCCTTTTCGTTGGTTTTTTTTTTCCCCTTTTTCATCTTTTTCTCATCTCAGCTTTTTACATTCACCGACTTTTCATTAAAGACCGATCATTATTCATTTCTCCTAACTCTCTTTTATTTCAGAGGTTTTTTAGCCACACCCAAAGTCCCAAACTAGTTAGTCGTATGGATTTTTATATTCAATTATAGTTATAGCCGTTAAATTAATAATTTAAAATATCTCTTGTCGTTTTCTTTACAACAATGGAGCAATGAAAACCATTGGCTAAAGTTGCCACATCATTATAGATTATGGTTTAAAATAACCTTTGATGGTTGCGAAAATTGTTGTCTCTATGGGCTATTTAATCTAGAACTATTAACAATGGACACCAATCTTAATAGATAAAGATGAATAATAAAACCTGGCGTTCATAAGCGTCCTCTAACGGCAAACAGTGTTAAAAGTAGTATCTAAATTTCGCCGGCGGAAAGGTTGAACGCAAAATTTGCGTTAAATACAGTCTTTTGTTCTATTTCGTAATCTTCTTTTTAAAATGATAGATTCGAGGCACATTTGTTCACATTTTTTTTTTTAACCTAACTTGATCTAGAATATTTACAATACAGGTTACAAGTTTAGCTCTTATAGGCAAAGCGGTTTTTCTTTAGGAATTTCAGTGTAACTTATATGACGTTTTCATTTAGATATTTGAAATAGTACTAAAACTATAGGGTAAGACTATTAACACGAACTTTCCCGACTTGTTTGTCTTTTAGTCGTCGTTTTTCGATATAATGGGAGATGGTTTTTCTTTTCACCGCTCATCCTAATTGAAATTTCAATGGAATCATGAGCGGTTTTAATTCCTTAGAACTCTCGCGCGCTCGAAGGGAAATTCAATGATTTTTGCTTCTTTATATAGAGAACTAAAAAGCATTAGCGTTTGCTTTTCTAATCATTTATTGATATACCTATTCGTTTATACCCAATAATAGCAAAAAAATCTAAATAAATTACTTGGAAATGAAATTTTTAGTGATTTTTAAGCGCCCTGTTCGCACGATCCAAATGTTTAACCCAATTAAAATTGGATCGATTTGATTAACTAAGGTGATATTTATCGTTGAAGCGAAGGTATACGTAATAGAAATCACACACGTTCTGGTATTTAATCCATAAAATATTAGTTTTTAAACATTTAGTCACGTCATCCAATTTGAATTTGTATAAATATTAAAGATTTTTGAATAATTTGGAAAGGCTGAAAATTTATCCTCCGCAACTTTTGGCAAAAATGTTGACAGTATCGCATTGAAGGTATCATGGTATAAGATCCCTTGTGGGTTGAGAATTTTATTCAAAAGCTATCCAAAGCTTGACAAATATAAACGTATATACGGATCTCTAAGTAAAGAAAATAATAGATTCTACAAGACCATTGATAAAAATAAAATATATTTTATATGGGAGAGAGCTTTTAGACCGATTGAATCAAAAACAAAAAATAAATAAAGGAACGAAACGAAAAAAAGACCCGGCGAGCTTCGGTCGATTTATCGCTGGTTTTATTTAGAAAGAACTTTTATAATCCGTCCATTGACTTAAAAGCAATATAGTGAAAAGCGACAAAGTCGTAATGACGAACCATTACTCCTATTTCCATCTCGTTGCTTTTTACTAATATTGTCTGAAATTCAATGGACAAAATACAACGGGGATCGGACCTTAGCGCGTAAAATCATCGTCTGAATAGATTTAAAAGAAACCTTAGGATATATTTCGTTTCCTATTGCCTACGTGCTTACTCCAATATAGTCTAGACTAGAATGAATGCGAACATACCATCTCCCTTTATCTTTTTGATATTAAACAATAGAGATAGAAGGGGATTTAACTTCGTACGTATTGTAAACTTAAATTAATTCAAACTATAATTCTTTCTTTCTTTCCCCTAACATTACTGGCAATTCATCGTTTATTTAGCTAAGCCTTGGCTGAATGTAATACCCATTTTTTTACGCTCTCTCTTTGGAGATCTCCAATGTACTGATAATTGAATTTGTCTTCGTTCCATTCCCTCTAGCCTCGCACCCATTTCGTTTTATCAATTAAGGAAAAGCGAACCTCTTTTTTTTTTTTTTTCTTTTTCTCCTTTTTTTACACACACATAGAACTTCGTGAAAAGATTATACATCGGGAGAATCTATTGGACCCTCTCTATTTGATTATTTATTGAATTACTAGGTTAGTTTGAGGGAATGAAAGAATCGGGTTAACTACCTAGCACGAAGCTGCGTGGGGTTGCCCTTTGAAATTTTAATCTTAATTGGTTAACATGTCGAGAAGAACTACGCCGTAGGGGAAATGTCTCGTAAATAAATAAAATTCTATGATAAAAACTTTAGTTATGTAATGTATGATAAAAACCAAGAATTCATTCAGGTTCCATAAGAATATGGGAGGGCCGCGATTCAATAACCATCCTCCCAAACTTTGTAGCAAAAGTTCGTCCGCTTCGAATCGATTTTTCAAGTAAATCGCTCCTGACATATATTATTAACCCGCACCACTAACGACCTTGACATAATATTTTGGGTAATGAAAATGGAGCCGACCGAAAAAAGATCTAAGCGTACAAATGTTGCGAAAATTGCGGACGAACTTTTGTTACAAAGTTTGGGAGGATGGTACCAGAGGCTAAAGCTATGCTCCCATATTCTTATGGAACCTGAATGGATTCTTGTAAAAACGTGTACCTAAAACTTCTGTCCAGTGTTTTGACGTATAAGTTTGGTCGAAATCGTCTGAATTAGGCTGACCTTTCCCGACGGGTAATTATTCCACGTGATCAGTGTACAAGCCTGTAGCGTTAACTAAAATATTATGAATTTAGCATTACCAAAGGCTGCACTCAGTTAAAAAATCGTCTAATCTCAATCAACCTCATTATTTAATTTTATTTGCTTCCCCTACTAGCTTTGGGGAAAAAAAAATCTGTAAAATGAAAAAGCTTCAATAGGGGATCCAGATTTGAACCATGGATTAATTAACCTCACAGGGATAATTCACTCTGGTAAAATGATTGTTCGAATCGCACCCTGGTGACAAAAATTGTCTACATCGGAAGCTTCTAGCTACCGATACACGGGGTGAAATATTGAAAGGGAAAAAAACTCTAAAGCAGACGATGTTCTCATCGATTACTTCCGGATTTGTATCGGTAAGGGGGTAAGCTTTAGGGACCATGTTTGAAACAAAAATCTTCAACTACTAGTATAGCAAATCGTACCAGAGTGAATTATCCCTGTGAGGTTGATTAATCCATGTTTGAACCATCTCCAAATTATAGTTTCGAAGAAGATTCATTTCTTAAAACAGGCTCATCAATAAACTATTCAATATTAATAGTAGTTCCAAAATGGCTGCGTGAAACCTTTTTTTCATCTACCTCTTATCAACAATCTAATCTATATACCATTTTAGAGGATGTTGATATCCCAAATGTTTTCTTATATAGCAATTTTATATTGTATATCTCATGTACGTGGGGAAAAAAATATTGGTCCATCATAAAAAAACACCATTTTTCTAGCCATCTATATATATCTTTAAATTTTTCATTTTGTATGGGTGGAAATCATATACCATAATATATGAATAAGCGGTTCTGACGGTCAGTTTTTGCCCTGAAAGACAGACAACCGTCGAGTGAAAAGAAAGGAAAAAATATATATACATAGTTGTAATCTTAGAATTGACTTAAATTTACCATAGAAAATCGGTGTTTCTACGGGATTATCGATGAAATTCAAGATTGTAACCGTGTATCAAAGAGTATAGAGGAGAAAAAGGCGGGGCCCGGGAATTCTCTAGAGTCATATTTCCTTGTTTGATCCATCGGCTTGGAAAAGCATCCCGCTTGCATGCACGTTCCTGGGTCTCCTATATTTAATATAACCTCGGTTCTTTTCTCCATGAAGATAGAGCTGGCCGCTGCCACACCCTGTTTATTCCCCTCGTAGAGTCATAGTCGTACACCATTTTAACCCCCTTTACCCGGTAACTTATGAAAACCCCTAGATAGTTTTTTTTCCATACACCAATATCGACTTAAAACCTTATATGAAAAGATACCTTCACACAAGGATCTTTGAAAATATTTTCCACACGTTTTGAACTTCAACTTGTTCTATTTCTATCTAGAATTTTTAAAATTACCGTAATTTTAGAAATTGGTTACCGCGTAATTTACTGAGTTTCGAAACCTATCGCCATAACCAACGCCTAATATATTTATCAAAGCCAGTGCATATTCTTGAAGCAGGAAGGGACTTTAGCTTGTATAAGATTGTAATTTTTCTCGGTAGGTGGCGGGATAATTCAGTGATTCTGCGGACGCGTCTCTCTCGTTACCGTGGCAACCCGACCTAGATGGGTTGCCACGGTAACGAGAATTTTTGGTTAATCGCGCCATACAGTGGAAAAATGGCGAACTAAATTTCCCCCTTTACAATGTTTTTCCACGTGCATGCATTGGCTTTGATAAAATATAGGAGGCGTTAAAATATGAATTGTTTTAACTACTTTAATTATATTATATTGTTATTGCCTTTATATATATATATATAATACTTAGAATTTTAATTAAGATTAAAAATCGTATAGTATCGAGTTAGTCACGATTTTAGAATGTTTCTAACCACTTCCGTGCAAATCTGTGGGAAAAAAATTCAAAATGAAAACGAAATTTTTTTAGTAAACCATCGTACACCTATAGGCAATTCCTTGATCCAAATACTTGGAATATTGCTTCTTCAGCTTGGAACCCGTATTCGAGAAACCAATTGGATAGGTGTTCGTATATTTGTACGTTATAAGATAGCCATCCGTCATAGGTTGTAGGAAGCAATAGGGTTCAAAGGCGGTTAGAAGGGAAAACGTACTTAATGGCGTATCTCTTTCTGCCAGCCTTTCAACTCTATTACGTCTAAACTAATGGACGGGTCTATATAGCTGATAGGGTGGGCGGTATACGAGAGGTATTGAAACTTGAAAGGAATATAAAGATTTCTTATTCTGGCGTCTTTCCTTCTTTTTCCAAGACTCGGAATTGAAAAGTGATGAAAACTATCGATTTTGGTATTCTCTTTTTTGGACTGCCCCACCCATCCACCCTTCGCCCACCTTTCAGCCCACCCTCCTATATCATCACTATATACCGTTTGTTCAAGTACCCTGCCCTTCTCATCTTCAATACGTCCGTCCGCCCCTCACTATAAGAAACAACTACTCTTAACTCTCGCATCCTGCGTGGCCCGCAGGCTTGCCACACTCCGTTACTGCTAAAGAGATAGTCTCGTGGGAAATATTGTGTTTAAAATTTTAAAGTAACTATATTCGGATAGAGCAGAGCGAAAGCTTCGAAATGAAACAAAGTAGATCAAAATCAAACCATAATTAATGAAGTTACGAATTTTTAACTAATATAATGACGTCATCAGATTTGTTGTTAAACTTAGATTTTTGGATACATTTAATCGAAAGCTACATAATAAATCCAATCAAACTACGATTAAGTAGCGCAATTGGAGTCTCGTTAACGACGGAAGTTGAAATTGTAGATCGATGTTAAGCCTACTTTTCGAGTGAGGTTAATATTTGTTTGTAAAATTTTTACTATTCGGCCTTTTTAGACGATGAGCGTGGTTGTATTCCCCCCTTTAATTAATCATAATTTTGATACTTCAAGGGGTTATTTTCGAATATTTTATCAAATATTGTATATGAAGCGTGACTTGCACTTTAACACGAAAATAGTGCAACTAAATTCGTTCTACGTGGAAATAGCGTAAGGTGTTCATCCGTTTATCTTTAGGCTTAGTGCAAAGCTAGCCTGGGAGTGAAGTAAAGGCCTCTTTACTTTCCCTCTCAACTCTCAACACATTTTTTTATTTTTCGTCTCTCGCGCCTCTCGGATCATTCGACTCGAATTCAAACGTCAGCTTTCTTCGTCGGATTTTCTCTCATTCGCTTTTTAAGAGATTTTTTCCTCTCCTTCTCTTCCAGCTTCCTTTCTTTTTGGTTTCTTTTCTTTATTTGGTGGATTTTCTTTTTGAAAGAATAGAAGAATATAGGAGCAACAAAAAGGAGAGTATAGTTTTCCTCCAATGCAAAAGATTTGGGTTTTACTTTCGATTTCTTACTCTTGGATTTTTTTTTTTTTCTTTTTACTTGAGATACAGGTTCTTTTTTCTAGTAAAAAAACTGATATCTTTTAATTCTTTATTCCAAACTTTCGCCTCTTCATCAGGTTTTTATTCAAAGTCAGGGTTCAAACCAAGTATAACTATGATTAATTTCAATCTTATATTTATTTAGATTATTGGTCCTCTTTAAATTTAAATTTTTGTCGTGAATCGAAAGAAATAAAGAAATCTATGCACCGTGAAGTTTCACGTCAAATTCATTACGTGGTTATATTTATCTAATTTGATTTGTAAAATGGGCGCGAAATTTACCTAAAAATTTAAATTCAATATTTATTATTGCCCCCTACAAGCTATCTTTTCTCTGAACACCAATGTACTAGTGATAGAACACATCTACAGGCGCATAGTTAAAAATACGTGAACCTGATTGCTCCTTAGTGTTATCTTCTATTTGTACACCAATACGATTTAAAATATTTGTAGGAAATTTTTGTTTTTTAACGATCTTTCCGATTTGAAGTTCATGAGTCAGCTTCGCATTTAAATATTCATTTATATTAATTTATAATAATATATACAACAACATAAAGTATTTGTTCTTATATATTAATTTATATTATGAATATTAATGTTATATTCATTTTAAATTAATATTTTGAACCTTTAAAATGATTTTACAAAATATTCTCGTAAAGTAGCGTTATATTTCTATATAAAATTTGAAAAAAAAAACATATTTGAAAAAAAAATGTCTATTTCAGTATTTTTTTCATCCATAACGTAATCCCTCGCCTTGTAACTTCTCCAAAAAATATTTCTCGAAAGTTTAAACGTACTGAAAATAGACCTCTAAAAAAAGCTTCGGGGAGAATTTTTTCGTGAAAGAAATAAAATGAGGAAAGTAAAAATTGAAAGTTGGGTTTCTCTACGAACTGTACCATATTATATTGTCCCACAGAATAGGAGGAGAAATATGTTATATAGGTATTGTAAAAAAAGGGTGGGAGGTGGAATACACCACCGCAGTTCTATTGTATTCTTTCCCCAAGTCCGGCTTAGATTTTTTTTACAAAGAATATACATTGAGAAAAGTACGAAAAAAAAATGATAAAATTTTTTTTTTCTTTTTCTTTTTCGAATGACAATAATTTGCGCACCGCCGAACTTGTAATACCAGTGCCAACATAAAGGACGATACATAGAAATACCCCTTTTTAAATCCCCCACACTGTATATACTCACTATCATCGTAACCTTACACCACTAACAAAGGCTTCGTCAACTTTCAATTTCCTTCCTTCTGATCTGGTCTATAGTGTAACGTTAACGTATAATGATTTTTCTATAGGAAAAAGGTTTTGTTTTCAGTGCAGACAAAACGGTATTTGCGGAAAAATGAATGAAATTTGCACCTAAAAGTTACATTGTATTGTAATGTTTATTTTCGTCTGAATTTTAGTAATTATTTACACGAATTCAGAGCTAGAAAGCTGAATTTTCTTATACCCTTTTATACGTTTGAATACGAGTAACTTGTATATATTACAGTTGCAAAATTACGGTAATTTTCGAAATTATTAAACTACATGGGAATTTCATAAGTTTTAAATATAAAGTACTAAATTACGCGGGAATTTCTTCATTTTTAAATTATAAAGTAATAAATTACGCGGAAATTTCATTTTTAAATTATAAAGTAATAAATTACGCGGAAATTTCATTTTTAAATTATAAAGTAATAAATTACGCGGAAATTTTATTTTTAAATTATAAAGTAATAAATTACGCGGAAATTTCATTTTTAAATTATAAAGTACTACATTACGCGGGAATTTCTTCATTTTTAAATTATAAAGTAATAAATTACGCGGAAATTTCATTTTTAAATTATAAATTACTAAATTACGCGGGAATTTCTACACTTTGAAATTATAAATTACTAACTTACGCGGGAATTTCTTTACTTTTAAATTAAAAATTACGAAATTACGCTGAAATTTCTTCACTTTTAATTTATAAATTACTAAATTACGATAATGTTTACCGCGTAAATTACCGATATAGAACTCTATATCTAATTTTTAAATATTTATCCTCGAACAAATCCTATCCATTTAACTATCATATGATTATGCAAGTTTTCGTTTTTTTTAGTTGCAAACAGTTAATTTGAGAGTAAATTATGTAAAGAAAAAATTTGAATAACATAAGATCCGATTGCGAACACTATAAAATAAACCTTCATATTCCAATATGTTGAAAATATAGATTGAAATGCGTTGGTGAAATATATTCAGAAACTCGCCTTTCTTGTATTTCCATAGAAACGCGTTTTCGGACTCTCTCTTACTCTTTTTCTTTCCAAGCACGAAATTCCGAAAAGGAATCCTCTATGTATAATAATGGAAGCCAACCTAGAGTCTCTAAATGGGTGCGTACATGCAATGGGGCAGGTCCAAAAAATAATACATATAATATTCAAATCGTTGCCTCCCTTACATCTATACAAGAATAGAGTTTCACATGCAAATATACCCAAGTCAGAATCATGTTTGAATCTTCTATATATAGTTTCATATAGATAAGGTACTCTACCTTGTTGTTTTTTATCAGTAATGGAGATTCTAGTCTCCCACAATATCGAACATGTTGTCTTATTCTGTTCTGATTGTATGAAGTCATGCAAGTTGTAATAATATCTTCAATATATTTAATGGAAAAACCCATGTCTTGTAGCCTTAACACGTATTAATTGGAGAATGGCGAACGCGAAGTTATCATATCGATTGCGAAGATTACTCCTATAGCTCTTCCCCTATTACTTTAGATCTGTTTCTGCATGGAAACAGCTATTTTTACCCCGTTTCTGCTCTGGTGGGTGGGTGTTCGTCTCTATAGCTTATAGCTACCTTAAAACTGTGCTGGCTTCTTTAAAGGAATGGTAAAAGGTAAAATCAAATTTTATTGTAAGATTCCGTAAAGGGAGAATGAAATCAAATAAGAAATAATTTTCTATAAATTATCCCTTAAATAGATCTAATGAATTCGCTATTAAAACCTTTGCAAATCCATATAACACTTCAGCTCTACGGGTTAGCTCCTGAAACAAGCAAAAAACTCGTGCATTTTCTTCAAAGAATAGTGTAGCTGATTAGATGTTTGCCCATGACTATAATTCAACCTGCGCTCTGTGCTAAGCCTATTTTCAGACCAGTCAAGGCGTCTGTTATAATTTTGAACTCCGCTAAGCCTTTAAAACTTATGTTAAAGAAGAGTTGACGTTATGTTAAAATCTAAGGTAAACCTCACAGAAAACTTATCGAAGTTCGAAAGCTCCCTTGAAATTCGATATAAAATTAGGCCTAAATATTAATCCATTTAAAGTGTTCTTGCATTTCACTCTACCTTTAATTGCGAGTTGAGCGTACTGCCTCGCGTGTAGGTAATTGATTGAAATGACTATCGCATATTCTTGCCCGAGTTGCGTAGGGGGAATAAATGAAAACCTTTGTGTGTCCCGGGGACTATTCATTCGAGGGTGTTTTAATAATCATTTGCCATTCTTGTTTGACCCATTCCCTATTCTCCTATATATATCGCTACGATATATATGGATATCTAGCCAAATTAAAATAAATTAATTTTTATATTGTGGTAGTGTCTATACTAAAGGTCAGATTGTTTGGTTCCCATGCTTATACTATATTTAGGACCATTAATCTTAATTGAGAAATATGGAGAAATCTTTTGGCACTTGTTAACACGCAGTGAGTTACGTTTTCATAAGCAAGAAAAAAATTTGCTTTTTTTGTGAAGCCCGTACTTTGGAATATAACGAAATAACAAGAGTTCTTTATCGGTAATTAACGTCGTAATTTAGTAATTTATAATTTGAAATTAAAGAAATTGCTATAAGAGGTGATTTCACGAGAGTATATCTGTTGTTTAGTCACAAATAAGATTTTGAAGCGTTTAAAATCACAGCAAAACAAATACAAATCATTTAGTTGAGTACCGGTAAATTACCGTGAGACGTTAAATTACCATTTTCCAGAATTACGGTAATTTTAAAACATGATTCTCTCTCTTTTCGTGATTGGTCGGAACCCCTGATAATAAAATAGATTTATAATCTCCTCGTAAATCCGTGTTAAGCCTACTTTATGTATAGTTTCAGTTAATTTGGTTTTTTAATTATTTATCTTATATTTAAATTATTTGTTTTCGAACTTTGTTCTTCATTTTAAGCTCTTCGTAAAGTTCTTTTTGTGATTTAAGTATATTTAAATCCATTTTTTTTTTTGTTATATTAATTGCAAACAAATATTGGATTCTTAATTATTCATACAATAATATCAATAAACCTTATTTAGTTGACACATTTAGACCCATTAATGTAATTTAATCTTCATAATTGTGGACCAGCTGCCTGCTTATATATTCAATTATAATATTGGAAGGAATTTAAATCTCCATAGAAAAACCTGTTTTCCAATGAAAATTTGGGACCCTTTTAAGAATGTTTCTGAATATAACTCTTTATCGATACTGATAAAGTAATGAAAACGCGATAGAACGATTTGTCACTAACCAAAATTACTTGGGTTTCCATCGGAAAAAGTTCTGATTGTTCAGTATATGTAACTTGAAAATAATATGGAGGCTGAATCATTTCGATTTCATAAAGTAAAAATAAAAGCTTTACCTGAATAGATCTCAATCTATAACCACGCTAAAGGCTCTTATCACTGCGCCCCATTTTTCCTGGACTTAAGCGCCCAGTTTTGCACCAAATTACCCTAGTTTCTCAGAATTTTACGCCCCACAGGCTAGAAAGCAGTCATTTTGTTAATCGAGATTTGGACTTCAATAAAAAAAATCTCGCTAATAGTTTCGCGGTATGAACTGATAAAACATGAATATGTTTTAAAGAAAATTAAGCTAATCAAAGCCATGCGTTTTAAACAATTTAAGAGCGTCAATCTGACCCTAAAATACGCGCATTGATTTCCTGATACAAATTTTATTTATGTTTTAATTTGTATGCAAATGGAAATAGGCTTAGCGCGGGCCCGAATCCCAGTTTATGAATATATTAACTTTTCTCATAAAAATAACACATCTTCATTATCTATTTAGATCTCTTGAACGAACTTTTTTCTGTTTATACTGAACCCTTCTTTCATACGAGGAAGTTATGGTGGAGGGTATATCTTTCTCGTTGAACGAAAATTCCTGACAAGTCTTTTAAATATGACCGATTATAATTTATCCTCGCTTAAGAAGCGGCATTTTTTTTTTTTTTTTTTTTTTTTTTTTTTTTTTTTTTTTTTTTTGTAAAAAGGGGAGTGATAAACCCCATTTCTTCTTCCCTCTTCTTATATTTATATATGATCCTCTATTTTTGTGAATTCCCTTTTTTTTTGGTTTTGGCGTGGACCCTAAAAGCGCTTTTTTTTTTTCTTCTGAGCCACCAATTCGTCCTCATCGATCAAGCGACGCCCTGCATGCAGTTGTTTAAATTACTGCCCGACGATCATATTCCGAAAAAAAGCTTTACCAAGCTATATGTTAGTGCGGTTTTGAGGATATAACTATATCCTCGCTGTGTATACAGTCTTCATCAAGAGTAGAAGAAAGGCTACAAAAAATATATGTATATTAATACCACCGGTTCCTTAGTTTAGTTCTAAATTATCGTAACTGATTAGTGTTGTAAATATATCAGTATAAGAACGGGTATTTGGAATAGAGAAAATGGATTGTTTTTATCATTGAAACAAGATATAATCAAAAATAATGATTTCTTAAAGACGCATGATATAGCCAATAAAAATTAGTAATTACCCCCCTAATTCCCCGGTAATATCTCCAGTTTAGCGTAGGCAGATTGAGGATAAACTAAATCTCTTCTCTCCGCGCCCGCAGACATTATTTGGTACTAGTACTATCCCCGGTAATATCTGTAGTCTGAAGGCTCACGGTTTATAACGTAGGCAGATCGAGGATAAACTAAATCTCTTCTCTCCGCGCCCGCAGACCCGAACTGCTTGATACTAATATTATTTTTTCTCGGAGAATCGATCAATATATCGGTTATTCATTTATTATAATGCTTGATAATTCCCCTTAAATTAATTTATAATAAATAGTTCAACCTTGAATTGACAACCGTAGAAAGCTGGTCAACCACGTGCATAGATGCGAAGAGAACCGAGTTTTATCCGTTCTTTTGCTAGCTGATATTTTTATTTATTTATAACGAAGATGCTCTTAATATTATTTGAGACCTTTCGACTTTCGTATTAAAGCAAATGTAGATATATTTTACTTGTAAACTATTTCCTATCAACTGTTTTTGCTTCCAGAGACTGACGTAAAATTTTGATTTGAAATTCTTTACGCAACCAAGCGTAAATATAGCATCCAAAAATCCATACTTCCATCCATCCAAGGTTTATGGCTCGCGAAAAGGTTTATCGTTATATTGAACTTTAACCTTTTCCCCCTTTAAAAAACCATTTTGAGTCCGAGTTAACCCGTTTTTGAAATAAAAATTTGGAGACTCCTATCCCTGGAACGTTCTTTAATAATCGGCTTGAGGATTTTTATACAATCAGGCTCTGGGGGGAAGGGAATGTGCCCCTTTTATCCCCCTCTCGTTGGCGGAAACGCCTTGGAGTGCGAAAGCTTCCCAAACATTAAGGGATTCGATCTTCTTTTCCTTCTCTCCTCCTTCGCATCGTTCTCTCTCTCAGATTCTCGTCTTGGTCTTCTTTGCTGCGGGGATGAGAGCGAGCTAGCTACGGAGGGATTCATTGAAGGGGGGGGGGGCGATCTCTCCCTTCTCTCCTATCTCTCTGTTAGCTCCTTTTGCTAATGGCGTGGCGCGTCGGTGGCGCTGTAGGCGTCTCTTTTCAGTGTTTACTTTTGAAAAAGCCTCGACGCCATCGTCTTCCGGCACTTAGCCCTCATTCTCAAATTTCCCTTTTTAGCTAACCTCGTTCCTATATCACAATCTCCTCGTCTATATGGAAACACCCTTTGCTTTCGAGTGAACCATTTTCAGCCCTTTTCTGTCCTTGAAGTTAACTAGATTGCTTTATACCATTCAGTCTGCAGTCTGAGCGTCTGATGTTCATATGTTAGGTACATATATTTCTTAATTTTTAATAGATTTAATGGAATTATCTTCAATTAAAAATATTTCCTATTAATGGGATACGTAATTCTAAAACAAATAATAAATTTTATTGACTTTCATTAACGTTTAATTTTTCTCATATTAGGTTATATTTTAATATATATTGAAAGTTTTATTAAATGAAATATCGTAAGCAGCGACCGTATTTGTTTTAAAACTAAGTTTATTTGTTAAAGTTTTTATAATCTATAGTTTAAAATACCGTATTTAGGAAATTACTAAATGCTAAATAAGTAGTCACAATTAAAGTTTTAATCCGAATGATAGGGGTTGGGTTTATTTTAGTAAATAATGTAAAAAGATGTCATTTGGTTTAATTATTTTTACGGTAATTTGTTTTATAATTAAGTAAAACTGAAATTTAATAATCTCTTAAATTATATATTCTACTCAAAACAAACCGAAAACAGTTTTAAATAACAAATTTCATTCGCTCCATATTTCAAAACGAATGCAAATAGAAAACCATATTTACCACCAACTACAGGGGAAAACAGACTAAGGTTTCAGCGCGTTCAAAAAAGAGACTCTAATGTGTATATTAAGTATCCAAGTAATGAAGGAAAACCTTCTACCCATTGTAATCTCAAAGGGATTCTAATTCTCACATCATTCTGTTCCATTTTAGTTTTCTTTTTTATTTGCTTTGATTAAATGAATATTATTTTCTAGTGGCGGTGTTTTTTGGGTAACCGACATATTTAAAAAACTGTTCAACCAATAAGTTTCAAAGCATTTCCGAATAGAGAAAACTTTGAATCTTATCCGCCTTATGTTTTCTACAAATTTCTCTCTATACTTCTGTTTCTTCGTTGCTTGAATTACGCTAAACAATTTTCGTCTCAAATCAGTCTGAAAGTTCTTCTCTTAAACAAACCTATGGCTTCCCGCTTTTTGTAATAAAACTAGACCTCTGATAATAATAAATAATGTTAAATGGTTTCCAACGCAATGACCTCACAGACTGAATGCGTTGCCGCTATTTTTGGTTTAAAGGAAAAATATCCTGAAAATTCTTATTTTTATCTAAAACTCCTGTTCACACGATACGACTATTAACAATGAACACGTATCTTAACAGATAGGGTTGTATAACAAGAACTTGTTGTCATAAGCGTCCTCTAACGGCAAACAGAAGCTTCCTTTTATTAGGATTTTTTAAAACATTCGGTGCACCTAGAAATATGAAGGAAACTTTCACTTGAAATTCGATTTCCAAGAGAATGAAATCTTTATTTCCCTTTTAGCCGAAGATCTTACTTATTTTTCCCAGTTTTGGTCCGATTTTGGAGTAATTTATTTTATTTTAAAGCTCTCTAAATGAGTTATTCGAACTATATTGTTTGTTTAAGATTATGTTAATTTTACGAGACTTTTCCTTTAAAAGCCGAGCGATGCGCGACATATTTAGAGAATTTCGTCGCGCGTATCCGAGGCGCCGCGGACTCTCCCACCCTGTAGTATAAAAAAAAATTCGGGGGTTGTCCGCCCACCCGTCTTCCCACTAGGGATCGATTTCCGCCCAACCCGAGCGTGTTTATGAAACGGCGGGTTTTCCGTAAGGGGGCGCCCGAATAAAAAATATTCTTTTATTCCTTCTTCTTTGGCATCCGTGAAGGAAAAAGAGAGAAGAAACCTAATGAGAACTTTCATCCCTATATATTTATTTGTATTCCTACGCGGCTGTCTTACCCCCTTCCATCCCTCTGCCTTCTTTTGCTCCCCTATTTCCATCGTTGCGTTGAAACGAAATGGAAAACAAAGAAGATCAAGAGGTGTGGATGGGGATGGAAGAGAAACTGGTGTGGCGAAGAAATCTCGCCGGTTTTTTTTTTTTTTCTTTTTTTCTTTTTCTTTTTTTCTTTTTCTTATATGAAACTTGGTTCTTATTTCATTCCTTTTACCGACTTCTTTTCGTAAGCAGACTTAAAAAAGGGAAGATAAACTAAATATTATACATTTTCTAGTATACTTTAATTTAAATTAAACTTCACGATTAAAATATGAAGCAGAGAGAAAGGTTAACCTCATACACTCTATTTTGAGATACTTGTTTTTTCACGTCGTATATTTGTGAATTTCAATTTAATAGTTGTGCGATTTTGGCATGTAATTAACCTTAATTAACCTGTCTATTGACTTCATAACTGGAGCTAGCAACATTACTCGTCACCTGACCACGAGAAAAACAAAAAATACCAAATTTAAAAAAACTGCAATATGTTTTTAAAAAGTTATTTTAGTTGAAAATCAAATTTTTAATCTAAAACATTTTATCTTCCCTTCATTCGGAAATGCGTGGAGGCGATTTTTAAGCTCGTGAAAATGAGTGTAGTATATACGAAGCCTTCTGTGAATAAGATGGGGATGGATATGAGGAGAGATTTTTCATCCTGAGGCTTCTTTCTGTTGAAATTGTTTTATCAGGAAAAAAAAAAAAAAACTATGTACTGATGCAGTCGGAATCGAGTTCGTTTTTCAACACGTTCTAAAGTAAGATTCCATTTATTTCTATAATAAGAAACAATATAGAGATAAAGATAAGTCTTATCTTCTATACGTAGTGAAATTTCAAACTTATTCCTTCTATATACATAGTAGTTTCGAGTTCAAGAGTGCTTCCGTTTTTTGACTTTTAAAAAGTTTACTTTCTCTAGACGTAACTACGGTGAAAGAATTTTATTCAGGCAAAGATTGCAGCGAATGTTACGTTCCTTTAAATTTTTAAAGGAGATAAAAGGTACAGATATATTTTATACGTGTTGAAATTTCGAACTGATTTACTAGAAGTCGATCTCGCCGTTATATGTCAGTATGCCTTGAAAATCTATAAATAATATTATTAAGTTAATCTTAAGGAAGGTGGGTATGGAGTTTAGTTTTATTCGTATTAACCATTCAAGATGAAATGGATTATATAGAAAAAAAAATCCAAAAAAAGTATCATTGGGAATAATTTTAAAAATTGAAATTTCATATCGTTGCAGTTTTGTAATGCACCTAAATCCTTTTAGAAAAACCGATTTTATAATTGTAATTTAGGTCCCTACTAAGGATGACACAATATTTATTAACATACCATCGATCAAAATGTTGAATCATAAGTACAATATTATTAAATAAAGTTCCATTTATTCCCTTAACGATTCAAATTACATAACCACTAATTATAGACAAGGCGTGCGTAATGGCGTTTAATTACATCCAATTAAAATGAGGTATTTTATATCCGCGACTTTAATTTTTATACCACGGAGTCTGATTTTTACTGAGACTCCCTAGTGTATTTCGACACGAATTGGAAAGGGCAGAATGTTAGAGTGATCTAAGCCCCTTTCGGGTTCTTTACCTGAAGTTTAGTTCACATGATATTCATTATGTTATGTTTAAAATTAAATTTTTATCAAATAAAAATTCCCGACTCAATTGAAACTAATGTTTCTAATTGAGAAATCATTCTTGAACCGCAAACGTGTACGTGAAGCTAACTTTGATTGTGCTATTATCATAAAAAATATGGAAATATCTGTTGTTTGAATTTTAACCTTTCAAAGCCTGGAAAATTACGATTTTTATTTAATTGAAACGTTTTAATTATAGTTTTAAATCAAAAACTAAAAATTAATTTACTTATTGACAACTATTTTCAAGTTTTAAAAGAAAATTTAATATCCTCGCAAGTCTTTGATATTAATATCTGCACTTCAGTTAACTGAAATTAATACAAGTCCTTCTGGGTCTGATATTTTTGATATAATTAGTATATTATTTAATATTATTTAATTATTAACCATGGTGAAGTATAAATTTAATTAGCTTTCAAGGCTTTAAAAGCTCAAAAACTTTATATATTTTTCTCTGAAATTAAAATTCATTAAAATAATTACTTATATAGCTTCACGTATACGTTCGTATGATTTCACAATTTAAATCTGGATAATTTCACGCCATTGCATTTATGGAAAAGGGTTAATAAAATAGATTCTAGTCGAATTATGATAAAACAAATCCGTGTAATGCGAACAAGTCATTTACTTTTAACTGAAATGACTTTGGGATGCCACGCGGAATGTCTGATATAGCCTCCAGACCGAAACCCGTGGCGGCCACGAGAGTCCTCCAGAAAATTGCTAAAAGAAATCGTCCGTGTATATCACCCCATATATATCCCGGTTCTTGGTGGTACTCATTTTAAAGGGACTATGAAATGTTTCAAAACCATTTTAACCGATTTAGATTGATATATTGTCGAAGATGGTGTCGACTCATTAGCTTCATATGAATGTTTCTCCCTTTTTTGCTGCAACAAAATGTGCTAAAATATAGAGCGAAGATATAGTTAGGTCTAATCAAGGAATTGCACACTGAGTTCTTTAAGTTTAGATTTGAAAATGAAGATTTCGAACTGTCGTGAACTCTAGCTTTGGCACTATCACCTTCTCAATATTTAAATGGCTTGTCGGATATTTCATAATACCAGAGGTATAATAATCCCCTTCGGGGGGAAGTATGAAAGCCCCTATACTACCAATGCTAAAAATCACGAACAACAAGAGCCCGCTGCTGACCATCTAGACCACTAGCTCGCGCTGGACTTCTCAATGTCGCTACTCTAGTAAATGGTCTTTGTATAAACAAGACTGCTCGATTTGTGTTTAGAACTTCCTTTCTCAGGAGTCAGGCTGTCTGTTAAATTGGAGTCAAAGGTTGACTTCAGCTCGCAAGTTCCGGAAGTGTGCGTAAGGAAAATTTAGTGAGGTTCAAAATGGTGTAACTATTTTTTGGGAGTAAAGCGTTGTGTCGATCCGCCGCGATTTAAGCCGGGCACTTGTTGTTCGTCGATTTTGCCTACCTTTCATACTTCCCCCCCGAAGGGGGTTATTATATACCTCTGATAATACCTTTAGAGTGTTAACAATAAAACTGTAATATTAACTAAAAAATCAAGAATAAAATAAGTGTGCCCTGGTACAACTCAACGCGGAATATTGTAAGCGCGTGGTACGTATAGTTTTAGCGCGAACGAAAAAGTTTTGAGGCTAAGCTTCGCGCGCGTGCGGGGTAAAGACAGTAATTAGATGTAATTATCTCCGGGAGACGACTGATTAATGAGAGTCATTACGTGGTCGCCTATTCTCATTAGCCTCCTAACTCCCCTTTCCCCTATAACCTCGCTGTTTCTTATTATTTTCTAGCGTCTTATATGTCATTGCCTACAAGAGTATCTCGTGATAAAGTAAAAAGATCAGGCGTAGTGATACGTATTGTTAAACTTCATACGGATAAAAAGTAGTTTTACGAACTGAAGAGGTTTACAAATAACTCTTTTGGCCAGGTTTTTTTATAGCCTCTATATTGTATAGTTTCTGGAACAGCCTCAAAGGTAAAAAAAGTGGCGAAGGGACAAGAGAAGTCCCTTTTCTAATTCCCAGTACGGGTTTACTTCCTTTTCTTAGGTTTTATCGGGAAATTCTTAGATTTTTTTTATTTCTTTTTTCTAAAGTTTTGTTTTGAGTATTTTTATATACATCTATATATATTTTTTCTTTCCAAAAGATAACCATTTTTAGTTCAATAAGAGAATTAGGCAATTATATCCGTCAAAAATTACGGATTTTAAAAGTTATATGAGATAGCGTATTTATATTCTTAAATATTAAAAATAATTAAAATTCCACTTACTTTGTTTTAGTTCTTTATTAAATTATCTTTGGTAATGACCCCATTTGTTCGAAACGATATTTTCCTTCACTTAAAGATAATTTAATTCACGAAACTAAACATATTTAATTTAAAACTCATTAAATATCTCAAAAAAGTTTATAATCCCAAAATTTGGCGCAGCATTTAATGCGTAATATCAAAAATTTAAAACATGAATATTTTTTTAAAATGTAAATATTCTTACAATTTTTAAATGTTAAGTTCATCACGTGGGAAATATGTTCTGGGTAAAGTCACATTTCAGGCGTAATCATTCCCATACATTTTGTACGTAACCCCTGTAGAAATGTTCGCCCAGGCAAGCACGCATCCTGAATAAACCTAAAGCGTCCGAGAAATGCAATGGTTGACCTATTATTTAAGACTATCACGGTTGAATTGTTTAAAGAGAGCTTATTATTATATAACCGTGGGTTGATCTATATATTTTGCCTCGAAAGAGGCCGTCTCCGCTTTCACCACGCGACCCCTAATCCGTTTCCAAGCTTTAAATAACGACTTTTTGGCTTAATCTAGTCGAAATTCCCCATTCCTTAAGCGCCAACGCCGACGCTCGGCACTATTTACTCTAAATTCCGTTTCGGTCTACGACTCCGCTACGGATATACGGAGTTTAAAGGTCAAGTCTCGTGCGAAAATTATGATTTGAGCGTCTCATTGGGACGAAACACTCCAAAATCGGACCATATATAATAAAATTACACAAGATAATTAAAGCAAACCTTACTCTCAAGTCAGTCTTAACCCTCAATCGCCTGGAAGGAAGCTAACACTTTTAATAATAAAATCAAGTGCTAGAAAGTGGTAATTTTAATTCACTTAAAAAATTACTTTAATTATTTTTGACATTTTTGGTTTCGACTTGAAAAATTCAATGAGCTCTGCAAATTTGTATGATAAAACTAAAAATATAATCCATGGACACCCTTATTTAAACGTTTAAAATTAATTGCTTAGTAATTTTTTGACCGTTTTTTACGTTTTTCTTCTCACTTTGAATCTTTTTTAAAAATTCATTTCGTTTATAAATAACCCATGAAATTCAGTAAGACTTGTTCTTGAGACGAGAAGGAATATGGTATATACCTCTAATCCTAGGTCTCTTCTCTCTCTCTCTCTCTCCTCGCCTTCTCTAATTTCAAGTCTAATGTCGTATTCTATATAATTCGCCGCGGTAGGTAGTTAGCGTCTAAAATATTCACTCGTTCCATTAGTATATACTGAAAAGGGTAAAGCCACTGTAGCCGCCACCCACACTAACTCGTCCTTTAAAACGTTGAGTCGGGAAAACTGTTTGCGTAACAGTCCTGCAGAGACTAGAAATCTCAGTCAATTTGAGAAAAGAGCGAGTAAACGCGTTAGGACTATTCTATTTCAGCGCCGAAACCAGCGTAAAGGGAGAGTCAAATTTAAATATCAATTATAAATTTTAATTCCACCTCGAGCTAGAAATACGATACGAAAAGTATTCGTATTTTGGAAATTGGTAAATTACGCGGTAATTTCGCGTCTCACGGCAATTTATCGGTATTCACAAACTGATTTAGAATTGAATTCCTCTTTGAAACGCTTCAAAAAAAGTTTAAAACCCATATATTCGTGAAAAATGACACTTATTTCATAATATGTTTCACTTTCCCTTTAGGAGAAATCTCTTTAGCTTAGTGTATAAATTTTACTGTAATGAAATTCTAAATTTTGCCCGGGGGGGGGGGGGGGGCGAAAAAATGTAATATTTTAAAATGACTACTCAAGTTTCCTCGTTTAACCTCGGCTATATATTTATTTGTTTTTATCCCAAAATTTCTTAAATTTCCGGCGCCGGGAAAATTCGATAAAACCGATGAATTTTTCCGAGGCAATAATTATCATTTTAATTTTGAAATTTTCCGCTTCCGCGACATGTAAATTTTTAATCACTTTTTGCAATTAAAGCGTGGGAGACAAATTTAAGTTTAAATTTAAAACATTTCTATCAAAAGGTGCGTAAATAATTTGAGTAATTTTATATTTCCAAAAGTTGTAATCGAATTTTTTTATAATTTTCCGGTTTCCAAAAAAACAGTTAAGAATATATTGCAAAGAATAGGTTTGTCCCAAATAAGGTTTGACTCTAGTTTCCCCCTGCTCTCAACAAAGTGAAATTTTTATCGCCATAAATTTCCGGTCATTACGTAAGTCGAAACTTGTATAAATATAATTATAATTAAATTTACCCTCCTAAAATAACTCTTCCGTGTCACTGACACTTCATCTTCCATACCGTATTTGGGGCGACGCCCTTGGTCCCCCCCCCCCCCCTTTTCTCCCAATTATGTAAATTAAATCTCTCAGTCGTGACGGAAGATGAAGAGGAAAGCTTTTCCACAATGACTTAAGTTCATTCGACCAGTTTGATTTAATGCTTACACCGCGTATTTCGTATAAGAATCATTCAAGCCCATATATTCTGCTTCCTCTAACATCGTTTCATTGTCTCGTATAAACCGAACGAACTGTTATTTCGTATTAAGAATGTCAATGTCACTTTGCACCGTTATCAAAGGCTTGGGGTACTTTATTCGTCATTTCATCTAGTCCCAAGTTTGTATTGTGATATGAAGTTTTAAGTTGGTATAATATGCCTAAAAATATCCCCTTTTCATATCCAGTTTTCCTTCATTTTCAGGCGAAATTCGTATTCGTTGAATTTTTAAAAAGGGTAGACCAGATATATTTTTGGTTTTTTTCGAGTCTTTGTCGTTTTTAAAGGGTGGTTAACATTTATAATTTCTTGTTTATATTTATTTTTCTATTATATTTAATCGGATAGAATGTAATGATAGCTTTAAAATCGCATAGATTAGAACCAGAAGCCGATGAAACCCTCCTTTGAAGTCTATTACTCCCGGGTCTTGTCTACCCCTCTCTGTATGGGTTAGTTTCAAAAAGCGCGATTCGTACGCCTCCTAACGGTAGATATTTTCGAAGCGGGAGTTTGTGGAGCCAATATCTCTAGCAGCCTTGGAGTTCGTCAAAAAAACGTAGTCGTTTGTGGATAGAGAGAATTTCCAATTTTCCGTAGACAGGGGGCATGAAGTAGGACCCCTCCGATCTCGTAAAATTGTGAATTTTACCCATACAGAGAGGAGCGCTATATGGAACATTAGAGTAGTAGACTTCAAAGGAGGGTTTCTGTTAGAACCAAAATTGTCGCTAAATGAGGAAATTGCGAATTTTAAAAATTTATCGGTTTTAGTTTTATTTTATAGCTTGAATTGAGCCTTAAACGAATATATTATTCAAACCTCAACGTTCCAAATAAGGTTTTACGATAGTTACGTCATCATTGTATTTTTAAATTCGTAACTTTGTTATTTATGGACCGATTTTGGAGTAATTGGATTTATTTTGAAGCTTAATTCCGGTACTATAACCCGAAAGTTCAACTTTATAAAGATTTATCAAAAGTGACGTCATTCTTGAATAAATTAGTGTCATTTTTAAACCTTGAAACCAGTTTTATACGAATTATTAGCGTTGAATTTTCTAAAATTAGAATCCACGGTAGAGTTTATCGAGTTTACTTTTAAAAAATTAATCAAGGGAAGAAACGCGCTGTAACTATGGTGCGAAAGCTTTCAACCTCGTAATGTCTTCTTCAGTGTGATATGAATCGGTTGATAGCGGTAATCGCGAAGTTAAATTTATCAACCAGACTTTCCCTTGGAAACTTAAAAGACGAGAGAAGCTTCTAGAGTTAGGCATCGAGTATCTTAAATATTAAAGTTTGTCAGGTCTTCCTCGGGTGTTAGGGAGCGTGTGGGGTTGGTGGCGACGGCAGAGGCGGTCGGTAGGAGGCGCCGTCGTCTTTTTGAAGTTTTAAATGCCCTGGTTTTAAAATCGGATTAAATTAGGCGTGACTAAAATGAAGTTTCACTCTCTTCGCGCGTCCCCGCGCCTAGCTCCCTAAATATACTAAAGAGGGGCTTGGGGTTTTCCAGTTTTGGGCTTCGGTGGTTTTAATTTTTAAAGATGATGATCTCATTTTATTATTAGATTAAAAATATAAGAAATTAAGTTATGATGGATAGTGGAAAATACGCTGAAAAGAGCTACAAATCTTATAAATGTATTCGCAAGATGTGAAAAGGGCGGTCTTCAACTTAAAGGAGTCGGTAAGACCAAAAATAAATAAAAGAATAGAAATTATTAGACAGAGGGCCATCGAGAAAGAACGACCTCTTTGAGGGGTAAAAAATATTTCAAATACTTCGTTACATCCCTCTTACTGACCTCCATAGGCGCGTATGCTAGACAGTGAGTCGATATTCCCAGGGAAAGGTTACTATTTTCTTCTCGAAATTTACTTTACAATCATATCTTGACCAATATGCCACTACATTTCCACCCATTCCTTTTTCCAATTGAAACTCTGAAAACATCTTTACGTTCCAACACGTATTCTTAACTATACATTAAATCTGCTCGGTTCAATCTTATATAACTCTTTTTTTCGAACTGCTCTTAATGCTTCCGGAGTAGTCTGAAAGCCATAGACGCGATGTATTTTTGAGTGCAGCCCAAAAGAAAAATGATATTGAAACTCACGAAGATCGTATTAAAGATAAGTTATATTTAGCTTCGTACGTGCTGAAAACTCGAGGCTACGTATTGAAGGATTATCTTTCGTACACGGTGCAGCCACGGTATCACTCTGTAGTCGGGCTCTCTCGCAGGATGTCGCTCGCGTCAGCGCGCACCAGTTCTCTCTCTCTTCTCCTCTTGGTACGACTATCCGGCATTGATCCCCGCAGCTCGCGAGAGTAGAGAACGTCCGCGATGTTAGAGGTACCAGCTAGTGTAGATTTTCGCGCTCCTGACTCGGCAGTTCCTAGGAGATTCTAGAGAGGACTCTGGAACTCGGAAGGAACGAGTTACGATCCAGCTCGCCGAAGAGTACGAGGAGAGAGTCCGTTCGGGAAGAGACGGACCGTATCGATCACGCGAAAAAGCTCCCGAACCCTGGCCATAGCGCTATGATGTGGGAATCTGAAAATTTTTGCCTCTCTCTCTCTCTTGCCGCGCGAGTTTCCAAAACCTTTTATACCAGAACCGAATCGACGAATCCTAGCGAGATCTTCTCTATATACGAGAGAAATCCAAGTCCTAGTACCGCAGTCGGTCTTTTCGTAGCTCGGTCTAGGTGGTTTGCGGACGCGATTGAACTTCGCGAAGGATGTTTTCCAGTTCCATGGATTTTCTCTCTCTTCTCTCTTCTCTTCTCTCTGGCATTCTCTCTTCTTCTCTTGTTCTTCCCGTTCTCTTCTATTGGTCGCCCGCTATCTCCTGGTTCTACCGAGCTGTTGCAATTTTCTATCAATATTTAGATTCAACCAGATGCAGGTATTTTCCTTTTTTCATTTTCCGTATAAAAAGCGTATGTCTTTTTTTCTATCTATATACGTATTTTATTTGAAACTTTTTTTCCGTGTTTTTTTTATTTTCCGCTCGATCTAATTTTGTTTTACGTACGTCTCTACCAATATTTGTTCTCTTGTATATCAGCCCAAGAGTGTTTGTCGAATCAATATATTTCGGAAACGATTTTGCGCGGCCAACGCGAGGATCGCCTAGTTTTGCTAAGAGAGGCAAGCTGCCGCAATCGCGTAGGTTAAGTTACGTTAATAGTTTTCCGTGGATAAATAGCTTTGTTCGGTTTTTATTTCGAATCTTTTTTTTTTGGATCTGCGGATAAGTTCATGTTTTAGACATTTAATTATGTACATATATAGTTGGATAATCTTTATTTATAGATAAATGTGATAAGAAAGCATTTATCTATAATTGTTTGCTCAATAAATAAATTGGTGAAATTTATTTAAAAAAACATCAAATTTATTTATTGTTTGCGGATAAATATTTTTCTCTCCTTTTTAATATCGAAATTGGTTTTTTTCTGATAAATTAGCCAAGTTTAATTAATTTTCTTATGCCCGGTTACTAATACAAGTTTATTTGAATCATACAAAAATCCGAAAATAAAATTAAGAAGGCTTTTTTTGTGGATTTTTTATTTAAATAGTAAAAATTGAATAATTTATTGAATTTTCGCATCGCCATAGGTTTTTCTCGATGTTCTCTTATTTCCGTAACGAAATCAAAATATGATTTTATTTTTAACTCATCTTGCTCGATTCCCTTTTAGGTCGAGATTTATTTAAAACTTTTCGCGACGCTCATGTGTTTATTAATATATTATTTAATGATATAAAAATCGACAAGAATTATTTATGATTTAGGTTTGGAAGTTAAGGTTTAGTTCGCTTTTATTAATAAATTTAAATTTACCTTATTTCGTTATTTTCGAGTACGTTGAAATTTTGAGTTGATTTTTTTTACAGGTCTATGATTATGTCTATAAACCATTAAAAATAGACTAATCTAAGATTAAAAGTAATCCTTAATTCTTCTAACGAAGCGATACAAAATCTGCTTTAACAAGAGAATAGCCACTTAGCTTTAGATGATTCTTTATTACCTCTTCAAAACAAGTCGTACCGTAATAATTGTCTTATTAATAGCAAAGAATAAAAAAAAGAAAGGTTTCACCGAAACCCACGGATTTTTCGCGTTCCACTAAGCTAAGTCTCTTAGATCTTAAAGAGCTTTTTTTTTTGGTCCCAGAAAAGAAAGCTCTCTTCTTTCGTTCTAAAAGTCTGTTCAACTTAAGTAATATTGAAGAAATAATGTAAAGAACTCCATGCATCCCTGTCGTTCAGTCGTTGTTTCAATACAGTCAAATCCCTTCATAATAGTTCGTTAAACTTAATTGAAGTAACGTACTAATTGATACCTTAAGAAAATTTTAAGCGTTCAATAAATCCATTCTCAGCTTTTTAGTCTTTGCTTCAAATAAGTTTTAATTTCGTAGATTATTGAACCAATTTCAAACAATTAAGTTATGTTAAGGGAAGAAGTAAAGGACATTATATGGATGAACGTTCAAGAAACCCATATATACTATCTTCGCGTTGTTTCAATTTTTTTGAACATTTTAGTGAGTAGAATCAAAGTATTGAGATTGTCTAATTAACACAGTAATTTAACTGAAATTTAAAACAACTTTATACCCGTTGAAAATTAAAAATGTTTCTAATTTTAATGGTACTACTTTTATCCGCAATGTTGTTTTGCATTATATATTAATCCGCGTAACCTTTCGCTACGCTACAAACTTCTCCCTTATCTATATATATCTACACTATCTGATGTAATTCCCACGACTTTTACCCAAAAAGTGCCGAGTTACTTCGCTTAGCGTATTAAATCCCAATTAACGTTAGGCCCTCCAAAGAAAAAAAAAAAACAGAAAAAAGCTCGACAGCCATCATTTAACGCGGCCAGGGAAATCCGAATTAAGTCTAGATTTCATTAAGTGCAATTAAATTACGTTCCCATACGCTAAGATTTAGTTTTGCCTAGATTTGGGGCTAAATTCTAGCTTTGTCGCGTTGCATTTTCGTTTTTCTTTTAAAGAAGCCAAGGCTTAGTTGAACGTTGCCGGCCGACGAGCAATCGGCTTAGGGAATTTTTGCCCTTTCCGATTTAAATTGCATCACCGCGTTTAGGCAAAATAGATTGGATTAAAACCTTTTTATTTCGCTCTCATGAACGCCTGAAAGTTACTTAGCTCTTTCGAGAATGCGAAAGCTGCATGATGACGTTAACCCTATAGATTTAATCTATTTTGATGTTTATTTAAATTGGCGACAGGGAATAAGTTTTTAATCGGTTAGTAACTAAATTAATTCGATGGTATTTAATATTCTTATTTTAGGTATTTTGCCTAAAATCCTTTAAACCATTGATATTGAAGGAAAACCACTTGATAAATCAATCCTGTATTCAATTACAACATTAGGAAGGTTTTAAATTCCTAAAAAAAAAAAGGGGGGGTTTTAAAATAAGAATTCTCATCCTTTTCTATACTACCAGAAGCCGATGAAACCCTCCTTTGAAGTCTACTACTCTAATGTTCCATATAGCGCTCCTCTCTGTATGGGTAAAATTCCCAATTTTACGAGATCGGAGGGGTCCTACTTCATACCCCCCTGTCTACGGAAAATTAGAAATTCTCTCTCTCCACAAACGACGACGTTTTTTGACGAACTCCAAGGCTGCTAGAGATATTCGCTCGACGAACTCCCGCTCCGAAAATATCTACCGTTAGGAGGCGTACGAATCGCGCTTTTTGAAACTAACCCATATACAGAGAGGGGTTGACAAGATCCGGGAGTAATAGACTTCAAAGGAGGGTTTCATCGGCTTCTGATACTACTTTGGGCCGGGAGATTGAGTATAAGGACAGGGTGTGGTCCGTTTAGATTTTCTTCTGTCGGGTTTGTAAAATACAATACAGTACATAAAAGAAGTTCAGTACATGGCATGCATTAGTCAACGACTGCTTTCACCATTTTATCTATATACTTTCTCCTACCACTGGGGGTTAGATGTAAGTCTTATTTTCTTATTTTTTATTTTATTTTTTCAAATTTCTTTTTATGTTCTGGGTTGTGTGGCGATCCCTAGGCGGCCATTTACTTTTTTGTTTTTCTTCATTCTCTCCCATTTAGTCGATATTGGTTCGTGAACTTTGATATTACTTTCCTGACAGTAACGTCAAGAGAAGCGATCGGGCTTTCCTTTTGACGTTTCCCGTTTCGCGTGATCGAACTTAAATGAACTTTATCATTTTGATGCTTTGAGATCGAAGAAACTCTAGGTTAAATATAGAGTTGAAAATTTAAGAAAAAGTTAATTTTACTTAAACCTGACTATTGCATTTAAACGGTTGATTTGTTTTATAGTTAATTGGATATTAAAATAGTTACTTAACGATATTAGATCAGACTGATATTAAAAAGCGCTGATGAATTTTGTGCTTGATATTTTAACCTGTACGTGTTTAATTAGGCTTAGCGGAGATTCTAAATATTAGGGTTAAACTGCGACGTAATTAAATCTATAAAGGGAGAATGCAACTCGATTTCTTATTGGTTAAATAGGCTTAATTAGAAACATACATGGCAAATAAATATTAAGTTAGAATTAAATATTTAACTAACTTTTAAAGTAGATGTAACAGGGGTTCGCGAGGTTAAAAAAACTACCCTATGAAAACGATTTTATCACTGGAGCCAGAACACGGTAGAATCAACTGTAGACTCTATAATAGACACGTGACCCTAGTGATGACGTAGTTTTGCGGGAAAATATATATTTTACTGTTTAGGTAATTTTTTTTCCGAAAATGATATTTAATTTCCATTTGGAATTCATGAAAAATCTATGATAGCTTCACTTTAATGCAGTATTTGTGTACTTTTGATGATATTAGTTCGATCTACTCGAAACCACAATTAATCATCTACTAAAAAATATATTTCCATATTTTTTTTATGGAAGTTTAATGTTTCTATATTAAGCTTATCTAGTTCTGATTTTGGTTAGAATGTAACTAATTGACTATTTGAAATCCGATAGCTTTGTTTTTGTCTTCGGTTTAATATCCAATCCAATTATTAAAATAATGATCCCGACCATAGCTTATTCCTTCTTTTTTTTTTTTTTTTTTCTCTTCCTAGAGGAAGTGAAAATAATTGGGAACTGATTCCAACCTATCTTTGGCAGTAAAAAATATTCTTTGTAATAATAATGGAGGTAGTCTTGTTCGCATTATTGAATTTGAAAGCGAATTTCAACGGTTTATTCAGAAATTCTCGAGATATTTTACAGGACTTTCTGAAATTTCTTCGATAATTTATTTAGGCTTAGCTAGTCCAGTTCGCAAATTTGATATTTAACTGTGAATTAACGCGAAAACGTTTTAGATTAATTGTTAAACTGCAAATTTGCTTCGAAATTGAAGATGTATCAATTTACTTCGACTTTAAAATTTTAACGTACTTGGAGGAGAGGTTATCTAGTCGTTAACGAGTCTCAGGGCAATCAGAAGAAAAGCGTGCCCTTTATTTCGACCGTAACACGTAATAAATTGGTCTTAAGATGCTTTCGTTTTGCTAGTTGGCCGGAGATTATTTAATGGCGAAATATCAAATGGTTGGTATAAGGTAATCCTATATCCAATCGATTGATAGTATGTTAGGCCTATTTTAACGATTAGGTAATCTTGTTGTTACGCTGTATTTTCTCTTTAATAAAAAATTCTAAGGCTCTTTACAATGCGTAAAGAAAGCTATTAGGATTTGGCTAATGGTCTGCCAAACGTTATTTAAGTGTAAATGTACTCTTTTTGTTCGAGATTACAAAGTCTAGACTTTTCGAGTAACGACCGACATTCAGAAACAAAAAAAGACTGAAAAGAATCAACCTATACATATAGTTGATAATTTTTTTTCAGACATTGTACCAAAATGGAATTATCGAATTTGTTTAGCTTCTCAAAACCAGTCGTTCTATCTTTCGCGCGGTCGCTTTTGTGAAAGTACTTAATCTCTTTTTTCCTCTGAAGCTTAATTTGAAACCTTCGCGACTAAGTATCATCAATAGATTTTTAAATTCTAATATTTCTATGATGTTAGTGATAATTTATTCTGTCACTGATATTTCTTGAAATCATGACTAGATTAAATTTCATTTAATATTAAACTGTGACAAATACGTAATCGTTTAATTTTTCACGTTCATTCGATCCAGATTAACGTAGCCCAATCGAAGCTTACTCTAATATTAACCCGACTCTAATTCGTTTCTAATGATATTAAGAATACATTAGTTGCATCTTTAACCGTATAGCAAACTCCGATTAACATATTTAACTCTACCTAATTCGTTCGTTGGTGAAAGTTTAATGAAGATACCCTTAAAACGGTGTAACCTTAGACATCTTTAATAAAACGTCTATAATATTAATGAACTAAACACGAACAAACTTTAATATCCACACTCCTCAATCCCCATCAAAATTCCGGTGTCCCCAATATATGCATTTTTTTTACTCTTTTTTTTCTAAATTATCCTCCTCTTTTTTTTTTAAATTTCTTAATAAAGAAACTGATGATATTTTTCGCGCCCTCCTGCGTCGGATATTTTTCCCTACACGCATCTGCCTCCTTTTTTTTTCTTTGCCGCTGCGCATTTGGGGTGTTTCGTTAATGGGAACCTAATGCCACTGCTTTCCGCACCGACACCTCTAGTATATACATAAGCTCCTTTATGAAGTATTATTTCTCATTCTCGCCTTCCTCGATCATTTTTCTTTCTTTTTCTTTAAAGGTATAATGAAATGATAAACTATATGATATGTAAAACGACATATCAGTCCCTCTATTTGCCGTTTCGTTCCTTAGCGATAAATCATTTGCAAATATTAATTGTCCTACACATTTTTCTCATTATTTACAAGGTGACCAGACTTTCGATATTTCCTATATTTTCCTATTTTTAGATACTTTCCTATTAATTCCTATTTTTAGATACTTTCCTATTAATTCCTTTTTTATTCGCTTATTTTCCTAATTGCGAGCCTTCTGTACAGACTACGACTTACCACTAGATAATGTGTTGAAATTTATCTTTTTCTTCTTATATGTCTAATTATTTTGAATGTATGGTTTTCGGATGCTAATTAAGAGAAATGTTTCTATTATTTTCCTATTTTTTCCTATAATTTTAGTGTTATTTCTCCTATTTTTCATATCATTCAGTATTATTTCTCCTATTTCTTCCTTTAATTTTAGTATTTCTGGTATTTCTTCCTATAATTTTATTGTTATTTTCCTATTTTCTACTATAAATTTAGTGATATTTCTCCTTAATTAGCGTCTGAATTTCCTATTTTTCCTATAATAAATTAAAGCCTTTGGTCACCCTGCATGCTTTATCAACATACCGGTCAGATAAAGAGAAACGTTGAGCGAGATGTGACATTTCTTACAGTGACGTCATATCTAGATTGTACGTTAACTTTAGTTAGTTTTTACGCGTCTAATGCTAATGTTTAATCCCGTTTTCCATTGAATATTTTGGTTCCTTCTAAGTATGTACCTTAGTATAGAAAGAAATTGATTCATCACCCCTTTTTGTGTATGAAGTAAAGTTTTACATGACATTTCATTATCACTTTAGCGGTTGGAAATGATCGTGGCCGCGGTACTATTACATGACGTGCTTAAATGTCGTTAAGCAGCGGCGCTTTTTTACGCCCTGGCTCGGCCCCATTAAGCCCTAGCGCTATGCTAGAATATTCCCTCAGCGATGCTGACGTCTGATTACCCTAATTAGACATTACGTCCAAACGTTACCATTTTTTTACATACGTACAAAAAAAAAAATGAGATTGGAATAAATTTTTTTCAGGCGAGAAAAAATGTTTACGCGTGGTTTTTCGTTTTCAAAATTTATTTCGTGGTAGTTTTTTGGATTTCTTATCACTAAGTTATTTTTATTTAAAAGTCTGGCTAGTCTAAAATTATTCAAATTTTATATGCAACTTGGGTTAATAATCGTTTAGACGAACCATTTTTTGCAGTGGGAACTCTTTCGATATTTTCTTGAATCTCTAAACCAGCCTAAAACTATAGTATTTGGTCACTAAATCTACTTATGTTCCAATAAATTCCAAAGACTTAATAAATAATTTGAGATAGGTATAGCTGAATTAGTATAATTAATATTAGTTTAAAAAACAAATTATCAGGGATCACAGTTATATGAATTATAGCCTTTAAGTATTTTTGAAATTATATATTCACGCCTTCATAAAATTTAATAAATATGAATTTCTTAATTTTGAGAACTTACATTAACTCGGATACAGCCTTAAAATTTATCTAGATCTCTATGGAAAAAATTATTTATGATAGTACTTTATCTCCTTTTCAAAGTTGTAACCGAATCTAAATATAAAATTCCCTTTGTCGTGCGGATAAACTTAATCCAATGAAGGGATTAATATTTTTTAACACTATATTCTTTTTTCTCCTGCGGATAAAGGGTTGAAAATTAATATATATATTTTTTGGGCGAAATTTATGATTTCTTAGTTTTTGTCTGTCTGTGTGGCAGCATCGTTTCCCTTATCTCTTCCCAGTCCTGTCTCTCTCTCATTTTGCCAGTACCGCAGTCTCTAAGAGCGAGTCTCGGCGATTCCGTCAAAAACGCGATATATATGAACTCTAGGGAGACAACCCCTAAAGCGATCAACTACGCCAAGCGTTTCACTCTCTCCTTCTTTTTGGTTTAGTTCCACAACCCTAAATAGTTTTCACGATCTATTTCTTTATTCCTCTCAGTAGTAGGTAGGAGGATTAGCGCTAATAGGCGTTCGTTCAACTTTTTGACCGTCATTGGGCCTGTTCAATTAACATTTCACGATATTTTGTAGAAAGTAGGTGGCGCTGAACCAAATCAGATGGTAAGTATGACGCCATCTGTGGCTGATGCACGGTAACAATACATACTAGCCTTTTTCGGTATTTTCTTGCAATTTAATTTTCATCCGTGTTTTCCCGCCAAAATCTAAATTTTAAATTTTTTTCTAGCGTGCAATGGACGTCTCCCACTAGGTAACATGTTAATTGAGCAGGCCTTCTTACGATTGCCTAAATATAGTTAATTGAACTACTGACCTGAGCGTCACATTTCGCCTATTGGCTCTCTTCGGTAACAGAGACTCGAAGACGTGAGAGGGAACGTTTTAGTTATGAGAATTGAATGTCTTAGGCTTATGGTTTTAGGTGATTGTTTTACAGGTACCTTGGGAAAACTATTATATTGTTTTATCCTTCTTGTTTCGTTTGAGACTGCACTGCCAGCTCCTGAGCTTCTTTTCTGGGTTGCTAACTCACACGCGTCTCTTGGAGGCCCAACCAACTCTTCCTTTTATTTCTCGATCCACCGCTCAATAACCGTTCAGGGAATCGAATACTCCACTAGACCATTTTTTATATTTTTCCTCCGTTTTTCCTTTCTTCTTCTCGATTGTTGCCAGAGAGATATTTCTCAGCTCTCCTACGCCTGCACACTCTCTTAGCTTTCTCGCCCGTTTTCTCTATTCATTTTCTGGGGTCCCAACCAATAAGGCTTTTTGCGTGAGTGAGAGACACTCTTCAACTTGATTGTGTTAAGAAATTTTGCCGTTGATGGAAGTTTTTCTTACCAAAGCTTTCTTTTCAAAATTTTGTTATTGACTCGAAAATAAAATTTGATCTAAAGAGAGGGAGGAACTAAACCATTATTTTGGTAATCTTCAATGTAGAAACGAACGTGTAATTTCATTAAAGGGAGAATGCAACCTAATTACAAGTGATTTTTTTTATCGATTCCTTATCGTTTAAATAGGCCTAATCCACCGATAAAAAGTTTATAATACAAATATTAAACTAGAAATAATTTTAAAACTTACCCGGAAAATAGGCTTAGCGGGATTCACGGAGATCCTGAATCGCGTCCGTGTAAGGTCTAGCGACCAATGAGCGAAGGCCCGTCATCACGCGAGATCTCCACGAGACTTACGTCGCGCGCGATTGGTCGCTAGACCTTACACGCGAGGAAAACAGGACCTCCATGAATCCCACTAAGCCTATTTTCAGGGTAAGTTTTAAATTTCTAGACTAATATTTGTTTGTAAATATTTTCAGTAGTGGATTAGGCCTATTTAAACGATAAGGAATCGATAAAAAATCACTTGTAATTAGGTTGCATTCTCCCTTTAAGCAGAATGTTATGATGATAAATCTGCCTTTGAACTTTAATTCTGTTCAAGAGGTGGTTCCATAAAGTAAGAGAAATACAGGTGAATTGATACACAATGTTAAACTTCGTAGAGAAGATAAGTCGGTGCTAACTGCCCTTGACAGTTTGAATAGGCCTATTTTACACAATAGTTTTAAGATTACTTAATCAAACAAATTATTAAAATATTTCGCTCAATTAATTTTATTGACATCTTTATGAAAAACCAATATAAACATTCCTTAGAGATGCAGTCCTGAACTTTTCATGACCAAATCAAAATAAAAATACTCCAATATCTTCCTGAAAAATGGAACTACTTGTAAGCGCAGGTTCAAGCGTTCTTTGAAAAACCAACAGGCACCCTTTTTGACTCTGTCTTTTCATTTGGTCGCGTAATTTTCTAGCGAAACGATAAATTTTTGGGGGTCCTTTAATTTATTACCCTCTTTCCATCACGCTTAACCCCTTATTTACCCTTCACTCCCCTCCAAAATATCCCCACGAGAATGGCGAGGCATAACGCTTGATTCTCTATTCTAAAGTGTGTTCGAATAAATTTCAAGCAATGCTCGTATCCTTATCTTCTCGCGCCCAGATCACACGCTAGCGTTGATTGAAAAATGTTAAACGAACTGTTTTATATGTACTTTTTGTAATTCATTTGATTAAGCATTATCTATCCTCGATGCGTGTAGGGAAGACCTACGAGAGAAAAGATTTTTGGCGAACACTTAGACCAATAAGAGAAGGCGAATATATAACGAGTCAAAATACTAAGAATTTTTTTTTCTGGGTAAGAAGAATTCTTACGTTATAAAAGCAATCTAAAATCAGAGTTAAACTTTGTATATGATATGTTTCTCCTTAATCTTCAATTAATACTTAATGTCGTAAAAATTATTCACTAATTTGCCCACCAATGCAATGTTAATATGAATTAACAAAACCTGGCTTTCATAATCGTCCTCTAACGGCGAACAGTGCGGGGAAAAGTAAATACTAACACGTGAACGTTTGCCTACGAGCCACGCACGAGGTTTTGTTAGTATCTACTTTTGCAAGCACTCTTTGCCGTTAGAGGACGCTTATGAACCCCAAGTTTTGTTATCTTTATCTATTGGTGCTCATTGTTAATATAGACCTAGGAATCAATTTTAGGGAATAATTCGTCTAAGGTGAAGCAAACTCTGAAAGGGGGATTGGGATTTAAACGAGGCCGCGCGTTTCTGATGCAAACGGCTCAATTGCTCTTCCTTCCGCTTTGGCTAAATCCCTCGAGCAAACTCCCATTGACGGGTAATAATCTCCTCGTTCTTATATATAGGCCCTTTAACATTCATTTTTATTTTTTTCCTTCATTCTTTGGAGTATTCTGATGATGATCCCGAATGCCCTGGATTGTGTGAAGTGCGGGGTTTTCTTATTTTTTATCATTTACCATTTTTCATTCGTATATGTACCCCGTTATTTTGTCGAGTTTTTGCTGATATTTATTCAAGTACAAATCACACACCGAAATCCCCTTCTCGTATAATTAATTAGATTTCTTTACCAATTAATCGTTTAAAGGAGTTCTATGAAACCACAAAAGTGTTTTTCTATGGATTCGTTATATAGTTAGAATATAATTACAAATTATAGTTATTTTTTTAACTTTCTCATAAAGTAGGTTTAACTATAATACATGGATATTTGAAACTATTTGAAACTGACCCTCAGGTCAACCAACAAAAATAGTGCGCTGTTTCGTTTTAATTTGCCCTATCAAAGATTCGACTAAATTAGAACAAGAATAATTATCTTCCACTTTACCATCCCATTAAGTCTTTATTATAAAGTCTTTCGTAGTTAATTAGGCCTCTTTTATAACGAAGGTAAATCACATTTCTAGCTCATTGATCTTTTTCCGAGCACTTAGATAGAGAAAACGTCCGTGTACGCGTACGTGGTGATGAATACCTATCTTAATACACGTTATTACAATATTTTTATTATTCGTTCTATTTTTTGTTATTTAATATACGCAAATTTATCCAATATTTGTCCTTTTTTTCTGTTTTAGTGACGCGTTTTAATGATAATATATTCTAATTTGCTTTTTACATCACACGTTGCTAGGAAAGTTTTTCTTTTTCCATCAGTTTTATAACTTTCTCTAGTTCGAGGTATAGTGAAATTAATTTACATATTAGTCCGGTTTTTTACGACGACGGAAAAGAATTCGGGGATAAAATTCGTGGAAGAGATGGCTTTGACATAAAAATGGGGATTCCTGCGAAATAAGGAGTGAGAAAGCCATAGGAATTTTTGGGGATGTGTTTTGGGGAAAAAACGCTTTGCCTGGGATCAAAAAAGGATGCGGAAAGATGGGGAAAGAGATGGGTATGAAGCATATATAGAGGGATGCGAAGTTTTTTTTTTTTTTTTTGGGAAGAGGGCTGCGCTTACGTGAACCGACAATTTTCTCTAGACGATTTTTCTTTTTCTTCCTGTATTTTCGCTTTGGTTGGGTCGATATTTTTTGGGGAAAGTGGAAGCTTTTTAGGGCTATCTTCAATTCAGTATTGAAAGACCGGTTGGATCGTTTCCTTGTCTTTTTTTCTCTCTCAGTGACTGTTTTCAGTTATGATTTAAATTTTGGGATTTCGAAATAGTCTGCTTTTATTTTATTATTTTCTTTCTTTCGAGCTTTTAAGGATTTAATAAAACATAGTTTTAAAGGGAGTATAAAGTCTAACAAATATAAATATTATTGATTAATTTTAAATATTTTAAACTATTATTAAACTAATATGTTATCGGGATTTCTTTTATAATAAATATATACGGAATATTTGTCAAACTTTAGTGATTATCTTCTATGGAGGGGATAGAAAATTAGACGAGGCTTATTTTCCTTAGGCGAAACGGGTCGTAACCAAGGCAACCAAATATATATATATTTTACCAATCCCGTCAGCTACGTCAGTTCAAACGAGCCAATTAGATATTTTATTTTGTTACGCGTTGAGGGGTGGATTTCTTAATTCCTTGGGCTTATGAGATCGAACAAATTAAAGGCAATATGTCCAACATTACTTCTATATTCATAAATGAATTCCTTATATACATAAATTAACATAAATTAATTTATAGTAATTTAGGTGCCTTTTAAGAGTTTAATTGAATAGAAATCATATCATATGCGGTATAAAAGGTTTATTTTCAAACTTTTTGTGAAGTTGTCAAGCTATACGTATAAATTTCACTTATTGCTTTATGTAATATAATATACCTTTCAATTATTGTCAAAATTTGAGATGAAAAAAAAAAAAAAAAGATAAGGGAGTTTTCTTTTTCTTTTTTCTTTTTTAAAACATCAGATCCGAGTGATGGAGGATAGAATTTGGGGAGAATGGATTGTGTCATATATGTATATGATGATGCGGCTCCAGGGGTGAAAAAGTCTCACCCAAAGAGAGAGAGAATTTGACGCTGTCAAAAAAGGTTTTCACCCGCCATCCCTTAAATTCCCTTCTCTTCCTACCGGTGCAACCCAGAGCTACCCCATCACACCCCAATCTCCTCTAGAAGTATCTTTATAACTCAACCTTTTCACGGCGTTATTTCACGTAGAGCAAGTCTCGGGATAAATAAAACTTGTACGTCACAATTTAAGCTTCAAAATTAAACCATTTACCCGAGCTAATTACCTTATGTAAAAAAAATGGATTATAATATTGAAATTTAAAGGAAGATTATTAGGTGAAAATTTCGTACCCATTTTAATTTTTTATCTGATTCCTTGCAATTAAATATATCCTGCTGAATTTTTTCACATTTTTTTAAAAAATTATTTCGATGAGAATTAATTATTTAAAACTTAATTAGGCTTAGCTATGTGTTTGAATTTTTCACTGTTGCCAAAGGACCAATCAGAGCAAAGAGCCAATGACAGGAGACTCTATCGAAGTTAGATCGTAGAACTCCTAGCGACATCTAGGTGATAATATAAAGATCTTGGTTTTAATTGAAGATTTGAAATAGAATAGTTTACTAATTTTCTCCAAAAGAAGCAGCAGCAACTTTTTAAAAACTATAAGCTTCGCTAGTAACGAGCTTTGGATGATAATGATGCCTACAATCTTTTATAAACCTAATTTTCATAAAAATCAAATCCAAAATTTAAACTACGTTATCAACTAGATGTCACTAGGGTTTCTACTTTTTATCTTAGTAAGTCGGGGGATGAGTCCTTGGTTCTGATTGGCTTCTTGGCAATAGTAGAAAAATTCAAATGCATGTTTAGGATATAAAACTTTAAAAAATATTTTCTAATTGTATTTGTACTTCAAAAATTATGAAAAAATTCAGGGGAGCATATTTTTACATAAGGAATCAGAAAAAAAATACTTCATTTCAGCTAATAGTATCCCTTTAACTTTAGATTAATTTTAAAAACTGGGCCAAGACAAACGTTAGAAACATAGAGGTGTATAAAATATGAAATAGAATAAGCAAATAATGTTTAGTAAATTTATTATATTTTATGTGAGCTAGGCTGTCATAATTTTTTCTTTTTTTTCCGAAATTTTAGTTTTATTATAACCTATAAAGTCGAGCTCCACTAAGTGCAATATTTGATATTATCGTAATCCTTGATTATTTAAGTTTTAAACTTAAATATATTTATCCATTATGACGTCATCTTTTCCTTAAAAATATATTTTACTCATCTCATTTTTATGATCTCGTCAAGTTCTAACCAAATCTAATCTTCCAATCTTACACCACGCGCAAAATAAAAAAATTACCTAGTTACACTTTACCTTTTCAAGTTGTGAAATAGGGGTCGATGGTGTGCGTGTGTGGAGGGATTGGTTTGAGTATTGTTTCTATTACGAAGGTCCTTTTCTATTGCCACTCTTAAAGTTTGATGGTTTATGCACGTGACTTAGTTTTTCATTCGCCAAAGTGTCTCCCTTTCTTCGCTGCCAATATACCACGTCAATCTAAATTTTCAGTAGCGTAGAAAGCTATCTCTAAGATATCGAGTCTAAAACGTCAAATATAAAATTCTGATCTTATAAGTTTTGGACATACTGAAACATTAAATTGATTTTTAACTTTAGTTTTGATCAAAAACAGTTTGTCTGAACTATTTTTTATTACAATGAAGTTTAACACGATGTATTAATTCGCTGGAACTCTATTCTTTCATATATATTTTGGCAAAAGTCACTTCTCGTAGTGTCTCCTAGATAGAAAGCTCAAATTCCCTTCCTGGGTTTTTTATGCGCTTGGATATTTTTTTTTTTTATTGAGTTGCCTTTTATATCCTTGGATTTTTAGCTTTACTTTACTCGCTCCTGGTTTAGTATTATTCATATGAGCTATTTTTATTCCCCTGTTTGACCTTCTAGCTTTTCCTAAATTGATTACTTCTTTTCCAGAGTCGTTCCATGAACTTTGGGAATTCACTAGTCGAGATAGCTTTTTTTCTCGTTTTCAATATTGCAATGTGATATTACCATTTTATTTTTCTGACTCCGATTTATTTGATTTGAAATATAATTTCGCCTCGATTTATTTATTAAAGAAAAAGTCTCACGAAAATTCACCTTTTTGGTTACCGAAAGCAACAAAAAATTACTCCCGAGTTGAGAATTTTGAAAGATGATCATGCAAAATCACTAAATTGAGGTTTAATTATATAAATTATATTTTCCATGTTTCTAAACGAAGATAAGTTGGAAATTAACGCGACTAAAAATTCTAGAACCACTCTGATGCTAGTAACCAATCAGGGAAATCCTGAACATAAGAGAAACGGGATTAGCGAAACATAAATCTTAAATACTAAAAATCTCGGACAGAATCTGGAGTTTCTATTCCTTGGGCATATTTTTAATGGTTATAAGTTGAAAAATATTTCATGTTTAACACCCTAGCTTTTTAAAATTTCTTTCCCCTTTGTTTATTTTCTAATATAATATTGAAACACTCTTAATACCTCGCCATATTGTTCAAACAGCGTGGTTTAACCCGAGTCTTTCCGGCTCTTTTTTTCATTCGTAGAAAGATCATATAAGATACCAAGCGTGGTATAAAATGGTGGTGATATCAAATTGGCAAATCTTCTAACATTTATATCAATTTCTTACAACATCACAAAAAAGGGGATCCCTTTTCTTCGGTGTCTTTTTAAAAGCAAAATTGAAAACCTTCAGAATCTTTTCATTTTGGGGTTTCGTTTTCTTAAGCCGCCTTTTCAAAGGAAACCATTCGTTAGAAAAAAAAAAAGAGAAAAGATATATATGTAATAAGCTTTTATGGTTTCTCTCTATAGGAATATCAACTTTATTTGTTAGCGCAGTCAAACATACGTTCCTTTTATATCTCGTATAAATAAAATAATAGAAATAACTGGTAATCTAACTTTGTACTCGCTAACAATTCAAAATGAAATGTACCCTTATAACTGTTCTTTCGCAGCTGGTTCCTTCTGAATTTTTGATGGCCCTATTTTTTTCCCTAAGTCTGTTCGCGATTACTTTGCGTAACTACTTTTATCCCTACAACGTTTAATATTGTGTATTAATCCGCGGTATTGTTAGCTATATTACGAAAGTTTTCTCTAAAAGAATATTAACTAAAAATCAGTCCGAAATGTCAATGGATACGAAGCTACGCTCGTAGAAATATCTGTTAAGGAATATAAGCTTTTACCTAATGAATTCTTGAATTGATTTAAACAAGTCTTCTGCCATTCTTTGGGACTGCATGGGTGTGTTTCTGAGTTGTATAATAGCTACAATCAAAATCTGTTTCAATTTTCAATACGTAGAAACCCAACAACCCCGCTATATCTGAAAATCAAAAGCGTGTAGGCAAGAAATATATCGTAAGTTTATATTTAATGTAAACTGAACATGTTTCTATGCTTTTTCAGACCCATAGAAAAAGCTGTCTAAAAATACACGGTATAATCTATCTAGCTCGCGTGTTTTTGGGTTTTATATTACACGTTTTAAGATTTTTTTTTTCTTTCAACTTTACATTTTAAACACGAAGTTCGTGCGGTGTTGTTTTAAACCAATTTAGTTTAGAAGCCAACTTTGTCCGTGATGGTGAAAGGTTCTTGAGATACGGGTGTGTGTTTGTAAAGAAAATTTTATGGAGATCTCGAGGGAAATAAGGCTTATGTAAGTTTAATATGTATTTCAAGTGCTAGTAAGTTTTTGATATTGTTTAAAAATATTGTTTTATGATATTTCTAATATTGTTAAGCCTATTTCTCGAGTGTAATTTTATATAATTTTGATCGAAAAGCGCCTACACATGCACTTAAGTTTTAATTGAAACCGCGTGATGTTAAATCAAATCATCTTTTCAAATCCGTTACAAATCTTTCTTCCACGTCCTTAAAGATCTTCCAGATCCTCCATCATTTTCCAGATCCTTAAAAAAATCTTCTACAAATCTCTATCAAATCTCTAATCCCGAAGATGTCAGATCTCATATACTTTTTATCTTCTTCTATACCAATCCTTTAATTCGTCGGTAAAATTTTATTTAATCTGAGATCGAAGTAGCTAAATTAGATTGTGGCTTTGAATCTTTTTTGAGTAATTTACTTAAGAAATATATTTGGGAAAGAGAAGCTCGAATTTCCTCTTTTTCAAGCTCGTGGGATGAAATAAAAAAAAATCTTGTCCGATTTTAAAAGTACATTTTCGTCCTAAACTAGACGTAAGACGGGGATAAGGGGAAGAGAAAGAGTGTCTTTTGATAGTTTCCAATTTCGAGATCTTTCTCCTTTTTCGAGAGAAGGGAAAAGTTTTAAAGAAGGGGCAAAACCACGTGAAAAAAAAACTTTTCTTTCCAGGTTTTTTTTTTATAAAATTCTTTCAAAGTAAAAATAAAATAATTTTCTAAAGAATCTAATTTTATTGGCTCTTTTGAAAAATCACGTTTAATCATTATGCAAGTTTATGTATGGATGATTGAGTTCATTCAAACTTATTTCAGGTAGTTTGTTTAAAGGGATACTGAATGCAATAAATGAAATTGATTTTAAACATCAAAAACTTGTCTAAAAAATCGTTATTGGCGATTTTTTTTCCCACGGGTTTTAAATTAATTATGAAAATTAATAATTTCCTTAATTATGGTCCAAATTTTTTCTAATTAGTCTCATTTTGAAGATCTCATTGTCCTCTATAATAATATGTACTTATCTAAACCGATAAATTTCTACGAGGCTTGATCTTTTAGATTTTAAACGCAAGCGCGTCTAAAGGTTTCGGAGTTTCAGTCAACATCGTTCTTTTTATATATGGAATCGAGGGTGGGGTCCCTTCTGTCTGAGGGGAAGTCACGTGCCTCGATATAACGGAAACACCCAACGGAAGGCGTTGCGCCAAATCGATGTCGCGAGAGTTTTCAGTTTTTTTTTTTTTTCTCCATATATTCATAGGGCCGGTTGGCAAGTGAGAGCAAGAGAGAGAGACACTCTGAATGTCTTTTTATTCTAAAGATTTTTTTTTCACTACCCTTATCGTTTCACGATAGCGCAATCTACCCTTATAAAAAGAGAGTGAACTTATGCCCATCATTTACAGCCTTGAAAGTACTTAATTTCCCATTGAAAAACTGATTATTCTATTTGAATTTGGGTCATTTTCGTGGTTGGTTTAAACGGTAACGGTGCAAATTTTGATACAATTTTATTACAGTATTATATATATTTTACTGTAAAAACTGAGTACCAGTAAAACTACTTGTTGTTTAGATTATTGATAAGATAAATATTTATTTTAATTAATATTCTTAATTAAATAAAGTTAATATTTAATATTTTTTTCATCTCTTTTTATAGATATTGAAAAAAGAAATCGAACCAACATCAAAGTTGAATCTGAACAGAACTCCGGTTTATGCGTATGGAACCAACCCGTTGTGCAACCAGGAACCAACGTAACATTCAATATTTTGGTAAGTACCTTTTAAAATTTGATTCTTTTTAATTCTTATTTGAACCAACAACGACATATTCTTTAAATCATAATTGAAAAGTTTTAGATAAATACGAAAACCATTCTATCGTAATTACCCAAATTACCTAATTATTATTTTCCAATCGATTCTAACTAATTCTTTTACGAACAAGGCTTTAAAACGTCTTTGAAAGAAAAACCAACATAATATCGACATATAGGTCTGAATTTTATTGGGAAAATGAAATTTATTCCAAAAAGATTAAATTTATAATTTTTTTAATCAATAATTTATTATATTGTCAAACCTGAAGTAATCCTAAATGTCGGCTTCTACTAAAACGCCAATGCGCGGTGGTTAGAACACTTCTACAGGCGTAGTATATAGAAACCTTATATAGTTTCGCTCCTAAATGTAACCTGCCTCTTGAATGTCTTGGAGGATATTTCAGCTTAATATTTTTATTTCTATTTTTTAATTATTTCCCGAGAGATATTTATCTTTGGAAATTGTAACAAGAGTCTGAACAAACTCTAAAAATTCGATAAAATCCCCTGGGGTGGTTTAATTTTATCTTTTTGTTTCTTTACACAAAACCTTTTGACAATGGTGATTAACTTAAAATAGTATTAATTTACGAGATTGCTACTTCATGGTTGAGAAACATAGTTTATTAAATGAACGTTTTAGGAGAGTTTTCGGACATTCTGATCCTTTTCAAACACTATATGTCTTCCAACAATTCAGCTGTTCAGAATTCATCACTCTAGTAGACTTTTATCCATACGCTTTGAATTATAGTCCGTAAGAAATCATGAGCTCAGAAATTCAGCATTTTATTAAATGTTTTCAGACACTTCAAATTTAAGTTCTCAATTTTATTCAGACTATATTATAGGTAGTAGCGGTGATTTGTAGTTTTTTTTTCTGCGTTTAGACATTCAGCAGATTTTTCAGTGTCAAAATGTCTTCGAAATGGATTTAAGCTTAGTCTAGTTCGCGACTTTGATAATCGACTATTTTCCACAAAGCCTTTTCTGAGTTTTACTGCGTTTTTTTAAACATTTTAACAGTTAAATCAATTAAAAATAACTTTTTATCTAAGTCTAGTATCCCCCTTAAAAGCATACATTCATTCATTTGGTAGTTAGAACTGCACTGCTATAAAAATATCGACGTGGAAATTATTTTTCAATTTTTTTTCCACTAATTTTCAATATTTTTTTGAGTGAGTGAAGTCTTCATTTAATTTTTTTCGTCCTCTTTCAATTTGAATCCCCGGCCTTTACCAATACCACTAGTCTGAAGCCCCTTAACGAAAATCGACTTTACGCTTACGCTTTACACTTTTAAAAGAAAAGAAAAACCTATAGAAAAAGGAAAAGACAGAAGAGGAAGAGAGCTAGGGAGAAAAAAAATTGGCAGATTCTTTTGGTTCCCAAATGCGGAAGAATTGAAGAGGGCCTAGAGAAAATGAGTGAAAAGATAAAAGAAAGCGGCGGGAGAAGGAGGAAACTTCAGAAAGATCCTCATGGGAGACTGAAAGGGATTATACTAAGTCATTTTTAATCGCTTTTCTATGGTATAGTTATACCTACAAGTAACATGCAGAATTGGATAAAAGTCGAGGCATTATACTGATTTATTTTGACAAAAGGGTTAGATATGCTTAAATCAGAAATTCATTTTTAAATATAGAAGGTATATTTGACAGGCTTTCGTGAGTGTCATAATCCACGACCTCCTTCTATTACGAAACATTCTAAATAACAAATCAACGCCTATATTTTATCAAAGCCAGTGCACGTGGAAAAAAGAATCCAAAGGAGGAAATTTAGTTTGCCAATTTTCCACTATAGAGGCGCGATTAAGCAAAGATTTTGCGGACGCGTCTTTCTCGTTACCGTGGCAACCCATCTCCTTCGTCGGGTTGCCACGGTAACGGAGAGACTCTGAATGAGCCCGCCACCTATCGAGAAAAAATGTCAATATTATATAAAAGTACTTCCTGCTTCAGGTGCGTGCACTGGCTTTGATAAAATATATAATATATATTTCAGCAAGTGTTTCGATATAGGAAAATTTGAACAATGCTCTTTGAGAAATTTAGTATAAATACTTTTATTTTTCTAAAATGAACCATATTTTTTAGTAATTTTAAAAACCATTAATATTAATGAAAGAAACCCTTGGTTTTTTACGATTTTTCTTTTTCAATCTCCCTTGAAACGAAGAAGATAAAAGAATGGGAAAGAGAGAGGGAGAACAGGGTGAAAAAGAATGCCTTTCTTAATTGGTTCGCATCAACAGTCTGTCTTCGGTTAATTGGACGCCAGGCGCTCTAGACCAATTCCAATCTCTCTCCGCTCTCTTCCCACCAAATCCCCCTTCCTAGGGACCCTTTATTTTGTCCCCATCACCTCTCTATCTTCAGTACACCCCTCCCACCAATGTCGAATAAGTAAAACCAAGGAGTATATATATACATTATTCCCTTAAGATGAATTGAATCGCTTAAATCCCTAGTGACGTTAAAAATCTACAATTTTTTTATCCTTAGATTCTATTTCATCTCCAGTTGAACTTTACTCTCTCCGATCTTTTTTCTTCTGTGGTAATAAGAATAAAAAACCCAGGAGTATTTATTCCGTATATTTTTAAGGTTTGAAAAGGTTATGTTGATGACTTGCTTCGTAATTAAACGTGAAATAATTAAGAATTAAATTTACCACTTCTGTTAAAAATATACTAACCAAACCTGGCGTTCATAAGCGCTCTCTAACGGCAAACAGATGCTATAGTAAAAACTACCAAACCCAGGTTAGTAGCCAGCCACGCACCAGATTTTGCTAGTTCTTACTTTAGCTTCTGTTTGCCGTTAGAGGGCGCTTATGAACTCTATACTTGTGTCCGTAAATACAAACCTAGGCTCTCCTCTTGTACCTTAAAGAGTTGGTAGTACTTTGTACCCACTGAAATCTCAACATGATTTACTTCTTCTATAAGTAACGACTTCTCGTTAGTCTTCATTTTTATAAAGAAATCTGAGCCCATGCGTATAAACCTTACGTATTGGATACCCCTTGTAACATTCTTATTAAGAAACTTGGTGTCAGAACCTTCAGTATATATTTCTTATAGTTTTTTTTCCTGGGGGTAATTTGGAAATATATATTTCGATATACAACCTTGATTTACAATAGTCGACCCCCTTAAATGCATTCTTTCAAGTCGGAGAAGATAACAGAGATATGACGAGGGTAGAAGAATATCGAGATAGCCGAGTGACAATTGTGTAGTTTTCTTCGTGCTGTCTTATGAAAGCTGAATTTACTGCGTATATAGATTGGTGTCATAACTTTGTTGATATATACATCGGAACAAGTACTATATTATTATTATATTTTTGCTGCCCTGGCAAAGTATATAATGAGAAGTTTCGTATTTCATCAGGTTATACAAAGATAAATCGGAGAATATATCTCTTACAGGGAGAATACAATCTAACAAGTGATTTTTTTATCGATTGCTAATCTTTTAAATAGTCCTAATCCAACAGTAAAAAAAATACAAACAAATATTAAACTAGAAATAAATTTAAAACTTACCATCAAAATAGGCTTAGCTGGATTCCTGGAGATATCATAAGGACTAGCGACTAATGACATTGATCGTGGAAATCCTTTCTTCTCCATATATCGTTATATTTCATTATGTCAGAAGCCGATGAAACCCTCCTTTGAAGTCTACTACTCCAATGTTCCATATAGCGCTCCTCTCTGTATGGGTAAAATTCACAATTTTACGAGTTAGAAGGGGTCCTACTTCATCCCCCCTGTCTACGGAAAATTGGAAATTCTCTATCTCCACAAACGACGACGTTTTTTGGACGAACTCCGAGGCTGCTACAGATATTCGCTCGACGAGCTCCCGCTCCGAAAACATCTACCGTTAGGAGGCGTACGGATCGCGCCTTTTGAGAATAACCCATACAGAGAGGGGTAGACAAGACCCGGGAGTAATAGACTTCAAAGGAGGGTTTCATCGGCTTCTGGTGAGAACTTTTGGACCTACACCAAATACAATAATGCAGTGCCAATAAAAATGGAAGAAGCAGATTCCTAAACATGAATATTTGTGCATTGAAACATTGCTCTGTGTTTAGATGGTGTTAGACTGAAAGTTTTCACTAGTTAATGACAATACTGAATATTCACATGAAACAACCATTGCAGTATAACTCTCTCGCCAATTTGCCTGGCTGAGCAAGTTTAATTGAAATGATATCCTTTCTATCCTTTTTCCATTATCGTTGCAAGCTTGGAAATAAACTGTTTTCCAATGTTAGAAGAGGTTCTTTCGTAGATCGCGAATAACATATATAACTCCTTTCGCCTTTCTCCGTTTTTCCTCATCGTTGGTTCGAAATAATGAACTAGAGCTCCTACTAGATGCGTGACATATTTTGCAAAAATACGGTTTTCCGCTCTGAGAACATGTTCCCTAGTCTAATAAGTTACCTTTTTTTTCTATCTCTTATGCCCATATTGAAACCATTTTTCTTTTTAGTTATGTCTATATGATGAGGAAGAATCTTATTTTTTTTTTTTTTTTACCTTTTGTATAATGGTTCAGAAATTAGTAGCGTTCATGCATTTAATCTTGATACGCGTATTAATTGAGTTGAGTAACGTTTAGGCCTAATACAGTTCTTTTTAACTCTTTACTTAATTATTAATTAAACAAAATTAAGTATATAACTAATTAAATATATGAATTAGGAAATTTCAAACCAATATTAAACTAGAAATAAATTTAAAACTTACTATCAAAATAGGCTTAGCTGGATTCATGGAGATATCCTGAACTAGCAACCAATGTTATTGATCATGGAGATCCTGCATTCCCCATAAAGAGACAACGATCAATTTCATTGGTCCTAGAAATTATATGGGGAGTTTAGATGATCTCCATGAATAAAGCTAAGCCTATTTTCCGGGTAAGTTTTAAATTTATTTCTAGTTTAATACTTTACTGTTGGATTACGATATGGAATCTATAAAAATCACTTTTTTTAAGGTTTAATGTTCCCTTAACTGTAATGAGCATGTTACAGTTACAGTAGACACTCATTATCGTGATATTATTGATTTAAAAATTAAAGACCCATCGGACTAATCTAAATTAAAATATTTTTGCTTTAATGATAGTCAAATTTTATTTTATAATAAAGAACAAAGCATCTTTCTTTCGAAATTGAACTTCGAAAATAAGTATTATTTGCAACCAAAAAAACAAGAATGTGTATGAAACCCATTTCTTCGTAAATCCCCGGAAATAACCCAAAAATATTCTTAAATTTCAGTCATTCTTTTTTTCTTTGTGTCCCCTTTTTTTGTCCAATAAGAAGCCAATGTAATATAGTCACCGTAGTCCATAAGGAGAGACTTGATCCCTTTTATTTAGTTCCTCCAGTCTTTTTCTTTATCCCCATATTTAAGGATGAAAGAAAGTAAAATGAAAGTATGAAAATCTCCCTCTAGCGGTCTCGGTGAGAACCTTTATTTCGTTGCTATACACCGAAATTGTCTTGGCAGGAGCTTTCGGCGATTTTTTTTTTTTTTCTTTTTTGGTTCGGGCTCCTTATTCGTTATCTTAAAAAGATGTAAAGAGATGGAAAGTATAAGGGTATTGATTCATTCATAACCAACTCGCTTTACCCCCGGCTTTGAACCTATTACTTGTAAATATAAAAATAGAGGGTTTGAAAAATCCCATCGAAATTCAAATCATAACCTTTTGGCGTTCTTTTCCGACATCTTTCATTATTATTATTTTGGGCAAAGTTTCCCGCGTAGTTTTTATTCGAAAAATTGCGGAGGCCGTTCCGTGAAGTTAAATTCAGTTTGAGTTTTCACTACGTTACGAAGCTAGATTACCTTCTATCTCACTTAATTTTGCTTATTGAAGATGGAAGTTTGTATTTCCTAGACACACTGATATTATAAACTGATTCACGCATTACTTCGTCTCAGTACGTTTTTTCAATAAAGGCAAATTTATTCCTAACTAGGTTTTTAAAGGTATAATGAAGTATGAATACGTGTCAAATCTTTTTATATACCGAAATTAAATTCGTTATATTCGTTATAAACGAATTTCCATTTAAAAAGCTATTTTTCATTGGGATCTAATTTTTAATACAATCTTGTAAAATATAAATTTCTGATGGTAAACTGTATATTTTTACGGGAAATTAGATTCATTCCAAGGGTGTAATGGAAAGTAGAACCAGAGATATATAATAACCCCCTTCGGGGGAAGTATGAAAGGTAGGCAAAATCGACGAACAACAAGTGCCCGGCGTAAATCGCGGCGGATCGACACACCGCTTTACTCCCAAAAAATAGTTACACCATTTTGAACCTCACTAAATTTTCCCTACGCGCACTTCCGGAACTCACGAGCTGAAGTCAACCTTCGACTCCAATTTAACAGACAGCCTGACTCCTGAGACAGGAAGTTCTAAACACAAATCGAGCCGTCTTGTTTATACAAAGACCATTTACTAGAGTAGCGACATTGAGAAGTCCAGCGCGAGCTAGTGGCCTAGATAGTCAGCAGCGGGCTCTTGTTGTTCGTGATTTTTAGCATTGGTAGTATAGGGGCTTTCATACTTCCCCCCGAAGGGGGTTATTATATACCTCTGGTAGAACGTATATAACAATTGCGTATTATTAAAAATAATTTTGATTCTGAGGTGATGGACTTAAACCCAGCCTAAAACTTTACATTGTAAAACATCTTTAACATTTATACAGACGTACGTGTTCATTAGAATTAGACAATGCAGCCATTTTACGTATTTCACTGCACTATAGTTTCTTTCTTACTGAAGTTTGTTATTGGAATATTTTGAAATGTTTCCCCGCTGCTTGAAAAATCCCTTAAGCCTTAGTTAGTACTCAAAAGGTTCTAAAGTAAGCTTCAGTTTTGAGTAATTCCCGAATTCGTAGCTGCGAGGGTAAGCGTGTTTAGAGTTTTAACGTATGGAAAATTTAGATTGAGTTGAACTATATTTTTCTCTGGGCTCTCGGAAATTCTACCGACTTTTCATTCTGGAACCCCTCCTGGCTTTCTCTATCAAACTTTGTCCAGTAAGAAACAATCAATACGTTTAAAGGCGGGAGTAAGAATGTTTTCCCGCGAATCTCGTACCTTGTTCTTCTTTCTTACTCAATTTATTCGCGTATTGGTTGAGATCTCACGTGGACAAAATCTCATATTTTTTTCGTTCACGTGTAGTTTATTAATAGGCTGAAAGGCGGGACTAAGGTGTTTTTTCTCCATTCCTTACTACTTTATTGGTATTGGTTGTGATCGTGCGTGGGCGAAATGTACTATCGCTTTCTTCTCCTCTTTATTAAGCGCTTATCGCGTTTCGAAAATACGACTATTTCAATGCAATGGGGTGAAAAATAAAAAAATTGAAATTTCTTCTCTGCATGATATGTATATATATATATTGAGGCGTGGCCCCCTACTGGCAAAAATTTACATTATTTTGATTCTTCTTATTTTCCAATATCCTTTTTCTTTTGATACCCTGTCCAGGGGTAGACTTTTCTCATAAACTTGTCGTTGCGATAACGCGAGTTTTTTGGGGTTATTTTTGGGTTGTGAATTTTTGATTGTTATAATGATCGTTACAGGAAATATGTGCTGAATTAAAAGCGAATTCAATTAAGACCTAAACAAACTAGAAATATACCCAAAATAAACTCTAGAATTAACCCCAAAATAAACTCTTTAGAATTACCCAAAAAAATAAACTCTTTAGAATTACCCAAAAAAATAAACTCTTTAGAATTACCACAAAAATAAACTCTCTTTAGAATTACCACAAAAATAAACTCTCTTTAGAATTACCACAAAAATAAACTCTCTTTAGAATTACCACAAAAATAAACTCTTTAGAATTACCACAAAAATAAACTCTTTAGAATTACCACAAAAATAAACTCTTTAGAATTACCACAAAAATAATCTCTCTTTAGAATTACCACAAAAATAATCTCTCTTTAGAATTACCACAAAAATAATCTCTCTTTAGAATTACCACAAAAATAATCTCTCTTTAGAATTACCACAAAAATAATCTCTCTTTAGAATTACCACAAAAATAATCTCTCTTTAGAATTACCACAAAAATAATCTCTCTTTAGAATTACCACAAAAATAATCTCTCTTTAGAATTACCACAAAAATAATCTCTCTTTAGAATTACCACAAAAATAAACTCTCTTTAGAATTACCACAAAAATAAACTCTCTTTAGCATTACCACAAAAATAAACTCTCTTTAGAATTACCCCAAAAAATAAACTCTCTTTAGAATTACCACAAACAAAACTTTAATTTTTGGGGCCGCTGAAAATCTTTTCTTCTTCCAAAGCTTCCTTCGCAAAGGAATGGAAAAGTGAACTTTTCCTTTTTTCCTTTTCTAATAAATTGTAAATTTCACGTGGCCTTTTTCGTAGAAGTTCTTAATCGTTAATTACATTCCGTAAGTTTCTTAAAAATCCATTAACCTAATTAAAGATCGAAATTCTGAATATTGTTTATTAATAGAATGAAAAAACTAGCCTTTAAAAATAAAGGTTTGCTAAAAATTTAAAATTTTTATTTTCCTCAAAAATCGAATTTTAAAATTTTAATTTGCATAAATGCGAACGAAACCTGATTTTAAACATTATTTCTTATTATTATTTTTAAACTATGCGGAAAAGTATTGAAAAATGGGGGGAAAGTGGAATTATATTTCTATGGATTATGAAGTTTATTTTCTTTCTTGACTGCGTGCCCGATATTAAAAACTTTTGAAGGGATATGGTCGCCCTAGGAAATTTGGTAAAAATTTCTTACGGTACGTCGGTACCCCATTCCATATTCTCATCATCATCTTCTATTTCCATCTAAAGAATACTACTACAATAGATAAAACCAATATCATTAAAAGCGTATCATCTTAGCTTTTATCTCTATTGGAAACTAAGTATGGAACGAACTAAAATTTATCTCATCTCTATTTTACAGCGCGTACGAAGTTAGGATACCTGTTATCTCAGTATTATTTATTTCAATGTAAAGATGGTAACCTATATCTTCAAGTTCGCTGCAAAATTAAGGTAGAATTTAATAGGATAGACGCCTCCAGTGTTTTTCATTTTACCTTCTATTTTTGTCCCTTTTTTAATAACCAAGAACATATATAAAAGGGGGAAGATTGCGGAAAAAATTAAGTCGAGAAACCGACACACGTATGTGTAAGATTTTAGTGTTAAAACGTCGTAATTGCATTCGAGTTTAAAGCCCGGAAGATACGATATTTCTGCTGTAAAAAAAATATAGGAAACTTGCCCCCGCGAGGCCTTTGTCGTCCTTTTATATACTTTTTTTTGGTGGCAAAGGAGAGAAAGAGGATTGTAAGAGGCTGCTGCTAAGAGAGAAAGAGGAAATAAAATCGTTAAAAATCAATTCTTTCGCCGCTCGAGTGTATATATAAGGTTGAATCGTGCTATGTAAAGATACAGTAACTGTAAAAAGAGCCGCTTCTTTTTCCCAAGTGAGAAACATATATAGCTAAGTTTAAAATTTAATTTTAGTGGAATATTACCTCATCTAAGTTTTTAATTCCATAAATTTGATGAGGCCTTTTTCTTCAAGGGAGAATTTAATTAATATTTAATTAGGGATCGATAAAAAATCACTTGTTGTTAAATTGCATTCTCCCTTTAAATATTTATACCTTTATTTTAATTCCAACTAAGTGGTTATAGTGTTTATTCATTAATCTATACAACGGGGGTGAGGAGTTGCAAACATTTAACCAGTATTCCCCGATTCTCTTCGGGCCTATTTCGCTAAATACGGTTGAACAAATACAATTTTCTTGGCAAGACCGGAATCTACTTAAAAGTTTCATTCGTACACATGTATGTACTTTATAGTCTGTTCGTCTTATTTAAGTCAATACGTATTTATGCTACAGTGGGGTTGTTTCGTCTACTAGTATTTCTCTTTCAACCCAGATATGAATTCATTGCTTCTAATATATCGAACGGATTAAGCATTTTCTGACAATATGTTCGTTTTATTTGAGTCAATACCTGGAAAGAAAGATAAAGTGGTTTATTAATCTTCTTTCGTATAAAGTTCTTAAAACTTCGCTTCATTGTCTCACTTAACTCGAACTAAATACGTTTAATTCAAATTGTTCGTTACATTTTTGAAGCAATGAAAGGATTTCGAAACTCTTATCAAAACGAGGTTTTCTCCTGAACCTATAATGTTGTTTCATTAACTGAAACCAGTCGAACACGATAGTCTCTCGCGCTCCAACTCTCTTAGGGCTTCTATTATGTATTCCTTTTATTTCCAGCGAAATTAAAATTAGGGTATATGCTTTGAATCCGGTAAATAAACAAATTTGTTTCCGCCCGTTTTCGTTGTTTCCCCAAGCCCTTGGCGATTATGCAAAACTTAAGTACGTACCATGTACCATTCGTTTATATAGCGACTGAGAAAATTGCATATATACGTATATTATTATTAAAATAAAGCATTTTTTAAAATAGGAAATTAAGTAAAAATACTGTGAACTGTATTAAAATTATGCTTTCTTACTATATAAGACGTTAGGCTGGAAATTGAGTAGCATTTTCGGAATGATCGTTAAAAAACTATTCAAACTATAAAAAAATTATAATCGCCTATTTCGCAAATTTTGAAAATAAAAATTTCCCGCCACACTTACGTCATCATTATGGTCGCGTGGCTATTGTTGAATATGGCGTTTTAATAGTGATAAAACAAGGCATTGGTTTTATAAAATGTTTGTCGAATATTTGCCGCGAATGACGTAAAATCAAAACTTACGTCACGTTTTGTGTCGAGCTGTAACGTTGGTTTTTTTTCATTCAAATGAAAACCAAGCTTAAAGCGAATAAAATTTGCTCTGTCATGACTCCGTATGCTTAAATATAAGCTCTAAATTTTAAAAGTTAGGCCTAAATATGAACAAAGATTTTTCATAATCGAGTTTACTCTTAATATAATTAGTCTTTAAAAACGCCCGCCTTTGTACTCTATGGTTATATACCATTTCACTTTGGTTTGGCAGCGTTATCAAATCTAGCTTTCTCTCATATTTAAGGTTAATATATCATATAGATATAACTCGTAACTCGGCTTTGTAGGCGCTGTCAAGATGAAATATGAGACAGATGTGAAATTTTCGGGACCATGCAAAATAATCGAATTAAAATAATCCCTTTCATCGGCAAATTCCGCCACTAATAAAGGGAATGAACTGTAATTCGATTTTTCTCTAAAAGGGATAGCATCACCTAATTTTAAGCACCTGATTTATTTTATTTTTAAAGGGATAATGAAATTGCATAAGTGTTTTATCGATTTATTATCTTTAATTAATACTACTTTTATGTGGGCTAATATTTTTGGGCGGCCCAAATGAGAATATTTGGTTATAGACCAGAGAAACAGCTTAAAGTAGACACGTAACCGCTGACTCAATTCGGGCCTCGTCAAATTGATTTCGCGCCAAACACGTGAATTTGATTTTCAGGAATTGAAAAATTCCCGAGGCTGTTTTGACGTCACAGTTGCTTTCTATATCATTCTGTTCAATGCTCCCATGGAATAACCAAAGAAATTGGCTTTCCAAATCAGGAATAATCGCCTAATTTCGTCAAAAGTTAATCAGACTGATCAGTTTCTAAGATTATGGTTGCAATTTCCTCGAGATCTTTGTGCTGTTGAGGGAATTTTTTTGATGACGTATATACCGTCAAAATTAAAATCGTGTCACTTTCCCTTTAAAAACCAAAGCTCGGTATGAAATATATTATTTACCCTAAGGGCTTAATTCCGATGACCTTTCCCCTTTTTCGTTTTATAGATTCAAATAGCTTTCAAAGTTAAAATAGCCCACCCTCCAGGCAAATTTTATAAATTAAAATTTTTCCCACCCAAAAATTTTCCAGCAAAATGCCGGGCATAGAACTAATTAAACTTTAAGTGAATCGGCATTATTTATATTATTTATTGAACACAGGAGCGATAAAACTCGCTACCTCTGATAAGGAATTTAAAAATTATAACTTTAATAACCAAAACTAATCGTATCATTAGAAAAGAGTATCATTCCCTAGATTATTATAGAATTGTAAAATGGTTTAGAGACTCGAAAAATATGTTTTACCATTATCAAAAAACTAAAAATGACCAAAATCCTAAAATGGCCGTAACTTTTCTATACGACCTCCTAATCCTAAACCGATTGCACTTTTGGAAAGTAGACGTTTCTTAGATTATTTTAAGACAATCAAATTAGGTTTCGCCTCTCGAGAAAGATGTTTTGCCACTGATAGAAATTGAGCGAAAATCCGAAAATTACTCGTATCCAAAAATGGCTCTGTGATCCCCTAGGCATAAATTGATTGCACCATTAGAAGGTAGGCATTCCCTAGCGTATTTTAAAATTATAAAATTGAGATAAGCTTTTCGAAGATGATGTTTGGCCTTATTCTACGCAACGTTTGATAGGTAGCGACACAAATAACGAAGAGGTACAGTATCTCTCTTCTCTAATAGCGTGAATATTTTAAACCTTAAATAGAGTAGCAAATTCCCTGTTTTATTTCCATTTTAGTCTAAATCGATAAATATAAAAAATATTAGCCGTATAAATACATATTTTTTTTCGGATATGGCAATTGGTTTTGACATGTATATTATTTGTTATTAAACAGGCAGGGGAAAAGAGAGGTTGTTTGAGGTCCTTATTCGTTTGGGAGCAATTAAGACGCTCTTTAGACTTTGGTTGCTAGGCCTTTCCGACCCCCAATGGCGCGAAGAATCGAATAAAAGATAGCGAAGTAGCTCCAGGCTGTCGACAGTCTTTAACGAGGAGTCTCTCCTACCCCTCAAACTTAATTCGTACTGATTCTGCGTGTTGCAGTAAGAGATTCACGTTTCTACGTCATTATTCACTTCCCGCCTTACATCCATATTGGCTCTGATACGACGGACGAAACTATACGAACCCTTTTCGCTATTAAATTTAGTTTTGTTGGCTTCCGCCTCCGTTTTGGAATTAGGATGTATTTTGAGTCGCCTCTGGCTGTTCTCATTGATTCCTCCCATTCGTTCTCCTTTTCTCTTTAGTTTGAGGCGAAATGGTGGTTTTGATATTAAAATTCGCGGGTTAAGATGATATCGACTATATGTACGTAGGAGTGGTGAGGATTTCCCCATTGAAGAAAAGTGAACGGTATATTTAGGATATACTCGAGACGAGGCTTAGTGAAAGGATCTTATTGAACTAGCTTTCAACTGTATTTGATCTGGAACCTTGGGTAGAAAAGTATATTTAGTAATCTGTTGCCGACCTAATCCGTTATTTATTAACCCGGGTTTTCCTAAGCTTCTATTGAGATAGAGCGGATTGGAGCTAGTTCCATAAACAGTTCAGGATCGAGTCTTTTTTATCTTGATAAAGTAAAGCATAACCTATTACGTTGTACTAATTCTTTCAGCCTCACTTTATCTTTTTAGTTAGTCTATAACTCGCGAATTAATCATACTTGATGTTTTGTTAATGCCCCTTTAAATCTTGGTTTACTTTTCGCAATATATAATAGGTAGATTTCCTCCAGCCTCGCGTTGATTTGAATGAAGCGTGTTAACGCCAACGTTACCTTTTTATCGCGAATAGGACCCAAGGGATAGAAAGACCCCCTTCTACTCGCCACTCTCGTATAATGTTGTTACATCAAAGATCGGGCAAGGTAGTGTCGGGTTAAAAATGGAGGGAAAAGTCTAACTATAAGGAGCTAAACGCTATTACGAAGTCGTTGTCGAGTAGTCTGTGCGCGGCTGCGTGCTCAACAGAGCGAACCTAATATGTTTCCAAGGCTCGCTTTTTTTCCGTGTTATATTCAGGCCATGTCCCGCGTTTTTTATGTCGCTCAAATCTCGTTTCGTTAAACAAACAGCGAAAAAACCTAACCTATAAGGTATAGGCAATTTGTTACCATTTTCTTTTTACCTTAATTTTTGCCACCAAAAGTTAAACTTTTAGATACGAGCCAAAAGTCTACAGGGTGGTCTAACGTATTTCAAACAAGTCTACAGTTTATCAAACTCCAATTATTAATATTGTTTCTCTATAATTTTGATGTTTTTTATAAATAAAAAACGATGTAAATACATTTAATTTCTTGATTTGAAAAATATTTAACAAACCCAATTCCCAACTCGACCTAGTCTTTCGGGCATTTTTCTTTCCCTGGACACCGATTAAAATATAAAAGTTTATAGGCTACTATTTAACTGCGAAAAACTAAGATTTCTATAGCCGAACTTAAAATTCAAACCTATAAGTACTCATTCAAAGGTATATGATTAAGACAGTGTTTTGAAATTTTTTCATATTCCCCTTTAGAAGTGTTCCAACCTTCGCGCTTTGGAGTTCAGGGCAAAGCCGAGAAACAGGGGTGAAAGATTTTCGTCTCCCGAAATCAATTTTAAGATTTGTTCTTGTTTAACTAGACCATACTCAAAAGATCTTGTTCGGATTTTTTTTTTTATTTTCTTGAACGATCAGAATCGTGTCGCTTCTGCGTGTTCTAGGATATGCTCAGTGGAAGTATGTTTGAAAGGCGTTAACTCCAAAGCGGCGAAACTCAGGATCAATCTATCACTGTCTCACTTAGTTTGAAATATTCATAGAAGATCCCTTCCACCAATCTTGGCTCTCTCTCGAACCCGTTCTCTAGTACACCTTGGGCTATAAACGTCGCCATCTATATTTAGTTAACGTCACCCGACCCCGCCCGCTTGAATTTCAAACTTATTTCGCCTCAAACTCGTCGCACACCAGAACGATCTTTGGTTTAGTTTGTTTTTTATTAAACCTGAACATAGTTTTCCAATTAAAGGGAGATTTTAACCTAACAACAAATGATTTTTAATCGATCATTATCCTTTAGATAAGCCTAATCCATCTGTAAAAGAAATTACAAACAAATATTAAACTAGAAATAAATTTAAAACTTACTTTAATTAAATATTTGTTAACTCTCAATTTACCCTACATATCTAAGTAATATTAATTAAAATTATTTTAGAATCACTATCATTTAGAAAAAAATATTTTCCCGATAGCAGATAGAAAAGATTTAAAAGCCACTTCTAAAAATTAAAAAAAAAAAATTAGGCTTAGCGGCTGTATAGTCCAAATCAATATTTTTCTCTGTGTGTGCGATGGGCTTAATCCTGAATTTTTAATAGATAAAAAATAAAATGAGCAGAATTTAAGCAAAGAACTAATAAGGGACTTTAAGCTTCAAGGCGAGAACGAATTTGTGAGAGTACAGAGAAAATAATTGCTTTTGTTTTACGATCGTTTTGAGACCAAACTTAATTAAATCCCAAACGTAATTAATTTTTTCTCTCTCTCGCTCTCTCTCTCTCACGCTCTCTCACACCCCTAGGTTTGAAAATTTTCTATTATAGGTACGGAATAATTAAGAACTACGCTTCAACAATTTTTTAGGCATTTTTTTTTCTCTCCCCTATCTGGACAAATTAAGCCGATTAAATTTGAATCTATACGTTACAATAATTTAAATTTTAATGCTGATTTTTTTTTATCATAAATTAAAAATAAATCTATAAGTACTATATTAATGTATAATTTACTCAAATTTAAAATTTAATCCATGATTTTCTTGATAAATTGATTCGTAATGGTTATTTTTAATTTTTATTTTATGCAGAAGCCTCCTGGGAATGTGACTGGATTATTTATTTCCTTGAATAATATTACTTCCGGCGAGACGATTGTGGAATCCCAACTTCCGGTTACTGAAAAACGAGTTGAAAAGTAAGCTTATACATTTTATTGTTATTTATTTATCGGAGAGAAGAGACCATTAATTTATTTCAAGTTAAAACACGAATGGTTTCAAAATTTTAATTTCAAAATTTGCCTTATGATTGTAGGAAGTTTTATTGACTTACATATAATTAATATTTAATCTTATTTGATTACCTAATGGATATTTAGTCAATATTTACACAAATTAAATCAGAGTCCCGGATTTAAACGAATAAATAGAGAAAGATATTGACTTAATTTCAAGTAATTAAACATAAACATTGGTTAATAAATATTTAGTCAAACATCCAAATAAATAAAATGAGTCCCGGGTTTCGGCACCATATTTAAACCAACTGAAACACAAATTTGAGATTAATCGCGTCTTAATCGACTTATTTTTGATTAATTTATCAATTTAACAATGATAATACAAGTATTATACTTTCTTAAGTAGTGGATTGGATAATATTTAATCATAATATATATTTATCGATTTAACGACCTTTCCTTTATCATCCGAAAAATTGTCAAATCTCATAAATCTTCTTCGGGACTTAGAACTATCTTTTCCAAGAATCGATTAAAAAATAGAAATCCCAGACTTACTTCACCAGTTTTCTCCTCCCAGGAATCCCTTCGACAAAATCGCTTATTCCTTGGGGACATTCTGCGCTAGCGAACCAATGATTAATGGTATATTTCGTATCGAATTCCCTCCGTACTCTTTATATATACCTAGCTGCTAGACGATTCTAAACGAACCAAAAATAAAAGTGGATATAGGTAGCAGTTTTTTTCCTCGAAAACGCCTTTGGTTTTTTTCGAATTTTCTCTCTACGGATGGTAAAAGATATACTATTTTTCGTTTTGATAAAAAATTACGCTACTCTCAAGTATAGCTCGATATCAAAGAGATAAAATAGTTTTGTCAAAATGAAGAGGCCTACTTTTTTCCTATATATATTTCAAATTATGTATCAATGCGCCTCATCTTTGTTAAAAGCGTTAAAGCTTCTTGGATTTGAAGTATAAAATGTATCGCGATTCTCTTAAACGCGATTTGTGAACCCTTTGGAATGAAAAATTAATCCTTTACACTTTTTAGAAAGATTCGCGGGTCGCTTATCGCGATATTCGAGTTAATTAAATGAACTTAGGGGGAATGTGAAAAAGAGGCTTAGTAAAGCCTATAATCTCTAGCCTTTTTACGAATTAGTTCGTACAATTTAAACAGGCTATATATATTCTCTTTTTAACCCAACCAAGCGAAGAATGGGAACACGAAAAAGGTTTTTTTTTTCATGCACTTCTTTCGTAATTTATTTCTTCGCTGATGAAAAATTCTCTTTGATTTCGTCGTCTCCTTTATTTCTTTTTTTTTTCTTCTTCTTCTTTCTAGGATTATGGTTTAGGAGATTTTAAATTAAGCAAAAATTTTAAATAGGGGTGTGGCTTTATTCAAATAATGCGGCCAGTTTATGAAATTTATTTTTAAAGGTTTATAAGGTGAAAATAAAACCTTATATGGTTTAAAATTAGTATTTTTGATGACTAAAACGAAATTTCGGATTATATGGCAACTGAATTCGTAGATATGAATTTTAATATTCAAATTAAGTAAAGGAAATAGAACGAATTACAATTCTAAAGTATAATCTAAAAATCCCTAAAAATGTCTGTTATTAATATTAGATTATCTTTTTTCTTTGTCCCTTTCTATCTACTTATTTATTTTCCCAGGCAGTCGCTTCTTTTTCCATTAGAATTTTGGTTCAATAAATTCCACCAATGTAAATGTAACGAGATTTTTATTTTCCTTGAATTTTTCTTCCCCTCAATTCATTGTCATCTCTCTGAGAACAGCGACGCGTTTCCTTTACCATTTTTTGGTGCATACATTCAAGTACTTTAGAATATAAAGCACCCTACTCGGACATTAAAAACTGTTTCACAATGGGTGCTTTCCTCTTTCCTTCTCTCTCTCTCTCCCTCTCTTTATAGATTTTTTGTCATTTTTTTACTTGTCAAGTTTAAAATGCAATACTAAGGAAGACTTAGCGGTCCCTTCAAAGGGATAATTAAATGTCTACAAATTCCTATTTATTAAATTTAATTTCAAATCTTCTAAATTTTACAAAATAATTAGGCCTAATTTTTTTTTTTTTTTGATATATTACTTTTAATTTGACACTTATCTTAAAAGATGAAGATAAATAACAAAACCTGGCGTTAATAAGCGTCCTCTAACGTCAAACAGTGCATGCGAAAGTAGTTTTTACAAAGCATGAATATTTATTTGAAATTTTAAAGTAATTTTATTGCTAAGCCTTGGTATTAGCAAGAATAAATTAATTTCAAATAGAACTAGTACAATGTTACTATTCAGACTGCACGATGGTTTGATTTCCCCCTTTACCTAGAAGGCGAGCAAAAGATTGGAAGCGTTCTTATTTTCCCACTTAATTTAAATTAGCGGTCTCAGTTCACTTCCTGTTTAATTATGATATAAATCTAAAAAAAGTTTCGAGAAAATGTTGGTAACCTTAATATTGGTCTCCTTACTTTCTTACAATTTTGGTAACAAATTTTCCCATCTATTATACACCTTTTCTTTGTTTCAATCTTCTAAAATATTTTTAACATTATATTATCCCTTGAAGTAGGACATGTTAAATCTCATGTAAAGTCTTTCTTTATAGTGGAAATTTTAGGGTGAAATAAACTATAGTGCGGCGAGTAGATAGGTCTTTTTAGTTATTATTCAAAATGTTGTTTCACTCTTACATATTCTCGGTTCTGCGTCTTCCTCGATCCAAGTCGTTTCTTTTTGTTTGAGTGTATACACTTATATATTGGGGATGAAGGCTGTGTTGTATAAAGAAGGCTAATATATTACTATATTTTATTTAATGGGATTTTTTGGCGGGAATTTTTTGCGGGAAACCGGAGAATTTCGTTCCCCGGTTTTTCTCTCATATCCTCTAACATTTTTTTTCTGGAGAAAAGAACGACAATATTTGTCCTTTTTTCCTGCGCACAATAAGTCATGATGTATCGGTTTTAAGTGCTAATTTTTAATACATTGTACTTATTTGCATATTATAAATACAATAGAATATCGCGGTTTAAAGTATGTAGGGTTCTGTAGCCAGCTAGTCTGACGTTTTTAGATTAAGAATTAAGTTGAAATTTTAGCGTATACGCTTCATTAATAAGCATATACTAATTAGAAGGTTGAGTCTCTACTTAAATTTAGTATTCTTCCAGTGATTCGTAGTAAAACTTGGTTTTTTGTGTAATATATACATATTTTCCGTCGCACTGATGACTCGTGGTTCTTTAAATTATTCATAAGTGTCCTATAACGGCGAAAGTAGTAACTTACATAACCACTTGCGCGTCTGCATATTCTTTAACCCTTTGGTACCCTTATAAATAGCCTTCTATTCCTCTCGCTATATATTTGAGACCCAAAATCATAAGATGTCGTTTATTCACAACCAAAACGTCGTCTGCTAAGGTGTTATTATCAGACGACGTTTCGGCCCTTTGCTGATAGACTTTTAATACTATTATATACTGTTCAAGGAGGGACTACTTTTTGGTCCTTATAAAATTTAACATTGCATATTAATACGCCATAACTTTGTCTCCATTTTAACAATTCCCTTTGAATAGAAGTTCCGAAAGTTCGGTATATAGATAAATATAGCCAACTATTTCATCTCCCGACTTTCTTCACTTATTTCTTCCTCTTATTTTCCGCTCTTAACGTTATTTCTATATATAATAGCTCCACGATGCGATGGAGAGTAAAGTATAGGAGGATGAATCTTGGGGTTTGTGGGGTAGCGCCGGGTTTACTCTAGAAAATGCTTTCTTCTGGGAAGGTTTTATTGATTGCATTCATCGAATTCAATTTCAATCATGTCCAACTGGGAGGAAGTGCCCTTACGTGTTCTATATATAAGCTCATCCACGTATAAGAAAAGGCAGGAATTCGCTTAGTTTTTGGACTGTTCGATGGCCCCTCTCATCCGTATTGTGTAGTAGGTTATATATTACTTTTACAATCTAAGTTGACACCACGTTGAAAGCTATGATCTTTTAATAGATTAGGCTTTTTAAAAATTAAGGGTTTTACTTATTTGTTTTTTATTTTAATCATTAAGAATTAAAGTAATTAAACCATAATGAATCACTAGAAAATTACTTGTTGACTGCATTCTCCCTTTTCCAGTACAATAATTTATTGAATAATCATTTAAATTGTTACTTATCGTAATCGTTCACTTTACCCCCAGGAATTACAGTCATTAATCTTATCTAATTAAAGTACGATATACTTTAACATCGTATTTCGCTTAAGAGACTAGCGAGTTGATAAATCATTATTAGTTTGTCTGAATTGGTTGGTTTGCTCGCTCTAAAAAAATATTTATTTTAAATTATTTTTACACCTTAAAATTCATGACACACAGTTCACATTTTGTTAAATTAACCTTTAATTTTTATTATCATTATTAGAAAATGATTTTAAAGATTATTTAGTTATATTAAAGTCAAGCTGTCACTGGTTTTCATGAATTCTTAATAGAAATTGAAGACATATTCCAGAAAGATCATTAAAAAACGATTCACCACAGTAAAAATATATATTTTATGATCGCCATTTTCGAAATTTTTAAAATATAAATTCTCCCGCAATACTACGTCATCATTATGGTGGCTTTCCTTTAAGGTTGGGTAGAATTCCTTAATCTTAACGATTCTAATTCCGTTTAATCGAACCGTTTTAGATAGCGCCTTTTATAACTTAGAAATATTTTAAAATTCCCGCAACACAATTTGAAAGATTATACAATAAACGCGTGCCATTTAATTTTTCGATTCATTTAATTCGGAAACATTTGGCGTTGCCAATTCTCCTTCTCGCACCCAAATTTGATTCTCGTCGATTAATTCGCTGTACGGAGAATCTTCTTCCCTCTTCTCTCAGTCGCGTATAACCAACAAGATTTTATATTTCCCCTCCTTAATCGCGATGTAACGATCATACAAGTTCTCCCCAGCCATTTATCGATCATTTTTCCTCGGCAGAAAAGGTCGTGTTCCCACATTTAAACTTTCGTATCAAGTCCAAGTTGAAATATTCTAAAAATATTTTTGAATATTGTATGTATTTCATTTAATCTACAAATTCAAAAACAAAATTAATTATTTATCTTAAAGAACATTTCTGAAACACTTCAAAGTGACTCAGACATGTAAAATTACATTAAAATGTCCTTGACGACGCCTAAAATTTGAATTTAGACTATTTAAAACGTTAAACTTTGACCTCTTTTAGTAATTTGGTCACTTTTATACCAGAAGATTTAAAATATAAATTACAGTTTCAGTAATTTTACCAGAACAAACCGTAAATTACTGATTTTGAACTCTAGATCACCCCACTCAGTCTGAACAGAGCCTATATAGTTTTGAAAATTAAAGTTACGAGACCAAAGGACACCGCTCTCTCCTTAGGCGTCATTGGTCAATTTAGTAAACCGACATAGCAAGGTTATGCGGTATAGGGTAAAAGTTATTGTATAACGGATCAAGATTTTTGGGTCTCTCTTATATCTTACATAAGTTAAAGGGAAACATTCTAAATCTCCGTTTTATCTTCGAAGAGATATGCGCATCCTTTAGCTTTATAGGTGGTGCAGACTCGAACTGAATTAACTGTAGTCGAGTTTAGTTTCTGTTTACAACACGCTCGAAACTGTAGAAACCCTTCAATCTCTAAAATTTGTATTCTTTGTATCAAATGGGTTCGTTAGCTTTGTACGTGGTGTCAACTCGTATTGATTGAACTATATACTCAAATTCAAATGGAGTTTGCAGCTCTTATAAAGTTAGAGATCTTATTTATCTCTATTTGTTTCTCAAATAGAGATAATTTGGGAACCTATCTTTATTTGTATTGAAGATTGAATGTGATTTTTATTATATCGAGGAAAAGAGAAAACATTGCTTGTAAAAGCGTAACGAATGGCTAAAGGTTTAAAAGAGTGAGCTTGGGCTATTGCACCCTCGAGGGTCGTATACTCGTAAAGAGCTATCTTTATTACGGGGCTTTTCGGTGAAACCCTCTTCCCCACCCCTTTGTTGAATTGGCAGATCTTATATACTAAGTTACAGCCTTCGTAAAAATCTTAATTCCAATATAGAAAAGGCGTCTTTTCATTGAAATTTTATGGTCTTTCCAAGGATATAACTGATACTATATCTGGGCAAAGTAGAATATAATGTAGTTGAGGCCAAAGGGTGGTCGAAGGAAATGGGTGTGGGGGGTTAAAGTTATAGGTCTATTAACCCTAATGATCGCTACCAGATTTTAGCTAGAAGTGATTCACTTTATTGGGTATTCCCTATTTGGACCCTCTATTCTAACGTAAGATACTTTTTTTTTGTGCAACTATCTTATATATTTTAGTTATGGTATAATGAAATAAATTAATTTTACAACGTTTTTTTTATTTTATATTTGAATTTTCCCGCACTTTAAACCATCATTATCTTGATTTTCATTTATAACCCTTAATTTTATCTCTAACTGGATTAATAAAAACTGGAGACTAAAGCTCTAATTGCTATAAAATCTTAACCTCTTCATTTTTTTAAATAAAAAAGCCATTAAATTTAACATGGTTAAATTTCCAATAGATTTAAATGATCGTGTTAATAATGGAAAAGTTTTGAATAATTTTTTATTAATTTAAAAAATATATAAATATATAAAAAATGGTGTTTTATTTATTTTTTATATTATCTTATCTTATGTATGTTTTTATTTTCATTTTTTTTTTAGATGGTTTGGTGTTTTGTATTCCCCTGGCGTGGTCTTCGTTCGTGTCGGATGTTTTTCGGCTACGAAAGGTCAACTAAATCAAAGTTCTCTATCGCTTGTCCGGGGGCCTGTCAATTCCGTTCTTATCCACGGACCCCAGAGGATTCTCCTTTCCAGGTAAGAAACCGATATTCCTTTTTATTTTTATGTTTCTATCCTTTAGTTACTTTTAAATAAGATTTTAAAAGATCTCTTCTTTTATATTTGTATATTTCAAATTTTATTACAATAAGTAGACTTTAAGTAACTTAAAATAATATATGGGGGAGAGGCGAGATTACCGGGTTTACAGCAATTGGGTTGCTATCTTAATTAGGAGTCCTCTAACGGCAAAGAAAGGTCAAAAGTAGGAACTAACGAAACCTGATATACGATTAAGTGGTTTTGTTAGTTACCACATAAAGCCCATACATAAAATTATTATTATTATTAAAATAATAAAATAGTATTCTGAATTAAAAATTTAAACCAAAAATGGTTATTAAATACGGTTGTAATGTATAAGTTAAAACTTCGGAGAATGCTTAACTTATATCTAAAAAAACTTGCTCTCAGAGTGAATCCTATTGTTCTAGAGATAGAATTCGCTACAAGATTCTATTCGAGCCATTGAGTCGTAATTAATTTAAGTATTCTGAATTAATAGTAAGTTAAAACTTTGGAGAATCCTTACTTCAATCTAAACCCACGTTATTCCAAAATGTTTTTCACAAAATTCTCAAATATACGTAACTACTATTCTCTTGGGTGAATCGTTTAATTATTTATACGAAATTTATCTTGGACGTTTTTCAATCCACGGTTTTTTTTTTTTTTTTTTTTTTTTTTTTGTGGAAAGGGAAAAGCTGAACGCAGCTGGAATCGGAATAACTTTGATTTCAAAACGGGTTCGCTTTTTCTTTTTTCTTCTTCTTCTTCTTCTTCTTCTTCTTCTTTCCTCTGGATATACTAGGTCTAAGACGAATGCTCTCTCACGAGTCTTTTCTACTAAAGTGTTTCTGCCAGAAAAAGATATAAAAAAAGCTCTCTCTCACTCTCCTTCACTTCATTTTTTTTATTCCTGGAAAAATTTCCGTAAAATATATACTATATACTTCTTATAGCCGGCCACCAAGATAAATAGTTTCAAATCTGTCATGATTTTTATTTCCAAGCGTTTCTTTATTTTTTATTTTTTTTTTATCCTACTGAGAAATTTTGGAAATTTCAGCGAGGGTGTTATTTTGAATTTTTTGACTGATCTGACTCGTGTTTTTGTAAAGATAGTTCACTGATATCGTCAAAAGTCTATTTCTTTTAGAAACATCTGTTGAAATGAAGAACAACTGATAATTCTCACTAGTTACCATTTTTTTTAAAAGCTTTCTGCGTATCTACTTTAAAGGGAGGGTGAAGATTAAAATGATATAGACTTGTTCCATATTAATTCGAAAAAATGGTGACAGTCTCACTTTAAATGCTCTTTTTTTTCACACTTTATACCTTTACATTTATTGCTTTTAAGCCAGAATTGCAACTAAATACTAAAGTTCAATCCTTGATAAATAATACTGTTTGGAACTCATCTTGTTTAATTCTCTTTTTCGAGCAAATAATTTGGGGAACGTGGGTTTGCCTCTTCCGCTAAGCGGAACCTTTTATATTGGAGCCTCCATTAGCTCGCTTGCCATCTTCGTCAGGGGATGTGATAGCTGTGGGTGGTAGAAAATAGTGACGTCATTTATCTGTTGACGTCGGCTTTGGAATCCTGTTAACGATTAATCGATCAACCTAGGTCTGGGTCTCTGGGCTCTTCTACCCAGGTCCGCTTAAAACGCGGCGCCGGGCCAAAAGAGACGTGAGCCCCAAAACCCAGGCTAGGGCGTCAGCCCACGCTCTTTTTCTAACCTTCTTTACTTTCTTTGGAGGATTATTCTTGGAATTTATTTTCTAAAGAAGGTATTAAAAAAGCCCTGTAAGAGAGGGTAGTTAAATCTCTAGTTTAAAACGATTTAGAGAGTGGTTTAAACCACTCGAATTATTGTCTTTGACCATTTTTTTGAGGTAACCACAACAAAAAACCCAAATAATTCTTGGAAAATAGGAAATTTTCTATCGATTTATAGGAAATTAAAGGAGTATTTTTTAGAAATATAGGAAAATTTATGACAAGACCTTGGCTGCCAAACGCTGGCCTAATCTTTTAATGTTAGCACATTACAAGCGCTGTTGAAGGCTGAACTAATATGATTGGTCTAAATTTATATTTAATTTTTTTTTTTTTTTCAAATTTTACCAAACTTCAGAAATGAATTTCTTATTCCGAAAATAAATTCAAAGGCTGATCCATTTTTTTAGCTCCAAGTTTCCCTTTAAAAATAGGAAATGTGGTCACCCTGCGTTTTTGTTAGAAATGAAGGTTATTATAGCTTTGTACGCGCTGTAAACTCTTAACTGATTCTGATCATATAAGGGCGTAGTCCTTAATGTTTTTGGTTTATATCTGGCACGAAACACGAAGGTACATCTAACTCAAAAGATTAAAATATCTATCGTATATGCAACTAAAATGACCCTGTATTAGGCTGTACTTCCACCCAGGGCCGTGTCGTACCAGAGAGACGCTGTGTCTCGAATTCTGGGAGCCTTTAACTCGGTGAACAAGCTAATTATTAATTCAGGAGGCTCAAAACGTGAAACATAGCAAGCGCGTTATTTATTCAGCCGTTTAACTACTTAATCGAAAATCGTGGGTGTACCTTCTATTTATTCGCGTCTGCGCGCGCGTAGGTAAGAGTCCGTCAGTCCCGTGTGTACGTGAATTGATTCTGAAAATAACCTGCTTAAGCTGTTAATTTATAATAAATTAGATTTAATATACCCTAGCCAATTTAAATTTAAATTCGTTAAAGAATTTAACGCGGATTTAATATTTTCCTTAATATCTTAGCAATTTCGAGAGATTGGAGATAAGGACAATATAATTAATAAACTTGTTAATTATCATATCTTTAAAATAAATCAAATTTATAAATATACCTTTTTAAACAATTATAACATCAGTACAAATAATTTATAATCTAAAAAAACAGTTGGAATGAGGAACAAAGGTCAAGAAAATTATCTAGTCACTATCTTGATATGATAATAACCGTATTGACCTTTGACCGAACGCATCATATAACCTGGCTAGAAAACTGTGATATTATAGAATAAACAATTGATTTTCGCTCACTCTGACACGTAATATAGTTGCTTTCGCGCGGTTTCTTTTGTGAAAGTTCCAACATGGTTTGAAATCTCATCATTATCGAGTCTCAGGCGAATGACGCGAGATGCGCGCGCTTTATTCCGTCATTAAAACCTTTTAAACTAAGCTTAAGAAGCGCTGGTTGGCCGTTGACTGGTTAACGACTATTTATCAAACTATCCAACGATCGCGGTTAAGCCTACTTTCAGAGGAAGATAAAAATAGACATCTACGGCTTAATATGGGTTGTAAATAATCTTACTAGTGTATTAGACTTATTTGAACTAAAATGAATGGATAAAAAAATCAGATTATTGTGGGATTTCATTCCTTCTTTATAATCGTTACACTTTTCCTTTAATCTCAATTTTCGAATAGGCCGAAAAAAAGATTTTGACGTTATTAAAGTTGAGTTTGAAACCCTATATCTTTAGGTAAACTTTGAAAGTAGTGGGTTGGGTTTTTGCGTGCATGCCAGCGTTTTGACAGCGTTCATTCTCGAGGGAGCTTTCTCGTTGCCTTTGTTATGAAAAGTTTTACCCGAAGATTATAGTTCGCGTGAAAAGACAAAGGGGGACCTTGTTCTCACTCTTGTTAGCATCATGCATGCATGCCTAGAGAAGATTATAATATATGCCTTATACCTTTTTTCCCTGTAATTAGTTTTTGGCACGTCAACCCTCTATACACCATCAGAATTTTGAACCTCCGAATGAATTCGTGATTCTGTTTAGTTCAGGCTTTATATATTAAAGATCTTTTAAGTTAAAATTTAAATATTTTATCAGTTTGCGATTCCAAGAATATGATAGAAAATTACAATCCTTGGAGGATGCTTCTGAGATTTAGAATCTATATAGATTATATTTTAATATTAATTTTCCGTCGATCTATGCCATCACAAGTTTCCTTAATTGTTAAAAAACGAAGTATATAAGCTGACGACACGTTTCAGCCAACCATGTCCCAATAAAGAGGCAATAAGATTGGACTTTCCCCTGTAGAAGTGCTCCAGCCACTTCGCATCGGTGATCGGAGCAGAGCCAACATTCAGGTTATTTTCTGAATACTAGATTTCAATTTGCAAGTCCTTGATGAATAATAGCTTCAATAAAAATGGAATATTTTTAATATATAATAGTTAATCTTTAAGGAAAAAATACAAACTACATAAATTATCACTTGAAAAGGGGTTCAACCCCTCCCCCCTTTTTCTTCAATAAAAATGGAATATTTTTAATATATAATAGTTAATCTTTAAGGAAAAAATACAAACTACATAAATTATCACTTGAAAAGGGGTTCAACCCCTCCCCCCTTTTTCTTCTAGTTAATATAAGTGATAGGCCTCTATTTAGCGATATATCGTCAATCTTATAAAGCTCGTCGTTGGGTTCGAAGGTGTTAAGGGATCTATTCCCTTTAGCGAGGCGGGACGAAAGCGTAAAAGGCGAAAACGGTCGCGAAGACATTGATGAAGCGACTGATGGATTGACCAAAAATCTGGGAGGCTAATGGCGCTGCCTTCTTCTAATCGGGTCCCATTCTACTCCTCCGTCACTCTCACGCTACTCCAAGGATCTATTTTCACTCTCTCGACGCTAAATACCATTTTGGTTAGCTCCATCTAGGTTTTTAGTCGCACCCTGATAAGGAAGCTTCTATTTTCTGACGTAATGTAGTCGTCGCTATAGTATTTAAAAGAATGCAGTAAAGTGGAACAGATTTTGAATTTTTCATATTAATTTCAAATAGAAAATTAGGCTTAAAAATTTTTTTTTTTGTCGTTTACGTAAAATCGTCATCGGAAAGTTAGGCCTAACTTTCATTTCAAAAATGCTGAAGTATTGCATGGAGATGAAGGAGCAAAGTTTTTACATAAGTAGCTAACAAACTTTTATATTATTAGTATGTGAGTGGTGTAGCGAGGTATAGAAACGGACAGGGAGCTTTCTTGTAAAAGCGAAATCCACTTAGGACGTTTAGCCGGAGATCTAATCCGGACCTAGGATCTTTTTATATAAATTTGTACATGTATGCACCGCTTGATCGGGCTCCGCGATGCCGTCAAAAAGATAACTGCGGGTCGAGACTCCAGTGCAGGGGGTCCCCCGGAAACAGGAAGGTGGTTCAGCAGCTTGGTTCCTCCTATATATGGTTCAACCTTATTCTCTTGATCTTCCTTTTCCATTTTCTTTTTTTTTTTTTTTTACTTTCATTCCAAGCTAAGGATTCTTTTGTCCAACCGATATTGGACACCATCTTTCTTCTCCGTACCAACATTTCAGTTTTTTTCTTTCTATTTTCATCCCCAATTTGGAACAAAAGAAAAAAAAACCAAACTTTTTTGGATTATATTGGTTCCTTTATGAATTTTGTTAACAGAACCTTTGTTAAAATAATATTAAGTGGTTTTTAAGCTATAGATAATAAGAATCTTTTGTTATATCTTTAGAAATTAGTAGGTAAATAGTGTAGAAATTGAGAAATTGAACTTTCTACAATATGATTTATTTCTCAAACTTTAATACAATTATATTAAGCCATTAATTAATACTTACCTAACAACGTCGTTATTATTTAATGAATATTTATATAGTTAGGCCTAAAAGAGCTTTAGAGGTTATCTACGTTTCAATATTAAAAGCGCGCGAAAAATGTGTGATCACGTAAGAAATAACCAATCACTGAACTAGGAATTAGGGGCAGATCATTTCACGTAATTAATGTACAAGCATGTAGCTTTGACTATGTACTAAAGTGATTACGTAATTACGTTTTTAGCATTACCAAAGCCGGTAATCAATTACGAAATCGCGTAATCAATGTACACACTAGATTTGGCGAAAAGGGTTAAACCTTCGACGATGACGTATATTTAATATACTACTTAAATTATAAATTCTAGTTTGTTTTGATATTCTAATATTTAAAATTAAATTACATATTTAATTTACACCTAAACTGGTGCCTAGAATTTAATCATTAAAAAGTAATTATATAGTTGATATTGTGATGATGACTTCAGATAATATACAAATAAAAACCTCTTGTTTCATACTCTTTTAAACATAATTAAAGTAATATTTCACAGTTTTTCACGCAAGAGTTGAGTTTAAATTATAATTACGTCGTAATGACCAGGGATTTGAGAATAAAATTAAACACCCCTAGTAATATATATTATGTAACAACGGAATTGAAAGGTCGCGTGAAATCCCGAAAAGCTTTTCCGGTTAAATAAACCCTCCCTTGTCTTTTTAAAATGCTCTACTGAAAGTTAACGCCAACTGAACTTTAATACTAACAGTTCCTTCCACTTGCAAAAAAAAACCAAAAATTCAAACCTTAACCCGTCGCGACCACGCGAAATTTCCTCTTTAGAATCCGATCTGTTAGCAGGCTAATTTCGACACTCTCTCTCTATATGGGGATCTCGATAACTATCAAAGCGAGCGAAGAGTTCAGCAAACTAAAAGCTAACATTCAGCTAGAACTTGGTAGAAAAATATCTATATACGAATTCAATTTTAGAAGTAGTAACTTTTCTCCGGAAAAACCTGATTCTTTGAACTAAAATTCAACCAGTTTCAAGACTGAAATTTATTATATTTTTACAACCTTTGAAGGGACCTAAATATCTATAAGATAATATGATAATTTGGTTCTTTTTAAGAATGTAACTAAGTCAAAAAATCTCTCCTTTTAACCTTTCATTTGGGTGAACCAGACCCTGAATTTCACTGAACACTCTAAATGAAACATCATCCTATAGTAGAATCTCCCCTTTTGGAAGGCGTTACCATGGTAACTAGAGATCAGAGATTCTTCGGTAGAAACTCTAAACGCCCGTCGCTTTTCACTCTCTTTTCCAAACTATTTCGGTCCGATTAATTAGAAACAACGAGTAAAAAGGTTTACCGAGATTGATTTCCTAATTCCTTTTATCTACTTCCTTTTCCTCAGTTTCCCAAGATTGCTTAATTGTATCACGTAAGATAATCGAAGTATCCCTTTTAAAATCGTGTACGAATAGCCTCAATGAATAGATAAACAGAAGAAACCCTATAGAAAAGGCTTAGTGTAAGGATCAGTGGGAATTTTCAACGATTCAAAGCTAAACGAACATCTTTCTTTCAATAAATAAAGCTTAGAACCTATAGAAGATTAGCGTATCTAAATCGGTAATTTACTCTTGTAATTAACGCTAGGGTAATCGTAATTTACGGTTTGATTTGATATGATTACCAAAACATTTTACTTAAAACATTTTGGTTTAAAAATGAACAAAATGCTAAGAGGTCAAAGTTGAACGTACGCGCTGAAATCAAAGACTGATTCTAACTTTAGGTTGATTCCACCTGAATTACCAACACATATAAAGCTTTGAATGGGTCATTCTCTCTAAAATAAAACCAAATGAAATGTAACTAATTGGCGTAGCTTTACAAGAAGTGTCTTTCAAGCCCTATAATTTCAATTCAATGGGTTTAACTCGAATAAACTATAGTAAACTGAAAACTCTAATCTTTTCAACGATGTTATACGTAGAAAAAAAGAAGTTAAAGAATTCGAGAATGAAGCCAAGGCCCGAATTAGTCTTAAACCGTTGAAAGGGCTAATTAACTAAAATCTTCGTTAGCGAGTAACTCTTTTCGGATGACTTCGTTAGTGATGTTTCGAGCGAGAGGGGGTGAGAGACGTATAAAAAAAAGGTTTAAAAAAAGGCCAAATTTCCCCAAAAGAGTTGTAGAGACTCGAGACTGGATTTTTTGGCTCGTTTTCAAATCTTGTAAGTTCTATTTATGGGGATGATTCGAGGCTGGTTTGCTTTTAAAAGGGGGCCATCTGGTCGCAATCTGCTTTAAGAATATAAAAGCTTAGTTCAATTACTAGCGCTCGCGATATTGTGTTTGATCTTCGTCCAAATTTTGAGGCCTCTTCTTGTGGAAAATGTGGCGGGATTTTCTTATTTTTTTTATATATATAAATATAGCTGATGATGCTTAGATTTCTAAACAATGTCTTTTGAAAAGATTTAAAGTTTTATTTACAAGATGACGAGATTGAAATTAAAACCTATGAGTAGCTTTTAGTAAAAATATTTTACCTTGGCAGCATGTTTTTACCTCTCTTTAACCCCATTTTTCAATCAAGTTTTACAAGCAAATCATTGCCTGAATGTTTTACTACGCAAACATGTCATATTTCTAGAAGCAGAATTTATAAAAAATAATTCCACACTCCCTTTCATATTTCACTTAAATTAATTTCAATGAATTAATATATAACAATTGAAATATTAACTTTGAGAGATATTTCGTTTTTTACCTTTGGCCGTAAAACAAATTGACAAATAAGTAAATTTATCGACAAAAGAATTAAAAGTACATTAGAGAAAACACACAGTGTATTCTGAATTCTAATGACACTTTCAAAACTAATATTAACAGCTAAGAAAAAATAGGGGTTAAATATAAAAATACAATGTAAATTCATTCCAATTTGTAAATAGGTATAGCGCATTTTGTTTAGAGATAAAGGGACCCATAGCTTTAATAACTGCTGTACATTTATGATGGAAAATAGACTAGTGCGTGGAAAATGGGTGAAAACGATTTGTGTGTATATTGTATTTGATGTAACGTAAAAATTGGATAACGAGACTTGAATGAGGTATAATTAGCGCATACGAAATGCAGTTCTAGGTGCAATATGAAGGAAGGGTCAAACAAAAAAGAATATATATTCTTAATATTTCAAACGACTCATTACTTTGTAGAAAGGGAAATAGCTCGCTTTTGAAAATACGTTTTGGGCAAATAAAACGAGAGAGAGAGAAAGAGAGAGAAAGTTTTATTCATATTTAATGGCGATTTCGTGTTAGAAAGTGCTTAACGCCAAAAAGATCTCCCCTTAGCTATAGCTCGACTACGTAAATATTGAACTAGAACCTGGCGTTAGATATGACGCCGCCCTGAAACTTCACCCTACACCCCCTACGCTTCATCAGATATCTACTTATATATATAAAAAATTCGAGGTAAGTTGGCACTATGGAAAAACTCGGGGCGGATTAATACACAATGGGTTTATCTCATTGGGAAACTTGCATTCAGAAAACTATATATACGTATAAGTATGCACGGATCATAAAACCAAATAGCTTCTTCTATACGTATATTAATTAGTTCAATTCCATAATGAGACCTTGTCTCAAAGCATACAATATTGTGACGTCAGATCCAACAATGATAGCGTCCCCCCCTAGTTTGAAAAATATGAAGAACAAAGTAGCCAATGTCAAGGCCCAAGGATGGGTAGGATGTAACCAATCAAAACCCTGGTCTCATGAGGAAAGCTATTATAAACTTATGCTACTATGAAGGGAATGTATTTTCTCGACGAGTTTGAAGAAAATGACTGAATGTTAATTTTATCCATTCATTTATGAGTTTTTTAGATCAGTAACACCCTGTATATATGCGTACTTTTTCTAAGATAAGTTGACACCTGGGAAAAATCGAGGATGGATTAATACACAAAATTGTATTCGTTTAGAAATTAAATCCCCTTATCTGACGTAAAAATACACACTCAATACTAAATTGATTTCTTGGATACTGTAATATCTTAGTATTTAAAACTAGACTTGTGTTAAATATGAGCTGGCGTTTACCCTTCTCTATGGAGTTTAATATTGAGTATCAATCCCCCACAGGTTTTTTCCCATTACGTCAACTCTTCTTGAACAAGAATATGGATCAGTTTTAAATAATCGTTTGACGACGCCTAAGATCGATATATACAATCGATTTCGTTCTATATTTGGAATATTATAGACTCTATGGTATAGTTTATATGCTGGAGGGCTATTTCTAGGATAAAGTTATTTTTGCAGAGTCTTTGTAAAATAGATATATGCATATTCCAAACGTGTTAAAATTTACTATTATTCTTACAATTTTTATTTCTACTAAACGTTGACATCCTTAGAAGCTTATGACGTATTAACATAATTTTAAATCAATTAGAGGCTAAAAGTATTTCACAAACTGTTCGTGAAAATGAAGGTTGCTTTATTTTGACGTCACTGTTTTGCATTTGCACTTGCCGATATTATAATAATAATAATTTAATAATTATTTCGCAATATGAATTTTAAAAAGGCATTTAATTCAGATATTAAAACCACATCCTTATATAAGCACTTTTGCAATCTTGAAAAGGACCTAAATTTCCCCAGGAAAATTGCTTTTTTAATTTAAGTCTCTTCTACGGTTATTATTAAATTATGAGTCTAGTACTCTGCATCATTTTCATGTTCTTGTAATTGCACTTCTTAATACGCTAAACCACGTTTGTGAATATGTAGACCAACGCGTTATGGCCTAAAGACGACTATATATATATATAGCAAGCAGGGACCTAAATTAATAGGGCCGCCGTTCGTCAGCCCCTCCCTGATCCCCCGAAACTGGAGTTTAATACTAATCGCGCAAGCCCCTAAGCGATATATTCCTCTCTATGATAGATTTCTAATGATTTCAACTCGAGATCCTCTTATATATATGAACGGGGGTTTCTAAAACATCTATATATACGGTAAAACCCTCTTGCATAATGCCCGTGTCTCCACCTGGTGGCGGTTTCTAGAATTAGAAGTCGCGTTCGTATATTAGAAACTAAAGACCAAAACAAATTTCGATCACAAAGAAAATAATTTCTATAAATCTTTCCTAAGCCTAATCCAAAAATTGACGAATTAGTTTTAAAGGTTTGAAAACTAGATTTTTCTTAATCTACGACGAAGTATAGTTTTCTTAAGCCTAATTCGATAATTTGTCTATTACAAAAAATTAAAAGCGTAGTTTTCCTAAGCCTTAAACGCAATTTGAGCTATTAATTTCAAAACGGTTTAAAGGGAGAGTTGGAAAAAAAAATTAAAATCCATATTTTATTAATAAATTACTTAATTTATTAATAAAATATGGATTTTAATTAAATTAAACTTGCCATTTTAACAAGAATCCATTCAGGTTCCATAAGAATATGGGAGCATAGCTTTAGCCTCTGGTACCATCCTCCCAAACTTTGTAATAAAAGTTCGTCCGCAATTTTCGCAACATTTGTACGCTTAGATCTTTTTTCGATCGGCTCCAACTTTTGCTACAAAGTTTTGGAGGATGGTTATTGAATCGCGGCCCTCCCATATTCTTATGGAACCTGAATGGATTCTTGATTTTAAATCATCCACCATATTAGTATTGTATATTCCGAGCACTAATTTCAAAACGTTTTGAGTTTTGTTGTATAATGCGAACAAGGCTTATAAGGAAAAGGCGAATTTCTAACTGTTTCTGAGATAAATAAGGACTAGCTATATAGCTTGTGTTTAGTTAAGAGCTTGGGAAAAGAGGAGGAGGAGAGAGAGAATGAACGAGGTCTGGCGCCTCTAGATACAGTCAACATTACACAAATTGTCAACGCGTTTTCTCGCCCATGTCGTCTCATCCCTGAACGGGACTCCTTGGCGATTGGCTTCGTAACTGGAATGAGACGCGAAACACTGCCGAAAGGGGGATACCGTTACACCATGATTTAACTACGTAAAGGTCGTATGTCACGGAAATTTAAATTTATAAGAAACTGAATGCACGCGATTTACATATAAACCAATTCACTTGGAGAGTAACCACGTGAATGGAGAAATATATGCATAATGAAGTAATACTAGTAATTTTTGTAGATTCATTATCGTTTAAATAGGCCTTAATGCACCAGTTAAAAAAAATACAAATAAATGTTAAACTAGAAATAAATTTAAAACTTGTGATCAAAATAGGCTTGGCTTAATTCATGGAGATAGCGTATAAGAACTAGCGTCCAATGACATTGATCATGGAGAGCCTGCATTCCCCATTAAGAGCCATCAATCAATGTCATTGGTCGCTATAGTCCTTAGACGGGGAGTTCAGGTGATCTCCATGAATTCAGCTAAGCCTATTTTCAGGGTAAGTTATAAATTTATTTCCAGTTTAATTCTTGTTTTTAATTTTTTTAGTGTTGGATTAGGCCTATTTAAATGATAAGGAATCGATAAAGACCACTTGTTTTTAGGTTGCATTCTCCCTTTAAATCTAATATTTTCCAATCAGTGAAAGCGTCGCTTTAAACAAAAATTATTTGTAATTGAATCATAATTAACGAGCGAGATTAATTTATGGCCAAGAGCGGATACACGTATAGATCCAATCAGTCAGGCGCATGCACCGATCAAGACGTAACTGAACTTAAAACGTTCTTACGCTTAAGTCTTAACTCTCGAGATCGTAGGTATCCTGAGGCATCGTATAATTCTAACTCCTCTATTTCCGCAACCCTCGCGCCGTTTCTCTCTAACCGTGGCTCGGCGATCCTCTTAGGGATCTTCCAGGATAACTCGCCCATCATATCCGAGCACGTATTGGTTTATAGGAGTATACTATACGCGGCTACGAGGATGAGATTGGGCGCGTTTTGGACCCGGAGGCGATGAAGGAGGTTGAGGTTGGCCTGCCTGTCACTTTGGCCTCCCTTAATACATAAACATGAAGTACAGCGCGCGTATAGCTGAGCTAGAGAGATGATGCTGAGATCTTATATAGTTTATTTGCACCTTGATTCGACAGCGCGTTCGAAACTACGCTACCCTTTTCTCTATAATTGGTTTACTCGGAGATATAAATGGGTTCTAGGTTTGAGCGTGTTTGCAAACCATCATGGTTCAATACGGATTATTCGCGAACCTAGCGCGTTGCTCCGGCGGCGATCTTCTCATTATATTTCACTGATTCGAACACCGTATCTCGTTCGCATTTCCGCATTTTTACTCCATTAGACATAAACCGGAAGCTCATCTTGTTCAAAAACATTATTCACGTACGAATTAAATAAAAATTCGTACGTGAATATTATTTTTCGTTTGTATTCTTAGTTTCTTAATAAACTAAAAAAACATGCCAATGATGGAGTTTTAGTTTCAATAAAACACTAAACTATGATGGATTCTGAATTTATATAAGCGCGCATTACTTAGATTTGGTCTAGATATTAAAATTAAGTGGTTTTAACTTCAAAGCAAATTATTTTTGCTCTTTGTTCGATTTTGATAAATAATCTTAGAATGTTAGAATTACCATCAGCGGATGATTATAACCTTCGCAACGTATTATTAACTAGAACAGACTTCATTATATTAAAAACAAGAAGTCGTGTATGTATCTAAGAACATTAAAATACACTAGCTATTAAACCTCATTAAGAACGTTATAATATTCAAATATTTAATCTCTAAACCATATACTAAATAAATTAGGCCTTGTTAGGTTAGGTTAAGACGTTTCAAATAAAGATCGTGACTTGAAATACGCTGAAGCGGCAACTCAAGCGGAGTTTCCAATGAAGTTTAACATATGCGTGTATATTTTAGCGTTCCCGACTGATAGACAGACAGAAGTACCTAGAGACCTATCGACTCCCGCCTCTAAAATGAACAAGAGATCATCAGTTTGATCTTTAATTTTTCTTCCCAGGTTAATTTCCTAAGCCATATGCCAATTTTAGTTTAAGATTTTACTGCAATATTTTAGATTAAAAATATTGATAAATAAATATCAAGTTTCTGAGGATTGATTACTAATGTTTTTTTTTTAAATGTTATTGGGAATTATTTTTAAAATGGGTAATATAGACGCGAACAGGGCCTAAAACTGGCCTAATTTAATGTACGTGATTTGCATGAAGACGTACGTGGCTGGGCTTTTGAATAAGGAAGGATACTTTATAGTAGATTTCAAGTTGAATTGGCAGTAAGGACGACCCGTTATTTTCATAGATATTAAGGGAGCCTAGCATAGACCCTAAAATAAAATCGTTCGAATTTTCCAACGACTTTCACTCTTGCCCAAGAGCTTGCTGGGAAGAGGCAATATATGGCCGATCCCGATTGGCTGAGTTTGGTCACGTGAATGCGCCGCCGTAAATCACTCAATTTTATCTTAGCGCCTGTAGAGAGAAAACCACCTTGAATTGTCACCACGCTCTATACCTCCGAGGGAGTTAACGCGGCCTTGTAGGTGCAGACAAGTCACAGTGGATGATTTTTGAGCTGCTGAAGCTCGCCACTAGGTTTTACCCACGCTTAAATATTAAATTGTTTATTTAATATTTATCGCGGTTAATTAGAAATTTTAATACATCAATTACTTAATTTTCCCAAGCCTAATTTATTTTTAAGAATGACCGAAAAAAAAGGTTATTAATAAGTTTTTACCACGATAGATGGCTGTAGTAGCGATTTTATGCCCCGTTCTACACCCCCTTCTTAAATATTGCTTGCCTAGGGGCGTGGATTTTCAGCTCGTTTTATTTATTTTAGGGTCTATTGCACGTTCTAACAATTGAAGATGGAATTTACTATAAAGGTATAAATACAACCATTCCTATGTGTATTTCGCAGCAGTTTCAAAGCTAGATGTTTTCTCTAAGCGTATGAAAAACGATGGTAACTTATTTATACGTGGTAACAATTCAAGGTGGCCTTGACTATTCTTAGTTACGAACTTAAATCAAAATGCGTTGCAGCGGTTATCAAAACAGCAACCAGCTGTTTTTTGCTGAAAATAGCGGTTTTTCGACATCGTGTCGTTGAGATCTAGCCCACTCTAATTACTTTTGCCACTGTTTGCCGTTAGAGGACGTTTAAGAACGCCAGCTTTTGTTATCTTTATCTAATTAAGTGTATTGTTCAAAGAGAAGAAACTTAATTTCAATAAAAAAACCTGTTTCTATGGGATCTTAGATCCCTTCAAAGGGTGTAACAGGGTATAAGCGAGAAGCAATAAAGGACTCTTGTAGAACGTATATAGTGTTCTTCGTAGGAGATGAGCTGTAGCAACATTGGCCAGCCGTGATTATGATCGCTAAAGAGAGTCTAAAGGGGAGAAAGTTCACCCTTCCCTTCGTCCTCCAACGGTTATATTTAGCTATCACCTTTTCCACGCGGAAGAGAACGGGAGGAAGGACTGAAGCCCCTAAGTTGATTGCAAATTATTAGTTTCCGACGAGTCGGGAATGTCGATTGGTTGGCGCCCCAATAGCTGAACGGCGTCTGTAAGGAATAAGAAATTCATTCGCGAGCAGTTTGCGAAACTGTACAGAGATAAAGCGGATTTATACACGACATTAAACCTAATATCAATAAAAGTAGTTGAGCTCTCTTTGGCGATCAGAAGTTCCCGCGTGGTTCTCAATAGCTGTTTTAGTCTTAGCGTCCCGTCGAATTAGAAATTTGCCTTTTATTATTTTGCTTATAACCCCTTTTCGGGCGTTTCAAAGAGATAATGAACTGAAAACTTTTTTTATTTACACGTTCATGGTACAAGTGTTAACAGTTTTAAAGTTTGGATGTATTACAGCATGATAGTGGATATCAGAAAGGCCCGTGGGGAAAGAAAATGGACGTCGCAAATAAACCAAATCGAAATTCCAAATATAACTTTAATAATCTAGAATTATTTGTTCGCTCTCCCTTTAATAAACGTCTAGAAAAGGAAAGTACTTGAAAAGAGACGGAGTGGGGGTAAGAATGGGGGTTAAATATTGGGAATTATCTCTTCCAAAGTTGAAGTGAAGATAATATGGGCGGATAAGCCGCTCCTCCCTCCTATTATAGGCTTTCAAAACCTCTATGTGATGAAAATGAAAGCGCCCGCTCTCGTCTTTTCTGATTTAACCGCTCTCCATTTATCCCTCTTTCCGCGTTCATATCCTATCTAGCTTTCTGAAAGTCAAGTTTTCCCGCGCTTTTGTATTATAACCAACACGCTTAAACTCGAAGTTATAGTTGGTATACGCGAACTCTCTCAATCGCGCCCAAACGGCGGCATTGTATCAATCGTCATTAATGAATTTGCCTTTAACCGCTATTTCCTGGCTGGGTTTTAAGCCTTGGCGTATATCGTTCAACGATGAGTAGTCGGATTCCCTAGTACGCGGCCAGCAATTGGAGAAAGGGAAGGGATAGGAGGAGGGTTGAGAAGGTTATACAAAAATCCATGTCACGCGCTCAAGGAACCCTACGGGCTTTTAGCGTAATTACTGAGGGAAGCGTCGGTTTGCATTCCGGGAAATTAGCCCGCGCGCTAGTTTTGCATAATCGCGGGAACTGTTGGTGTTATTCTATCAATGCGCGGATCGAGATACGGACGGAATGGATTGAAAGCAACCTGTTTTCTAGAAGCTTGGTTGAAGCTTTCAAATAATACTGTCATTAGATTGTAGGAAACCATTGGCTCCAAATGTGCTGCACTTTTGCCCCCGTGTTACGCTAAATGAAGCTATTGCTACCAGTTTTTTTACACTAGAAACTATATTGGCAAGTGTTTTTAAAAAGTGGCACCTAAACTTAGTGTTACACTACTCAACCCAACTTGAAAATAGCCTGCGAAATTATCAATGTCATGAACAACATTATTTAGATTCTAATAAAAGTACAAACACTTTTCCAACAATATTTACACCAATGGAACAACAAAAACTGATGAAATATCTTTTAAAATATACATTTCTAAACGTATTCAAACACAATTTTTAATTTGTTACTGCTACAAGGGTGTAGGGTTGTGTAATCCAAAGATTTATTAATGAAGAAAAATTCAAATAGTGTTGATACGACACCAAAATCAAATCCTTGTGTTTCGTGCAAAATTAAGCACTTGGACAACACTAGTAAAACTTGTAAACACTAACAGTGACTCTAGATTGCCCGAGTTGAGTTAATGGTTTCCCACTGATATCTCAGTCTAGAACCTCGTGTTAAAAATGCGCCCTCAGGGATCAAAAAATGTGGCAAATGACGGGCTTAGTTTTGTACTTTATCTTCCCTTTACGTTTTTAAGCTTTCATTGTCGTCATATTTTAAATCTTCGTTAATTAGTGTTTAAATACTTTTATTGAAAAGCTGCTAATGTTGTAAACTAATGAAATCTGAAGCGGATTATTATATAATGTTAATTGCTTTAGGTATATATAAAAAATAGTTTCTCAAACCCTTTCGGAAGTAAACTTTGAATAAATCTAGTAAGAGGTTGTCATTTTGCTTAATGATATAACTTCCCTAGCCCTGAAAATTTTGATTTCTAATTACGCCCAAGATAATCCTGACCATATTTATCAAAATATGATGGTGGAGGGCAAAGCGAAGGATATTATCTGTATGGCAAACTGGTGCTTAATACCAAGAAAGACAAGAGAGGGTGTGGAACTTATCTACGACGTTGTCGTAGAGTTAATTGCGTATTTATGGAGCGTCATAAACATAATTAAGTTTAAATTACTGCAACCTATTTATTCGATCCAGACCATTAACCTTTCTGAAGAGAGAGAGAGATAGAGAGATCAGCTCTCTAGTATCCTTGATATTGGACCAAGAGGGATCTAATTCGAAAACGGGGGTTAAAAATTCCCGCCTCATATCTTTAAATTAAAGGAAAAGTCTAAAAGGTTACAAATATATATTTTTCTTACTACTTGGCAATATATTTACAATGCTTAAATGAAGGTAAAAATTATGAATTATTTAATAGCCGATATTAAAAAGTTTAATTTCTTTATTTTAAAGAATTTTTTAATGTCGAAACACTGCATTTCAATATTTTAAAATTTATTTAATGTGAAACTGTCACTCTAGCATTTTCGGAAAGATCGTTGAAAAATTATTGTTTATGGAGGTTGTATCTCCAGTACTCTTCAAAAACATTATTTAAAATCTAAAATTATACTAATCTAATAAATTAAAATTGTACGAAACAATAATTTTAGCTTATTCCGATCAATATCGTGTATATTTTATAGAATTTAGGTGAATATATATTCCAAATCGTCACTCTAGTAGGTGACGTAGGTATTGACGTCTATGAAACAATTAGAGCAAGCCATTTTATATATTTACCGTCCCCATTTGGGTTTATGTTGCGCGAGACTTAACCTTCAAAACGAGTATAATTTCCTCCCACGCGTGTCGTTGACTCCTTGTATATGTAGTTCATTTCTGGACGATTCCTTCCGGCATCTTTTAAATTAAATTTTTCTACAACTACTTTAAATTTTAGCCAGCTAAATTCGCGCGTGAATTATAACAGCCTTCTTTCTGATACATTAGGCTTAACTCTAAATAAGTCTTTTAAATGTATATCTCGGGCAAGAGGCGCGAGTTCACGGGCTAAACGGACCGGAACGTCGTTTCTGCGCTAAGCCTTGGTTATAAGCAAAATTGCAATATCATAGTGCGACGCGGATTAAACTGGGAAGATTTAGATTTTGAATGGGCCATTACGCCTTTAGGCTTAACTCTGTTGTTCACCTTCTCTGGATTTTCGACTTAATCCTTACTTGGTGTATATGTATCACGGTATCTGGTTACCATGAGAGCGGTTTTGATGCCATGATATTTAGCTGATATGACATCTTCATTATATAATCTGCATATTCTCTGATCCCTAATTTTGGGAGTTTGATATCTTAATTATTATATGAAGGTATGAACGAGATCCAATTTTGACCCAATATCGTTGGTATAAATATTTTCAAATCGTCGTTTTCTCAATTTTAGACTAGATATTACCTTAAAGGGAGAATGCAACCTAAAAAATATTAAATAGGCCTAATCTGTCGGTAATAAAAAATTAAAAACAAATCTTAAACTAGAAATAAATTTAAAACTTACCAACAAAATAGGCTTAGCTGGATTCATGGAGATATAAGGACTAGTGACCAATGACATTTATCATGGAGATCGATCAATGTCATTGGTCGGGGAATTGAGGATATCTCCATAATCCAGCTAAGCCTATTTTTATGGTAAGTTTTAAATTTATTTCTAGTTTAATATTTGTTCGTAAGTTTTCTTACTGGTGGATTAGACATATTTAAACGATAAGGAATCGATAAAAAATGACGTTGCATTCTCACTTTAAGGCAATGGCCAAAAGCTTTAAATTTATTCGGGCGCGTGCGCTTTATACACACCATCACATTCATCTCGATGATGACTTCCTCTCATTTTCACCATCCTCGCCCTAGCTCCTAACGTTTTCCAAATAATTAAAATGCAAGCGAGACTCGAGGGCACCGCGCCCTCTACTCAACGCTATTTCTCTTGATTATTAATAAACATAAAATATTGCCGCTCTAAATAGTCTCCCACTCCAGCGTATCCTTCGCTCTCTCTCAACTATACATACCCGTTTTAAATTTAATTAAGCGTTTGGAATTCACGAGGTGTTAGCCTTAATTTTCCTCCTCTAAACAGCTAGCCCCGTTTTACTCGCAATCTCTTCGAATTATTTCAAGAAATAATGATAAATCTGATTCAAGAAGAGTTTGCAAGATGGTTAAAGCTTGGATGGATTAATACTCTAAATACGGATAAATATAATTTTAATTTTTAAATAATGTTCCGATTTTAGTAGCCTGTTTTTTTCAATTTTTTTTTTTTTTTTCATCCTGAATGGTAGCTTTACCCTAAACAGCGAAATGCGACTGCTGAAACATTTTTACAGGCGTTGGTAGAAAATACACTGAGATATTTTGCCCTTTAAGGCCGCTTTTTGCTTAAAGTAAAATATTAAAAATAAATTTAAATTTATTAAATAACATCTTTATTTATTTATTAAATGAAATCTTATCCAATGAGGAAGAATCTAATTTTGTCCAAAAAACGTCCAAATTAAAAAACTTCAACAGAAGTTAATTATAATTATTTGTGAAGATGTTTCATCATTGCAACCCTATTTTTTTTTTAATATTTATACCTAATAGTTAATCTATAGCGTTATTTAACATTAAATTATATTTATAATAAAATATTTAATTTTAATTCCACAGAATCATAATAAAAGTTCATATAAAACTTTCAAACTCTATCCAAAGTTAGCTTCCTGTGATTACAGTATAAGAAGCAAGATAAATCCTTTTTCCCCCCATCAAAACCAATCTCCGAAGCATTTTCCAAAGTGATCCCTCAACGTGGATTAACACGGGTTCGTGTCCCCGTATATGCGGGGGTCGGAGAACTTCGTGTCCTAGCTCTTTTCGCGTTAACTCGCCCCATTACGACCTGTTCCCTCCTTTTTATACCTTCGTCTTACCGTGGAAAAGGTCCCTTCTCGACATTTATTCCCTCAGACATTCATTTAAGGTGCTTTAATGAATTTTCCTCCAAAACCCTTGTTTTTCCATCCCCCTTCATCTCTCGCGTTAAAGTAAGGGTGGAAAAGAAACTTGTTGGGAATAACTTTTTAATGCATAACCAAAGCTGGCGGAATTTAAGGTTTTTAAATTGAAAAAAATTCAGTTTGACAAGGCCCGAGTCGAGTCAGGTTGCTTCTATACTTCAATGCTTGTTTGATTTCTTTTCAAATTAAAATTTTGTTCCTTTCCAACAAGGATTTATCTTTAAATCTTGACTTAATGTAACTATAAAGCTATAAACAAAGAATATCCAACAACCGAAAAAAATCCAAATTTCTATCTTTTTCTTAATTCGTAAAAGAAATCTAGCAAAAATGACGTAAATTTCATTTTCAACCTCTCTTTTAAAGCGAACTTTGAAAGTTGTGATCCCTTAATAATAGATTTTTAGCTTAAAAGGGGTCGGCGACTTTTCTTAAAAGTATCCAACGCGTATTAAAGAAGATCGAGGTGGTATTCGCGCGACTTTTAACGGGAAAAGAACTTCTTAAGTTAAAGAGGATCGGGGAGATAAGATGCGCGACTGAAGTGGTTGAGCTTGAGGAGAAATTTTTAAATGAAAATGGAGTGAAAAGAGTTTTCCAGTTTAAAGAGCCTAAAGAAGAAGCTCCAGGATTAATAATAGTTTTTGTCTTCCTTAACTTTTACTTTTCTCTCCTCCAATCATTTTGGTTCGTTTATTTTTAAAGGCTGGATGATACGAATCTAATTTTAAAATAAAACTCAAATATTACCGAGAAAGAAAAAAGATACTTCGTTATTTTCTAATTAAAAATAAAATATTTTAATTCTATGCAAAAAAAAAACGTATTTGGTTGCCTTGTTTATGACCCCGGTTTTGCCTAAGGAAAACGCTCTCACTAAAGCATCAAGCTTATATATGAATTTCTTGCAATAGAAATTAAGATTGAAGTATTATACTTAATATTATTTTTTTAACGAATTCTTTGATTTTTATTCATCATTTTCACTTACCCTTTTAAGGCTTATAAGGGGACATGAGAGGGTTGAGTTTTAAGCTTGTTTAGAGTTCCTTAAAGGAAAATCCGAGAGTATTATGGTCCTAAAGTAATCACCATCTTCCGGTCTTCGTAAGAGAAGCGTTCGCCCGCTTCCTCAAAGGGTAGGGCAAGTATTTGAAAATTATCTCTCTTTAGAAAGTACTCCTTTTCGAGCTAGGCTTGCAACGTAATGGCCAGTCTTTATAATCATTTTCGTATAATTAATACTCTGGCAAATGGGTCGATCCTTCTAACCCTCTGGGCAATCTAACCACTATGAATATGCAACTTGTACAATGTTAACCCCTACTCCCTGTGCCATGTCTTTAAGAAACAATGTCGTCGTAAGGCAATATTAAACCTAATATTGCGTAAAATACTGCCTCGTTTCACATTCTCATTACTTTTGACTATATTACATCTAAACCATTGAACAAAATATATTTGTACGTGCTGAAAATTCGAACTGATTATGATAAAAAAAATTGTTATCGTTATTCGCAATCTTAGAATATATCGAAATATTCATAGTAAAAAATGCTTTTTTATGCAATTCTTCATCCATTCTTAAATTGTAAACCGATTATAGTTGAAATTAAGTTTGCAGCACGCGTAAACTTCTACCCCTCTTATCTCTTTTAGTTAAATACATAGAGATTATATTTTTTTACGGCCTGAAATCTGTAACAGATTTTGAATTTATAGGTACATGGTTTTCGTGTTTGCTCATTTTTAAGGATCCTAAATTTTGCAAACGTGCCTTGGTCATGCGCTCGGGTTTTGCTTGTTCATTTAAATTACTTCTTCGAGCTTATTATACATGCAAATTAGGTTGCTTTTAATTTTGTTAGCGTTTAGATGACTAAGAGTGTCAGGATAAACTACATCAAATGAATTTTAATCGTGTTGTGAAACTATAAGCATCTTACGAGGATGCTTAAAGTTTCGGATATAAATGTTTATACTAGTAATTGAGCGATAGCTATAAGTATGTTACTTTATTAACATATTTCGCCTAATCATTGTTAATTCATTACAATTTGGGTCTTTTATGGGTCAGATGTGTAGTAAATTTCGAGCGTTTTTGAGAGTTTTTGAGATTTAAAGCTTAGTTTTCATGAGAGTTTTTGGGATACGAATCTTAAAGAGAAGATGAAGATTACAGTGAAGTAATGTTTTATCGATTCACTATTGAAAATCAGACTTTATTTCTTATTAAAACAATCGGGGAAATGTCTCTTAATTGTGTAAAAAAGCTACAGTTTTGGCATTGAATTAAAAGGAGAACCTTCGACTAATCAAAAGACTCTTCACCTTTTTCTTCATAAAATATCCGCTAAATACACGCCGCTGTTGAAACACGATTGTGCGTTCGTGAAAATAATAATGAGATTTAGCGCCATTTCAAAGAGTTTCTCACAGAACGTGTCGCGGGGATTTTACTAAGCCAAAAGTCTTTTGATTAGTCGGAGGTTCTCCTTTTAATTCAATGCCAAAATTCCGAGGTTTCATATTTTATTGTAAAATTCAGGGTCAATACTTCCTGAATGTTTTACTGCGCCAGTGTCTTATTTTTAGAAACAGAATCAATAACGCTTCATTTTCCTTTACATCCTCCCTTTAAAAGGGAATGAAAACGATTTATTTTCGTGCTCAAAAGAGTTTAAACTTTTATAAACTTTTCAAAAATAGTGATTCCACTTTCTAACATGATTTTTAAAAATAAACTAAATACTTTAGTGCACGAGAATAAATCGTTTCTATTAACAATCATACATATATTTTTTAAATTTTTCTAAATTTCGTTTAAAACAAAGGTTTTTACATCAAAGCAGGATATTTATTCTTGTATTTACTTTAAAAATCAGCTTGGATTTTTATTCTAGTTAAAAAAATTCTCTGATAAGGTTTTGTCTTTCTTTTCTCTTCCATGTATTTGCAACATAACGGCATTGTAAAATACATGTACTAAGGAGTATAATACTCTTGTGTTGTCTTGTTTCCGATAGTAATTTATCTTTCAAACATGTCAGACTGTTAAAGCGCCAGTCATTTTCGATGCAATATTTTTTTCACTCTGTTTCTCGAAGCTTCGTACGAGCTCGCCCCATCACTCGACCTATCATTTGCCCCACCATTCGCCCCACCATTCTCCTCACTCAAAGACGAGCAGAAAAACAGGGGAGCTTTTTATCCAAGGGGAAAACATCCTAGATAAAAATTGTCTCTTTTTTTATTATTATAATTTTGAAAAAGAATTTCTTTTCATAAAAAATCTAAAAAAATATTTGAGAAAAGCATTTTTTTTTTTTTTTTTTTCGTTTGTACTTTAAATAACAATGATAAGAAACTTTTATAAGATTTAGGAATAAAATTGCCTGAATTTGTTCAACTATTTTATATAACTTACTAAAGAAACTGATATTGTGAGTTTTAAGGCTATATATATTATCCGTTTCTATCTAAGAAACTATATCATATTGGATATAATAATAGCAATATATACATTCACAATTTTAGATAAAAATCTTATTTAATTGCAACAAAATTTGATTTATTAATAATTCCAAGAACAAGTAGGTTTTTATTTAGTTTAAAAAAAAAACTTACTTAAATAATTAATTCTTAATTACAAATAATTAGTAATTTTCAATTAGAGCCCATTATCTGTCTATTTAATTTGAAACCAAGCTAGGTCTTTTTAATTTCAAACCACACTAAATCTAACCCTCAGGTTTAGATTTAAATTTTCACGTTAGCGATTGAGTAACCATTGTAACCTATTTCAGTAAGAAAGTAACGTTAATTATGATTGTTATATGTTAGAATTTGAGGCCAAGTTGTAATAATTTAATCTCAAACTCGTCTATTTAGGTTTAAATTTATTTAATTAATAACCAGAAATTCCTAATTAAAGTTACCATTCTCACCTTATTTTTCGCTAAAATTAATATCTTTTTACACAATTTAAATATTTTCTCTTATACAATCCCTTTAAATTAAGTATGCTCCTAAAACGTTGGGCCTTTGATAATATTTTCTTTCATAATTTTGGCGTTCTTTCAGAACTATATATTTCATTTTTTTAATATTTTTTTTCTTTTCTTCTGGTTCATAAAGACGACATTCTAGGCGAAGTAAATGACGCTATCTTTATATCAAGACGCGGTCTGATAAATTACATTAAGGGGAGGTAGTAATACGGAAGACAGAGAGAGAGAGAATAGGGAAAGGGGGGGTTAACCCTTGAGTAATGATTCTGTTTATTCTTCGAGTTTCTTTTGTCGCTTAACGAACTACCCTGGCGGGCTGAAATACAGGAAGTTTCTCCCTCTTCCCTCCTTCGCTATTGGCTATACTAACAAGTGATTGGTGGGAGTCGTGCGGACTAGATCATGGAGCGTTTATATCCACCCCCCCCCCCCCCACTAATGTTACAAGACACAAGGCTGAATGTTAAGGAACTAAGAAAATAGTTGTAAGAAAACGTTATACTTTGGAACAAAAATATTTTAACTTGGTTAGCGTTTTAAAATCAACGTATTTTTTTGAAATTGGTAAATTTATTCACCGAGGAATCACAAATTCATTTTTATTTTAATTTCTATATTTTTTTAATTGCTAAATTTCTTTTTCAAACGCTTCAAAATTCTTATTTCTGACTAACCAATCACTACACTCGTGAAATATGCAGTGTTATTCCGTTATATGCTTGTACAATTGAGTATGCAATGAGAGAGCAAAGAAGCTCAGATATGAAAAATTACATTAACATGTCTTTAACGGCACCAAACACGAATAATATTCAATTTCAAGATCTCTTTAGCGATTTGTTCACTTTTAATCAAAAAAAAGTTTAATTATGAATTATTAGAGTAATTTTTCAGAGAAAACCGTAATTTCCCGCGTAAATTATCCGGGTAGATTACCGATTTTGAACTCTAGTCTTGAACAGAAATATTTATCAGAGTAATAGCGTAAGTTCATGATGAACTTAAAATGAGAAGAATCAACAAAAACAAACATTTTTCTGACAAGTTCTCTCTCTCTCTCTCTCTGACAAATGATTCGTGAAGATGGAGATGTTATAGACTAACAATTGAACTGAAAATATATCCTAGGAGATGAAGAGGAAAATATTTTGTAATCATCAAAAGTTAAAATGCAATCGAAATATTTCAAGAGTTACGACACTTTTGTTCCAGGTTTAGTCAAATCTAGCCCTTTCAGCTTTTCCCCCTCTATTCAAACCTCTTCCGTGGATCAGGATGGACTTATAGATATATAGGGAGGATACATCAGTTCTCTCGGATCCCGGTTGCTCTTGAGCCTCTTTCCCCATCTCTCCATCGCGAGTTCGCGCCCTCTCTCTTCCTGCTCCGTTCCCCCCAATAGTTGTCAACGAGAAATTGATTAAATATGCGGGAGCGGGGTAGAGGGGAAAGCCGAAATAAAACAACAGAAGGGCCTCTGGCGTGATTAATTTTGGCCCAAGCTTCCCTTCTCCCCACATTCCTACAAATATAGAATTTATGAAGGATGTTTATTTCACGTATATAACCGAGTTTAAATTTTAAATGGAACTAAAATTGAACTTGAAGTTTTAAAGGATCTATAAAGGTTCATTTCATATAGATGGATTTTAACTATTTACGGAACAGACGCGAAAAGAAATTTAAAATTTGTAGTAAATTTAAATTTATTTCTAATATTTTCTGTAGTACTTAATTTTGCTTTTATTATTCTATTTGTAGAATACCGGTCAGAGAAAATTGGACAGCTGTTACGTCATCATCTGCGGGACTCTTGTTCAAATGGAGATTGGATGACCAACCAGAAGTTCTGCAAGCTTCACCCAATGTAAGTTACTTTATAAATAAGTCAGTATATTGTTGAATCCCATTTTTTAGATCAATTGAAGTTTTGTTCTTTGTTAAATTTCAAAAATTCTCATCCAAAGTTGTAATTTATGCTATGTTTCTCTTTTCACATTCGCGTAGTTTTCTGCAAGTTTCATTTCCTCGGGAAATCACAATTTAAGGGTGAAAGTTCGTGACGGGTTTGATGCGGGTCAAGCATGGATCTCTTCTACTCGCTTAATCACGGTGACGCGGGAATTCCCGCCCGATTTGAAACTAGAATACGCTCGACAAGCTAGAAGCGACTGGGGGAAATTCAACTTCACCTTGACAATCGAAGGTGGATCTCCTCGTTTCGTGGTTCACTTTAAATTCGGAGATGGTACCGATCGAAAGCTTGTCTCGGAAACGAGTCTTCTTGTAGCTCCGGCAGAAGAACATCCTCGATTTGTCACGAAGACGTATCATCATTACCGTCTTCACGGACTCTATCACGTGGCAGTCAACGTGTCTTACCCGGACGCGGGGAACCGATGGATTTCGAGTGACGCCAGACTGCTCGTGCGGGAAGAACCTGTTGGTGATGGAAGGGCTGATATTCGTTTCGCCATTCGTTCTCCCAACTTGGTCGCCCTCTTTCAAAACGTCGTCGTGGTAGCTTCGATACCAGGAAAATCAACGATCCTTCCCAAAATCGATTGGGATTTTGGAGACGGTACCGAAGGGAAATTCACTAAAATCGAAACGTAAGTAATAATTTTATTAAAGTACACATGGAACCTGTCTCAATTGAAATTTTTTCAGCTCGTTGAAATTTTTTCAGCTCGTTGAAATTTTTTCAGCTCGTTGAAATTTTTTCAGCTCGTTGAAATTTTTTCAGCTCGTTGAAATTTTTTCAGCTCGTTGAAATTTTTTCAGCTCGTTGAAATTTTTTCAGCTCGTTGAAATTTTTTCAGCTCGTTGAAATTTTTTCAGCTCGTTGAAATTTTTTCAGCTCGTTGAAATTTTTTCAGCTCGTTGAAATTTTTTCAGCTCGTTGAAATTTTTTCAGCTCGTTGAAATTTTTTCAGCTCGTTGAAATTTTTTCAGCTCGTTGAAATTTTTTCAGCTCGTTGAAATTTTTTCAGCTCGTTGAAATTTTTTCAGCTCGTTGAAATTTTTTCAGCTCGTTGAAATTTTTTCAGCTCGTTGAAATTTTTTCAGCTCGTTGAAATTTTTTCAGCTCGTTGAAATTTTTTCAGCTCGTTGAAATTTTTTCAGCTCGTTGAAATTTTTTCAGCTCGTTGAAATTTTTTCAGCTCGTTGAAATTTTTTCAGCTCGTTGAAATTTTTTCAGCTCGTTGAAATTTTTTCAGCTCGTTGAAATTTTTTCTGCTCGTTGAAATTTTTTCTGCTCGTTGAAATTTTTTCTGCTCGTTGAAATTTTTTCTGCTCGTTGAAATTTTTTCTGCTCGTTGAAATTTTTTCTGCTCGTTGAAATTTTTTCTGCTCGTTGAAATTTTTTCTGCTCGTTGAAATTTTTTCTGCTCGTTGAAATTTTTTCACTTCGTTGAAATTTTTTCAGTTGTGTCGCTTTCGAGTTCATACACGTAGAGGGCTGTATTTCAATGCCTCAAATTTTTGGAATTCAAAGACATATAGGTTGCCGACTAACCCTTATTTAACCACTTATATTTTACTACAGTGGCAGGAACGAATGTAAAGCTACGCACAGTTACGGTAAATGGGGTAACTACACCGTGAAAGCCTCGTTCAAATCTGACGGACGAAGAAGGATGGTTCTTGTCAAACCCAGCATCGTTGTCGTGGAACCTATTCAAAGATTGAAGATTAGCTCTAAACAACGCGCTATAATTCCTTCGAAGAATGTTACCTTTGAAGTTCAATTCGGATGGGGCTCTGACGTTACGTTCAACGTTAGTTTTGACGATGGTAGCTTCGTACTCGAGAAACCCCAAATTAATGCATTCCCCGTGACCCGTTCTTTGTTTACACATACCTACGTTCAAGGTAATTGAAACTTAAGCATTTTGGAGTGTCAATTCCCTTTATGCCTCATTGGCGTTGTAGATAGGGCATATTGCATCAAAGAGGTGTAAGGAGAATTACATTTTTCAGCCTTCTATAACACTGGTTGAAATATATTAGATATAGGAGGGCTACTTAACCTTTTTTAATTCTAATTTCGAATAATTAAATTAAATAATCGTGGTTTCCACTGAAGTCACTTGTACCAGCACCTAAATTAATCTATCTTAACGATTATTTTTATGTGTTTTTTAACGCAGAAGGCGTGTATAGACCAAGTGTTTTGGCTATTAATCCATTGGGTAGTGTCCGAGTTTACCTCAACCAAGAATTAAAAGTCCAATCTCCACCGACGGATTTTAAACTTCAAAATTATTTCGTCACGAAGAAAAATCGACCGGTTGAACTCTGGGCTAAGATATCATCCGGTACCAACGTATCTTACGACTGGTTCCTGGGCGATAGTCTCTGGAAAACCACTACGGGCTCAAAGGTCAACTTGAGTTTTCCACGTACGGGGATGTACAGAGTGGCTGTGGAAGCTTATAACGACGTGACGGATCTATGGGTAGACGGGAAGGTCAATAGGCCAAGGGTCGAAACTCGAGTTTATGTCTTGAACATCTTGAGGAATGTTACAATATGTCTCATCAAAGAGAACCATTCAGAAACGTGCGAAGAAGCGGAGGAAATAATTTTGCCATTAGATGAAAAAATTGTCTTTAAGGCTCAAGTTCATCCCGATAATGAAAAAATCTTGCAAGTCACTTGGAAAGTTGGCAACGTCTTGAAAAATAGTGGATCAACTCGTTTGGAACATAAGTTTAAAGATCCTGGAAGGTTAGCATTTTTATTAGATATTTTATGTGTTTAATCAAGGATGCCAAAGGTCGGGGAAATTCTGGAAAAGTCGGGGAATTTTAAACTTGGGTCAAAAATTCATGGAATTTTAAAATTTGGATAAAAGCTCAGGGAATTTGAAAATTGCCCTAAAACATGGGGAATACGAAAATTGGGCCCAAAAGGTCAGAGAATTTTGAAATTGGCCAATAGATCACGGAAAATTCATTGAATTGTACTAAGAAACTTGGTAAACCTGTAAAGATGGCTCGTGACAGATGACGTCATGGAAAAGAGGTATATTGTAGAGTCCTTTAGTTTTGAGAAAATGGTCTAAGATAATCATTAATTTGAAATGGAAAGTCTTTTAGCGACCTTGTTAGGGGTTATTCAGGATTAGAATTTAAATCTGTGGAAAAATGAGTGAATTAGTTACTTGGATGTTATAATTTGAACTTTTATTGAAAAGTTTTAACCATTATTGAAAAATGTTTTTATTCTTTGATAGATATTCTATCAACGTAACAGTTGACAACGTCGTCAGTAAAGTTTCATCGGGACTTTTAAAAATACGTTTAATTCAAAGATTACAAAATTTGACCAATATCAAGCACGACGGTACCGTTTTAATAGGCGAAATTGCAGTTTTTCGTGCATTGTTTTGGCACGGAAGTGATTTGCGATTTTCGTGGGATTTCGGTGACGGTTCAAAGGTTGAGGAAGGAACTTCTGTTGGTCAACATACATTTCCCGAGTAAGTGTTTTAATTAATTTAATTTATTTTTTAAATGATTTGTATGAACACATTTGGTGTTTAAAGAAAAAAACTAGATTTTTAAATTTTCATTTTTATCAGAACCGGTGAATATTTTGTAACCGTAACGGCATGGAATCAATTTAGTCGGGCAAATTTAACAACCAACGTTTTTGTGCTCGATAAACCGTGCCATAAACCCGTTTTGGAAATAATTGAACAATGTCGAAATCAAGAGGTATTTAGATTTTATATAAGCCATTCTCTAAAACGTTGATAATGGGAAACTAAGGGTATCGACGTTGGTAAATTATTTTACCAGATTCATTCATCGGATCCCCTTCAAATAGAAATTGACCTATCCGTTACATGCCAAGGAAGATCTCCCGTAACTTTCCATTGGTCAATTTTGGACGTTAACAACCATCCAATGGTCTTACCAGAAAGTATGGCGTCTAAAAGAAACTTGTACTTGAACCCTGAATTTTTGCAACCCGGCAATTACAAAGTCACTATCAAAGTTTCAATACCGGATACTATCGTATACGCCGAAGTTTTCACCGAGGTCAGAGTTCAAACACAGTCTTTAGAGGCTAGAATTGATGGGGGATTATCGAGACGAGTCGGAAGACTCGATGAAGTCGTTTTTGACGCTAGCATGAGTCGATTTCCGAGTGGAAATGTCACGGACACAAAGTAAGTACTGTGACCTTTTTAAAACCTAAGTTCGGTTCATAAAAGATTAAACTGAATAGGTTTAAATGGTCTTGCCGCCCCCTTCGAATTCAATCGGCGTCTTGTTTCGTTCGAGACTACGATTTTAAATCGGTTGATAACTTCACCATCCAGGCAAAGGATTTTAATTTTGTTGATAATTCTTACCTGATCTCGTTAACCCTAACATCCCATAACGAAACTAGTACAACATCCACTGTCCTTCAAATATCCAGCGAAGAAACTAATCTTTTAAAGTAATAACCATTATTACGAACTACATGTCAATCCCGAGTAAGTGATTTCAGTTACGATTGAACTTTTTTTACTCAAGGGTTCAAGTATCCGGGATTAACTATGACTCGAATGAAATCAGCGACTCACTTCCGGTAAAGATAGAAGCCAAATGTGATGGTTGTGAGGACGCTGAGTACTATGAATGGGAACTGTGGCTCGTTGAGGACGGTTTCCACTATTTGGAACCTGGTTAGTTTAGTTAATGCATTTTAGTTTGAATTTCAATCTCATTATACATGTTTTATTTATCATTAGACGTTTATGACTGCGCTTATTCTGAAGGTACAGCTCATAATTTAATTGAGAATGAGATTCACCCAACATTATATGAAAGCCATAACTTGAATAGCTCAACAGGTAAGACTAAACCCTATAGTAATTACACTATAGACTTAAAACATCATGATAGAATTTGTTCTCCACAAATTTCGCCATTCAAAAATGGTTTAATTTTAAAAACTATTTTAAAACTACTATAATGTGAACAAGACCATCATGTAAAATTGCTCATACACATTTATAGATGACCATCTGGATATATTATTACCGCAATTCCCGAACTTCACTCTCTTCTCCGAGTATAACGTGACTAAATCTAAACGAGACCTTAGAAGTAAAGTTACAACCACCAATGACAAATCAAATGGTAGAAAAACAACCTCGTATTCAATGAACAATTATCCTGTTGAAGATTTTCCATACGATTTGTCTAAAACTCAAGGTGAGATCAACGTGTTTTATTTATTTTGCAATACAGTTAAATATATATATATATGCTTAGATTACCAATTCCCGCCTCATTTGAACGTTACCGAAGAGGGCTCACCCGGTGAAGGCGGTAGCGCCCGTCCCAGAGAACACGGTAATTACGTTTGCTTCAATTTCATAATACTGTAGTGGGTTAATTGCAAATAATCATTACTAATTGTTAAACTTTTTTAGCCGATATAGATCGTCCTTTGGACAAAGCTGGCGATGGTAGCGGAGATAAAAGTTAGTAATTATATCTCTGAGCTCTGAAGTTACCTTGGAATTGGTTTTATATCTTTATTTATTTACACCTTCATCAGAACCAGATCCGAGAAAAGAAGTTCGTGACGAGACAATTGAACCAGAAACTGAACCTCATATCCTGCATCGACCTAGAATTCTGTTGCATTTGTACAGAAACGAAACCAGAACCGGAATTAATTCCAAATACTTGGTAATAAAGGAAGGAGTTCTCGAACCTTTTCGAACATACATCGTTTCTGTCAATATTCGAGCTTCTGGTAAGATTATCTTAACTTAAAATACCTTAACTTAAAATAAAATATGTCCTATTTTTGACAGATTCCGTTGGTACCGCTATGGATTACTTTAAAGTCGTACCAGGACCTGGTAAAGGTCGATGTTCCGTAGCCCCAGTTGAAGGTGTCGCTCTAGAAACTACGTTCCGTTTGCATTGCTTGGAATGGAAGAGCGAGAAACGACCTTTAACACACATAATTCAATATTCCATGGACACTAATGGTTCTAGATATCCCTTATACTCTGGACTCAATCCTAACGCCAAGTTCTATCTACCTTCGGGTCCCGAGAATCGAAATTACACTCGTAAGATAATTTATTTTATTTCTTAATTTTTCTTCGACGAAAACTTAATTTCAAATTGTCACGGGCTTGTAGTAACTCTCCACCTTGCTATAAAAGACGGTTTTGGTTCGAAAACTGACGTTTGTAGTATCGATACTCGAGTTGTCAAATCAATTAGTTCGAGAACCAACTTCATTTCGGACGATCGTTTCGTGAAATTAACTCGCGAATGGAACGTTCAAGGAATTCTTGGATATCTCTTAATTGTTGCCCAAAATTTATCATCTCATCAGTCCTTAGTCAAAGATGGATTGAGACTACTGAAAGAAGTTAAACCGGATACTCCGGTAAATTAAATCAAAATTCCTTTTAATTATTTAGGTTTAATTTATTATAATTAACTTGGATCGTAGTTCGAAGTGGTGCAGTGTCTCACCGCACTTGCCACCTTGATCAAGAACCAACAAGTTACCGCGGACCAATTGGAATTGGCGACGAAATTGGTTAACGAGAGTGTCCCGATTTTGGCCAATTACTTAAGAAACTCGGATGTTTACGTTCCGATTTTGGCCGCAATTTCCAGTATCTTGAATTCCACTACTATTTCGGATTCTTCCATGGATTGGCGGCTTCAAGAAACGTACTACAACACTCGAAAACAGTTATTGGAACTGATGGATAACCTAACCAATGTAAGTACTTTGGTAAAAAAAATTATATATATTTTTTTTAAGACTAGTTTTTGTATCTTTAGTTTAAAACGTTACTGGTTGTTGAAGACCCAGTAGATTTATCCATCCCCGAAGTAGGGTTATCTTACGGTTACTTGCGTACTTCAAACGCACCAATACGAATGAACGTTGGACCAGTCAAACTAACCTACTTGAATTTAAACGAGAATAGGACCAGCGAAGTACCAATCGCTGTTAACAAGTACTTTAACTTAAATATATATGGATCATACTCCGGGTTACCCGTGAAGCAAGTACTCGTAAGTACGGTAATTAACAATAAATGTACTTATGACGAGTCAAATCCCGAGTTCACGGCCGAATTTCCTCGAAAATTTATGGTAAGTCACCGTTTTCTAGTCAAATTTAGTAAGACCTACGTATTAGGCTTGGCGACTATAGACTTAGCACCACTTTTTAGACAGAGAATGTCCGAGTCTTGAGAAACGGATTCATAAACGTCCATCGTTTTAATTTGACCTCTGAGCTGGGCAATGAGTCGTTAACGATAACGATCCATCTACTAAACGAAGTGGAAAATCCTTTGGTCGTTATGTTAGGGTAAGTTCGAGTTATAAATATTTAATCTATAGTATTTTGCTGAGGGACGGGGTGATTCAATTTGCGCATGGGCGGCAAAGACAGAAGATACGCGTTAGCCCTGTGTGCCCGGAACTTTGTCTCAACCTGATATTTCAATTAAAGGTGAGCAAAGTTTCAGGTGTGTTGGGTTCGCGCCTTGATCTACGATGTTTCAATAAATTCCGAAAAGTAGGTGAGGTTGTAAGACTTATTTTTGGAAAATGCACGTGTTTTAATTTAATCCCATTCTTCGCCCACCTGAAAGCTTGTCTCAACCTGGTTCTCTTTAGGTGAGCAAAGTTTCAGGTGTGTGAAAGAGAGGGATTCCATCATCGCTATTTTCCGGTTTCCTTAAAAATTATCGATATTAAAGGATTAATATCCTTATTATAGTTTAATTAACCTTTTAATTAAGTTGTCCTAATAATTACGTATCTTTTAGTTTGTCCTCCGATATCAGACCTCGCGCCCAACTGGTCACCAAGACCCTAACTCGCGGGTTCGACTCACTAAATATTTTTATACCAGCTGGTGTAATTAAACGTAATTATCTTCAAATTAAATCAAGAATATGATAGAAAATTGCACTTGGAATGTTCTAGGCAAATGAAAGAACCCAAATAGTTTCGCTTACGTCACTACAGATTAAAACGTAGGCGGTCGTCGCGAACTCCACCTTCATGAGTTTCTTCATTTAGTTTTGTTTTATGGAGATACTGGCATTTCTAGTGTAATTTAATGTCATATTCTTATAAGGATATTATTAGCCAGAGTTTTTTCTGATTCCTCATGTTAAAGAATGCTACAAAATTTAAAAAAAGTTAAGGTAGCATCAGAAATAGATCTATTTCTGATGCTACCTTAACTTTTTTTTAAATTTTGTAAGAAAAAATTCAATTACAAAAGATTTTTATATCCTAAACACGGGGTAAATTTCGCTAACATTACCATCAAGCCAATTAAATTTCAATATTGCAAACCATAATCTCATTGTTTGTGTTTTTTTAACAAATGGTGTCCGTACACTTATAAGCGACTAAATATCTGACTTTTCTAGCGAATGTTGTAAACCCTCGGGTGATGGCTCCGCTTGGTCCTTTGGGAATTTCTAATCCTTGTTGAAATATTTTTTATTTAAAATATGAGGCTATTTTTAGTTTTTATTTACAAGGAATCAGGAAAAAAACGAGTCGTGAAATTTCTTTAATTGAAGATTAATCTTTATTATTGTAATTTTCACTTCTTAAATTTAAAGATGATAGTCGACCTCACGTAATCATTGCACCAGCCAAGTACGCTAACGGTGAAGTTGACTCTCAAACGACCGAACCTGTCAAATATCGGTTATACGTTTCCAGTCAAGTCTGTCTAATTAGAGACGAAGACACTTGGACTACCAACGAAGATTGTCTCGTTCTGGATAAGACCAATCATGTCGGAGTTACTTGCCGGTAATGCGAACACGAGTTGCGAAATTTATCAGACCGTAAAACAATTTATGGGCAATAGAAGCTATACGCAGGGAATTTATCTTTTATCCCGCTTTCTACTATCGTTTTACTATGTTGCCCTTAGACCAGTAAACGAAATATGACTTCGACTAGGGCTAATGCAAAACATGAGTCGATACATATTGCCTTCAATTAGGTCTGAAACCCAATAATTGAGGTTTTAGCATTGTCTCAGTAAAGATTTCCTGGCGAACTCAATAATGATTGAGTAATATTCCTTGTAGATGTGTCGCGTCATATCCCTTGGGGCTGGTCACGTGGTCACCGGCTCTCGTATTCTCCGAAGAAGCGGTGGAAGACATACTGGGTTCGTATTACAATCCAACAGCTTTGGTCGCTTTCGCGTTCATCATCTTCTTGAGTCTTATACTTCTGAGAAAAACGTTTTGTTTGGATCAACGTAACGCGGAACATTGTCTCTTGAATGAACTGAAAGATAATAAACCATGGGATAGCTATTATTATTTCGTTTCAATTCGAACTGGACCCTTTTTAGAAGCAGGCACTACAGCGTCCGTAAGTTTTGTTTTGTTTTACCGACAAGTAAAATCAAATAACGATTAAAACGACTGAACTTTTATTGTATGATTCAAGGTTTATCTGGTTCTACACGGAGATAAAGGTTATTCCGCCGCAAAATGTCTTTCAACTTCGGTGACTTTTCAGAGTTCATCTCGAGATAATTTTTTCTTTGGGTGAGAATATGATTTGTTTGTTATCAGTTGTTTGCGCGTTATTTTCGCACCTGAAACTTTGCTCAAATTAGTTGCTAAGCCTGCTTTTGTATTTCGTGATCCAATTATCCACTTTCAATATAAAAAGATAAATGATTTGAGGTTTTTATTAAATTTTATTAGAGTGGAGAAATGTTTGGGCAAAATCTGGAAAGCTCAAGTGTGGCACAACAATGGAGGGACCAACCCATCTTGGTACTTGCAAGACATTACTATCGTAGACTTGCTAAATGGTAAATTTAAAAGACCCAATTTTCTTTCAGAATGCTAAACTAAAAGTAATTTTCAATTAATGATAATTATTATGAGAAATTTAACTTAATTTATCGTTTTGCGTGTTACTTATCGTTGCCCGTGAAGGAGAACAATATCGGTTCAATTGCGAAAAATGGTTATCAGTTGAAGAGGAAGATGGTTTGATCGAACGGGAAATACTTGCGGAAGAAACAGATCCACCATTTTCCAAGGTAAGTTTGGAAGACAGTTTAGTTTATATAGTCTCTTTTAGGATGTTCAAAATAGTATTATATAGACGTCATATTTAAATATGTAGGCATGAAAGTGAATAGTTTACTTCCCCTTGCAGATTTTACGCGAAACTCTGTCTTACGTATTGCCAAATCACCATTTGTGGTCCTCTGTTTTCTCGGCACCATCGTGGTCAGTTTTCAATCACACTCAAAGACTTACTTGCTGTTTGTCCACCATTTTTGCCTCCTCAGCTTTATGCGCGCTGGGTACGGATTATTTACGGGTACGGTGTTAGTTAAGATCGCAATTACAACCATGGAGAAGTAACAGAAAGGTTCAGCTCAGAAAAGCCTCAAAATTGATGAGAAATAGAAATCTTTGCAGTGTTATTTCTCCTTTTTTGTAATAGTTAAATATATAAAATGCGTATTTGGCTTGTTCAACTTGGTGAGAGTTTAGCGGAATCCCCACTGTAGCAGACATAGACGTCAAAAAAACAAGTGGAGCAAGCCATTTTTTATATTTACCTATTATTGAAAAAAAAACTTAAAACCTTATGATTCGAGAGATTTTTAAAAACATTCTCAGCTTTCTTCTCTAAAAATTGTTGCGGGAATTCCTTGGCGTGGCTTGGCGTTGGCCGGTGCGGCTTCAATCATCTCTTTCGTCTTTCACTCGCAGTTAATTAGCGCAACGCGTCACGCGCGTTACCGTCGTCCTTCTTTATTCGTCCGATGTCGCGCTCCTTTGGTCGATTGTTTGTGGTGTTCTTGGTGGTGGTGTTGGTTGAGGACCAAAAGGACTAGTCAACGAGGTTCTGGTCGTTCTTCATCGCCCTCTATTCTCATGGACGAAATCATGGACAGCGATTCTGAGTATCGAGAAGGAACTGAAACCGAGTCTGATAGATCTGAGGACTTCGAGGAGGGTATTGAATTGCCCGAATATCCAAAAAGGTACGCTTCCAATTTCGACATCAATGCTTATATAGGTTATATATATAGTTATATTTTGCACGCTCTTCTGGCGAGTTTTTGCGCATTATCGCGCGTTTTTAGCTCACACGTTTAATTTTTTTTAGTTTTTTTGCAATAAACATTGATTGATTGATTAGATTTTTTCCTTCATTTAAAAATTATTTTTTAGTTTCTTTATCTTCGTGGTATTATCAAATTCGGTTTTCACTGAGGACGAGTGTAAGATAACTTGAACTTATATTATTCGTAGAAATTACCGTTATCATTCGTCGGGATCATCATTACATCTACGTTTTTCTAGCGACGGCACGAGAGGAATAAATCCAAACTCCGAAATTACTTGTAAGTTCAAATTTTTATGTCGTTTGTAACCGAGGTTTGTTTCTGAAGCGTATGGTTATCTAAAAACAGCCCAGATATCGGGACAAACTTCGAGTGGGTTTGAAGACTGGTTACCAGAGTCTCAAGACGATACTAGTCCAGTTTTGGATCGAATATCGGACAAGGATGATGACCAAAAACAATTACCTCGATGTTTCTTGTACATCAGTTGGTTCGTTCTCATAATCGTTATCGTTTCTTCAGCAATCCTCACTCTAAGGGAAGTTAATCGGTGAGTTAATTTTGTATTTGGGCGATTAGTCAACCATTTATTTTCGAATTCCTTAAACTATTTGAACGATTCAATTATTATCCGATACTATATAGCCAGCTGTATATAAGTCACTAGTCCACTTACAATTAATTTAATCTCTATTTTTAACCAGCTAGTCAAAAGTGAGTAACTACTGTTTAGGCCAATTACTATTTTATGATCAGTCCCTTAATGAATGCCTGTAACTGAATAGTTTGAACTTAAATCGATGGTTTTCAACTTAGTACTTTAATTCTTGTACAAAAAGAAACTGAAGAGCGCATTATTTAGGTTCGATACCATTGGTGTGTTTTTCTGGTTGAGTTCGTGGTGTTTCGCCATCATATTTGACGTTATCTTTTGGCAACCTCTTATGGTAAGTTCTACATTTCGTAAAAAACGGGTCTTTTCGTGTGTTTAATCAATTGCTACCAAAATTTTGTTAAGGTTTTAGTGATCAGTTTCGTAGCAAGCTTAACGGCGTATCGCGCTAAAGAAAATTGGACAATGGATTGCTGGTCGAAAGCCTTAAAGCTAGCCACAAAGAAGGCCAAAGAAATAAGGATCCACGTGGAAACATCGCGATTCTCCAAGCCACGCGGTTTGACCTATAACCGACCACCCTCCGAATACGATTTAATTTTAGCTCGACAGAAAGCTGCACGTTTTAGGGCCACTTCATTTTTCATCAAGTAAGTTTTGTTTTGCGTTAAAGGTTCCTTTCTCCACTCAATCTATATTTGAACTGAGAGAGGGAGAGATTATTAAGGCCTAGTTTGAAGTCTGATTTAGTTCATATTTCGATTTCCACCTTTTTTATGTCTGGCTATATATTTTTTATCAATATAGAAACACCTTATGGAGTGTCTTTATATTAGTGTTTTTGGTAATTCTGATTATTGGTGATGCTCCATCGGATTATTATGAATTGCGGCAATCAATCTCTTCATACCTTGAAAAGTAAATAAAACCTTGTCTTAGTTTATAAAATAAATATTATTTTAATTACGTTTAACTCTAGTTTCTTGAGAAATGAGTTCAAGACTTATTCGGATTGGAATAATTGGTATTTGACGAACTTCTCCAAATTCATGGGAGAATTCCCGAAATTTACAAACTGCGAAATTGTAGGAGTCGCGCGAAATACACCAAATAATACAATTAACGTCTCTACGATAGAATTTTTATTGTTAAACCCGCCGACTAATTTATTTGGGTAATTATGTTAATTTTATTGATAAAATTTTTTGAATTTTATCTATTTCTTGGCTGAAATATATATTTTTTTTCAGATACGTATCGTTGGAAGTATTTATCCCGTCCGCAGTTCCATCGCTGTCATTCGATTTAATGGTTTCTGTAGCAAGGCTGAAAGAAACCGAATCGAGTGATCTATTTTTTTATTTTCTCGAGGTAAAGATGATTTTTATCGCTTATCAATTATTTAAGAGATAAAGTTCAAGATTTCCATAAATGTTTCAGGTAATTTTCGTTGGCATATCATTTTGGTTATTGAAGTTGGAGACTTGGAGGTTTTTCAAAAAGCGTGGAACGTATTGGAAGAATGTTTCGAATCTTTTGAAAGTAAGAATTCTTTTCATTATTTACTTTAATTTCTAAAGTTTGGTTAGGTTTTAATGCTAGTGAATTGTAAAATCCAACCAATCGGTTAACAGTGTCGCTATAGCCATCTAGCGACGTTTTTAAGAAACTCAAACGTGATAGAGCTGTTGAAAGCTTGAGTAATATAATTTACTTTACGCTGAAATTCCAACCTAACCCAACTTCAGAATTTACATTTATATCGAAATATCGCGTAAAAATTATGTGTTTGTGTTCAGATTCTATTCTGCGTGTGCGGGTGCGCTTATTTTGCCACTTTGATTTACCAGTCGTATGCCTCGCAGTTCATTTTCGTTGAGCTGAAAAATGGCAAATTGAAGAATTTAGTGGATATCCGTCCTTTGGCGTTTTGCGATTGGTTGAGACGAAGTCTAAGAGGCGTCCTGTTATTCATTCACGTTTTAAAGTGCTTTGAATTCTTGAAGTTTCATACTTTATTTGGAAAATTCGTTAAAGCCATCGTCAGCGTTTGGAAACCACTCGTGTTGTTGATGGTAAGATTATATTATAATATTTCTTTTAATAAAGATGAAACTTAATTAATTCTTAGATTTGTAATCGAATAATTCTATAACAACTATAAATTTCTCAGTTTTTTTGGTGTTTCTTCTTGATCGGAGTAGTTCTGGTTCGGAAGTTATTGTTGGGGGCTGACGACGGTAACCACGTGACTTCGATTGTCAACGTCATCAATACCAAACGCGAAAGACTCGGAAACCATCGTTCCGTTCTAGCTTCCATTTTCTACGCCATTTCTATCTCGATAACATTTTTCGCCTTTGGATTTGTAAGTTTTAAAGAAAAACAACAACCTATTGAATTGGTTTTCAGAAATCGGGCCACGTTACGTTGTGGTCATTATAAAACTAGACGTAGAATAACTTTTTTTTTTTTTTTTTTTTTTTTTTTTTTTTTTTTTTTCAGATTAGAGCCGCTTTGGTAACCGCTTTGAAAATATCCAAGAAAACATTAACGAAACGTGTTATTTCGAAGAATGTTGCCAAAAACTTAATCGGAAAAATTTTGTGCCGAAAAAGATTCAATTCTTTGTCTAAAATCGAAACCACCAAACTTCCCCTGGTAATTCTAAAGTCTAGTACCGACTTGCATAAAATAGTACGCGGCATTTTAAACGTCTCTGCGACGTCAAAAAAAAACAAAGAAAACTTGATATTATTTGATTATTTCATTCATTGTTAAGTGACGTCACAGTGACGATTATGAAACTTTAAACGAGCCATTTTATTCGGTAGGCTGGGCAAAAATCAGCCAAAATTGGAGCAAATTTTTGTTTCACGCGAGTATACCATTTCTTTTTTATTTTAAGGAGTTTTTACTGTTCGAACTGGATACGGTGGTTAATGAACTTATCGAAAAAGCCAATAAGCTTTTCACTACTAGCGAATCCGATCTCAGAGTCGAAATGGAGGAAAACATTCGAGACATAATGTAAGTTTACAAAAAAAATCAAAACGTGAGCTTCCAAATTGTAAAATATATTTTTAAATTTTAATTAGGAGCGATTTTGACCGATGGAAAGGTTACTCGTACAACAAGCCTTATCGTATTAGGAGCAAAGATTCCTCATCCGAAATCGACTATCCGTTTTCGACCATGACACGACCAGTCGCGACCTTGAACCCCGTCGAATCGCGCGCCATCTACAAAGTTCGCAAGACTTATCCCATTCAAATTTCGAATAGACTCGATCGCGGTTCCAGTTCCCTGTCTTCGTCTTCAAGCTTTTCTTCGGAGTTCGAGGAACGCGATTCTACCACTCATATTCGCAGAACGAAATCGAAAGGAAAGGGCAAAAACGGAATCCTGCAAATGGCCCTAGAAAATCTAACCAGTTCGTCCCAGAGTTAGGTAACCCAACTTGGGAATTATGACTTATAAGTTAATGTTCAAAGGTCCAATGGGATCATCGCGTTTTGTATTGATTTCTTCCAATGGTTTTATTTCTGATCCTAATTTATATAAAATTAATTTTACTCGTGAAAAAAGAAACAGACTTTATAAATTTTAGACGCTTATAATTTTTCTTTGTCACTGTGAGAGTCTGCGAGGACTCAATTTTGAATTGTTAATTTACAATCAATTGTACGATGTTTTGCTGTGTAAGTCTTTTATAAAAGAGCCAAGAAACGTTTTTTGCTGATTTACAATGGCTGTAAAAAATCCAAAAAAAAAAAAAAAAATCAATTTTACAAGGGGTACCCTTTGTAAAAAAAAAAAATCAAAAAAAAAAAATCTAAATTTTTCTAAGGGGGACCCGTTGTAAAAAATAATACACCCCCTGTAAAATAAATAATAAAAATTTTACAAGGGGTACCCCTTGAAAAAATTAATACACCCCCAGTTAAATAAATAATCAAAAATTTTACAAGGGGTACCCCTTGTAAAATTTTTGATTATTTATTTTACTGTGGGTGTATTGTTTTTTGCAAGGGGTGTATTTTTAACAATTTTCCCTTCTAAAAAATCGTAATTTTCCAAATTTGAAGAATCTCAATTTTCCCAATCTGAAAAATCTCAATTTTCCAAATCTGAAAAATCTCAATTTTCCAAATCTGAAAAATCTCAATTTTCCAAATCTGAAAAATCTCAATTTTCCCAATCTGAAAAATCTCAATTTTCCAAATCTGAAAAATCTCAATTTTCCAAATCTGAAAAATCTCAATTTTCCAAATCTGAAAAATCTCAATTTTCCAAATCTGAAAAATCTCAATTTTCCAAATCTGAAAAATCTCAATTTTCCAAATCTGAAAAATCTCAATTTTCCAAACCTGAAAAATCTCAATTTTCCAAATCCGAAAAATCTCAATTTTCCAAATCCGAAAAATCTCAATTTTCCAAATCTGAAAAATCTCAATTTTCCAAATTTCAAAAATCTCAATTTTCCAAATTTCAAAAATCTCAATTTTCCAAATTCCAAGAATCTCAATTTTCCAAATTTCAAAAATCCCAATTTTCCAAATTTCAAAAATCTCAATTTTCCAAATCTGAAAAATCTCAATTTTCCAAATCTAAAAAATCTCAATTTTTCAAATCTGAAAAATCTCAATTTTTCAAATCTGAAAAATCTCAATTTTCCAAATCTGAAAAATCTCAATTTTCCAAATCTGAAAAATCTCAATTTTCCCAATCTCAATTTTCCCAATCTCAATTTTCCCAATCTCATTTTTCCCAATCTCATTTTTCCCAATCTCAATTTTCCCAATCTCAATTTTCCCAATCTCAATTTTCCCAATCTCAATTTTCCCAATCTCAATTTTCCCAATCTCAATTTTCCCAATCTCAATTTTCCCAATCTCAATTTTCCCAATCTCAATTTTCCCAATCTCAATTTTCCCAATCTCAATTTTCCCAATCTCAATTTTCCCAATCTCAATTTTCCCAATCTCAATTTTCCCAATCTCAATTTTCCCAATCTCAATTTTCCCAATCTCAATTTTCCCAATCTCAATTTTCCCAATCTCAATTTTCCCAATCTCAATTTTCCCAATCTCAATTTTCCCAATCTCAATTTTCCCAATCTCAATTTTCCCAATCTCAATTTTCCCAATCTCAATTTTCCCAATCTCAATTTTCCCAATCTCAATTTTCCCAATCTCAATTTTCCCAATCTCAATTTTCCCAATCTCAATTTTCCCAATCTCAATTTTCCCAATCTCAATTTTCCCAATCTCAATTTTCCCAATCTCAATTTTCCCAATCTCAATTTTCCCAATCTCAATTTTCCCAATCTCAATTTTCCCAATCTCAATTTTCCCAATCTCAATTTTCCCAATCTCAATTTTCCCAATCTCAATTTTCCCAATCTCAATTTTCCCAATCTCAATTTTCCCAATCTCAATTTTCCCAATCTCAATTTTCCCAATCTCAATTTTCCCAATCTCAATTTTCCCAATCTCAATTTTCCCAATCTCAATTTTCCCAATCTCAATTTTCCCAATCTCAATTTTCCCAATCTCAATTTTCCCAATCTCAATTTTCCCAATCTCAAATCTCTCAAATTTCAAATCTCTCAAATTTCAAATCTCTCAAATTTCAAATCTCTCAAATTTCAAATCTCTCAAATTTCAAATCTCAAAAATTTCAAATCTCAAAAATCTCAAATCTCAAAAATCTCAAATCTCAAAAATCTCAAATCTCAAAAATCTCAAATCTCAAAAATCTCAAATCTCAAAAATCTCAAATCTCTCAAATCTCAAATCTCTCAAATCTCAAAAATTTCAAATCTCAAAAATCTCAAATCTCAAAAATCTCAAATCTCAAAAATCTCAAATCTCAAAAATTTCCAAGTCTCAATTTTTCAAGTCTCAATTTTACAAGGGGTGTATGTTTACAGGGGGTGTATTTTTACAGGGGGTGTAATTTTTACAGGGGGTGTAATTTTTACAGGGGGTGTAATTTTTACAGGGGGTGTATTTTTACAGTGGGTGTATTTTTAAAGGGGGTGTATTTTTACAGGGGGTGTATTTTTACAGGGGTGTATTTTTACAGGGGTGTATTTTTACAGGGGTGTATTTTTACAGGGGTGTAATTTTTACAGGGGGTGTATTTTTTACTGGGGGTGTATTTTTTACTGGGGGTGTATTTTTACAGGGGGTGTTTTTTTTACATGGGGTGTATTTATGATTTTTATTTTTTACAGGGGGTGTATTTATGATTTTTATTTTTTACAGGGGGTGTATTTATGATTTTTATTTTTTACAGGGGGTGTATTTATGATTTTTATTTTTTACAGGGGGAGTATTTATGATTTTTATTTTTTACAGGGGGTGTATGTATGATATTTATTTTTTACAGGGGTGTATGTATGATTTTTATTTTTTACAGGGGGTGTATTTATGATTTTTATTTTTTACAGGGGGTGTATTTATGATTTTTATTTTTTACAGGGGGTGTATTTATGATTTTTATTTTTTACAGGGGGTGTATTTATGATTTTTATATTTTACAGGGGGTGTATTTATGATTTTTATTTTTTACAGGGGGTGTATTTATGATTTTTATTTTTTACAGGGGGTGTATGTATGATTTTTATTTTTTACAGGGGGTGTATGTATGATTTTTATTTTTTACAGGGGGTGTATTTATGATTTTTATTTTTTACAGGGGGTGTATTTATGATTTTTATTTTTTACAGGGGGTGTATTTATGATTTTTATATTTTACAGGGGGTGTATTTATGATTTTTATTTTTTACAGGGGGTGTATTTATGATTTTTATTTTTTACAGGGGGTGTATTTATGATTTTTATATTTTACAGGGGGTGTATTTATGATTTTTATTTTTACAGGGGGTGTATTTATGATTATTTTTTACAGGGGGTGTATTTATGATTTTTTATTTTTTACAGGGGGTGTATTTATGATTTTTATTTTTTACAGGGGGTGTATGTATGATTTTTATTTTTTACAGGGGGTGTATGTATAATTTTTATTTTTTACAGGGGGTGTATGTATGATTTTTATTTTTTACAGGGGGTGTATTTATGATTTTTATTTTTTGCAGGGGGTGTATTTATGATTTTTATATTTTACAGGGGGTGTATTTATGATTTTTATTTTTTACAGGGGGTGTATTTATGATTTTTATTTTTTACAGGGGGTGTATTTTTGATTTTTATTTTTTACAGGGGGTGTATTTATGATTTTTATTTTTTACAGGGGGTGTATTTATGATTTTTATTTTTTACAGGGGGTGTATTTATGATTTTTATTTTTTTCAAATCTGAAAAATCTCAATTTTCCAAATCTGAAAAATCTCAATTTTCCCAATCTGAAAAATCTCAATTTTCCCAATCTGAAAAATCTCAATTTTCCCAATCTGAAAAATCTCAATTTTCCCAATCTCAATTTTCCCAATCTCAATTTTCCCAATCTCAATTTTCCCAATCTCAATTTTCCCAATCTCAATTTTCCCAATCTCAAATCTCAAAAATCTCAAATCTCTCAAATCTCAAAAATTTCAAATCTCAAAAATCTCAAGTCTCAAAAATCTCAAATCTCAAAAATCTCAAATCTCAAAAATCTCAAATCTCAAAAATCTCAAATCTCAAAAATCTTATATCTCTCAAATCTCTCAAATCTCAAAAATTTCAAATCTCAAAAATCTCAAATCTCAAAAATCTCAAATCTCAAAATTTCCAAGTCTCAATTTTCCAAGTCTCAATTTTCCAAGTCTCAATTTTCCAAGTCTCAATTTTACAAGGGGTGTATGTTTACAGGGGGTGTATTTTTACAGGGGGTGTAATTTTTACAGGGGGTGTAATTTTTACAGGGGGTGTATTTTTACAGGGGTGTATTTTTACAAGGGGTATATTTTTACAGGGGGTGTATATTTACAGGGGGTGTAATTTTACAGGGGGTGTAATTTTTACAGGGGGTGTTATTTTTACAGAGGGTGTATTTTTACTGGGGGTGTATTTTTACAGGGGGTGTATTTTTACAGGGGGTGTATTTTTACAGGGGGTGTATTTTTACAGGGGGTGTATTTTTACAGGGGTGTATTTTTACAGGGGGTGTAATTTTACAGGTTGTGTAATTTTTACAGGGGGCGTATTTTTTACTGGGGGTGTATTTTTTACTGGGGGTGTATTTTTACAGGGGGTGTTTTTTTACATGGGGTGTATTTATGATTTTTTATTTTTTACAGGGGGTGTATGTATGATTTTTATTTTTTACAGGGGGTGTATGTATAATTTTTATTTTTTTTACAGGGGGTGTATGTATAATTTTTATTTTTTTACAGGGGGTGTATGTATGATTTTTATTTTTTACAGGGGGTGTATTTATGATTTTTATTTTTTACAGGGGGTGTATTTATGATTTTTATATTTTACAGGGGGTGTATTTATGATTTTTATTTTTTACAGGGGGTGTATTTATGATTTTTATTTTTTACAGGGGGTGTATTTATGATTTTTATTTTTTACAGGGGGTGTATTTATGATTTTTTTTTTTTTTACAGGGGGTGTATTTATGATTTTAATTTTTTACAAGGGGTGTATTTATGATTTTTATTTTTTACAGGGGGTGTACTTATGACTTATTTTTTACAGGGGGTGTATTTATGATTTTTATTTTTTACAGGGGGTGTATTTATGATTTTTTATTTTTTACAGGGGGTGTATTTATGATTTTTATATTTTACAGGGGGTGTATGTATGATTTTTATTTTTTATAGGGGTGTATGTATGATTTTTATTTTTTACAGGGGGTGGATTTATGATTTTTATTTTTTACAGGGGGTGTATTTATGATTTTTATTTTTTACAGGGGGTGTATTTATGATTTTTATTTTTTACAGAGGGTGTATTTATGATTTTTATTTTTTACAGGGGGTGTATTTATAATTTTTATTTTTTACAGGGGGTGTATTTATGATTTTTATTTTTTACAGGGGGTGTATTTATGATTTTTATTTTTTACAGGGGGTGTATTTACGATTTTTATTTTTTACAGGGGGTGTATTTATGATTTTTATTTTTTACAGGGGGTGCATTTATGATTTTTATTTTTTACAGGGGGTGTATTTATGATTTTTATTTTTTCCAAATCTGAAAAATCTCAATTTTTCAAATCTCAAAAATCTCAATTTTCCAAATCTCAAAAATCTCAATTTTCCAAATCTCAAAAATCTCAATTTTCCAAATCTCAAAAATCTCAAATCTCAAAAATCTCAAATCTTAAAAATCTCAAATCTCAAAAATCTCAATTTTCCAAATCTCAAAAATCTCAATTTTCCAAATCTTAAAAATCTCAATTTTCCAAATCTAAAAAATCTCAATTTTCCAAATCTCAAAAATCTCAAATCTCAAAAATCTCAAATCTTAAAAATCTCAAATCTCAAAAATCTCAAATCTCAAATCTCAAAAATCTCAAATCTCAAAAATCTCAAATCTCAAAAATATCAAATCTCAAAAATCTCAAATCTCAAAAATCTCAAATCTCAAAAATCTCAAAGCTCAAAAATCTCAAATCTCAAAAATCTCAAATCTTAAAAATCTCAAATCTCAAAAATCTCAAATCTCAAAAATCTCAAATCTCAAAAATCTCAAAAATCTCAAATCTTAAAAATCTCAAATCTCAAAAATCCCAATCTCAAAAATCTCAAATCTCAAAAATCTCAAATCTCAAAAATCTCAAATCTCAAAAATCTCAAATCTCAAAAATCTCAAATCTCAAAAATCTCAAATCTCAAAAATCTCAAATCTCAAAAATCTCAAATCTCAAAAATCTCAAATCTCAAAAATCTCAAATCTCAAAAATCTCAAATCTCAAAAGTCTCAAATCTCAAAAATATCAAATCTCAAAAATCTCAAATCTCAAAAATCTCAAATCTCAAAAATCTCATATCTCAAATCTCAAAATTTTAAAAGTCTTAATTTTCCAAGTCTCAATTTTCCAAGTCTCAATTTTTAAAGTCTCAATTTTCCAAGTCTCAATTTTCCTGTGTTTTTTTACAAGTGGTGTATTTTTACAGGGGGTGTATTTTTACAGGGGGTGTATTTTTACAGGGGGTGTATTTTTACAGGGGGTGTATTTTTACAGGGGGTGTACTTTTACTGGGGGTGTATTTTTACTGGGGGTGTATTTTTGCAGGGGGTGTAATTTTACAGGGGGTGTAATTTTTACAGGGGATGTTATTTTTACAGGGGGTGTATTTTTACAGGGGGTATATTTTTACAGGGGGTGTATTTTTACAGGGGGTGTATTTTACAGGTGGTGTATTTTTACAGGGGGTGTATTTTTACAGGGGGTGTATTTTTACAGGGGGTGTATTTTTACAGGGGGTGTATTTTTACAGGGGGTGTATTTTTTACAGGTGGTGTATTTTTACAGGGGGTGTAATTTTACAAGGGGGTGTATTTTTACAGGGGGTGTATTTTTACAGGGGGTGTAATTTTACAGGTTGTGTAATTTTTACAGGGGGTGTATTTTTACAGGGGGTGTATTTTTACAGGGGTGTATTTTTACAGGGGGTGTATTTTTACATCGGGTGTATTTTTACAGGGGGTGTAATTTTACAAGGGGTGTATTATTACAGGGGGTGTATTTTTTCAGGGGGTGTATTTTTACAGGGGGTGTAATTTTACAAGGGGTGTAATTTTTACAGGGGGTGTATTTTTACAGGGGGTTATTTTTACAGGGGTGTATTTTTACAGGGGGTGTAATTTTACAGGTTGTGTAATTTTTACAGGGGGTGTATTTTTACAGGGGGTGTAATTTTACAAGGGGTGTAATTTTTACAGGGGGTGTATTTTTACAGGGGGTGTATTTTTACAGGGGTGTATTTTTACAGGGGGTGTAATTTTACAGGTTGTGTAATTTTTACAGGGGGTGTATTTTTACAGGGGGTGTAATTTTTACAGGGGGTGTATTTTTACAGGGGGTGTATTTTTACAGGGGGTGTAATTTTACAGGTTGTGTAATTTTTACAGGGGGTGTATTTTTACAGGGGGTGTATTTTTACAGGGGTGTATTTTTACAGGGGGTGTATTTTTACATCGGGTGTATTTTTACAGGGGGTGTAATTTTACAAGGGGTGTATTATTACAGGGGGTGTATTTTTTCAGGGGGTGTATTTTTACAGGGGGTGTAATTTTACAAGGGGTGTAATTTTTACAGGGGGTGTATTTTTACAGGGGGTTATTTTTACAGGGGTGTATTTTTACAGGGGGTGTAATTTTACAGGTTGTGTAATTTTTACAGGGGGTGTATTTTTACAGGGGGTGTAATTTTACAAGGGGTGTAATTTTTACAGGGGGTGTATTTTTACAGGGGGTGTATTTTTACAGGGGTGTATTTTTACAGGGGGTGTAATTTTACAGGTTGTGTAATTTTTACAGGGGGTGTATTTTTACAGGGGGTGTATTTTTACAGGGGTTGTATTTTTACAGGGGGTGTACTTTTACAGGGGGTGTATTTTTACAGGGGGTGTATTTTTACATGGGGTGTATTTTTACAGGGGGTGTAATTTTACAAGGGGTGTAATTTTTACAGGGGGTGTATTTTTACAGGGGGTGTATTTTTACAGGGGGTGTATTTTTACAGGGGGTGTAATTTTAAAGGTGGTGTATTTTTAGAGGGGGTGGATTTTTACAGGGGGTGTAATTTTTACAGGGGGTGTTATTTTTACAGGGGGTGTATTTTTACAGGGGGTGTATTTTTACAGGGGGTGTATTTTTACAGGGGGTGTAATTTTAAAGGTGGTGTATTTTTAGAGGGGGTGGATTTTTACAGGGGGTGTAATTTTTACAGGGGGTGTTATTTTTACAGGGGGTGTATTTTTACAGGGGGTGTATTTTTACAGGGGGTGTATTTTTACAGGGGGTGTATTTTTACAGGGGGTGTATTTTTACAGTTGGTGTATTTTTACAGGGGGTGTATTTTTACAGGGGGTGTATTTTTACAGGGGGTGTATTTTTACAGGGGGTGTATTTTTACAGGGGGTGTATTTTTACAGGGGGTGTATTTTTACAGGGGGTGTATTTTTACAGAGGGTGTATTTTTACAGCGGGTGTATTTTTACAGGGGGTGTATTTTTACAGGGGGTGTAATTTTCCAGGGGGTGTAATTTTTACAGGGGGTGTATTTTTACAGGGGGTGTATCTTTACAGGGGGTGTATTTTTACTGGGGGTGTATTTTTACAGGAGGTGTATTTTACAGGGGGTGTATTTTTACAGGGGGTGTATTTTAACAGGGGGTAAATTTTAACAGGGGGTGTATTTTTACAGGGGGTGTTTTTTTACAGGGGGTGTTTTTTTACAGGGGGTGTATTTTTACAGGGGGTGTATTTTTACAGGGGGTGTATTTTTACAGGGGGTGTATTATTACAGGGGGTGTATTTTTACAGGGGGTGTATTTTTACAGGTTGTGTATTTTTACAGGGGGTGTATTTTTACAGGGGTTGTATTTTTACAGGGGGTGTACTTTTACAGGGGGTGTATTTTTACAGGGGGTGTATTTTACAGGGGGTGTATTTTTACAGGGGGTGTATTTTTACAGGGGGTGTATTTTTACAGGGGGTGTATTTTTACTGGGGGTGTATTTTTACAGGAGGTGTATTTTACAGGGGGTGTATTTTTACAGGGGGTGTATTTTAACAGGGGGTGTATTTTTACAGGGGGTGTATTTTAACAGGGGGTGTATTTTTACAGGGGGTGTTTTTTTACAGGGGGTGTATTTTTACAGGTTGTGTATTTTTACAGGGGGTGTATTTTTACAGGGGGTGTAATTTTACAGGGGGTGTATTTTTACAGGGGTTGTATTTTTACAGGGGGTGTACTTTTACAGGGGGTGTATTTCTACAGGGGGTGTATTTTTACAGGGGGTGTAATTTTCCAGGGGGTGTAATTTTTACAATGGGTGTATTTTTACAGGGGGTGTACTTTTACAGGGGGTGTATTTTTAGAGGGGGTGGATTTTTACAGGGGGTGTAATTTTTACAGGGGGTGTTATTTTTACTGGGGGTGTATTTTTAAAGGGGGTGTATTTTTACAGGGGGTGTATTTTTACAGGAGGTGTATTTTACAGGGGGTGTATTTTTATAGGGGGTGTATTTTAACAGGGGGTGTATTTTTACAGGGGGTGTTTTTTTACAGGGGGTGTATTTTTACAGGGGGTGTATTTTTACAGGGGTGTATTTTTACAGGGGTGTATTATTACAGGGGGTGTATTTTTACAGGGGGTGTATTTTTACAGGGGGTGTATTTTTACATGGGTGTATTTTTACAGGGGGTGTATTTTTACAGGGGGTGTATTTTTACAGGGGGTGTATTTTTACAGGGGGTGTAATTTTACAGGGGGTGTATTTTTACAGGGGTTGTATTTTTACAGGGGGTGTATTTTTACAGGGGGTGTATTTTTACATGGGGTGTATTTTTACAGGGGGTGTAATTTTACAAGGGGTGTAATTTTTACAGGGGGTGTATTTTTACAGGGGGTGTATTTTTACAGGGGGTGTATTTTTACAGGGGGTGTAATTTTAAAGGTGGTGTATTTTTAGAGGGGGTGGATTTTTACAGGGGGTGTATTTTTACAGGGGGTGTAATTTTAAAGGTGGTGTATTTTTAGAGGGGGTGGATTTTTACAGGGGGTGTAATTTTTACAGGGGGTGTTATTTTTACAGGGGTGTATTTTTACAGGGGGTGTATTTTTACAGGGGGTGTATTTTTACAGGGGGTGTATTTTTACAGGGGGTGTATTTTTACAGTTGGTGTATTTTTACAGGGGGTGTATTTTTACAGGGGGTGTATTTTTACAGGGGGTGTATTTTTACAGGGGGTGTATTTTTACAGGGGGTGTATTTTTACAGGGGGTGTATTTTTACAGGGGGTGTATTTTTACAGAGGGTGTATTTTTACAGCGGGTGTATTTTTACAGGGGGTGTATTTTTACAGGGGGTGTAATTTTCCAGGGGGTGTAATTTTTACAGGGGGTGTATTTTTACAGGGGGTGTATCTTTACAGGGGGTGTATTTTTACTGGGGGTGTATTTTTACAGGAGGTGTATTTTACAGGGGGTGTATTTTTACAGGGGGTGTATTTTAACAGGGGGTAAATTTTAACAGGGGGTGTATTTTTACAGGGGGTGTTTTTTTACAGGGGGTGTTTTTTTACAGGGGGTGTATTTTTACAGGGGGTGTATTTTTACAGGGGGTGTATTTTTACAGGGGGTGTATTATTACAGGGGGTGTATTTTTACAGGGGGTGTATTTTTACAGGTTGTGTATTTTTACAGGGGGTGTATTTTTACAGGGGGTGTATTTTTACAGGGGGTGTTTTTTTACAGGGGGTGTACTTTTACAGGGGGTGTATTTTTACAGGGGTGTATTTTTACAGGGGTGTATTATTACAGGGGGTGTATTTTTACAGGGGGTGTATTTTTACAGGGGGTGTATTTTTACATGGGTGTATTTTTACAGGGGGTGTATTTTTACAGGGGGTGTATTTTTACAGGGGGTGTATTTTTACAGGGGGTGTAATTTTACAGGGGGTGTATTTTTACAGGGGTTGTATTTTTACAGGGGGTGTATTTTTACAGGGGGTGTATTTTTACATGGGGTGTATTTTTACAGGGGGTGTAATTTTACAAGGGGTGTAATTTTTACAGGGGGTGTATTTTTACAGGGGGTGTATTTTTACAGGGGGTGTATTTTTACAGGGGGTGTAATTTTAAAGGTGGTGTATTTTTAGAGGGGGTGGATTTTTACAGGGGGTGTATTTTTACAGGGGGTGTAATTTTAAAGGTGGTGTATTTTTAGAGGGGGTGGATTTTTACAGGGGGTGTAATTTTTACAGGGGGTGTTATTTTTACAGGGGTGTATTTTTACAGGGGGTGTATTTTTACAGGGGGTGTATTTTTACAGGGGGTGTATTTTTACAGGGGGTGTATTTTTACAGTTGGTGTATTTTTACAGGGGGTGTATTTTTACAGGGGGTGTATTTTTACAGGGGGTGTATTTTTACAGGGGGTGTATTTTTACAGGGGGTGTATTTTTACAGGGGGTGTATTTTTACAGGGGGTGTATTTTTACAGGGGGTGTATTTTTACAGAGGGTGTATTTTTACAGCGGGTGTATTTTTACAGGGGGTGTATTTTTACAGGGGGTGTAATTTTCCAGGGGGTGTAATTTTTACAGGGGGTGTATTTTTACAGGGGGTGTATCTTTACAGGGGGTGTATTTTTACTGGGGGTGTATTTTTACAGGAGGTGTATTTTACAGGGGGTGTATTTTTACAGGGGGTGTATTTTAACAGGGGGTAAATTTTAACAGGGGGTGTATTTTTACAGGGGGTGTTTTTTTACAGGGGGTGTTTTTTTACAGGGGGTGTATTTTTACAGGGGGTGTATTTTTACAGGGGGTGTATTTTTACAGGGGGTGTATTATTACAGGGGGTGTATTTTTACAGGGGGTGTATTTTTACAGGTTGTGTATTTTTACAGGGGGTGTATTTTTACAGGGGTTGTATTTTTACAGGGGGTGTACTTTTACAGGGGGTGTATTTTTACAGGGGGTGTATTTTACAGGGGGTGTATTTTTACAGGGGGTGTATTTTTCCAGGGGGTGTATTTTTACAGGGGGTGTATTTTTACTGGGGGTGTATTTTTACAGGAGGTGTATTTTACAGGGGGTGTATTTTTACAGGGGGTGTATTTTAACAGGGGGTGTATTTTTACAGGGGGTGTATTTTAACAGGGGGTGTATTTTTACAGGGGGTGTTTTTTTACAGGGGGTGTATTTTTACAGGTTGTGTATTTTTACAGGGGGTGTATTTTTACAGGGGGTGTAATTTTACAGGGGGTGTATTTTTACAGGGGTTGTATTTTTACAGGGGGTGTACTTTTACAGGGGGTGTATTTCTACAGGGGGTGTATTTTTACAGGGGGTGTAATTTTCCAGGGGGTGTAATTTTTACAATGGGTGTATTTTTACAGGGGGTGTACTTTTACAGGGGGTGTATTTTTAGAGGGGGTGGATTTTTACAGGAGGTGTATTTTACAGGGGGTGTATTTTTACAGGGGGTGTATTTTAACAGGGGGTGTATTTTTACAGGGGGTGTATTTTAACAGGGGGTGTATTTTTACAGGGGGTGTTTTTTTACAGGGGGTGTATTTTTACAGGTTGTGTATTTTTACAGGGGGTGTATTTTTACAGGGGGTGTAATTTTACAGGGGGTGTATTTTTACAGGGGTTGTATTTTTACAGGGGGTGTACTTTTACAGGGGGTGTATTTCTACAGGGGGTGTATTTTTACAGGGGGTGTAATTTTCCAGGGGGTGTAATTTTTACAATGGGTGTATTTTTACAGGGGGTGTACTTTTACAGGGGGTGTATTTTTAGAGGGGGTGGATTTTTACAGGGGGTGTAATTTTTACAGGGGGTGTTATTTTTACTGGGGGTGTATTTTTAAAGGGGGTGTATTTTTACAGGGGGTGTATTTTTACAGGAGGTGGATTTTACAGGGGGTGTATTTTTATAGGGGGTGTATTTTAACAGGGGGTGTATTTTTACAGGGGGTGTTTTTTTACAGGGGGTGTATTTTTACAGGGGGTGTATTTTTACAGGGGTGTATTTTTACAGGGGTGTATTATTACAGGGGGTGTATTTTTACAGGGGGTGTATTTTTACAGGGGGTGTATTTTTACATGGGTGTATTTTTACAGGGGGTGTATTTTTACAGGGGGTGTATTTTTACAGGGGGTGTATTTTTACAGGGGGTGTAATTTTACAGGGGGTGTATTTTTACAGGGGTTGTATTTTTACAGGGGGTGTATTTTTACAGGGGGTGTATTTTTACATGGGGTGTATTTTTACAGGGGGTGTAATTTTACAAGGGGTGTAATTTTTACAGGGGGTGTATTTTTACAGGGGGTGTATTTTTACAGGGGGTGTATTTTTACAGGGGGTGTAATTTTAAAGGTGGTGTATTTTTAGAGGGGGTGGATTTTTACAGGGGGTGTAATTTTTACAGGGGGTGTTATTTTTACTGGGGGTGTATTTTTAAAGGGGGTGAATTTTTACAGGGGGTGTATTTTTACAGGGGTGTATTTTTACAGGGGGTGTAATTTTTACAGGGGTTATAATTTTTACAGGGGTTATAATTTTTACAGGGGGTGTATTTTTACAAGGGGTGTATTTTTACAGGGGGTGTATTTTTACAGGGGGTGTATTTTTACAGGGGGTGTATTTTTACAGGAGGTGTATTTTTACAGGGGGTGTATTTTTACAGGGGGTGTATTTTTACAGGGGGTGTAATTTTACAGGGGGTGTATTTTTACAGGGGGTGTATTTTTACAGGGGGTGTATTTTTACAGGGGGTGTATTTTTACAGGGGGTGTATTTTTACAGGGGGTGTATTTTTACAGGGGGTGTATTTTTACAGGGGGTGTATTTTTACAGGGGGTGTATTTTTACAGGGGTTGTATTTTTACAGGGGTTGTATTTTTACAGGGGATGTACTTTTACATGGGGTGTATTTTTACAGGGGGTGTAATTTTACAAGGGGTGTAATTTTTACAGGGGGTGTATTTTTACAGGGGGTGTAATTTTAAAGGTGGTGTATTTTTAGAGGGGGTGGATTTTTACAGGGGGTGTAATTTTTACAGGGGGTGTTATTTTTACTGTGGGTGTATTTTTACAGGGGGTGTATTTTTACAGGGGGTGTATTTTTACAGGGGTGTATTTTTACAGGGGGTGTAATTTTTACAGGGGGTGTAATTTTTACAGGGGGTGTATTTTTACAGGGGGTGTATTTTTACAAGGGGTGTATTTTTACAGGGGGTGTATTTTTACAGGGGGTGTAATTTTTACAGGGGGTGTATTTTTACAGGGGGTGTATTTTTACAGGGGGTGTAATATTAAAGGTGGTGTATTTTTACAGGGGGTGTATTTTTACAGGGGGTGTAATTTTTACAGGGGGTGTATTTTTACAGGGGGTGTAATTTTTACAGGGGGTGTTATTTTTACTGGGGGTGTATTTTTACAGGGGTGTATTTTTACAGGGGGTGTATTTTTACAGGGGGTGTAAAAATACACCCCCTGTAAAAAATACACCCCCTGTAAAAATTACACCCCTTGTAAAATTGCACCCCCTGTAAAAATACAGCCCTTGTAAAAATACACCCCCTGAAAAAATACACCCCCTGTAAAAATACACCCCCTGTAAAAATACACCCCCTGTAAAAATACACCCCCCTGTAAAAAATACACCCCCTGTAAAAATTACACCCCTTGTAAAATTGCACCCCCTGTAAAAATACACCCCCTGTAAAAATACACCCCCTGTAAAAAATACACCCCCTGTAAAAATACACCCCCTGTAAAAATACACCCCCTGTCACCCCCTGTAAAAATACACCCCCTGTAAAAATACACCCCCTGTAAAAATACACCCCCTGTAAAAATACACCCCCTGTAAAAATACACCCCCTGTAAAAATACACCTCCTGTAAAAGTACACCCCCTGTAAAAATACAACCCCTGTAAAAATACACCCCCTGTAAAAATACACCCCCTGTAAAAATACACCCCCTGTAAAAATACACCCCCTGTAAAAATACACCCCCTGTAAAAATACACCCCCTGTAAAAATACACCCCCTGTAAAAATACACCTCCTGTAAAAGTACACCCCCTGTAAAAATACACCCCCTGTAAAAATACACCCCCTGTAAAAATACACCCCCTGTAAAAATACACCTCCTGTAAAAGTACACCCCCTGTAAAAATACAACCCCTGTAAAAATACACCCCCTGTAAAATTACACCCCCTGTAAAAATACACCCCCTGTAAAAATACACAACCTGTAAAAATACACCCCCTGTAAAAATACACCCCCTGTAAAAATACACCCCCTGTAATAATACACCCCCTGTAAAAATACACCCCCTATAAAAATACACCACCTGTAAAAATACACCCCCTGTAAAATACATCCCCTGTAATAATACACCCCCTGTAAGAATGCACTCCCTGTAAAAATACAACCCCTGTAAAAATACACCCCCTGTAAAATAACACCCCCCGTAAAAATACACCCCCTGTAAAAATACACCCCCTGTAAAAATACACCCCCTGTAAAAATACACCCCCTGTAAAAATACACCCCCTGTAAAAATTACACCCCCTGTAAAAATACAATCCCTGTAAAAATACACCCCCTGTAAAAATACACCCCCAGTAAAAATACACCCCCTGTAAAAATTACCCCCCTGTAAAATTACACCCCCTGTAAAAATACACCCCCTGTAAAAATACACCCCCTGTAAAAATACACCCCCTGTAAAAATACACCCCCTGTAAAAATACACCCCCTGTAAAAATTACACCCCTAGTAAAATTACACCCCCTGTAAATATTCCCCCCTTGTAAAAATACACCCCTGTAAAAATACACCCCTGTAAAAATACACCCCTGTAAAAATACACCCCCTGTAAAAATACACCCCCTGTAAAAATACACCCCCTGTAAAAATACACCCCCTGTAAAAATACACCCCCTGTAAAAATACATCCCCTGTAAAAATACACCCCCTGTAAAAAATACACCCCCTGTAAAAAATACACCCCCTGTAAAAATTACACCCCTTGTAAAATTGCACCCCCTGTAAAAATACACCCCCTGTAAAAATACACCCCCTGTAAAAATACACCCCCTGTAAAAAATACACCCCCTATAAAAATACACCCCTGTAAAAATACACCCCCTGTAAAAATACACCCCCTGTAAAAATACACCCCCTGTAAAAATACACCCCCTGTAAAAATACACCCCCTGTAAAAATACATCCCCTGTAAAAATACACCCCCTGTAAAAAATACACCCCCTGTAAAAAATACACCCCCTGTAAAAATTACACCCCTTGTAAAATTGCACCCCCTGTAAAAATACACCCCCTGTAAAAATACACCCCCTGTAAAAATACACCCCCTGTAAAAATACACCCCCTGTAAAAATACATCCCCTGTAAAAATACACCCCCTGTAAAAAATACACCCCCTGTAAAAAATACACCCCCTGTAAAAATTACACCCCTTGTAAAATTGCACCCCCTGTAAAAATACACCCCCTGTAAAAATACACCCCCTGTAAAAATACACCCCCTGTAAAATATACACCCCCTGTAAAAATACACCCCTGTAAAAATACACCCCCTGTCACCCCCTGTAAAAATACACCCCCTGTAAAAATACACCCCCTGTAAAAATACACCCCCTGTAAAAATACAGCCCTTGTAAAAATACACCCCCTGTAAAAATACACCCCCTGTAAAAATACACCCCCTGTAAAAATACACCCCCTGTAAAAATACACCCCCTGTAAAAATACACCCCCTGTAAAAATACACCCCCTGTAAAAATACACCCCCTGTAAAAATACACCCCCTGTAAAAATACACCCCCGGTAAAAATACACCCCCTGTAAAATACATCCCCTGTAATAATACACCCCCTGTAAAAATACACCCCCTGTAAAAATACAACCCCTGTAAAAATACAACCCCTGTAAAAATTAACCCCCAGTAAAAATACACCCCCTGTAAAAATACACCCCCTGTAAAAATACACCCCCTGTAAAAATACACCCCCTGTAAAAATACACCCCCTGTAAAAATACACCCCCTATAAAAATACACCCCCTGTAAAAATACACCCCCTGTAAAAATTACACCCCCTGTAAAATTACACCCCCTGTAAAAATACACCCCCTGTAAAAATACACCCCCTGTAAAAATACACCCCCTGTAAAAATTACACCCCCAGTAAAATTACACCCCCTGTAAAAATTCCCCCCTTGTAAAAATACACCCCTGTAAAAATACACCCCCTGTAAAAATACACCCCCTGTAAAAATACACCCTCTGTAAAAATACACCCCTGTAAAAATACACCCCCTGTAAAAATACACCCCCTGTAAAAAAACACCCCCTGTAAAAATACACCCCCTGTTAAAATACACCCCCTATAAAAATACACCCCCTGTAAAAATACACCCCCTGTAAAAATTACACCCCCTGTAAAATTACACCCCCTGTAAAAATACACCCCCTGTAAAAATACACCCCCTGTAAAAATACACCCCCTGTAAAAATTACACCCCCAGTAAAATTACACCCCCTGTAAAAATTCCCCCCTTGTAAAAATACACCCCTGTAAAAATACACCCCCTGTAAAAATACACCCCCTGTAAAAATACACCCCCTGTAAAAATACACCCCCTGTAAAAATACACCCCCTGTAAAAATACACCCCCTGTAAAAATACAGCCCTTGTAAAAATACACCCCCTGTAAAAATACACCCCCTGTAAAAATACAGCCCTTGTAAAAATACACCCCCTGTAAAAATACACCCCCTGTAAAAATACACCCGATGTAAAAATACACCCCCTGTAAAAATACACCCCCTGTAAAAAATACACCCCCTGTAAAAAATACACCCCCTGTAAAAATTACACCCCTTGTAAAATTGCACCCCCTGTAAAAATACACCCCTGTAAAAAATACACCCCCTGTAAAAATACACCCCCTGTAAAAATACACCCCCTGTAAAAATACACCCCCTGTAAAAATACACCCCCTGTAAAAATTACACCCCCAGTAAAATTACACCATCTGTAAAAATTCCCCCCTTGTAAAAATACACCCCTGTAAAAATACACCCCCTGTAAAAATACACCCCCTGTAAAAATACACCCCCTGTAAAAATACACCCCCTGTAAAAAATACACCCCCTGTAAAAATACACCCCCTGTAAAAATACACCCCCTGTAAAAATACACCCCCTGTAAAAATTACACCCCTAGTAAAATTACACCCCCTGTAAAAATTCCCCCCTTGTAAAAATACACCCCTGTAAAAATACACCCCCTGTAAAAATACACCCCCTGTAAAAATACACCCCCTGTAAAAATACAGCCCTTGTAAAAATACACCCCCTGTAAAAATACACCCCCTGTAAAAATACACCCCCTGTAAAAAATACACCCCCTGTAAAAAATACACCCCCTGTAAAAATTACACCCCTTGTAAAATTGCACCCCCTGTAAAAATACACCCCCTGTAAAAAATACACCCCCTGTAAAAAATACACCCCCTGTAAAAAATACACCCCCTGTAAAAAATACACCCCCTGTAAAAAATACACCCCCTGTAAAAATACACCCCCTGTAAAAATACACCCCTTGTAAAAATACACCCCCTGTAAAAATACACCCCCTGTAAAAATACACCCCCTGTAAAAATACACCCCCTGTAAAAATACACCCCCTGTAAAAATACACCCCTGTAAAAAAACACCCCCTGTAAAAATACAGGAAAATTGAGACTTGGAATTTTTGAGATTTGAGATTTTTGAGATTTGAGATTTTTGAGATTTGAGATTTTTGAGATTTGAGATTTTTGAGATTTGAGATTTTTGAGATTTGAGATTTTTGAGATTTGAGATTTTTGAGATTTGAGATTTTTGAGATTTGAGATTTTTGAGATTTGAGATTTTTGAGATTTTTGAGATTTTTGAGATTTGAGATTTGAGATTTTTGAGATTTGAGATTTTTGAGATATTTGAGATTTTTGAGATGGGGAAAATTGAGATGGGGAAAATTGAGATGGGGAAAATTGAGATGGGGAAAATTGAGATGGGGAAAATTGAGATGGGGAAAATTGAGATGGGGAAAATTGAGATGGGGAAAATTGAGATGGGGAAAATTGAGATGGGGAAAATTGAGATGGGGAAAATTGAGATGGGGAAAATTGAGATGGGGAAAATTGAGATGGGGAAAATTGAGATGGGGAAAATTGAGATGGGGAAAATTGAGATGGGGAAAATTGAGATGGGGAAAATTGAGATGGGGAAAATTGAGATGGGGAAAATTGAGATGGGGAAAATTGAGATGGGGAAAATTGAGATGGGGAAAATTGAGATGGGGAAAATTGAGATGGGGAAAATTGAGATGGGGAAAATTGAGATGGGGAAAATTGAGATGGGGAAAATTGAGATGGGGAAAATTGAGATGGGGAAAATTGAGATGGGGAAAATTGAGATGGGGAAAATTGAGATGGGGAAAATTGAGATGGGGAAAATTGAGATGGGGAAAATTGAGATGGGGAAAATTGAGATGGGGAAAATTGAGATGGGGAAAATTGAGATGGGGAAAATTGAGATGGGGAAAATTGAGATGGGGAAAATTGAGATTGGGAAAATTGAGATTGGGAAAATTGAGATTGGGAAAATTGAGATTGGGAAAATTGAGATTGGGAAAATTGAGATTGGGAAAATTGAGATTGGGAAAATTGAGATTGGGAAAATTGAGATTGGGAAAATTGAGATTGGGAAAATTGAGATTGGGAAAATTGAGATTGGGAAAATTGAGATTGGGAAAATTGAGATTGGGAAAATTGAGATTGGGAAAATTGAGATTTGGAAAATTGAGATTTGGAAAATTGAGATTTGGAAAATTGAGATTTTTGAGATTTGGAAAATTGAGATTTTTGAGATTTGGAAAATTGAGATTTTTGAGATTTGGAAAATTGAGATTTTTGAGATTTGGAAAATTGAGATTTTTGAGATTTGGAAAATTGAGATTTTTGAGATTTGGAAAATTGAGATTTTTGAGATTTGGAAAATTGAGATTTTTGAGATTTGGAAAATTGAGATTTTTGAGATTTGGAAAATTGAGATTTTTGAGATTTGGAAAATTGAGATTTTTGAGATTTGGAAAATTGAGATTTTTGAGATTTGGAAAATTGAGATTTTTGAGATTTGGAAAATTGAGATTTTTGAGATTTGGAAAATTGAGATTTTTGAGATTTGGAAAATTGAGATTTTTGAGATTGGGAAAATTGAGGTTTTTGAGATTGGGAAAATTGAGGTTTTTGAGATTGGGAAAATTGAGGTTTTTGAGATGTGGAAAATTGAGATTTTTGAGATTTGGAAAATTGAGATTTTTGAGATTTGGAAAATTGAGGTTTTTGAGATTTGGAGAATTGAGGTTTTTGAGATTTGGAGAATTGAGGTTTTTGAGATTTGGAGAATTGAGATTTTTGAGATTTGGAAAATTGAGGTTTTTGAGATTTGGAAAATTGAGATTTTTGAGATTTGGAAAATTGAGGTTTTTGAGATTTGGAAAATTGAGGTTTTTGAGATTTGGAAAATTGAGATTATTGAGATTTGGAAAATTGAGATTATTGAGATTTGGAAAATTGAGATTTTTGAGATTTGGAAAATTGAGGTTTTTGAGATTTGGAAAATTGAGATTATTGAGATTTGGAAAATTGAGATTATTGAGATTTGGAAAATTGAGGTTTTTGAGATTTGGATAATTGAGATTTTTGAGATTTATTTTACAGGGGGTGTATTATTTTTTTTTACAATGGGTACCCCTTGTAAAATTTTTGATTATTTATTTCACAGGGGGTGTATTATTTTTTTACAAGGGGTACCCCTTGTAAAATTTTTGATTATTTATTTTACAGGGGGTGTATTATTTTTTTTACAATGGGTACCCCTTGTAAAATTTTTGATTATTTATTTTACATGGGGTGTATTATTTTTTTTACAAGTGGTACCCCTTGGAAAAATGTAGATTTTTTTTTTTTTTTGTTATTTTTTTCCAAGGGGTACTGCAAGGGGTTTTAAGCGGATTTAATTCCCTCCTCTCAAATAATATTTAATAGAAAACCTTTTTTTGGCCATAGCGGGAAATTGGCTTCTATTAGAAATTGGGAGTTATGGGAACTTTGCCAGATTTTAGTGTTCGGCTCCAACCACCAGGATCGCCGCGATCGCGCGGAGTCACTTCTATTATTCTATAGCATGGAGATTCCAATCTATATACGTTAGCTATTTTATATATTGTCTGAACATAGCCTCCTCTAGCTATGCTATCGCGAGCGCAGCCGAAGCGCGTTATCGAGGAGGCTATGGTCTGACCAAGGAGGATTAGACAAGGAGAAGAAATGTGGGGACGGCGCGGTTCCTACTGCGTCGGCCTAAACTCCCACTCTGGGAGAACGGGGGTAGAGACGATTCGTGGTAAAATGTTGTCGCGTGGGTAAAACGAATCCTTTATGAGACGCGCTAGCTAGCGACCACGTGACAACAGTTTACCTCGAGAATTTCCTATCCCCCCTTTCCAGCCGAGTGGGAGGTTGGCTCTTCTCTCTCTAACCATAGCCTCCTCGATCACGCGCTTCGGCTGCGCTCGCGCTATAGAAGCCCCGGCAATCGGCCGAAATCCGCGAATAAATGAATTCTCGAGATTTACAAAACTCCCCCAAACTGATGCACGTCTCAAAGGGGGGAAACTGACCAAATATGAAGGGTTTTGCCCTTTTCAGGTCTTTAATGATTTTTAAAAGCCACAATTAAAATATATGTTTTGCAAATTAGTTTATTTTATCTCCCTAACCAGGTTTCATAATTTTAGGGTGATTAGTTTTTAAGTAAAAAATTAAATATCAACGTAAGATTGTAGCGTGTGCAAAGCTTTACCGCGTGCTTAATCATTAACTCGGGTAAGTTTTGAAATTTTGGGAGAGAAGTTTTCCTGCCATTTTCCAAATGCCATACATAGGTATTTAACTATAATGATAATAGATTAGTGTTAATCTACTCTCATTATAGTTAAATAACTATGTATGGCGTTTTGAAAACGGCAAAAAAACTTCTCTCCCAAAATTTCACAACTTACACGCTACCACCTTACATTGATAATTAATTTTTAAATTTATCACCCTAAAATTATGAAATCTGGTTAGGGAAATATTTCGCCTTACAACCCTAGATTAGATTAAATAACTAGGTTTGGAAAAAATGTTGTTCGGGGCAATCTTATATTGGTATAGTTTTATAAATATATTTTTTACAACATATTGATACTACTACTATCTGATCATAGGTTAAGATGGTGGTGAATGTTTTAAATTTAAAGAGAATCTCAAATTATTTGGAGACTCTCATTCCACAATGCTATTGTTTATGAAAATATTAAGGGATTTCTTACAAGTTAGTGTACAAGAATGTGATGTACTACTAGGAAATAAATACCCATCATAGAGCTCTCAAAATTTTTAGACAACTGTATCCTACGAAAAGACAAGAGAAGACCGCCGTATTTAGATTTTCGCGCCGAAACAGGGAAGAGTGGTTTGAAAACAGAGTTGTCCCGAATAGACGATAACATAAATTCCGACTACGTCTCAACCTTGAAAAAAATGTCCCATCTTCCGTATAAACGGGTTCTATTTAACGGCTCTTTTTGTTAGTTTCAAGGCTGGAAAAGTATAGAAAATCCTACACTTTGTACCAGCCTTGAAAAAAGGGACCATCATCAACACAAACGGGTGCTTTTTAACGGTTCTTTTATTCGTTTCCAAGATTATTTTATAATAAGGCCTATTACTCGGCTTCAAAATTTAGTAATTTCTCTCTCTTATCAATTCTCACAATTGCAACCTTATTAATTTTAACACTTGTTTTTGAGTAAAATAGTATATTGTCATAGAATAAAAATCAAATCAGAGGATGAAATTAGAATATAAGTTTATAAATAGCATCTACAGCGTGACTGCAGGGCCTGTGTTAATGGATCAATGCTTTAGATGTAAAAAGAACCCCGCGCAATAGGTGAAACCCGCAAAAAGCTCCGTCAGTAAAGAAAAATAATAGGTTCGCTAGTTTCAACAATTATTAACGGCAAATCTGTAATTCTCAAAGGCTTGGAATTAATTTGTAAATTATCCGTACATACTTAATTAGATGTGGTTAAAAAATCAGGAAACTGGAGCGTAAATTTAAAACTTTAGACAAGAATTTGTTTCTCCCCTCGACTTTTCCCCCCTACATTTTAGTGCTTTTTCGCGCCGTCTTTTGGGGGAGTTTTAATTTCCCATTTATTCTCTCAAACACATGTTAATTTTTTTCTTTGCCGGGGCTTCTATAGCGCGAGCGCAGCCGAAGCGCGTGATCGAGGAGGCTATGCTCTAACTCAACGCAGCCCCACATTTCCTCTCCTTGTCTAATCCTCCTTGGTCTGACTAAACGTGGTTTCTAACAGCCTCAGGTAGTCTGTGCTCTCAGTGCTCTGTGGTTTAAGCTGACTTGAATTTTCTTCTGTGATTCTATCGTTGTTTTAAAGACTATCTAATGTTTCTAATAGCACTAACTGGTAGGTTGGTAGGGTTGCTAACACCTGCTCGAACCTTTTTGTTTCTTGTTACATTAAATCGATGGTATTGGGCCTTTGCTTTTATTGTCTATTTTTTAGGTGGTATAGCATCAGGCAAAACAACTGTATGTGATCTAATTAAAAAACTTGGCATCCCCGTTATTGATGCCGACGAAATTGCCAGAAAAGGTGAATTAAAAATTCCCTTAAAGGGATAGTACCACAATCGGGTTAAAAATTAATTGGGACTGTTACCGACTTAAATTTTTACGTGGTATATCTTGTTAACAGTGGTTGAACCAGGTTCTGGAGTATTTAATGCCATTTGTAATCATTTTGGATCTAATATACTGGATGTAAATGGAGATTTGGATAGGAAAAAACTGGCTGATATTGTATTTAACAATGAAATGAAAAGAAAAGAGTTAAACAGGATTACACATCCAGCAATAACTCGTCAAATACTTCTCAAATGCTTAATTTATTTTTTGAAAGGTTAGTAAGTTACGTCTTACCACACCCCCAAGGTTTTTATAATATGTAAAACCCTGGTAACACTTAAATTTCAAGTCTCCCTTCTTTAAATAAAATAAGGGAAAATTAAATATATTTAGTTGGGGTTTTTAAATGATGAATTTAAACCCATTTTTAAAACCACGCTCCGTTTTAGGAGAAGCGTATGTCATTTTGGATCTTCCGTTGTTTTTCGAGTCAGCCAAGATGAAATCCTTTATTAGTAAAGTTATCGTTGTCTATTGGTAAAGCTAAAAGTTGCGAAAGAAAATTTTGGTGTTATATACAAGGGTAACTAATAATTCAAACTTATTTATTGGATAGCGAGCCTGAGCAACAACTAGAGCGATTAATGAGAAGGAATGACTTCACTTTGGAAGAAGCCAAATCGAGGATAGAATCGCAAATGCCCATTTGCAAAAAGAGAGAGATGGCGGATTATGTCATAAGCAATGATTCGGAAATAAAAAATTTGACCAATCAAGTTACCAAAGTTATTAAAGAACTGAATAGCTCGAACTTACATTGGAAAGCGAGGTTACTCTGTCTTTTAATTGTATCTAGTATTGTGTTAGTTATTTGGCAAATTTTCATCTTGTTAAAATGATTTGGCCGACCATAGAATTTGACGATTGATTTCATATTGTATATTTGTAATATTAAAGGTTAATAAATTACATTATTTTGGCGATAATTGAGTTTTTAACGGATACTAGGATCTAAAAATGGAACAGCGGGCTTCAATCTGGTTTCTAGAATAGCCTAAAGTTCCAATTTTATAACCACCACCATAAAACCAGTATTTGACCCAAAAATTTTAACTTATATAAATAATTAACAAGCTAAAATTAAATACGAATCCCATTTATTTTTTACGAGCAATTGGAGGTAAATTTTTGATACTCTAGTATTTCTCGAGTAATAGAAATTTGGTCCGCCGAGTATTGAGGCGAGTACTCGAGTAATTGTCGAGTATAGAGTACTCGCACAGCCCTACCTTGCACCATACAACAATAGATAAAAAATTAAGATTGGGTGACACTAAATTTTAAAGCGTAAATTTAATTTAGTCACTTTCTTACGTTACATATTGAATATTTTTATTGAACACTTTTGCGTTCTCTCCACACTTTAAAATCACAAGCGAGAGTAATTTTTAATAGATGAGACAATTTAAAGGAGAGAGTCTACACGTATATACGTTTTATATTTAATGCTCGTTAATGAGTCCCAAATCATTTTTGGGTCAAAATAAAATTTAAATAGATGCCTATCAAAGTTAATAAACTTTTTTTTTAACGATGACAGGTGTTATATTATAAATAATATACAGCATTACTCTCTAAAATTAAATCTCAACATTATATTTAGCTGTTTTTTGGGAATAATTGGTGTTAAGTTTGGAACTTTTACAGGGAGGAATAGTTTCACCATAATACATGTATTTTGTTTCGAAGTTTTAGCATAGAATGTTCCCTTAGAAACAAAACAAGGTACGAAACAAAAATAAAAAAGAAAAAAAAGAGGCGTGTACCACTCAGAAGTTGTTGAATTCTGTGCTGCCAAGATAACATAACACAAAAACATCAGTTTTTATTTTGATACCATGTTTTTCCTGAAAAAATCATAATAGAAAGTTTCTAAGTCTTTTTATCACTAATATTTTTCACAAAGCGAGATTTGTTAGTTAACTTTAAAAGCGTTCAGGGGGGGCGATTATATTTAATATCGACGTAGTGCTGAGCATCTTAAAAGTAGGCAATTTTAATGTCCCATGTTGTGTTGCATCGGACGCATGCTTTGGGTCATAATAGGGTAAGAGACGAGATTCGTCGAGGGGGTGCTCATGGTCATCATACTAGGAGCCAAGGAAACCGAGGGCATGGCGCCCATGGAACCCGGGGCCATAGAAACGGGAGCCATACCCTGCCCCATGGTGACGGGAACCCCCATGGAACCGGCCAATTCGGAAGCCATGCGAGAAGCTGTTAAATCTCCGCTATTCATGGACAATTGGGTCATGGATGCCATGGGGTTTCCCGCGCTCATGCCACTCATGGAATTCATAGACGGGCCAACGGTGGCCATGGCGTTTTGCTTGGTAAGTCGCAGTTGCGCATTTTGGTTGAGCAAAAAATCGTTGGTGGCTGTTAATTCAACAATCTGCTTCTTCATGTCGTCAATCTTCCGGCGAAGCAATATATTCTCCTCTTCGATCATTCGAAAATCGAAGGCTGGGTGATGACCCAGCATCCCGATACTATCCCCCACACCACTCCCGCCGTTCCCGGGTCCTCCCATTAAGGGAGGCGGTCGACCGTAAGGGTCGTCAAAAGCGCGGCGCTTAGGTTCGGGTTCAAAGTTGTCATACGCGTTGAATCTATCGTAGCGATCGACAAAGCGGTCACGCCGGCCTCTGGCCCCACCTAGATCCGCATCAAACTCTGGTTCATTTTGCAAATGGCGGAATTTACAGCGCCCCCCTCTCCGACAATCGCCTTTAAGATAATCTTTGCAGATAGGAACGTCAGATTTTCCCGAGAGTCCATCGCCGGAGCTACTACTTTTACCCATTACTCCGTTTATAACGCGCTTGGGTAGTTCGCCTGTGGCCAAGAACTCTTGCTCCTCTTGACGAGTACAATGCAAAAATTTACAATTTGGACGACGGCACTCGCGATTTTGATAATCGTGACAGAATTCCATTTTTTTCCCACCATTGTCCCCCTGTTGACCTTCGGGATGCTTGTATTTGCATAAAGCCCCGCGCCTGCAAACATTGCGCAGAAAATCGCGGCAAACGCTGCTATCTCCGTTTAAATGGGATTTCATATTATCGCCTTTTGAATCTCTACTTTCGTCGTCGGACATAACTGATGCGGAGGCGCGTTAATGATTAAAAGCTATATTCTTCGCAAAAAAGTATCTATCGCTAGCGGTAAATTCGATTATGGCGGACACAATCCTAACAAGAGGTCCAGCAAAGGCGGCTGTAAATAAAGACGCAAGATATAGCTTCCTACGGCTAATACTTTATTACTAATATGTAGGAACTAGGAAGGAGGCTTGTAAGTAATATGCAAAAAACGCAAATCGCTGATGGCCTATATCGCATTTTTGCTTGGCTGGGTTTATTAAAACGGGGAGACAATACCGTGTTTTATACTTTGAAAACTTAATAATTAAGGTTTGGGAAGGAACAGGGGGAGCTTAAGAGAGGAGAATAAACAATATATATATTTCAAATTCACTGGTAACTTGGTAAGTGGAAACATGGAAAGTCTGGAATAGAATTTTCAAACTTAAGCCTTGGCCTTACAGTTCTTAATGGATATTTTTATATTAAGCCTTCTCTTTACCAAATTTTGTACAAATAACTTCCAATATAGTATAGTCACAGTCAGAATGATGATGAATATTACCTGGTAACCGTTAATTTCCCATTTTTCTCCAGTTTTTGCGAGGAATCTATTTAAGGTCGGCCATCAAAGAAAATTCAGCGCAGCTGTGCTGTGACTGCTGTCTCTTCTCTTCACTGTAATGCGCCGCCGCATATTGAACCATAACCTTTGAGGCTGCCTTTGACCGCAAAAACGCAAGCAGACGATATGAAATTGCTTAATCCGGTTTGAGAACTGTCATAGTCTGTTAATGTGATAACTCTTAATTAGAAGTTTAGGACTATGGATAATAAGTTCGCTTTCCCAAGTTGTTCAACGTTCAATTTAAAAGAAGGAAGACACGTTAAACAACATCCACATCATTTAAAAGCTGCAATTTGCACTAACAGAGCAAAATATAGACAAGGGAGAAAAGATACCGCTGTCAAAGTAAAGTCCCCCCCCCCCCCCATTTTTAGGCTTTAATTAAAATCTATTTTTAATGTAAAATAAATTTTGCACTAAATTATAAAATAGGTTTACGCTATTAGCCAAGAATCGTATTACATTCTTGTGCAAAATGTACCAGCGATCGACATATCCGAAGAACTACAAAAACTATGTGAAACTTTTGGCAAAGTAGAATTTTTTATAAGAATTCCCGATTATCCCAGAGAGGATTTTACTGAAGTATATCTCGTTAAATACCAAAAAATTCAGGAAGCTAGGTCTCTAAATTTTACAATTTCAAAAGTTTATTTTATAAACCAAAATTATTTTTACTCACCTAGAGTCTCAAAGAAACAATTGGACGATAGGTCTTTTTTTGGTGGACTATTACACGTATGTTACGCTCCAGAATGCGAGTCTATCCACGAAACGAGAGCAAAAATAAACGAAAGAAAACGGATTGTTGCTGCTAGAATTAAAATGAGTACAAATTCCTCTAAAAATCATTTGTTTTATAAAAATTTATATTTTAAAACTTTCATAGTAAAAAATCCCGGATCTTTCGGTAAATATGTTCCTAAATCGAATCCTAAACCTTCAAATACTCTTCAAACATCGTCTACCGAGTCTCATCATACGATACAACCCGAAGCAACAACTAGTTCCAATTTAATAGGACCTATTATGGCAAATATAGCATCTTCGATAACAGAAAGCGAAAGTGTACAACCTAAACCTAATAACCCCGAGGAGACTTATATTTGGGCTGGTAAAGAATATACGGTACAAAGTGAAGAAGCTACAAATCACCTTAATAGTTCGGTAAAAAAGAAACTAGTCTACAAAACAACGGGAAGAAATTTAGTTCCCAGACAAATAACAAATCGAAAAGAAATTCTTGAAACCAAATCCATCTTGGCAACTCGGAAAAGAATTTCGGAGAAAATACTCAGTGTAATTATAATTAATTTTATTAATTGGGAGATGCCAGACTGTCATATTGGGGTGGAGAGTAAAATCTAGGCGTAATAAATTAAAACAATATCTTGCAGATAACACCAGCAAATCCTGAAGTGAAATTACGCAAGAAAACTTAAGTATATTTAAAACTTCCCTATATGTTTTCACTATTATTAATTTGCCGTTGTTTTAGGAGCCCAATATTATAATTGAACTTGACAAATATCTCGTTTCACGAAGAACGACTGGAAAATTATGAACATTTGCGATAAAAGTATCCTTATTAATAAAAAATAATGTTCAATGTAAACCCTAATATTATTTTAAGAAAAAAATATTATTAACCTTAATAAACAGTGATTTTCATTAAAAGACTTACCTTTTGGAAAAAAAAAAAACTGGCTGCTTCAATTTTGGTGAGTTTAAATATTTTAAACCCTATCGCAAACTTGGTTTTCAGGTTGCTGGATCGAAAATGAACTTTTCTTATTCCTGTAATTAAAAATAAAGAATATTTTTTTACATTTTTTGTATTTTTTTTTTTTTTTTAAATTTGCAGTGTTTTAAGCCTACATGGGTGGGTGGAATGGTTTTGGAAATAAATCCTAGACTTTTTTTGGGAGACCTCACTTCCATGTTTTTAGCTCCTTTTAATTGACCTCTCATTTATTTTGACCCCCTCCAAAGGGGGTAGGCAACCCAATCAGATATGTAAACGGGGATGATGAGCTCATGCCCAGTGGCGCCGTGGCGGCGATGTTTTATCTACCTTTGCTTAACTGATTCTGTGGTTGACTCCGCGATTTCCCGCCAAAAATTCTAACTTTTGAGGCACGATCTGTATTTTAGGTGCAAGGAACGTCTCCAACTAGTTTAAGTGTAGGGGGGCGGTCTTATCTACTTCTTCATATTTACTTCTGATCACAAGTAAAACGAGGGGGAGGTAGGGTGAGCCCATCTAGTTGGAATAAAATACATATTTGATTTAATTATGTAGATTTCTTCACTCTTAATTACGGTATATTTACTGCTTCAGAATTTAATGATTTGAGTCCAAAACCTTGATGACTTCGATAAAGTACGGATGTTAAGCTGAATAGGATTCAAATGTTGTTTTATTTTCGTCATTAACAACTGTTACAACCACCCAAGACAGAGGAACGGCACCTAGGCCATACATTTAAATAAAATTTAAATTATTTCAGAATTATGGGATTTTTTTTTTTTTTTTTTTAAAGTTGTCTTAATCTTTTTTACTTTATTTTTTTTTTAATCTTTCATTCTCATCTTTATAGGAACATGGGTGGTTTTATTTAAAGGGGGAGAGCAGGACCGGACACAATACTGTTTCCAACCTGTGGGTTTTTTGTTTTTTTTTACGCTTTACTCTACGCGCGAAATAATTTAACAAGTACCAGCTTGTAGCTTCTAAGCTTTATCTCTTTTTCTCTTAAATTCTTTTGTACAGTTATGAAAGACAAATGCTATAATAATAATAATAATTAATAATTTTCGCCTTTAATAGACTTGGAACAACAAGATTATTAAATTATAATAATAATTTTAAAATTAATTGAATGGCAGGATGGGGGCGTCGTTTTTCATTTTAGAAAAAGGTTTTTTTTAGAAGAATTTAACTAAACGTATCCCACATTAATGACATTTTTTTTTAACTCGGCATCCGTTGAAACATTTTTAAATATTTAACAACTTTTATCTCATTTTTTATTTCCTCTTTTTCAAACGCGGTTAATTTTTAATATCCCATTTAATTGTATATTTAATTTAACTTGAGGATTTTTTTTTTTGGAATTTTTACGAATTCTTTCTTAAAAACCAGTACAAAATTTGCGCCGAGTTAAAGTGTTGTTTCTTGGTGTGGTTTTATTTTTATTTAACTTTTTTTTTTACGATTTATTTTGTTTTATTTACCTAATATCTATTTTTTTTAAATATATTTAACACTAGAACGAGTATTTTTTTTTTTGTTTTCTTGTTTTAAAATACAGTTATTGTGGTAATAATAATAATACCCCATTATTTAATAAAAACGTGTTATGTAATGTATTTAATTATGAAATGAATCCAAAAATTACGAAAAATTGTCGTTTTGCAGAATTATTTTAGATTTTCATCAACTTCGAAAGAATTGAGTGTAATTTTGTTTGCTAATAAAAGCTCGAAATAAAAGTTCAAACAAGATGAGCCAGTCATATTAAACATTTTGGGAACAACTTAAGCCTTCAAAAGCAAGCAGCTCCATCTTTTGTTTGAATAACTATTCGATCGTTACCAAAAATGTTTCTATTAATTAAAATTATTCTAATTTCTGGAACTAGTGACCAAAAAATAGATAAATTTTATTTTTTAAACTTTTCTAGCGAGCTTCTAACGCGTGAATCTAATTTTATAATTATAAAATTCCATTTCTAAATTTGTCTCCGATAATTACTCAAAATTTTTATATATTTTACGTCGATTTTGTTTCGCTACTTTTATTTAACAATTGAGATTTGAAAGAAGCGAAGCATTCGAGTATTTTTTGAAGAATGTTTTCCGATATTAATCATTTCAAACGAAGTTGACGATTAGGTTATTTTTGTCTAGAGAGAAACGGCAACATTTTTCGAGTTGTTTTGTAACTTTATTTCAGGTGAAAAGGGTATTTTGTTTTCTCAATAAAATGGCACACGGCGGTTTACCCTGCACGTAATCTCGTGTTGTTGGCACTTGGGTCCCTTTACTTAGAATTAAAGGATATTATTTTGTTTCGGTTATATTATTTTCCGTTTATGAATAATTACGTATAGACCTACCGATTTTTGTTTTTATATAAAAAAGAGCCTGAATAAGATTTTTGTTAAGTTCTCTTCTTATTATTATTAATTTACGCTTTACCATTTAATCGTTAAAGGAAATGAATTTTCGTAGCACCTAAGGTTATTTATTTTTTTTTTTAAAGCTTTTATGGTTTAAAAACGGTTGGTTAAATCATTATAGAAGAAACAGCCTTAGTTTTTGTATTTTTGGATTCTTTGTTAAAGACAATTACGTTTTAATTTGAGACGGGAATGAATATGGAAACTTAATAGTTTAAAGTTTTCAAAAAGGAAGACTCCGCGTTAGTGGTTAACCAGTTTTTTTTTTTTTTGTTTTACCTATGAGGGGGAATTGATTAGTTTATTATTTTAAAACATCACGGTTTTGTCCGGTATTTTCTTAAAGAGTAAAAATTATTAAACGATAAAATGGGTTTATCGCGATTGAAGAAAAGTTTGGTAATTTTTTTTTTTTTTACTTGAATTTGACACGATTAGACTGAGCAGATGTAATGATAGCGTTTTTATCTTTTCCAATTTAACTAATTAGTAGAGCACCTAAATATTTATAATATTTATATATAATTTATAATTTTTCTCTTTCGCTTCTTTTGTTAATCGTTTTTTTTTTTTTTTTTTCTAATGAAAGTATATAATTGAAATAAAAAGTTGACGAAAACTTCTTCACCATCTCCTGGGTTCGAACGCGCTAAAGCGTTAATTTTTTTTTTTTTTTTCCCCAATTTATTTTTCTTTTTAAAATTTGGTTTCTGACTCGTGTTGGCTTTACGGTTTTATACTAGGAATTAGGTTGAGCATGTTGTATGGATAATATTTTTCGCATTCACTATTCTCTCTCTCGCTCTCTCTTTCTCTCCATTATTAAATATATTCGATAAAGTTTGTTTTTTATGTACGAATTTCATTCGCCGATATCTTTCTATAAGAATTAAACTTTTTGGATTAATTGAAACTCGAAGATGTTCGTTTTAATTTATCGGTTCTTGGAGGACGCGTCCGTCGTTTAGCCATTACGACCCGTTGATTGACAAAATTGCATTCGTTTTAGCACTGTGAGAGGTTTTAATTAGAACGGGCCCCATCGGTTTATTTAAATTTCAAAAATTATTATTATTTTTTGTTGGAATTTGATTTTAATATAAGAAAGAGCCGGCATTGACGGCGGTTTAACTCTCGGGTATATTCGTCGGACGGGGGCCCTTCGATCTTTCGAAAACTTTCTCTCTCTCGGTATCTTTTTCTTCAGCTGCTATTTAAGGGCCTCGAGCCTGGCGTCGAGATTGAAGGATCGGACGCGCGCTATCTCACAAGATGTCCGTTTCGAAAACTTTTCCCTGGTTGGAGTGAGCGACGTGGCTGATGTTTTTGGGACCTCCGCCGAAGGATCCGGGAGACTTCGCGTTAAGCGTGACGTGAGAACCGCCGCCGACGCCCGTCATGGCCAAATGGGTTAAAGATCCGGAAGCCGGGGTCAGGCTCAAAGCCGTTTTGGACAAGATGTTGCTCTCGCTGCCAGTCTTCTTCAAATCGCTGAGAGCGGAACTGCCCATGCGCGGCGGCGAAAAGCGTTGTAAAACTTGTCCCCGCTGCAATTGTTGCAACCTGGCGTATTGTTCCTGAAGCTGCTTTTGCTTGCGCAGAAGTTCCTGGTGTCGCTGTTCGAGCAATTCCTGCCTAGAACGCGGCGGCGTCGAGGGAGCCGATTTCTTATTGGCGGCCTCCATCTCGGATTGCTGGGCGGCGGCGGCCGCTTTACGCTCCGACTTGCTGCCTCCCTGCATGGCCAATTGAAGCCCCTCTTGCGAATTGACGCTCTCGCTGCTGCTGCTGTTGCTCGATAGCTGGTCTCGCCTAGAGTCGTCGTTAATGGCGCTCGTTTTTATGACGTTTTCGGCGTCTTCTTTCGAAGCCTGCCGACTGGAGAGACCGCGCTGCATGACGGGTTCTTGGGGGTTGTTCTTGGCCGGTTCCGAGTAGCTACGAACGTGTCCGTAGATGGCCGGGTCGCGCATGGATGTGGTGCCGTACGAGGAGGTGGGCGAGGTTAACGGGGAACGACTGGTGGTGCGCGGAGGGGGCGGCGGAGGAACTTTCTTGACGGGCAAGGCCGGTGGGTTGCCGCCACCGCCCGATTCGGTCCCGTTGATGACGGTGTGCTTGCCGCCCGAGCGAGAAAAGAGTTCCTGGGAAGCGTGTCGACCGTCGTTCGGTACCGGCGATAGAGAGGGAGAGAGAGCGTGCCTGTTGCCCGGATCCGTGACGCGGAGTTTGCCGGGCAGCGTCTGGGCGGCGCCGCTACCCGGCTTGGGCTGAATGGGCGGCGCGAACGTCTGGGATGGCGCGCGAACGGGGGAATCGGTTCCGCCGCCGCCGGAAGAATAGGAAGGCGCGCGACGCTGTTGCGACAAGGCCGAAGCGAGACTCGCTGTCGAGTCCCGCTTCGGGTCGCCCGGCTTCGTGAACGTCTGCAACTCGTCCAGCAGGGCGTCCAGAGCGTTTTCGGTGCGCGAAACCGCTCTCTGGTGGCCGTCCGGGGGAACGTGGATCACAGTATGAGGGTTTGAATCGATGGTCTGAAAAGCAAACAGTCGTCGAAGAACAATAATCACCAGCTTATCAGTGCCACGCGCCGAGTTACGAGAATATATTTAAACGCGCCCGCGCGTTAATAGAGAACCTCAACCGAGCGCGCGTCGACTCTCTCTTTTCCATTTAAAGCCTCGATCGAATTTTAAATTAAATTAAATTCAAATTAAAGTTAAATAAAGGCGTGTGAATCTTTTCGATTAATCGAAATCGAAAATAAATTAAAAAGAATAATAAGCTTATCGGTCATGCGAAGGAATAAATATTAAAAAGAGGAATCAGAAGAATGGCCATACAGAGGATATGAGATTTCGTAGCAAGCTTTGTACGAACAAGAATAACCAGGGGGTAATAGAGAAAAAGGGATATATCGTACGGAGACAAGTGTGTATATTAGTAGAGCCACCACCGCTTAAAATTACGGGGGTGCTGAGTTACGAGGCGCGGTCAATCGCGCCCAACCATACTAATCGGGCCCCAAATCATCCTCATAGGAGTCCAACGAAGACCAGGCGGTTCTCGTTTACTCTACCACGTAAGTATACGAATACAAAAATTATAAACTGGGACGATTTATTTACGGCAGTTGGTCACGGGTAACCAAAAGACTCAAAAATCAATTCCACCTCGAGTTGTCAGCATACGCGAGATTCCTCCACCTTAAAAGCCCTATCTGCTCTGACATTCTCTCTTACAAAATGCTCTTCCCTTACGCACACAACCTAGATTTTGCTGTACAGTTTGTTGTGGTCAACGTCGTCAACGACTTTAAAAGGGATTAAAAAAATCACAGATAATCACTTTAAAGTCCACCATTAAATCATATCTTTACCCTCGCTGACAATTCCAAGTGTCAATGACTATAGCAGAAGATTTTATTGGGGTAAGTACCACCGATACCTCCGTCTACAACCTGGTTCGGATGAGGCAACGGAGGAGTAAACCTGGAGGAATACCAGAGTTGCGTTATTCTAGAACCAAAATCTCCTGTTGTTATCACTCCACGTTCGCTGTTCCTTTGCCCAGAAACCATATACAAAAGGACTAGAAGAATGACTATAATGTTACGTCATTTAAAACGTCAGAGCGCCATCCTTCTAGTTCTACTGTACATATATATGACTCTGGTTCGCCTCATCGTTTGAACCAGGATTACGGAGGAAGTCATATTTGACAGCCTCGGACTAATGAGCAAAAGCCCTGTAAATTAAATCTTCACCGTTTGAAATATTTGTACCCGGAATTAGCTATTAACTATCCTAGGAACATGCCCATCATACGGAAAGATAAAAAAAAATTGTTCAAATTACAAAGAGCGAATAGAATAATAAAAGTGGGTAATGGGGGTCAGATTTTTTCGCGGACGAGACGCTAATTCCCCGATCAAATATAGATTTAATTAAAATCAAAAAAATAAATTAAAAATAAATGAAATATCAAGAAATGAAACGTAGAATAACGCATTCAAAATGGTAAAAGTGTCTTTTAGAGACCCCGACGACTACTTCTAACATTTCGACAAAAAACGGAACGTTCACAAAATGCTATTTTTTCTTTCCTCCGAAGTGTTTGGGGGTGTATTAATTTATGTTCAAGGATTATATAGATAACGTTACAATATACAGAAGCAAATATATATTCTAAAACTATTAAAAAGACCGTATGACGCGTGGGCTTTGCGGGATGTACGTCACATCGAAGATTTTACAAAAAATTTCGGGTTTTAATTTTGGACAAAAACGTCTAATAACAAAAATACTGGGGTTTTCACGTTTGCTCGAAGTAAAAAAAGCCAAAAAAAGCGGGCACAAAAATATATGCGGAGCTGGCAAAAGTTTCAAAAAGTTTGGGAGGAAAAAAATTCACGTCGAACGGAAAAAAATTAAATGTAATACTTGTTTTTCTTTTTTTTTAAAGGTGTATAAGAAAATTGGCTGAATTATCTTTTGATTTTTATAGGAGTACGGTTATATAACAAACCTTATCCGAAAATGCCCTGGTCTTGAACCCTTTCCATACGCTGCATTAAAAAATAGAAAATATTTGGGGAAAATTGGGCTAATCTAAACTGATTTATTGAAATTAAATAAACTTCAAAAAATAAATTTTTGGCGTTTTTTTACGCTATAAAAGGGATATTTGGATTTCAGCTGGTTGAGTATTAGTAATCTTTACTGTACCCTAACTGGCATATTCATAACCATAACATATATTCGTTTAAAGCGAAAATACAAGCGAAATAATTAAAAAAAAAAAAATCCATTCCAAATAAGTTTGATTTAAAATAATAATAATAAATTAGAATCATACTGGCAACTAATGAAAAGTATAATAAATTAATTAGTTGCATTTTGTAACTAAATTCATGCTTTTAGCCTTTAGTGTAAATTAAACTTAAAAAAAATTTAACTATAACAAGCTTTACGAGGATTTTTTCACGGAATATTACGGGGTTGAAATGGGTCAAGGGGAAATATTCTATTATGTGTAAAATTTCCAAAGAAAAATTAAAATACAGCCTAGCTTTTTTTTCTCATAAATTTTCTATTTCTTCCCAAAAACATTAAGCGTATATATATACTGGTATCAAAAATAAAAGGTTCCAGCTTAATAACGGGCGAAACTAAAAACCGGAAATAAAAACGGCCAAAAATGAAAAAAAAAAAAAAAAAAAAAAAAAAAAAAAAAGATTACTGTCAAAAAACTGAAATTAAAAGTAATTTGGGTTAAAAAATAACACCAAAATATAGAAAATTTAGGGTAAAAATACAAAAACTCGAGGGTATCTGCATGGTTTCAAAAAATAGTTTCATGTTTTTGCGTTCAAAAAAACGAAGATAAGGCAAAAAAATATAAGGATCTGATGCTTTCGTTAACCTAACCAAAATTCACACTTCATATTGTTTGGTTTTTGTGTTAAAGATTCTTCAATTATAACGCGATTGTGTATGGATTCGGTTTTCAAAAAATACTATATAGACATCCATCATTATGGTTTTTGATATATATATATGTAGATATATATAATTATAATATTTGGTTGATAATTACTCAATTTTTTCCCTGAAGTTAGCACTCCTCTTCCACCCGTGACGATTCAACTGAATGGGGTACCGTTATTTGAGTCGAAATTCGAAAAACGAACGAGTGTCGGGGGAGATTTTGAAAGGAAAAACACAAAAAAGACAAAAAGAACATGAGTTTTAGCTCCGAGACTAACTAATTCTCAATTTTGATTTTTCTTTATAAACTTTAGATGGAGGGGGTGGGGATTGTTTCTTCAAATAACGAGTCTCAGAGTAACCCTAACATTTTAGATAACGATATATTCGAATATAGCTTGAACTGGGCTTTAAAATGAAAGTAATTAGATTAAAATCGGATAATAATTAACAAAGTTATAAATTTTTAAAATTTGAAATATTTTCGAAACTTTTTTATTTATCCTCCGATTTTGGTCTAATTAGTCTCATTTTGTTCCCCGGTTCAAACTGCACCCAAATTTATAGTTTTCTTATTAAAAGGGGTCTTATACTTTGTATTTATAATTAATTTAACAACGACCTTTATTTTAATTAACGTTCCTTTTAAATAAAGAATTAATTAAAAAAAATCCGCTTATGTTTCTTAAGAAAAATGATGTTCTTAAATTAGGGAAACTTTGTGGAGAAAAAAAATCGCGTATTATCGGTTTTTGGATAAAAATATTTTGTCGCAAAAAATTGTCGTTGGGAAAAAAAATGTGGAAAAAATTGTAGATATGTTTTTGCGTTTCTCGACTAAAACTACTGGCAAGCAACATACTATAAGTATGATAATTATTACACAGAAAAAAATATAGAAATATATATTAATATAAACCAACATGCAAATATATTCCTTAAATTTAAGAAAAAAAAAAAAAAAAAAAAAAAATTGAAAGAAAAATTAAAAGGCAGAATTTATTTTGAACTGTTAGTTTAAATTTGGGAGTTTCTATTTTTGTTGGGGTGTTTGAAATTAGTTAAGGGTTAATTAAATATTGACTTCACGCGAAGTCAAATCCTTTTAGACGAACCACATTAGCGTTTTGAAGTTGGGATTTAATTTTAATTTTAATTAAATTGTTGGCCATTCCTCGTAATTTGTGACTTTTGAAAAACGTGATTTATAATAAATTGAATAATAATAATAATAATAATGATAGTAATAATAATAATAATGATAATTAAAAAAAAAAAAAATTTAAAAATTAAAACAATTTTCTACTATATAATCTTAATTTATTCTTAATAAATAATTTTCTAAAACTAAAAAAAAAATGATTTTTTGATCTACATGTAATGATACTAATAATAATAATAATTATAATAATGGTGATTGAAATTTCCAAAGGACCAAAAACTTTGGCCCTCGTTCGATTTTTTTTTGTTTTTTTTTTTTGTTTGTTTTTGTTTTATGTAATATTAATTCAGGAAAACATCTGCAATAAAAATGAAATTTTTGTTCGCCTTCAGTTGAATGTGACCTTAAAAAGGAAACTGGAATCGAATTATAATACTATATTTTACAACACCAATTGACCGATTCCACCCCTTGACCATAAGATAATAATATAATTTCCCTGTAAGCGAATGGACTCGGCCAAATCGCGAATTAGGCTTATACTACAAGTTTGCCAAAAAAAATATTACCTCAGAAATTAAATTCTCCCGATTCGCGATTGCTTTGCGAAGAGTTGAAGGGCGGGTTTAACTTTTCCCAAAATTTACAGTATTGCAGCGTTTTTTTAGGAATCTTAGTAATGCCAGACAACTTATAGGGATCTTACATTATTATATCAAAAGTTTATCACTTTATTACATAAAAGTAAACAACGCTCCATAGCTAAATACTATCAGCAAAGGTCCGGATTAATATAATAGTCATCACCCCTGTCTGACTCCAGTGATTTGGACTCTTCCTCGATATTTTCAGTCATGAGAGAGGGACGGAATTTAGGCGGGCCGCGCTCGGCTATATTGTCTTCCCTCCCAGCTACGAAATTTCACCAAAGAGTGGCGCTGCCGATTTCACTAACTACACCAATTGCGGCCGCTAGAGTGTCTCAAATCAGAATCTGCCGGTACATTTACCCGGGCCTTTGCTGATAGTATAAAGATATGGGGTGTTGTTTACTTCTATGGAATGAAGTGATAGACTTTTGACATAATTGAAATGATAATTCACAATATGGAATTAGAGTGAGATCGGTCTAGGCCGATGGTTTCCTGATATTAAAATCAATCTAATTGCGGGGAATTTAACGTGAAACAAAATATATATAATCAATGAAATAAATGCAACTTAAAATTGTGAGCTAAATTATTTAAAAGCCAAGCATAAAAGATAATTTTCAGCGATTTAAAAAAAAATATAATAAAAAATAATTTTGAAGTAGTGTACCTCTAAAACGAATTGAAACTCAGGGGTCAAACAAGGGGGTTTCAGCCGTAAGTTACGTTCTGTAAGTCATAATAAGATTAATTCGAATCCCGCAACAGTCCTAATTAGCTAAGCCTTATTTTTAATTAGCCACGTATTTTCTGAATTAATTAGGGAATGGCTAACGGAACATTAGTTATATAAAGTTATGATACATTATAAAGATATACGAAAATTAATTAAACAAAAGTCGCGTTCACACTTGACACTTTGAAACAGTTTTGGAATGGTCAAATTGAAATTTTTTAGGGGTTGAAAAACGGATTAATTAGCTTGAAAATTTTAATTTGAAAACTTAAAACAGTTTGAAAATGGTTTAAAAGTTCTTAATGTGAACGTAGCTTTATAGTAAAATAGTAAATAGAGGTTAAATCAATATCTATCCCGAATGACAGAGGAAATGAACCCAGAAACATTTGTAATATATTAAATTATTCATAGTTAATCATTGTAACTATGTAAATGGCAGGGCGAAGAGATATACTTAAAATTTGACAAGATTTACATTGATTTGGTTTAAAAATTGAACTTTAACTGGCAATAATTCCCACCAATTCTCAACTGAACACTATTTGAATATGATATTCAACATATAGGCTATTTTAACCTTCAAGCTAGGGCTATTCACAATGGAATGAAGTTCAGCCCTAAGGTGGATAACTTAATAGATAAAGATGAATAAAAAACCTGGCATTCATAAGCGTCCACTAATGGCAAACAGTGGTAAAAATAATTACTAACGAAGTCACGTAGGTGGCTGCTATGGATAAAGAATAAGCAGACGCTCACGCGGATTTGTTAATTACTGCCTTTGCCACTGTTTACCGTTAGAGGACGTTTACGAAAGCCAGGTGTCCATTGTTATTAGTCCTAGCATCCACATCAGGGCTAAACTTCATTCTCCCTTTAACCCAAAAAAAGGCAAATACAGTCTAACCCTTCGAAGTCTAGAAGTAAACTTTTACTTCGGCACTTAAAGAAAAATCAAGCTAAAGTAGTTTTTTGGAAAATTAATTAAGTGACGTCACAAAGGTTTTTTCAAACTGAGTCCCCTAGGGGCCTTAGCTAAAGTTTTAAGTGAAGTTTGGGCCTAAAATTAACTCGTTTTGGATCAAATCGATTCTTAAAAGGGTTAAAATTGCGTGAGTATGAAAGGGGAAACAAAGAAATAGCTTCGAAAGAAAAGCAACCGAAAATGGCAAAGCTTCTCGAATAAAAAAAAAATATATTTTTGCGTGAATGGTCGTTAAATTAAAGCAGCCAACGTGTGATGTGATTTGAGCTTTTTAAAAAAAAAAACTAATTTAAGGGTTTTTTCGTTCGCGTTACGTAACAGTGATATTAAAAGTAACATCGACGGTGTGTATGTATATAATTACAGACATTAAAATTAGCGCGAATTGCGTCCGTAATAAAACTGTTTTCGACTTACCCGGACACTGTGAGCTTCACCGTCAGAGTGAGGCCCGTCAGCCGACTGAGATTTCTCTGGCGGATGATGTCCTGTCGTGTGCCGTTGTTCTTGAACTGACGCCAACCTGATACGTATACCGAGAGAGTAATCAAACAATTTTTAGTAAATAATGTAAGATAATTGACTTAAAATTTTCGATTCAAACGAATACAGGCCTTAAAAATTTAGATTATGATTAAATTAGTTATTATTTTACAACACACCGAAAGCAACGTTCACCATGCACGCCTTCTACAACGAAACTAAGCCTAAAACTCTTAGAAATTTATCGATTGAAAGCTTACCTTTTCAAAGTGACTAAAGTTCCCGTCAACTTCTTGCAACGCCTCAAAGCGTTTTCCAGTCTTTCGGGTTCCTCTTTTAGGAATCTGGAAACAAAATTATTTAGACATTAACTAGAGTTTCGTCCGCGATGTTGAAAACCAATCATACTTTTCCTCTCGAACCACGACTTCCATTTCGGCCGCCATAACTGATTTTAGACTTTCTTGGAGACTAGGGAAACGAGCTGAATTGATAAAAAAATTAAATATAGCGGGACTAAAATAGACGATTCAATATACGATTAAGATCACGGTACGAACAAATACCTTTGAGATCGGCTACCGTTTTGCTAGCTCGACTCAAAACCAACGCCATACTCTCAACGTCGCTCATGTTGACTCGACAGCGACGGTTGATGACGTTACTGCGTAACTCCTCTACTTGACTTTCCAGTTCCCTGATTGAACGTAAAATCAGCTTTCAGTTTCATTCGGCAATCCCGAGGTGAAACATCGTGTAGGTTATAAACTTACGCCAAGTCCTTCTCTAATCTGGTGACGTCCTGTCTGTACAAGTCTTCTTCTCTGGAAACTCGAAGTCTTTCGGCGCAAACGTTGTGATCCTCTCCTCCTTGAATAGAGGCCAACATAACCTGTAGAAAATATTACGTCACAATTAAGATAAAAACTTATACCGTTTTCTATTTACATTCGGAATTAAAATTTCTATAGTCTGAACATAACTTAGCCAGACAGCTAAGCTAAGTTCACATTATACAATTTGAAACTTTTAATTTTTGAATCAATGTACCTTAATTTTGTAGCAGGTATCTCGGACCGTTTCTCGGGCAGTAACAGCCTGAGCTTGCGCCATCCGTCTCAAGTTACGAACTTCCAAACGTAGATCCTTAGTTTGCTTTCTAAGGTGACGCAGTTGCGAATAAAGCTCGGGACTAAGATGAAGCTCTGTAGAAACGGAAAGATTTAGACCGATTCCGTTGCCCGTTCGGATTTGTTTTAAAGGAACAGAAACTCTCCAATAAGTGTCTATTAAATTATAACTGGAAACTACCAAAACAATTTAAAATTTAATTTAAAAATTTAAAATATTATTTGATGAAATTTTTAATGAATTTGATTATAATTTCTTGGTGTAAAGTTTCCATTTTAAAATACTTGTTGATTGGTGTAATTAAAAGGAAAATAGGAGTTATAATTGTACTTCAGATCTGCAATTAAAACCTAACCCAACTTCAGAATTTTATCAATAAAAATTGTGGAATTATTTTATTACGAATAGCTTTGTAAGCAAATAGCGAAAATAAATTCAAAAGCCGTTTCTTTATTAAGCTCGTAGTTTCCTTTTAAGGTTAATTTTGTTTATTTAATAACCTTTAGAAGGTGAAGAAGCGTATCGTTCCGTAGAACTACTACTCAAAGAAGCTGGTTTAGGCGGAGGCGCCGGTTTACCACTAGGAGCACGGTTTTCGCGCTCTGTTACGATTACAAACATTACCAAAAAAAAAAATTATCTTAACGATCAAATTGGGATAATTTGGAAAAATAAAAGAGAAATAATAAGAAATTACAGAGAGACGATTGGATTAAAAGGTTCAAAATTTAAAAGAAATATTTCAAAAGCGAAAGACGAAAGCGAAATATCGGTTGTCTTAAAGCGTAGAATAATTTCAATTATATTTCTTAGCCAAAAGTTAAGAATTAAACCGAATTTGTTCCCAGAATTTTTAGGTTCGTTTTGCGGTCGATATTTTTAAACTTTCACACTTGGGAAGGTCAATTTGTAAGATTATGGGGTCAAAGGTAAAGATTTTAAAGAAAGGGTGAAAAGGAAAAATCAAGTTATTTTGAATTGATTTTGCTACTAAAAATAACTTATGCTTAGTTATTAAAACATTCAGGAAGTGTCTTTGAATTGTATGTTCATGTACGCTTTGGGAATAAGTGTGAACAAGACTTTTTAATATTAATTGGCTAGGAAATATAAAATCCGAATCGCCTCTATGTTCGGATTAAGGAACGATAATCATCCATTTTAAGTAGGGTACGTGACACCACTTAGAATGGATTCATTTTAAGATATATGCTGGGACATCGAGCCGGGAGAATATTGGTAGTTGATCATGCTTGATTATTTTCTATAATACAAGTTATTTCTAATTAAGATTAAATTATTTAATATACGATTGAGTAGCCCGGCAATCTTAAATTTTAAGAACAAAATAAAAAATGTTCATTATTGTGCCATTCGATAGGTTTGTTGTTTTCTTTATTTCAAACGGGTTTAAAATTAATGTGTTTGAGAAATCGAGCGAAGAACGCGTACGTATACGTGTAGTTACCTTCTACAATTCGTCGAACACGTGACAAGTTTCTAATAATGGTATGTTCGATTACTCAAATACAACTTGAACCAAGTACGTGTATACGTTCGTTAAGCAAAAGTAGATACCAACAAAACAAATTGCGCATCTGCCTGTTCACGAGGTTTTCATAGTTTCTATTTTTGCCTGCACTGTTTGCCGTTAGAGGACGCTTATGAATGAGAGGATTTGTAATTCATCTTTATCTATTAAGATAGGGGTACACTGGCTGAAGTGTTCCAACCGTCGAGCATTGCGTTTAGTTTACCAGCAAAATTGCAGCTAGTCTCTCGATAAAGTGATTGATTCTAAGATTCAAAACGAACCGAAAGAACCTGTTCATCGTTCAGCTACGAACCAGAGTTTTACGTAGCCTACCAAATGTTTCGGTAGTACCCATTCTCTGAACACAACCTACGACCTACGTAACAAAACATTCCCTGTCGAATGGCAACGTTTTTTAGACTATCCAAAACTTCATCGAAAGTATTGTTCGAGACAAACTTAACTACGGTTAAAAATATACATTGGCTCTATAGAAGGAGAGCCAAGACTTCAATTCCGATGTCCGAAAGTTAGGCTTAACTAATCCGAAAGTCACGTTAGTTGAGCCTAACTCTAATCTAATTGTAATTGCGATATTTAAAAACGACCAAAGCTATGGGACAAAGAAAAAAAAGGGTAATGTGTAATTACGACTTTACGTTTATAAAGCGGCGAATCTACACATACTGCAATTATCATAAAAATTAAACATTACGTGCGTCTAAAACCAGGAAAATTAAAATTGAAAATTTTTAAAATTAAAAAAAACGGAGGCGTGTGAATAAAAAAAATTTAAACAAAAACAAATGTGCGTATTCCATAAATTTATTGCTAATGTGCTTTCCGAAGCTATTTATATATATAAAAGATATTTAGATAGTAATATCTTATAGAGGTTTAACTACTACCTGGAATCATAGTGTGCTGAGCGGAGGTAGATTTCTCGATGTCTCCTTCTACGTACCATCATGCACGAGACCAGAGACATTTTTTTAAGTCAACATGCAAAAAGAACAATGCACCAAGACCCAATTTTAAAAATCTCGGTGCAGTAATTAAAAAAAAAAATATCCTTCAAAGTATTTTAAATAAGAGAAAAAAATTGGTTTTGGGTATAAATTTGGGATAAATTGTAGGCCTAATTTGCAGTTAGGGTTATATAATTTAAAATCGCGTCAAAAAATATTTGAAGATTAAAAAAAAGGGATTTTTCAAAAAAGATTTCGCGTTGGGTACGTAATTTGAAAACTAATCTATAATTTCTAAATTTAGATTTTTTTTTTTTTTTTTTCTATTGAAAAATATGGAGTTCAAAAAAGGTTATAGACTTGGATGTTAGTACCTGAAGTCGAAGAACGTGATATAGACTTGATAGCTGGCTTAGCAGGCCGTTCTATAATAATCAAAAACAGAAGAAATTGGTGGATTGGTTTTTTTCTTTTTTTCGAAGTAATATTTCTATCACTTTAGGGCTCTCATTGGTTTAATTTTTCACGCAAAAATCTTTCAGGGGTTTTCAAAATTTGTATTACGTATTTTTCCTACGCTTAATTAGGAATGTTTCCGAAGGATTGTAATTTAATGTTGGAGAATTATTTTACGTGTTCAACTGAGTTTTATAGAACAGATTCTCACGCAGCTCATTGAGAGCTGTTAAACTAATTAAAACCAAAACAAAGATGATTATGATAGTAACTTCTTCGTTATTTGATGGGTTATTATATTCACAATATTAGAAAGAAGACATTAGTGGAAAACCATTGGCTCCTCAGCCTATACACTAGGGCTATAACAGTGTCAGTGTTTGACAAATTTCACTAGTGTTGCCTAGTTGTTGATGGCTATTTTTGATAATTCACCCTACTTTCGAGTTGGGTTTGAGTAGTCTAACACATCGGGCAAAAGTGTAGTAATTTTGGAGCCAATGGTTTAGGGCTTTTAGTTGCGTAATTGGAGTCTGATAAAAAAAAACTCGCACATAACAAAGGTCAGAATTATGTCTAAACGAGGAATTAACATGTTGCTAATTTTCCCGCAATTTTCAGTGGTTGGTCAAACTTGTATTACAATGGCCTAGATTAGCTAGTGTTTCCCTTCTATAGCTTCCTTCTGATATTAGTCGAAATAAATATTTAAATAAAATAGAGCCTGCATGTAACTTATCTGGTGAAAAAACTAAAACGCCATGGCCTAGTTGCGCGAACGAATCCTGATTGTATATCTCTATGTTAAAACATTTTACCAACTCTCAGTGAGCTTTATTCGAATCTTCAATTAAATAAAAACGATAATTTACATAAGACCTTCTTGAATAGGTCTTTTAAAGGGAGAATGACGTCTGAAAAGTTATTTTGTAATAATTTCTTTTCACGAAAATAGGTCAAACTTATAAGCAAAATTTCTAAAAATGTCATAACTTGAAAATCAAAACATCTACATAAAGAAACCATTGGACCAGTCGTTTTTCTACTTGGATCCTAGCTAAGCCTACTTTGTATGTGGGATAGTTATAAATTAATATCCAAGTTAATATTTAAAATAAACTAATTAGATTAATTCATGAAGTATCAGTATATTTAATTATTTTTACTATCATAGTATTTCTTTATAATTTCTTCCTTTCCTAAAGAACTAAGCTTTTAATTTACAGAATAAGAAATTGATTAGAAATAACTCTTAATGACGTTTCTTACTCCCTTTAAAGTTCGGAAAACATTCCTCAATTTAAATTGCGAAATATACTACTTTACTAAATCGACCACTTAATTGGAGATTAAAAAATTTGAATAAAAACGAAAATATAACTGCACGTGTGGTGTGTGCGTTTTTGAACGTGTGAAATATTTGGCGTGTTAGGCATAATATAGTTCCCGTGGAATTTTAATCGTGACCAAATTAAAAAAAATTAAAATTAAAAAAAAAAATGATTAAAACCAAAATAGTTTAAAAACAAATAACGAATAAAAAGAGATCTAAAGAAGAACTGAAAAGTGAATAACTTTTTTTGGAAGCAGAGGAAAAAAATCACCTGTGGATTGCGGAGTATGATGTTTCTGGACTGGTGAGCCAACTGTGGTTGTCTCATCAGAAAAAGACACTGATTTTTCCTCTGCAAGATGGGCGGGCGGGAAGAGAGACAGACAGATAGAGAGACACCCCCGAGTTAGTTCCGACCAAAGGAAATTTAAGCCCACCATAATGGCCAAGGCTTAACGATTCTAATTTGGTTTTAATTTAACCGATTTCTTCGAACAATTCTTAATTGTCGCGTGTTTTTTCTTCAGCTTTTTTTTCCTCTTTCTTTAACAGAAGTAACGTAATATTGTTTTTCGAAATTAAGGAGCAATAGGTTTTAAAGATTTATCTCATCAGGGTACTAGTTACATTAGATTAACTAAAATCACCTCATCAAGCCAAGCCAACAAAATCATGTACGCGTCTGCTACATTGATAAAGAATAGACAGACGGCACTGTTTGGGCCGTTAGAGGACGCTTGTGAACGCCAGATTTTTTTATTCATTTGAGAACAGAAACCATCTCCATGATTGGCTCCCACACCCTCCCAGGGGGTCAACATTCCAAATAGTTTAGTCTAGTATCCCTTTAAGTATGATGGTGATGGCGCCAAAACCAGCTACTTCGATCTGAGGCCCTCTAGGTTTGTCCTACACTGAACTACTCCCTTTCCTACTCCTACTTGCCACAGTTGCCATCTAGAATGCGTCCTACAGCTAACCTACTTTCCCCAATTTTATGGCGATTAAGATTTCGTTGGAAGTCCACCACTATAATTTGTCCACGAGGCCATGATCAACATAATTTGATAAAGGGCCAAGGCTTAGTAGCGCCACGTAAAATGTCCAAGGAGGATCTCTTTAAAAAAGCCATTTTCATTAATAAAAACTAAGATTTCATGATGTTCCAAAGCGAATAGTAGGCTATAATTAAAAACGAAATGTATGACGTTACTTCCGTTAGGTTACAGAAAAAAAATCAAATTAATTTAAAAATAAAATTAATTTTTCGAGAGAATCTTTTGGGAATATGAAAAAGGAACTGGGGTTTTTTTTATCGCAAAAATAGTCAAAAAAGTGTGTTTTGTGTTTTCTTTAACATCATCAGTAAATATTTGTGTCGTCAAATAATCGTACGTATATATTCACTCAAATAAACCATGCCGAGTTAATCGAAAAATTAAAATTAAACAATGTCCGATGACATACTATAAGAAAAACGAAAGAAATTAAAATTAGAAAACTCAACCAAGCATACTCGTGATACGGGTGAGAAATATTTTTTGGTCATTCTATTTATATAATTATAATTTGAATTAATGTCACTAAAACACCTCCGTTTCGCCGAGATATTAAAGCGAAATTACCACCGATTTTGAATTAAAGTATCTAGTGGGTTATTATATAGTAATTAAAAAAAATTAAATGTTTTGAAAACAGGGTTTGGATTATAGTATTTAAAAAAAAACTTGAGCACCTTTGAAATTTTGTCTGGCAGTTTCGGCATCTGTTTCCCGTCCATCCTCTGGTTAATTGGGGATGAAAAATAGAAAAAAAATTATGATAGTTAAATCCGATAGTTAGTTTGGGTAAAAATAAAAAATTTAAAGATATTTTAAAAAAACACCAATATTTAAAAATTGCGTAAAATATATTTATAGCGTGAATTAACAGTGAAAATATATGCCTACTTTGTTTTGAATATATTTTAAATATTTTTCAAGTAAATGTTTTTGGTTTGTGTGGCGTAAAATAAAGGACATGACGTACAGTGTATTATAAGTAAAATACACGTATTTGTTCACAGATTTAGATGCGCCTTTTTAAATGATGCTATCACCATCTTTGGATGATCTTTTTAGTTTTGGCTTTTGTTTTTTTCATATTTTTAAATCCTATATTGAAAATTTTACAATTATGGATTAAGGAAGGTTTTAAGAAACTTAATTTGGAGCACGTGAAAGCAGCCAATCACGTGCCACCATGCCAGCAAGAGCGAGAATCAAATGCATGATAGGCGCTATGATAATTACCAGATTTTGGTAATAAATTTTGAAGTTAAATAACTTATAGATTTTTCTGATAACCTGACTCAATTCAGGTCAAGTCAAATTGAAGCTACTAAAGTACATTTTAATTTCACGAAAAATGGCTGACAGCATCACTTTAATTGAGATCAATTAGGTAAAAATCGCTTAAAATTGATATTGGTTAAAACATTTTAACGTAAAATAATTTTCTAAACTTGCAAACTGTTTCTTTTTGGCCAATTTTAACGTAATTGGTATCAATTTTGAGGTCTTAAAAACGGATAACTTTTCACGCGAAATGTCCTTTAAAATAACGACCTAGTAATTATCTTTAAATTTGAAATTCAACAAAATAGGATATTCATGCAAGGTGTAAATATAGGTTAGTAAATAAAGAAAAGGTTTTTTTGATTCGAATTAGTATTTTGTGCGCAAATTTCCCCGTGATTTAAATCAATTTTATTGTGATTGGGAGCGCCGAATTTTGATTTGTTCGAGGGTTTTGATATAATATGAAAAAGTTTGATAATATTGCTCCTGTATATTTGGGTAACAAACCTGCGATAGAGGTGCTGGAGGAAGATTTGGAAGATTTCCCTTCTGACAAATTGTCATCTGGAAAGTAGAGGGAACCAGTTGTGGACAAGAGAAGACATTTTTTACACCACAAATTAAAAGTAAAACAACCCAAAACGGATGCGAGGCAATAAGGAATTCAAATAAAACATAAATCTTCTTCGAAAAATTTAAATCCAACAATGTATAAAAATATAAAACAGAATATAGTCGCGTTTAACCTCAGCTTTCGAGATGCGAGTGAACTTTTACTCCATTTTTGGCTTGTTGCCAAATTAATTATTTTTAATTATTAATTAGTTAAGTATTTAACAATTTTATTCGACAATTCTGTGCATTGATTGAAGATAATTAACGAGTTATATAACGAGGTTCAAATTATAAAACCAGTAAGTAAGAATTCCAAATTTAAAATAAGAATCAATCTTATTTTTCAAAATTTCAATTTCGCCGCGAAATTTTTGAATCATTGTTGAAGAACACTCGCGAAAGCTGAGAGGAATTGATAAACAATTTTAAAACTAATGATTAATGAAAGTAGTTTTAATTTTTTTCTCGTTGGAAATATTCTGTTTGGTATTTCCATAAATTTAAGAATTTATCAGAATCAAAAAAATTACAACTAAAAATAGGCCTAAATTTAAATTTTAAAATTCATGGGTTTAAAGATATCACAATTGATTCTCTTTACTTCCACGCGTTATTAGTTAAAAAAAAAAACCTATGTGGAAAACATGCTAGGATAAGTTAGTCCCCAAAAATGTTCCCAAAACGAAAAACCAAAGAACCAAAAATCATGCGGTAACGTTTATTGTTTTTAAGGTTAATATAACATCTACACCACACGAAGATAATTGTATAATTAGATAATAATTAATGTAAGAATAGGTATACGTGGATATTACTGAAATTGTGTGTATGATTATTTGTTCAAAGTGTAAATTAACTCGAAAGTAAGAATTCGATAAATACTGGATGAAAATTAAATTCGTTTTGTATTCATAATCAGCAAGCTAAATGTTTATCATTTTTCAATTTCAAGAAAAGATTTCAAGATAGATTTGAATTTCAGTGTCTCGAACCAATCAGATTCACCTCAGTACGACTTAATTAGTATCATGCTCAAAATCGTCTCTTTAGTAAAAATATTTTTCCTAAAATATGCCTTCTCTGTTACCATTTAAACTAAATTTTCGTAAGGTCTTCTTCAGTCTCATCAACTAAGAAGTTTTATGGCTTCGATATCACTAAATCATAATGAGTTTAATTCTAGTTAATTTCATTTTAATCAATTCATTTCATTTTAAACTTCACCGAAATTCAAACCGATAACTTGGATGTTTAAAATTTTAAATCTTTGCGCTATCAATGCTGTTCGTGAGGGTTTGAACTATTATGTTTTGTTAATTAACGAATGCAATCTAACAAAGTATTGAAATTAAAATACGTGTGCTGATTAATTTAAAAAAATGTTCTCAATACGCGAATATCTTGATTTCAGAAGGGATAAATAAGGATTTTGAATTAAATTTCTAAAGCAGTCTGATTGATCATTAAATAGGAGTGGGTGGGTAACTTTTGGATTGTCTTAGTACGACCCCTTCGTAGATGGTGGTCGCGGCGGAAGAGTTTAAGGGTGATCCGATCATGGGTAAGGAGGATCGCCCGTTTATCTCCCGAGGAGTTTTAGAACGCGGTGGTGGTAAAGGTTTGGGCGGTTTGTTAGTCGTAAACGTAGGAGTAGTAGGTACTGAGTGAGTGGTAATACCTGCTGCTAAGGCCTTCTGAACCAATCCAGTCAGGCTAGCCAGTTGACGTTCCATAAACTCCACTCGAAGCCTCAATCGGGAAGATAGAAAAAGGGTCAAAGTTAGCGTCACAATAACACCAACTGTTAACGACTTAAATAGGGAAGTCTTCTTCCACCAGGGTTTACGTCATCGTGGCCTTTTAGTGACTCAAAACTCTGGTGGACTAAATTACTAGCAACAACAAGGTCAAGTCCAAAGATTATTGTATCAAGGTAAATCAACATAGTTGACCCGTGTCTTCTGCAACCTAACCTTAAGTAACCACCAAATATAGGTTACAGGGTTTCCTCCAAACACTTTTGGCTGCGTTCAGCGATGGATACTATAAGGTTAATACATAAACAGGGAGTAACGCGTATAAATTGAACGCAGCCTTTGAATAAATCTAGGTAGAGCTTGTGTTTGACGATGACTACTATATGTTAAGGGTTCTCACCTGGCCTCCTCGTCTATGATGGGCGTGACGCTGCCTGATCGCGTCCCGTACACTCTTTCCGGCGCCCCGCTGTAAAAAGAGTCGTCGTACGAAGAACTGTAACCCGGGAACGGTGGTCGGTTATGATCCAATCGTCTCTCGGGGGACGATAAGTAACCGGAATCGTGCGTCCTTCTTTCCGGGGAAGAATGATACGAAACTTCATAGCGTCTTTCCGGCGAAGTGTGGTAACCGGGACCAGCCGAGTAAGGTCTTTCCGGAGTCGTTCGATACGCCCCTTGGGGTTCGTGACGTCGTTCTATATACACGTACGATAAATTTACAATTAATTGTGAGTAACTCCAAAATGGAACCAAACAATTTGTAAGAAAAATTATGATAAAAAAAAAAAAAGGAATTCCGTGGGCTATACTACGAATATTACGGCCACTTGACCCTATGGCGTCTTTCCCTTCAAACGAACTCGGCCATGCATTGACCATTGTATTTATTATCCCCTTACAAACCTTTTACTGTTAGTAATTTTTGCCTTTCCCTGGGACGGACTGAAGCGTATACTGTCTTTGAAAGTATTTTACCCAGGAATTACCACCAACAAAAATGAAAGAACAAAAGCTAGGTCCATTGAGGGGAAACCGTTTTGCAGATTTCGTTCCATCATCATTGCCAATTCGCTGCAGTAAAATAGTTACTGTATGGGGGGGCGGAGAGAAGAGAGAAACATTTTCCTCGCTTTGCCTATGCTATACCGTGAGCCTTCAGACTCGAGATATTCCCAGGAAATATATTTTTATTGAGTGTCTAGGACAATGTTTGTTGTTCTAGGAGCAAAAGCATGATGGCCCATCTAGCCCTAGACTATTTGTTCTTTTATTTTATTTTTACCCATAATCAATCAATTCTTCCGCCTGTCCCAAGTTTTAACTCGCTAAAAGGTTTATAAGGAGTAACACGTATTGGTCACGTTGTTATCGAGTTTGTATTATTTTATAAATGAACTTTCCCCGCTCGTTTTCAAGGTATATACTAAACGAGAACTACGATCTCACCTAAAGTTCTCGGTTGTCCGGATCTCGGGGAAGGTATGGAAGGGGGAGGTCCAGTTGGGGGAGGGGTCGATCGCATGCCCTTGGACATTGGAGGCACCGACTGCTGGAAAGATCGTTGGGGCTTGGGAGGAGGTTGGCCGGCTCCTGGACATTCAACCACATCACGCGCGAACCAACAGAGAATAGAACAAAAAAAAAACCAAGAAAAATTATATGATATAAAAGCCTCGAACAATCTCGATGACAGTAAAATATATGGAACATTCTAGCGCCCCAGGGAAGAAAACGAAAAAAAAAAAAAAAAAAAAAAAAAAAAAAAAAAAACTATGAATCTATGGCAAATCAGGCACCGGGGTCGAAGAGAAATATGATATTTCTGGACATTTATCCAGACTTCGATCGATAAGAACTGGTAAAAAAAAAGGATTTTCAATATGGCTTCGTCTATATGTTCAGTGACCGCACCAACTATTCAAAAGTTCCCAATGAACTTAAACTTATGAACGAATGTTTAGCGTAAGAAATTACAAACTACACGTTAATTTAAATAACAAAATACTTAAATTTCAGTTTTGAAATTTCATAGAATTCGTGTATTATAGTCCAGAATTATACATTTATTTAGTCTGTCCAAAACTAAAAGTATAAAGTTAGTTGGTAAATTCGGCAGAGGTATATAAAGTTGAGGAATAATTCGAATCTGCTTTAGTTTTCAACACGGGCAAAGTTATCCAAACATTTTATCTCCATGATTCGGTTCCTTAGAGATAAGGGGAAACCTACCTTAATTCGAGCTAAAATTCAAATTGATTATGACTGTACATAATGACCATTAACTCTAAAAGAGTGCAAGTATATAAAGAGGCAAACCTATAGTATATTTCACCTTAATTTAGCAGCGCGTTCAAAACTAGGCTACCTGGTCATCCACGTAATTTAAATGCTTAGAAATAAAGTCTCCATTAAATTAACGATAGCTTTCTTCGTGGTAACAACCCAGGTGGGTTATGAACTGCAACTTTTGATTTAGAAACAATAGAATGAAAGGCGTGGTAGACACACACCCCCTATTATGTAACTTGTCTTTCTGTTTATTGCCGCTAAACCAACGGACGAACCGTAGAAATGGAACTTTCCAGATCATCATTGCTCAGAAGCGCTCTTCTTAATAAATGACCTAGGAGTTCTACACCTTAATAGACTCCTCGGGAATGAAATAACGTCATGTTCGGAGAATATGCAAGCAAATAAGGTTGGCTTATTAACAGCCAGGTTCCTTCTGGACTATTCTACACGGCGAGAATAAATCGAATCATATATAATCATAGACCAGTAAAAGATTAAATGACTCGCAAGAGATAATGTGTTGGTATTTTTAATCAGAGTTTGTTTAGTAAAAGTTTAGTCAATCAATCATATCTGTGTGGTGAGAAATTATTAAGGAGTAATAGCAACACAAGTTTAAATTGTTTAGGATAGATGTAAATAACTTTATTGTATTGTGTAACCTCCGGTTTAGATTTTGTTCTTAACCATGGTCATGAAATTTAATTACTCCTTCAAATATCTAACCTTTTAAGGACCCCTATGAGTAATATTATTTGTGTAAATGGTTATAATAAGAAGGCTATTTTTGCTCGTTTTTCGGTTCTTTGAAAATCTACGCTCGTTTTGAAGATGGTACTTAAAAACCGGGGAATAGATGAAGATTTATTAATGTACTCAGAAATTTTAACGAATTTAATTTACTAGGCAACCAATAGAGTCATCCCAAAAATCAAAAGGGGGTGGTGAGTACCTCGATTAATCGAATCATTTTGTTTCACAAATTTGCGACCCCTTTGGAAAATAATTGGTCTAAGATCGAATTAGGTATTCCATGGTATTTCAAATTGTTAGATGAGGACATTCTAATAAATATACCAAACGTTATTAAAATTTGAGGTAAACTAAATAATTGTGCAATAATATTTAAATTCGAAATGAACTCTAGTTGAGTTTGAGATTCGCGTAACCAACCGTGTAAGGTATCAAAGGTTAGATATATAATTACGGTTCTATCTCATTACAGTGATTACATTTCATAATTGTTCTATAAGCGTCTTAGCATCATATATTTAAAGCTGCGGAAGCGGCCAGACTAATTTAGCCAAGACGAAGCCAACAAAGACAGAAAAGACGCGAGTACCGTGGGAAATTATGTAAATTAATTAAAATTACACGGACATGCGACAGAAATTATTATTAACAAGAAAACAAAAGCACACGTAAAGAAAATATGGCCATCGTAAGACGAGTCTATGTCTTTGGGTAATTGAGAAATTAAACTAATTATTAATTTCTACAGAAACTCTCTCGATTCCAAGAACTACATTTGACCAGGGTACATTTACTCGGGTTGGGACTTGAGTTTATGCTTTGAAAATATCTTCGCAAATTTAGCTTCAAAACGTAGCTCAGAAATCCATAAATAAAGAAGATTATATTTGTCTGGCTTTAGTGGGGGCTCTCTCCTCTTTTTTTTTTTTTTGGGGGGGGGGGGGGGTCTTATTTTCCTTAGGCAAAACAGGATCGTAGCCAGAGGAAACTAAATACGTATTTTTTGAAACTATTCAATTGAATAATATTTGTTAGATGATTTCTACTTTAGGAGACTCGTCTTTCGTAAGCCAAATGTGCCTGCATGAATAAGAAGTTATATGTTTGGGCACAGGCTTATGTAATGTCTTACCCGGGGGAGTCAGCAAATCCATGGGTCGTTTTTCGGGCGGGCTAGGGGGCGAAGGGGTGTAAGACGTCAAATGCATCCCCCGTGGAAGGGTTTGCACGTAGCCTAAGAAAAAAACCAATACACACAAAGCTATATGTAAAAAGCCACCAATATTTACAAACAAATACTACAAAAGGGATACTTAAACGCTTCTGATTAAGTAATTTTAATATTTTAGGCATTTGAAATATACTTATTTTGGAAAGCGTTTCAGTATCACTTTGAAAATTTCGCTATAAAGCTGGGAAAATAGCGCTCAAACTACACCAGATGCTTTTTCATAATAAGAAATAGTATAACGCAGGTCGGCCACAGGAATTTTTAGGAAATTATACGAAACTTACCACCAATAAGCAGCGCATCTATAAGCGGTATATACCAAGAGGTTTAAAAACAATTTGGATTAAATTCTAATAATTATCTCACAATTTGATACTCATTTTTTACCTATGAAGTTACGAAGTAATTTTACCGAATTTTTAGTAAATTTAAATATTTTTCTTGTACAACACACAATTTTAACAACACAAACGATTATGTATAAATCCATTAAAATTAGATTATCTAATTTTGATGAAAGGTTTTTTTATGATTTTTTATCTTTATGGACAGACAAACACACGACGAATAAAAGATATAAGATACTGTACGTTTATATTTCTTATTATGAAAATAAGAAGGCTTTTTTTCGAAATGGAAAAACGCCAAAGAAAATGTAATAAACGAAAGCTTTACTACTATGCCTAGAGTCAGAAGTAGATGAAACCCTCATTTGAAGTCTACTACTCTAATGTTCGATATAGCGCTCCTCTCTGTATGGGTAAAATTCCCAATTTTACGAGATCGGAGGGGTCCTACTTCATACCCCTCTGTCTACAGAAAATTGGAAATTCTCTCTCCACAAACAACGACGTTTTTTTGACGAACTCCAAGGCTGCTAGAAATATTCGCTCGACGAACTTCCGCTCCGAAAATATCTACCGTTAGGAGGCGTACGAATCGCGCTTTTTGAAACTAACCCATACAGAGAGGGGTAGACAAGACCAGGGAGTAATAGACTTCAAAAGGAGGGTTTCATCGGCTTCTGCTAGAGTGAAAAAGTTTATTGGAATTTCTCTCGACAATGATATTGAAAACTGCGTAAAGTATTTTGGTGCAAACAATACACATGACCCTTAACTACCAGGAATTTTTTATATAGGCCTTAAACGAGAAAACAAGTAAAACATCAAACATTGGACAATATCACAACACACGACTTAACGACTTTTTACGATTGATTTTTTGATTTTTGTTTTTAGATTTTTATGGGGAGGCCCGCACGTCATACGAATTTTATTTGAAATTGCACAAGACATTACACTAAAGATAATTATTTATTTTCGTGACATTTTGGGGCCTCCATTTCGGACTCGACACTAGTGGACGAATAAATAAACGCACAGATAGACGCAAATACTTTAAATAGGTTGTTCCAATTCCGGCTAGTTTTAGGGTTACAGCTAAATTTAGACTAAGGAGAACCCGTGTAGATTTCACAAAATACAAAACTTGACTAACCTCTGTCTCTAAATAGTTTAAAAGGGCTTGAACCTCTAACAATTTTGTTACAATCAAATACACTGTGAGAACTTAATACACCTGTCACTACATTAAGTAGAATGGGCCAAACATTAAGTTAAACATAAAACGAATAAAGTGGACGAGCCACACCTAGCTTTTACTTCGATCATTTGAAAACAATCAAAAAATCATCAGGGTTAAACTAGATGTTTGCCTTCTCGATGTCTAAATATAAGTTAAACGAATATGGCAGCTTCATTATGGGTATATTAAGGAGCTCATAGACTTTTTATGGGAGGGGTCATTGTTTCCTGGTAGCCAATGAAGACTGGAGAAGAATTGCAATATTATTTTAGGGAGGAGAATACAAGAGCTTAACGGCTGTCATCCTGGCAGCATTCTTGGAAGGCAATGGTTCCCTACCATTTGAAGACCACATCCCCTCCTAGCCCCTGATGAAAAAATCTCACGTTTGTTTAGCAAAACAAGGAACTTCTCTTTGAGTCTACAGGAGTGGAAATGAGGGGGTAGGTTTACAATTTTAGTACAAGGGTTGGAACAGAAATAAGAGCAACGATAATATCGGTTATTGGACCTTAACTGGATCTTATCAAAGTCACTTTCTACTGTTCCAACCCGAATACACGATCTCTGGCTTAGTAAAGGAGTTGGCGCCATCTTTAAGGGCGATCTGACAACTAAAACGCGATGTTGAGGTGTGATTAAAGCTGGTCACCGCGGACCACTTACAATTGTCTCCCTGATCATCAGTGGTCCACGGACAAACGGTTGGGAACCACTACTGTAAGGTAAACTCAAATGTCCCCTGTATTACGTCTAAGAGTCCCTAGTAACGAATGATGTAAAAAGAGCTTTCAGCTATTCTAGCTAAAGTTGGCTACAAGTGGTACAGATCACAAAATGCAACAAAAAGCGGAAATCCAAAACGATTTCTTACAAGTACGTTATAAACACAAACGTAGCCTTAAACATAAAGGTATATATGTAAGACACAAATTGAAGATTTGAATGATTAATTAAGGAGAATGACGTGAAAATATTTATATACTTATGGTCACGTATAAAATGAAAGGTGTACTTGCCAGGAGGTATGGGCTGTGATTTGGGTCTTTCTGTCGGGGCTGGAGAATAAGGCCGCAATGAGGCACCGTGGGGCAAAGAGGCTGTTCGGTTTCCGGCCGTGTAAGGGCTGACTATGCCGTAATAATTTGACGACTGCGGTTGCGGTAAAGGAGCCGGTGCCGCCGATTTAGACCCCTGGAATTAAAAAAATCAAAAACGCGTAAAAAAATAGATTAATTTAAAACAAGCCATTGTAAATATGACTATTATACGTTAACTTAAAAGAAAACAGGTTAATTAAATCTTAAAAAATCACCATTTAATGCAAATTAGTTAAAAATTGTTAGTAAAACATCAACCAAATCTCGATCATTGCGTTAAAAGGGTTATTCGCGTAAAAATATTGACTTCAGGGGAAAAAACATTAACTTGTTGGATATTTGAACGAGAACAAGAGATATGGACTGGTTCGAAGTTCATATTTCGAGCGATCCAATAGAACTTTCATCTATAGGCTAGCTACTATTTTTTTTTTTCTTTTTCAGTAATTTACATTTTGCTTTGGGAAAATGAACAAAATGGTATAATTTAAATTTTTTTTGATTAAAAGTACAGAAATTGCTAAAAAAGGTCAAAGTTTAAAATAGTTTTTCGTGTTTGACAACGTCATAAGGACATGTTAATGTAATTCTTCGTGTCTTATCAATAAGAAGTCAATTTTTAAAGCATGTTATGAAAATATTTAATTTTCCATGAGTGTATGAGTTGTTTAGACAGCAATATGACTTGAAAGAGTAATATTCCATATTTAAGACCACAAATTCCAAAACTAATAATTTTATGAAATACAGGTTAATTACCGCGTAATTTTCAAAATTACGGAAATTTTAAACTATAATTACGACCACAACTATCCTTGCATGGATATTCAAACTTTAGTCAAAAACAAATATATTTAAAATGAAAAATTCACTATCTATTTTCAGATTTGTTAATATTTTTGGTGACAATTCTATCGTGATTACATCATTATTTAAAAGAAAAATCACGGAAAATATTCTCTTCATTATCAAGTAGAGTCTAAATGACTAATTACCCGAAACTAGAGATAATTTGGAATGGAATCTTTCTCATCTGAACCATGCACTTGAGAGTTCACGCGAGGCCTACAAACCAGTCAAACCTTGATAATATTAAGGACATGTGCGCTAAAGATATAACGATAATGGGGAAACGCTAAATTAGCGAGTATAGCTGCTTAGGATCTCATCTGAGTTTAGATTTTACAGAAGAGCTTTATAAACAACCCTTTAAACGTACTCTATAAACGTGTAAAACTTGGCAACCGTCCAAGTTTCCGCGTCAGAAAATCACAATCATCTTCTCTTTCTGACTTGAGTAAAAGACTCGAGTAGTCTTAAACAATTTAAGTCTTCACCAACTACAATCCTACCCGCCCTTTGATTTATCCGATATAATGACTTAGAGATAGAAGAGGCCTAACTTCCACTGTATTGAAAACTTAAAGATGTATTCTGACTAAAGCACGGTAGACGATTCAAAGTTAGGCCTAAGCCTTGGTTCTATGGGATGGAGAATGGAGATATAAACGGTTGCTAAGCAACTGGCTCATCATTCCTCTCGCGGATGACAAGGCGGGATAAACCTAGAAATTCTAGAATATTTCTTATTTTTTTTCTTCTTTATATTATAAGTTCCAAGGTACAATTTGGCCGTCATCGTTCTGAACGAGTTAAGATTTAGTGAAAAGGAGCTTATAACGAAAAAAGGCTAGAGATATTTAGCCATCCGAGATAACAATATAGAAATTCACTTTTATTAATCCTATATTCGTTTCACGGAAGAATAGAATTCGGGGAAAAAAAGGGGAAAAATATTTACTTGTTGGATAACTGAGATTAAGATATGGACTGCTTCTTAGCCTATTTTAATTCATATTTCGATCTATTCAATAAAATATTCATATACTTTTGGTAACAAAGAGTTAAGATTGATATTTAGATTTCTATTTTCGGTGTTGATTAGTATAATATAAACTTCGTTTAAAAATACCTTTGCATTTCCACTGATCTCATATAGTTCCCATAAACGTTAAGCCTAATGTATTATTTAAGTATTTAAGCTGACGCCAGATTCCAGCCAATATATAACAAAAGCCTTCGCGAATAAGGAATTAACCAAATATTTTGGGTTAAAAGCATAGCTATCTTCTTAAAATTTTAATTCTCTATGCTGCCAAGGATATTTGCTTTTACCAAAAGCTTGCTTTGCAGAGAGAAGGGTAATGGGGGCACAAAAAAAGTGGCTTTCAGTTCATACTAGACCTTTTAATCGAGTTGAACAGTTTCAAAACGTTTCGCTTTAGTCGTATGAACAAGACACATTATAGCTACGTTCACACTTAACTCTTTCAAACCGTTTTCAAACCGTTTCGAATGTTCAAATCGACTCTTCGAGATCTTAATTAGATTTTTTGATGAAAGATCTACACGGGTGACCCTAAAATTTTATAATTTGACCTTTCCAAAGCGGTTCAAAACGGTTTCAAAGTCTCTAGTGTGAACGCAGCTTCTTTTATCAAAGCGATAATTGATTTGATTTCTCGAAACTGCTTCGGGAACCAGTTTCATACCGATTCGGTTTCAGCAACCGATAGTTGTAAAAGCTACAATAAATGGATTTAAAGATAATGCGTGTACACATGATTTGAACATCGGTTTGATTTTACAGTTTCAAATCGATTAAGAAATGCTAGTGTGACCGTAGCTTCTAGAAATCGATGATTTTATAAAATTGTAAATTATTTTCACCCTAAACCTTTGTTTTTTTTTACAAACAAATCAAAATATAAACTTTGAAAAATATTTCAAATCTTGCGAAATAACCTTTTCTTCTATAATCAATCCCATCAATAATTCGATAAGAAAAAAAAAAATCATCTTCATATTGTTTACAATTTTACCTCAAGTACTTTTTCGAAGAAGAGAATAAAATATGGGGGTATAAAGGTATGAAATCCTTATATTCAATATCATATCGAGTTGTCATTGTCTACTTTCTCATCTATGAAGTCTAACACTTTGTATAAATCCGCTTCAACCTTTTCCATTACCTAAACTATTCTCGAACAAAAGTATATTTTGTTTTTTATAAAAGTAGATTTTCGATTTTTGGGGATCAAAAAAGGATTTAGAGAAATATATTATAACGTATAGTAAGTCGTAATCTTCTAAGGAATATATTTTTCTTATAAGAAAACTGACTCCAATGCCTATTTTTTGGTCCCTTTCTAGATCGCAACTAAAAAAACTTTTATCCATTGAAATAAAAGTTTTCAAAGATAGATTTAAAATTTTCTCGGGTTTTTAGTTCATAAAGCGGAAGTATAGAGAAGTTCGACAAGAAACTGTTTATCTGTAAAAATAGACTATATTTAACACGGAAGAATATGTTTTGGAAAAATTCCAACAAAAATTAGTTTTTTTTTCCTTTTCTTTTTTATTTATATAGTGGTATGTGTATTACGAACTAGCAGCATGGCGCCCAACCGTGACACTTGAGACATTTGCACAGGCGCCTGCTTACATTATTTTAAAATATATTTGCCGTAGAAACAATTACCACAAAGGTGAAAAGATATATTTCAGAATCCAAAAACTAAAAATTCATTCTAATATTTTACGTCAGCGTAATGTTTGCCTAGCTATTATAGGACCAACAGTTTAAAAAAGTAAAATATAGTTCATAGAACTTCGAAAAAAATGCTGACAGCCTCTCTTTAAGATTCTAGAATCTCGCTTAACCGGAAACTACAATTAATAAAATCATTCTGACGTCATAATGAGAAATTAACTATTGAATTAAAAACACTTCCTGCTCATTTTAAATGTTTAAGTTTGTTTTTATCTGTAAAGTAATAACTCAAACTATATACACCCACGCAAACTATTATCTCCACCCCTTTAGCTAAGCCTTTGCCGATATACACTTAATCCTGTCCGCAATCAGGATAAAACATTCCATAAATGATACTGTGAATTTTAATTACGTTAAAAAACTAATTAGTGATTAGTAAACTCAACTAGGTTAAAGTCAAATACAAAACTAGGGTTAGCTAATTTAGTTGATTAAAATTTAAAAACCAAAACTCAATAACATTATAGAACAGACCAGACAATCGGAGAATCGTCTTCTCAAGGTCGAACCACCATCACCAGATTGGGTTGGCAATGATTGGCTATTACTCCGTCTAATTGATGACGTAACGGGGGCTTGAACCCCGTCTATCGATATACCCCTCCAAAAACGTCTTTGGTCACTCATGATCTAACGATTTTAAAATAACCAATTAATTTGTACCCACGTTTCACAAATTGTTCTTTAAACGCTTATTTTCGTTCGTTCTTTGATTCAAATTAATTAGTTTTAATTTCCAAGATTGAAGTGTATCCAAAATTTCACGCGACACACCGAGAGAATTGTGCAAGCATAACACATAGTTTAGGGAAAGAACTGGCTGACAATATCCGTTAGAAATTGGCAAGGCTTAGCGCGAAAAAGATGACACCAAATATAAAGATAGCCAGAAACCTTACCAATTTTTATTATATAATTATAAGATATTTGTCGGCTGCAAAAAAATCATATTTTTTCCTCTTCAAGCTCTTTCTTATGGTTTCAAGAGGTACAAGGGTAGTTTTAATTAAATCCTCGTGAGACGAACGGAAAAATTGTGACGCACGAATGAATTCTAGATGTTACGTATCCTTGGGGTCTACGACGCGACGTTTGCAAAAAATTTGCCGAAGCCAATCGCGTGTACTAAGAAAAGTTATAATGCTTTGTAACGGAAGAAACAACAGTTAAAAACGACTGCCTTAAAGGTTTTTGGTTAACTATAACCAAGCCTGGCTTCAGGGGACAGTGAGGTTTCTGCGAGAGAAGCTTAAAACCTAAAGAGCGCCAGAAAACGAATATCGGAATATCTTTTACAAGAGTGAGTCATTGGGACATAAGATGAAGATTTTTTTCTTTACTTTTGGGTTAGGATCAGTTTGTGATTTCACAACGTAAAAGATTTATTCCCCATATACCCTATTCGCTATGGATTAGAGAATGGAGGGATGCCAAGAATACTACGTGTTGAAATATCAAGCTGATTCTTATGTTGGTTCTCTCTTGAAAGTGCGGAGGCTGAGGAAGAACCTTCAGACCAATTTGGAACGCGAAGAAGGGAGGTTTGTAGATTTTAAGACTAGGTTTCCGATTAATATGGGGACTGCTATGACTACAAGGGTTTTTCCACGTCAAATAAAATAGTCATCCTTAAGATGGGACTACGAGTTGCCCATCTAACTAATGGAATTGAAGATTAGGAAGTGTTTAGAAATTACTGTTACATAATTTTCGAGGTTTATATTTAAAAATAAACTGTTAAGTACTTATTTAATCTAGGACACTAGATTTCAAAACCCTTTTTTTGAGATTTTGGAGATTTTAAAGATATTTTGAGAGAGATTTCGTGAATTCAAATCTATTTTTGGGAGAAATTTTGAGATTTCAAAGCTTTTTTAAGGTTGACTAATTTCTTTTGTTGTTCTAATTGTTATTAAATCTACACAATTTTTTAAAAGTGGTTCGTTATTTTTCACTTCAATATCGATTTTTTTAAGGGAAATGTAGCGCCACCCTTTGGGAACTTGCCTCTTGTATACATAAGATTGGTATATCTACCTAAAAAAACGGGATATGATTGGCTCGTATCCTTTTATCTCCAGAGAACGATTCAAAATGTTTGCGAAATTTAAAAGTTATTTTTTTTTTTTTTTTTTTGAAATTTAACTTTTTTTGATACTTTTTTACACTAAATATTATATTTTAGGGTCTGAGAAATCTAAAAATTACACTTCATTTCCTTCGGGTCATGAACACGCAGCCATGGAACAAAATTTTAATATCCGTCTCATGCACTCGTGAGAATCAATAATAATCTCTAGGGTTGGGCAAAAAAAAAAAAAAAAATGGCCGGCTTAACAATGACCAATAAAAATGGTCAAAAGTAAATCACTATATATTAAGGGTCCTGAAACGTAGTTATTTTATCGTTCGGAGATTTAATATTCTCATACCACGAATGGCGTGAATGTGGTTCGTGATAGGTTCGTGCGATTAGTAATTGTTGAAATACACGCCACTGATATTATTTAACCGCGGACAATAGCATTCTATACAACGTCCATTATTATATTTCAAATTAAAGAATACAGATGAAATATAATATTCCGGAAATGATGTTTTCCCGAAAACCAGGCACCTTAAATTAAAATAAAAGATGGCTAAGTCCATAATAGCATTAAACCACACCCCTATATGATTGTTCATTGAAATATTTCGGAGATTTAAAGATTTTTGTGTTAGAGTTTTTGGACTATTTAAAGTTTTTGAGATTCTAGACAGTTTTTCTAACAAACAACAACCAATTGAAAAAGCCAAAACAATAATCAAAATCTAACCCCAAATAACGCATAAATACCTGGATTATAATTGTGTATGGAAGCTAATGCGCGCAAGGAAAGCTAAATCGCGTAGAGAAGCAGCGCCGACACAGCGAGAGGTGTGGCTATTATATAGGCTTGATTATCTTGTTTTTAACTGTACAATTATGAATAAAAATATACAGAGTTCATGCAACATTTGGAAAATCTATTTCGCTGATTTTTCCAGTTTTGTATGAACCCTGTTTTAGATATACGTTCCGAAGAACAAATTAGGCAAGTACTAAAGCTTTACTTTTCCAAGTACCGGTGTTACAGATTATTCGGGTATTTGCTTTTCTTTTGTTTATTTTTTAAAATGGTTTATTTTTCCAGCATACGCTGTTAAGTTTCTCCGTGAAGGATGGTGGCTTTAGAAAAATAGTAAGGTCAGCTAATTTTAGAGAACGAATAAAGAATAACGACCATTTTTACGTTCTTTCAAGGAGGTCAAAAAAAACTTAATCCCTTAGGAATGGCGGAAGCAAAAGCGTATAATTATAGTTTGGTAATATATTGGAGGCCGTTTTCTATTTATGTAGAGTTAAAATATGTCTTATGCATTTCCGTGTTATCAAAAGTATATTTACCAAAGATCCTAATTCGCCTGTTTCAACGAAAACCAATTTTGGTAGGTAAAATATGAGAAACGCTGTTTTGAAAATCTCTAACCTATATACCCACAAATCGTTAATCATATACAGTAAAATTTAACTTAATTAGAAAGAGATAGGCGTAATGACGTCATTACCCATATATTACAGTCAATTGCCTCTAAGCGGGCGAATGAAAATCATGGGCAGTCCTTTCGATATAATTAAGCTAATTGACTAAAACCGGGACAAGAATAAACGAGCTTGAGCTCATTAAGAACGTCGCCGAAAAGGCGAATCGAACATTATAGTTTACACTACACATAGAGAAGAAGAAGACAGTGGATAAGAGCGCACTCGTGTACTGACCTTTGCCCTATGGATATGCTGGTTCTGGTATTCCGAATCGAATTCAGGCTCGGAAAAGTAGCTCATCTCGTTATCGTAGGTGCTGTTGTAGACGCCTCCGCCGTTGGCATCTTGCTCGTAAATTCGAAGCACCGATCGATCGCGGATGTCCCTAAGCCAAAAGAGATCAAAGACAAACGCCAGAAGCGCCTATAATTCACCATTCACAGACGTACTAAGACCTACAATTAATAAGCCTAATTTCATAAGCGATAAAATACGTAATACGCAACCTTACGAACTCCGTCAGAATACTCAAATAATTCGAATAATATGGGCCACGTATAAGTCTCCAAAATGTACTCAGACTAAGAATTACGAGGGTTTGGCCAGACTAAATGCGATAATGCTCTGGTTCTGAGCAGAATTTAAACGACTAAGATTGAAACCTGCCAACTGATTATATTTATTCCAATAAACACCTTTCGTTAAAGGGAGGGCGAAGAAGAAAATCAAGTGTTTTTTCTTTTGATTCTGTTTCTAATAATAAGACATGTTTGCGTAGTAAAACATTCGGATTAAAAACCGAATTAAAAAAGTGAAATCTCAGACTAATAAAAAGACGCCCTTGTACCTTTGGCTTAATAAAATCCTCGCGACACGTGCTGCGGCACACTCTTATAATCGCGTTCTTGATTATTTTCACGCGCACAAGCCAAAGGTACAAAGGGAGTCTTTTGATTAGTCGGAGGTTCTACTTTTAATTGAATGAAAAAATCTGAATATTTTCCCAGTTTTTCGTACAGCTCTGAGACATTTCCCGAATGTTTTCACACACGAACAAGTAGATAGTAGAATCCATAAATTACACATTTAACGAAGAACTCGTAGGTATAGTTACCTTCCTCAGTCATGTGACAAGATTTTTTCTGTAACTAAAGATAGCTAAGGGTTGACGCGTGTTCATCGTTCGGTTTTCAAAATTCAACTAAACTTTTGCTCACTTAAAAAATTTTAACCACACAATTTACATAAATTAGTATAGCTCTCAGACATCGTAAAATAAACTATTAGTCTTATTTGTTCAAAGAGACGGTACGCGTATATTCTTGGCTAAGAAAATTGTTTAGACTAGGTTCTAAAAAATAATGAATGGGATGACTTCCAGGAGGAGGAAGAGATTGAAAAAAAAAAAATAACATTTGCTTTCGAGAAGTTATATATTATCTGCCTATTATTTCAAGGCAAACTACATTAGTATTTGTTTTAAGTATCATAAAACTAAAAATTATAAATAAATATTGTTATTTAGAATTTTTTAACCATTAAAGCTAAAAAATATTATCATAAATGATTTCGGTTGCAATTTCAGATTAGAGATAAAATTCGACCAATCATATTTAAGAGTATTGGCTTTTGTTAAAAGTAACGCCACTCTCAACATTTGGTGGTTTCGAAAAGAAAATTCATCTACTAATAACCAAGCACTTTCTCTCACAACTTTAAAAAATTACACCCATTTAGAATATTAAATTAAATTAAACTAAAAATATAATCAATTTCCATTCGAAAAAAAGGAAAAAAAAGGGTGACATCCTCACTTTAACAGTTTTAAAATGTGCCCTACATATTTTGCGCAATAAATTGAGCGTGTATGGTCCACTTAATATTGGTGAATCAATTCAGTAAAAAAAAATACCAAAGAAACGCGCAATTTAATTCAAAATCTGGCTATTATTTATGGCACTTATGGATGGGGGAAATTGATTTTTCTTTTTGTGGCAGTAACAAAATTGAATTATTTACATTTCAAAGATAATATCGGTTTTCGCTTAGTCGAGCCAGAGCTTCGTGTTAAAGGAGAAAACGTCAAAAAGGGGTCTCTATTTACGCATTCTCTCTTATTTCTTTTTCTAGCGCGTAGTAATTTGTGATAGCTATGATGATTACCTCAAGTCCTCCAACTCGTAGAACATGTCTTTCGAAGGGTCGTGGATATAGACGCGGATATGGTTGGAGTCGAGATACTCCATGGTCAGCTGCTTAGGAAAGGAGCGTACGAATAAGGCCTTGACCGTGTCCAGCGTCGTGATCTCGTTGGGCAGTAAGGCCCGCTTGGTCTCGCTTCTGTATTGTAGAAACACCAAACCTGCGTGATGAAGTGAAGAAAACTTCATTATTAATAAATTGAAAAAAGGAATGCAAGGTCCGTCAATAAATATATTATTTAATTTTAATATTCATATCTAATTTTCTTTTTTTAAAAAGGAAGGTGAAGACTAAAATGAAATTATTTTTTACCGAATTATACAAAAAAATTTATAGGTCACCAAAATTTCTGATTATTCTTCCAATTAATTCTGACTTCGTCCCAACCTTGAAAACAGGCAACATCTTCAGTAGAAACGGGTTCTATTTAACGGCTATTTTTGTTAATTTCAAGGTTGGCAAAAGTAAAGAAAATCTTATACTTTGTAGCAACCTTGAAAAAAGGCAAAATCTTCAATACAAACGCGTACTTTTTAACGGCTCTTTTATCCGTTTCCAAGGTTATTTTATAATAAGGTCTATTGGTTAATGTATTAATGGCTCGCTCCATTTCTTAGACGTCACTTCCTACGTCATCCGCTAAATTAACAAGTTGAATAAGCCAAAACATTATTTTATTCTTGACTGCCCAAAAAAATCCTTCAAACTAAAATTGTATGTAAATTAAAATTTACGCCTGATTAAATTTCAATAATGTAATTTCAATTTTTTAATTAAATATTTTTTTAATCACTTCTATTTTTCAATTTGAACCAGAGTTTTCGACACTTAATTAAAGAAAATATTTCTTTTTTTGATATCATTTCGAATAAGCCTTAGAAGGGGAAACAATTCCAGCGAGAAAGGAGAGATATAACAATTTCTCGCTTCATTGAAATGAAAGTTCCACAGAAAGAGAAAAGAAAAAGACAATAAAGACCTTAAAAGTCACCCGCTAAGGCCAATTAGCGTTGAGCTAAAGAAAGTTTGCTGGAACCCCGCGTTTCTTACGTTATACAATCAACGATAAATTCGGATTATGGTGGCTTCGACCCTTCTTTAACCTCCCCCATACACCCAAACTCTGGGGTATTTGCTAGTAGTCTAAGGGAGGGTGTAAAAGAAAATCAAGTTATCTAACATGATTATTTTTAAATATTTAATTACATTTGTACGGCTAGAACACAGATATATCTTATTTTATTTTTTTCCTTTCATCTTGGTTACATCCGAAAGTACGTTACTTCGACCAATCAACGCGCCATTTATTTATTTTGAAACTCCGCTAAGCTTTTTTAATTCTCTCAATATTACTTCAAAAGTAACGGTTCAAATACAAGGAAATTTTGCTATGACGACCTGATTTTTCCCCCTATCAGGTTCGTTACACCCGTACTTCGATCAATCAACGCTCAATTATTTATTTTCAAACTCCGCTAAGCCCTGTCAGCTCTCTCAATATTACTTCAACAGTGACGGTTTAAATACAGCGAAATTTTGCTATAAAGACCTGATTTTTATTTCTATTCATCTTTGTTACGATTCTTCAACCAATCAACACTATGAAATACTTTATTATAAAACGCCGCTAAGCCATTTTAACTCTTTCGTAATTATTTAAATATTTCTTTAATCCTAATTAAATTGTCAACGTTTTGAAGGGTCATTTTTTAAAATTTTGAGAAGGATATAAAGATTCGTTTTAAAAATAGTTTAATATTCCGGTTCACTCTCCCTTTAAGATAGAAAATAAAATTATTTCGGCCAAAAAGGCTTAACCGTTTTGCCCGCATTGCGGGGAAGCAACCTTCTCTCTCTTTCGCTCTCCATGCACGCACGGTCTTCCATCTCTAGCACACATTCTCTTTAGGCCTACGAAACGATCTCCCAAGCTATTCGGTTAATACCACTCACTGATTTCAACACGCGCAAACTTTTAAATGCAATATTTCTCTCCAATATAGTTAGCGTAGATACAATGGATTCGTGGTTTCTAGACTGGAACTAAAATTAAGAAGAATATAGACACGGTAGCCAAAGATATTCCCGCCTAAAATTCCTTCAGTTTAAACAAGTTTGATGGGGATAATTAAGAATTAATTAAATTATTACTCAAACAGTCCTACGTATGTGGGGCAGGATTTGTTTCCATCCACATTAATTTGTAAAAGAGTTTTAGAGCATTTACAAGCCGCGTTCATACTAGGCCTTGGAATCGATTTAAACAGTTTCAAAACGTTTCGCTAGAGTCGTGTGAACGGAAAACCGTGTTATCTCGTATCGATTTGATCCGATTTCTCGAAACTGCTTCGGGAACCAGTTTGATACCGATTCAGTTTCAACAACCGATAGATAAAGCTACAATAAATCGATTTATAAAGATAATGCGTGAACACGTGACGCTTAAAACGATTCCTGGCGATTTGAATATCGGTTCAATTCAAATCGATTCATTGACCGGCGCTTAAAACGATTCCGAGAAACTTAAATATCGGGTTTGATTTTATCGATTAAAATCGATTGCGATACGCTAGTGTGAACGTAGCTAAAATGACGTGTCAAAACGTTTGCAAGCCACTCCCACAATTCGAAGTTGACAGCGGTCAAATCGCGTTCCTAAGAATTTACAGTGTAAATTATATCCTTTCTTGGTTTCACGTATTGCAGTAGGTCTTTTAACGACTTTTGCGCCTACCTTCATAAAAATAAGCGAAAAGAACGGTGGATAAAATTGGTGAAGGAAACTTTCTAGAAATAAGGATATAAATAAGGAATTTACCGGTTTATTGGTATTATAGAGATAGCTAGGTCTACGTGACCCATATACCAAATCAATTTCGTAGGCTTTTAATATTAATTTAGTTCTTGTTTCCCCTATAAATAAATGCGTGTCCGCGTCGCGCATCAACTTCACAAGTGTTTCATTTAATGGAAAAGTCAGAAAAGAGTTGGATTCGGGTAGAAGATCAAAGAAACTTTCAAAGTACATCTGAAAGGTCAGGGAATTTAATGAAAACGAGCTTTTAGGTCAGGGAATTGATAGAGAACCGAGCTCTTAGGTCAGGGAATTGATAGAGAACCGAGCTCTTAGGTCAGGGAATTGATAGAGAACCGAGCTCTTAGGTCAGGGAATTGATAGAGAACCGAGCTCTTAGGTCAGGGAATTGATAGAGAACCGAGCTCTTAGGTCAGGGAATTGATAGAGAACCGAGCTCTTAGGTCAGGGAATTGATAGAGAACCGAGCTCTTAGGTCAGGGAATTGATAGAGAATGAGCTTTTAGGTCATCTAGGAATTGATAGAGAAGCTTTTCCGCCAGGGACTTGATACAGAAGCTTCATTTAGGTCACGGAATTGATAGAGAAGAAGTTTTTAGGTTAGAGAATTGAAAGAGAAGCTTCTTTTAGGTCACACAATTGATAGAGAACAAACTTTTAGGTCAGATAATTGATAGAGATCGAGGTTTTAGGTCAGAGAATTGATAGAGATCGAGGTTTTAGGTCAGAGAATTGATAGAGATCGAGCTTTTAGTTCAGGGAATTGATAGAGCACGAGCTTTTAGTTCAGGGAATTGATAGAGCACGAGCTTTTAGGTCATGGAATTGATAGAGAACGAGCTTTTAGGTCATGGAATTGATAGAGAACGAGCTTTTGGGTCATGGAATTGATAGAGAACGAGCTTTTAGGTCATGGCATTGATAGAGAACGAGCTTTTAGGTCATGGAATTGATAGAGAACGAGCTTTTAGGTCATGGAATTGATAGAGAACGAGCTTTTAGATCATGGAATTGATAGAGAACGAGCTTTTAGGTCAGGGAATTGATAGAGAACGAGCTTTTAGGTCAGGGAATTGATAGAGAACGAGCTTTTAGGTCAGGGAATTGATAGAGAACGAGCTTTTAGGTCAGGGAATTGATAGAGAACGAGCTTTTAGGTCAGGTAATTGATAGAGAACGAGCTTTTAAGTCATGGAATTGATAGAGATCGAGCTTTTATGTCATGGAATTGATAGAGATCGAGCTTTTAGTTCAGGGAATTGATAGAGATCGAGCTTTTAGGTCATGGAATTGATAGAGAACGAGCTTTTAGGTCATGGAATTGATAGAGAACGAGCTTTTAGGTCATGGAATTGATAGAGAACGAGCTTTAATCAGTTAATGATAGAAAATTATATAAAGTCAGCCTAGTCAGGGAACTGAAAATTGAAGCGGTCAGGAAATCATAGAAAATGAGCTGTAGGGTTTGAATTATAATAATTTATCTTCGACTAGGCCATGTAATTTTTAAAGTAAAATATCGAATGTTAAACCTCGTATGGATGAAGGTATTTAGTAAAAAAAAGAGCTCGCGAACAGGGGGTTTAACTTAAATTTATGACAATTAAGGATTTTTTTCTTTTACCCACGTTCCCCTCACACACGTCAATTTTTACGGTTACCCGAATTTAAAATTTACTGGTGTGAAAAATAATTAAGTTTACTGCGCCAATTTTTTTTCCCCCGCGGTTTACAAATAAAATAAATTTAATAAAAAAAAATTTCAAGCTTTGCTCGCCAATCAACTTTCCAAGCAGTCGCATCTTTCTTTTTTTTTTCTCATCCAGGAAAAAGAGAGTAAATCTCGTCCGACGTAAACCGATTAATTTTTCTTTCTTTTACACGAGATGCAATACGTTCAGGTGATTAATTTTCAGGTATTTTTTTTTTTTTTTACTTTCGCCTTTAGTTACATACGCTTCATTTACGAACAAAAATTTCGCCTAATAAACACGTATGCAAATAAAAGTAATATCAGATTTAGTTAAATATGGCGAAAAAATAAAATTTCAAATTGCGCCCGACGGACATAGCTTAAATAAATAATCAAGTTTTAATTATTAGATATAATTATACTGAAATATGTATAATATATTCACTTAAAATGTAAATTAAAAAATGTCGACATATTTTAAAGTTCACATGGCACATTTTTTTTTATATTTATGACTGAAGATGATGCGTGAACAGATGGCGCTTAAAACGATTTAGAGCGATTTAAATAAATATGGCGTTGCTTCAAATCGATTTGGATAGAGTAGTGTGAACGTAGCTTAAGATAATTAAATTATAGCGAGGATTTCACTTACCAAGCGGTCTTTCCTGAGTCTTAGAAGGAGTTCGGACAATGGGCAAACTCGAACGGACTTTGCTGGCCCTCCGAAAACCCGTGGCCGAAGTCTCCACCTCTGACATGATTCCCGGATCATCGTCATACACGCTGGCTGGAGGTTGATAAAAAGCCGGATTACGCTGAGATCCCAAATGAGTCTAGAAGAAAAAAAAAAAAAAAAAAACGAAAAAATTTTAAAATCAAGTTTTTATATTAATTTAATCCTACGTAGTTAAATGCCGCGGTCACACTAGATACTTTAAAACCGTTCTGACCGTTTTGCAAAAGGTCAGATTGTTTAATTTTGGGGTCAATTGTAAAGATTATTTGTGAAAAAAAGAAAAAATATTATTGTCTTAAAAATTAATTTTAAAATTTTAAAATTAAAAAGGTTTAAAAATTGTTTTAAAGCCTCTAGTGTGAACGCGACTTTGATTTAAATCGATTCAAATGAAATTTAAGTGCTTAGAAATAGGAATTTTGAAGCATTTGAACGAAGAAATAAGCATTTAAAACCACAGAAATTAAAATACAATTTGGTGAAAACAGTTAAATTACCGATGTAATTTACCAATTTCTAAAATCAGGGTAATTTTAGAACTCCAAAGTCTGACCTTGATCGTTATCAAGACTAGATTTGCGAAATAATATTTTACAAAAATTTACTTTTAGCGAAGTAAAACGCATCAAGTTCCGGTGTCTCGTTGGAATAAAAATAAATAAAACGCGAGGTGTTAGGCTTAGCGTCGGATAAAGAATATAAAAGAAGAAACTTGATTGCATCGATCGTCGATTGGGAACATAAGGACGAGAGAAAAAAGGCGGCCACGGAAACACATTTGGCAAACACTCGCAACCGATAAAAGCATCCTTAACAGAGTGGATAAGTATATTATATAAACGTGGCAAATACGTGGACAACCTTGGCAATCAACGTGATCCCGTGAATTCAGATCAAACATTAATGTTTAAATTTAAGCAAAAAATGAACGTCGTTGATTCGTAGAAGGACCGCAAAGGATACTAATTAATATGCTGTATTTAATTTAAAAGGGGGCTAAAATGTGCGGTACTTGGACATGGCCGGAAAGCCCAGTGACCAATAGACTTCTTACGTTTATTTTAACCCCATCCAAACGGGGTGAGCACATGCGCAATGATGGCGATGTTTCATCCCCTTTTGCTTGTCAGATTGTGTGGTTGACTAACCCCTTTGGAGGGGGTCAAAATAAACGCAAGAGGTCTATTAAATATTTGCCCCTAATTTAAAAATCGAACTCGAGTTTCGCCCTCAATTAAATTGCCTTGGGTTTGCCCATCTCCATATTACTAAATCACTTCACACACTAAAAAAAAATTAGGTAAAAGAAAGCTTCAATCTAAACTGGGTATATTCAACTTCCGAAAAACAGTGCCATGAGATTGGACATATTCTTTTCCATGCTCAACTGTTATTGTCGACTGTTCTATGTCTTTTAAATCATTTGTTACTAACAGGAGAGCTACCGGAAGTTGAGATACCTCAGTTTTAAGCTCGAAGAAACGTGTAATATCTTTTCTACGCCTTTACTTTTCAATAATAGTGGAAATTCAAACCACAAATAGTTCCGGGAGGAACTAAAAATGTTAGGTTTAGCTTCGAATGAGTTATAGGAGGAGAGGTTTACGTTTGGATGTAAAAGGTCCGCGGGACATTTCAAAAGCATCAAAATTGCTCGACTGATTTTTTTTTTTTTTTTTTTTTTTTTTTTTTTTCATTCAACCACCGAAGCTTTCTCCTTTTTCCATTTCTATATTTTTTTTCTTCCAATCCGTTCAACAAAAATCTGGGGAGTTTGGACAAATTGGACTTGCAAATTTTAACATATTGAATCCTCACGTTTGGAAACATTCGACCTACGTTCCAAAAGAATCCATTAAAAAAACGACACCCCGTTTCTAGTTCTATATTTTTCAGTGAAGTTTTTCCCATTCTTCCATTTCTACGAACTTTATATTGTTCATTTCACTTCTAATTTGCAGCTCGTATAAAAGCTAGGTTATCGTATATCTCTATGACTCGTTATTTCGCAAAATAAGAAGGTTTAGAGATGAGCTGATAGTTTTACACGCGCAGTCAATTCGAAATGAAATTAAATATTATCCGTACCATCTTTAAATTGCAACACGTGCAAAGTTAGACTCCATTTATTTCTAAGTAAAGGAAGCATAGATTTAATACGCAGTATATAGATTGGAATATACTATGAAGGGTGGCAATACTTGGGGTTATGCCCTCAAAATAATAATATAAATAATATAAAGATGGTATAATGTATAAATATTTGAAGGAAAAATATGTCTTGTTGATGTTATTAAAACTGTTTCGTCATATTTATACAAGGGAAATATTTTTAATATTGAAGTTCCGTTGAAAGCTAAGTTATTTCGATGGGAAAAAAAAATGGAGCGTTCTGATTGGCTTAAGGGCCATTTTTTTATGGGAATTGGAATTGTATTAACTAAAGCCGCGTTCATACTAGACCTTGGAATCGATTTAAACCGTTCCAAAACGGGAATTCGGGAAACCGTCGTTTCTCGAAACTGCTTCGGGAACCAGTTTCATACCGATTCGGTTTCAACAACCGATAGATGAAGCTACAATAAATCGATTTATACATAGTTTTCAGTAAAGGGGCAAAAGATAATTCCACCCCTCTTACCCAGCTTTGCTTTCATTCCCAGGTTGCCAGGAGCTTGTGAGTGCAGTTCAGAACAGATCAGTTTCAAAACTGAACTCTAGCCTTTCCCTCTGCACTCACAAGTGGTTGGCAACATGGGGGGAACGGCACTTACCCACTTTAGTGAAAACTATGTATAAAGATAATGCGTGAACACGTGACGCTTAAAAAGATTCCTGACGATTTTAATATCGGTTTGATTTTACCGTTTCAAATCGATTAAGAAATGCTAGTGTGACCGTAGCTCATGAGATTTTGAAACTATTTTTATACTGTTTTGAAGGTTCAAATAAACTTTTTAATTTATTGATTACATTTTTTGACGAATAATCTTTACAGCTGATAATCTGACCTTTTAGAAACTGTTTAAAATCGTTTCAAAGTATTTAGTGTGAACGTATCTATACTGTTAGATTTATGAACCTATCTTTTTATTAAGAAAATTCCGATATATCGGAACCAGTCATTTTTTTTTATCCAAGATGAACGATTATTTCGATTGGCGCGAAATTTCGTGATACTGTGTCGTGATTTACCGATTTCCCGCCAAAAGAAAAATTATTGAAAAGGCGCGTGCCTGAAACTTCATCTATAGATCATCATTTATCGTTCGTGACAATTTATACTAATATTCTAAAATACTGTTACTCAATTTACATTTAGAGTTCATGAAAAATCCATGGCAGCATCACTTTACGCCCACAAAAATGATATTTATACATAGTTCCTTTATAGGAGAAAGTTTGGGCATTTCAAAAGACGCAATTACATAAATGCGATACTAGTATTCGAGTGGAGTTGAAAACGACTACTTTTTTCAATATGATGTTTTAACATTTCGTATCATTCCGCCTCAATATTCGAACCATATAGTCAACTCCTCTTGAAAATAAGAAAGTATTGAAGTAACGCCGCTCTTGTAAAAATGTTCCGGCTTAGTAGTATCGCCTACTTCTAGGAGATGAAAACTCGAGTCCCAAGGGACTCTAACGCCACAATATAAGACTTCTTCCCTAGATATTACAGTTCGTCTTCTAAGTTAAATCGAGATAGTAGAGTGAAAAGGAGGAAGAAATAAGATACGTTTAATAACGTCGTTACCCGTCTCTCTCGCGGCCTGCCTTTCACTCTATTGCTTCTATACATAGCTAAACAACCGAGAAAACTGAATTAAGTCGCGTGTTAAGGAAAGAAAAAGCTGTAAAAATGTTACTAAGAATATTGTACCAATCTTTAGCCTTTAGCACTATTCGTCATTACACCGTGAATGGGGGTAAATAAATTTACTAGGTGTAAGTTGGTCAACACATTAAGAAAAGTGTAGTACCACTACTGTTGGAATAGAATTTTCCAGATAAAAGCGAGGGTAGAGTTAGAGGCTTAAATAAAATTTAAAGATCACATGGAAGCTCATAATTGAACTAATTTTTCTTTGGCAAAAACCGCGTGGTATTCCAGGGCAACCAAATATGTTTTTTACTTAAACTTACGTCATCAGCAATGTTATTTCATGAGAGCCAATAAGATAGTTATAAAGATTTGTTACGCGTTGAGGGGGTGGAGGTTTTATGAATTCCAGTATGTATAAAACACTTCGACATACGTCTTCAGGACGAAAACAAATTTAGAAAATACAACGCCATAATATTCAGTAGAAAAATAAAATCTATATCTTGCGTGTGAACTTTAGGGGGGGGGGGGGAATAAATTACTATCGTTGGGAGTGGTAGACGAATTCCATATTTTTGAGTGAGGATGGACTCTAAAAATGAGTGAAAAGCGGACGACACGAAAAACTAAGTGGCTCCTCTTTACTCGAGAGTGAAAAAAAAATTATATTTCTCCTAGCTAAGCTTATAAATTTAAGGGATGGGGGATTTAAAAATAGTTCGCGCCAATATTTGGTTTAAAAATGGCAGCGAATTTTCACGCTCTTCTTGGAAAAAAAAAAATCGTTCAATATCTTATAACGAGCGGTTTCCGTAAGGCACTCCTCGTGAACTCTTTCAACTTATTTGAGCCAAAAAAAATGCATTATTGATTTTCTAATAAATTCTTAAAGGGAGGGTGAAGAAGAAAATGACGTGAAATTTTATCCGGTTTCTACTATTAACAAAAGTCAATCCATAAAAGTAAACGACGCCCCCGTACCTTAATACTATCAGCAAAGGGACAGGTAAACGTACTAGCCCATCACTTAAAACTAGTCATCACCCCTGTCTGGCTCGAGTTATTTGGACTCTTCCTCGATATTTTGAGTCGGAGAGAGGGACAGAATTTAGGCGGGCCGCGCTTGGCTATATTGTCCCCCCCCCCCCCAAACTCTAGAATTTCCCCATAGAGTGGCTCGTCCGATTTCACTATTTACACCATCTGCGACCGCTAGAGTGTCTCGAATCGGAATCTGCCGGTATATTTACATGTACATTTCCTGATAGTAATAAGCTACGGGGTGTTGTTTACTTTTATGGAATAAAATTATAGACTTTTGCTATTAAAAATAAGATTTCATAGTGTTTTAAAACATTCGGTAAATGTCTTTAATTGTGTAAAAATCGTAAATGAATCGGATTATGGCATTCAATTAAAGGAAAATAACTAATCGAAATATGTTCCACCTTTATATACCATTTAGGGTTAGTCTGGCTAAGCTTTCCCAATATAGTTCGCTACCTGATATTGAATAAAGTATAAAATCATGTTCTTGAATATATAACAAGCAATAGAAGAATTTAGGTCATAAAATTAGCGTTTAAAATATTCGAAGAAACGTGTTTATGAAATTAGATCGTAGAATAACTTTTTTTTTTTTTTTTTTTTTTATTGTTCAAGGTAAAATTAAAAGTTGATTTAAATAAGGAAAGGGTTAAACTGGGGATAAAAATAATTGGACCGTATATGAAAGACCATGTCTCAATACGAATTGTAGAAAATTATATTTTTTAATTACAGAAAAAACATTTAAAAGTTATAAACTTTTGCGCCATTGGAAATAAAATATACTTAGGTGCCGAGGTTGTACGTCATAGAACACTCGACTCTCATTGGCTAATATCGATCGATTCTTAAATTGATAAAGACCTAGGCCCCATCATTTAAAATATTAAGATGTCTCCCATCGAATAATTATATTGTTTAAATCTGTGACTTTTAACAAATTATTGAAAAAATATTGTGTAAATGATTTAATATATTTTTAAACGTGGTCTTTCATTTAAGATGCAATTACTTTTATGATGAAATCGTTAAGTTAATCTATTTTTAATGATACGAAATGATAACACGATTATCTTGGGTTAGTTTGTTTAACAAATCTTTAAAAAAAAATTTGAAATACACTATACTTGATATATGTTTATGAATAAACATATTTAAAAGCCCTTATAGCGGTACTGTTAGAAACAAATACACTTAGTAGAGTACACATTAGGCACTAAAGACAACCTTACTTTGCACTAAATTAAAGCTATATTTAACTATATTGTTACGCAAAGGTATTAGCAAACACACATTAGCTATTTTTAGTTTTCGCTTTCTGTAAAAACGGACTGTATATACTGAAAAAAATGTTTTTTAACTCAACGATATTGCACGCAAAGCTTACGTAGAAACTCAGTGGACCAATAAAAAATGGTTATTTCATTTATTTCGGGAGGTGCACTTAGAAAAAGGTGAGGTCCCGGGAGAAAAACACAAAAAAGAGATAGAAAAAATTATAGTTCTTAATTTACTAACCTACATTAAGATAATGGCGTTTTTTCATCATTCCAATTCCTTTTAATATACCATTACTTAAAGTACTTATTTTATACACTATATCCAAGTAAGAGCACAAGTTTTCACAAGTATACGAGTCTGTAGACAAAATTTCGGTGATGATAATGCAAAACAGATTTTGTTTTATCATCTCCACTTAGAAATGGGGTCGTCCGTCTCATAAGAGACAACAGAATCAAAAGCAGGGAGACAAAGATAAGGGTTAAGACTACATCAAACGTATTTTATTCCCCCTGCCTTACACTCTATTGAATCTAATTAATTTAACTGTTAGACAGACTATGACATATCGAGCTTGACAACACAATGAGAAACTAAAAAGGATTTATATTCAATTCAAATGAGGCTATTTAAAATTGGATTGTGTGTTAGTGAATGTGAGATTAGCAATACATTGATTTTAGTTACGACCAAGGCTTAGAATTTTTAGCTTTTAGAGTTCATTCGAAATGGTGCAGTAAAACTATAGAAGCAGGTGTTGAAATTATAACTTATATTCTTATGAATAATTTATTGGAATGTATAATAATATAACTAGTAATTATATGGCCCAATGATACGCAATATCAAAATATATAGAAAAGGAAATAGTATAAGAGGTCACGAACTTTATCGACTATCTAAGGGTTATTTATATAAACTATCCCGAACCAGTAACTTCCGGTATATCTATAATTTCCTTTGAAAAAATGAAGGCATATAATCGCCTTGAGTTTAACATGGTACAGTATGAGGTAATAACCTGCTCTAAAATCAAGAATTAGAGTTTGCGCAAATAGACCAGCGCGAAGAGAAAAAGTGAAGCGGTGAAAATATAGACAGACATTTTCCTGACGTTTTTAAAGAAATTATGAAACTGAAAAAGTGTTTTATAATATATTATAAAATATGCCAACCAAATATCAATTTTTAACTCACACGGGGAAAAGTAGGCTTAACAAGGATCTATAGTTTAAAATCTATACATCAAACAGTTTCCAACAAATCACAAGAGAAGCTCGCGCTTTATTGGGGCTTTAAAACGTTTCAAACAAGGTTTAAGTGGCGCGAGCTTTTTTTCGTGGGTATAAACTGTTTAACATCGAGATTTCAAACTCTCCATGAATCCTTGTTAAGCCTACTATTTAAGTTATTTTTAAACTTAACATTGGTTCGCAATTTTAAACGTAATAAAACTATAGAAAAAAAAACACTGTTTGTTGGGTTTCATTTTGCCTTTAAAAGAATTGCAACTAGTTGTACGTGAAAATTGCTTTCGCGTTGACGTACACGTGCAACTGAATTATACGGTAGAGATTATACGATTGCGTACGTGAGACGTTATATTGCTTTTTGATATCTGCGAAGTTTTTGTGGCGCAATTTTTATTTTACTACCTGGTGTGATAGTCGTGAAGATGGTCGAGGATGCGCGATTGCTTCGGCGTAATCTGGAAATTTCTTCTGCAAATGTCGCAATATCAATTCCTTTTTCTCCTCGGGAGAAGTTGGAGCAGAAACGCTACCCGGCTACATCGTAAAAACAGAAAAATAAATTAAAAATCTAGCCAAGTTTTGATATAACTGCGATTAAGACTTTGGGCATATAAACATTTTTAGAGCGCAAATATTGAGTTTAAAAACGATTTATAAAATAAAAAGAACTATTAATATTAAGACATATCAACTGCAGTGGCTTTAATATTTAACTCTTACATATATCGATTTTAAAGTGAGGCTATCAAGCATTTTTAATAAATTAATTATGGAATTTAAATATCATTTTCGGAAAGATCGTTAAAAATGGATTCAAAATATATAAACATATGTCATAAGGAACAATTACGGAAACAGTAAAATTAGATGTTTCAGAATCGTCAGAAAAAATATTCCCCACAACACTACGTCATCACTATGGTCGCATTAATAGGTTTTAAAGGGAGAAACAACCTATTTTTAATCGATTAAGAATGCTAAAATATTGAGAAAAACAATAATATTACTCACCAAAAACATTTCGTTATTTTATAATCAATTTCCAAAGTTCCGATGCTAAGCTATAGGCTAGCACGACCTGTATTTTTTTATAATTCGCGGCTGTTCTTGTCGCCAATCACGAGCGAGTACGCGTATTTTAAAAATACGCGTACTCGCTCGTGATTGGCGACTAGATCAGACGGGAATATTAAAAAAATACGGCTCATGCTCGCATAGTTCGCCGAGCTAGGCAGCCAAGGCTTAGCATCTTCAAGTTTCGGAATCTTGGAAATTGATTATAAAATAACGAAATATTTTTGGTGAGTTATATTATTGTTTTTCTCATTATTTTAACATTCTTAATTGATTAAAAATAGGTTGTTTTGGCCTTTCATTCTCCCTTTAAGTTTTGTAATTGTTAAACTTTCAGAAAAGGTTTTAATGGAAAATCTTAATTTATGACGTATCAACTGCAGTGGTTTAAAAATTTAATTCTCACGTACGACTCGAATATCGATTTTGTAAGTTTTGTAATTGTTAAAGTTTTAAAAACTGTTAGAAGAGTTATTAATGGAAAAATCTAGGAGTTAAAAATATAAATCTACCATTAAATTTATTTTAGAAATTATAATTTAAAGTAGACACGTAATCTGACTCGATTAATTAGCGCCCTCATAAACATTTAAAAATAATACGATATTTTAAAATTTTGAATATATATTACAGTTCCGAGCGATAATACAAATTAAAACCTTTAACCTTGGAAGGAACTTAAATTACTATAATAAAATAAGTTTTCCTTCGATAAATTGAATCTTTCTAAGGCTGTAAACGAGTATAGTCATATACGCGGGTGAAATATTTTAACTGAAAAAAGTTATGAAATTCCTTTTGAAAAATAGAACAGCTATCGGGCCAAATAATCTTTGAGGTGAGTGAGACAAAAATTCAATATTGTTGAAAAAAAGAATTGTTCCGGTAAAAAAAAAAAAAAAAAAAAAAAAAAATGGACAGCCCATGAGGGATAAAAGCTATACAAGAATCGAATGAAAGCTCAAGTACCTTAAAACAAGTTCAAACTCAATGTACAACGGTTTTAATCCAAAACGGAATATTATATTTATATATTTTATATTGAATAATGAACTTGAAACGAACTGCATCGATTCGAGTTTAGAATATACAGCAAAGGTAAGTAAAATAATATCATTAAAGCGTTTCATTTTATATTTCATCAGCACTCTGCGGTGAGTTTAAATATAGAGTACAGGGAATAAGATAGACCATTTCAATAGAAATCCAACGTTAAATTCCGTCAAGCCTCGACAAGGTTAAAGGAAAAGTATTGCAACCTTGTCAAACTTATCTCGCGCCAAACTCGCGAATTTAATCTTTAGAAATTGTATATAAGCGCATGACGTAGGTTTTACTTTTCATTTCAATATGCTCCTATAGAATAACTAAAGAAATTGGCTTACCCAAATAATCAGGGAAATCTATTTTGGTCAAAAGATTTAACTATGCCTTCGATCTGTAAACTTTGTTTTATTCGGGGTATTTCATTTGCTCTATTTAATTGATAGAAGTCTAATAGAAGTTTTAATTTCGTCCATTTTGGGCCATTTTGGACCATTTTGGACCGAAATAAAGGATTATTTCTCATAGGAAAAGCTGATTTTTTTTGTTTACTCTATGAGTGCACATAGAAATCTGACGTCACGAGCGTTTAAAAACAACCACGGTAATTTGGTGCTAGATCAATTTTTACGAGGCCCGAATCGAGTCAGATTACATGTACACTTTAAAATTTCTGCGCGTGATGAAAGGCATGAAAGATCTAGCCCGCCTCTTCGATCGAAATGGTCTATATATGAGTTGCGAGCGTTCAACAAATGTTATCCCTTCGAGCTTTAAAATTCCGCTCTCCTATCCCGAAAAAGAAAAAAAAAGGTCTTTTATACGTGGTGTTAGGTCGAGCGGTAAAAAAAAATCCATATATGAACATATATATGGACTAGCGATGTAGGAAAATATATGTTACGAGAGTTTTAGGTACAATACGTGAGTCGCCTGCTCAAGAAAAACTCTTTAAACAAGAAAGCTAGGATGTCCATGATACTTGAAAATCCACAGATTTTAGAAATAGTTCCACGAGTAAAGGAAATCATAATAATCATGTGGGTTTAATTTTTAATTGCTTTGTAATAACAAGAATTCATCCCTACGCGACTACGCCTAACGTCACAGTTACGTAACCGTGTTTTAGTTTTTAAATTCACCGAAAGTTAGGGCCTACTACCTTTCTAAAAAACAACAGGACGCGCTGTAATCGTAATATTCTTAGGTAATTGTTTAGATTAAAAAATATTTTCTTTTTCGAGAATTGTCTTTTAACTAAACCTCCTTCACAAATTCAAAATTAATTGACATTAGATTAACAACTACTCTTGAAATAGAAAAATGAGTGTTACCAAAGACTTAATATACAGTGTCAAAGGCGGATTTAGCGCGCACAAGAGAGTATTTGCAACAACAAACCATAGAAGTTCGTGCGCGGAACTTAAAAAAGTTCTGCCCTTTCTAAAAATGATACGGTGTCTTGGGATTCTATCTTAGCTATCTCACGAAGTAACTATCGGCTACAGAAAAAAACGGTATAACCTTATATAAGAATCATCTTTCCATTTTTATTTTTTTTTTTTTTTTCCGGAGGAAGTTTCTTCGTCGCTTCGAAATAAAAATCGAAAGCTTGTTTTATTTTTGGGTTTTAGTAGCTAGAATAGGTTCACGTATCTTCTCGAATAATTTATTTTCAATATTCCGTCGGGCTCGCCCAAGGAATTTCGATATTTGTACAGGGTATTAATATTTGAATTTTATTCGTTGGAATTTATTTGGTATTTCCAACCACAATATTGAGGTTAATATAATATCGATCGATAGATATACTGTAAAAGATTCTTAAACTTATTTTCAAACTTAATTTGATCTTAATTAAGTTAAAGGTGTGGCGAATTTTGATTAGTCTTAAAAAGGACTGCTTTTAATTTAATATTCAAATATAATGAGGTTTTCCATTGGGAAAATATTTCTAGGAACAATATGAGGAAGTTAATTAATTTCTCAAATTGGTTTGAATAAATTTTAAACCACTTATTATTAATTTAATATTTTTAGTGGTGAATTAAGATATTTAAATGATAAGTAATTGATAGAAAATCAATTGCTAATAATCAAGAACGACATTTATCGCGATTCAAAGAGTGATGTGACCCAAGCGCGTGTCGCGGGGGTTTTATCAAGCCAATGGTAACAGAGGCGTCTTTTGATTAGTCGGAAGTCCTTCTTTTAACTATATGCCAAGTTTTTGTACAATTCAGGCACTTCCTGAATGTTTTTCTACGGAAACTTTTCTTATTTTTAGTTACAGAATCATTAAAAAAAATTTCATTTTCTTCTTCACCCTTCTTTTAAAAAGTTATGGCAGTTATCTAAGCCTAGCTAATATATTTATAAAATAATTCGAAGCTTGCCAAAACATTAAAAACCAGTGATCTTAAGATTGTTCAAACAGAATTCTTAGAAGTTTCAACGAAAGAGCTACTTGCCAGGGGCTATATTGTTACACTTAAAAAAAAATGATTTTTTTAGTAAGAGTAAAGAAATAAAATTCAAATATGTACTACCTAAGAAAATAAACTTTGGATGAATTTAAGCGTAAAAATAAATTCAGAACCTCGCAAAAACAAATTTCGCGAATACGTCTGAAAAAAAAAAAAAAAAAAAAAAAAAAAAAAAAAAAAAATAGACTTAAAGGAAATTCCTTGTCAAATTTATTTTTCTTTAGTTCATGTTTTACGAATTCGCGAACCTTCTTACGTTAAGAATCATCCGTAAAACAAAATAGTCTCCACCCACTTCTTTCATACTTAAGACTCTAAGCCTTGTCATTTCCGGCCCCAAAAAAAAAGAAAAAGGCTATATCATTTGTCAGTGAAGACGAATCTAAAATTTGTAGCTAAGCCTTGGAGTCAAAAAAAACTCAAAATGGACTGTACTTTATCACCTTAACCCATTACGGGAGAAAAAGGCGGGAAATACTGTTTCAAAAATAAGGATATTTCCAACTTTTGTATTGGTAAAGTTTTAAAATGAAACGTTTTTGTGGAATGGTGGAAGTAAAAAGTTATATTCAATATCAGATTGAGATTGAAGAGTGTATAAAAATACGTTTACATCTAACTCTAAGAAACAATGTCATAGAGTTAGATGGAGGCTTAACTTTCTACCTATTGTAATCTTAACTTGGTTCTGAATGCGCATAGAGAAGAAATGGCGGTGATTGAGAATAACTGCTTGAAAGATAAAAAAAAAAAAGAGCAAACCACTTTAACTCTCAAAAAAGGGACAAGGAGTTATAGATAGTACCGCTAGGGGGACGAAAGAACTTCGATAAACTAGCCGATAATACTGTCGGACTAGATTTGGATTCAAAGATTTCAGGCTATACAATGTGTAGCTTTTACCTTTATCGTTAAACTTTAGTTTCTAAAAGGTAGAGAAGGAGTCTCTTCGTGCACGCTAAAGAACATTCAGACTGAATTGAACTTTAGTTAGATTCAGACGCAATTTTCATCGAGTATATATGTTCGACTTCTTTCACTAAGCCTTGGTTTCCAAGAGGTATAGAGGATTCTATTGTTTCGCAGGCATCCAAAAGCGCCGTTATTTGAAACTGTACCCAACGCTATCACCCCAATAAAGTTAAATTTTTGCTTTCTTTTAGAAGAAATGGAAAATATAGATTACAAGAACTCGTCTACAAAATATGGGTTTTCTTTCACCCCAACGAGTACGGATTTCTCTATTCGTTTTGAAGAAGACAATGAAATATAAGCTGAGAGGATGGTAATGGTAAGCGGAATTCTATTGAAAGGAAGCTTCGTTGGTTTTGATTCAAATGAATCGAACAAAGAGTTCTACGCTATAGTCTATCAAAACACGTCCTTCAGAAGAATTGGAAAAGTTGTATTTCCAATATAAGAGACTAAATTTAAGATTTATTTACCGAAAACACGTAAACATGTCTATATACTGGAATCGAATAAATAGGAAGGGCTGGGGGGATAGAGAGAAAAGAAAGTCATGACGTCATCACTCCTTTAATAGATTTCAAACGCTCTTGATTACCTCTAGGTTGGTTCTTAGCTGTAAAACGCAATATAGCGTGACTGACTGATAACTCTTCCGTGTTTATTCCATTTTGACAGCTGCTGAAATTGATCTTTGATTAAAAATCCTATATTTTGATACCTGGTATTTAAATATAAATTAAAAGGCACAAATATTACGAAATATATTTTCAATCTGATATTTGAAACAAAATTTTATTCGTCCAGAATTTTCCCTGACCTTATTTAATTCTTTTTTGTCTAATTCCCTAACTATTCTCTGACCTTTTTGTCGAATTTCCTAACCTTTGTGACCTTTTAGTCTAGATCTTTAAACTTCCCGACTTTCCCTAACTATTCTGTCTACTTTTTAAATTCAATTTAAAATTTTTCCCTCACGTTTTCGTCTAATTCTTTAATCCTTCCATGACTTTTTCATCTAATTTAACCTTTCCGTGACTTTTTCCATCTAATTTAGCCTTTCCGTGACTTTTTCCATCTAATTTAACCTTTCCGTGACTTTTTCCATCTAATTTAACCTTTCCATGACTTTTTCCATCTAATTTAACCTTTCCGTGACTTTTTCCATCTAATTTAACCTTTCCGTGACTTTTTCCATCTAATTTAACCTTTCCGTGACTTTTTCCATCTAATTTAACCTTTCCGTGACTTTTTCCATCTAATTTAACCTTTCCGTGACTTTTTCCATCTAATTTAACCTTTCCATGACTTTTTTAGTCTAATTCTTTAACCTTTCCATGACGTTTTCGTCTAAATCTCAAACTCATTTTGAACTTTTTCAAGTTCCCTGACATTCCCAAGTAGTCAAGCAGTTTCTTTCTTAATACATAATTTAAACTTGGTACGCTTTCCGCATTGAAAAAGATGAGACAATTGAATTGGAAAGAAGATCGACCAGAAATCCATAAAGAGTCCTTGAAAGATAACCGTATCAAAAGTCCATAATCCAATAAGTGTATCAGTCTTGAAGTAAAACTTGTTACTCTTTTATGCCTTTAATAAGATCTCAGCACGGGGTCAATTTGTACCAACCACTAGAACCCTCCCCTAAAACACGTACCGGGTCGATTCGATGGCAACATAAAAATGATAGACGAGTGATATAATACTAGTAACAAAAAGAAAAAGAAAAATGGCCGTAACCATAGCAACTTACTAAAAAAAGATGATCCGTTTTTATAGGGTATGGGAGGACGTGGTGGCAATAGAAGCGTTTAAAGGGAGAATGAAGTTAAAATAAATTTCTTATATACCGGTATATAAATAATTAAAATTAAATTTTCCAAACCGTTGAAGGATAAATTGATATATTCGAACGAATAATCAAATGTTTCTGAATTGTGTCTAAATAAATCTGAAAAGATTTCAGATTATGGTATTTAATTAAAAGAAGTACTTCCGACCAATCAAAAGACTCCTCACCTTTGGTTTCATAAAATATACGCGACAAGCGCTCTTGTACGCACGATTAAAATAATCAAGCACGAGATTTAGCGCGATCCAAAAGTGCATGTCTCAGCACGTGTCGCGCGGATATTATTAAGACAAAGATACAGTGGCATCTTTTGATTAGTTGGAAGTTATTTTTAATTTAAATGACAAAATCAGAAGGTTTCAGATTTTTTCTAACGATTCAGAGACAATTACTGGATGTTTTTTAGTCAGCAAACGCGTCTTATTTAATAATAATAATAATAAAAATCACTTCATTTTCCTCTTCGTCCTCCCATTAAGGGTATAAAATACGGAGTTAAACCAACAAGAGAGAAATAATGAAGATATGATAGAGGAAAAAGTGAAACCAGGTGAAGAAACGCTAAGATATTCAACCTAACGTTCGCTTTATGTAATAATTACATCTGACTCCTTGAACAAAACTTCTCATTATCGGTTTATACCTAAACTACTTTAATCCATAAAAGGTTTAACATTACGTATTAATCCGCCTACGCTTAATCCATATTGTAAATCGTACATCAGGGAAAATGTATTCAAAATCAGTTTGCAACGAAGACAAAGCTAGATAGTCGGGTTAAGTCTATTAGTTAACTTTCTTCGATATAAGGAAAAGACTCGAGTTTCTTCGTGTTACGAGACTCAAGTTGATCCTGACTTTATAGCTAAGCAATAAAAAAATCCTTTGTCGCCGAACATCCAGCGAATCCGGAAGAGAGCGAGTGAAAGATCGATAAGAAGGTAGAGGACGTGGCGTCAAAAGAGAGCCGAATATTTTCTTTCTACCCCCTTATTCCGTACTCTTTCGCTTCTCCCGGTGGTTTCGCTCTTTTGATCGGTGCCTCCACCCTGTCGCGACAATTTCGAAAGGAGAGCTCGAGATAAAAAAGTTAAGGCTCAAAGGCGCTCAACGAGTGTATTGAAAATGACCTACCAGATAACGAGGCGGGTAAAGACACTCGCGCGCATATATACAAAGCGCCCAACAAAAAGGCGGTATAGGCTAATAGGGAAATACACGTAACAAAATATATTACACTATACACTAAGGAAGGATAAAAAAGGAGCTTAAAGGGATAGTGAAAAGGAAAATGAAGTTATTTTTATTGATTCGCAGTAAAACTGATTTGGGCATTCAATTTGAAAGGAGTACCTCCGACTAATCAAAAGACGCCCCTGTATCTTTTACTTAATAAAATCCCCGTGACACGTGCTGCGGCATGCACTCTTTGAATCGCGATAAATCTCTTGATTATTTCCACGCGCACAATCGCGCGTACGACAGCGCGTGCCGCGGGGGTATTTTATGAAACCAGAGGTACAGGGGAGTCGTTTGATTAGTCGGAGGTTCTCCTTTTAATTGAATGTTATAATCTGAATCTTTTCCTATTTTATCGACGATTCAGAGACTTTTCTTGAATGTTTTAATACGGGGACAAGAAGAGTCGATAAAAAAAGCTCCATTGTTTTCTTCTTCACCCTCCCTTTAAAAGAGATGGAACAACTATGATCTTGCCTTACATAGACAATATTTTGTGTTCTCAAATGCAATAAATTGAGGGCACTTGAGGGATGAACTTGAATGAATTCTTAAATTTGGTCCTATTTTTATTTATTCCGTCAAATAGCCAAGAAGCTTCACATTGAAAGTAAGTAACACCTAGTTTTGGAGCTTTTGGCAACACACTTGTAATTAAATAAACTAAAAGACGTATGGATTAAGATTTACAAGGCAGGTTTAGTTTTTAGCTAAGATTGAGCAAAAATCTGCCCCTGTAGAAGTGTTCCAACCACGATACACGCGTGTTTGCAGAGAAGATACAATCCAGGGTGAAAAATAACTATTTGTATTCCTACAAGATTAAACATCGTGTATTAATCCGCCTTAGCTTTAACAATTTTGTAAATGCTTCTTGAACATAAGTATAATATCAAGAGATTTAAGTCATAATATCACAGTTAAGCCTAAAATATTCGCATCGATAGCATTCAAAAGTTAAACCGAGTGAAAAAAAAAAAAAGGCCCAGCAGGATAAAAATCTAGCGACATATTTTTTTCCAGTTCATGATTCCCCGGGAGTCTAATTCGCCACGGGCTGAAAAAGATTTTGGCTACAACGTTCGAGTAGAGAATAAGAAAAAAAAAGTTCAAAAGACGCCAAGCCGACTCAGCGTTTATCGGCTGGAGGCGAAGAAGAAGAAGAAAATAAGGTTTTCGACGGAAATCAACCGCCAGAGGTCTTGGAATAAAAAGCAAAGTTCTCCTCTAAAAGAAGACGAAGATGAGGAAAGTGGTATCGGTATAGGGATATTCGAATTAAGAATATTTGAATCACTTTGAGATTTCAATACGTAAAACGGTAGGCTAGCCTCTATCTCTTTTAAGACTTCATATCTAAAGGCTATAAGTTGAAAACCTCAATTTTATCCAAGGCTTAACACCAAAATAAAACGCATCGTGAAGGACAATCTAATTTGAATAGTAATTGTACTCCAATTCAAATTAGGTTAAAAACTGTTTTTAAATTTTAGGGTCATAATTACAACCTTGCAAGGTACATATATTTTCATTTGTAAAAGCTATTTTTCGATAGAAATTTAAGTTCTTTCCAAAACGGTTCTGCAGAGTATGGTACAAGGCTTGACGACATCCATTAAAAATCGGGGAGAAGGGTTCACAATCGTTTCGCCTCACGCTTCGTGTCAAAACTGAATTAACTGAATAGGTTTTGTGGAGATCAAGTTACCTTCAGTAGAATTAAAACAAAAGTGGAAAGAGGAAGAGGAATTTTGCTAGAGCAAACTAAAGTTTGAATTTTAAAATATACAAGCTCAATTTCTTCTCGAACCTCGTACAACGAGTGTGTTATTTAACTTTGGGGGGAAATAAGGAGAGCGTATCTTTATTATCACGCTTGACAAAACTTCGGCCAAGGCCTAATTAAAGATTTCGAAAGTTAGGCTGCTCCGTTAGTGCAAAGTTCTTTCTTAAACGCGAATTTAATTAAAAACCTTCTCAGCGGATATTAAGAGAAATTTAGGGTAAAAGGGTTGAAGATGAATCTTTCAAGGGAAAATGGAATGAAACAGGACTAAATAGGAAACCCACCTTTGGAGGGGAGCATGAAAGAACCCATACTAAAGTTAAAACTCGAGAATAATCAGATCTAATAGCGAATCTCGATTGAAGGTTTTTAATTTAAATTTGAATATTTAACTATTGATATAAAGTTTATTTTAACGCAATAAAAGCGAATTTATATCTTTTGCATTCATAAACCCTTTAATGAAGAAGTCAAAGAAATCGGAGCTGATTTTTAGATGGAATAACAATTTCCGTTGAAGAAAAGTATTAAATTGGTTCTCAATATCTGCAAATATGTATATTTTAAGCAGTTAGGCCTAATTTAAAAAGGTTTTATAACCAAGCGTTTCCGTTTTCTTGAGTCTTTATAAAGGTAATTCACTTAGACACAATGGAGCCTTGTTAATATTTTTAAATCACATCAAATAAGATTTGTAGACCTTTACACCCTCCCCCGTCTTATCCAGAGAGGGAAAAAAAATCAATACACAGCAAAAAGGGGTGACTTACGTCACGATTATCCCTTTATCCCATTGGTCGGTAAGTAATGGCGGCCCCCAGTCGACAATAGCCGGCAACTGGTCAATATAGATGTTTCAATAGTACTTAGGCAACTTGTACGCCTTATTCAATCGCCTTCGCTTAAGTTTCCAATATATTGGCACTATATATATCTCATATACCCGTGAATTTGTGAGCGATACGTATAAGTTTTGATTAATGCCTCTCATTACAATATTCTGGCAGAAACGTTTGGAGAACCGCGCGGGGCGGAGCTGCTTGTGCCCCAAATTTTAATGTCTAAATCGCTTTTCTCCAAAGGTCAAGCCTTGTGGGGAATACAGAGTTCTAAATCTGTAATTTAATCTATAGATAGATCTTAAAGTATTGAAAAGACCAAGTAGATCAAAATCGAACCATAAATAAAGTTTGAGATTTTTGAAAACGACTCTAATAAGAATGAATTTATGCTGTGAATTTGCGAACTGAGAAACATTTGGGGTGTGTCTTTTTTGTGAATTTCCTTGAAAAATTGTGCAGTTTAATTGTTTATGGTCAGAATTAGGTGTAGTTGGTTACTTTTCAAAGCCATCATTCAAATCTATTCCTTAATGAGCTATTTTGTGAGCTTTGACCTTAGAATCAGAAATTTCTAGGAGATGCTAAAAATATTCCGTTTCGTGAGTTGACTTTTACTTTTATCCAAGAATTTGTTGCAAATTATAGTTAAAACTAAGGCGGATTAATACACTATATTAAAAATCAAAGGGTTCAAAGTAGATCATTCAAGCAATATCATATACAATTAAAACTAAATGCTATAATCACTTCGGCTTCTAATCAATAAAAGATATTTCGCTTATGCCAGCATCTTGATCATAGTCGTAAGCGTATATAGAAAACTGCCTGTGAAATGATCTGTACCATAAACGAAATTAATGAGGCGGCCAATGCCGACCATTGATTACCGAGATGCAAATTTGAGTGGTGATGGAGAGTTTTAGAGTGAGTTGCACGAGAGCACCCGCTGTTACCAACTTCTATAACGATTTTTCGCATGCAGGAAGATATAGAGATCAACAGTATTGTATTGTTAGAGTTTCGAAAAGCCCCCTTTTTGAAAAGTATTACTAGACCGTAAAGATTTGAAACGTCTAGGTATGGAAATTAAAGGCTTAAATCTTATCAAATGATTCGAGTATTACAAATCAAAAGTTGCTTTTCGAGCATAAACAGTAGATAAAGTACTTATTTTATCTATCAAAATTCGGTAATTAAAGTTAAAAGACTATATGACAATGAAATAAACAGAAATCGTTCACACCTCAATAAACTATTGGAATATGAAATAATTAAAGTGAGGTTTTCACCGATTTTACATGAACTCCAAATGGAAATTGAGTAGCATTTTCGGAAATATCACGGAAAACATAACCCCAACAGTAAAAATATATATTTTACAATCCCCCCTATTTAATTTTGAAATTCGCCACTACGTCATCACTATGGTCACGTGACTACTGTAAAGCCTAAAGTTGATTCTCAGATGTCTTGGCACGAGAAAATTACGCTTTCGCGCGGTCTTTTTCGTAAAAGTACTTAATATAGAAAGTTAACTAACTTTTTAACATTTTCATTTTTAAGTTTCTTAAGAACGCGTCAACCCAGAGGTATAAAATTATGAATATTGCGTTTAAATGAATATCCAAGGCATTCGCATAAAAAATGTGCAGCCTCACATCAAGTTAATACAATTTTCTTCCCACATTCAACGCCATATCAAAGGAAAAATAATATTTGAATAATTTTGTCATTTTACTTTTCATTCAACTTGACCAATGAATTTAAATATTTTCTATTTCTAAAACACTTAACCCATCAAAGTCAACAAAATTCTATTTGTTTCATAATTAATAACGCGTGTTTTAATTAAAAAAAAAGACATAGTTGTACATCTATTAACGTTGAAACAAAAAACACATTAACGTTCCATTACTAAATCAACATGTTTTAGAAAATAATTAAATTACAAGGAAAGGGGAAATAAACACCAGTATAACAACGTATAAAAAAAGGCTATTTAACCGTTTTAGCTTTGACATTCTTGAGCGAAGCTACTCAGTTTACGGTAACCTTTAGGCGCAAATTTGCATAATGAGTCTTCCCTTTACTATTAAAGTATTAAAGGCACTAAAGTAGATTAATAAACAGCCGTCTAGCGAAACTAATTCTTATTACGACGCTAAGGAAAGTAAGGGTCTAGAGGCTGATGCTACAAAATCGTAAAATGGAAAAAAAACCTGAGAAAAAAAAGGTAAACTTGTATGTGAGGTGTTAAACATTAAACCTTTAACACTAAAGGAATAGTCTAACAAGTAAGTAAGACTGCCAAGCGCAATGCTGATTGGCCATAATAAAAACCGCTATTGATTCCAATAACAAATCAAATTTTTGGCACTTCTCGAACGTAGTTTTTTTGTAGTAGTGGATTAATTAATAAAAAACTAGATTTTCCTCTTCACCTTCTCTTTTTGATAGAATGAAGTTTTAAAGGGAGAATGAAAGGCCAAAACAACATATTTTCAATCGAATACGAATGCTAAAATAATGAGAAAAATAATAATATAACTCACCAAAAATATTTCGTTATTTTATAATCAATTTCCAAAGTTCCGAAACTTGAAGATACTAAGCCTTGGCTGCCTAGCTCGGCGAACTAGGCGAGCACGAGCTGTATTTTTTTAATATTCGCGGCTGTTCTTGTCGCCAATCACGAGCGAGTACGTGTATTTTATAAATACGCGTACTCGCTCGTGATTGGCGACAAGAACAGCCGCGAATATTAAAAAATACAGGTCGTGCTAGCCTAGTTCACCGAACTAGGCAGCCTAGGCTTAGCATCGGAACTTTGGAAATTGATTATAAAATAACGAAATATTTTTGGTGAGTTATATTATTGTTTTTCTCATTATTTTAGCATTCTTAATCGATTAAAAAAAAGGTTGTTTCGGGCTTTCATTCTCCCTTTAACGAAGATAGTGGAAAAGACATAAGCCTTGGCCATGCTTTTTCAGAGTGAAAAAAAATATATGGTCGCCGCTGCAGGCATTTCGCGTAGATTGGTTTCTTTTTGTCGTTTCCCGAGACAGTCGTTAACATTCGAATCTTTTCATCGCGCATATTATAATAATATAAAAACCAACGGGTTTTTTAAAGACGTATGTGAATATAGTATACAAAGAAAAATACCCTTCAATGGGCCTATTTAGAAGTCTATAATAAAAATCTGCACAACAGAAGAAAATGAATAAAAAAAATGTTTGATATACCATAAAGGAAATTTGCGATATCAAAAAGGAATATAATTCTATAGGAAAGAATTTACATCGTCGTGTCTACCATTATGTTGATATCTTACATCTAGCTAGAACATAGATAATATTCGTGGGCGTTAGGGTATGCATGTACGTAAGAAAGGGTTGATTTTATAATATACATTATATTTAGAATAGATCATAGCGAGAGGTTTAATATAAATTGAATCAGAAGCCGATGAAACCCTCCTTTGAAGTCTATTACTCCCGGGTCTTGTCTACCCCTCTCTGTATGGGTTAGTTTCAAAAAGCGCGATTCATACGCCTCCTAACGGTAGATATTTTCGGAGCGGGAGTTCGTCGAGCGAATATCTCTAGCAGCCTTGGTGTTCGGCAAAAAAAAAAAAAAACGTCGTCGTTTGTGGAGAGAGAGAATTTCCAATTTTCCGTAGACAGGGGGTATGAAGTAGGACCCCTCCGATCTCGTAAAATTGTGAATTTTACCCATACAGAGAGGAGCGCTATATGGAACATTAGAGTAGTAGACTTCAAATTAGGGTTTCATCGGCTTCTGATTGAATTGATTATGCCAAATGAGAGTTCGTTTTTGAAATAGCGAATGAAACGAAATGAGGTTTTTGTTAAGAGTTTAAATTATTAGAGTGTCTCGCCTATTCATCACCAATTTTTGGATTATATTTTTAGTTTTATCATACTATTAAAACGACATATTCAATGTGATACGCCAATATTTTAAGAGTTTCCTTGATAATTTGTCAATATTCAAATTCCCTGATATTTCCAGGTATTACGGGTTTATATGAACCCTCAGGGTTCAACCCTGTATTAAAATCGGTATTATACAAAATGCTAATAATTGTCTTACCACAACTTCCAAAAGAAACCGAAAGAAAATTCGAAGTAGTACTTAAAACTTCACGCGTAATCTGAAGAGGTAATTTAAGCTGTCTAAAAACCCTTAACTGGCAACTGAGAAGAGAACTGGCAAGACAAAAAAATTCTGGAGATATTATAAGATAGCGACGAGGTTATAGGTCAATTCGTGAATAAAATTCGTGCCGCGTGGAGGAGTTAAGAGCTTCTAGGTAATCTGAGAGAAAAAAAAAATATATACGAATTGTAGTTAGGTTGGATAATTTTTTTTTAAGATTTCCAAGAAAGCAAATAGCGAAAAGCGAGCCAACAGGTGCACTATGCCTAGAGAGCCACTTGAGAGCGATAGGGTCCTTAAAAAGAGCAAGTCTCAATTAACAAAAATATAATAGTTGAAATTGTATCAATTAATAAATAATAATACATAGATCCTCGAGTAAATATTCCCAGAAGTTAAAAAATTGCATACTTAGATTATTTTAGAAATTAGATCTAAACTGTGGGTATAAATTCGTAAATAAGATTTAAATTTAACTCTTAAGACTTTTTCTTTAATGATTTCTAATTCTTTCAATGCCTAATATAAGGAAGAAAAATTATCTGTAAAAAAAAAAACATTTTTTTTCCCCTAACCTTTCATTCTTAAAATCTCTATCAAAGGATTTTTTGAAACATAATAAGGCCGTCATGATTTTGATAAGGATGGAATAATTTTTAGGCTTTAAATACCCTATCGAAAAAAGTTTTGCACCTGCTCTATTGTTAACAATCGAATTTAAGATTCATGATGATACGTTACAAGGCGAGAGCAAAAATTACCTAAAAATCTTATATATTCTTTTAGTAATCTTAGAAATAATATTGTTTCTACCAAAAATGTAGTTTTGCAACGTACATAAGAGAAGTCCATTCATTGCTTGCGATAGAAAAAATATTTAACACCATTTATAATCAGACATTCTAGTACATTCGATTCTGGTTTTCAAATTAAAGAGTCAATGAAATACGAAATCCAAATGGAATAATCCTGGTCGATTTGCCGGAAATGGGCGCTTGTCTCATAGCCGCGGCGCCATCTTTTTGTAGTAACAGGCTGCCAGACTATTTCTAATTTTATTTCCCACAACCAAATTCAAGTTGTTAGTCTGTCACTCTCCACTAGAACAGATCACTAGAGCAGACGAAAATTTCACACTACAAAAGATGGCGGACGATCACGTGACAAAAGTTTTCCCCGCCAAAATTTTCGCGAGGGTCTCTAGACTTCCGGTTTTGGAAATCGACCAGGACTATATAAAGAGAAACGCCAAAAAGGTAATTCTTTTATCAATGTTTGCTGTTAGTGGACGCCTATGAACACTAGTCTAAAAAAAAATTATTTACAAAAATATAATCAAATCTCATGTTTCATTATCCCATTAAACACCCGCGTTAAACGTGAGTCAGAAAAAAAAGTAGCTTCGCGCTTAATTTAAACAATAAATCCGATTGTTAACTTCTGTGAGTTAGTTAACTAAAATTTATGAGCTTTGGTTAAAAAAACAGAAGATTAATGATAGATATAAATTTTCATTTTTCGAAATTTATCCTATTGAATTTAGAAGAAAAAACTAGCGGGGAACTTAATCAAGTTAAATTAGAGCTAATATGGATTTGAAACGAAATAAAAACGGTTTTAATGAGCTTAAAGGGAAACTATTAACTGAAGAAGTAATTTTTCTGGTTAATTATGTAAAAATATGCCCCATTGAATTTTTGTCATAATTTTAGAAGTAGTGTTTTATGATTACCATGGTAATTTATACATTTAGAACTGTAATTCTAGTATTTTGGCAAATGTCCGACTCATTGGGACTTATTCTACCTTTGGGATTTTATATAGAAAACTAGCTACATCGCAGGATAATTAAATTAAATTAGGTAGATATAGTTTCAAATTACAAAAAAAAAAAAAAAATACCAGATAATAAAGAAGAAGAGTCCAACGACCTTTTTTATTATCTATATAATATCTATTGGTTTCTTTTTTTTGTGTCGATTTTTTCGTCCGAACTCCTTTTTTTTCTAATCTCATCAAATTCCACTTATTGGAAAGAAGAAAATATAGAAAGAAATAGAAAAAGGTTTTGGGGTTTTTACGACATCACGAAACAAAACTCGAAACCAGGGGTTGGCGGGGGGGAGGAGAACATTCTGGGGGCCCTGAGGCTTAATCCGAGATGGTTTTCGTGAGAAATCGGGAACCGAGGATGGATTGACGTGGCAAAAGGGATTTAGTTGTTTCAATTTATCCCCGAAAAAAAAAAAAACTAAAAGAAAAAAAAAATCATCCTTGGAATAAAAACGAAATTTATTATTTTTTTCTCCACATTCTTCTACTTTCGTTAAGCCTAACAGCTAGTATATAGTCTCTATTTTTTAAGAAAAGAATAATCAAATAGAAAAACAGCTAGAATAATCGATTAAAAAGATGGCTACAAAAAGGAATGATAGAATAAGTACCCGACACTTTTAGATTTAATAACAATACCTTGTTTCACTCTCCCTTGAAAACTTTGCAAGGTTGACCTCGAACTAGAACTTATCGCGCATCAATACTTAGGGAATCATTCTTTACAGCTTAAGTACTTCTGACCACACTTTTCTTTAATTCAAAATTAGTTTGCAACTTGTACTTAAATCCTTACGTGGTTTAATATTGCGTATTTAACCGCCTCAACCCTTCTTAAAGCAATGGGTACAGAGAAAAAGCTCACATAATAGTTTAATAATATTTTAGAGAAATTTGTTAAGTAAATGTTGAGGCGTAGTTATACACAATAATAAACATCATAGTAATAAAAGTAGATATCAAAATCTTTCCAAGAAACTAAGGTACATATAGTACGTAGTCCGCCCAACAGCGCCTAACAGTTTTAAAGCAAATGAATGCAAGGCAGGAGATACGCGAAGAATTACATCGTTAACCTCTTTCCTTCGTGCCTCGCATTCTATTGGCTCTATAAGTTAGTGGACTTATTATATTGGATCGGTTTCTGAGGGTAAGAAAACTCTAATGGTTTCCTTCCGGCCAAAAACCAGCCAGTAAAAAGACTATCGCCGGACTATAATAATGTCGCGCGATATATAGTTAATTGCAATCTTAGAAACGTGTATTTTTTTATGATTTTCGACTGAAAATTATGGTGCAAACAAGGTTGCAACCGACAGAAAGGTATATGGAATCTAAACCCGTAAAAATATAGTCCCAAAAGTCCAAAAACCCTCGAGGTTAGGCTTTTCGGATAGACTTTAGGTATAAAAAAAGTTGTTTTTCTTTAGTCCAGGGAATTACTATCGGCGTATGTAAAGGCTTAGATCTTTATACTTCGTTCCATTACGAGTATACAATACATGCAGTAAATCTATTGAACCCTTCTTTCATGAGAAGCGTTTTAGTAACGTTTCATAGTTCCCAGATAAAATCGCGTAAAATAAGGTTGCTTAATAGTCGAAGTCTTCAAAGAGTGAGTGAAAAGGAAGTTTGAAATTAAATAACTTATATCTTAGTCAGGAATTCATAAATAAGGAATATTTGTGTGGCTTTAGTGAGTACACGACCCTTTCTATGGAAGGAGGAATGAAAGAGGAGGCTGTCCTAGTTTACTTAGGCAAAACCGGGTTGTAGCCAGATCAGGCAACGTCAGTTCAAGTGAGCCAATAAGATATATTTAAAGTTTTGATAGGTGTTGAGAAATGGAGAGATTTTGCGTTAATAAATTTTAGCTCAAATTTTGACTACAAAGTCGTAACCGAATTCGTCTCATCGTGAGCTTTCAAACGAGTACAAACAACACGGTTAAATTATAATAATCTTGGAAGTTAAAGGTTTTTGCATAAAACCGGTTTTAAAAGACTATGTACTTGTATTTAAATACATAAAAGCTAACACTGTCTCGAGGAGACATTCGTAAAAGAGCGAGCTGATGGTAATTACCAAATACACAAGAAAGATACGATGTTTTCCCTCTTCAACCTCACTTTAAAAGTTTGGTTCGAAGCGTTGACAGTTTGGTTGGATTCGTGAATGGTCAAACCCGGAATTAAAGTGTCATGAGGGGAAACGACGCTGTATACGCGAATGAGACAAGTTCATGGAGGCTATTGGGACCAAGGGGCGGGATGGGGAAAAGGTTAAAATCCTGGCTGCTCTAGAGCTTCCGAAATCCTCGATACGTGCCTATATGTAGAGAGAGACAAACTAAAAGTGACATCTTTATAAATTCCCCTTGTTCTCTTCTAAAACCTTATCTCTCTCTCGTTTTCTCTCTCTATCTCTATCTCTAACTCTCTGGAGGAGAGATACGACTGATCCAGAAACGCGACAAGGCAAATATTCAAAGTAAATAACTTCCAAAAAAAAAGAAAAGAAAAAAAAAGAGAAATCAAATACCAATCGTGATGAGTCGAACATACTTTGAAAGCTTTTTAATTAATATTAAGATCTCTCCATCCTCTTGATCAACAAGATAGAAGTTTAAAGGTAAGATGAATTTAAATTTAAAATAACTAAATTTTAATCTTCAAACAACTGTTAATTTTATGTCCCTTAAATAGATTTATTTCAAATAACTCTCATATCTGTAAGAAATTGGTATTGTGTAAAACCTCTAAAAATAGGATCTTCATTATCCCTTTAAGAAGCTGAAATTGGACGTCCTATTCAATATAGATCAGTTACAGCATTCTTCCTTTGATTGATTCTAGCCCCACATTTACAAAGAAAAGAAAAAGTCATCCCCAAAAAAAAAAAAAAAACATCCTCATACATGAACAGTATACTATATAGCAAAGAAAATGAAGAGTTATATAACGCCTTCAACATAGCTGGCGTTTTATCCCGAAGATAAGACCCACAACATAGCTAAAGAAAACGTCACTATCGTGTTACGACGGACAAGTTATCATATTATAGGATATATAGCAAAAGCAATGGGTTCCATTATATAATCGGTATCAGTACTAGAATTCAGCACATACAAAGCTAGAGTACCTTAATCTCAATGAGAATTAACGAAAATGGTGAGCTTCATTTTATTTGTTTCTAATCTACTTATTGCACAAGTAATCACGTCGTAATAATTGTATTAAAGTTTAAGAGTAAAATTGAAAAGGGAGTCTCACGACAGAGGTCGCTAGAAGTGATCTCTACAGCGGAGAATAGAGGGAATATGCTGGTACATGGTGGAAAAACCTGACATCTTGGCAATACATCCTAAATTATATATCTTCTTTTGGCTACTCGGGTTTCATAAATTAGTACTTAATATAATGTAATAAAATTCAAAAGTTGTTTGGAAAACTATTTTATCTACTACTGAGTTTAAACATTATGTATTAATCCGCCTTAACGTTAACTCTATTATGTTTGGAAGTTGTAATATTGAACGTAATAGAATTTTGCTTCTTGGTTTTATCGGTTATTGCCAGTCGCGCTTAGCCTTTTGCAATATCTTTTTTTTTTAGTTGGTTATATTAAATATCAACAAGACTATAGAGCGTTACCAAACACTGGGTTTCAAGGAACACCTATGCTTTTAATTTAAAGCTAAGTTGATCTTTGAGTAGCCTTAAAGAAAAGTGTTGACGGAATATTGGTAAAAATAACACCAACATAGAGGTTTTGTAATAATAAAACTAGTTTTCTTTAGTCTTTCTTATCTGCGACGCAAGGTTTTTTTAAAAAAAATATCTGCTAATTATATTTTCTTTTCTTCTTTTATGGTTGGAAAAACATATTTTGGAAACTGCTTGGTTATTTTTAAAACCTATTTGATTATTAATTAATGTTTACCAGGATATCTTTAGGGTAATCTTATATTCAATATTTCCCTCAATATCTGTTTAATTACGGATGAAGTGACTTTAATTAAATTATTAAAATATTACGGTTCAAATTTAAAATTATCAAATATATGGGAAAAATGAAAACAAAGCCCCTACGCCTGTAAAAGTGTTCTATTCCATGTGCATTGCTGTTCAGTGTGAAGCCGACTAATAGGGTTTAAGGGTATAGACATTAACTAGTAAATATGTAATGATTGGTTGTTGCAAGAATCCATTCTGGTTCCATAAGAATATGGGAGCATAGCTTTAGCCTCTGTTACCATCCTCCCAAACTTTGTAACAAAAGTTCGTCTGCAATTTTCCCAACATTTGTAAGCTTAGATCTTTTTTCGGTCGGCTCCATTTTTATTACCAAAAATATTATGTCAAGGTCGTTAGTGGCGCGGGTTAATAATAAATGTCAGGAGCGATTTACTTAAAAAATCGATTCGAAGCAGACGAACTTTTGCTACAAAGTTTGGGAGGATGGTTATTGAATCGCGGCCCTCCCATATTCTTATGGAACCTGAATGAATTCTTGGTTGTTGTGGGTCGAATTAAGCGATTTTGCGCCAGGTGGCTAAATTAATATGCGCCTCCATGTAGACGGTAAAATAAATTCTGAATTCGTCCCAACCTTGGAAAAAGGCAACATCTTCTGTAGAAACGGGTTCTATTTAACGGTTATTTTTGTTAGTTTCAAGGTTGGCAAAAGTATCCTTTGTAGCAACCTTGAAAAAACGCAACATCTTCAAAACAAACGCGCGCTTTTTAACGACTCTTTCATATTTGAAAAAAACTTTATTAGAACTTAATTCAAATTAAATAATTATAATTTATTATTGAATTCTGAAATCAAATATAGATTGATTCTGGCTAATTATAGTTCTTATGGCTACCATAAAATCTTGACCAATTAGAAGTAGTTGATCATTCTAAAAAACACATTTAAAACTAATCTTGACCAAGAAAACCTATGCCCAATAAGAAACTTAGTAGATACCTAAAAAACACCGATAGTAGATGGTAATATAAGTCCCTACCAAGCTGGTTTCTAAAATATAGACATTTATTTTTAATAAATGAACTTATAAGTACAACACGCAACGCCTAAGAAATAAAGTATTCACTCAAAAATCCAACCATTAACTATTAAACAAACCCGGCCTATAGAATAAAATAAATATAATATATACAATATAGATATAAAATTATGAAATAAAGGGTTTGAATTAAATAAAAACCATCGGGATTGTACTTCAATTACAAAACAAGATTCCCTTCTATCTCTTAGTAATTAAATCATAGATTTAGAAGGACCTTTCCTTTGTTCTTGTTGTAAACTCAAAATTGAATTGAACTATAACTCTATACTAGCTAAAATCGTATTATCGTCGGACGAGAACGAGAAATAAAGAAAGAGAAGCAAGAAAAGAAAAAGAGTTTGGGTTTCGGGTTGGTCATCTATTACTAAAAAAGAATCTCCATCTTCTCTCCCCTGACCCCCACACGTACATCCGCCCCAAACGGTCTCGTACGCCCAACCGGCGGCAGTAACTTACGCCCACCCAAAACTCCCCTACCAGCCCCACCCCATGTTACTGCCAACGTAATTGGCGATAGAGAAAGAGTAAAAGAGAGAAAAACAAGATGGGGAAACCCTTATTAATTGTTACACTTCCAACAATTGATGGTATCAAGAGTATATGAAACTATCCATCCGTCTGTAACCTTAAAGGATACAAAATATCGCGTCTGCCACAGATCAACGGAAGAGAATGAGGTTGGGAGGGAGAAATATCGCGATAATAAGAGGGGGGATATCTTTATGGGTCGCCTGGTCAATACTAACTCAGGTAATTATAGCTAGTTTCCGTTTCTACCCAAAGGGGGCGCTGACGCTTACCCAAAAATATGAATAATTTTCCTTAGTTCCGCCTTGATTCTTCCCACACAAACTAGTGTTTTAAAAAAAACTGATTTTTGGACCAAATTCCGGAGAGCATGAGTAATAAAATTGTTTACACATTCCAAGACTGCATGATGTTGTTATTTTTTGTATATTATGTGAAGTTCTAGAAAATTTATGTACGTCTGTCTTTCTGTCCTTCGGGAACGCTATAAATTAAACTCGAAGCGCACGAGTTTGAATATGATTTAAATAGTGAAATTGTCTCCAATTATTCTAGTTTTAACTTTTTTAGGTCCTTTCTTTTCGAAAATTATTTGCAGGTATCTAAACTCTAAACTTTATATTTCTCAATCAATTCGCCTGGTGAATTTAGTTTCAACCAACAAGAGATTAGCAGTCTTGAATTTTTTGATGTGGAGCTAAAAATAACCCAATCGACCCAAACGGTACTGGGGCTATGCCTTTGGCTACTTGACGTCAGACTAGAAATCCTTCCCTCCCGGTTCACCTTCTTAAATAATATCAGAGAGCGAACCAGAGAAGAAGAACGCTAGCTGGCATGAAAAAAAAAAAAGAAAGATTGGAGAGAGAATAATATGAAAGATGACTGGGCCTTCCTAAAACCATATATCGATTCCGGAACCGGGACCATAGATGGTAGGAGGAGAGCGAGCGAGAGAGAAACGGGTCACCCTGTTCGGTAATTGCGGGGTTAAGTCGAAAGGATACACAATGTAAGGGAGGTGATATAAAGAGGTCCATGGCGTTTGTACGAAAAGCGAAAGAATATCTGGGTGGGCGTCTGCACCCTCAGTTTGACGCACCAGCTGACTCTAATAGCACGAAAATCTAGCTCGACTAAATATCTTTCACTATAACGGCAAGCTCTCATACAAATTGGGCATCATTAATAGTTTTCATCGCATAGACTTGGAAAATGTAGAATATAACCGAGTTTAGGTAAATTCTTTTTTGGCTCAAATCTTTAAACTGACGTCAGTTTTGAACTCGTCTCATTGGGAGCTTTTAAAAGAGTACAAACAAGCCGGGTAAATATTGGCAATCTTAGAAGGTATTCGATATTCGTTTGCAAAAACCGGTTTTGGTTATGGGTTAAGTTTTTAATACAATTTTATTCTATATCCTCTAAATATGCAAACGAGATTGTTTCTAAAGGTATTTGGAAACAAATTAAACACAGATTCTCTAGAAGTTCGCGCAATCTTTAAAGATATTTTATGGAAAACCGGTTTTAATTTGGAAATTTCATAACTTCAGTGGCTAAATTAGAGTTTAATATACGCAATAATTATATATCAACATTCGTAACGAAATGGTAAAACCCATACCAATAAGGCTTATCCTTTCTAATGAGAAAAATGTAGATATCAGAATTAAACTAACTATAAAGCCCGAATCTCGAAACAACCCAAGGGTAATTTATAAAGATGATTCCCGTCTAAGTCTCCAAGGTCTGTATTATTAGCGGACAAGATACCTTTTGTTCCCGAATAATATTAGTTTAGATCTCAAACGAAGGTTTTGAGGATACGAGTAATTTTTGGTATTAGTCTATAGGGATTATTGTTTATAAAGATTCGCTTCTAACGCCGTCTATAGGAGGAGACGGAGGACTCGAAAATATTAATTAGTGTTGGGTAAACTCCGGAACGAGCGTCCGGTCTGCCGCCTAATCAATGGCCAGTGCCTGGAGAGATTGGAGAGAAGGTTTTCTCTTTTAGGAATTTGGACTTCCCTGTCTACCACCATCATCCCCGAGCTGTTAACTGATAAGCAAATGAGGCGAGTAATTAATATTAATTGGAAAAAGAGGAAGAGAAGTTGAGCGAAATGATTTTCGATAATATTATTTTTATTCCGGTAGAATTAATAAACAGTGTAGCTCTTTCTCAATTTGAATAAAACTTCGTATTTCGATCAGAACTGTTGTTTTGATTTGATTCAGGAATGAGACTTAATAACCACAACAGTAAGCTTAATCATGGTGTAAAATAAAATTGCAAAACCACACTAAAATTAAAATAATTTCATCCGAAACTAACATTTTTAAAAATAAATAAGATAGGGGACATGTTTGTCGTTATGACAAAGATGAATAACAAAACCTGGCGTTCATAAGCGTCCTCTAACGGCAAATAATGGAAAAAGGTATTAACTACCAAGTAACAAAAACCACGTTAATTACTGATATGGATAAATAATACGCAGTCGCGAACATAGTTTTGTTAAATACTACTTATTTGTTAGCACTGTTTGCCGTTAGAGGACGCTTATGAACGCCAGGAATTGCAATTCATATTTATCTATTAAAACAGATTATATAATTTTCCTTAAGACATTTAGTTTTAATTCGCATCTATCTAAAAAACAATATATTATCACCGGTTAATAAATTTGCAGATCTGAACCCTTCATCATGAATTCAATTTTACAAAGATATAAAAGATTGGATATCTCCTAACTAGATTAATAGAGGGGGAGGGGGGGTCTAGAACTTGGCTGAATTGTCAAACGAATGTAGACGACAGTTTTACAAGATATATTATAAGAGTCAAAAGGGCAGCTATTCATTCTCTTAATCTTTTATTGTTTTTTATTTCTATCCTAAAACAATGAAGGAATTTTCAACTTGAAATACCATTTTTTTCAAATAGGAGTAACGAGTCTACACAAATCCAAAAAAAATGAAGAAAAGGTTCATAACTCCTCAGAAAATTGATGAGGTTTGCTCTTTTTCCCGCCTTTTTCAATTTTTCTTTTAGTTTCTCCTCAGATTTCAAAAACGCGTAAAAAAATGATTAAACCGTTTTCCCGCCCAAAAAAAAATCAGTCGTTAAGAAATGGGACCGCCACCCCCAGGTCAATGGTGTAAGATCAGATACAACGTAACTAGAGAAAAATATGATGAAGATAGAAAGGTTTTCTAGCCTTTTCTAGCGGTATTAAGTTACAATTGACTTAAAATATAGTATCATCTTGAAGAAGAACTTATTTTTTTTTTTTTTATTTTTCTTTTGTTCTCATATACTTTGAAGAAAAGTCAAACTTAAAAATGAATTTCCTCAAACTCGTCTTTATAGCGACGGCCTTTCCTATCTTAAGACTTTTTTAATCGCATTTTTATTATTATTTCTGCCCTCCCCTTACTCTAGGGCAAGGCCTGCTACTGAAATCAGAATCGATATTCGTTTAAACTTAAGATTAAAAGATCTTAGAGTTAAAAGAAAAATATTCGGTTGCAACTTTCAACAACAAAAAACTTCGTTGTTTTTCTTATAGGTTCACGAAGTAGCAGTCTTGTAAATTAATTATTAATTAAGGTTTATATTTACTCTAACTGATACCCGATTGTTTTTTGAAAATAAAATATATTTTATACTTTTTTGTTTAATCAAGTTCATCACTAAATGTATCTGATGTTAAAAATGTTTTTTCTCAGATATTAGATTATTTCTTCTTTATTAACCAGATCAGGGTTAAAGGTTATAGTTGGGAACAAACACTTTTACTACCGAAAATCATAACTCAATATAAATAACAATTAAATTTGTTTCTTCAAAACACAAGTCTAACTTTTTACAAACTTTGGGCAAATCCTTTAAGACATCAACACTTGATATCGCGTAAGACATTAGGCGAAAATAAAAAAAAAGAGAACTGAAAATTTATCATCTGATAAACGAGCTGTCAAAACTTTAGGCCACGAATGTTTGGTGACCAAAGGAGAGATATTTAAAGACCACCCCGGCGAACCAAAAATAGACTTACAGAAAGATCATGAAGAAAAAAAAAAATGTTTTTCTAGATCAATTACATTTTCAAAGTCATAAATCATGTCAAAAATGTCTACAATTTTTCGTTTTCAGTTTATGTAAATTTTAAAATTGGGTTCGTGAACAATTTGCAATAACAGCGTTATCCCCCAATTTAGTTTAACATTAAGTTTTAATCCGCCGTAGCTTTGACTTGTTTGTAATAGCAATTGCGAAGAAAATATCGAACTTAATTTAAAACATAAAAAATGTACGTCTAGCCACGCAATATTGGGTATTTTTAATATAGGGAATTTCGCCTCAAAAGTACCATTTCCATAGGGTAATTCTCGCACAGATCAACCAAAAAAATTGAAATTTTGAACCCCACCCCTGTCGAAAACCATCATATTTTGTTTCTAGGGTTTTTTGGGCCACAGAAGACGATTCCGAAAGTTTTATAGCGATCGGGCAAGCCGTTTTTGAGATACAGCATTGGTCAATTTAGAGAAAATGACCACCACCCCTAAAACCCTTTTATATTTATCTCAGCTGCTATTTGTTGTAAACGATCGTGTAAGAGCTTATTTTAAAGACTTTTTAGAGCCAAAAACGAATATTACGTCAAATTATTCATCCGGATAATATTTAAAACATTATCAGTTTTCAAAATCTTTGACCTTTGATTTTGACCTTTCACTAAAATTAAAGGTCAAAAATTTGGTCATTTTCGAAATCCTCGCCTTCTAATGCATATGAATCACTTAAAAAATCCCAATTGCAGAACTTATTTGCATTCAATTAAAGGAAGGTTGAAATGGAAAAAAGTTTCTATATAATCAGTCAGTGTGGGCACGGGCACGATCTCAATAGGTAAATTAACTAATTGTTTTTTCAAATCACACAATTTTCCTATTCTACGAATCGTCTTTAAAATAATTGTCGCAGTCACCCAATTGTCTGGCACAGAATTGTCGTAGACCAAGTTCGCCTTCCGTTCATGTATAAGAAATTATACAATACTTGCAATAGTAAAATCGGAAAATAAATCAGAAATAACGGAAAATAGTCTAAAATGTTCGATCAAAGTTGTAAGGAGCAGAATGCAGCGTGCCAATCGATTATCGATTAAGTTTATGCGGCAAAGTTAAAGCATATATAGCTTGCTATACACGCAGCTTCACTGACTCGGGAGAAAGAGAGAGATCCGTTCCCTACAGCTATAGGCCTAACCCCGAAATTGTCAACGACTACTACATCCGGTTTTATGTTCAGGACTTGGTCACAATATGCAGTTTGAATTTTCGGCAAAAGCAACGTTATATGATTCCCACACTTTAAAACATTTTTAAAATCATTTTGAATAATCAAATCTACGCTAGAAATACGCCAAGTAACATCGCGTAGTGGCCTCTAAAACAATTGGACAAAGTCTTTACTCTAATTTGAATTATAAGTGATTAATGAAGGATTATTACTTTGAAGGTATTGCTAACTCAAGGTGAAAAAGATTAAATTCAAAATTTTAAGAGGATTAAATGATAAGTGGAAGTATTAAAAGTTGTAATCAAAAATTCAAAGTGTGTTTAAATTTTGAAGCCTTTAGGTTTAGAGTGAGGTTGTCTTTTGTCAATTTTAATGAGCTCCTAATTGAATTCGAGAAGAATTATCGAAAAATTACTAAAAAAAAAAAAGATGAAAAATAAATATTTTCATTTAGAGTTCGTGACAATCTCACTTTAAGAAAAAAATTATGTTTCAGTATTTCATATTTTATCTTGATTTTAAATAAATTTAGAATATTCGATATAATACGCTTAAAGGGAGAATGCAGCCTAATAGAGTGATTTTTTATCGATTTCTTATCGTTTAAATTAGGTCTAATCCTCCAATAAAAAGTTTACAAAACAAATATTAAACTAGAAATAAATTTAAAACCTACCCGGAAAATAGGCTTAGCGAAGGATTAAGCAAAGGCTCGTCGTTCACGCGAGATCTCCACGAGACTTACAATTGGTCACTAAACCTTATACGCGAGGAAATTAGGATCTCCATGAATCCCGCTAAACCTATTTTCCTGGTAAGTTTTAAATTTATTTCTAGTGTAATATTTGTACGTAAATTTTTTCACTAGTGGATTAGGCCTATTTAATTAATAAGGAATCAATAAAAAACTACTCTTGCATCCTCCCTTTAAACTAAAGTGTATATAAACCATTATTAAATTGAATTACTACAAGTGTCTAAAGATTAAAAGGGTATACATATTTCTTAATAATTATTAGAAAAGCTGAGGTGGATTGATACACAATATTAAACCTCATATAGAAGAAAGTAGTATCCGCTAAGATTATCTCGTGTCGTATCTTCCCTTATTTCACTTCTCATATACAACATTCCTCCATTAGATATCTTACGCAAACAGAATGAATATAGCGGAACTGTTCAGCTCGGAATGGCATCATAGGGCAGAAATTTTCATATTATAATATGGAGGGATTAAAATCCAAGGATACTGTTGTCTCAACGCGTACAGTTATATCGTAATTGTTATTGGATTATTCTAAGGAGCTATGGGGGGAATTTCGAGATGATAAGCTTCACAGACGCTTCAGAGATTCCAATTCAATTTAGGATGTATAAATACATATAAAATTATACCCTCTTCATTCATTCACCCATGTTTTTATGGCTTTTATGGGGAGAGTGCAAACTTATAACAAGTCGATTCCTATTTTTTTAAATAGACCTAATCCATTAGTAAAAGAAATTGACCAACAAATATTAAACTAGAAATAAATTTAAAGATTACACGGAAAATAATAGATCCTGAATTTTTTCCAAATTGATGGATCATAGACCAATGAGCAAAGGTACGTCGTTAAGACGAGATCTCCACGAGAGACTTCTTATAACCAGGGACGGAAATAAGCACACGTCACTGGTCATTGTCGTCAGATAAATTTTCCAAAATGTCCGATAACTTTTTATTTTTAAGAGGGGGTCACTGGACAAATGTCCGATAAAGAAAAGTACTTTTTAATACAGGATTATTATTATTATATTATAATTATGTTAAATGTCCGATAACTTTTGAATTTTTAAGGGGGGTTTGTCCAATAAGAAAATTTTCTTATTTCCGTCCCTGCTTATAACATTCGATTGATCTCTGACCAATCAGGATCTCCATGAATCCAGCAGACAAGTTTTAAATTTATTTCTAGTTTAAAATTTGATTTAAAATTTTTTTACTGGTTAATTACGTATATTTAAACGATAAGGAATCGATAAAAAAAAACCTTGTAGTTAAGATAGCATTCTCCTTTTAAAAGAAGGCGTTTTGAGTTCATTTGCATTTAGTCGTTTAAGTTTTTTTCTCATAAAAAAAAGGCGGAAAAATGGGGTTTAACTTTCATTTTCTCGCTCGCTGAATGGCTGGCCCTTTCTCAATAAGTATATTCAAGAACAAACGAAAGTAAAAATAATGGTAAGGTTGAAAAAAATGTAAAATATTTTAAATGAAGAGAGACTGATTTTGTATGTAGTTCGCCCATTTTTAGTTTTTTCTCTTCATAGCTGCAACTTAAATTCACCCCAAAACGGTATAAATACGGATATGGAAAGCCATATTTCACCCTGAAAAAAGGTTTTTCTCACCCACCCCAGATGCGTTACTTTCATCTTGAATTTTCAGCTCTGATACTATCATTTCTTATCTCGATGAGCCTTTAGGCAACCTTTAACAGCTTTGAACGAGCCGAAAACTCAAAATGAAATGTATTTTATAGGAAGAAATAACCCTTTGAGCCCCGAAAACGATGCTTTCTATATTATGCTAATGAGAAAAAACGGCGGGAAAGTTTTTTGGCGCAAAAAATTCTAACAGCCTGGGAAGATTTTGACGGATACGAATTTACGTCTCGCGCCTCTACTATTTGTTATCTATCTTCAGCGCGTACCGATCGAGTTATATACGCCCTTTCGAAATATTATAGTTTATTGGTTTAACTTTCCTTCCACGAATATATATACGTTTTAAAGCTTCGACCGTAATCGCATGCAAGGCATGGTGCAAAAACTAAAAAACCAAAAATGGGTGGAAAATTATATACAGATATACAGCAGGGTTGGTACGAAAATTTTGAATTTAAAGTCCACGACTTTTACAAGTTATCCCTGAAGATCTGGGTTTTTTAGGCGAAAGATCAACGTGTAAATAATGACAAAAAAATTACTTCAACAATCGGCGATTCAAGGTACTCGTATAACTTTAAATATTTTCCTGATTTCCCATAAATTAAGAATTTTTCTGATATGTCCCCGATTTTCTGCCAACATTCTAATTAACCCGATTTTCTGCCAACATTCTAATTAACCCGATTTTCTGCCAACATTCTAATTAACCCGATTTTCTGCCAACATTCTAATTAACCCGATTTTCTGCCAACATTCTAATTAACCCGATTTTCTGCCAACATTCTAATTAACCCGATTTTCTGCCAACATTCTAATTAACCCGATTTTCTGCCAACATTCTAATTAACCCGATTTTCTGCCAACATTCTAATTAACCCGATTTTCTGCCAACATTCTAATTAACCCGATTTTCTGTCAACATTCTATTTAACCCGATTTTCTGTCAACATTCTAATTAACCCGATTTTCTGTCAACATTCTAATTAACCCGATTTTCAGCCAACATTCTAATTAACCCGATTTTCTGTCAACATTATAATTAACCTAATTTTCTGTCAACATTCTAATTAACCTAATTTTCTGTCAACATTCTAATTAACCTAATTTTCTGTCAACATTCTAACTAAACCGATTTTCTGCCAACATTCTAATTAACCCGATTTTCTGTCAACATTCTAATTAACCTAATTTTCTGCAAACATTCTAATTAACCGGATTTTCTGCCAACATTTTAATTCTCCTGATATTTATTTCCCCGATAAATAAGGGTTTTTAAGGTTTATACGAACCTAGTTCTATATATTTTCTCATTCGCAAATTAATTGGTTAACTCTAAAACCGCCCAATCGTCTAAAAGAACTTTCGGTCGAATGGTCCCAACGTTTTCGATCGATTGGAAATATACTTCCTAAGCTCATGCGCTTAATTTTAACTAAACGGGCAGACGGTTATATCTAATGAACCTATAAAATAAGGTAAATTACCGAATATGTTCACGTATACTAAATGTACATTAACTCGCTTGACTGAATAACTAAAACGAGCGAACTAAATTTACGCCAAGTTAAACTTAAATCAAAGGAGTTTTCGCCGACTTCTCGCTGGAGATTCGAGCTAGTTTGCTGATAGAATTGTAAAAGAGACGTCCATCCTATCTCTGCCCACGTAAATTCGGGGTTTTTGTCGGAAAGAGAGTGCCCAAACCCTTAAGGGCGAACTAATCATTGATTAAGTTCAGAAATTTGGGGGAAGAGGGGAGTGTAACAGCGCCGCACCCGAAGGTCCTCTAGTTTTACAGTTCAACCTTATATAGCTATAAAGGTGAAGTCTAAAGGTTCTGGTTAATATACGTAAATTGGTGGGGCTTTTGTATCTAAACCAATGACTAGTTAATAATGGACAACTAACTTTAATCGATTAAGATGAATAACAAAATAATGTACATAAGCGTCCTCTAACGGTCAAAACAGTGCTAGCAAAAGTAAGAACTATCAAAAATCACGGAGAAGTTAGGAACTGGTTTTGCTGGTTACTTCTTTTGCCTTTAGCGGACCCTTAAAGATCGCGAGGGTTTGTTATTCATCTAGGATACGTGTCCTAACCTATAACGACAGGTGAGTTCATTGAACATATGATCAAATAGAGTGAACCATTGAACATCGTGAACGAATTGCGAAGACTATCCCTTCAAAACTCTAAAACCCTTTCTCAAGAAACAGGCTAGTGTCTCGAAAGACCATGCAGGACGGTTCCGGCTAATCAATAACCTCCCCTAAAAATGGACAGAGTAAGTACGCCGTATTCAATAGCCGCGCCGAAAAGCGGGCGGTATTAGAAGATGCGAGATGGAAAAGAGGTTTCTTAGAAAATCCCTGGTTGCCAATTATAAGGAATCCCATGCAGAGTAATAATTCTTGCCACGTATCACGTACATGTACATCCCTTAGGTTAGCGTTTTATCGCGGCTATATAAGAGCGGCATTCGCTCGGCAGCTAGGGCCAAATCTATAAAGGAACGGAGGAGGATTAAGAGTATACCTTTTCATGACGCAAAAGCGCACGCAGTCATGGTGCACTTACTCGCAAAATCAAAATAAGAAAAGCAATGACGACAAACAGAAACAAAAATAAAGTTTTAAGTTAGAGAAGATGAACTAAAAGGGACATTGAAACTGTGTACTAAATAAATAATGTCACTTAATACATATTCCCTTCGAAATTAATTAAAACGGTGATGACCCAAATTGAAATAAGACAAACGAAAATAATAAAGTATAAGATATAAAAGAGAACACGAAAGGGATATTTAAACGAATAACGTCATAGAATGCATTCTCATCAAATTTATTTAAAGGAATAATGAAGTATAGTCAGACGTACTAGAGCGAAAGTCATTAGCGAAAGACATATTCTAAAAGATATTAATCTAATCTGTTGTTAATAATTTAGCCCTCTTAGCAAGCGACAGGTCAATCCCAAAATCAATTCCGTAAATTTATACCGTATTGTTCAGAATTATTTTTGATTACAATCGATTAGATTAGGATTAGCGTGATTAAAAACTAATCTTCCTCTCGATCTATAGCAAGGCTGTAAAAGTATAAACCCACAAGTTTATATTTTGACCAAGAAGTTTAAGTTCGTACCTTAAATGATGATAATTTGTTTTACCTTTAGTTTTTGAACATTATCATAAATTTAGATTGATTAAAAATGATTTTTTTGACAATTTCATGATCACTTTATATAATTTAACGCGTATAGAAAAGAGCCTTAGATATAAGAATTAAATTAACAAAGTAAAAAAAGTTAACTTCATTTGGCTAGACTTCCGTTTGCCTTTCAGAAAATAATTCTACATTCACGAAAAATAAAATACTTGGCACGCCTTAGAAGATAGATATAGAAAAATTATCCTAGCTGTTCAAGAACTACTTTTTCACAACGAGGTTTTAGCATTACGTATCAATTCGCCTTAGATATGACCATAGGGACAACTTTATTTTTTCCACGAAAGAGAGTATCGTATTAAACTTATCCTATCGGCCATTTTCTGAATCTCTGGAAGCAGCCATCGAGTTTGGACTTTAAACAGCCAAGCGTACAATCCCCCTATAACCACTCTTTCTCCCTCCTACGAATCCTCCCACGTTTTTGTTCGGGAAAAGGTTTATAGGCTAGCAGAATGTAGAAAGTTTTTGAAGAAATTATCAGACTTTCACCGTTGTTTTTTTTTTTCTTTTTCTTTTTTTCTAGGTCCCTCTTGTCTCTCAATTACTAAGAAAACAAATGTTGGACAGAAGGCTTTGCATACCAAATTCATCCAAAGCTCGATACGACATTAAGAAAGAAGCTATTCAGTTTTTTTTTAGAAAAAAGGAGTGAGAACCATGGATTTTACTACCGAGTGTCGATATGTTTAGAATGGTATACTGCATGGTAAAAGGATAAGGAACTTTCACCCTGGAGTTTACAAGGACTATTTTTTCACTATGAGCTTAAACATCGTGTATCCAACCGCTTAATATACTCTTGAAGAATTATCTTCAGTACAATAAATAAAATCACATTACCAATAATAAGGAGTGTCGAAAAACTGTAATAGCAGGAATATATTAAGCTGGGAATATTTGCTCCTATTTTTATTTTTCTCTTTTGAATTATTTTGTTAACGACAAGGAATCAATAGAAAATCTTTTGTTGGAAAGTATATAATACTCCCTTTAAGACACATCGACTCTGGTACGTGCTGACCACGCTTTTCAATTAGCAATTAGTTGAGGAAAAGCTTATAGAAGTGGAAAGGAAAGGTCCGATGCCATAGGAATTAATTTCAAAATGTTAGAATGAACTTAAGGTTTCTACAAGTATATCCTAAATTTTAAAGGAACCAAATAATACTCTTATAGCTTTGATGTTTGTAGAGAAATCACTTAGAAGGATCAAATAATTACTGCGCCAACTTTTAATTTTAGATAATTTTGTAGGTTTTACCGTATAACGCACTTTCATTGGTTAAATATTAAAATTAAACCACGAATGATGATTTGAAGATTATTGTTTTAAATTAAAATTTACAAGATTTTCATTATTTAGACTCCAACATTATATTGAAACGTGATTTTATCTTTTAAAAGTCTCCAGGGACTGATGTTACACGAAAGCCGCGTTCATACTAGGCCTTCGAATCGATTTAAACCGTTTCAAAACGTTTCGCTCGAGCCGTGTGAACGGGAAAACGTCTTTCTCGAAACTACTTCGAGAACCATGCATTTCATACGATGGGTATATAATGTTTTCCAAACTAAATAATTGGAGACAATACCCTGGTTTCACGTAATTTTTAAGCACGGTTTACCAAATTGGTAGGGAACCAAATTTCTTAAAAGGGACACTGGACTAAATCTGGGTCCAAAAGATATTTAAGGACTTCAAACATTGGCGCGTACTGAACCAATCTGACTCAAAGGCGCGGGGATATTTCTAACAAACATCTCTGTCGGTTGAAACGCCAATTCAAAGACGAACTTTCATTGGCATCAGCAATTGAATCCTTTTGAAATAAATCTTTCTTTGAGCCTAATTTCGGAGCTTTGATAATATACTACCAATTACCACGAAACCTTTGACAACTATTGATACGGCGGTACATTAAAATCGTAACTCACCAGGCTTATCAAACTTCCGTGCGTCGCTCTTCTATTGGGAGGCAAAGGAGGAAGAGGCTGCATCTGTTTTTGTTGCGCCATTATCTGATAATGCTGAGCATGCTGAATTCTGGCCACAGGCACTTGTACCATATGACCTTGGTGACCCTGAAGAGGGACGTTTCTTTGAGGAGGGGGCGGGACTTGATTAACCGCCGACGCCGCGGCGGAGGCCGACATAATTTCCCTGCAATGTCGATTCTGCAAAGCCAATTGTTGTTGCTGGAAAAACCGAATTTGCCTTTGTTGCAACTGAGCGGCTTCCGTCAAATCGTAGACGCCCGAATTGTCTCCTCGATGATTCGACGATTGTACCACCGAATTCGACGTCGTTAAATTTTTACCGGAATTGCTATTACCATTCGGGGTTGTGGGGCTACTTTTCTTTCCTCTGAGAGGCGACACCAGGACTTGGTACAGGAGGGATCGGCGTCTACGAGGCGGTGGTCTGTGACTCGGGGTCCCGGCGGAACTTGAGGAAGATTCTGTCGAAGACGAGGACGAACTCGTGGTACTAGCCTTGGAAGAATGTTGGTGTAGAACGGAATCTGAACCGGAATTGACGACAAATTTCCCTTTAAGCCTTTGCGGTAATGGCGGTGGATGACGCGTACTTGTAGCGACACCGCCGTTCGGTGGCGGGGATTGATCTAAATAGGCTCTTTGCTGTCGCGAATGTTGTTGAAAATGAGGAGAAGAAGGTAAAGACAAGGAACCCGCCACCAAGTCGCTCCTAGTCGCCGCCGCCGTTTCCGTAGTGATTTCACCGTTATACCTCCCCCTTTGATGGTGCTCTCTGTATTGTACAATGGCTTGGAACATGGCCCAAAATGATCAGGGACCGCGAAATGTTTTTTCTAGTCGCGTTTTTTCTTTTTTTTTTTTCTTTATTCTAGTTTCGCCCCCACCTCTAGAGCTAAATATTTATCACTTATAGTAGCGGTAGAATTAGTAAGAAGTATTTGCTGGTATAACAGTCAAGAAACCAGGGAGTTAGGCCTGTACGATTTAAGCTTAATTCCCAAAAGACGTTGAACTGATATTTCGGCATTTCGTATATATAGCTAATAGCGTCTTTGCAGCTCTCGTAAGTGGGAATTTTAAGTGGGGATACGAAGAAGTATTTTAAAAGTTAAGATAAACGCCAATTGGTTTAAAATGGTGTTTTTAAAAACACAGCAATTTTTCTTTTAATTTAAAAATAGCGTGGCGTTTAGATTTGAAAAGAAAAAAGTTCATTCAACCTCGAGAGTTTTCAATCTCCCCAAAAAACAGGGCGCAGTGAATTTCAAATGTTTATGTATTTAAGAAAATGATGAAGAGTAAACACATCAGGGCGAATTCGTAAAAAATTTCCCACATTTCCCTTGGATCACTCAAACGTTTCACTTCTAAATTAACTAAACTCAAAGATACTCAACTTAAAAAGGTTTGAAGTATATATTTTAAACCGCACCATATTAAAGATAGATTTTTTAGATGATCAAAACTTGATTCGCGTAAATAATTAGAAAAATTAATTAAATATAAATGATTAAAATTGATGATAATATTGAAGACAATCTCGAAATTGGTCACATGATGATATCGTCATCTTGATACTAGTTTTTTTTATTTATTTTTAAATTAAAGTTGGTAAAACCGATACCTAATATCACGGGTTTTTGGTTACATGACGTCAAGATCTAAGGTTTACACCGATAGTTTCCAATTATTTGAATGTTGTATTGAATAGTAAAGACTCATTTGAGAAGCAAGCTTCGCGACTTTCGTCACACGACTTAAGCGCGACATTGAATCTAAACACAGTTAAATCTTAATTTCAAATTATTTAACCACCATCGTCTCGTCTGTCGATAACGCGGTACTGATATAGTTGTACCATTTAACGCAAAAAAGGGAAAACAATTCTCTTCTAGACAAGCACCAAAAGCGAAAATCCTCGATCCAGTTAGTCGAAAGTCTCAAAAACGAATCGGTAAAATCTCGCGCGCGAGCCGGTCCGGTTTCCCGCCAACTCCGCGCATCTCGCGATGTGTCGTTGCGCGAACCGAGAAAACTGGCTGCATAGTAAGAAGGGGGGAGAATGGCGGGAAAGATACGGAGAGAGAAAGGCGGGAAAACCGGCCGGAGAAAGAAAATAGAATGGTACGGTTGCTAGGCAACCGCCTGCAACTTAGCTCGAGATTTCTCCGGAGCCTTTCGGAACTCCGAACTCGGGACTATATAGTAATGCTAAAATGTCTCTCAGAGACTCGGATCTGGTTCGAGCCAGGACCTAAGCTTGTCTCATTAAAACCAAGGTGCCAATATTTGTTTCTAAGTACTGTGTTCCGATAATAACCTAGAAAATAACCGTCACAACGCGGAAGTATAAATATAGTTCAAGCATTAAAAAAAAATACAGCGCAAGGCCTAAAACGTTTGGCTCTTAATCTTAATTCAACAAGGCAATACTTGGCCCAAAACGTATTTTAGGTCTAACGAGGAACGAATTGGCTCAAAAGAGAGTTTATTTCGTTTTTTGTTAAATAGAAGGTGAAATGATTATCAATAAATTATTTAATGCTACCGAGATGTTCCTTAAAATTATACAACCAAAGATTGAGATTTGAAATTCAGCTAAGCCTAGCTATCGATTGTGTATAGATTTTTATCCAAGAGACCAATCGAGCCTAATTTGGGGTTAATGAAGAGATTTAAGTATCAATTAACCTGCCACTCAGTTCGAGCCAAAAACGTGGATTTCATTTTCAAGAATTGAAAAATTTCCAGAGGCTTTACACGCGCGTTTAAAATAATTAGATTGTTCTTAATTAACATGAATAATTGGTTACGCGCTAATGAGTCAAGGCTTAGTTGTATCAAATGAATTGATAGTATTAGAGGATAAATACACCTTGATCCCCTGCCAACATTTTCCAACGAAAATTTGTTATATCTGTATTTTAAATGTACTTTTTTTATGTAGCTATAATCATTATGAAATCACGCATCACAATCTCCCCACCAACACTAATTTAGTTACCGGAACCTTTGGCCCGGATAAGCGGAGACATTTTTATTAAAGATTGGAATTTTTGATAAAAAGTGGACCTCAAAACTATACGTAACATCACACTAGTTTCCGTCAGTGAGGGAGAAAAAGGGGGGGGGGGGGGCTTAAATATCGACTTTTAGGAAGAATTCAATTTTAGCGAAAACTTAATTCGAAGCGATAGGATGTTGAATTAATTCGTCCGTTAACTTAAATTAATAATTACTATGTAATTATATTAAACATGCGTGTCAATTGGAGGAACCAATGAGACAGGTGCTAAAAACCTAAATGAAGAAATTATCTCTGAATTAGGATTGAAGTGGACTTAAACTGATAATTAACCCTAGCTGATTCACACTCGGGGAATCTTTATTAATTTCCGCAGTTGAATTAAATTTAAGGTTAATTCTCACCAAGCGAATTTCTTTCAAATTGTCGCTGGGCGAATATGAAAACAACAATTAAAAATATATATACATATGTCATATGCAGCCAATAAGGTAGTTTCCCGCCAAGTGGGAACTAACCATATAAAAGAGTTTCTAATGAACTTGTTACAGATGGCATAATGGGACAACCTGGAGCGGATTAATACACAATATTTAACCTTACAGACTAAAAATAGTCGCTGCCAACCTATCTTGTATCAACGAGTATATAATAAATATCCAAATATTTTACTTTTATTTGCTAAAAGTTTTGTATAAACTATATAAAGATTAAGCCGGATTAATACTCGATCTTTGGAGTGTATCGGGATAAAACATTTATATTTCAAAGAATGAGCTGGATATAAGCCTTGTTATCGATTACAAACGTGGAGATGTTTCCAAAACTGCAGGCCCAGTCTGCCATCTAGAAGCTTTGGATAAGTCTAAGTTTAATCCGTTATTTATACCTCTCTGGTTTTTTAAAGTTTGTTCAATTAATATATAATTTGGTTAACGGGGTTGAAAGGTAATCTTATTTCATAGTAACTATAAAATTATTAAAAAAAATTAAAATGATAAAACTATAGGGTAATCAATATAAAATTGATTTAAAATTTATATAAAGTCCTAATAGGCCTGTATTTTGTTGTTATGGAAGGTTAAAGGTCATTTGAATCAAAGCAATATATTCAAATTCAAACTATTCATTAAATATTGATGATATTTATGTACATTTAAATTAATTCTTAACTAATAAATTTGAAACTTGGTACGGTAATTAATTTCGGGGCTACTTAATTATTACGATTTTAGCAGCGCAAGCGCGTTCAGGGAAAAGCTCTCTTACAGGGTAAAGGTGCTGCTTTCTTTAATAAATAAAGATTAACAAAACAATGCATTCATAAGCGTCCTCTAACGGCAAGATAGATATCCTATCCTTGATAAAAAATTCATATTTATAAAACCTTAATATCATTATAATAATTAATACTACAAAATGCTAATCAACAAAGATTGCCTATAATCTTGTTTTATTTGAAGATCGCCACTAACGACATTTAGATACAAAAAGTTAAGCCTAATTACAAAATTTATTAATTATATGAAAACACGGATTTTGATAAATAAATGTAGACTTTTAAAATGCTATTTTTCACTATTACACAGAAAATACTTTTAAGCCTCGGTTTAAAATAAAGCTACCTTACAATCTTGAAAGAAACATAGCTTAGAAAAGTGAACGCGCAGAGATATTTGAAACTTTAATGATCCTGCTCAACAATTTTGTCCCTAGCAAGGTTGCTACGGAATTACAAAGCGTAGAAACAAAAAAAAAAAAAGACGACTGAACTCCGTGAAGGTTTGACATTCCATTAAAATCGTCCCCTTCATCAATCTATACCAACCCTTTTCCCAAAGATCCATCCGCCTAACTTTATACGACGTTGCTTTAAAGCGTGCTACTTTGGAAATGGCTTCATATATTATCCCGGGGGCTTAAACAAATTGGGGTGTATTCCCCCACCCTTCCACCGTTCTCTTCTCCTCCTAGGAGACCAAACAGAATGAAGACTTCAACGACACGCGTGCCATGCAAAAAGGAAAGAAAAAGAACCCTAAAAGTTGGAACTTCTAGATATATCCGACTCCTTCACATTTGAAATTCGGAGAAACAATACCCTAATAGGTTATCCGTTATATGAAACTAAAAAGACTTGTATATGGAGTTTATTTCAATCGAAAATAGTTGAAAATGCAAAAGGGACTAAAATCAAAGATGCCTATATAGAAATTTCCTGTAAGTTTGCTAAAGTTAAAGTGAGACGTTCACCATTTGTTTTTGCAACAAACATTTTGCAAATACCCTAATACCCTCTTCAGACGAGCCTATAAAACTGGGTTTAGTAAACCAAAGTTCATTTTTAAACCAGGGTTAGTGTTTCAGACGGTGTAAATTTAAAACCCAGATTCAAACCGAAACCGCGGTTAAAAAATAAACCAACGCCATCCGCGCGCGGGAAAAGCTAAGCCTAATTACGTCAAATTAGGCTTAGCTCTTTCCGCGCGCGCGGCTTAATTTCTCCGCTTCAACCTTTTCTCCGCTTTTAAAAAATGATTGTGAACGAACTGATTATGAAATAAAGGTTGAAAATATTGGAAAATAAATCTCAAAGGTAATTTACTTTCAAAAAATCAAATTCCATATTTTTGGCGGGAAACATATTGCTATTAAATTTCAGTTTGTTTTGTTTCTCGTCTGAAAACATTGGTCGTAAGCTTTTAAACCAGTTTAAACTTCAGTTTATTTTGGCTTAAAATAAACTGAACTCGGCTTATTTTATGATCGTCTGAAGAGGGTATAATACAAACTATGTTTTTGGCAGATTAAGGTCGTATCAACTCAATGTCATTGACGTTTAGGATCAAATACTCCTTGATTTCCCTTTTTCATGTCAAAGTTTTAAGTGTTTCCCTGATATTTTTGTCTAAAATAAAATTATTTCTAGGTATCCCAGGTTTGTATTAACCCTTTTGTTGGGACTACAGCGGGTCTCAAAAGTTTCCCATCGTCAGAATAATTGATCTATGTGAATTTATGCTCTGTTTTAGTGGTTTGCAACGAGGTTCATCCTTATAATCTAAAATTATGGGCATCTTCCGTAAAGAGAGCCTTGTTAATTATAGTCTAATTAAATACTAACGAGTACTTCAAAACTCGTAAGCTAGTACTAAAGATTACTTGAAAATTATTGACCAAACCTCAAATACCCGACTTCAGCAGAAACACTCGACAACTTAAAAATCAATGGCTCTTAACTGAATAGCGAAAGAAAACTCAAAGGAATTATAAAATTTTCAAAATAAAATGCTTTACGAGTTGAAATTGAGTTCAAAGTAAAGAGTTTATTTCATTCGGCTTTCATTTTTCTTATAAAGAGAGCTGGGTACCCAATTAGAGAGAGGAACTTCGCTAATTACCACGAAGAAATTATTTCACCGATTAATTGGTACTACGCAGCAAGGAGACAGTTTCATACGATTTTATAGGAAACTTGCTTCCCAACGTGCAGGGGTGGAAATAAAGTCGCGTTCATACTAGGCCTTGGAATCGATTTAAACTGTTTCAAAATAGCTACGTTCACACTACAGACTTTGAAACCGTTTTAAACCGTTTTGGAAAGGTCAAATAATACAAATTTTGGAGTCACCCGTGTAGACATTTGATCAAGAAACCAAATTAATATCTAAAGTCGATTTGACGACTCGAAACGGTTTGAAAACGGTTTCAAAGTGTGTTTCAAAGTGTCAAGTGTGAACGTAACTAATGTTTCGCTAGAGTCGTGTGAACGGGAAACCGTCTTTTCTTGAATCGATTCGATTTCTCGAAACTGCTTCGGGAACCAGTTTCATACCGATCCGGTTTCAACAACCGATAGATGAAGCAACAATAAATTGATTTATAGAGATAATCCGTGAACACGTGACGCGGCGATTTGAATATATGTTTCATTTTAAAGATTAGATCAATGATTTTTTCGTCATTAAAAGGTACTTCTATTTTAATTTAGAAAAACATTTACCTAAGGAATATATGGTCCCTTCTATGATTGCAATTGAAAATAATAAAAGATAAGGCTCTATAGGTTACGTATTATAAAATCATACCTAAGGGGAGAGTTAATCTTTTGTCTATGCCTATATATTTTTTTTTTATTCCAAACACATAAATATACTCAAGCAAAATAAAGTATGAGATTTTTCCATTATTTAATAGATTATATCAATTTAATAGAAAAACTGTCATTTAAGCTGTTTTATTGGCTATCTGTTATTATCTTATCCGCCCCCATATTGTCTACTGTAGCGGGTATATTTGAAAAAGACAGATGGGGTGAAAAATAAGATACGGAGTCTGTTAGTCTGAACGGGTTGAGAGTGAAAATGTAATCTAGTTCAAGAACAATATATTAGAACTACTTTTATCTACTATGAGGCGTAACATTATGTATTAATGCTCATCAGCTTTCGCTATTACGCGAACTAGGGTTGAATTAAAGAATACAGTTCATGTCAATCGGAATATTCAATAGTAGTTATATCATAAACGAGGCAAAACCAAAACGCGCGTACTTTCAAAGATATTGCATTTTATAAATAGAATAAAGGTTTTACAATCTAATCGATTGATTTGCCCAAAAGTAAGATATTGGAAAGTAAGAAGAAAGCGCGTTAAGGTGATATAACTTATAAAAATCAACCCTATCTATAGTTTAGAAAGAATTACTTCAAAAAATTTGAACAAACCGCTGACAGAGGCAATCCCTTTAACCCCGCGCGATTCTTCACCATCTTTCGGAAATCCCCCTCTACCCAACAAAAATTCGGGGGTTTCGGAAATGACAGTTTGCCGGGCGGAAATAGAATCACTTCCGCTCGAGATCGCGAGACACGAAACCCGTCAAAATGGAGCATCATCCTATCCCATATTCATTGTACAATAGAGACGATGTTCATAATAGTCTTTATAGAAATTTAAGAATAAATTACTTCAACAGTAGTGAAATTTCCGTTTGGGACGAAAGATATATTTATTCGACATCTCAAATCAAAAATACTATGAACAGGAGTAGACACATGCTTTGAAAGAAAAGGTAATCTATTAAAGGGGGAATGAACTACAAAAAAATGATTTTCTATTTATTACTTAACCTTCTCGCGCGTTTTGGCACGTGATAAAATGGCTTTCGCGCCTTCTTTTTCGTAAGAATTTAATACAGAACGGATCTAACGTTGATTCAGGAAAGATTTTAAATAAGGCTAGAAAAAAAATCACTTGTCTAACTTCATACACCCTTTAGACCAAACAAGGCCGTAGAAAGTTGTGCATCAGCCATTGTAACTTAATATTGAGATGGAAAAATGAAAGAGGACATGGGCTTGGAAACTTAACCGTCCTCGTTATGAGAGGGGACGACGGTGATGTCCCAGTTTCTAGACTCTTTAAGATAAGCCAAGGACATAATATCTTGTCTCTATGGACTTATAGATTAACCCGTATAGACAAGAGCTTTATCAGTACTGACAAGTTAAACAGGAGAAAGTTTGGATAAAAAATATTTGCGGAAAGTATAGTAGGAGTCAAGCTTTAATTGGTCATTCCTCGTAGAGTTAGTAGGTTTCATGTAAAATATCAGCGTAAAAGTGAACTACAAATAAGCCAGGAAGACCCTGATTTTTGAAAGTAATGTTATCAGTCTTTAGTTTCAGCAGAAACCGATGAAACCCTCCTTTGAAGTCTATTACTCCCGGGTCTTGTCTACCCCTCTCTGTATGGGTTATTCTCAAAAGGCGCGATTCGTACGCCTCCTAACGGTAGATGTTTTCGGAGCGGGAGCTCGTCGAGCGAATATCTCTAGCAGCCTTGGAGTTCGTCCAAAAAACGTCGTCGTTTGTGGAGAGAGAGAATTTCCAATTTTCCGTAGACAGGGGGGATGAAGTAGGACCCCTTCTAACTCGTAAAATTGGGAATTTTACCCATACAGAGAGGAGCGCTATATCGAACATTGGAGTAGTAGACTTCAAAGGAGGGTTTCATCGGCTTCTGGTTTCAGTTAGAATCTTTCACGGCGAGAGTTTACTAATAGTTAAAACAGGGGAGATGTGATTTTTCATATAAGGTTCTACGTAATGTTACTAGCCTTTGGTTTCAGTGTTAATATAGTTAATATTCTTAATGGTAAAAAGGTGAGGCGGATTAATACACAATGTATAACTCTATAGAGTATAAAAGTAGATAATCCATACTGTCATACGAGTAGAACTAGATAAGAAATTCTTTAGGAAGTCCTGATTATATTTCTCTCGAGGGAAGATGTCTAAGGAACTTGGGGATAACATTCTTGGAAAACTATTTCCTTTATAATATATTTATTATTAAGTTGACTAATATACAACTGCATCTCGTTCATTAGTCATTTATTGGGGTAAACTTGCATAATTTATACAATTACATGTATATATTCAATGATTAAATTTATTATTAATCTATAGTAAAAAAAAATATTTTCTAATCTGTTTGGAAACTAAATACTTATATATATTTTGAGTCTTCACAAGAGTCAACATTCTCAGAGAGTTACAAAATTACAATAATTTTGGAAATTAGTAAAATAAGTTTAAAATTCTTATTTCCGACTCGTTATATGCTTGACCTTTTAACCTTTAGTTAATAGGGCTTTATTTGGTCTTTAGATATGAATTTCTTATGAGATGGTAGCAACTAATTTTTGAGTTGATTTTAATTCAGAGACAATTCATTAATGATTTACTACGTAAGTCTTATTTTTAGAAGCCGAATCATTTTCCTCTACACCCTCCCTTTAAAATAAACTAGTATTGAAATTAATTTATACAGTATGTATTGAATATGTTCTTATATAATTCGGGAAACGTGCAATTCAAACATTTTCAAAGGGTTTAATTCACTAGTATGCTAATACGCGTCTATCTTTGTCGTATTACCATGTCGTAAATTAATTGAGCCGTTATGTAAAATTTTAATTTGAATTTCTTTCCACCAACGCCTATATTTTATGAAAACCAGTGCACGCGAAAAAAAAAAATAATTCCAAGGGGGGAAATTGCAGACGCCTATCTCCCGTTACCGTGGCAACCCGACGTAGTAATATCTACGTAGGGTTGCCACGGTAACGGGAGATAGGCGTCCGCAAAATCGCTGAATGATCCCGCCACCTATTGAGGAAAAATGGAGACAATCCTATGCAAGCTTAAGTCCCATCATGCTTCAGGGGCGTGCACTGGCTTTGATAAAATATAAGCGTTTTATAGAAAGACTCAAAAATTCCCTACAAAGAAAATATCCCCACTCGGATGTCATACTAGGTAATAAAATTGAATTAAAAAAACTCTAGATGGTGCGCCTTCAAGTATAACTCTGTTCCTCGGGTCCTATCCCACCCTTCCACCGACCGGTGCCTCCCTCTAAGATTATAAGTTTCGATTTAAATTCAACCTACAATGGGTGCGTCCCTGTAAAATATTCTTTGCTTATCTCATAAATGGATCTATTTAAAGTTTATTTTTATCAAATCCACAACCACCAAAAATATAAAATTCAGCATGGTCCTAATACTATAAGAGGGTGATACCATATAAGGTCGGTTTAAAAAATTTAGGCCTAGGAATTATATTATAATTTCCGTTGAAAAGTTTTCGCGGTTTAGAGCTATACAAAGACATGTGGCGTAGGCAGGCACGGCGTTTAACGTTTTGGCGCAAAACACCTGCTAATGAGCCCTGTTAAACATGCCTTATCCTCGAAAAATACATCCAGGAACTGCATGAAGGATAGTAATCGCCCATTTAATAGACACCCCCGCTAAAAGCCGAGGCACAAAGGCGTTGCTTTTGTTTCTAAACAATCGAAATTTAAAATGCCTCGGCGGATCTAAGCAACGATAAATATAGGCGGCGTGACCATCGGAATAAAAACAAAACCGTTTGAGGGAACCGAAAAACGTTAAGCCTATTCTTATTTAGGAAATTATCTGTTTGAATTCAAAATTAAAGGGATGGCGAACATTTTGAAACGTTTTTTACCGATCTTTCCAAAAATGATACTCAATTTCTATTTGGAGTTCATGAAAAATACGTAACAGCATCACATAAAGGCAAAACACTGATATTTTATAGAGAGAAATGGGAAAAGCTCTTGTTTTTCTAACTAGCAATATTAAAAATTTCTCAGAGCCCAGATTGTAATGGTACAAATTCAAAGAAAATTTTAATAACAGGAGTGTTTTTAAAACCACTAACAAAGGCCCAAAGATCATTCTATTTCCCTTCTTTTACTCAGGGGTGACCACTGACAAAAATCGCAAATGTAAGTTATCAGGTTGAAAACCCTATTTCATTCTTCCAAAAAATAATGAAAATAAACAGCGTAATCATGAAGACTTTAGATAATACCTAAACTCCCTCCACAAGGGGGATGTCACAGAAAAGAAAAGTTATCAGAGATAAGCCTGTGACGTTTCAAGGTCATATCTATATTGCGTGACATATTGCTTATCTGTCCTTTACAGCCAGAATAATTAACAAAATACATTAAATTCTTTCAATATCAACTAAAGTTTTCCCTTTTCACCTTCCCTTTAAACAACTATAGCAAATGATTTTATTTTCCCACAGATCGTAGGTGGAAAACTGCCATCACGTTAATTGAGATCAATTTGTTCAGCTTGACTAAAATATAATCATTTTCAAGTGGAGTTGATACGTTCGGACTACTTTTCCATATGAGGATTATAACATTGCGTATCAATCCTCCTCTGCTTCGACCATTGTGGCAACTCCCTTTGAATATATACATATTTCTTTTTGAGGCGACCTTAATTCGAAGAACTTACATTTTTGCCGGCGCTATACTAAAGCCTTAAATCAAAATCATTGCAAATAATTAACTCATTTCTTTGACGTCATCGGTTCTACGAAATCTTGCATAAAAATAATTCTGTTTACGTCATTAAATTTCATTTTAAATTCGGGTCTATTCAGAACATAAAATTCAAAGAATTGATCGGCATCAAAACCTAATTAAAACGACGTTGCTTCGACAATATATTAATTATTTTCACACCTAATTAAGCTACGTTCACACCGAGGACTTTAAAAACAATTTCAAACCGTTCTGAATTTTCAAATTAATAATTTTCTGTTTTTGACAAACGATTTTTACATCAACTGTCCCCAAAATTATTTATCCATCGCAGTCATGCACGAGGTTTTGTTAGTTGTGTCACTGTTTGCCGTTAGAGGACTCTTCTAAACACCATGTTTTGTTATTAATCTTTCATATAGTATGATGTTTGTAAATTGTCAATAGTACTAATTTAAAATATTAAGTTTACAAAAATGGACAAAGCTTAATATTAAACCGATAAATCTTAACTCCTAAAAATAAACTATTGGTATCTTTAAGGCATTCCAATTCATTCCTAAAAACGAACTACACATTAGTGGTCAAATTCTAAGTATCATTTATAAGTGAGGAAAGTTATGAGAGTTTCGGGATCGACAAGGCGAGAACAGATGTGATTGGACACTTCGAATCGATTAAAAGTGGATATAGAACGACCGGGCATAGCAGAAATTCTAGAGGGCGTCCCAGAAAGCATAGAGGGAGAGAGAACCAGATATTTCTCTGACAGCCAAAATTCCCCTCAAAAGGTTCACGCAACCCAAGTAGTTTTCGGGTTCCCGAAGCCGCGTTTCCATACACGATTAGAAAGGTTATTAAGAGAGTATCGGCATGCCACTTAATTATGCGTTTTTGATAAGATTTTTTTTATATATAACAAACCAAAGTAGGAATAAGCCTAATTAAAACCCTTTTCTATGAATGGGTGCGTTGGAATAATTGTTGTAGATGTGATTCGGTTAAGACTAGCCATGTAGAAACCATTTTCCAATCTCTCCTAATTGAAAAACAGTCGCTAATTAATAAGAATTAACCAAAGTAGGAATAAAACTAATAAAAAGCTCTTTCTAAGAATGGGTGCGTTGGAATAATTGCTGTAGATGTGATTCGGTTAAGACTAGCAATGTAGAAACCATTTTCCAATCTCTCCTAATTGAAAAACAGTCGCTAATTAATAAGAATTAACCAAAGTAGGAATAAGACTAATAAAAAGCCCTTTCTAAGAGTGGGTGCGTTGGAATAATTGTTGTAGATGTGATTCGATTAAGACTAGCAATGTAGAAATCATTTTTCAATCCCCACAATTGAAAAACAGTCACTAATTAGAGCTAATAAATAAGAATTAAAATCCCCTTTCTATGAACGAATGAGTCTCTCTGATATTTTGATTACATTTAAATTCCCTGATATATTTCAGGTTTCCCAAATGTTTGTATGAACCCTGGTATACAATCTTAACTTTACAAGAAGGTTTGTATTAAGTTCTTCACAACATTGGACTCATTACGAGTGGTTGCGTTTACTTGGCGCGATATTTTAGATTGTACCTCTAAAATTTAAGTGACCTGAATCGGATATGGAAACGAGACTTTATTTTAGGCGTGCGTATATACGCTAGAAAGCAAATAGTATAAATGCAAAGAGACGTTTGGTTTGAGTCGCGAGAGGAAGTGAGAGGACCGACAGAATAACTAGGTCTAGTAGCTGGAACGTAGTCCTTCTCAATCGAAATTGACCATGCAAGAAAAGTCCTTCGGTTCTCTCAACTGCCACTGCGTGTCGCCCCATCACACAGCCATCAGCTCTGGAAGAAAATGACGTATCTTAATGATGTCACGAATTCACGATAGTGACATATTCTCAGACGCACGCGTGACTACCGCGTATAAGGGAATAAAGACCGGCGAGCCGAGGCTTAAGTTTAGAGCCAATATTCCTTACATTAACCTCCTCTATCCGATTTCAACGCCGTACCTAGAGATTGGGTTACGAGGGGAATAAGATAAAGCGACGTTTTCAAGCTTTTTTATCGTTTTTCCTAAGAGAAGTTTATATCAAATTCCTTTTCATATTCGCTTCTCCGTCACTTAGTGTTAAACGAAAAGATTCACATTTGTTTGGACGCAAAAGCTCGATTTTTGGCCCAAAACATTGATTGAAAACGCGCCTTTATTCCTATTGTCTACGTGGAATGTCTTCCATGTAAACAGATGCCACAATTGACCAGTTAAAAGAGATATGACGTTAAAGATTACAATGAAAATCAAAGATATAATTAGACACCATAAATTTTATACTTAATTAATCAAAACTCATTTTGTCATTTAAAAAAAAATCGATGCAATTAAAATTCGTTCCAACCCTTTTTTTTTATCAAATATTAATTCAAAGGCTTACATAAGAATGTTTTCAGACTATTTAGGTCATATCAGAAGTCTAAACAGTCTTTCATTGGAAATTTAGTCTATCAAATGTACATAATTAAGTTAGAGTTAAAGAATAAGGTCATAAATAAACCCTATCATAATAAACTAGAGCTTGCTTAGATTTTTTCGGTTTTTGTTTTTAATTACGCGTATAAATTTTACACAACTATTAATTTAACCACAATTTCGGGAATACACACGCACTACTCAGTTTTATAATAATAAAAAAATTATCAGAGGAGAGTTTATCTAAGTAAAAAAACCAGGCCATCAATCAAAAAACAAGAAAGCCCTTCTGAATTTAACATTTTTTCTTTTTTGTCAAAAGAAAAAACTAAATATTTTGTGTTTACTAAAGCGAAACGCCGGACGCAGACTTTTGAATACTGACAATGAAGTTTAAGAGTCCCTTTTTTTTTAAGGGAAAATGAGAGTTAAAATTTAAACCCCACTTTCATTTAATTTTGGATTCATCAAAAATCGAGACTTTTCATGAACTTCAAACGGAAATTGAGTAGTATTTTCAGAAAGATCGTTAAAAAACGATTTGAAATATATATACATATGTAATAGAAAAAATACCAGATGGTTTAAAAACATTTTTAAAATAAATGTTTTTCCCAATACTACGTCATCATGATATGATCGCGTGGCTATTGTAGTGCAGCCTACTTGTTCATTCTCACGCGTTTTGGCACAAATGATAAGGTCGCTTTCGCGCAGTCTTTTTCGTAAAAGTACTTAATCACTAAAATTAAGAACTCGATATAGAAACTGTATCCCATCTAGATTAATAATAAAACCTGGCTTCCATAAGCGTCCTCTGACGGCAAACAGTGTGGGCAAAAGTAGTAACTAACAAAATGACGTGAGCGTCTGCATGAGGTTTTGTTACTTCTTACTTTTGCCATGCACTGTTTGACTTTAGAGGACGCTTATCTATTATGATAGGTGTCTACTGTCAATAGCTAGGAGGTTTAACTTAACCCAAAATTGTCTAGAAAATTATGGCAAAAAATTCAAAATCTATTCTACTTTTATCTTTTAGTATCCCTTTAAATTCTAAAAGCAAATTTGAAGAAAACATTTTGAAATCGAAATAGTAAAGAGTAATTTACTCCCTCGAAATTTCTATTACCAACAGTAGCCTTGGGTAATTTTATGTTTTATATAAATAATATTATTCTTAGAGTAATTTTAAGCTTGATTAACCACGGTAATTGATATGTCATTAAAAATTCATTAACTATTTTTTGTTAATTGTAATCTATATTTAATTTAAAAACTCGTGTTTTCAAATGGACTTTAAATTTCAACGTAATCCTTTCGAATAACGGTAAACACATTAATATTCCAGTTAAATTATAATAAGATTATCTATATATTATATCAACGGACAGGAATTTAAATCAATGCAAGGGTCATAATTAATTGTCTATAATTAGATCACATCCTTCCCCCCTGTTGTCAATTCCAATTAGAGATTGATGGATTTACGCTTAAAGCCTTAATATAATATTAAGCCTAATTTAAAGGAGAAATCTCATAAAAAATTATTCTGGGTACGATTTTTACAAAAAAAAATATATGTTTTCTCTGATAAATTCAAGTATGGGTAGTTCAAATATGATGGTTAAAAACGTCTAAAACCTATACATGTTTGATAAAAAACAAAATTTCCGTGTTATCAATGTTGGAAATTGGTCACATTGATACAAAATTGTTTATTATGCCCAAGGAAAAGCCAATTTTTATGAGAGTTAGCCTTTAAATATGTAAAAAGTCGTGGATGATATTTAAAATTGAAATTATAAGGTTAAAAACATCACACCATCCATAAAAAAGACACTCGAGACAGTGATAAACATGCATTAACTAATGCAAAGTAGGCTTATGCAACCTGTAGATGCAACAAATTTTTTAAATATCATCTACACAAAATAAAAAAGGCTTAACATTTAACCCTAATATATTGAAAAAGCATATGTTATTTACCTCGAAAGTACCTCTACCATTTCGCATGGGGGATACGGGGGTGGATGTAGGCCTTGTCGTAGTAACCGGCGGTCTATGTACATGTACAGAAGCGTTTGAATTCACAGCGGGGCTCGATAAAAACGACGACACTATCAAACACTTCATCACGCGGCTACAGTCTGTGGATTAATTCCAATATTTATCCAATGAAAAACACTAAAACCGCATTAACACTTCGCAAAAACCGGAGAAAACCGTACTTCGCGCTAAGCCTAAACCTTTAAAATTTCGCTATCACGCGAGATTATGAGTCACGCTGTTTATACCGGGCTTTACCGGCGTCGTATAAACTTCAAAACGTAAACAAGCCTATTTCAAGCTAGCTTGGACCACTGTCTACGTACGCTCGCTAGCTCTAACAAAAATGAAACGTTAGGGGGTCGAACATGAGCAAAAATTCGCCGGTCGTCTAGCCTAATGGCTAGCCTAGCCTAGCGCGATGAAGGTGGTTGCCGACTCTGTACTATTCAACCGAAGAAATAGTGGTAGCGTAACAAAAACGCGCCAGATCTAAAAAGTTTTAGCAAGGGGAGGGGGGGAATGACATAAACGTAGGAAAATCAAGAGACGGGCTATCAAGGGGGGCAAGAAATACTAGAAAACTTTTTAACACTAAAGGAATGCCGAGCAAGCGAGAGGGCTCGGAGAAAACTAGCGGGGCCAGTTCTATCAGGCTATGATTGTACAACCACGTTACCCCCCTCGATACAAGAACGCCCGAGGGCTACAAAGAAGACCCTAGCTGACAGGGGGAAAGCTTAGCCATGGGGGAAAGTTGAAAGAAATTACAATGAATAGAGTTCTATTCTTTCCCCTTATGACTTAAAAGAGAAATCCTCGTGAAAATTGACGCTCATTTTGCTAAAGTTCAATGAGTTGCATATGTTAAAAAATACAAAAGTAAACAGTATACCGGAAGTGCAACAACATAATATATAGAGAAGGAAGCTGAACTTCCGGAATAATAATATGTCTGAATATTCACGGTACTTCGTTGCTACTTGGTTGTCAACTACGACTATTATTAACGGTGTTAGTAACTAACAAAACACCACCATTCTTTATTCATAGCAGCCATGCACGAGGTTTTTTGACCGCACTGTTTGCCGTTAGAGGACCCTTATGAATCTCAGCCATGTTTTGATATTCATCGTTATCTATTAGAATAGGTATAGGGGTCAACAATAAATTATAAAATGTCTAACTAATATTCAAAATATATTTCAAAGAGTGATTAAAGCTCTAATCGAGTTACAAAATATTTATTTTCTTTGATGATACGTTGAGCCTGATGTCTAAAATTTTGTTCCTATGTTATTGTGGGCCTTTTTTAGGTTCAATTTTGATATCTCCAACATACTGTTCTTCTTGAATACCATCAAAAAAGCGAATTTTCGCGAAACTTGCCCTTTAAATCAGGGCTAAGCCTCGGCCACCGTGAGGATATACGTAATAATCTCTTAAAAATCCCCAGGTTTTTCAAGAGGGTGGAATGGGATTTTTGAATTGTTGTTTAGTCAGAATCTTACCACGATGGCAGTTAACCAATGTCTACAATGTAAAAATATATCGCAAATTTAACAACTGATGCCGTGTCTGTATTTCTAAAGAAATCTGAGGGCCTTATTCGGAGATTTTTATGCTAAATAAGCAAAACTATAAAAGAACAAACATATCGTAAAGATTTAGAGATTGAGATCAGTTTGAGATTTCAGTAAGTTCAAGCCTAAAGCTTTCTCATCTCTAATAAAACGAAGTTTAGAATCTATAGAGGTTTAGCTTCGTACGAACTGAAAACTCAAAATAACATCCACCATATTTGTAAGACCGACAGAAAATAATCAGTTTTCAGTGAATACAAATCTAACAATTATCGAAACCAAATATTTTGAGATGTGAGCTAACTAGGGGAGTCTAGCTTTGTAGGTATTGAATTCTAACCAAGACTAAGTTTGACAGGAAGGGCATGGGAATGGAAAATAGGTTTGATTATTCAGATGTTATGGTGGCAGGGTGAGCGGTTTTATCGACAAGGTTTCGAAAACTGAAATTTTTTCTTCTAAATATACATTGTTTACAGTAAAAAAATCGTAAATTTTTATTGGTATTATTCAACAAATAACACCATTCAGAGCTAAAATATAAAGCTACAAAGTTTTACAGACTAAGCTAAACTTAATCTGTCCCGATCTCTGAGGGAAAATGTTCAATCTTAAAATAGTTCAAGTGAACAAGAAGTAGTGTGAAAAGCTACGGCGAATTGATAAACCATATTCTCTTGGGCAAGATAAAATGGGCCCCACGCCGTTCATCTTGGACACAAACTACAGCTACTTCACCTGGAGGTGCTTGTTGACATTACTATAGGAGATAGCATGAGCCGTGGTCAGATTCTGACAATTTTACACCTTAGAATAGATAGGAAATAAATGTGTCAACTTCCCTTGAACAAGATTCTAATAAGTTTTAATTTTTAATATTTCAGCTACTGAATTTTATTTTATCAAACCACCTTCAGCACCTACAAGTATGAAAGTTTACAAATTTCCACCCTCTAACCGTATAATTTGTCACCCGTGTAATTATTAGCCCGCCTAGGGCCAATAGAACTCAATTTCTACCACTAATTATATGTTCCTGTAAATCCCCAATCTAAGTTCAAATTCGTATGAAATATCATCATCAAATTAGCTGTCTGGTCTAAGAGGTATTTTTTTCTCTAAATATGACGTAAAGATTGATGAGATGTATTTTTGGAAAATAAAAACCCTCTGAGAAAAAGTACAGTACAGAGCCGCGTTCATACTAGGCCTTGGAATCGATTTAAACCGTTTATACGAAGTCATGTGAACAGGAAACCGTCTTCTCTCGATTTATCGTAACTGCTTCGGGAACCAGTTTCATACCGATTCGGTTTCAACAACCGATAGATAAAAGCCGCGTTCATACTATGCCTTGGAATCGATTTAAACCGTTTCAAAACGTTTCGTCTTTTCTCGAATCGATTCGATTGAATTTCTCGAAACTGCTTCGGGAACCAGTTTCATACCGATTCGGTTACAACAACCGATGGATGAAGCCACAATAAATCGATTTATAAAGATAATTTGTGAACACAAGACGCTTTAAACGATTCAGGGTGATTTAAATATCGGTTTGATTTTACCGTTTCAACCCGATTAAGAAATGCTAGTGTGACCGTAGCTAATCTTTCCACGTTGCCACGTACACCAGGAAAAGAAAAAGGTGAAATTCCATAATTTCACAAATGGGTAAGGGTTCGAAATATGTTTTCGCGAATAATGTCTCGCTGCTCTCTTACTATAACTTATATTAAATGTAAATAACAATTTTAAAATGCGAGAGAAACCCCTTGAGGGCTACAGAAATTACACGCTTAAAAATTTTATTATCCATTAATTCGATACGACAGCTAGACTCCTCGTCTCCACTACATACCGTCAAATTTTACAAGACCTGTTTCACGCTTTTTAAAGGGATAATTACATTATAATTTAATAGGGAAATACGTTAAACAGGTTTAGTAAGATTTATTTAGCTAATTATATTCTAATAACTTATATAATTCAGATTTCCAAGACTGATTTATAAAATCTTATGATTTTAGATTTTAAAAAACGTTTCCTATAGTTTTTATTGACTTTTCATACCAATTTCCCGGACTTTTATAGGTTTTCATTGATACTTTAAATAAATTTTACTCATTTTTGGTTTTCCCTAACGTTTCTATCAATTTCTTGGACTATCCTTGAAGCTTTCTATCAATTTCCCCGACTTTAAAAGATTTTCCTTAACGTTTTTGATTTTACCAGGTTTTCCCTATTTCATAAATTTCACAGACTTTACTTATTTCAAACACTGAGCAAATTTCATTCTCAAGAACTAAATTTTTCTGAAAAGCAATTAATTTTCACACATAATTCCGTATTAATCTATTAATCTTCAAAAATCACGATAATCCCATCAAATTAAACAAATTTTTACAATATTTCCAAAAAAAAGTGTCACTAGCACTTTAAAAAAACTAATCTGGGTTTGTTATTTGAATAACTAAGGCCGTGGTCTCTACCTTGACTCTTATTACGTAATCCGAACGCGTTAACTTATTTTTTTTTCTCTCGAAAAAAAGGATGGTGATGATTTTATAATTTGGGCAACGTATTCTCAAAAGTTAATGAAGGTAATATTTAAAAGTATGATATGGCTTTTGAAATTTAAAATCTTATAAAGATTACCCAAAATTAATACGTGTTGTGGACGTACTTATAGATCATAATTTATTAATATTATCCAATTAATAAATTAATTTCAATCCAAAAATAATATCAATTACTAAAAATATACAAGTGACACACTTATGATAATGACTAGAGGTTGTCGTACTATAAGTCTGATTTTATTACCGGACCCGCGTGATCTTGGCATTGATGTTTGGGAATAAATTTTAATTTATAATCTTTTGTATTATATTAATATATATAAAAAATTATTAAATTCGTGTCTGGAATTACAATTTATTTTTTTCTCTGTTCAAAGATTGAGGAAGTTAAATTCCGCGTATGAAATTGTCGGGAGATAAAATGATGTAAATGTTAATGAAGGACCTTGTTTTGAATATTAATAATATCTCGATTTCGCAACTGTCTCTTGCGCGCGTGATGAAGGAAGTCGTAATATTATAAACCAGCTTTTCTATTTTCTAAAACGATTAGACAACTTAGACAAGACATAATCTTTGTTTAAATATTCAACACCAAGAAGAAATTAACGTAATCCGAGAACTTACGAAGATAGATTTGTGATGTAGTGTCATTATCCTAAAACGTCAGATTTTCCCCCACGGTATTCCCAATAAATACCCTCTAAACGTTTCATTTCTACCTACGTAAAACCGGTCGACCACCATTTTGAATTCTGGAAGGAGAAATGCTAGGAGATACAAACCAACCAAAGCTCGTCTTTTTAGATAACTATGTTCCAAATTACAATATTATTTAAGTACAAGTGGAAAGCCCCCAAAAGGTGGCGCCACATTTCCCTTAAAAAATAAAATGTATATTTTTCGGAACTCCGTTATAGAGAACGTGGCGCCATCTAACAAAAACGTAAGATTTCCCAAAGTAAAATTCTAATTGGCTGGTATCCCCTTTTCTACATAGAACAAATGGTGGGACCTTAGTTTTGGCGAAATTGAGCGGAGTTAAAAATATTTGACTGTAGGAAAGTACTTTTTATCAACACAATATGGCTTTTGATTTTTCCTTCAGGCTCTTTTTGAATAATTGGGCCACCACTCAATAATAAATTAAATCATAATATACCCGTTTGTACATGGTCGGGTTGCATAAATTAGTTGTTCTCAACACGTATTACGTAAGTCGGACTCCATCTTATCTCTAATATGATTTTAATTTCTTGAAGGCGAATACGAGCTTAACTTTAAACGAGACGAAATTCTAATTGATACAGAGGATTTAATTATACTAGACCTTTTGAAAAAAGTACTTGTACAACTTTTACGAGTAATTTAATATTATCAAGATATGAAAGGAATGCTTATATTTGAAAAATTTGAAACTTGGCACGCACAAAATATGATATTATCGTGATTGTGGTTCAAATGTAACTTCTAGAAAATATGATAATTTAAACGTAAACAAATCTAGATAAAAATAAAATATTTTTATGTTCGAAAAAAAATAGGCGGTTTTGAATTTTTATAAAGTTTAATATTTCATCAAGTTTGAAGAAATATTTTAAAACGAAGTCAAATTCAGTTACAATAATCCCGAGAAGTGACAAGTCCTTTGTAAGATTATAACAGATAATAGTGGATAGAATGAGAGTATCAAATATTTAAGAAATAAATAATTTGGATAATTAAAAATCAATTACTAACAATTATATTTGTTCCAATTTGAAAAACCGGATATGTTGAAGTAATTGTTTGTCATGGTTGATTATATAACTAAAATGTACTCTTAGTATTATTTAAAATATTTCGACAACTATCTGTAAGGTAAGGGGCCCCGTCTTTACGATGTTATAAAGTAAGGTTTCAATATAATTTATTACGGATATATAAAATTAACTAGAATAGAATCCAAAAACGATTAAATATTTGCCTTTAAATTACCCGATAAACAATTAAGAGGCCACCTTGGTTTATATGTGGTTCCCATAGGCCTATTTCCGTTCGACGGTAGCCCAGACCCCCAAATACCTTTTCTCCCGGTACCACCTGGTGTTTTCATAATAAACGAAACAAGTTACGTCAAAACTATAGATAAAGATTCGCTTTCAACTAAACTTGTTGCTGAGATAGAGCTCAATACCTTCATTTGAACCCAAACTAACTTGAAACAATGGCGGGAAGAAATAGCGGGAGAATTTGGCGGGAGAAAAATGGCGGGAAATATATATGAGCACGGAGGTCCCCGAACGCGCGTGCGTTCTATTTTTACCCTCCACGAGCTACGATCTTTCGCGATTAAAAACTGAAGTGTCTCGCGCATGTATGCACGCGTTTCAATGCAGTAAAGAAGGCGTGGATGGTTCTTTTATCTCTCAATCGTAAAACGTGCCTATAGATTTTGAGGTGCGAAAAATTTCGCGCCTTTTGTCTCGAACTGATGCGGATTCCCGCCCTTCTCAATACAGAGTCACGCGCAATTCTTAAAATTAATTGTTAAAAGAACCGTCCACACATTGTTACTTAAATATATACCAATATTCAAACTAACTACCAAAGCTTTGGCGGATTTACACATAATGTTAAACTCCATAAATGGTAAAAGAAGTTTTGCATTTATATTAAAGTAGAAATGTATTGTATATTGATCTCGTAAGACGCAATACGTTTGAAATAACCGCGGAGTGATACGTAATATTAATCTACATAAAGAATAAAAGAAGTTCGTTGAATTACAAATCGAAGAATATCAAATTACGCCCAAGAAACTCAAAATTGCATTTTTTCTTGCTTTGAAATTTTTGAAGGTAAATTTTTCTTTCAGGGTCTGGCTATTATTATTATAAGAATGGTTTTTTAATATCTATTTCTTTGCAACCTATTTTTTAAATCCAAGTGGATATCCGGTACTACTTTTTCCCCATATCTATCGTGATATCGTGTATCAAACCGCTGTAATATTATCAGTTTTGCATTTTCCAAAGCCATCAATATTGGAGGGTTTTTCTTACATATTTGGGAACCACTAACATGAAAATGTTTTCTGTAGAATCACGGTAATTAATCGTTAGGTTATTTTAGAAATTCACGTTCGTTCCCTTTGACCTACGTGGTTTTTCCCTAATTTCACAATTAAAATACATTTTTAGGTTTTCGAGGGTAGATTTAAAGGAAAGATGAAACGAATTCAAATATGATTTTTAAATATCTACTAGATACAACGCTAGACAATCAAAATGAGGGGTTAAACCTTTGTCAGTTTGATTGGATTTAAATTTAAAATTAAAATTAAATTATTAATATCTTTCAGTATCCCTTTAAAAGAAACTAACACTAAAATTTTCACACGAGTTTATTATTAATAGTCATTAACGCTTAATTAAATATTCAGTAATAAGTTGACGGCAAATTGAACGCGTGAAGAGATCGTAGGAAAAAATGAAGCTCTTGAGACTTTAATTACACGGTGACTAATTTTTATGTAAAGTTTCGGGGGCATAGTGTTAATTGTATAATAAATTTCTTTCCCCTTTTTTAAAGGATAATTAAGTTTTTTTTAATCTGTTTTAATTTTCAACGAGGAAAAAGTTAAAAAGCCCTAACATTTTGCGTTTATCAATAAAAGGTAGCCTAAATTTGTTCCCGTTGAAATTACTAGTTGATTTCTGATATTGAAAATTTCAGTATTATAATTTTAGTGACCTCTATTTAGAGAAATATAGTTGTGCACGCGAATTTTTATGAATAACTAAAAAAAAAATGTTAGAAAATAAGAGGTTCATGAGAGCTATAGCAATATACAACCTTGCTTAAAGTTACAATTTAATTATAGATCCCAGGTTTTCTGATGTTATATTTTATGCTAAACAAGGTTGTAAAACACTACATATTGGCAAAGTTATTGGTAGTAATTAAATTAATTCTAAGTGGTATTAAATCAATGAATTGTATAAGTGGTAGTAATTGAATAAATTCTAAGTAGTAGTAATTAAAGCTTGCAAAAACACCCATTTATTGGATGTTTGAAGGAAAATCGATGTTATCGATCAAGTGTTTCATCGATTTTGTGAACTGCGAGTTGCAAATCTTTAAGGGGGATAGTGGCGCCACTATTCGGCATTTGTGAGGGTTAGTAGAGAAAAGGTAGATAGTTTAGACTAAGAGGATGAAGGCACGAGTATTATATTCCTAGGTTTAGATCTAAAGCATTGATCCGTGTATTATTTTTAGCGGTGGTGGCGCCATCTACACGAGAAATATATTTTGCATGATATATTAAAAAAAGGCGCCAACATTCAAATGGTTGAACTTGATAGCGAGGTCTTGGGAACTACGCTTTTGGGTAATAAAGACAGAGTAGTGTCTTATCTATAGTTTAAAACCACAATAACTTTGGATATATGTTAATTTTCTACTAAGTTACTATTTGTGATACGAGACGATAGGTGTCAGTGGTAAAGATTGGAGAGAATATAATCGATCAATGATTATGCGAAAAAAGGGCGCGAATTTCCCGCGAAATGATGGACATATCAACCAATTACACAAAATGATAACAATGAATTAATGGTTCTGACCTCTAGATCCATAGCGAGCCTTGTATTAGAAGCAGCTGACATGTGTTCACCGGCGACCGAATGATGGCGCCTTGGCTGCGACCGTCTCATTGATGATTGGCTGTTGCGTCCTGATTGGTTACCGTCTGGCCCCGATAATTCGGCGTCCACCCATTCGCCGCTTTGTTTGAGAGACGCTTGGTGAGCTACAAAAATGAATAAACAAAAATAGAACTCGTTAGATAAATTAAAATCGATGCAATTAACACAAATTATGGAAATATATTAACAAAAGAGTGCAGACAAAATGAAACTAATGTACGGTACTCTGATTCAGCTGGAATTTTAAATACCTCAATTAAATTAAACAAAAGCTCTACAACTAGCTTTAATTAGAACTTAAATTAGATATATTTGAAAAATAAATTAAAAACCTTAAACCAGATCCTTAAAATATTTCAAAAATTCCAATCTTGTTGTAAAATGAATTCCATCCCAAGTTTAATTATTTTCTTTTAATTAAATCAAAGCTACAGTAGAAAAATATAGATTTAAATTTAATCTATTTTAAAAAATGAAATAAAACTTTAAAAATTGCACCCCCCCTTTTCACATCTTATTGAAATTATAAATCAACCAAAGAAAACTTAATTATTTTAACATAATTAGTCTTAATGTCCAAACATAAATGCCACTAGATGAGGCTAGTCACGGGATAAAAACGCGCTAAAAATCAATAGGGATGAAAAGGATTATAAGAGGCAGCGCGTGGATTGAAGCTGGAACAGACGGTTACTATGGTTACCAGCGTTTTAATTCAAGCGGAGTTTTCATCGCAATAAAACGTTTTCCCCTTCAATCCCGGACTCGTAAAACCTTGATATAAGTTTGCACGAATTGATATTTCATAGTATGACGAACTAAAGCTTAAAAAAGGGGTTAAAAAAGGCGGGTAATCTCCCTTATCGGTCCTGTACCTCGCAACTCGCATTACGAAGTTATTTCTTGAGTGAGAAAGAGTTTAAAAATTCAGCACCTACAACCCTAAGGGTCTTTCCTCCCATTTATGTCAAAATATCTTATAGATTCGCATGCAGAAGCATATATTTTTACGCTTAAAAACCTCGAATCTATTTCGACTATAACTTAAACAATTAAATGGGGTTTCGGTATATACGTTTTAAAGGTACTGTCATGCACAGTGAAAGATTTACTTAATTGTCGAATGATTCGAAAAAAAATGTCGAATACGTTTCTGAACTTTCCTGACATGTTAAAATCTAAGTTATACAATTTTCTTGGTACACTGATGAGGAACGTTAAGATGCACAAGACAACGAAAAAGGAAACTTTCAATCTACCGGTACTTGTTAACCTTTTCTATACGCTCGGAGACCCAATTTCCCACAAAAGTTAATTCCACTACGATTGATGACATCATAGTCGGCGAGTACAAGTTATCGCTACACTTTATTACGAGAAAAGTGTAAAAACCATAGCATTCGATGGACTTTACCTCGTTTAAGACGCCACTGACCGGTATCGATTCCAGGGGTTATATCTTTGCGAAAATATACATTTGAAAATTAGCCATATGCTTACGAAACCTTGGGTATAATTAAGAAACATTCGAGCCTATAAGGTAAAGCAAATTAAAGAGAGGTGAAAATTAAACTTTTTATCGAATTTTCGCTTGATAAATATGGCCGAATTAGAAATTTATTGAAGTTCCTCTAACTGTTTTAGGGCTAGATAAAGCGGGGGTTCTTTTCTTGGGTGCTTTAAGTTAATTAAGTAATAATAGTAATAAATTAGAAGTCAAAAAGTAAAGAAATTAAGGCTAATTTTCTGATTTCAGAAAGGTACTTTTGCACTTCACCCTCACTTGAACGAATGTGGCTATAAGACTAGGATAGATTATTTTAAGTTTGCGAGATCGAATTACACGCAAAGGGTTCTATTATTTCGAGGGCGTGTTCAGCCCACAATGGTTGCGGCAATGGCTAATAATGTCCACTTGCGTGTTCAAAATGCGCACGAAATATCGAGATTAATTTGGACAGTGGGTATTGCGTTATCATTCTAAACATACGGGGTAGATTTAAGCAGGGAAGCTATATTCTCGATGGCGGATGAATGGGTCCTAAAGACGGGAGTCCTCACGGTAAGATTTAAGCATCGTTAAGAAAACTTATAGTGAATTAAAAAACGCGGTTTCATTACAAATTTTAGGAATCTCTAGGGGTGAAACTCATAGTAGATATGTATGCGGACCTGGCCTTATGGCTTCGCCAGTGGAAAAATATCAGGTAAAAAGAGAATAATTTTAAATGAGGAATTCTCGCGGTTCCCTTGTTCAAAAACAAATGTTTTCTTATACAGTGTGCAATTTGTGAAAATTCCCAAGAAAAACTTGCAAATGACACTAGACGAAGACTTGCCAGAAGTAAAGACGGAGTCCAGCAATTATAACCCTTTAGCTAGTTTAACAAATTTTATTCTCGATGGCTCGCTTATAGGGTGCCGACTGGTTGTACTTTGGTAGCGATATGTCTCTGTTCTCGACCAATCGGCCGCCGAGCAGTCCTAGGATTTCGTTGGCTATTAAAGATACCTCGACGTACTTATTGTCCTGGACTCCCACGAAAAAGACCGTCCCATCACTCAATTTCATAGCTATGCAATCCAAGGTAAGAACAGTTAATTATACGTGAACGTTGTAGGGTAAAAGAGTGTTGACCAATCTCGTTTATGGAAACATTTTTGCCCTTGACACTGAACACGTAAAGGGGAGTCGTCTAGTACAGAAGTGTTTTAATGGTTCATTATCGTTTATCAATATTTCAGTTCATCATTTGTCTGTTGAAGAGTTGGTTTATCATTTCGACTTTGATGTCCTTCATTAATTGCCTTCTGCGCTTCAAAACGAGCTGGACGTTAAGAGGTTTTGTCCATACACTCATCGACAACTTGTGGAGAAACATCCTCTTGTTCTTCTTCGAACGTCTGTCACTCGCATTTAACATTTTGATGTGTTCTGGTTTTATTTTCCTCTTAATTTGTTTTTAGCATTCATCCGTACAGCCCGTATTCTAAGCTGGCGTATCTTGCTGACCGTCTGGTTAATCGCAATCTTTTTCATATACATCGAGATGAGCTCAAACCTAAAGTCAAAATTCATCGAGACCGAATACAACTTGGTCGAATCTGTAGCGGATCTACCCCAGGACCAATACAGAGATGTTGCTGTCCTCAAGAACTATGCCGAAGAGAGATACATCGACAAAATGGCCGAAGTCAACGACCATTACCGGGAACTGAAGAAGCAAATGCGACGGGTAACCGGGGCGGAATTCCTAGGTTTATTATCTTGGGATTTGAACGCTACAAGCAAATATCTAATCGTGACAGAAATGAATGGCAAAATTCATGTCAAAGTTCTTTATACATTGACGTCCAAAAAGCCACCCCGAGGCCTGATCTCTTTCTCGGAACCCCTCTACAGCACATTCATAGTTTTCGCTATCGCAGCCAACGCCTCCTCGAGAACGGTTGAAATCATTAATTCATTGTGAGTTTATTAATGTTTTTTAGTCAAGTACTGATCCTCTAGTTTTCCATTGAGTCATAAACAACCCGGGCTCAATTTTTTGGCATTTTCCCCCCTTGAACAAGGTTTTTAATTTTTTACGCTTCAGTTGTTTGTTGGAAATGGAGACGAAGATAATGGCCAAGTACTTCGAGATGGACTTCATTTTCTTCGGCATGAAATGGACCAAACCGGAGGAGACCTTCGAAGACCTTGCCTTCGATGACATCAAGAGCATAGTCGACCTTTTCCTCTTTGGCTGTCTCTTGGCCGGTCTAATTTTCGTAGTCGAAACCTCTTTCACGCTGGGCCGAGTCTCTCTCAAGTTCTTCAGAAGGTGTAGACGATAAAAGTTTGATTGAACAAGTAACGGAAACATTTCAAGTTCGTTCTTCGCACGCTCTTTTCAAAGAATTATTAAACATATCCCGGTAAAGGCGGTCTTAAGGTACGCTAAATATTTTTTTGATAAAACCCTTTTAAATCCGTAATCTGGGATGTTATGGTTTCCTAACTTGTTGTTTCATTATATTTCTTAAATAAGTATATTAACTAGCGTATCTTGTTGTCTGTCAATATTGTATTTCACCTAGATACCGCGGCTAATGACGTAAATTTAATTTATATATGCAAACCACGTTCTTCAGAACGCGAATTACCACAATTCCCACACTTAACTATACAGTAGTCGCAATACTATGTGATTTTTTCTCTAAGTAATTACGGATCACATTGGTTACCAATCTAGAAGGTATACAGGTAAATTAGCGGTTTCCCAAAGCTAGCTATACAATGAGCTTAAGCCTTTAAAGCGAATCTTTATCAATATTAAACGTATGAGAAATACCAATGTATAGTTCTTAACTTTTTCAATAAAATATTTTGTTCTCCGAAATTTTTGTCTGTAAACTGTATTTTTTATTCACAAGTTCGATTTCAGTTAATTTCCTATCATTTCTACTCTAATCTCATGCGAGTCTTTTATGTCAACAAAGTTATTATAACGAAATCAGTTAATGTATGCTTACACATTTAAATATTTACTTGTGAAAGTCCTTTAGACGGTCACGCTAAGTCTCAACCAAGTTATTCATAGTAGAATAACTTTGAAAAGTTATTGGGAATAAGGGGGTGTTATGGGGCGTTATCAACGCTTGCCAAGACGGCTTAGGGTCAATAATACAGTATAGCACGCGGCTAGGTTTAGGTTATACGCTTAAATCCCTATTTGATTACGAATTTAGGAGGCAAAGGTAATTGCTCGGATTATGGTTATAACTATAGATCCAACTTCCCCAACGACGACGCGGCTTTGTCGAGTTTCACAAAAGGGTGGAAAGTTCCCCTCTCTTGATGGGATTAAATGGGATATCTTATAAGGGAACGGGGGGGGGGGGTAGATTTGGGGGAAGGGGCTCAAAACCCAGGCTATAATCTACTCATGGTCAATCTACTATCGGAAATAACTGCGGTTTTATATTGAAGGAATTTATACAAGCTGAATTTGATAAATTTGGATTTAAGATACATTTAACGATATATTTTATTATATAGCTTGGATTTTGGGATTAGCTTAGGACTTAAAGTGCTTTTTCATGAACTTAAAATTAAAATTGAGTAACATTTTCGGAAAGATCGTTAAAAACAATTCAAAACATATATACAATTGTCATAGAAATAATTACGGTGATAGCCTCATTTTAAGGTATTTAAGATACATTTAATATTCCCAGAAGTAGATGAAACCCTCCTTTGAAGTATACTACTCTAATGTTCCATATAGCGCTCCTCTCTGTATGGATAAAATTAATTTTACGAGATCGGAGGGGTCCTACTTCATACCCCCTGTCTACGGAAAATTGGAAATTCTCTCTCTCCACAAACGACGACGTTTTTTTTGAGGAACTCCAAGGCTGCTAGAGATATTCGCTCGACGAACTCCCGCTCCGAAAATATCTACCGTTAGGAGGCGTACGAATCGCGCTTTTTGAAACTAACCCATACAGAGAGGGGTAAACTAGACCCGGGAGTAATAGACTTCAAAGGAGGGTTTCATCGGCTTCTGATATTCCTGATCATATTAATTTTAGGGTCTAAGAACCCAGAAAATTTGTTTATGGCAATTAGTTCAGGGTAGCTTGTAATTTTTAACGAATAACAAGACTCATTATATTCCTAGAACAGCAATTCTCGAAATAAAAATAAAATAAATCCAGTGTTTTCGATTCAGTGTTTACATAAAAAATACACCCATGAGATGATAATGGGTTTAGATTATTAAGTAGCTTTATTTTTACTAAGCTAATAAAACCAGGTACCGTGCAAAAACAATTTATTAAAGGCAATAATTTTTCCTACCCCTTTTTTATAGTTGATTTCAACTTAATTTGGCAGCGCCTACAAACCTAAACTCCATAGCTTTTTTTTTAAATTATAAAAAGGTGGGATTTAGCTTGGAGCTCGCTGCCAAATTAATATGAAATAAACTATTACCATAATTTTTTTTCTTCCAAGTTCCGCATTATCCCAAGCCGAAATCTAATTTGCAAGGGGAAGATACGATGTCAAGAGCATGGATGGATAAAGAAGAGAAATTTAACCCTCTTCTAAATTTATCGCTAGTAAAAATGGGAGTTTACTGCTTACTTTTCCTACCACCTCTATCCAAAAAAAAAAAAAACCTAACCCTTTTCACTATCATAATAAATGACTTGAACTAATAATACTTGACGTTAGTATTACTAAGCTTATACTATATGAATTCCGTTAAAATGAATGAGAAGAAAAAAGGAACCATGGGAAGTTAATCTTGGGAAAAACTGTTAAAATGTAACGATCGTGGGACGAAAAAGTATTATCGACAATTGTTCTGGAAAGGGTTTTAACTTTGGATTATGAAAGGGACAGTGAAAAGTATAATTTAGTTTAGAAAAACAGTGTCAAGTGAAAAAGTAGCTATGTACACATATCTTAATAGATAAAGGCGAATGAACAACGAAAACAGGAGTTCATAAGCGTCCTCTAATGGCCAAAACAGTGCCGGCAAAATTAGTAACTAACAAAACCGCGTGTCTGCTATGTATAAAGTATAGGCAGATGCACACGTGGTTTCGTTTGTGTTACTATTTTTTATACACTGTTTGCCGTTAGAGGACGCTAATAAACGCCAGGCTTTGTTACTCATCTTTCTCTATTAAGAGTGGTGTCCATTTTAAATTGTCCTAGCCAATACCTTTGAGTCAAGACTGTCAAACACGACACAGATAGAAAGGCGCTTCCGATTGGAACTGATCCGAACAGAACTCGACTCGCAGAGGTTCTGACAACACTATCCAATGAAGGCAAAGCTCAGAAATAGGGGTGGAATTTTCTCTAGCCCCTTTTTATAAAATTATGTATATTCTAAGTTTTATAAATTAATAACCAGGTGATAAACCTATATTTAATTATTTCTAATTAAGAAGGGGTTTAATTAAATTAATTAAATAATTGAAGACATTAAAAAAATATATACATCGATTGTTATTTACTGTCTCGACAACAAAGGTTTAATTAATTTTACTTACATAATTAAGTCTAATCATTAAACTAGATATTTCCCGTTCGGCATTTTTATTATTTCAATTAATATTAACATGACGAACCTAAATTAAATCTTATACTGTTCACATATCATATTAATAATTAATTACCAGGAATTTAAACAATTTTTTAGCAAATTAAATCGAAAAATAAGCCTTGGAAAAAATACAGTTAAGAGAACTTACGTCTAGGCAGGGTTGAAGGGTCATTCAAGGCAGCTACTAATTCGTCCGTAAAACGACTAACTAATCTGGCTAATGCAGCTTCTCTCTCCATAATTACTAATTAATAAATACTGACATTTACAACTTATATCATACCGACTAAAATGCCTTCGTGTTAACTTAAAAGAAGAATTTTCAACCCTGATCCTAAGCCTATTTTGACGGCCAAAAATAAGAAAAATCTTAAGCGTAAGCAAGCTGAGGGTGCCGCGTTTTTCTTGGCCTCTCTACATCGCGAGAGTACCACACGTGTCAAGGTTTCGTTACATCGTCAAGGGTGCGCGACTGGCTGTAGTAGGGTTTCCACTAAACAATTCCTATAAACCTAACGGGCATTGGAAGGATTCTTTCCCATGCGTGTCTATTTTTAGCCTAATACCAAAATACATCACGGAGTTATCGAGGTAGAGGTTTTCTCATTTATTTGTTTGTTGGTCAACAAGATAACGAAAAACATTAAATTATGGTTGTGATTATAGCCAACATAAGATTAAAACTACCCATAGCGGATGTTAAAAAGCATGCTCTTAAGTGTTTTATTTTTTTAATAACTAAAGCTAGGAATATTAATGATGATCATAAAGGGAGAATGCAACCTAACAATAAGTTATTTTTATCGATTCCTTATCGTTTAAACTAGAAATAAATTTTAAACTTACCATCAAAATAGGCTTAGCTGGATTCATGGAAATCCTGAATTTCTTCTCAGTGAAGGGTCAGCAAATAATCGAAGGTTATTGGAAGTCACACGGAGATATCGCCTTAAAGACAGCACTATGCTCATTGGTCAATGACCTTTCAATGCAAAGAAATTCAAGATCTCCATGAATCTAGCTAAGCCTTTTTTGATGGTAAATTTAATTTTTTTTAAAATACGCGCGCGTGCTTTTAAAGTACCAGCTAAATAATTTAGCGTATTTTATCATTGAGTATACGTTTATTAATGTATGTTAAGGGATCATCCGCACATGATTCATTTCATAACTCTTAAATGGCGCCCAGTACGACAAAACGTCATAGAACATTTTCGTCTTAAAATGACCCATAGAACGCACTGTAGCTCGGTCCTACCACAATTTATGAAACACCCAGTATATTAAACTAAGGTAGTGAATGTAATTAAAATTTACAATATTGTAGACCTAATATCAAGACAGAAAAGAACTATTTTTTTTAGAAATTACAGAAGAGCGTTTAATATATAAATAACCCTAACGATACAGTAGTTACTAGTGTAGTAGGAAAACTACTATCTAATTTCCCTGTTTAGCTTTAAATAGCATTTTTGTCTCGGGGAATAAAAAAGAAAATAAACAAGGAGAGGGTGGCGAGGCCTAAACGCTAAATTTAAAATATTTCCGAGAAGTCTTTGTTAATTAAGACTAAGGCAGTAAGGTGAAAAACGTGTAAGACTTATTATTAATGATTCATCCTATAAAACTTAAACACTTATTCACGAGCCACCAACGAATAAATTCGAGAAACGGGAAAGACACTAATAATAGCTACAAAACCACGCATTACGAGCTGCAGCAACTGGAGAGTGACACGCCATATTATTTCGCAATTGCTACTAATACATTTAAAGGAATGGAGATGCTGTCTCCCAATATTTCTTTAATTAATAAAAATCATAAACTGTATACTGACACACTCTAAAGGGACACGCTAGCAAAGCCACCGCGGAGGGATATGTAATGCGTATGCGCTACAATTAGTTCTTTATAAGGGTGTAATTATAATAATATTTGATATTTAGGTTTAAAAGATTTAACCTTTGACATATAATTTAAGGATTATCATACGAAATTTCTCTTAATCTCCTGGAATAAATTGCAGACAGAAAACGAAATGAATTACTATTTTTCATTTTAAAATATTTGTCGAATCTCTCAAAAAACAATTCCTATCTTTCCCCTCATAGCCTCCCCCCATATACTTGGCATAATTAGAAAAATTCCGGCAGATTAACACAAAAGGCTAAATCTCAAATAGAAGATCAACTAATCTGAACGAAAGAATGGGTCTTCAATATTAATAATTATTGCATTTTATAAACTACTTTTATTCCCAATACAGTTTAATATTGTGTAGTAATCCGCCGACGCTTTCGCTATTATGTAATTTACGCTTGAAACCGAGAGAAAATGAGATAAAATACTAGGTACTAGAGTCTCCAGAGCTAGCACAGACACATATCGTAAAAATGCAGGGGATCATAAAAAGAGATGACTCCAGAAACATTGTTTTTGATTGTTTATGGGCCCCTGATTGCCTAAATTGCTCTCTCGTAACATTATACACTATCTTTATTTTCTCGTTTATTAGGACTAATCTAAAAGAACAGCTCATTTTAACACCAGACTACAACAAATTTAAAGAGAGCATGAAACAGAAATTAAGTTATTTTTTATCATAAAATTAGACACAATTTAAGTTATCTCTCGTTAATTAATAATAATTAAAGTGAGACAGTCACGAATTTTTCATGAACTCTAAATAGAAACGGGGTATGAATTGGTGGAAAAACCTTTAAAAACTATTCAAAATATCCTAATGAAAAAGATTAGATTATGAAACTATATAAAAATTCTGTATAAATTCACCAAAAGCTTTGTAAATTTTATTTCGCAAAATGAACGCACTTCAAGTACTTGTAATAAACTAAATTGGCAACAATTACTTACGTCCATTCTGTATAAATCAAGATATATAGAAAGAATTTACCATCTCACTCACAAACGACACTTATTCCAAATACCTTCTGGCAAAAAACCGTTTTAAAAACTAGGTTTACAAAATAAAATATATTTCTTACGCTTAAAGGGAGGGGTTAAGGAAAAAATAAAATATCTTTTTATTGATTCTTCTAAAAATAAGACACGTTTTCGTAGTAAAACATTCAGTACAAAAATCAGAAACCTGATTTTTTTATTCAATTAAAAGGAGAACCTTGGACTAATCATTAAAAGAAATCCCCGTGACACGTGCTGCGGCATGCACTCTATGAATTGCGCGCTAAATCTCGTTCTTGATTATTTTCACGCGCAAAATCGTGATTACAACAGCTCGTGTCACGGGTATTTCATGAAACCAAAGGTGGGGAATGTTTTGATTGGTCGAAGGTTCTCCTTTTAATTGAATTGCACAATTTATAGACATTTCCTGAATGTTTTAATACCCAAACAATAAGTCTTATTTTTAATAGAACCCTTAATTTTCCTCTTCACCCTACCTTTAACGTTTCTATAATTCAATGGAACTTACGAAAATAAAGGAGAGTTTTTAGAATAGTTCAACTATAGAAGCGAGAGTGCGTGGAAAAGAAGTTTTATGCAGAATTTTGCCCCGCCATCACTCATTCAATTCTTTGCATTATAGAAAAGGTCACGTTAATGGAGTTCCTCGCGAGTACTTTCTCTACACCACCATATCTACTTATTTCCAAAATTTCCCGTAGCGTGGCGCTATTCTTCTTTAAAGGAGAAATCTCAAATAATATTGTAATCAATGTTATTTTATTATTGAAATTTTAGAAGAATGTCATAAAAAATATACTATTATTTGAAAAAAACGTTGATTTTTGATAAGAAAAATACGTCTTCAAATATTACGCTTGCCAGACGTTGAGTTTTGGTTCACAACGAGCAGTTTCCAATGGAAATCTAGTAGAATTTTCGGTAGGATCGATAAAAAACAGTAACAGTAAAAATACATATTTTATAATCGCCATTTTCGAAGCTTTTAAAATAAAAATTCCCCGCAATACTACGTCATGATTATGGTCACGTGGATATTGTAGAGCCTACAGTTTATTCTCGCGCGTTCTGGAACATCATGAGGTCGCTTTCGCGGGGTCTTTTTCGTAAAAGTACTTAATCAAGAAAGTTCTATCTTTAGGATGAAAATTATCGTTAATTACACTGCGCCTACATATTTTTGATATTTTAATTTAGGGCAGTTTCTTAAGAACCTAGAGGTATAAAATAGGTTTGAAAGTGGTTCCCGAAGCAGTGCTGAGATATCGATTTATCAATCACACAACATCAATTAATCAAATTGGACATATTTAGTCTCATTTTTAGAGCCTCTCACATAACTCTAAATGAGTCCATTGTCTTTCCCACATAAAATTTAAAAACTTCCGTGACACTAGACCTTTAAGAATCCCAACTCTATTTTCGCTGTACAATCCAAGTTGACGTGCCAATTTGATATTTTTTCTCTTTTAAAGCGAATTTCCATCTCCCGAGATTCTCAACGGTAGATGGGGGTTAAATTTCAACCCGAGTAGTTAGCGTTACCAGTATTATAAACCCGTTACTTTTAATACCATTATTTGTAGCTACTTATTCGATGTACCTTCTAGTTGAACTGAACTATTTAATTCGTCCTTGACGAATTTATTAATGAAAAGAAGGCGATGAAATAGTTAAAACACTTCCCACGCAACATGGGACCAACGCCTTTGACTTCATTCTGGGACTTATCTCGAACGCACGCCAGGGGAAAGTAAAACCATTACCAAGATTGCAGCATTAAAATCTTAAAAGAGTTTCCCTATCTATAATAAAGAGTTTTCGTGCTCTAGGTTTGTAATAAGGTTTAGGTGTACAATTTTGTTCAAGAATTGTTTGCGAAACAGAGAAAAATATGGGCGGATTATTACACGATATTAACACTCATAGGACAAAAAGTAGTTACAGAAACTCTCCTCCGTGAACAACTTCCATAGCTATCAAACCTCGTATAGCTACCCCTTGTTTGTTCAAATTCATGATTTGAATGGAAATAAAGGCAGAAATGGGTGATTTTCTACACACAGCATTACTTATATAACTTCAGTAAGCGTCTGGTCATGGACAGACGCGGTTAGATAATCTTTTAGTCTCGGCATGACCAAATTTGACACAAATGAGAAGATGGAATGGAGATGGGAGATAATAAACATGAATGAACCCAACAAACCGTATCATCAAGAAGGAAGAAAAAAAGAGGTTCTAAATGAGGAAAAAACTAAACTTTTAACCGAGATCTATATCTGAAACGTGTCATTATGTTTTGGTTATTTTAATACTATTCTTGAAAGGTTTGTATACATTGTGTCAGAAGCCGATGAAACCCTCCTTTGAAGTCTACTACTCCAATGTTCCATATAGCGCTCCTCTCTGTATGGGTAAAATTCCCAATTTTGCGAGTTAGAAGGGGTCCTACTTCATCCCCCCTGTCTACGGAAAATTGGAAATTCTCTCTCTCCACAAACGACGACGTTTTTTGGACGAACTCCAAGGCTGCTAGAGATATTCGCTCGACGAGCTCCCGCTCCGAAAACATCTACCGTTAGGAGGCGTACGAATCGCGCCTTTTGAGAATAACCCATACAGAGAGGGGTAGACAAGACCCGGGAGTAATAGACTTCAAAGGAGGGTTTCATCGGCTTCTGATTGTGTGGATAATTAGAATCTTAATCGTAGACGGTTTACTGATCTATTTTATTAAATATAAGGTTGAATATTATGTTTAAAACCGCCTTAGCTTTATCTAAATTACAAACAACTTGTAAACATAGATTTCTCTAACGACTGTAAAAATCTTTCAACAGCTACACTTTGGTGTTTGGGGTGAAGACGATATTTAGTGATTTCCGTCAAATTATGCTTAGGTTCAAAATGCTGGCTAATTTTTCACAAAGCCACTTTCACGTCTCAAAATATTAATTTCCTACGGCGGGAAAATTGATCAGACAACTAACAAAATGAAAATAAAATTACGCAAATGCTACCAATTTTAAGTCTTAAAATTCAAATATTTCTCGGAACTTTTCTTAATTTGGTTTTTCGTCTTTGAAAGTAGCCATTTACCTTTATATTTCAACTACTGTATATAACAGGATTACGAAGAAGTTAATTATCATTAAATCAGAAAGAAAATTAATTAAAGAATCAGGTTGAAAATTCATCGATTTTCTAATGTATACTATTATACCAAGGTTCGTAAAAATGCCTATCGCTATTATACTATGAAATATATTCAGAGCTGAATTCTCTAATTTAATTATTTATTTTACTTCTTTAAAAATTCAAGATATAAATTTATTTCATTTTAATTGGACATAGGCTGATAAGCTAAACGTAAGAGATTAAAGATTATGTCGAAATGCCCGAATTATTCCATTAAGAACGCTTGAAACAATTGAAAATATATATACCAGTATACAAAATAATTACGGTAAGCTCCTAACATCTTTCATATATATGAGGTTAACTTGCGCTTCGTTAGTTCGAGAAGTATATAACAAACACTTTTCAAGTATACATTATAAATATATATATTTTCAAATATAAAGTATATCTACATATATAATTTACATAAATACACCTGCGTAAAATTTTACCTCATTTAAAATAGTATATGTATATAACTTATATAGTTTCGAAGCTTTCTAAAATACAAAACAACTAGCCTAGACCGAAAACAAAAGCTCCAACCCCCAAAAACATATACCCTTTTAAACCCCAGAGGCTAAAATTAGGAAGTACAAAGTCGAGAGCCAACGACTTTTAAAATCTAATTAGTTCTGAACTTCCGCGTTTGATATCACTCGGTTCCTTGTCCTTCGACTTTCTATTAACTCTTAGACACAATTTGTTTCGTTTTCAAGAAAACATAAGTGAATGTATTGAAATAGTGGTTTAGGTGGTTGTATAACGGTACAAGAAATACAAGCCATTATGCCTTTAATCGTATTCTGTTTCGCCGACTGAACAGAATAAGTTCACAGTCAGTTTGAATTTTCATTAACGCTTGAGTTGGGTTAAAGCCCGGGTTTCGGCACCATTTGAATGCGCATTTGTATACACATTAGCTACGTTCACACTAACCTATAGATTGAAAATCGATATTTAAATAGCTCGGCATCGTTTTAAACGTCATATGCTTACAAAAGCAGCGTTCATACTAGGCCTTTGAATCGATTTAAACCGTTTGAGTCGTATGAACCGGAAACCGTCTTTTATCAAATCGATTTGATTTGATTTCTCGAAACTGCTTCGGGAACCAGTTTCGTACCGATTCGGTTTCAACAACCGATAGATGACGCAACGATAAATCGATTTATAAAGATAATGCGTGAACACGTGACGCTTAAAACGATTTCTGGCGATTTGAATATCGGTTTGATTTTACCGTTTCAAATCGATTAAGAAATGCTAGTCTTGCCGTAGCTATATTATCTTCATAAGCATATTTAACATACATTTCGCGTGTATGTTGATCAAGTCAAATCGATTTGAAACTGGTTCCCGAAGCACTTTCGAGAAATCGAATCAAGAAAACGGTTTCCAGTTCGCACGACTGCTGTAATATGAACGAAGCTCTTAAATATTTACAAAACTGTATCCAACCTTAATGTATAATGAAAACCGAAACCAAATAGTAAGTTGCTATATACATATAATATTTCAATATTTCACAAGTCGTGTTACAAGGAAACTAACGAATGAAGTCATATTGGAGGCGGATCAATACATTATGTTATTTCTCATAGGAAATATAAATAGTTCAACAAAGTTTTCGCGAAAAGGATGTTAGTTTGTTCATTTAAATCGAAGCAATTGTCTGGTAAACAGAGAGCAAAGATGATGACCGGGGTAAGTAGTTACTTTCTCCCCGTCTTTTAATACATTGTCTTTAAACAAATGGAAGGAATGGGATAGCTCCGTATAGAGTTGTTAAGAAAGCGCGCGAGTCAAGAATAATTAAATTTACATTTTCTCTCATTCTCTATATCTTTTCTTCTTTGCTCCGTGTGTTTGTTTGAAAGAGCTAGCGAAAACTAGCAATTAAGAGCTTCATCTACATTACTTCAAAAGAGTAAATTTCTTTCATTAATTTTATCAGAAACCCCCAATTTATGCCAAAGGTCAAATGTCGTTTAATTCTATACTTACAGTAAAAAGATAACGAAATTAAATTCAAGGTAAGACTTTATAACAAATTAAATTTATACATTATAATTTAGCCTCTATTTTATTCTAAATGAAATACTTCAATGAATTATATTAATATTTAAAATATTTGACATCTGGATTGATACGTTCTTAAGAAACTTAAAAATGAAAATGTCAAAAAATATTTATGTAATTTAGTTTATTTCAGGAACCTAATTAACGATAATTTTCATACGAAACTTAGAACTTTCTAGATTAAGTACTTTTACGAAAAAGACCGCGCGAAAGCAACCTTATTACATGCCTTAAATGCCCGACTTTTCATCCACATATCCTAAAACCCACTGGATATAACTCACTTTATTTATACTCAAATAAACGGGAAGAGGAAATTAATTTGATTAATCATATTCAGAAACAAATCTGTAAAATTTTCCCGAATTGAAAGGTTTGTACTATTAAAATATAACTATGAAATTACATTTAAACAATGCTGATTTGATATCAACTTCATCCGCTGATCTATAGTAGCTATAGAGCATCGCAATGGTATTAAAACTTCTATTAGAAGGCCAAAAGGCTTAACCGCAGCCTTTTTCACTAACAATAATTAGGCTTGGGACGCCGCTGGCTATTTCACATTTATCACGGGTTCTGTTAGGCCTAGTGATAGGGAAACCAACTGTGGGTCTTATACTAGAAGGTTATATCCTAACCAAAAAGAAGACAACCAAGTCTTGTAAAGAGATAAAAAGTTCCCTTTTTTTTGCAACTATATACAGAAGAAACAAAGGACTTCTTATACTTGTTCGGTTGTTAATCCCAACTTTAAAGGTATGCCAGGAGGAGATTTATACAGGTAAAAAGCTGGAAAATCTTTAGTGATATAGATAAATACCGAGTCTAACTACCCACGTGATGAAATCTCCAATTGCTTCTTGGCTAAAGAGCTAACATGGGATCGTCGAAGTTAACAATTGTAAGCAGTAGTTTTCCTATGACTTCTTCTTGCCACTTTTAACGTCTGTTTCGTTATGGTCGTTTAGTTCTAAGTCATCATGACGAAAAAAACGATAATCTTACTGTCACGGAAGAATTCTTACGTATATCTTAAAATGGCCGTAACTTTTCTCTACTATCACCTAGGCCTAAACCTATAGCACCATTAGAAAGTACACCTTCCCTAGATTAATATAAGATAATAAAATTGACATGAGCCACTCGTTAAAGATTATTCCGCCACAGATGGAAATCGAGCAAAAATCCAAAAATTACCCCTTTCTTAAAACGGCCATAACTTTTCTTTCATAACACCTAGGCCTAAACCGACAGCACCTTTAGAAAGAAGACATTCCCTAGATTAATATAAAATAATAAAATAGACATGAGCCACTCGTTAAAGATTATTCCGCCAGGGATTAAAAAAGAACAAAAATCCAAAAATGACCCCTTCCTTAAAACGGCCATAACTTTTCCTTCATAACACCTAGGCTTAAACCGATAGCACCATTAGAAAGTACACCTTCCCTAGATTAATATAAAATAATAAAATTGATATGAGCCACTCGTTAAAGATTATTCCGCCACAGATGGAAAAAGAGCAAAAATCCAAAAATTACCCCTTTCTTAAAACGGTCATAACTTTTCTTTCCTAACACCTAGGCCTAAACCGGCAGCACTTTAAGAAAGAAGACATCCCCTAGATTAATTTATAATACTAAAATTGACATGAGCCACTGGTTAAAGATTATTCCGCCACAGATGGAAAAAGAGCAAAAATCCAAAAATGACCCCCTTTCTTAAAACGGCCATAACTTTTCTTTCATAACACCTAGGCCTAAACCGACAGCACCTTTAGAAAGAAGACATTCCCTAGATTAATATAAAATAATAAAATAGACATGAGCCACTCGTTAAAGATTATTCCGCCAGGGATTAAAAAAGAGCAAAAATCCAAAAATGACCCCTTTCTTAAAACGGCCATAACTTTTCTTTCCTAACACCTAGGCCTAAACCGACAGCACCTTTAGAAAGAAGACATTCCCTAGAATAATTTAAAATACTAAAATTGACATGAGCCACTCGTTAAAGATTATTACGCCACAGATGGAAAAAGAGCAAAAATCCAAAAATGACCCTATCTTAAAACGGCCATAACTTTTCTTTCATAACACCTAGGCCTAAACCGACAGCACCTTTAGAAAGAAGACATTCCCTAGATTAATTTAAAATACTAAAATTGACATGAGCCATTCGTTAAAGATTATTCCGCCAGGGATTAAAAAAGAGCAAAAATCCAAAAATGACCCCTTTCTTAAAACGGCCACAACTTTTCCTTCCTAACACCTAGGCCTAAACCGACAGCACCTTTAGAAAGAAGACATTCCCTAGATTAATTTAAAATACTAAAATTGACATGAGCCACTCGTTAAAGATTATTCCGCCACTGACAGAAATCGAGTAAAAATCCAAAAATGACCCCTTTCTTAAAACGGCCATAACTTTTCTTTCCTAACACCTAGGCCTAAACCGACAGCACCTTTAGAAAGAAGACATTCCCTAGATTAATTTAAAATACTAAAATTGACATGAGCCACTCGTTAAAGATTATTCCGCCACAGATGGAACAAGAGCAAAAATCCAAAAATGACCCCTTTCTTAAAACCGCCATAACTTTTCTTTCCTAACACCTAGGCCTAAACCGACAGCACCTTTAGAAAGAAGTCATACCCTAGATTAATTTAAAATACTAAAATTGACATGAGCCACTCGTTAAAGATTATTCCGCCACAGATGGAAAAAGAGCAAAAATCCAAATAATGCATTGATATATATTCGTGTCAGCATAAATAAATTCACGCTTATTCATAAATACAATTTGTGTTCAGTTTGTAACACAGCAAAAGCAACAGCGAATTAGTACACAATTTTAAACGTTATATTATAAAAGTAGTTTCGCTAATCATGAACAATAAAATACGTAACGCAGTATCATTTTATCTATACTAGTGTCAAGCTCTACGAAGCTAAGCCTCGGTCTAAACAACTGATCAGCCGCGGATGAAAAGCGACAAGGGTAATTAATTCCGCTAATACTTTTCTTCCTTTCTCACTCTCTCATTCGTGCAAAAGGGGTTCCGACGCCTACACACCGATCTAAAACGGAACGGCTGTATATAATAGGCTAGGGTTAAGAAACAAGATTTGGGTCGACCATTGTCCTTACATAGACACGTTAGGCCTAACGTTTAGAACTTATAGAAGCATCCGTATATATAATATCGATCCTTATAAGAACGGTCAGGCCATTAGAGGAGAGTAAACAAAAAGGCGATTTGCTAAAAGTTAGTCTCCTTTAATAGGATGTCTTCCTTAAGTTCCTTTATAATCACCCCACTACCCGTTTTCTTCGCAACGTCCTCGAAACTAGGGCGATCGTCATAGGAGGAGGGGGACAAAGCTCTTATACCTGAAAGATTTTGAAACAGTTACTTTAGAGAGAAAGGTTGAAAAGAAACGGAATTTATTCAAGTGATTGCTAATCGTTTACTTAACCCCAAAATTAGGCCCAAATGGTTCTTGCTACTCAATTCCCATTCAATAGTTTACCTCTTTATAAGCTCTTTATTTGCAAGTACGTGTAAACAGACTTATTTTATTTTAAAGGGAGAATGCAACCTAATTACAAGTGATTTTTTATCGATTCCTTATCGTTTAAATAGGCCTAATCCATCGATAAAAAGGTTACAATACAAATATTAAACTAGAAATAAATTTAAAACTTACCCTGAAAATAGGCTTAGCGGGATTCATGTAGATCCTGAATCGCGTCCGTGTAAGGTCTAGCGACCAATGAGCAAAGGCCCGTCGTTCACGCGAGATCTCCACGAGACTTACGTCGCGCGCGATTGGTCGCTAGACCTTACACGCGAGGAAAACAGGACCTCCATGAATCCCACTAAGCCTATTTTCAGGGTAAGTTTTAAATTTATTTCTAGTTTAATATTTGTTTGTACATATTTTCAGTAGTGGATTAGACCTATTTAAACAATAAGGAATCGATAAAAAATCACTTGTTTTTAGGTTGCATCCTCCCTTTAAAGGGAGGGCGAAGAGGAAAAAAAAGTGCCTTTTTCAAGACCTCTTTAAATATCAATAATTGGTTTCTTATATAGTCCTAGGGGTTAAGCTAGTATTGTTGGTAATGAAATTTCCGACTGTTCTGGTAATAATAGTTCCTGAGCCTTTGAATAAGAGAAGTGGAAACAATACTCGACACACATTATTAGTCACGGAGTTTCCTATCCCAAACACCCTTTTGTTTCTTATGTGGTCCTGTTTTGTAAGGTTATCTGTTAAGACGGCAGAAGATATAGGCCTTGTTTTCTTCCCCATATGAGATCCCTAAGAAATGATAGTCCATATGATCAAACGATACACTTGGTTTTTGGAAACTCTATGTACGTTTAGAAAGTAATTAAGGTTAGTGCAGTATACGAAAGAAGTTAATGACCTCTGAAGCTCTTGTAAAAGAGTTCAATCATAATTAAGAATGTAATTCTAGAGGATGAAAAGTTGTAAATAATATCTTCGTAAAATATTTTTCGAAAATTCAGTCATTTTTGCAGCTATATAAGAGGTAGTAGGATTTTTCTTTAGAAAGTTTACACTTAAGAATAGCCCATACTAACAATGAACATCTATGTTTCAATGGAAAAAGAGGTTTAACTAAACCTGGGCTTCATAAGCGTCCTCTAAAGGCAAACAGTGGCGAAAGTAGGAAATAACAAAACCTGGTGAGTGGCTGCTTTGAATAAAGATAATATTTTTCTTAGTTACTACTTTTTTCCCGCACTTTTTTGGCCGTTAAAGGAAGCTTATGAACGCCGTGATTTGTAATTCATCTTTATCAACGTTCTATAATTAGAATCCATGGTGGAGATATATTTTGAAAAATTGATTAAAGAAACGCATGGAGCTGAAGGAGAAGTTAAGTTTTTAAAAAAGGGAACTGTGTGAGAAAGCTTTCGTCAGTTTCCAAACAACAATTCTACGAATTTGTTAAATTTAATTCCTAACTAATTTCAGAATAATTTATTTTTAAAAATATTCATTCGAAATTAAATCAGTAGAGCGTTCGATTTTTATTTCTCTGGAATCGCCGTTTTAAACAGAATGAACTTTGAAAAGTTAAAAGGCTCATAATGTGTTTGTTTTCATTGTTTAGCCCCTTCTCTGGTATAAAATTGCACCGAAAAGAATAGGGAGGGATGGGAATGAAGCCAAAATGAAGGCAGGAAAAAGCTAATAAGCGTGTTCAAGGTTACTTGACATGTACTACTTTCATCTCGATCAGGTTTAACATCGCGTATCAATACGCTATATGTTCTAACCATTACGTCAACTAATCTCGAACAAAAATGCGTATACATGTAGTAACGTTAATGAATTTTCTCTCATATTTATGGATCTCATTTTTATTCCATCAATTAGCGAGAAATATTTTATCCCCTTTTTCCGCTTCGCTGGTATGAGCGATGAGGTATTGGACTTCGGATCCTTGTAAGTCCCACATCACACCCTTCTCCCTTTCCCTATGTTTCATTTTCGGAGAAGTTTACCGCGGATAAAGAAGAAATTTATATCACCCCCAATTTTCAACGAAGCTTTTAATTTCCTTCAATAATAAAGTGAGCCTCTCACGGATTTTTCATGAACTCAAAATGGAAATTGAGTAGCATTTTCGGAAAGATCGTTAAAAAACGATTCGAAATATATATACATATCAGAAGCCGATGAAACCCTCCTTTGAAGTCTACTACTCCAATGTTCCATATAGCGCTCCTCTCTGTATGGGTAAAATTCCCAATTTTACGAGTTAGAAGGGGTCCTACTTCTTCCCCCCTGTCTACGGAAAATTGGAAATTCTCACTCTCCACAAACGACGACGTTTTTTGGACGAACTCCAAGGCTGCTAGAGATATTCGCTCGACGAGCTCCCGCTCCGAAACCATCTACCGTTAGGAGGCGTACGGATCGCGCCTTTTGAGAATAACCCATACAGAGAGGGGTAGACAAGACCCGGGAGTAATAGACTTCGAAGGAGGGTTTCATCGGCTTCTGATTGTAATTATTATTTTTTGTTTTTTTAGAGATTGAAAGGTACTTTAGCTTTGACAGTGGCGCAATCTTAAGATGACCTGAACGAAATTTAAGGCGATCGTCTTGTTTAGCTTGGATGAGTCCGATTTATTTTTCCTCAATACCCCTAATCTCATAATCGAGTGGAGTTTGAAAGAATTTCTATCTATCCCATGAGATTTTATATTAGGTATTAATCCGCCGTAGCTTTGACTATATTATAAACTTATCGCGAACTAAGGTGAAAATAGTTACTTTATATACAAACGATCAATGTAACCTTAGATTAGAACAAGGGTTATAGGGGATTTTCCTTGGACTTTAATAGTGCATTTAGGTTATATGGTCTGTGAAAACGAAGATTTTGCTCGCCGAGGGGAACTAAGCCTTTAATTCTTTTAAATATCTTTCTTCTTAATTTAGCGAATAAGAGGTAAAAGATTATTCTTTAGAAATTATAAGGAATTAATTAGAAATATTAGTTTTGCAAACTTCATTCATTAAATTTAAAAAAGAAAAAAAAAAAGCTTCTTCAGGAAAATAATTATTAATTAAGAATTTCTTAAAATTTCACTAAGATTATTGAAACATTCCTAGTTATGTTTTTAGGCCTAATTGAAAGTTTTAAATTTACATCCCCTTGAGACGAGGATTTAAAACTTTTCGAATGCACAGGTAAAAATTAAAATATTCGCTAAAAACAGCTTTTTAATTTAGAGATGTTGGGTTCATCTGAATAACAGGTCGATTTTATATTTCATTTACATTAACTTACTTAACCAAACTTTGGAAATGAATTTTAACAGAAAAAGGTTTCCAAAAAATTGATTGCAAATTTTATTACTCGTAATAGAATAATCGTACTAAATTAATTTTAATTTATTCTAAACTGAAATAATTTTCTCGGAATTAGAATTTAGTTTTCAGAAAATTTAACCAATCTTTGTAGGTGGCGAAAAATAATTCTGGAGTTAATTATATTCGTGAGCAATTTTGCAAACCAGTGAAAATTAAGGCGGATTAATACACAACATTAAAAGTCATTAGACAAAAAAGTAGATTTTCAAACTGTTCTTAACAGAAGTGTAATAATACGAAACCTTGAACGGGGGGAAAAAAGATCATTGTTTAATTAACTCTAACAACGTAAAAACTTACCAAATGAAAGCAAGAAGAAGAAAAAATAGAAATAAAAACAAGACATTTTAATTAAGATTCTTAATTGAATTAGATACGAATTATGGTATTTTCTAATTAAGTGATAGAAATCTTATTATTTTGATTAAAATTTTAAATTAATAAGATTATAGCTAGGGTTTAAATAAATTAAAAATTAATTAGAATATCAAAAACGAATTTAATTAGTTTCCAAGGCCTTTTATTAATATTAATGGCGTTAACGTTAGAAGATTGAACTAATTATTAAACATTATATTAAATTACCACAATCAAATTAATTTATTACTTTACACCCCCTAATTTAAAAAGTAAAGATAAATTATTTAAAATTAACGAGATAATTATAGATTAAATTAAAAGTTAAAGTATCAAATTAACGAAAAATATAATTATGACGTGTTTTATTTAATTTTATTTTAAATTGAGATGTAGTAGTATATTTTAAATTCTCTACGATCATCAAAATTTGAATCATTCTTTTTAATAAATTTAGTAAAAAAAAATCTTAGGGGCGCCTAGTGTCTGTTCCTATAAATAAATCTTAACATTAAGCTTCAAAGAGTTTTCGTTTCGTGGGCGTATTTGTACATATTTAATCTCCAATTGACACCACGTTTGAAGCTAGGCTAGTCCTTATTCCTATATAAATATATATTAGTTACTAAAACCGAACCTTACCTTTTTGGCGCACTGACAAATAAAGATTAAAAAAAAAATTTAAAAAGAGATTCTAATTTAATTTTCAATTCGTATAAATCTATACCCCTCTCTATCTCTAAGAAATTATTTCATAGAGAAAGAACCTAGTCTTAGGTTTGTACCTAATGAAATCTTTAACTAAATTTATAGAATATGGTGAGAAAAATTTCCGTTTTTCCGTTTTTACGCTTCAAAAGATGGAGCAAGTCTTCCGAATGACGCCTTTTTTGGTTTCTTTTTTAAGATTTTTATTTCGCAAGTTTCGAGAGAAGTATGAAGTATGTTTTTTTAAAGCTAGACTTGACGCCAACAGAAATTTGTCTTTTTAAACGTGATTTACTGGTTTCAGTTACACCTACTAAACTCAAATCGTGGCAAGAATTGAAACCATGCATTTTACCAAAAGGAACTTATAACCAAAGAAACAATTCAACTTTTCAATTTCACGCAAATGTATTTTTTTCCAACGGTTATTTTAGTATCTTTTAAGATTGCAATCGTACCAATGATCATTTAAAGTTCATCCTTGTATTTAAAATTTAAAATATATTAATTTTGAAATTATCTAAAGCCGCGATCACACTAGCATTTCTTAATCGATTTCAAACGATAAAATTCAAAGCCCATGCGGAATCGTTTTAAGCGTCAAGTAGTTAACGCATTATCTTTAGAAATCGATTTTATTGTAGCTTCATCTATCGGTTGTTGAAACCGAATCGGTACGAAACTGGTTCCCGAAGCAGTTTCGAGAAATCGAATCAAATAGATTCGAGAAAAGACGATGTCCTGTTCACACGACTCTAGGAAAACGTTTTGAAACGGACTTTAAACAATTATGGAAAGGTCAAACTATGAAATTAGAATTAAAATATATATATATATATAATCAGAAGCCGATGAAACCCTCCTTTGAAGTCTACTACTCCAATGTTCCATATAGCGCTCCTCTCTGTATGGGTAAAATTCCCAATTTTACGAGTTAGAAGGGGTCCTACTTCATCCCCCCTGTCTACGGAAAATTGGAAATTCTCTCTCTCCACAAACGACGACGTTTTTTGGACGAACTCCAAGGCTGCTAGAGATATTCGCTCGACGAGCTCCCGCTCCGAAAACATCTACCGTTAGGAGGCGTACGAATCGCGCCTTTTGAGAATAACCCATACAGAGAGGGGTAGACAAGACCCGGGAGTAATAGACTTCAAAGGAGGGTTTCATCGGCTTCTGATATAATCAGAAATAGATGAACCGAAATTATCAACGAGAGCTTAGATTGGGAAATGCATTTTATTTGGAGTGAATGGGGAGGGTAAGCACTGGGGGAATGGGCTTCCTCGGCCTCAATGAAATACCGAGGAGGATCTTGGGAAACTGATCGCCCCACGTAGCGACGGCTGCAAACCAAGCCAGGTGGCGCATTCAACGTTTCTCGGCTAGGCGAAATTCCGCGGGGGAGGGGGCTACAACTGTCGTCTAAGAGAGGGGAAACGGAGAACTTGCCTGTGGCGTTAGAGGAATAGCTCGTTGATAATTTCGGTTCATCTATTTCTGATATAATGTTGTGTATTAATCCGGCAATGCTTTCAAAGTAGTTCACAATGTACTCTCGACCAAAATTGTTTAAAAAAAAGTACAATTTTGAATGTAAATTTTATTTAAGCAGAATTATTTTCGTACGTATCTCAAAGAAAAAAGTTAAAACTATGTTTTACACTTTTGACAAAGATGGATGAATGCATTTTATACTAAAAAAAAAAACCCCATAAAAAATTCAATATAAATTTATAAATTTATTTTTAGGAGTCTCAGAAACGAAATATTCCTGTGTTATTTCACTTTTTAGGCGTTTTTATATAAGACATTTTAAACTCAAAATAAATCGAGCATATATACCTATATGTTTAGGTAAATGCGTAGAACGCTACTGGCGCCAACAGAAAAAAATGCCTTCTATATAAAACTATGAAAAAAGGCTTAGCTCGAGGTGTATCATTAGCGTGACCAAGGCGGAACCGGGGAAACATTTTAGTAGGCCAACCACGCGAGCAAATAGAAAAATAAAATAATAATAAAAAACAATGTATAACGTCAACTCAGCGACTAAAGCCACGAAAAATAAGGATTTTTTAAAAAAACCACAAAACATCCAGTTTGCTTTTTCCAAAGTCTTAATAATGAGTCGCGTTCGCATCAACAAACTTGGATAAATTCGTAACGTTTCAATAATATCAAGAGTAACATATAAATATCTCGAAAAAGATGCCTCCCGACTGATTGAAATCGAGCAAAATTCACAAATATGACCCTTATTTTAAAATGGCCATAATTTTTCTTTACAATCTCCTAGGCATAAACTGATTGCACCATTAGAAAGTAGGCATTCCCTAGATTATTTTAAGATAATAAAATCATGCCTCGCCACTGATTGAAATCGAGCAAAAGTCCCAAAAATGACCCCAATCTTAAAATGGCCGTAACTTTTCTCTACAATCTCCTAGGCATAAACTGATTGCACCATTAGAAAGTAGACATTCTTGAGATAAATCCTGTCTCGCCACTCGAAAAAGATGCCTCGCCACTGATTGAAATCGAGCAAAATTTCCAAAAATGACCCCTTTCTTAAAATACCGCAACTTTTCTTTAAACTCTCCTAGGCATAAACCGATTGCACCATAAAAAAATACACTTTCCCTAGATTATTTTAAGATAATAAAGTTATGCTCGCCACTGATTGAAATCGAACAAAATTATGAGCAATCTTAAAATGACAGATGTCATAAAACGTTACCACAACAGTAAAAATATACATTTAATAATTTCGAAATTTTTTAAAATTAAAATTCCCCGCAATGAAATATGTCTTCAAATATAAATGTGGCGCTTGCAGAGCCTACAGTGAATCTCTAGGTTAGTTTTACTATTCCAAACTGCGAACGAGACACGAATTTTGAAATTCTCTAATATATTTTCCCCTTTCTTTTGAAATGAGAAAAAACTAAGATGACTGAATATTAAAGGGGAAAAAGAATGAAAAGAGGATTTGTAGAATTCAAACCCCTACGATATTCAAAATTATATCCAAGTTTCAGTAAGAATAAAGGTAGTCTCCGTCATATCTCTTTGTAGGCGAAAAAAGGCACCAATACTTTTGTACGCGCAGAAAATTTAAAACCAATTTTAAACAATTTTTTTGTTTGGCATTTTCGTCTCAGCGGGTTTTTTCTCGGTATAAACAGACAAAGAGTATTTGACAGCCGAACTTACGTATCTTTTTGTTCGCGAGTGAAGTTGTAATATACGAAAACGTAAGGCGGTATAATATATAATATAAAAGCTCATTAAGATAGAAAATAGTTCGTAGAAACATATTGAAAAATATAATAAGAATCAATACAAAATTGCACCACAACAAAGGTAACACGAGCGTTTCATTTTCATTTCACCAAATCGAAGTTAACTCTGACCTACGTTATACAGATAGGCCTGCAGAGAATGAAACTCATTCTGTAAATATGGCACCCAGAATATAATAGAAATCCTCTATTCTTTGTTGGAATTTTCATATAAAAGCCAACAATTTATTCAATTTTTTATAATTATTAAAATTTAAAATCTAAAATCATAGTGGAGCAAGAATTCTATCAAGATTCTAAAGTTGAAAACTAAAATTAAGCTAATTCAGATTAAATTGGCAGCGAAGCTATTCTTTGAAATATATATATAATCAGAAGCCGATGAAACCCTCCTTTGAAGTCTATTACTCCCGGGTCTTGTCTACCCCTCTCTGTATGGGTTATTCTCAAAAGGCGCGATCGGTACGCCTCCTAACGGTAGATGTTTTCGGAGCGGGAGCTCGTCGAGTGAATATCTCTAGCAGCCTTGGAGTTCGTCCAAAAAACGTCGTCGTTTGTGGAGAGAGAGAATTTCCAATTTTCCGTAGACAGGGGGGATGAAGTAGGACCCCTTCTAACTAGTAAAATTGGGAATTTTACCCATACAGAGAGGAGCGCTATATGGAACATTGGAGTAATAGACTTCAAAGGAGGGTTTCATCGGCTTCTGATATAATTAAAATTGAGGCTCCAAATGAAAATTGAGTAGCACCTTCGGTTAAAAAGGTTTCGGAGTATTTTGTGTTTCAGCCAATAAGCCGTTAGAAATGTATAGACAGTACTACTTAAAAAATTCTCTATGGTTTCGTCCGACGTCATTACCTCATGACCATTGAGAAAAGTTTGAGAGTGTCACCTCAGAGAGAAGAACTTTTTTTTCCTTAAAGGGTCTATAAACCTAAAAACAAAAGGGTGCTTCGGTTCGTACGTGGAGAATTTTTTTAAACCAATCTGGGTCCATTAAATATTAAACATAAGACGTGCTTAAACGAAGCTATGGATTTCTAGCGATTTCAAGAAATCTCAGACCATTATAGTTAATATATTTATTATTAAAAATTAAAGAAAAGCTTCTAGGGGAGGGTGAAGAAGAAACTGAAATGATTAGTTCATACATTATATTATTAAAAATATTCGGGAAATGTTTCTAAAAAAATTAGGATTCAAATTTGGGCATTCAATTAAAGGAAGAATCCCTTGACTAATCAAATGACCCACCTGTACCTTTGGTTTAATAAAATATCCGCGACATGCGCTGTTGAATGCACGATTCTGCGCGTGAAAATGATCAAGAACGATTCAAAGAGTGCATGTCGCAGCACGTGTCGCGGTGAATTTATTAAGCCAAAGATACAGGGCGTCTTTTCATTGGTCAAAGGTCCTCCTTTTAATTTTATGATAAAATCAGATGGTTTCCTATTTAATTCCATGCCATTAGGTTTTTTTTTATTCATCTTTATCTAATAAGATTATCTGAAGCATTACAACCACTGCCTTAATTATATTATTACAATTGCTTTTAGTTTAATACTTTAATCGTATTTTATCCTTTTAAGGTAAAACCAATTTAAATTGATGTCCTACACCTAAACTGGATTGCAAAAAAATCTAATCACGGAGTCATCGTAAGTTCAAACCGAGTTATAAAGGTTATACTATCGTGAGAAAATGTTGGGGACTGGTACTTTGGAAGTAATGCTTCAATCCAGAAAAGTAATTTAACGGAAACCTTTTTTTGGGAGAATTTGCGCATCATTCTCTCGGGATTGAGTCAAGAATCAGCCCGGTTAGGTGCTAATCAAATTGAAATTTCAGAACGTGCAAAGTCAGCTGCACTTTTATCTCAAAGGTGACATAGAAGCGGGCTTCCTTTAATAAGTGATGATATCTTAGACTGAATCAAACTATATGCAAGTGAAATCTTTGAAACATTCCTTAACCTTTGATTGGCTAGATGAGATACGCCTTGTCGCTAAAGGCGTAAATTTTCATACAGCGTAAGAGCTTAATAACTTTAAATTTCGAGGTCGAAAGCTTTCTAGCACAGTTAGTTTTTTTTTTAAATAAATTTAATTTAGACCTAAATAACAGCTAGTTAGGGAATCCACCGCCAGGTTAGTCAGTTGTTCAGGAATTTTAACTTTAATACTATCAGAGGTATATAATAACCCCCTTCGGGGGGAAGTATGAAAGGTAGACAAAATCGACGAACAACAAGTGCCCGGCGTAAATCGCGGCGGATCGACACACCGCTTTACTCCCAAAAAATAGTTACACCATTTTGAAACTCACTAAATTTTCCCTACGCACACTTCCGGAACTCGCGAGATGAAGTCAACCTTCGACTCCATTTTAACAGACAGCCTGACTCCTGAGACAGGAAGTTCTAAACACAAATCGAGCCGTCTTGTTTATACAAAGACCATTTACTAGAGCAGCGACATTGAGAAGTCCAGCGCGAACTAGTGGTCTAGAGAGTCAGCAGCGGGCTCTTGTTGTTCGTGATTTTTAGCATTGGCAGTATAGGGGCTTTCATACTTCCCCCCGAAGGGGGTTATTATATACCTCTGACACTATGTATGTTTTCATACTTGCTCCCAAAACTGGATTTATTATATACTCCTGATATTGACGAAAGTTTCAAAGCACCCTTTTATACAAAACAATTTCTCTCTTATACATTCCTTTCATTGTTTCTAATTAGGTGAACGCAATCCTTAGGAATGGGTACATCTAAATCGACCAATATTTTACAATGCGCATGTAACTCAATTAACGGTGAGATAAATTCGGACCATATTCCCTCTGAAACACTAAAAACTAGTGAAGCAATTACAGAAGTTTATACCCAATAAATTCAGATGTTCAAGATAAGTTTACAAGAACTATTTTTATCTCCTACGAAGTTTAACATTATGTATTAATCCGAGTTAATATTTGTACGTGCTGAAAACTCAAATTGATTCGGTACTTTAATTTGTCCGTTCTCGCGACACTGAAACAGTTTTAAATAGGATAATCCTCTAGGAAAAAGGCATAAAATATTTTTATCGTTTTTGACTCCATAACCTATGTTTTACTAAGTTAATTAAAAAGGTTGGTTAAAGAGTTCCAGTCCCGAATTAAATTTATTTTTAGTTCAAATACCGGATAGTGATAATTTTAACTCCAACGCCCGTAGGGAGTTTTCTCCCCGCTGCGATAAGACTTTTTGGTTAGCCCACAACCAGGGGGAATCATAAAATAAACCTCCTTTTGAAACTTTATTCATTTAAAGCTTAAAAGTAAATTTACTAATTTACCAAATATTTACTTTACAACCAAAAAAAAAATTGTGTACATATTTGGGCCATTTGGCAAATGATTTGCATATAATTTTATAGAGTTAGAAATTTATTTTGTAAGTTTATTTATTTTTCTCCGATGGCTGGATTATATTTTTAGTTTCATTATATCAGAACCCGATGAAACCCTCCTTTGAAGTCAATTAATCCCGGGTCTTGTCTACCCCTCTCTGCATGGGTTAGTTTCAAAAAGCGCGATTCGTACGCCTCCTAACGGTAGATATTTTCGGAGCGGGAGTTCGTCGAGCGAATATCTATCTCTAGCAGCCTTGGAGTTCGTCAGAAAAACGTCGTCGTTTGTGGAGAGAGAGAATTTCCAATTTTCCGTAGACAAGGGGTATGAAGTAGGACCCCTCCGATCTCGTAAAATTGTTAATTTTATCCATACAGAGAGGAGCGCTATATGGAACATTAGAGTAGTAGACTTCAAAGGACGGTTTCATCGGCTTCTGATTATACTATTAAAACGCCATATTCAAAATTTGATACCATTGAGTTGACGCGTTCTTAAGAAAATTCAAAATGAATATGTCAAAAAATATATATATTTTTTTCCCGATATATGATATAGTTTATTTCTGTAGGGCTTTCTGGATTATTAAGTTCTTTTAGGCAAAAAGCCTAGATGAAAGCCACATTATCACGTGCCAGAACGCGCGAGAATCAACTATAGCCACGTGACCATAATGATGACGTATTGTTGCGGGGAATATATTTAAAAATTTTCGAAAATGGCGATTATAAAATATATATTTTTACTGTTGCTGAAATATTTTCTATGACGTATGTATATGTATTTTGAATCGTTTTTCAACGATCTTTTCGAAAATGCTACTCAATTACTATTTGGAGTTCATGAAAAATCCGTGGTTTTAACTAATAGTGTTGAGATTAATTAGAAGTAATATTATTTTAAAATATAAATTTAAAATTATAATTAGTTTAAAACGAATATTTCGAACAGTGGGATGAGAAATTTAACGAATTAGAAATAGAAAAACCAGGACAACAAGCCCTTTAATAACTTTGTATTGGATGAAAGATTTGAAAGAAATATAGAAGAAGTAGAAAATAAAATATAAAAAATGCATTTAGAAAAATCGAAAAAATATTTCGACATTTTCTATAAATTTTTCCGTTTCTCTATTTTCTTCAATATATATTTTGAAAAGTATCGTCGTAAAACACGCTTGATTTATTTGACCAGTTTTTTTTTTCTCAAACGCACCATATTTCCTTTTTTTGCGTGAGGGGAGGGGGGAGTGAAAATGGCTCGAACAAGTTGTTATAACACAATATAAAGGGTCAGGGCAATACATTCCACCACCCTATCAAAATCCATATCGCACTCCCGAACAAAATAATAGACTAAACTTGCGTATTACAAGCCTTATAGAACAACACACAAATAACGCAATTATATTGACCAAAACACGTTGAAATTGAGAAATATTAACAATATAAAGACATACAAAACAAGAAGGATGGTACGTAACAATTACTACACACCTAACAATATTATTTAAAGGGAGAATGCAACCTAATTACAAGTGATTTTTTATCGATTCCTTATCGTTTAAATAGGCTTAATCCACCGATAAAAAGTTTACAATACAAATATTAAACTAGAAATAAATTTAAAACTTACCCTGAAAATAGGCTTAGCGGGATTCATGGAGATCCTGAATCGCGTCCGTGTAAGGTCTAGCGACCAATGAGCAAAGGCCCGTCGTTCACGCGAGATCTCCACGAGACTTACGTCGCGCGCGATTGGTCGCTAGACCTTACACGCGAGGAAATCAGGAGCTCCATGAATCCCACTAAGCCTATTTTCAGGGTAAGTTTTAAATTTATTTCTAGTTTAATATTTGTTTGTAAATTTTTTAAATAGTGGATTAGGCCTATTTAAACAATAAAGAATCGATAAAAAAATCACTTGATGTTAGGTTGCATCCTCCCTTTAACAGACTTAGAAGAAAGCGACTTGTACTCCTATAGATATTTTTAAAAAGGGAACTTGGAGTTAAAAATGGAAGAGCTTTTGAACTTATTTTCGAAATCCAGATGCCAAAAAACGTATTCGTAAATTTTTTCACAATTTTTAGACAAGTTCTTGGTGTTTAAATTAATTTCTAAAGTTTGTAAAAAAATTCAAAAAAAAAATTAAATCTAAATTCTGACCAATCATATTATTTCAGCCGTTAACAGCGCTCGTAATGTCCTAACATTAAAAGAATAGGCCGGGGTTTGATACCCAAGGTCTTAGGCATCAAATATCGGCCTATTATTTCAATTATATACTTTTTCCCTTTAAACGTATCGTTGATCTTATTTTTTCCCCAAAATTCTACATATCAGAACAAGACTTTATCAGACTACGAAATTATTAAATATAAAAGTTACGCTACATATACTACACGCTTCGAAATATGAAATGAAAGGTGTTTCTCACGTCACAATCATTTTCAATTTGCAGCGCGTGGGAACTTACAGCGTAGGAATACTTATACAATAACTCCTGTAGAGAAAAAGAAATAGCTGAAAAATCAAAGTGTTTTTGACTGGATGTAACAGCTTTTATGTATAGATGTAGTTCGGTCGCACATGTTCTAGATTGTTGCTTTCGTCTGGATGAGATATTTTTACTACCCTTTTCGGAGTATGGGAGACATTTTTACAACGTATTTCGGGGTGTTAGACAATAAAGTAGGAGGAAACAATTTACGATATGATTCCTATATGGACTGAATTCCACTTCAGGGGAACATCTTATCGTATATTTGAAAAAATAATAGACCTCACATCTTCACACAGCGTGTATCAGGAAGATAGAGGTATATATTACATAAATGTATTTCTTTGATATCTATAAATAAAAAAATACTAGATGATGACCTGCCCCTCGAAATGAATAGTTGACCTCGGGACTTGGCAATTAGACCATTCGAAATTATGAAATAGCAAAATCACATGTGGGTTCGATTCGAATAGCTACGGTCACACTAACATTTCTTAATCGATTTGAAACGGTAAAATCAAACCAATATTCAAATAAGCGACAAGTGTTCACGCGCATTATCTTTATAAATCGATTTATTGTAGCTTCATCTATCGGTTGTTGAAACCGAATCGGTATGAAACTGGTTCCCGAAGCAGTTTCGAGATATCGTATCAAATTTGAAACGTTAAAATCAAACTAATATTCAAATAAGCGACAAGTGTTCACGGGCATTATCTTTATAAATCGATTTATTGTAGCTTCATCTATCGGTTGTTGAAACCGAATCGGTATGAAACTGGTTCCCGAAGCAGTTTCGAGAAATCGAATCAAATCGATTCGAAAAAAGACGGTTTACCGTTCACACGATTCTAGCGAAACGTTGTGAAACGGTTTAAATCGATTCCTAGGCCTAGTAGGAACGCGGCTAATTAATTACAACCATGAAATGGAACTAAATTACCATAGACAAAGTTGGTTTTTCTATGGGTGTTTTGATCTTTTCTAATGATGTAACTTAGAATACATGTAAACGATACCTATATCTTCAGTGTCGGGTTAAATTATACTTGGGAATATAAGAGTAGGGAAAGGGGGGATTGAGTATAAGAACGATCAATCTCAGGCTGTCAGACGACACTGGACATTGATTGGATCCTATATATCCGACCCTTTTTCCGGTAATATCAGCAGCAAAGCCGACGTTTTGCCTGAGCTGTGCATCGAAGGTTTTTCCATCAATTTTCAACCCTATACGAAACGTGGCTATCCTTTATTTATCAACAAAACCGAGTCCACCACGAAATAGAACGCCTAGTTTTATACCCACTGTAATCTAAGACTGATATACCAACACCTATAATCAATTTCAACATGATTTGACATCAGGCGTAAGCCTACGGTTACTTTAAATCAAAGAATAAACAAAATATATTGCGTATAGCCTAGAATGCGTTGCCAAATCAATGTGAAAAACACGATACTTTTGATCAATGTTAAATCAAAGTCTATTTTCTTTCTACGCGGTTTAATATAGTGTATCAATCAGCATAAGCTTTCACTCGCTTTTATCAACAACCAAATAACTCTCAGTACTTATAGGGGTCGGTTATTCTCATGGCTTCACCTTCAACCATCGCGTTCCAGGACGAATATAATCAATTTCACCTCGAGTTGGCAGTACGTGAAAACAAACCTAACTCTTTAACTTGTTTGACTTATAGAAGTAAGTAGAGTAGATTAAGGCGTGCTTCCAACTCGAAATGGACTTAACTATACGGTTTATTCATACAGAAAAATGAAATAGAGGTAGATGTTGGTACGCAAGATGGAGGTTTTGTACGATAATACACTTGTATCCTGTATACCTTTCGCGCAAAAACGTTTTTGTTTCTTTTTCCGCTCGGGCTCATGGTTCAAGGTTTAATCCATAGTTGGAGTATGGTTATCAGATTCACGCAGAGTGAATATTATTTATTCCAAAAATGATATATCTTTCATTTATATAAGAAATTAAAATTGCTCAAAGATTTAGTTATCATAAAAAAACTAATAAAAATGACTTGAATTTTTTATTGATTCTACTCGTATTCAATTGAAAGGAGAACCTTCGACGAATCAAAAGACTCCCCACCTTTGGCTTCATAAAATATCAGCGACACGCGCTGTTGTACGCGTGTGAAAATATTCAAGAACTAGATTTAGGACGATTCAAAGAGCGCATGTCGCAGCATGTGTCGCGGGGATTTTATGAAGCCAAATGTATAGATAGGAGCCTCTTTTGATTGGTCAAAGGTCCTCCTTTTAATTTCATGATAAAATCAGATGGTGTCCCATTTTTTGTACAATTCAGAGACACTTCAAGTCACTGCTCCAAAAAACGTTCTATATAATCGAATTCTCAAGACATTACGCGTGTGTCATATACTTATAAAATTTAATTATGAACTTAAGGTAAGACCTAAGAGGTTAAGCGAACCCAGTACAAGGAGGAGAATGGTAGAATTTATCAGGCAACTATTTTAAATAAAGATCGATGGACCTTTCCTCGAGCGGTATTTGGAATATTTTCAAAAAATCGACTGGAATATAAAGTTAATTACAATCTTGGAATGCACCTTAATTCTTATACAAAAATACTCTTTTCCACATCAATTTAGATACCTTTCAAGATGGTACGACGGTCCATTATACGTTGAAAACTCCAACCTACGCTATTTTTTCCCGTTTTATATACCTCCACCTTTCTTGCCATTAGAAAAATTAACTTATTAAAAGTTTGGACAAGAAAGCGAAAGAACTCTAGTCCACCGCAGGGTGCTACCGGGTCAAAATTTCGGACCTTAAAGCGACGAGTGGTGAAAACTATCCGATTTAGGCTCGAAAGGGGTCTTCGACCTCTTCGGTTTTCAATCATAATTAAATTTCAACGCTTGTACGCCGCTTGGCTAACTTAAAACAACTATACGTCTGTTTCAGGGAGATAAAGGTGAAGTTTAGGTTCGTGTAGAATGAATTCTACGCCTGATTTTGAATATAATTCGCCGCTTCTTTCTCCGGAAGAGACGGAAAGCCGATATCGCGCCATGAACCTCCTGTTTTAAAAACGAAGACCACCGTCTCAAACAATGGGCCGTTCGATACATTCCAGTTAATACAGTCGCGTTAGGTCAAGAAAACGAGGGTCATATAATGGGAAGTGTGTCGTATTAAGTCGAGTTTTCATTGTAAAAATTTTGAAAGTGGGTTAAAGTTGAACCCAAAAACGTAATGTAAAATATAACTATAACGTTTAGGCTAAAGGAGAACATTCTCCGAAACGTTTCGTGCAAAGTAAAGTCCCCCAATTTACAGCGAAATCAGTTTAGTTTTTAAATAAAAAGTTAAAGAAAATTGTATTTCAACCTTTTTCTATTCGTAATAAGCAATTAACTAAATATAAAACATGCATTCCTTATATTTAAGTAGCAATATTTGAGCTTCTATCATCTTCGATGCACGAACGATATCAAAATATTTTTCTTTGTGAGAATTCCAAAATCGATCCATAAATAAGAAAATTATGTTTAAAGATGCTGAAACCTATCTTAATAGATAAAATCAATTACCTGACATTCATAAGATTCCTGTCACGGCAAATAGTAGGAACTAACAAAACATGGTGCTATGGATAAAGAATAGGCAGTCGCGCACGTGATTTTATTAGTCCCTACTTTTGCCACTGTTTGCCGTTAGAACAATGTTTTGTTACTCATCTTCATCTATTTAGATATTAATAGCTCTAGGTGGAACGTATTGGTTTTAAAATCCCCCTTGCACATTACATTACACACGGTTACTAACAGCGATGAAAACCCACCTTATAAAAAAGAAATTTCAACGAGGCTTAGTTCTGTACTTGTTAACTGGAACAAATCGAACGTGGACGCCGCTATTCTAGCTTTTAAAACAAAAGTGAGCTAAACCTCCCCTTTTCTCCTCAAAAACTGGCCGTTAATTTACGATCCTTTGACTCCTTTGACTGGATGTCATTTGACACTAGCGAGCAAAAAAATAAATTTGCTGTAGTCGACATCAATCGCGGGATAAAACAAAGAAAATAGAAAAACCTCGAGCTCTCGCGTCAAAAGCCTGAATGCTCAATAAGAAAATAATCCTTAACAACAGTACGCGTACCGCCTACTCAAAAGAATAATGCAATTTAAACAAAAAAGGAGCTAGTAAAATTTATCAAATGATATTTTTGGAGAAAATTTCAAATATATGAAAATAAAAACTTCAGTCAACTCCTATCTACTTACAAGAAATTTTATAATTAAATTAGTTCTAATATTATACCATATTAAGAATAAATTTAATGATATTTGGTTTAATTCTAATTATAGTTTTAAATTCATTTTAAATTTGGTTAATAACGCCTGGTAGTGGGTTTTCCCCGAATTGAGACTAGACTTTTTGGTTAGCCCACAATCAGGGAATCATAGAAAGAACTTTAATTATTATTAAATTATTTAAATTGTAAATATTTGAATATTTAATTATTTAATTTACATAGAAACTAAAAGCTAAAAATGGATCAGTTTTTGAATTATTTTCAGAATTTGCACACAAACATTTACGAATAAAAAATTATTTCTACATTTTTTAAGTGATATTCTAGCGCATAATTTTTATTCTGAATTAAGTTTAAATTTCAGTGTATGGTATATTAGGGCCAATCATATTATCAGAAGCCGATGAAACCCTCCTATGAAGTCTACTACTCTAATGTTCGATATAGCGCTCCTCACTGTATGGGTAAAATTCCCAATTTTTCGAGATCGGAGGGGTCCTACTTCATACCCCCTGTCTACGGAAAATTGGAAATTCTCTCTCTCCACAAACAACGACGTTTTTTTGACGAATTCCAAGGCTGCTAGAGATATTCGCTCGACGAACTCCCGCTCCGAAAATATCTACCGTTAGGAGTCGTACGAATCGCGCTTTTTGAAACTAACCCATACAGAGAGGGGTAGACAAGACCAGGGAGTAATAGACTTCAAAGGAGGGTTTCATCGGCTTCTGGTATGATTAAACTAAAAATATAATCCATAGGTATTCGAAAAAAAGGAATTAATGGCTTCCCAAACGTTATAAGAACCATTTCAATATGAAGAGTGTGAACGCATCTTTAGATAAATCAAATTTTGGCGGGCGAAAGAGGATGGATAAGAGAGCTTTAACGGGGTTTCCAAAACGTGAAAACCAAGAATAAAAAAGAAAAAGAAATAGATCCTATTAGAATAAATTCGTTCTTATAAATTACCATTTCGCATATTACTTCAACCGTTTTGGTTGAGATGAAGGGGTATAGGAGTCATGGCAAGAAAAAGACCCTCGCTAACTCGTTTAGATTTTCCCTTCCCGGGTGTACTTTTCAGGGTGGGGATAGCTGACGTTAACCCTTCCCTTCGACGCCATCACGTTCGGGTTTTCGATCATTTCAAATTTCGTACGAGCTATACGACAAAAAAAAAAAAGTGTGAAAGGCAGAGCAAAAAGGCACGGGGCTTCTATAAGAAGAGAGGAATATAAAAAGCATTTTAAAGGGTGGGTCAAAGGGTCAAAGTTATATTTAATCGATTTCTTAAGCCACTCAATAATAAGTTATATAGTTTTCTATATTCGACATGGCAAGTACTGAAAGACACGGTTTAAGTCAATAAAGACTTTCAAGATAAGAGTCAGGTGACATTTAGGTATAAGGTTATTCCAAAAAGGGTAATTTCCAAATGGCCGACTTTGAAATGATCGAAAGGGTTATTTCTAAATGACCCAGTTTCAAATGATCGAAAAATAATATTTCGAAAGGATCGAAATTTTCAAATGACCGACTTTCAAATGATCGAAAAGATTTTTTTCCAAATGCTCGACTTTTAAATGATCTAAATGGACTATTTCCAAATGATCGACTTTCAAATGATCGAAAAGGGTTATTTCCAAATGACCGACTTCCAAATGATCGAAAGGGGTCAGAGATGTAAAATTAAAAAAAGAAAACACCGACCAAAAGGTAAAATAATGTTTCAGACCGCTTTGTGGTAACTTACCGGTATATATATAATTAATAATTTACCACGGTAAAAATACTATATTTGAAAATTGGTATATTTGAACAACTCACATCTCTTAACTATCTAAGATTAAAATTAATTTATAAAATTCCTTTTCATACTCCCTTAAGCGATCACTAGCGGCCTCCTATCCTCAGTCATTAATAACCTTTGTCAAGAAGTTCTTAGGATGGCCTACAAAGCCGCTTAACATACTCAAGACTACTTCCAAATATATAGTCGAGAACAGTTTAAGATTTCAACGCGTAAACCAAGCCGAACGTATAAAAAAATAAAATAATACGCTTGGCTCAATCTCTCTTTGGCTTGAGCTCTTCAAACCTTGCCAGCCTCTCTGACGCTAGCTAGTCTTAATAGATTGATGATAGTCCCGAGAAATTCGCCATAGTCAGAATCACTCCGAGTTTGTTTTACTTATAAGCAAAAGTCTATAATTTTATTCCATAAAAGTGTACAACGCCCCATAACTTAATAGTATCAGCAAAGGTCCGGGTAAATGTACCAGCAGATTCTGATTCGAGACACTCTTAGCGGCCGTAGACGCCGTGTAAATTGTGAAATCGGAAGAGCCACTCTTTGGAGAAACCCAGGAGTTGGGAGGGAAGAGAATATAGCCAATCGCGGCCCGCCTAAATTCCGTCCCTCTCTCACGACTCAAAATATCACGGAAGAGTCCAAATCACTGGAGCCAGACAGGGGTGATGACTTTTTTGGCTATTTTTAAGTGATGGGTTAGTACATTTACCTGGTCCTTTGCTGATAATACGTGGTGTTGTTTACTTTCATGAAATAATGTAATAGACTTTTGGTGCAAGTAAAAAACTACCGGTTTAATCTCGAAGACAATAAAGAATAGAGGTTTTATCAGAAGTCGATGAAACCCTCCTTTGAAGTCTACTACTCTAATGTTCCATATAGCGCTCCTCTCTGTATGGGTAAAATTCACAATTTTACGAGATTGGAGGGGTCCTACTTCAAACCCCCCTGTCTACGGAAAATTGGAAATTCTCTCTCTCCACAAACGACGACGTTTTTTTAACGAACTCCAAGGCTGCTAGAGATATTCGCTCGACGAACTCCCGCTCCGAAAATATCTACCGTTAGGAGGCGTACGAATCGCGATTTTTGAAACTAACCCATACAGAGAGGGGTAGACAAGACCCGGGAGTAATAGACTTCAAAGGAGGGTTTCATCGGCTTCTGGTTTTATTAATAAATATAATATATTAAATCAATCAATTGCGATTTAAAATTGTTTAAAGTGAGGCTGTTACCATTTTTTTTCTCCAAAGGGTATTTTTTATTTTTGGCTTCTAAAAGGTTTCCGACTATACCAACCACTTTTTTTCTTCTTGTTCTTATATATTTAAAATCATTTTTCAAGGAAGATGAAAGATATTTCAAGAGCAGACTTTGGCGAGATGGGTTCATTTTTTTTTCTCCATATAGTGTTCGCGTGTGTTAAGTTTAAAATTGGTTTTAAGCCTCGATTTACTTCGGGTCACGAGAGAGCTTGGATTTATTTTTTTTTTTGGGTTTTTTTTTATATCTTATTTTTTTATCAAGACTACAGGGACTAGAAAATATAGGGCTTGCCTGTTCAAGGATAAGGATTGGTTTTTCTTTAAGGTTTTTTTTTAACCGATACAGAAGCACGTATAGTTTCTAAAGGGAATTTCGTGTTTTTCCACTTACGAAACATCTCTGCGCAATTTGAACAAGTGAGAAAATATATAATCGAGATATTTAACAACCTTTCAACTAAAAGAGTACATATATTTTGAGTAATTGATGATTATTTCGAAATAGACAAGGACCAGGTTAAGGCAAGATCCATTTAGAGCATAAGTATATTTCTTAATGAGGCATTTAATTCTTTGGAGAGAAATTTCCCAATTTTTCGTGACGGCCTTGAGAAGTTTTCCTTTGGTTCTTGGTGGTCAAAGAAGAAACCGAGGGGTCAGACACTCTTGAATTCGCTGTACACCTGAGTTCACCGAGTTCAGCTTTGACAGTGTATTGATTTGGAACTCTAATGAACTCTGAGTTCAGCTTTGTTAGTGCAAAGAGTTAAAACTTTTGTACACCCGCATGAGTTCGCGAGTGTCTGCCCCCTGGGAAGAAACTATAACACAATCAAATGCGTGTTATAAAGAAACGACACCTGACACTATTTGGGCCTTGTCAAATTGATTTCGCGCCAAGCACGTGATCGGTTACACTTTTAATTTCATTTTTTCTCCTAAAGAATAACGAAAAAATCCGTCTTTCCCAATATGTAAAAATCGTCTAATTTGATCTATTTTCACAGGAACTAGAAAAAAAATGACCCAGGATAACGTCATAGTCTTTTATAACCCCTTCCCCGTGGCCAAAAACTTGATTTTTAATAACCTTGGGTCGTGATATCCTATCTCTTTTTAGTATCCTATAATATTATATTATATAAAATGCAGTTTAAAGGATCAAATGATAAAGGTGGCGTTAAACAAGAAGCCGTAAAAACGGAAGTTATACAGCGAAGGAACTTTATATGTATTATGGAACTTGGAGGCCGCGTAGATACGTGGTATAAGAGTGTTAAAGAAAAGGAGAACCGAACGTACGGTCCCCCATTATTCATCCAAAAACCATCTTTTATATCAACTCGGCCACGCTTTCGCGATTAAATTTTAAGAGAAAGAAATGATTCTAACACAACGTATAAAAATGAGGTTTTGCTTCCAAACAGCTGCTACCCGAATTTTTTGGTTTTTTTCTTGTGGCCTTTTTCATTAAGTCAAAAAAATCCGGCTCATATCAAAGTAAAGTGTATATATTTCAAGACAAACTAAAAGTAAACTAGGTATATCCTGTAGAGAGACGAGCCAAGTCTAAATTCTCTTTTGTTGATACTGTATCTTACTATTTTGGAATTTAAAGTTAGGCCTAACTTAAAACTATTATTTTTGGACACCTTTATTAATAGATATGAATATAACGAAACCTGAAGTTTATAAAGGTCCTCTAACGGCAAACAGTGAAGGCCTATATTCCGCCCCTCTCTCCCTACTCAAAATATTGAGGAAGAGTCCAAATCGCTTGATCCAGACAGGGGTGATGACTTTTTTGGCTATATTTTTAAGTGATGGGCTAGTACGTTTACCTGCCCCTTTGCTGCTGATAGTATTAAGATACGAGGCGTTGTTTCACGAGACTCGTGATAGGTCTAACCAAGAATCCATTCAGGTTCCATAAGAATATGGGAGCATAGCTTTAAGCCTCTGGTACCATCCTCCCAAACTTTGTAACAAAAGTTCGTCTGCAATTTTCGCAACATTTGTACGCTTAGATCTTTTATCGGTCGGCTCCATTTTTATTACCCAAAATATTATGTCAAGGTCGTTAGTGGCTCGGGTTAATAATAGATGTCAGGAGCGATTTACTTGAAAAATCGATTCGAAGCAGAAGAACTTTTGCTACAAAGTTTGGGAGGATGGTTATTGAATCGCGGCCCTCCCATATTCTTATGGAAGCTGAATGGATTCTTGGTCTAACTAATTTAACCGCAACTCGCAGTTTGTGTGGTCATTTTTCTCAATAGTATGGTCAATTTAGAAAGTTTTAGCTCACGGAACTTTTTAAACGTCCTTTTTCTTAAAAAAACAAAAAAAAAAAAAAAAAAACGACCGCACTATGCACTAACTCTCTTGTCCAATCCGTATATATAAAGCTTGGGGAGTATTTTCGGGGTCGAAGCCCCCATCAAGTATATACGTTTTATAGGGGGCATATAGGCCTTGGCGGCCGGCACTATAATCGATGGGGTCCGCTTCGGCCAATAGAGCGCGAAAAACGGGGGCCAACTGGACAGCAGCGTCTAAATAAACCCTTAGTCACTACTTATACCACGTAGGATCGTATAAAGGCGAATGCAGATATGTTAACATGAAGGAGAAATAACCGGCAACCAGGTCTTTAAAAAAGTGTAAAGGGTTATATATATAAATTAAAGTTTATTGTGTTAATTTAACAATATTAACTATTTTTTATTATTTTCGGAAGGTTTTAGAGATGGTATTATAGACTCCAAAAAGGTATTTAACTGTTAAAGTGTGGTTGTCATCATTTTTGTCGATGGCATACTATTAGCATATTCGTTCTTTATCGTACGTAGTTACTACTTTTGCCTATGTTTACCGTTAGAGGACGCTTATGAACGCTAGGTTTTGATACGACAACAAACGCGGAGAAAAATAGTTTACTTAAGTCTCCTTGAACGCGAGAATTTAATTTTCCTAGAAATAAAGCAACTGAACCTTTATTTCATTGTATTTTTGCCTCCGTTGATAAATACTCCGTAGACATATTACTAAACTATGTTTGTAATGGATCAGTGTTGGGGAAACTAAGGATTGTAAGTAATAGTAGTAAGGGGCGAATCCATATCCTTGTAACGTTTCTTTCAATTCAGTCATTCCAATTGGACTTATAGATCTATATTGGACAAAACCCACGGTCGTTTTAAAACTCTTTCCCTTCGGACCCTGTCGATCGGTATTGGCGAGGAAAAGGTGCAGGGTGGGTCCGCCGTCGAAAAACAAATTGCTTAAATCCCGCTAACATCGATATTAGGTCGCGAGTTCGCGGGTGCCACGCCCGCGAGTTCGCCAGACTGTTAAGTAATTGGCCTGTCAGGCTAAATCTTCGAACCAACGGAGTTGTTGGCGGTATCGGAACCTTTCACCCATTTTCTCCCAATCGGCTGTTGATCTTGGCAACTTGGCCAGGCATTCCAACCCGGGAGACTCGAATCCCTCCGCGCTAATAGAAAGTTAGTTGGGTCTATAATACGATATATATAGGGGTTAAGAGAGAATTTCCAATTGGTTCCCCGTTTCGCTTCGATTGACTAATGAAGTACGCGGGTATACCGCATCCAAAGGTATACGAGAATTTACCTTTGATGTAATATCGTTGAAGTTACTTTAAAAATTAACGGAGCATTGATTTTTATAAACCTCGTCAACATACTTCTGATGAAGAGTATATATTCGATAGAGTTTAGGAATTTCTCTTCAACCCATAGGGAAACTTGGACTAAGGGACACCGATATTAATAGCTTCATAAGCGTCCTCTAACGGCAAACAGTGTCAACAGTAGTAACTAACAAACTCTGCGCGTCTCGTCTGCATATTCTTATAGCAGATGCGCATGAGGTTTTGTTACTTCATGATTTTGGCCACTTTTCCGTTAGAGGACGTTTATGGACGCCAAGTATACCTATTAATCTTTATTTATTAATAGCGAATTGAACTGGATCACTTAGAATCTCGTTAAAAACCTATCTTCTCTTGCCCTAGTTCATCAAGGAATGTAAAATAACATTTTAAAAATATTGTATCCCCCAATGAAATCAGTGAAAAAAGTGGGCACAGTCTAGCTTTGTATACTGTACAATTGGTTAGGACCAACGTCGTGTGCTAAGCGAGATAAAAAAGGCAATTTTAAAGGGCTTTACAAATATCAGAGAGTCGAAAAACCGAACGTTTTCATCATAGACCCGTTCTATAAGCGCCAAATTATGAGAAACGCCATTGAGGGGAAAAAATATAGTCCTAGGCTGGTATATTAAATGAGATCCTCTATGGGACTGGTGGTTTTTATTTTTAATAACGAAAGGAGTCTATATGAAATGAAAGAGCGCGTAATAAGAAGTTTTGTATATATTTTTTTATCATTTCTGAGGTTTAACATTACGTTAGCATCCGCCTTAGCTTTACCCTTAGTTCGATAATATAAGAAATATATATGTTTAAGAAAATAGAGCTCCGAAAAATTCCAGAAAATCGATATGATGAAAAATATCTAGCGCGGAAAAACGTCGTTGACCTCCAGGGAGGGGTAAGAAGAAGAAGAAGAAAAAAATTGTAATAAAACTAAAAAAATTTCAGCTTGAAATCAAAGTCCTTTCTAAATCCATACAGTTCTAACATCACATTTTCTCCATTTTACTTTGGAATTTATATGGATTTTGAATAAACAATTTCAATTCTAGAGTGGAATGGGTGTGAAGGCGGATAGAGAAAAAGGAATAGAAAGAGAAAAAAAAAAAAAAAAAAAAAAAAAAAAAAAAAAAATTCAAAGGAGAAATTTTTTTTCTTTTTCTTTTTACGAATCCATTCCATTCCACTTTTTTATTTTTTTTATGGAAGACAGTTAAATAGATGATGAAAAGGAATTGAATTTAATTATTTCGAGCCCTCAAATCAAATATATCATCCCTTAACTACATTAAGACACTCTTAAATACGATTAATTATTTAAATATTAAATAAAAAAAAATGCAAGTTAATCTTTCCCTCAATATAAACCGATCCTAATAAACTTGATTAAATATAAAGTTAAAAATGATGATCCAAGAAATTGAAATCACCGACGTTCTAAAAGAATTATCACGAATAATTAAAATCACAAAAATAGGCACGTTTAGGCTTAAAGAAATCTGATTGAAATTAATTTTTGATAAATTAGATTAAAACCTAAAACAAACTTACACTAAGAATAATTTATATTAGGCTTAATAATTTCATTTTCCTATTCATCTTCACTTTAAAGGGGGTGGAGTACTCCGACCGTAAATAGCGCCATACTTTCGGCATGTTGGATTATTTTATTTTTTATTTTTTTTTGGGAAAAAATAAAAAATAAAAATAGGGTGCGTCAAAACAAGATGCGGCCAGTCACTTATTTAGGTCCGAAAGACAGGGGGACAACTTTCACTTGACGGAAAACAATCGGTTTTCCGCATATACAACTGCATGGACATTTTACAAAGAACGTTAAAAATTTCCGCGACCGAAAAACGCTTATTTTCGATCTGGTAAGCAAAATGATTTTACTGTAAATTCGAATGATAATGTAGATGGAAAGGAGAGGGTTTTAGCCTTAAATAAGGGTTAAAATAAAGAGGTTTCAATGTGATTTAAACTAGCATTTGCATGGAATATATTAGATATATTTTTACTGTTATAAATTACAGTAGATCTGATAAGCAAAATTCTTTACTTCAAATTAGAATGAGCGTTTCTTTATTCGTGAAAATTAAGCTAATGTAGTTGGAAAGGAGTTTTAGCTTTAAAAAAGGATAAAATTAAAGAGATTTCAATCTGATTTAAACTTGCGTTTGCATAGAATATATTAGAGATAATTTTACTGTTATAAATCGCAGGTATATTTAAAAAAATTGGAATAATTTAAAGGGATAGTCTAAATGAAGTTTTTTCGCCATTATACTCTTTAAGACACATTTTATTTTCACTAAATATCATATTTTGTGGTCCTGTAAGAAATCTAAAAATTTATTACACTTCATTCCAGTATTCCTTTAATTAAATCTGGAAATATATCATACTTTTATATTTATTATTATTTTAGGAAAAGCAGAAATTCTTAATTATTAAAATAGACAAATATTTCCAGGCAAATAATATATTAAAAGGATTTTCTAATTATATTCCAAAAATCCCTTTTACCCTTACCCGCAAAGCAAACAATATTAATTCTAATGCAGTTTTAAAATAATTTATTTTATCATTTGAGGTTTATCATTACGTATTAATGATAAACCTCAAGTGATTAATGATTAAGCTAAGTTTGTAATCTTTTCACGAACCAAAATATATACTATGTTTGAAAATAACTGGAAGTGGTACGCCGCATCAGGAAAAATCCTAAATCTTTGACCAAACGAAAATAAAATAAAAAAAGTCCGGGCTTGTTATCCCCTTGATTAAATATCTTTTAAAAATAACCCTAATCTCTCCAGAAAGAATTAGAAATGAGGCTGAGGCTTCCAAAACTAACTACGTATTACAATTACTAGAGAAATGAATCGAAAAAACATGGACCACATGTGGTCCATGGACAGTTGTTAAAGGGAGAATATAATCTAAAAACAAATTCTTTTTTATCAATTCCTTATAGTTTTAATAGGCCTAATCCGACAGTAAATTTATTTTTAAAAACAATTATTAAACTAGAAATAAATTTAAAATTTACCCGGAAAATAGGCATAGCTGGATTCATGAAGATCACATGAACTCCCCGTATAAGGACTAGCGACCAATGACATTGATCGATGGCTCTTATACAGGGAATGCAGGATCTCCACGATCAATGTCATTGGTCGTTAGCTCAGGGTATCTCAATGAATCCAGCTAAGCCTATTTTGATGGTAAGTTTCAAATTTATTTCTAGTTTAATATTTGCTCGTAATTTCGACTACTAAATAAGATTTAGTATCTCAGGAGGCACATTTTTAATTGACCATGAACAAAAAAATGATGATAGCACCGCTTAGAAGAACAGGAAAAAAAAAAAAAAAAAAAAAAAAAAAAACATATTGTATTTACGAACGTGCCGAAATCTCAAACTAATTTCTACTTTGTTTTATTATTTTCTTAGCTGGATGACTTTAGTTGCAGATAAGTTTGCTAAGACACTACGCTTCCTTCTTTATAATATTTAACATTATGTATCAATCCGCCACAGCTTTCGCTATAATGAAAACTCCTTTCGACGTAACCACGGTACTAGAGTAATTGTAACTAGACTTGTTAAGCTTTCGTAGTTATTCTATCGGGTATGGCAAGGTATATATAGGTAGGCTTTCTCGCTTGCTCAGCTTGGAAAACGATAATTAGTCCTCTAGCTTGGGGTTAAAGCGGTAAAGCTGAAATTGATTGCCTCGAGGCCTTATCTACCTATTGCCGGCAAACTAAAAGCGGGAAATGTTGCGAGGAGGGGAAAAAGAGAAAATGTATATACAGAACCTCTTCTCTAATGAAATCGATGCGCGATAATGGGCCCCAACAGGCCTATACATCCGAAAAATAGGCCAAAAAGTGATTAAAAGAAAGTTATAAGCATTCGTGGTGAATGTTTGAATGCATTTTCAGGTTAAACAAGTCGGCTTTGAGGACAAACCCTCCTGAAATCTAAGTTTCAACAAAACATTTAATAATCGATTAAACAGGTTTTACGAATAAGTAATATTAAACTTATTATTTACTATTGACAAAAGTCTATCACTCAAATCCATAAAAGTAAACAACTCCCCGTATCTTAATAAGGTATAGCACATCACCAGAAGCCGATGAAACCCTCCTTTGAAGTCTACTACTCCAATGTTCCATATAGCGCTCCTCTCTGTATGGGTAAAATTCCCAATTTTACGAGTTAGAAGGGGTCCTACTTCATCCCCCCTGTCTACGGAAAATTGGAAATTCTCTCTCTCCACAAACGACAAAGTTTTTTGGACGAACTCCAAGGCTGCTAGAGATATTCGCTCCAAGAGCTCCCGCTCCGAAAACATCTACCGTTAGGAGGCGTACGAATCGCGCCTTTTGAGAATACCCCATACAGAGAGGGGTAGACAAGACCCGGGAGTAATAGACTTCAAAGGAGGGTTTCCTCGGCTTCTGACATCACTTAAAGCTAGCCAAAAAAATCATCACCCCCGTCTACCTCGAGTGATTTGGACTCTTCTCGATATTTTGAGTCGGGAGAGAGGGACGGAATTTAGGCGGGCCGCGCTTGGCTACTACATTGCCCCCCCTCCCAACTCTGGAATTTCTCCAAAGATTGGCCTTGCAATTTCACTATTTACACCAACTGCGGCCGTTAGTGTCTCGAATCAGAATCTGCCGGTACATTTCAAGATAAAATTTCAAAATTCAGTTCTTCATTATATAGGAAAAAAATGATTTGGTCTAAATATCAACGGATTAAGTTTTCAAATTAAGTTTTAAAATAAAAGCTTAATATAAAAATACTTGTTGTAGAGTTTCAGTATACCTTTACTTTCAAATCTACCGATTTTATATTGTACCTCCACCACCACTTTATTAATTAACTAATTCAAATCAAACTATTTTGTTTAACGTAATTGAAACAACAGGTATAAAGCATCAATTTCATTATAAAATCGCGTATCTGGTTTGCTTCATTCCCCTTATCATATTTTATTAACTCAAACGAGTCAAACGGAATTTTACCACGCACCAATAAATTTATAAAACAAGATTGGAGCACGTGTAAAATTAGTTTCCCCAGATTGATTAGAGTATTTTATCTATTAGTGATAAAGGTAAAAGTATATTTAATCCGCTACACACTAAGATTGATACGAAGTTTCCAAGGAAATATTTATTTATAAGATGAGTTTTTTTTTTCTTTTTTCTAATCGCTAAAAGTTTATTACTTTGAATCTACAAACTTTGCCTAGCTTCGGAGTTTGAACTAAATTGTTTTTAGGAAATCATCCCTAAGGTACTAAGAAACGCGCCAAGTTTTCTGATCAGCTTAGAGATTGGAAAATACCCATAAAAATTGATCCAATTAAGAAAGTTTGGAACTTAGTTTTAACAACTTTTATGATTTATTTTAAAGACGTGACTTTACGTAAAATCTCACGATAAGAGAGTCGGTTAATCAAATTGGAGACTAGTTTTAGATAGTTAAATATAATTGTACGCTAATTATAATTATACTGGATAGTGGTATCAGTATTAAAATAATTGTATCATAATTACTATAATATATATTGAAATATTAATTATTAATATAGCAGTTAATATTGATACATCTAGATTAAAAGCTTTGGGTCCTTTCGACCGAACCCAATCCCATTCGACCGAAAAACCCGCGCTTTGGCGGTTTTGAAATTCGGTCCAATGGGACAGTCCCATTGGACCGAAAAACCCGCACTTCTCCGGGTTTAGAATTCGGTTCATTGGGACGAGAACCTTTGCTTAAATATACCCGATGGAATTTAAACAACAGATCTGATTGAGTTATAATAATTAAATGTTCAGGTAAAGATGAGCACTGGCCCAAACATTTTGTGAAATATTAAGCAAACATTATAGTTTAAAAGAACAAAACATTTTAAAATCACCGAAATTTAACTTTATATAGTGAATTGCTGATTTTTATTTATATAATTTTGTCATATTCCTTACTTAACAATGTTTCGCCTGCAGTTTTGGGGTATTTTCAAGGTATAACCTAACCTAGCTTAACAAAAGTTCCATTCAACGTATTACATATGTAATTATGCGTATGCTTCTATTCGATATAATTAAATTTTTGAATTTATTAGCCCATTCGGTCGAATGGGAAGAAACCTTTTTCCCAGCCCAATGGGCTAGAAATTGCAGATATTCGGCCGAATGGGATTTCGTTCATATGGGAATTCGGTCGAAAGAGCATATACCGATTAAAATAGTTATATTATTAAAATAAATAGGCCCATAGGGAATATCCAACACCCTGCATTTGCCTGTATTAACTGGAATACGGAAACAATATGGACTGTCAACTCCATATATTTACTTAATAACTAAAATTTATCATTAAAAAACTAAAATTTATCATTAAAAAACTAAAATTTATCATTAAAAAACTAAAATTTATCATTAAAAAACTAAAATTTATCATTAAAAAACTAAAATTTATCATTAAAAAACTAAAATTTATCATTAAAAAACTAAAATTTATCATTAAAAAACTAAAATTTATCATTAAAAAACTAAAATTTATCATTAAAAAACTAAAATTTATCATTAAAAAACTAAAATTTATCATTAAAAAACTAAAATTTATCATTAAAAAACTAAAATTTATCATTAAAAAACTTAAATTTATCATTTAAAATCTATAATTATATCATAATTATGTCCTTACTTTTAGATGTTTAAGTCCCCCAGACCCCCGTGACATTATAATACATTTTTAGCAAAAATGGCTACCTTTTTGAATCAACTCGTTGAAAATTAAGCCCAAAAACGTATCTTGAACGTTTCCCGCCTCCCTCGTCATCTACCCCCGCGAAACACAAAATCATCGGTAAGCCTCGGCCCTACGTAGATCGTCGAAGTCAAAGATCGCAATCATCAATAAAGCACCCATCACTGACCCCTAAAAAAATGAAATTTTTGAAACTCACCGACTTTGGGGGGACCCAAAGAGATTACATCCTAAATTCCAGATAGTTTAGACATCCTTTGGTCACGTATTACAAGGATTAACGACATTTTAAACGCGAATTAAACCGAATTTAAATTTAGTAAAAAACCGGCGTAGCGCTACTGTCAGGCGCCATATTACTCTAGACGGGGAAGAAGGGGGAGGTCCGAGGGAGGCGTAACGAGAGGGCATGACTGGAAATAAGCAAAAATATTCTAGAGTTGCATTATGGGCGGAAATTCGCAATAAAAACCTTAAATAAGTATGTAAAACTATAAATATTTAAATTACATTTTGAAGTGTTTTAAAGCTAAACTAAGGTTGAAAATAATTATAATAGTTTTAAATTTTATCCTGACACACGTTAATTGTTATAAAATGTTTCAAAATTGATAAAAATTAATTGAAAACGAATATTAAAGAAATAATTAGAGTACCCATGGAGTAATAACACTAATAGCTATAGGAGTAGAAGGTATAAAAAAGTTGTAATTTTTAATTTAAATTAATTATAAGCAAACCCAGGTTATTTTTGAAGTTTTTAAAGTGATGCTAATAATAGATACTTTCGTGAGAGACTCTTTGGGTTCGAGGCTATACGCTAAAAGGCTTAACTTATAAACAAAATTATCCTACCACGGCAACAATCCGTTTTTGACTTTATGCTTGGTGGGAATATTTTATTTTTGAGGAATTTCAAATTATACGTTTATTTGAAAATGAATAACCTGATAACCGAAGTGAAAAAATAGGAAAATATAGGAGAAAACCGTCAATTATAGGAATTTATAGGAAGGCACTGAAAATATAGGAAATATAGGAAGTACTGTTTATTCACCATATCAAATTTAAACAGGGGTATAAATAGTAATTACCCAATTCAATTATTAATTAATTATAGCGCGTTATGTTTAATCTAAACCTGTTTTATATCCAAAAGATAACTTTTGACTACTACATAGGGCGTGTTGCTTTATCAATTTTAAAATTTCGTTAAGCCTAAATCTCACGAAAGTGGATAAGAATAGGAGCGTATAAGGTTATATAAGCAGTCAACACTTTCGGTATTCAAGTCAGTTTTATAAGAGCGATACCGATTTTGAAAATTGGTAAATTACGCTGTAATTTACCACCTATTTTGGTAATTTTACCAGAGAAAACTGTAAATTACCATTAGCCTGGTAATTTATCACGATAAATTACAGATTTAGAACTCTAAACACGACAAATTATCATTCTCTTTAGCTTCAAATTCTTTGTTAAGTTGAATTACAATTTTAATTAATTTTTAACCGCAACGAATAGAGATATGACTGAAACTCCATATCGAGGAATATAATACCTAGAACGAGATATATACTGAAATATCAGTTATTATATTAAATTATCGTCCCACTTTAATCATTTTCATCTGTTCTCTTCGATCCGGCACAACTCACCGCGGGATAAATCGGCTGTCATATGACGACGAACTCCCCCGCGCTACGTATGCTATAGCCTATCAAACTCAACAGATATGGTATAAGAGAGAAAGAGAATGCCCGTGATAAATATACAGATTACAGACTCCAGTACACGCGGACAGACTCGTGGTCATGCACAGATTTCAATAGATACGAGGGAATAAAACTCCTCCGAATCTTGAAATCTTAAAGAACAGTTTTACAGTTTTAGGAAGGTTTATCTTTCAAAGCGTTGTAATCTGGGAATTGATTCGAGCTTTAGGAGTGGAGTTTCCCTATGTTCAACGTGTCACATAATCAGACGAGCCAGAGCTAGAGCCCTATTGACCTGTCCTTAACGCGTCACTCCCATCCGTTTTACTCGCGGAGCCCGCAATCACACTTATACAATTTATATCAATTGATATACGTACCGCTATATCAAATACCTAATACTAGAAGCGGCTTAAAACTATACCTACGTGGGAAAGTAGCTATAGCTTCTGATTCTTGAAATGTAGAGCTCCCAGCCATATCTAAAGTGTTAAACATTTTATAGATAAAATTCTATTAAATAGAATGACCATTGCTTTGTTTAAAACTCTCGCTATAAAGTATATTTAAGTTTTTTTCATCTATTTATATTTTTCTCAGATTTTTAGTTCTCTATTTTCGAAAGAGAAACTTTACTGTTATTATTAATTAAAACTGTTCATATTTCTTATTCGTTTTAATTGTAATATAACACTTAGGTATCACTTTAAATAATAGCCTAAATCCATTTGCCTTCCAATAAAAATATTATTTTAAAAATAAATAGCACGCGAAATTATGTTAAAATCAATTTTAAACATTAGAGGAAAATTAGACCGAAAAGGACAATAATAAAAATGGGCCTAAGCTACCAAAGGTCATATTTAGAAGTAGACACAAATTGGCCAATTGGGAGAACACAAATGCATTCCCAATTTAACGCGAGAGTTCGAGCAGTATTCAATAAATGCGAAATCAAAGAGGAATGGCGAAAGAAGGCTATTCCTTACATTGAAAGATTTTATTGAAATCTTTACCTTTATTCAATGAATATTGAGAATGAGACGAACTATATAGCAAAAGGAATCTATAGTATAAGGCTGCGAGAGCTAATGTTCCTTCTAAAATCAATTGCCTAACCCCAACTGGCTCTTTAACCCTAGTTTATGGGATGACACCGGTGCCGAATAAGCTGCGTGGGGCAATTGCCCACCCGGACCACCCCCGTACGATAAAGGAGGGGGAGGAATAGGGCGCCTACGGGGTCCCTACGTAATATAGGTCAACCTTCATTTATCAATTGGGTGGATGGACTACGGAGTTCAAATCGTAGCGAGATTTCAGTTAGTACGAAGCTTACACTTCCCAAAATACCTTGAATTCCCAATCACCGATGTGATATATATAATATCAGGCTGGTATATGTTGATATCACTGGTTGAAACGTCTCACGGTGGACTAAAGTTCCTTATCAGTTTCAGAATTCAGTACGTTAAGAGTAACAGATCTCGCGATACAATTATTTGAAGTTAACTAAATGTGTTGGGAGATGGTGAAAGTCGTAGCGCAATCTCCGGGTGATTTTGCGGAGTGGTGCCAGGCCGCCTTCATCTAGGTTAACGGGAGTATCTGTCGACACCAAGCCGCCGCCACCATCGAAAGCGTCATTCATTCCCTCCCTCAAATTACCCCCCGCGAGTTTCTGCGGATCGTCCAAAATAAACTCTCCTCCTATTCGGTATATATGCACTTATTTTGACTTATTTTCTTTATATTACTCGACATCGTATGAAAGAGAGTTGATGTTTGCGGTCACTCTATGAATTACCGGAAAGATATCAGGGGGTTTGGATAGTAACAGAAGTTAAAAGTGATACCCCTTTTCAGACGAGACGTAACTAACCGCGGTTTAATCAGATTTAACCGAGGTTTATTGAACTGAGAAAACCTCTTGATTAAACCACGGCTAATTACGCCTCATCTGCAGAGGATGTAATGCTGTTATGTTTTCATAAACTCCAAATGGAAATTGAGTAGCATTTTCGGAAAGATCGTTAAAAAACGATTCTAAATATATATACATATGTCATAGAACAAAATTACAGCGACAGTAAAAATAAATATTTCATAATCACTATTTTCAAAAATTTTAAAATAAAAATTTCCCGCCAAAAAATACGTCATCACTTTGGTCGCGCGTCTATTGTAGAGCCAACAGTTGATTCTCGCGCGTGATAAGGTTAAAAGTACGTAATCTGCAGTTAGTATGAAAATTATCGTTAACCATAAATTTGGGGTATTATAATAAGAACTTCATAAGAACTTTTCATTAACTTCTGGAATTAGTAAAGTAAGAGACTTCTGGCCTATGATTTTGTTCATAGGTTATACTCGAACATAATTTTACCCGTTCCGAAACTTTCATCATTATAAGGAGTTATTTGAACTATCTTTATGACTGGTAAATGGGCATGGAACATCCTAGGAAACGCTATTGATAGGGATATAAAATATAATACGCTATCCACGCGTGTGATATTGAGATACATAATATTTCGAATTTATTATTAATGAACGGGTTTCCCCATTTTTCGAAATTAAATATCGCTAGCGATACAGTCGAGAAATATAATTTCTTTCGGAAACTTTGCATATATTTGAAATTTATTTACCGAACTTTAATTGAAATATGGATAAATTTAAATTTTACGATATACTACCAGAAGTAGATGAAACCCTCCTTTGAAGTCTACTACTCTGTATGGGTAAAATTCCCAATTTTACGAGATCGGAGGGGTCCTACTTCATACAACCCTGTCTACGCAAAATTGGAAATTCTCTCTCTCCACATACGACGACGTTTTTTTGACGAACTCCAAGGCTGCTAAGAGATATTCGCTCGACGAACTCACGCTCCGAAAATATCTATCGTTAGGAGGCGTACGAATCGCGCTTTTTGAAACTAACCCATACAGAGAGGGGTAGACAAGACCAGGGAGTAATAGACTTCAAAGGAGGGTTTCATCGGCTTCTGATACTACTTAACTCAAGAGGATAGGAAATGTCTAATAATTTGAAAATGGATTAGTTTTAGCTTTATCTTAAAGGAAGAATCCAGCCTAACAACGTAGGACTCTCTGGATCAAGTACTTTTACGAAAAAGACGACGTGAAAGCTACTTTATCACTTGCCAGAACGTGCGAGAATCAATTTTAGGCACGCGACCATAGTGATGACGTAGTATTGCGGAGAATTTTTATTTCAATTATAAAATACGTAATTTTACTGTCGAGGTAATTTATTTTCTATGACATACGTATATACATATTTTGAATCAGAAAATTCTAATTTCCATTTGGAGTTCAGCCTCACTTTACCCTTCATTTTCTTACGAATTCCAATCGAATGATAATTATACTATTATATTCTAATGAAAGGACAAGCCTGCAAGCTTTACATAAATATCCGTCTAATTTTAATTAACACTAATTCATTTTCTCTGTCGAATTAATGAAGTCAACGAAAATAAATCCCAAAACCTCATCAAAATATTACTTCCCTCAACTTTTCTGTACCATATACGTAGTAATAATTTTGCGTGTCAAAGTTATTTTTTTCTCTCATCCGATTCTCACCCATCTCCGAACTAACGAATCAATGAACGCAATTAGTTGAGAGCTGAGACGAGCGAATACAGAAAGATACGGTTCTAGATTCCAGCCGCGCATCACGCTGTTAAAGTAACTAAGCCTTGGCGCAAGATTATACAGGAACGTGGAACGGTGGAAAAATAATCTCGAGCGCGCGCTTTAGTTTCCCGCCAAAATTTTGGAACTCAGGTAGCTAGCCGAGAGGTTATTACCATTGGGCGGAAATCCTAATGAAAGAGGGAGGCGCGTGCACGATGAGAAGGAATGGCGGGAAAGAGCTATAGGGAGGGGAAGACTGATTAGCGCCCTAGTATAGAGGAATAGGAACCCTCGAGCGAAGTAACGCCAAGCGAACCGTTAATGAGGATACGAAACCTTGATTAAACGAATACCCCTGACCAACCAACCGCCTCTTTTGAAGTGTCTTGCCACGTGTATTAAAAGGAAGATTGAAAAATATATTTTTTTTGTCTATTTTTTAGTAAATAAATATTAGGCCTATATAGAAAAATATTAAATTACTTCATGGTTAATAAAAACTGGTTATTAAACAAACGTTTTCCAAGAGCTTTGGGACGTACTAGTCCGTTTGCAATACATTTATTTAAAGTTAGAGTTTATATTTTACTATGGGATAAAAAAATGGGGCGTCAAGATACTAAGAATTCTATAACGTTCTCTAAACAGTGAATGTGACATACATTTAATTAAATTAAAAATTTGCCCAAGTACAAGAGTTATTTATAAACTACTCTGAATTTAAATCTGTCAAAGTTAAGTTAAACCTTTGGGAAATCCTATCTATAAATTAGAAGAGTTTGGGCTGATCATATTTTAAATTGAACAAAACATATCTACATCTATGAACAGAAATTTAGCCTTTATGTTTTACCTTCCCTTTAAGTCCAGCTCATTTCAAAGCTAAGCTTATAGCTTTAGCCCTGTGGCTATTATAAAGGAGTATAGGAAAGAAAAAAATTGTGCTAAAAAAAGTATCTAAAAGCATAGACGTGTATACAAGAGCGCTATTAGAGTTCTCTCAAGATACATTTAGAGGGAGGGTCTAGTCTTACTAGCCCCCCTCTTTTCTTCTACACTAATTAGTCGATTCTTTAAATAAATGAAGCGGAATCCAGATAGCTACATTTTAATAGAGATACCTCAGGCATTTCTTTTCTTGATATATATATAAGGAATAGAAAGATAGGGCACGACTTGTAAATAAAGTTTTAAAGGGGAGCCTTGGAGCTAAAAATGGAACAGCTTTTGAATTCATTTTCGGAATTTTCAAACTATTTTTAGACGTTTTTGGTTTGGTACCAATTTTACCCCAACAAAGTCCCAATTTACCCAAACTTGATGAATTTTACCTAGATACGAACCATATTGACCATTAGACAATTTCGAAAATGTTTCACCTGTGAAACTGAGAAAATCCCACGCTTTTTTTCAATGGAGATTTTTTCGATTGAAATGGCCAAAATCGTTTTCGGTTGCCATGGCCAAACTAATGGGTAGTGCGTTGTCTCCTTTTGGGGATTTTCATGTCTTATTTAGGTCTACATTATAGCAGACTTTGGACAAAATCGGCGATAAACACCTCGGGTAGTCTCCTTGTAAGATCAGGGTATGAAAAAAGTTTATATTGAAAACTATCATTCCCTCGACAACAAAATATGAGCCAAGAAATAAAAATTGGGGTTCCAATATTGAAGAAAAATCAGAAATAGGTCTAACTAGAACTAAAAAAAAAGAAAGAAAAAAAAAAAAAAAAAGAATCTGATGAGAAATAAGACCAAGAAAAGGGCGCAAAAAAATTGCCCAATAAAATCCAATTTATACAACAAAACGAGCTCCCGATCTTTCTCTAGTGATAAAACGAGAGAAGTTGGTTCCTTTTTCATTTAAAGGGTTAGTCGCACGCAGAATTTAACAACCAATATTGTAAGTTTAAACAGGAAGTTTCAACCTTGAAAATCTTTAAAAACCAGCTCTTTAGTTTGATTGATTCATTAACGAAAATTAAATTGGATTTTATAAAATTCTACATTTTCGCAGGTAGTTACGACAAACTTAAAGCATTCCTCGTAACCTGGGCCTGGAATCGACCCTTCGTTCAATGTCCGACACAACCCAGAGGCTATAGTTATAAGCGGCTAACGTTAAAATTATGTTGGATAAGAACGAAAAAGTCTGCTAAATTCTAACTTTAACATTAAAGAGAAGTAAATTAAACTATATTAAACCATAGAATTAAATTTAAGTATGCAACTTAAAGGGAGAATCCAACCTATCGATATCCGTAGGTTCAATCCACCAATAAAATAATTCAAACAAATATTAAACTAGAAATTTAAAAATTACCAGGAAAATAGGCTTAGCTGGATTCATGGAGAATCTGAATTTCTTCGCATTGATGTGTCATCGACCAATCGCGTGTTATTGGAAGTCTCAAGGAGATCTCGCCTTATCGACAGGCCTTTGCTCATTGGTCGATAACCCTTCAATGGTAAGAAATTCTGGATGTCCATGAATCTGGCTAAGCCTATTTTCCGGGTAAGATTGGTTTTCTTGAAAGGGACATTTGAAGTGATTTATCAATAAGCGATATCAGTAAAAGCACGAGAAAAATAAACATATGGATCATGCGCTCTTGGTGTTTGGATTTCAAATATACGTGACAGTCTCACTTTTAAGAAAAAACTACGGCTTTCAAAAGAAATGATCAGTTTAGCTGCTACTTAACCTTTAGGATTTTTTTTCTCAACTAGAGAAGAAATTTTTGGAGTGAAAAAAGAAATTTGGACGCTATATAGCTTCTTTTCCCCCCAAACTAGATTGACTTATTCGTCGAAATAAGACTTCAAAGTGCAATAGGCGCTTGATCGAATCAATCGAATTATATTGCTTTGATTTTATTTCTTATACCGTGCCCGCCACGAAATTCATTTCAAAAGTTAACGAATCGTGAAAAATCTCTTGGAACGTATAGGGAATGCTGATAAAGACGTTATGATACTGATACTTTTTCATTTACTGGGATACGCGTGTTAAATATTAAAAATAAATACCAGTACATTGTAGCAATATTATTTGTAATGTATTATTAATATTTATTGATCGATTTAAATTAATATAAAACATATTCGATTAAAGTAATTGATTTAAAACCGATTTAAAATAGGATTGAAATTAATCGATTTGATTGATTTGAATTTCGATTTAAATTAGTCGATTTGATTGATTTGAATTTCGATTTAAATCTATTAGATTTGATTAATTTGAATTTCGATTAAATCTATTAGATTTGATTAATTTGAATTTCGATTAAATCTATTAGATTTGATTAATTTGAATTTCGATTAAATCTATTAGATTTGATTGATTTGAATTTCGATTAAATCTATTAGATTTGAATGATTTGAATTTCGATTAAAATTATTCGATTGAATGATTTGAATTTCGATTAAAATTATTCGATTGAATGATTTGAATTTCAATTAAAACTATTCGATTGAATGATTTGAATTTCAATTAAAACTATTCGATTGAATGATTTGAATTTCGATTAAAATTATTCGATTTTAATTTCGATTAAAATTATTCGATTTGTTGATTCGAATTTCGATTAAAACTATTCGATTTGTTGATTCGAATTTGTTTAAATTTTTGGTTATTTTTAATTTAAATTATTTGATAAATTAATGGATTTAAATTCGGATTTAAATTATTCGATTAAAATTATGGCATAAATGTCTCACTTTTCTCTGAACTTCAATGTACGACAATTGAAGCATTTTTACAGGCGTCAAATTGAAAATACATTAGAACTTAAAACCCTGGAAATCTGCTTTGCCTTACACTGGGTTGCGCCAAGGTTAAACACCTCTATAGGAAAATTTCGAATATTTTCCCTAAAAATCTCAAAATTAACTACAGACTTTACTCCAAGAGTGCAGGATATTTTTAAATACTTAAAAGGTATAATTTTGTATAAATCCGCCTTAGCGTTTCCTAGCTTGAAATAAAGTAGTCCATATAACTAAGTTAACATTTTAAAACACCGTTAAGAAAATATGTAAAAATATTTTTGCTCAAATGAAAAAATAAAAAAAATAAAAAAAAGGCTTTAGGTTAAAACCGTAAAATTATCATAGTAAATTATTCATATTTGGTATATACGGTATGTAATCCCTTAAAGTTTGAATATAAGATTGTGGCCTATATTTTAACCAAACCCCTATTTGGTTAAAAATCTCATTAATAACGGGGTTTAAACACTGATGCGTCAGAAAATATCTCCCGGCGACGGCAACGCTCAAAATTCCAATTTCATCGCGCGAGCGACGAAAACGTAGTATTAGAATATTTTAAATGTAAAAGAGATCATTTATCACGTCATATAAACTTATAGCGCTTCATTGTTTTCATCCAAACATTTTCAAATCACGGAAATGTTAGCCACAAGTAAATTTAACAATATTATACTATCGTAATAAAGGGACGGTGGAAAGCAATGTATATAATTATTTTTTAATCGATTTTTCAGAGCTCATCAATAAAAATAAAAATTATTTGCATTTCATTCATCGCTTTAAAATTCCAGTTTATTTTTACTCTGGTCAGAAGCCGATGAAACCCTCCTTTGAAGTCTACTACTCTAATGTTCCACATAGCGCTCCTCTCTGTATGGGTAAAATTCCCAATTTTACGAGATCGGAGGGGTCCTACTTCATACCCCCTGTCTACGGATAATTGGAAATTCTCTCTCTCCACAAACGACGACGTTTTTTAACGAACTCCAAGGCTGCTAGAGATATTCGCTGGACGAACTCCCGCTCCGAAAATATCTACCGTTAGGAGGCGTACGAATCGCGCTTTTTGAAACTATCCCATACAGAGAGGGGTAGACAGGACCCGGGAGTAATAGACTTCAAAGGAGGGTTTCATCTACTTCTGCTCTGGTTTATAAAAGTAGGTACGTTTAGTTTTGAACGCAGCAAAAGTTCATGACGTTATTCGACAAAAGTAAACAGCGCCTCGGAGCTAAATATTATCAGCAAACGTACTAGCCCATCACTTAAAATTAGCCAAAAAAGTTATCATCCGGCCGCTAGAGTATCTCGAATCAGAATCTGCCGATACATGATTACCAGATCTTGCCGATTACTTTTAAATGAAATCGATTACTCGATTACTTGATCGATCGGATCTACTCAACACTAATCCAAAAAAATGAGCATTTTAATAAGATTGGCTATAGATTTACCAGGAGAGGGCTGAAAAGTGAATTTAAATATTTTTGGTTATATTTAAGATAATTCTTATTATTCTTTCCACCTTTAAATCTATTGTTTTTAATCCAACGAACGTTAAACTGTTCCATCTCGAAAAAATATATATATTTTGGTAAATCGTCCATCATTTTTGATAAATACAGCCATTTATTTTAATCTCTTCTTCAACTAGGAGCTGAAAGTTCTTCGCAAACACTCTACGATACGCTTTCCAAACTTGGGTAATGACTTCTGACGTCATTATTCCGGCTTTAAACACTTATTCGTCGCAATAGTACCGTAGTTTTAACTGTTTATCCTTCTCGAACTACATATACCCAATGATAGCTCGTATGTAAACTTTAACCCTGTCCTTCCCTAAGGGGATTAAATGTCAGTTAAGTATTAGCTAAGCCTTTGTATAATGGAATCGCATCCCTGGTATATAATACGTATACCCGAATATCGTTGAAAACTTATATTGTCTAAATATATATACATATATATATATATTCCAAACGTTTTAAGTTAGCCTAAAGGCTTGATTTATTTGGAGCTCGGTAAATGTTTTGTTAAAAAGTAAACTTTAGTCCTTAATGAGCGAAATTCCAGGAATAACGAGTTTGAAAAGCAGCGCCAACTCATTTATATTGAATTTATAAATGTCAGGAAGTTCTAACCTTCGGAAGACAGATTGAATTTGCATCAAGTATTTCACGTTTACCTTAATAATTATTTTTCTCTAATCTCTGGTGCTCGTTACGAAATTAAAGATAGGATATATCCAAAGATTTATATTTTAAGCTTTATCTATGAACAGGTTTGTATTCAAAAGTATAACAGAGCTCTAGGGGATAATTTAGTATTCTTGAATTTTAGATAAATAAAGTAAAATAATTCTCAATTTAACTAAATTCGAAGGAAATAAAATAATAAAATATATATTTTTATAGTTATAGTCTATGGAAATCACATAAAATATTCTTCCGTAATATATTGCATGAATACTTTAAACTAAATCAAAATTCAATATTAAATATTTTTCCTTCATTCACAAAAAAGATTTCAATCGAAAAAAGTTATGATATCAAAAGTCAATAACCTTATTCCATAAAAGTAAACAACGCCCCGCAGGTAAATGCACCGGCAGATTCTGATTCCAGACACTCTAGAGGCCGCAGTCAGTGTAAATAGTGAAATTGGAAGCGCCTCTCTTTGGAGAAATTTCTAAGTTGGGAGGGAAGACAATATAGCAAGCGCGGCCCGCCTAAATTCCGTTCTTCTCTCCAGACTCAAATATCGAGGAAGAGTCCAACTTACTCGAGCCAGACAGGGGTGATGGGCTAGTACGTTTACCTGGACCTTTGCTGATATCAGAAGCCGATGAAACCCTCCTTTGAAGTCTACTACTCTAATGTTACATATAGCGCGCCTCTCTGTATGGGTAAAATTCACAATTTTACGAGATCGGAGGGGTCCTACTTCATACCCCCCTGTCTACGGAAAATTGGAAATTCTCTCTCCACAAACGACGACGTTTTTTTGACGAACTCCAAGGCTGCTAGAGATATTCGCTCGACGAACTCCTGCTCCGAAAATATCTACCGTTAGGCGGCGTACGAATCGCGCTTTTTGAAACTAACCCATACAGAGAGGGGTAGACAAGACCCGGGAGTAATAGACTTCAAAGGAGGGTTTCATCGGCTTCTGCTGATATTATTATTATTTACTTTTATTGAATATATGAAATATGAAATAAAAAAATTAAAGGAAAATGGTTTTCAATCTAAGAATTCCAGGAGGGCATTGTTTTAATATAAAACCAATTTTGTTATAGATATTTATGTTCATTCCAAGCTTATAATTCATAATATACAATAAATTCAGTTTCCCTCAAAGGCAAGAAATTTATATGGAAAAGATCCAATTTTACAAAAAGGACCGATACGCATTGGGGAAAGAGTTTCTTACTTGGGTTTTAAGAGCAAAGAAAATAAAAATAAAAAAGTTAAAATCTATTGGGAGAATATCAAAGACAACATCTTGTTCAAATACAGCATAGTTTTCACGCGAAGTTGGGAATGTATTTATTTTTAACAATAAAGTGTAACATTTAGAATAAGTCCGCGTGAGGTTTAACAACAATGTCAACTTATCTTGAGCATGAGAAAAAAGGTATACGCTAAAAACAAATAAATATATAGCAACCAAAGACACACAAAATATCTTTCCCGAATCTCTAATGTATTTGTTCCTATAGAACACACATAACCGCGAGTATAAACTATATATTCTACCAGGAACTATAACATAATCCGTTCGATTTAACTGTAACAACGCGTACAAAGCAGGATGGAGATGTATTTTGCTCACTACCTTTTTCTCCTTCCACTATATAATATTGTATTGTTTCTAATAAGTCGAACGGTGTTTGTGCGTGTTCGACTAATTTGAAGCAATTCGTAGGGTGGTTTTCTTTAGAGTTTTACAACCGTTTTTCTCATTCCTCAACATCTTCTCAATGTTTCTATTTAATCGAACGAATTGCTTCTTTACTAATTTTTTAGGCAATACGCATCAAACTGGAAGGAATGGTTTTCTAAATACAATATTACCGTATACGTATCTTCCTGCAGGCTATATTCGCTTCATTGCGTCAATTACGTCGAACGAATCTTATTTTTTCCTACGCATGTTCGAGATATTTGAAGCAATATTTGGAAAGTTGGAGATGATTATTATTCTATAGGCGCAAATGCTACAGTATTTTTCTTCTTTCCCAACACTATTGCTTCGGTAAATGAAACAAATCGAACAGCGTGTCTTATATTAGTGTCTTATGCTCGAATAAGAAAGAGTATAAAGCTTTGCACGTATCGCAGCAAGAGCAGTCAGCATTCTTCGAGAAGAAAAATAACCATAAAAGGCAATTGCACAGAAAAAATATCAGGGGGTGATATACCGGATATTTTCAGAGTAATGTTGATATCAACTCCGGAATGCAATTCTCACGACTGCATTAATTTTTAAATGAAGCTATTATGGACTTTTATGAACTCCAAATAGAAATTGAGTAGTATTTTCGGAAAAATCGTTAAAATACGATTCAAAATATATATACATATACCATTGTAAAAATTACAGCGACAGTAAAAATTCATATTTTACAATCGCTATTTTAAAAGTTTTTAAAATAAAATTTCCCACAATACTGCGTCATTACTATGATGTAGAGCCTACAGTTGATTCTAGCGCGTTCTGACACCTGCAAAGTACCGGGGCCCTTAGAAATAGTGTGGTAACTAGCTTCGAACGTACCGTAATCTCAAACTGAATCCTATTTCTTAAGAACCATAAGAGAAACTTTCATATAAGATTTCTATTTCGATATCTGTTAATTCAAAAACGGTTCTGATTACAGAGAAACTTGAGGCGGATTGATACGCAACGTTACGTTAAATAAGGAATAAAAGTAGTTCCACAAACGCGGGCGCCTTTTAGTATAAATAGGATAAGTAGAGAAAAGGAACGAACGACAGCCGTACTTTTGACAAAGGCTTAACGAAAACCGCGCTATATAGGACTGAGAAGCCTTTAGGCCTATAAGGTTCCGATAAGGGCTAAGGAAAACAATGCGAAACAGACGACAGATGGAGAGCTTTCGCGCTTATACGCTGGTATACTAAGGCAAAGCTAAGAAATACAAGAAGGATTATAAAAGAACCTAATTATCTCGACGACGATTGGTCGATTCAACGTCGATGTAAAGAGGAATGGAGTGGAGGGAAAAACGGAGGAAATCTAACGGCAGTTACGGCACCCTTCAACGCGGAAAACGCCGATAAACGGAAAATGACATTTTAGCAAGTGTGTGCCGCCGTCCAATTCCTAAAGGGTCAACTAAATATAGGACGTAGTACGTTTCAACCTTGAAAACGTCTTATTTTTTCGATCCGAATCACAGTTTTCTAAAGAAAATATGCTTGTTACAAAGCCCCAACGAACCTATACCTATACCGAAGCATCTCGAGAAGAATTTCTGTAAAGGGAGGATTCAAAATAGCTAATTTAAGAAGTTCCATACGCGGGACATTTTAGGCCTGAATAGTTCTTAAAATCGTTGTCCAACTTCTGTGGCTGGGTTTAGCCAAGGTTCCTTTAGCCATGTCTAAAAACCATGAAGCTAAAACGCTACTAGCGTCGTATCCCTTCGAAGACTGTAGAAATAAGTGTTAAAAACGCTCCTATATGCCTAGATGGAACCGAAAAATACAGTCACTTCAGGGTCTTAATAAAACACTTCCTTTTTTAAAAACACGCTCATTCATCAAAGGTTCTAATATTGAACCTATTTAATTTAAAATTATTTTTTGTAATTTTAGTTTTTTTGTTATCCTAGCTGACAATGATTTTGTAATTACCCGCATTATTTTCTGCACGAAATTAAATATAATTATTATTTAAAGGGCTGGTAATTTATGATTTAAAGATATTGCGCGTTTGTTTAAAGTTTCAACCTCTCTTTATCTAAATTTTCCTCGTTATCGAATATCTATATGTAAACGCAACTCACATCCATTCGAAATATAACTTTACTAAGGATTTTCGGAAGAGTTCTTTAAGAGCGGGCTTGGCACGAGTTCGAGGCTGGACTATTGGTTTGTACTTTGACACTGGGAAGCCTCGGTAAGAGAGTAATATAAGTCAGAAGAGGCTTACGGTTTCACGACCTCAGCTAAAAGAGAAATGGAATGATCGACAAGAAGGTATACTCTTTGTATTTACCGCTCTTGAAAAAGGTATTGGGGATATTTTCAGGGGCACTCGCCTTATATAATCTATAAATAGTACGAAATATTAATTGAAATTCGGACGGCCGAAGTCAAATAAGGGTTGGAGTGAAATTAATATCTCTATAATTACTAAAAACACAAAACAAATAACTGAAAATCAAGGCTTTCCGTACATAAACCTTCGAAGAGATAACAACTTAGCGGACGTTCAGTCACTAAATAGCAAATGTTTAAATATTAGATTGGCTTACGGTCTAATTTTGACGGCATTAATTAACTATCGTTATTCTTAGTCTCTAATTTCGTGGCTAAACCGAGCGCGATTGAATTGACTAATTTATGATTGCGAACGAGGCCTCATCTTGGCGTTCGATTATTCCCAAAATTGCTAAATAAATCATTTCAAACAAGGCTGATAACGCGAACCTTCGAAACTAAGAGAGATTTTAAAGGGAGTGTGAAATTTAAATTTAAGTCGCGTTTCAATTGGTTTTTTAAGTCAAAAACCATACAAGTTAAACCATTTAATATATTTACTGAAACTGTAACTAAAAGCGCAAGAAATATACACAATTTAAAGTTTTAAATAAAATAAAGAACCAAGTACATAACTTCCAATTCAATGAAGCGCATACAATTCTTTCCAAAGAAAGAATTATATGCGCTTTATTGAATTTAACCTCCCATTTTTAAAAAATAATCTAATATCTTAATTTTTAATTTAAAGAAATATGGAATAAATAGGCCTTTATTAATTCCCGTTTCTACTTCCCTTCAGAGACGAGCTAGTGACGAGTCTATCTCGCGCATGCCCATAGTAACCAAGGCCTAATATTTCCCAGTTTCCGTACGTACAATGTCAATTTCGAATCCATTTCCTAATTAAGCCTTAATGCAATTTTCCTTCGATTCCCGCGCGTGTAGTAATGTAAGGGTTATATGGAGGGAGTACTAGCTACCACTACGAAGGCAGTCAGAGGGAGGATGATATAAATTGCCCTCCACACGGACCACACCCCTCTTCCCTGTCACCCCTGCCCTTAGTAAATTAACTAGCCCTACATTGCAGTTCTAATAAGGAGAATTCAGAATATTCTTTAAGAGCAATTAAATCCATTTCGACTCCCCAACAAAACTGAAAATAACATTTAAAGTGTCTTTTTAAAATTTCCACAGAAATTAATCAAATATAGAAATGAAGCGACTATAGCTGAAATAATTTGTTGACGCTTGTCGAGTCTTTTAATTTGAGCGAAGCGCCCGGTTAATATATAGATTCATAAGATTGATTAAATTATTTATTAACCGTTCTATTGGGAACAGATTCAATTTAAAAGATTCAAATTAATAGTATTATAAATTACGTATAATTGGATTCATAACGAATAATAATAATAATGAAATTCTTTGCAACGGATGACTAACTTCAATCACACTGGAGTTACACTCTTACTGGGTCTTTGGAAGGGTTTTGCATTCAAATGAGAACATTACCGCGACAGTAAAAATACATATTTTATAAAAAAATTCCCAGCAATATTACGTCATCACTACGGTCGTGAAGCTATTCTAGAACCTACATATGATTCTCGCCCGTTCTGGCACGTGATAAAATCGTTTTCACGCGGTCTTTTTCGTAAATGTACTTAATCCAGAAGGTGATACCTTTTCTTACGAAAATTATCGATAATTATGTTCCAAAAATAAACTATATTTTCTAAATAAGTTTCTTAAGAATGCCTCGATCAAGAAGTAAATTGAATAAGGTGTTTTAATAGTATACAATCCATAGGCATTGGAGAAAAAATGGTGACAGTCTCACTTTAAGCAACAAGAAAGAAGAAAAAATATCCTCCAATATTTGAAATGTAGCGTTATAAACAGCTCTTTCCGTTTACGACTCATCGACGCGAAATACCCGGCGTCAAGAAAAATGAAACCGATAAGAAGTATAGCACGTAGTTTATAGAAACTAAAAAACTTTTTGATGTAACAGTCAGGGTTTCAAGCGAGTATAACGCGCGTGATCAAGGCTACTCTCGCTAAATCTCTAAAAACAAATCATAGAAATAACTTGTATCGAAGTTTTGTACGTGTTGGAAAAGTGCAGGTGAAATTGACTTCATATTAATTGTTGTAATTAGTGTTTTGAATTGGATAACCATTATTCATATGTTTTCAGATAATTTCGTATCAAAATTATCGTTAATTACATTTCTAGAATTAAATTACGTCATTTCTAAAAAAATCTAAATGTTCTTGACATTCCTATTTTGAAATTTCTTAGGATCGCGTCAACCCAGAGGTATAAAATTCTGAATATCATCTTTTAGTAGTGTGATGGCTATAATTCATGGGTATTTGATGAAATGGTGTCAACCTCACTTTAATTAAGGTTGTTTAGAAGCTAATTTTAGTTTCTATGGCCGAAAGAGAATTTTCCAATAAAATTGTATGTCATTAAACATTGTACGTAATATCGGTGGTTCTGAGAACTTAAAATACCAGGAACTTTAGCTAAAGGGTTCGCGATAAATTAAATTTATTTATTTTTGGTATACATTCATTTATAGAATTTGTACACGGTATCGCATTCCGTCGCGACAAGTTTACTCATTAATTAAGAAATATTTAAAAACATGTTAAATATCTCACCAGTTTCGTATTGGCGTATATAAGAATTACATCTGGAGCAATCAGAGATGTAAGCTTATTTAATTTCAAATTCCATTAAGCCTAACTCGATATATAGAGAAAGTATTTAAGGGAGACTAAAACCTGACAACAAACGTTTTCAGAAGATACATTATTAACCCTTATTCCTAAAATAAACCTAATTAAGGGTTAAAAAAATGTTAACAAAAATTTAAAAAGAAACTAGTGTTCAATTTGGTATTTGAAATTAACTAATTTTTAAAGGTTTTCATTGACTTTTATTTGATATTTGACACTCGAGAACTCGGGTGTACAATGTTTAAGAACTCTTTGCACTATACCAAAGCTGAACTCTAGTTCACAAGAGTCTGAACTCAAAGAACTGCCCAAGCTGACGTCTGCAGCGAAGTTAAGTGGTTCTAGCTCCTTGCCAAACGAAAATAAATATTTACTCCTTGACCATTTTGCCTTATTTTCAGAGTCCCTGAACCATTAGAACTAATTATCAAATCCCCTGACTTTTACCTTACCTTTTAAACCAAATTTCTAATTCCTTGACAACTTTATTTCTCAAAACAAAATTTTGATAAGTTAAAATTGTTACAGTATATAAATTGCATTTCATTCTTCCTTTTAACTTTGTAAATAAAGTGACGGATTTCGGGAGCCTAAACCACCCTTTTTGAAGTCGAGAATCGAGCCAATAGCTGTTTCGGACATTTTCTAGAACACTTTTCAGTAGTTACTTTCAAAAGCTCAAGAATCTGGTCGAGAAACGTCCGAGTAGCGCGGTTCTGTGTTACTGGCATTTTGATGTATGGTACCCCAATATTCTACCCATCGAACATACAAAACTATTTTATATTCTCCAAGATTTAACATTGTATATTAATCCGCCTTAGTTCCAGTTATTTTGCAAACCTATCTCGAACAATAATATATCGTTCGTTCAATTTGTACGAAGCAAAGAGAGTAAAGGTGGGATACGTTCGTTGAAATATTGGTTTCGTTGAATACAATATTTTTATTTTGCTACATAATATAGTATTACTTCCTAACGGCTTAAATAAATTATCTGTAAAACGCGAGTCAGGCAACACCATTGACTTCGGTGTCAAGCTTACGTAATGGCGTGGGTGGCCGGGTGATGTCGTGGCTGCGAAGCTCATACTCTCCCGAGTTATTCTCCGGAATCCTATAGCTTCCAGAGCAAACAATTTCACTATATATAAAATATCCGTTTCCTATAATTTAATCCATATACTTGCCTAGACTGAGAATTAACTGAAACCGCGGTACTAGCTCGCTGGAAGATAACGTAAGGGTGGGTTTCTCTTCAAGAACAAGTCTTATAAATTTAGTTACACCATATTATATGAAGATTAGTTCCCCGAGAGCCTACTGATTAAAGGGCAAAATTGATGTATCACTTTCTTGATTTTAAGTTTAAATGAACCTACCTAAGAAAAATTTGAACTTAGTTTTATGCATCTCCTAAATATGGTAGAAAAAGGTTTAGAACAAAAATGCATGAAGCTCCTAGAGATGTGTTTGAATTTCCGAGGAAGACATCCAACCAATAGGAGCTCTCGCAAAATAGTATAGTTTATATTACCATAGCCCCCGAAGAGCGTGGTTTAGGAGACTAAGATATTACAAACGCCTACACTTGAGTTTGAATTTCATTTATTTTTAGATTCGATTTAGGCTTAGCATTTATTTATCAAGTTTTATCCGTTCAAATCAATTTTTATCAAGTTTTATCCGATCAAATCAATTTCTATCAAGTTTCATCCAATCAAATTAATTTCTATCAAGTTTTATCCGATAAAATTAATTTCTGTCAAGTTTTATCCAATCAAATCAATGTTTATCAAGTTTTAATCGATCAAATTAATTTTTTTTAAAGTTTTATCCGATCAAAACAAATTTTATCGATTTTTACCCCATCAAATTAATTTATAGATTTGAATGATATGTTACAGAAAAATTACGATTCAATTAACTTTAAAAATGGATAATTTTGTTGGTTATTGATCGAAATTGGAATAATTGGAATCATTTAGACGTTTTCAATGAGCTCTAATCGAATCCCTATATCGTTTCTACACGAGACTTTTCCTTTAAGCATACAGATTTAATTTCTTCCCGCAGTTTGAGACTCATTCGACGCGTGAATAATTGAAAGACGTCCCGAGTATCCGAAATGGAACTGCGGAGATGAACATCCGGGACAGGAAGACGCGGCTAGGGGTCATATGGGGAATGAGACACGTACTGTTTTATTTACCATCGAGCTAGGCATCACCATCACCTCTGACTCGAATCTCCCCCGAGGGCAGCTTTTTATCACCCAAGTTTTCACTTTCCATATTGGATTTTATCAAGGATTTCTACCACGCATACATACGCGGTCCAAATCGGAATTTACATCACGTACAAAGCTACAATAGCCCCCAGTATCATTAATAAATAGAGGGAAACCTAGCTTCGTTTGTGTTGCAAATTCAAGGCGAAATAATATATGTTAAACCGAGGTCCGTCATTTTTGGAAGATTATTAGTTGTTCCGAGGAAGTTTGCAATTACTTTTCCACCTAAGCTTCTCCTAGTTTGTCAACTCGTCTAGAGAAGAATTAGATCGAGTAATCCCTCGAATAGTTTCTTCAAAGTGAAGATAAAATGTAAATATACTTTAGTCGATTTAAAACTCGATTTAAGAATATAATTAACGTACGACGTCATCCAAAACTAAATATCTAATATCATGAATTTAAATATTAACCTATGACATTTTTTTCGAATGTCTATGGATAATATTTTAAATTTAATCATACTTTTATAAAAAGCCATATTCAAAATTATATATGACGTAGTTTATTTCTGGATTAAGTACTTTCACGAAAAAAGACCGCGCGAAAGCAGACCTTATCACGTGCCAGTAAGCGCGAGAATCAACTGTAGGCTGCTCTACAATAGCCACGCGACCATAGTGATGACGTAGTATTGTGGGAAATTTTTATTTTCAATTACTGTCGCGGTAATTTTTTCTATGACATATGTATATATACTTTGATTTGTTTTTTAACGATCTTTACAAAAATACTACTTAATTTCGATTTAGAGTTCATGAAATAGCCGCGACAGCCTCCCTTTTAAGCTCTAGTTTTGTAAATTTGACGATTACTGCTCATATTTATCTTCAAAATAAAAAACCCCCCATTAAAATCGCATCTTTTTGACGCTCCCTTTATATTGCATTTCTGGCGAAAGATTGAAAAGTGTCATTTGACGTCTTGATATTCAGAGTGCTTGCGGAAAATTTGGCCTTTTTTTGAATTGATTTGTATTGGAATATAGAAAATACGTGGTGGTGTTGTTGGTAAAGGGCCGAGGGTCGCGTACACCCGATGAATTTTTCATATCACGAGCTAAAGTGATGGTACTCCGGAGTTGTTTACGCCTTTCAGACTAGTAATTTTTCACTCCCGATCGACTTGTCCAATGGAATGACGGATGAGGGCGCGAATATACGGGCACTGTTCTTATATATACTTTTATATAAATGCCTATAATATTTTTCTCATCTATCCGAAAGACGAATTCATATCATCTCTATATCAAGTCTTATTCGTTGCTACTGTAACTGAAAGTATGGACTTTTTCTATTAATCTCGTGCCAAGTTCGCGAATTGAATTGAAAAAAACTGACGTCTGGAGACTGTTTTCACATAAGCGTGACGTCAGTTTTACTTTTAATTTAAATGTGATAGAATAATTAACGAAAGAAAAAGGCTTTCCCAATCAGGAAAAAACGCCTAATTTGTTCAAAAATGGTCCAAATTCAGTATCATTCGTTTTATTTTTTTCATTCGATATATTTGGTCGATATTTTCCAATTTGGACTATTTTTCACCAAATTAGCCGATTTCTTTGGCTATTCTATGAAAACACAATGAAATAAAAGCAACTCGTCGACGTCACGAGAATGTAAAAACAGTCTCCGGTATGTTTTCAATTACTTGTATCGCGATTCCATTCGCAAGCTTGGCGCGAGATCAATTTGATAAGGCCCGAATCGAGTTAGGTTGCGTGTCTAAAAGTTAAAGGTTAAAGTGGAACAACGATATATATATGGAACAGAACTTTTTAAATTTATTTGAAGGATCTGCTCCGAAAATTACGAATATTAGAATTTTTCCACAATTTTCATTAATTTCAAAGTTAACGCGTTCAAAATCTTAAAAAAAAAAAAATACTTGGGTGTGTATATATATTTAGAAAATTATCTAACTTTCCTCACACATTCCGTAAATTTTTGGCCATATGGAATATATGAAATTACGCAAGAACAAACTTATGAAACCGAGAACAGAAACCCAGAGGTCAGTGTATGGACAAAAAATTCCACAAATGTGTGGAGAGTTAATTTTTTCACAAAATTTCTGAATACATTGGATTGCCAAATAATTCTTCGGATACATGTTTTTGGAAATCTCATTAACCCCGGTTTTTGCTCACTGGTCCCTGACCCTATGATTTCCGTGAATCCAGCTAAGCCTATTTTCGGGGGTAAGTTTTAAATTTATTTCTAGTTCAATATTTGTTCGTAAATTCTTACTTTAAGGAGTAAAGCGTGAGTATGTTGGAGGAAAATATGTACATTTCAATAGAATACAATTAAATTCTATCTTCCTACGTTCTCGGGTTTAAATATATTAGTTCTTGTTATACATTATACAAGTTCGTTAAACCTTGGATAAAGTGTTTTGCTCTAAATCTGTATTCCCCGTGGCGTGATAGATGAGTGTGTCCCACATCACCCGCGCTTAAGCCGCTCATCGATTAATTCATCGAACAAAATCTACCAAAAACTTTTCTAGTCTCGAGCCGATCACTAACACGCCTCTTAGCGAACTTTCCTCGTAAAACCAACCAAAAATGCTTTATATATAATCTCTGAATAAACCAAAATTTGGGCTAACTTTGGTATACGTAACTTGGACCTTATGGTCGATCATCTTACATTTTTTGTAAAAAAAAAAAAAGTAATATTATAAATATGAAAGGAAATAATCTACTTTCTAATCATGAAAGAAAGAATTGTACCCATGAAAAGAAAATGTAGCTCCTGAAGTAAATACGGTTACGCGTGAAAGAAAGTATTCATAGAGTGAAAAGATAATTGTAGAATTTTATCCATGAAAGGAAATATTCTAGACACGAAAGGAAATATTCTAGACACGAAAGGAAATATTCTAGACACGAAAGGAAATATTCTAGACACGAAAGGAAATATTCTAGACACGAAAGGAAATATTCTAGACACGAAAGGAAATATTCTAGACACGAAAGGAAATATTCTAGACACGAAAGGAAATATTCTAGACACGAAAGGAAATATTCTAGACACGAAAGGAAATATTCTAGACACGAAAGGAAATATTCTAGACACGAAAGGAAATATTCTAGACACGAAAGGAAATATTCTAGACACGAAAGGAAATATTCTAGACACGAAAGGAAATATTCTAGACACGAAAGGAAATATTCTAGACACGAAAGGAAATATTCTAGACACGAAAGGAAATATTCTAGACACGAAAGGAAATATTCTAGACACGAAAGGAAATATTCTAGACACGAAAGGAAATATTCTAGACACGAAAGGAAATATTCTAGACACGAAAGGAAATATTCTAGACACGAAAGGAAATATTCTAGACACGAAAGGAAATATTCTAGACACGAAAGGAAATATTCTAGACACGAAAGGAAATATTCTAGACACGAAAGGAAATATTCTAGACACGAAAGGAAATATTCTAGACACGAAAGGAAATATTCTAGACACGAAAGGAAATATTCTAGACACGAAAGGAAATATTCTAGACACGAAAGGAAATATTCTAGACACGAAAGGAAATATTCTAGACACGAAAGGAAATATTCTAGACACGAAAGGAAATATTCTAGACACGAAAGGAAATATTCTAGACACGAAAGGAAATATTCTAGACACGAAAGGAAATATTCTAGACACGAAAGGAAATATTCTAGACACGAAAGGAAATATTCTAGACACGAAAGGAAATATTCTAGACACGAAAGGAAATATTCTAGACACGAAAGGAAATATTCTAGACACGAAAGGAAATATTCTAGACACGAAAGGAAATATTCTAGACACGAAAGGAAATATTCTAGACACGAAAGGAAATATTCTAGACACGAAAGGAAATATTCTAGACACGAAAGGAAATATTCTAGACACGAAAGGAAATATTCTAGACACGAAAGGAAATATTCTAGACACGAAAGGAAATATTCTAGACACGAAAGGAAATATTCTAGACACGAAAGGAAATATTCTAGACACGAAAGGAAATATTCTAGACACGAAAGGAAATATTCTAGACACGAAAGGAAATATTCTAGACACGAAAGGAAATATTCTAGACACGAAAGGAAATATTCTAGACACGAAAGGAAATATTCTAGACACGAAAGGAAATATTCTAGACACGAAAGGAAATATTCTAGACACGAAAGGAAATATTCTAGACACGAAAGGAAATATTCTAGACACGAAAGGAAATATTCTAGACACGAAAGGAAATATTCTAGACACGAAAGGAAATATTCTAGACACGAAAGGAAATATTCTAGACACGAAAGGAAATATTCTAGACACGAAAGGAAATATTCTAGACACGAAAGGAAATATTCTAGACACGAAAGGAAATATTCTAGACACGAAAGGAAATATTCTAGACACGAAAGGAAATATTCTAGACACGAAAGGAAATATTCTAGACACGAAAGGAAATATTCTAGACACGAAAGGAAATATTCTAGACACGAAAGGAAATATTCTAGACACGAAAGGAAATATTCTAGACACGAAAGGAAATATTCTAGACACGAAAGGAAATATTCTAGACACGAAAGGAAATATTCTAGACACGAAAGGAAAGATTCTAGACACGAAAGGAAAGATTCTAGACACGAAAGGAAAGATTCTAGACACGAAAGGAAAGATTCTAGACACGAAAGGAAAGATTCTAGACACGAAAGGAAAGATTCTAGACACGAAAGGAAAGATTCTAGACACGAAAGGAAAGATTCTAGACACGAAAGGAAATATTCTAGACACGAAAGGAAATATTCTAGACACGAAAGGAAATATTCTAGACACGAAAGGAAATATTCTAGACACGAAAGGAAATATTCTAGACACGAAAGGAAATATTCTAGACACGAAAGGAAATATTCTAGACACGAAAGGAAATATTCTAGACACGAAAGGAAATATTCTAGACACGAAAGGAAATATTCTAGACACGAAAGGAAATATTCTAGACACGAAAGGAAATATTCTAGACACGAAAGGAAATATTCTAGACACGAAAGGAAATATTCTAGACACGAAAGGAAATATTCTAGACACGAAAGGAAATATTCTAGACACGAAAGGAAATATTCTAGACACGAAAGGAAATATTCTAGACACGAAAGGAAATATTCTAGACACGAAAGGAAATATTCTAGACACGAAAGGAAATATTCTAGACACGAAAGGAAATATTCTAGACACGAAAGGAAATATTCTAGACACGAAAGGAAATATTCTAGACACGAAAGGAAATATTCTAGACACGAAAGGAAATACTCTAGACACGAAAGGAAATATTTTAGACACGAAAGGAAATACTCTAGACATGAAAGGAAATACTCTAGACATGAAAGGAAATACTCTAGACATGAAAGGAAATACTCTAGACATGAAAGGAAATACTCTAGACATGAAAGGAAATATTCTATCGGTATTATAATTCAATAAAAATACTAAGATTTAAATTCAGTTTCTCTTTTTTTAAGAGTAATCATGAGGTTATGCAAAAGAATTCGAAAAATTTGTGTTTCAAATTCTCTATCGACCATCTTAACATATACACGGAAAAACAATACTCTAAAAATTCAGATTCAAATAAAAGAAACTACCCAATACATTACAAAAAAAAAAAAAGAAAAAAAAAATCAGGCAAAATCTGAAGCCGATTTTTCAATAATTCCTAGTTTTCCTACAAAGTTTTCGGTGTAATATCTTTTAAAAAAACCTTGGGAGGGAAAATTCAGCAAAAGCTAGAACTTAAAAACAGAAAAGACATTTTTTCCAGAAGATAAGCTTTTTTTTCCCCCCGAAAGTCTTCTTGTATGAAAAAGGGGGAGTCTTTCATATCGATTTCACTTTCTACCAAGAAAAACATACGCTCGATAAACGAATTAAATAGGAAAGAATTTCCACAATGAATTGTTAGAATCAACCAGAAATTTCAACTCTGTACACCCCTACACTACACGACATGGCTTATTTCTTTAAAAAGATGCTGTAGCCATGTTTACGAAGGTCTGTGCAACATATTATTAGTTTTTCAATACTATTAACACTTAACTTAAATAGGTAATTAATGTAATTAACGAAATTATCGATAATTTTCATAAAAAAAAGGTAGAACTTTCTGCATTAAGTAGTTTCACGAAAAAGACCGCGCGAAAGCCACCTTATCACGTGTCAGAACTCACGAGAATCAACTGTAAATGTTCTACAATCGCTTACAGTAATGACGTTGTATCCAGGAAAATTTTCTTTTAAAAATTTAGAAAATGGTGATTATAAAATATCTATTTTTACTGTTGAGGTAATTTTTTTAATTACATTTATTTTAAATGTTTTTAAATTATACTGAACGTTAGTTTGAAGTTCGTGAAAAATCAGTGAAACCCTCACTTTAAATATTTAAAAGCGTGCAATTTCAAGTCCATTCAATTTCCAGTTAGAATCATATGCAAAGTTTGGCTCCTATCATCTCTAAAATGAAGACGAACAACAAATCTTTGCGCTAGCATCCAACTCTTGTTGGCATTTATTATAGATTCGAACGTACTGAAGTCACAGACTGATTCCGATGAGAACCCGCGGTCACTGGTGCGCGAAATTTGAACAAGATATTCCTATAGTGTTCAGTCAATTTTTACGAGTTAGCTATATAGATATAGAGTTTAGAACGTAAGTAAAGGTAGGGTCCCTTTACGTCAATGTAACGAATAATATGGAAATTGAAAGGAGACAAGCTTGTACGCGCTAAAAACTTAAACTGAATCTTATTGAAGGTTTATGCAGCCTAAATAGATACCGACTTGTGGGGAACAGCTTATCTTATATAGAAAAATGGTCATCGACCCTAGTATGTAAACCAATATACTATAGATAACTAGACTATACAGCCTGGCATTCAATATCAACGTATCGAAGAAAATAGGACTAGTACTGCGATGTTTAGGAGAGAATAGAGTAATCGTAGACATTTTGCCTATACCTCTTTCTCTTTCTTCCTTAACATTTAAGCTTTATTTTATTGTTGTTGAATAGACTTAACCTACATCTGCGCGTATTATTGTATATAAGGTATCACTGGGTAGGTTTCATTTGGTATAGGACAGGATGAGAGGCTTCGATCTAAGAACTAAATCTGCAGGAATCAACTTCAACCTCAAAAATCGTACCAGTGACTGAATTAAATTATAAATTCCAAAAGATATTCCAAGAGATTGAAATATAAATTAACTTCAACTTTAAAATACTTCAGAAAGACTGAAATTCTCCAATTTGAAATGGAAAACACTCCGAGAGACTAAAATTCACCAATTTGAAATGGAAAACACTCCGAGAGACTAAAATTCACCAATTTGAAATGGAAAACACTTCAGAAAGACTGAAATTCACCAATCTGAAATGGAAAACACTTCAGAGAGACTGAAATTCACTAATCTGAAAAGAAAAACACTTCAGAAAGACTGAAATTCACCAATCTGAAATGGAAAACACTTCAGAGAGACTGAAATTCACCAATCTGAAATGGAAAACTAAAACACCTCAGAAAGACTGAAATTCACCAATCTGAAAAGGAAAACACTTCAGAAAGACTGAAATTCACCAATCTGAAATAGAAAACACTTCAGAGAGACTGAAATTCACCAATTTGAAATGGAAAACACTTCAGAGAGACTGAAATTCACCAATTTGAAATGGAGAACACTTCAGAAAAACTGAAATTCACCCAAAACGCTTCCAATTAAAGACTGAAATTCTGTAAAATTTTAAATTCAAAATATTTCACACTATTGCCAAAAATATACCTAATTTCAAAACATTAACTTTAGAAGTGATTGAAAAACGGTGTATCGACGCCCATGGACTCTTCATATCCAATAAAATATACCCAAACCTGTACACATTATATATTGGGATACCACTATGCTCTCAGGGGTCTTGAAAGCTAAAAATAAAAGTATAAGTCTTCTTTCACAGCCTATCCGGCGTTAGATTTGTGGCTAAGAATATCCAAAAATTGCCATTGGAAAACAGGATTTTCAATAGGAAATTTGAACCATCCTTAGACTGTAAAAACCATAGATCCTTTCAGTTTCTCCCTAGGGAGAAAAAGCCCCGGAGAAAAAAGGTCTCTCACTCGAAGTAAATTCTCGCACGCGCTAAAAGAGAGCTTTTACCGCACGAGGTATAGCCAATAATTCGATTTGCGTGTCTCGCAAGCCAACCAACCACCCGAAAACGAAGGAGCCCGCGCCAAAATCAATTCTCCCGCCAAAAATTTCCCGCCTTTTTTTCCGCGTAGACTCTTATAGAATCTTCTTAACTCCTGCAGGCATTGACGGCTTCTTTGACTCGGGGATTTTGACTACGAATTTTAGGCCTAACGCCATATATACTCTAAGAAGGTTGTTGAATGTAACTTTGCACTCTCAGATCATTCTTATTCGAATCCTACTCTCGCGAATAGCTTAAGAAGAATCGAAAAACCGAGAACTCAGTCCCGTGGGTTTAAGCGAACCAAAATCCAACTTTAGAACCAATGAAATTCTGGTTGAACGTTGGTTTTGACAGTGTTAAAGTCTAATACTTCAGAGACTGGTTTCCAACAACTTCTTTGGGGCATCGCTGTCAAAATTGCAAAGGAATGAAAATTTGAAAATTTGATTTTAAAACTGGGGTTTAAAATTTGAAGACCATCCAAAAAAGGAGAAAAAAATTGAATATAACCATATGCATGAGCTAAGTATTATATTTGAATATTTCTATTGGATTTATCAGACATGGCTTGGAAATCTCATTGAGATCTCGTGTTATCGACGGGCCTTTGCTAATTGGTTAGTGATCCATGAATTTTAAGAAATTAGGATCTCCATGAATCCAGCTAAGCCTATTTTCCGGGTAAGTTTTAAAACTTATTTCTAGTTCAATATTTTTTAATAAATGACACGAAATCGATAAAAATTAAATTGTTGTTAGCGTTTAACTATCCCTTTAAATCAAAACTATAAAAATTCTAAATTAAATCCTACTAGGTAATTAAATTATGTACTCACAAATACTATTAATATAAACGTCCAAAGGTTTAACGAGCCATAATGAAATTAACCGTACATATAATTTGCCCCCGAATTTATTAAAAAGTTAAAATATGAGCCCGTCGTGTAAACCCATAAAATTGAACGCGTTACATAATACTGCAGGCTTTGATATAACAAATCGGTTTAATCATCATTTTTGTACGATTTTTTTAAAAAGAGTTTTTTCGTCTTCTTGGAGATAAGAGAGCTAGGTTCTATATAAGCTTCAGAATAGTTCTATATGTTTGTAAAAAATAGTAATATATCAGTTCGAAACTACAGTGCATATAAGAAATATTCCAGTTTTTATCACAATGATTTGGTTTCTAAAAGAAAGAGGTAAGGTTAATATTCTAAGCACTCAAACTCTCAATATGATTTAAACTTTACATTCTGTTCAAAGAATTACAAGCAATTAAGTAATGTTGGAAACTGTGGGGCTTGAGACTATAAATATTACAGTAGGTTTAGAACGAGTAGAGAATTATTTGATGCATTGACGTCATTCAGCTTTGCACTAGTGGACGTGGGTGGTTTACAAAATGTTCAAAAACAACTAATTATTTCGATAAACAACCTTAAGTGTTTTAATTATATTTTCGATTAAGAAAAGCGTGTTATTATATTATAATTATAATTATATAATTATAACTAGCGAAAAACGCGTGAAAAATCAAGGGAGTTTTGTAGAGTTTTCCACAACCATCCAGAATTTTCTACAATTACAAGAATTTTCTACAATTACAAGAATTTTCTACATTTTCCTAGAATTTTCTACATTTTCCTAGAATTTTCTACATTTTCCTAGAATTTTCTACATTTTCCTAGAATTTTCTACATTTTCCTAGAATTTTCTACATTTTCCTAGAATTTTCTACATTTTCCTAGAATTTTCTACATTTTCCTAGAATTTTCTACATTTTCCTAGAATTTTCTACATTTTCCTAGAATTTTCTACATTTTCCTAGAATTTTCTACATTTTCCTAGAATTTTCTACATTTTCCTAGAATTTTCTACATTTTCCTAGAATTTTCTACATTTTCCTAGAATTTTCTACATTTTCCTAGAATTTTCTACATTTTCCTAGAATTTTCTACATTTTCCTAGAATTTTCTACATTTTCCTAGAATTTTCTACATTTTCCTAGAATTTTCTACATTTTCCTAGAATTTTCTACATTTTCCTAGAATTTTCTACATTTTCCTAGAATTTTCTACATTTTCCTAGAATTTTCTACATTTTCCTAGAATTTTCTACATTTTCCTAGAATTTTCTACATTTTCCTAGAATTTTCCAGAACCTTCCAGAATTTTCTACATTTTCCTAGAATTTTCCAGAACCTTCCAGAATTTTCTACATTTTCCTAGAATTTTCCAGAACCTTCCAAAATTTTCTAAATTTTATTAAAATTTTCCAAAACTTTCCAGACTTTTCTAAAAGCTTGAAGCACTTCCCAGAATTTTCTAGACCTCTCCAGACTTTTCTGGAACCTTCTAGAACATTCTGGGAAAGGTTACGGACGTATACATTGTAAATTAATGGCGTTTGATTACCATTTTGGAAATTTTACCTGCAAGGCAAAACGTTTCCCGCGTAAATTACCAATTTAGAACTCTAGACAGTGGGCCTTTTAATTCGTTACTCTTTCTATACGTATTCTGATACCAGGTTTCTACGCATTGCGACAAATAATTCAGGCAAAGTGTTAAAAGTAGCTCGAAGGCGATCGCGCTATGAGTGATTCATATACTATTAAAAATATTAAACTTTCCTTATCTTCACCAAAGAAAAATAATACACTTCTTCACTCGTTTAGAAGCAATAGAGTCAAATGCGGGGAAAAAGAAAAAGCACTAACATTTTTGCTATTTTTTAAAGGGCAAATGAAACATAACTTTCTTGATTTGACGTTTTCCTGAATCTTAAGTTTCATTTTTTTTTTTTTTTTTGCCATTTCAGTCAGCAACGTCAATTCAAGAGAACCAATAAAGATATAAAGTTTTGAAGGATGGAGCTCTTCCTAGCTATGAATCGGTAATGAAGTAAAAGAAAGCCGCGTTCACACTAGACACTTTGAAATCGTTTTCAAACCGTTTGAAATGATCAAATCGACTTTTCAACCAATTAATTACATTTTTGGACAAAAGATCTCTATAGTTGACCCTTAAATTTTCCATTTTGACCTTTTTAAAACGGTTAAAAACTGTTTGAAAGTCTATAATATGAACAAGACTGAAGTCAAATATATGAATTCCTGATGAGATATAAAAATATTTTTCTGTTCAGCTTTCGACCAGTTTGGAAACTTCTAGAGAAATGAAAAATATACTATTTTTGCCCTAAATAAAAAAACTGGTCTTTAAATTTATTATTTAATGGAAAATATCATTTATATTCGTTCATACTTGGAAGGTAAAAGAAAAAAAAAAAAATCTATAGCACACGATTTTCTTTTTCACTATAAATCAAATTGTTCTTTCTCTTTTACAAGTTTCGCGATGGTTTAAATGTTTCAGATTTCTTCGCCTAAGGTCCTTAAATATTTTTTATTCGTATTAAAATTTAATATCCACGTTACCAAACCAGTACTTAAAATTTTTGAAGTGAGGCTGTCAACCTTTTCAAAATTTCATACATCTAGCGTTACCGATATATGACGCTAATCTTTCAATGGAAAGAAATTCAGGAATTTCATGATCTCCATGAAGCCAGCTAAGCCTATTTTCGGGTTAAGTTTTAAATTTATTTCTAATTTAATATTTGTTTTGGAAACTTTCTTTTACTGGTGGATTTAAACGATAAGGAATCGACAAAAAAAATGATTGATCGAAATTTATATATTTACTTTTAATTAAATTTTACCAAACTTTAGAAATTAATTTAAACAACAAAAACGTGTCTAAAAATTGCAAAAAAGCTGTTCCATTTTTACCTCGAAGTTTTAATTTAATATTTGCGGATAAAGTATCTCAATAAATATCTTTCCCAAATATGAAAAATTAAGTTATTCGAAATACCAGAAGCCGATGAAACCCTCCTTTGAAGTCTATTACTCCCGGGTCTTGTCTACCCCTCTCTGTATGGGTTATTCTCAAAAGGCGCGATTCGTACGCCTCCTAACGGTAGATATTTTCGGAGCGGGAGCTCGTCGAGCGAATATCTCTAGCAGCCTTGGAGTTCGTCCAAAAAACCTCGTCGTTTGTGGAGAGAGAGAATTTCCAATTTTCCGTAGACAGGGGGGGATGAAGTAGGACCCCTCCGATCTCGTAAAATTGTGAATTTTACCCATACAGAGAGGAGCGCCATATGGAACATTAGAGTAGTAGACTTCAAAGGAGGGTTTCATCGGCTTCTGGAAATACCCTTAAGAAATTTATATTATAAACTTAGAAACACGACACTTAAACCTAAATTTAAAATTGTTCTCGTATGCTTATACTTAGAATTCCTTTGAGATTAAATTTAAATTTTTAATTAAATATATTTTCTCTTTAAACATTCTCTTATCTTTCAAAAGTTCAAAGGAAAAAAAAAGGAAAAAAATGTAAATTTTACTTGGGAAAGAAAAAGAAAGGTTATGGCATATATATATACACAATATGCACGCGCGTTTAGGCAATTTGCGAATAGAATCATGCAAAAAAAAAAATTCTTAATACGAAAAAGAGAAGACCAGGAAAAATCCATCTTTCCCACGCATCAGGCTCCATTCTCTGGCGTCTGAAAAATGAAAGCAGTCTCGCGCTTTTAAATCTGTTTTTCCGAGGATGCGCGAGCTATTTTTGGGGCAGAAACGCGTATAATCTTCTATATGATACGCTAACATCACGTACGAAGCTAGGATCCTACTTAACTGTACTGTTTTGTTCCTTAAAAGAAATAGAAGGTGCCTATATGGTAGTTCGGTACGTGCTGAATTCTTAAAGTGATCTACTAAGTGCGTATAATATAGGAAAATACAGAAATAAGAATATGTGTATAGGAAAGACTGTTTCTGAGATGCATGGCAATTTTTTTTTTTTGCGTGTTTTTTTCCTTTTCTCTGGACACACTTTCTTCAGAGACGAGTTGACCCATAGATATAGAATTAAATACTTATATAAAGGATTGATACATTTACAAAAACTTATGAACTGTACATTTTGATGCCATTTTCAAACCGTTTTGAATGTTAAAAATCAATTTTTGAAGGTAATTTATGTTCAAATCAAATTTTGAAGGTAATTTTGATGTTAAAATCAATTTTTGAAGTTAATTTTGATGTTCAAATAAATTTTTGAAGGTAATTTCGAATATTCGAATAAATTTTTGAAGGTAGTTTCGAATGTTTGAAGGTAAATTCGAATATTCAAAAATTTTTCAAGGTAATTTCGAATGTTTGAAGGTAAATTCGAATATTCAAATACATTTTTGAAGGTAGTTTCGAATGTTTGAAGGTAAATTCGAATATTCAAAAATTTTTGAAGGTAATTTCGAATGTTTGAAGGTAATTGCGAGTATTCAAATCAGCTTTTGAAGGTAATTTCGAACATTCAAATCAACTTTTGAAGGTAATTTCGAATATTCAAATCAACTTTTGAAGGTAATTTCGAATATTCAAATCAACTTTTGAAGGTAATTTCGAATATTCAAATCAACTTTTGAAGGTAATTTCGAATATTCAAATCAACTTTTGAAGGTAATTTCGAATATTCAAATCAACTTTTGAAGGTAATTTCGAACATTCAAATCAACTTTTGAAGGTAATTTCGAACATTCAAATCAACTTTTGAAGGTAATTTCGAACATTCAAATCAACTTTTGAGGGTAATTTCGAATATTCAAACCAACTTTTGAAGGTAATAATACTGTTTATTGAGAAAATATCTAAATTCAGAGTTGGAACTTTCGAAAACAGTTAAAAACAGTTTCAAAGAGTAAACTTTCAATTGATTTTAAACATTTTCCTCAAATTAAGTTCATCTCGTCTCTGCAATATCATCTCAAAAGATACGTTCAATAGGAGTTGACAGATTTACCAAGCTTAGGAGCGGAATAATACACCATGTTAATTCACGTTATAATACGAAAACAGTCGTTGTTAATCGTTACAAACACTGGTATAGTGCTCTTACCATTTTGTTTTTTTGAGGAAAGCGAAACGTCTCAACTCTGTATATGGGCTTAGAGGTTCTTATTTCTATAGGACTATGCTGGTAGCAACATTATTTCTATATGGGATGAGAGTGGGCGGTGTATGAGGCGGTCCGCGAAGGGAGGTCGTTGTATCATCATTCTTTCAGAGAGATGGAAACTATATATATCATGGACTTTATGAAAAAAATAAAATACTGCGCCCTATATCTTGATTGGGTAATTTACTTCGAGCAAGAAGATGCTTTCATTATATCGTATGAAATTGAAAAACATCGAAATTAAATTTTTCAAGTGTCTTTGAAATAGATACGTAGTACCAGTGAACTACAAGTATATCATCCTTCCCCTGTAAACGTTTACGAAGTTCAGGGCGATTTTAGCACCGCCTACTTAGTTCAAATCTCAACCGCTAGAGAGGGAAATTTCGAATTCCGTATCTCAATTACCGTTTAGAGTTTTTGAATTTTTTCGTTTCTCCTTGGGCGAAATCTCTGACGACAAAACTTTCAGAACCACGTACCAATCATAATAGAGATCGGGGTTTGGACAAAATAATCCACAACTATCAGTTAATCATAAAAAAATAATCGGAAAATTATTCGCGATTACGTTGGATTTATCATAGACTTTCCTCGAAAAATTTTAAGTTATGAATTAAGATAAAATAATCAGAAATTTTCTTGTCCAAACCCTGATCTCTAAATCATAATATGCCTGGAAGAATGATTTATACGTGGTAGTACTAGTATAGTTTCGTATATCTCGAAGCGAGCCGATCAGAAATTAAATTAAAAGTTCGACTCTTAAAAGTGGGTGTGAAATTTGAACCATCTTTGTTCGGTAGCACGTTTTCTTTATTATTTTTTGGTGGCATTTATAGAGTTTAGTCCGATTTCGGTACAGTTATTTCTGGCTTTTTTTCGATCGCGCGCGCCTGTTAATGTCTGAAACATCTTGCGCGCCTCCTTAGAGTCAATCGGGACCCCTCTTTTTGTCCTCCCTCTCCTCCCAGTTTAACTGATGTCCGCCTTCGAACCGAATCTCAAAGAAGAAGAAGATGAAGAAGAAGCCAAGGGGATGATGGGATGTGAGAAAAAAGGGTATTATTTCTGGCTGCAGATTTTCTTTTCTCTTTTATTTTATGTCCTCCTTTTTGGCGCGAGAACCATCGCGGGGGTGACTGTTTTTCCAGCCAAGAGGATGTCCCCAATTTATTGATCCAAAATGACTATACTAGGCGTAGTTATAGGCGTGAAAGGAACGAAATCCCCACCCAAAAACTGGGTTTTCTATAGGAATTTATATTCCTTCCAAAGTTGTAACTGAGTTAACTTAGTTTATACATATACTTTTTCGCGTGAATAGAATTACTTCGATTTCTTCAGACGCAGAGATTACTCGAGTACACACTTCATTGTTGAACCAAATAAACCGAAATGGGATCGAGAAAATTCGACATTTTGGGTTTTTTTTAAATAAGTTACAATCTTTTCTTCAAGAAGACTATGTAGAACATTTAGGAAAATAGCGAAAGTTGACAAAAACTAATGTTTGCCATCTGCTCTTAATTTGAGTCAGATAGAAATTTAAGCTCTAATAATACTAGGAGTTACGTACTATATCTTCATTTGTTTTTTAAATAAAAGTTGTTATCATTTTGAAAAGCGATTCAATAACCATGATTAGTCACACATTTAATTAATAAACAATAATTATAATAATATGACTTACCCAAGCGAAAATGACATCACTTTAGCTATTTTACCGAAAAAATAATTTATTGAAAAGCTTTTTTGGGTTGATTTTATGCTAAGCCTAATTTTGGACTAATTCCGTTTGAAAAAAAAAAAAAAAAAAAAAAAAAAAAAACGTTGGATGCGCGCGCTTTTGGCGCGAGAGTTGCCATGGTTACACGATGATGGAGCGCGTGCCTCCAGTCATAGCCTCCTCGATCACGCGCTTCGGCTGCGCTCGCGCTATAGAAGCCCCGGCAATCGGCCGAAAATCGCGAATAAATGAATTCTCGAGATTTACAAAACTCCCCCAAACTGATGCACGTCTCAAAGGGGGGAAACTGACCAAATTTGAAGGGTTTTGCCCTTTTCAGGTCTTTAATGATTTTTATAAGCCACAATTAAAATATATGTTTTGCAAATTTGTTTATTTTATCTCCCTAACCAGGTTTCATAATTTTAGGGTGATTAGTTTTTAAGTAAAAAATTAAATATCAACGTAAGATTGTAGCGTGTGCAAAGCTTTACCGCGTACAATTTGGTGCTTCAATCATTAACTCGGGTAAGTTTTGAAATTTTGGGAGAGAAGTTTTCCTGCCATTTTCCAAATGCCATACATAGGTATTTAACTATAATGATAATAGATTAGTGTTAACCTTTTCTCATTATATAGTTAAATAACTATGTATGGCGTTTTGAATCTCAAATTATTTGGGGACTCTCATTCCACAATGCTATTGTTTACGAAAATATTAAGGGATTTCTTACAAGTTAGTGTACAAGAATGTGATGTACTACTAGGAAATAAATACCCATCATAGAGCTCTCAAAATTTTTAGCCAACTGTATCCTACGAAAAGACAAGAGAAGACCGCCGTATTTAGATTTTCGCGCCGAAACAGGGAAGAGTGGTTTGAAAACAGAGTTGTCCCGAATAGACGATAACATAAATTTCGACTACGTCTCAACCTTGAAAAAAGTCCCATCTTCTGTATAAACGGGTTCTATTTAACGGCTCTTTTTGTTAGTTTCAAGGCTGGAAAAAGTATAGAAAATCCTACACTTTGTACCAGCCTTGAAAAAAAGGGACCATCTTCAATACAAACGGGTGCTTTTTAATTCTCACAATTGCAACCTTATTAATTTTAACACTTGTTTTTGAGCAAAATAGTATATTGTCATAGAATAAAAATCAAATCAGAGAGTGAAATTAGAATATAAGTTTATAAATAGCATCTACAGCGTGACTGCAGTGCCTGTGTTAATGGATCAAGGCTTTAGATTTAAAAAGAACCCCGCGCAATATGTGAAAACCGCAAAAAAGCTCCGTCAGTAAAGAAAAATAATAGGTTCGCTAGTTTCAACAATTATTAACGCCAAATCTGTAATTCTTAAAGGCTTGGAATTAATTTGTAAATTATCCGTACATACTTAATTAGATGTGGTTAAAAAATCAGGAAGCTGGAGCGTAAATTTAAAACTTTAGACAAGAATTTGTATATCGTCACGACTTTTCCCCCCTACATTTTAGTGCTTTTTCGCGCCGTCTTTTGGGGGAGTTTTAATTTCCCATTTATTCTCTCAAACACATGTTAATTTTTTTCTTTGCCGGGGCTTCTATAGCGCGAGCGCAGCCGAAGCGCGTGATCGAGGAGGCTATGCTCCAGTGCGCGAGAATCATTAATTTGTTTCAACCTAATGGTGATTGGCTATTGAATCGCAATGAAATTTAAATAGTTTTAATATTTGTTTTTATTGATTTTAAAGGTCAAATATTGAGATTTCGATCTAACATATATATGGCAATTAGTTTTAAATGACCTGATCTAAATTAAGAAGAAGTATATATTGAGAAAACAAGTTTCCTAGTCCCATTAAGTCTGAAACTCATAGTATTGCTGATTATTTCTTATCTCAACCCTTTTTACATCAAAGAATCAAAGAATCAAAGAAAGGTTTCAGTTATCCTTTTCGTAATTCAAGGAATTCCACTGCTTTGATCTCTAGGCCAATGTGCCCAAGCTTTTCCAATTACGCCTACTACTCCTGAACATAAATATATATTTTTGTCTTTCATAAAAAATATATTTTTAGGAGTACATCACGCAATATGAATCAGTTTTTGATATTAGCACTACATAACTGGGCATCCTTTCTATATAAGGCAACCAAATCAGGAGAAAATAATACATGGCTTAGGCTTAGAACGCGCTGACAACCCGAGCTGATTTTGATTGTATATCCGCGGAATGGATTTTCTCCGCACTCTCTAGTGGTCAATTCCACTTCGAATCGGCAGCGCGTACAAAACTACACGCTCTCTTATCTCTAAGGTAAACAAAGGATACTGATAACGGTAGCAAAAGCTTCGTTCGCGTTACCAATTCCGGCGGAATAATCCATACAAAACGAGAACGTGGTGTATCTCGTAGGAGACGCGTTAGCGGATATATATTTTTTTGTTAGGTTTCTGGTTTCTCGAAGAAGTTACTCTCTAAATGCGTTTTCCACGGTGACATGCTACGGTTTTCACGTACGCGAATGTATGCTAAAGGGATATAGTCTAAACTTCTACGTTAAGCCTTGGCTAGAGACGAAACTGTTTCACTGTATACCGGAGTTTCACGATGGTATAAATGTAAAGCCACGCACGTTTTAGCACGAAATACCTCATATTATAGCAAGAACGTATGTAATTGTAACACACAGAGAATGCTTTGGTTGATGCGATTTTTGTCTATAAGTGAATTTCAATGGAGTGCTCTGAATCTCGCTTAAAGCCTAACTGCTCGTTAAAGAGAATAGAGCAGTAGAAAAGTAAAAATTCCTTCCCCAATCAAATCAGCATCCAATCAGATGGCGCGTAAGAAGCTTAAAGCATTCTTTAATTAAAATCAATTTCGTTTTATCACGCTATCTGATAAGGGAAATTGGATAAAACATTACTAGTACATTTAATTAGATCTCATTAGATCCTGAATAGATTTAACGATATGTCATTAGTTTCCCAAATTTTACGTCTTCGTGACGTTCTTCTACACGACAAATTACCCATTTAAACAAAGTCTTCGTAGGCAACAGAGTTCGCGAAGCTGAAGAAAGCTTTCGACACGCCCAAGATAAATAGAAAATCTACCTTAAACAGGGTCAAACCAGTATAACTCGATCATAATACAACCTCAATACGCTTTAATCTCGCGAGGCATATTGCATGGTTATTTGGTGTTTAACGCGTGACCTTTGTTCCTAAAAGTCCGAATATTGGTCCTAGCGAGCTAGGAAAAAAAAAAAGGTTTTTTTTTGAGGGATTAACGAGATTTGGGAGCTCATAAATCGAAGAACCGAACGTGACTGGACTCCGAGGTGGAACCCGAGCGGACCTGGAGTTCTTCGGAGCATTATTTTGCAGCACCTTCAAAACTATTACTTAGCTATAGGTAGGAAAAAAACAATTTGTACGAAATAAAGGGGAACGTAGATTTATACTCGCTGTAAATTCAAGCTGAATCGTGTATAGTCTATAGTTCTTTTTTTATCACCAACTTCCTACCAATCCAAACAGGAAGAAATAAACAATCGCTATAAAGGTTTTCCTTCTTAACTTCCCCCAGTGCCAATTCCGAACACAATGCTTACAGCTGACCAAAGGGAATTGGGAAAGACATTTAAGAGTCGCCAAAAATATTTTGTCATGAACATAATCGTAACATATATGTACATAGACAAATATAATTCGATCTATATATATATCTATTGTTCAAGAAGAATTGACTGAAATAGAAAACCTAGGGCGGATTGATACACAATTGTAAACCTCGTAGGAAATAAAATAGTACGTGTGAACTCTACTTGAACAAAAATATATATATTTCGATAGAGAAAAGCGCCAAATAATCGAAAAGTTTTATCCCCGATGAAATTGGTTCACAGTAGAACTTCCAGAAGGTTGTGATTTGATCCCATATCGTTTTAAACTCTTCAATGGTCAAAATGGTTTACAGAGCTAAGAAGACAAAAGATCAATCTGACCAGAAGCCGATGAAACCCTCCTTTGAAGTCTACTACTCTAATGTTCCATATAGCGCTCCTCTCTGTACGGGTAAAATTCTCAATTTTACGAGATCGGAGGGGTCCTACTTCATACCCCCCTGTCTACGCAAAATTGGAAATTCTCTCTCTCCACAAACGACGACGTTTTTTTGACGAACTCCAAGGCTGCTAGAGATATTCGCTCGACGAACTCCCTCTCCGAAAATATCTACCGTTAGGAGGCGTACGAATCGCGCTTTTTGAAACTAACCCATACTGAGAGGGGTTGACAAGACCCGGGAGTAATAGACTTCAAAGAAGGGTTTCATCGGCTTCTGCTTAAACTGAGGTTATCACGGACATTTTCATTATATAAGAGCGCGTCAACTCAGATGTATAAAATTTTGAATATAGGGAAAAAATGGTGACATCCTTACTTTAAATTAATTACGAAATTAAGTTAATTTTCCTTTTCACCATCCGTTTGAGAAATCGGATCAGAAAAAGGTCACTGCGGACATTGATCGTAACTTATCAAATTCGTCTAGGTATTAAAATATATACGAGTTTGAATTTGATAAGTCCGTCGAATATGGGAAAGGGGAAAGATGGGACAATTCGTCGGAATCTTTAATTTCCCCATTTATATTCCATTCTCTTTTCTTCGGTTTTAGAAATATCGTATTGGAGCGCTATCCACGCGGACAGGAAAACTGGCATTGGCGAAAATCTACAGGACATAACCAGCTTGCAGGCGGATGAAGGGTAGATCCAGGGGTAACCCGGGAAGCTCGTTTCAAATTCCTATTCTGTCACCAGGAATAATAAGAAAAATTCTCCTTCGAGTCAGGGTCCGAGTGTAAAGCGAGGTTTAATAACTCGTGAAGAGATTTTTTTCCACCCTTTCAACCCTTCATTTCTATACCGTGTACGTAAAGCAGACAGCTTGTCGGAGTATAATAACAATTTCACAAAAAGTTTGCCAAAAATTCCTTTGTTTTTCCTAAGTGGTTTAATATTGAGTAAAAGTTTGCAAAAACTATATTTGTTTAAATACTGATTATTAATTATCTTTTGTTATATTTGTCAAAGGAGGAAAACCTCGAAAGCAAATGATTCCATATCGTCAAGAATCCATTCAGGTTCCATAAGAATATGGGAGAATAGCTTTAGCCTCTGGTACCATCCTCCCAAACTTTGTAACAAAAGTTCGTCCGCAATTTTCGCAACATTTGTACGCTTAGATCTTTTTTCGGTCGGCTCCATTTTTATTACCCAAAATATTATGTCAAGGTCGTTAGTGGCGCGGGTTAATAATAGATGTCAGGAGCGATTTACTTGAAAAATCGATTCGAAGCAGACGAACTTTTGCTACAAAGTTTGGGAGGATGGTTATTGAATCGGGGCTCTCCCATATTCTTATGGAACCTGAATGAATTCTTGATATCGTTAACTAGTTGTACCTAGTAGTAAAAAACTGCACACAAGTATTCTCTAGAAGATATTAAGGTTTTTAAGTCTATTTTGAATCGTTTTACTGTCGAAATAAGTAAGGCACGCGTTTCTCACAAAAATTTTAATTAATGGGGGCAATATCACGGGGCCCACAAACTTAATACAAGTTTTTAAGATCTCCCTTCCCCAATTTTTGTTGTTAATTCAGTAAATTAGGCTTATCTCCAGCAACACTTAATCAAGACTTGAGTTCCTTCTCATTAAAATAACGAAACAAAAAATTACTAATCGTTTTTAGCGCAGAATAATTTTAAATATCAAATAAAAAAAATTAATATATTAAACTAATTATAGAGTTGTAAATGATGACATTTAATTGATAACGGCCCCATCCTGGCGTCAGTTTCATAACAAAGACTGAAAATCACGGGCAATATATTTAAAAATATTGATTTGCTATTTTTCAAAACAAAAAGAATGGTCTAATTTTATTTCCTTTAATTAAGAATACTCTATTGGTAGGCAACGAATACTTTTTCCCTATAAGGTTTAACATAATGTATCAAGGCGGCTCAACCCTTCCCCGTATTGTAAACGTCCCTTGGATAGATTTATAGAGCGTAACTAGTTTTTTTTTTATTATTATTATTTTTAATAAAGTAAGATTAATTTTTGATGAATTGCAATATATTCGATATAATTTGGCAAAAATTATTTCGGCATGTTTTATTGAAATCATTCAAGCAATAAAATATATGCGGACGAAATAATACTAATTTGGTAAATTAACCAACGATACTAATTTGGTAAATTAAACATTAAATCTAATTTTATAATTATAACCATATATGATAGTATATTAATTTAACCAAAGTGTATTTCCTTATCAAAGACAATGAAGATAATTGGACAAAGAGATAAAACTACGCAGTTTGAAGCAGGCTCTTATAAAATTCAATCACTCCAGTTTCGTGCTCATTAACTCGAGTACGTCGGAAGAGACGTTAGAGGGAAGTGTTGTCCTAAATTAACTAAATAGGTTTAATTTGTCGAACGGGTTTCATATCCTTTGCTTTACGACCCGATAGAGAGTGACCATATAAGAGTACATAAAGTTGTGTACGGCTCAGCGCTTTGCCTTTATCATTCACGTTAAATGGGTCGCGTATATAGAACACCTATCTTAATAGATAAAGATGATTAACAAAATTGTGGCGATCATCATTTTCGGGAAATTGATTCAAATAGATTCGAGAAAAAATAGGTTTTCAGTCCGGTTTGAATCGATTTCAAGGCTTAATGTGAACGAGACTTATAGATAAATGATAAATCTAACTATTCAGTGTCCGGAATGTCTACTTTCTGATGGTGCAATCGGTTTAAGTCTAGGAAGTTGCGGAGAAAAGTTACGGCCATTTACATTTTAATACAGAAAGGGCTCATTTTTGGACTTTTGCTAGATTTCTATTGAGTGGCGAAACACCTTTTTCGAGTAGCGAAAGTTCTGCGAAACACAGTTTTATGACCTTAAAATAACATGCGGAATGTCTTCTTTCTAATGGTGCAATCGGTTTAAGTCTAAGAGATGGTAGAGAAAAGTTAGGTCATTTTAAGATATCGTATATTTTCGATATTTTGCTCGATTTCTATCGAGTTGCGAAACACAAAACTGGGCTCTAAACCAAAAATCACAAATAGATAATGGATAGCCAAGCATTATTCGCGTTGCAAATTCAAGGTAGAATTGCCAATAATTTAATTGGTACGTACTAAAACTATCAGCTAAAACTACAGTTAATTCCACCTGGATGTGGCAATACACTCAAATCCATAAGCTACCAGAGTTACATGAATTGTTGATTTAGAGATAGAGGGATAGTTTCGCTTAAGACACGATGTCAACTAGAGGTTGAATTGACATTAACAATCGTCAAAATCATGTACAGATACCAACAGGAACAGCGCTAGTATACGCTTTATCTTACTCTTATAACTAAAGTAAAAATAACGTGTCAATCTCTTAATCCTATACTGTATTTTGTAAGTGAAACGAATTTGTTATATATCCTTTAGCGTCGTTGTAGCGTCTAATCTGTCCTCAAAGCGACAACAACCTTGTTAATGCCATACCATATAAATACTTGATGCTCAACAACAATACGCAACAATTACTTCATCTCCCATAAGGTTTTAAATGGTGTATAAATCCGCCCAAAGTTTTGGACATTTTGCGAACTCATTTTGATCAAAAGTACATTAGCTAGAGATATGTCAAGCCCTTTACCCACTTACCACCCTTAAGTTTAATGACTGCAGGCTTTCTCGTACCGGTAATTATTACTTCGCGTTAATTTGACAAGTTTCCTTTCGTGATATATACAGGACGAGGTTCAGTTTGGGACTTTGGGTTCACCTTAACTCTATACGTTGTCAGTTTAGATTGACGAGGATGGTGTAAACGTTGACTTTTGTGACAACGTAGACAGTTATACCGAGGCTTAACACTTTAAAAATCATCAATGTTTAATATATTCTAGGTATAAAAGTATATACGCCAGACTTTAAAACTATATATGGGCCGTCAAAAGTCGATTTAAAATTTTAGTCGATGAATTTTAATTTACAAAACTATTTTTATATCCTTTGGAATTAATTATAAATTAATCCACTTCAGAATTGGCATTAATTAACTTAGTAATAGTTTTGTTAAACCTTTTAGTAAAATATATGAATTCAAATTCATATAGATAAATTCCTATCACGTTGGAAAAATTAAGTTTAAAGTGCAATTATAAATTAAAGCTACTGATATTCATTGCGAGGATAATACAAATAATTTATCAATTAATAATTATTTCCAAAGGTCGACTAACTGCGTGAATATGTCATTTGAAATCCATAAATTAATTAAAATATGACTTTATATATAAGTATTTAAAAATTTGTCCACTTTGGTTGATATCAGGGTTTGTTATTTGATCTATTAAATCGAAATCTGTTGAAATTTTCCAATTTGAAGCATTTTTGACCAAATTAGAAGATTTCTCGTCATTGGGGAAGTCAATTTCTTTCGTATTCTATGGGTGGACATTGATACAAAACCACTCCGACGTCATACGCATGTCAAAACAGCCTTGTGATTTTTTTTAAAATTTCTTAATTGTGATTAAATTCGCGAGATCAATGTCTACTTAAATACAGAAAATTTAACTTAAGGGAAAAATAAATAGCCTAGTTCTCTTAAACGTAATCATCTTCGAAAATTCTTAACTTTTTTATTTACACACGGATTATGAAGTAATTGGTCTCATATTAAAGCTCTCAGTGAGACACAAAACTTAATGAATATCTGAAAATGAGATTTTCATGTCATAAGACTAAGTCTTATACTTTAAGTACATAGCGAGTCGGAAGACGTACATATTTGGGTCCTTGGAAAGTATATACATCCAACCTTAAGGGATTGCCCATCTGTAAGGGGGGCTTTAATGACTATGGGATATGGTTTATATCTCTCTTAAGTGTCTATGATAACCGTAACCACGGTCTCTCCAAGGTGTATTCCAGTCGGTTTTTGGTGAAGGAAAAACAGGAATTTAAAACTTTTTTTTTTAAACATCAACGAGGGAAGATGACTTGATCATTATGTGGATAGCTCGCCCCATTAACCGCTATCCCCATTACTATACTTTAAAAAAAAAAACCGAGTCATTTTGAGCTCTTCAACAAAACCCCAACAGTATTTATCTCAACTTTTCGGGACGAGGTATTCGTACCAGGGTGAACTTTCGGTTTTCAAAACTACAGTCAATTTGCGAGTTGAAATCGTTTTCAATTTTCATCACGTGAAAAGCTAACTATGCCATTATATCCCTAAGAATAACCATAGAAATTTACTTTCCAAATGAGGAAATATCTTCTAATTTGGTCAAAAATGGTTGAAATTGGAACATTCCAACAGAATTCAACCAAATAGATCAAATGAAAAAACAAGTGAACCAAAATTTAAAAATTACTTATATTCACTTTTGTTGAATTAGGTTAATTTCTTTTCGTTATTTTGATCGAACTCTGTTGGAAATTTCATGTTTGGATCATTTTTAACCAATTAGAAGTATTTCTTCATTTGGAAAGCCGATTTCTTGAATTGAAAAGCAACTGACGTCAAACGTGTATAAAAAGTCTAGGAAATTTTTTCAATTCTTGAAAATGATATTCACGGTGTAGCTTGGTGCGAGATTGATTTGACGAGGCCCGAATTGAGTCAGGTTGCGTCTACACTTTAAGACTGAAATTCGCCGGTTCATGGTAAAAAAGGAAAAGTTAGCTCCGACTTTATAAACATTTCGATTTGACGCGAAAATTTTCTCAACCGTAAAACTTCTAATATTGAAATACGACGGTTATAAGAGTTTGCAATAAGTTTGACATTCGATTCCTACAATTTTTTTTTTATAGACGTGTTTGATTTTATTTTTATTTCTTTTCCAACTCTGAAGATGGATGGGTTTCTAAAACTTTTGGCTACTTTTTTTTGTGTAGCTACGTGTCAAGCAACTTAGCTACCTCGCATTTGGAAAATGACACCAATAAAGAAGTCAAGTTTTGACATTTGCCGCACGGTTCTTCAGTTTTTATTTATTTTTCTCCTTAAAGGGAGGATGCAACCTAACAACAAGTGATTTTTTATCGATTCCTTATTGTTTAAATAGGCCTAATCCACTATTTTAAAAATTTACAAACCAATATTAAACTAGAAATAAATTTAAAACTTACCCTGAAAATAGGCTTAGTGGGATTCATGGAGCTCCGGATTTCCTCGCGTGTAAGGTCTAGCGACCAATCGCGCGCGACGTAACTCTCGTGGAGATCTCGCGTAAACGACGGGCCTTCGCTCATTGGTCGCTAGACCTTACACGGACGCGATTCAGGATCTCCATGAATCCCGCTAAGCCTATTTTCAGGGTAAGTTTTAAATTTATTTCTAGTTTAATATTTGCATTGTAAACTTTTTATCGGTGGATTAGGCCTATTTAAACGATAAGGAATCGATAAAAAATCACTTGTAATTAGGTTGCATTCTCCCTTTAAATAGTCTTAATCCAACAGTAAATAAATTTAAAAACAAATATTAAACTAGAAATAAATTTAAAACTATCAAAGATAAATAATTCAGTCAAACTTCATAATCCTTTTGATTGGTTACAGATCTGTAGCTTTTCCAAGTCAAATCTTATCGGATATATACCGGTAATATCTTAGTTCTAATGTTTAAGTATCGTAGGTATATAAATATGAATGCCGATTTGATATGTTTCTAATCCGATATCTTTAACGCTAAATGCTTTAGGCATAGCTTCCAATCCTTGCTAATAAAATATCAGAATACCAGAAAACGTGTCTATATATATTAGGGTAAAATGTATCGCTGCGTCTGATGGTAGGGTTTCCCTCAATAAGTCTATATTACAGATTAAATGGAATATATTTTCGGAATCACATAAAATATAATATAATAATTTATCCTAAACTAATATACTTTAAAATATAATTTTAAAGGTTACTTGAAGTAGTACTTGAAATTAACATTTTTTGAAAGTAAAGAGCTTCGGGAGTTTTTAAATCTATCTCTGTTTATAGCATAATATAGGTGATATAAGAAATATTTTCAGTCTGTGGCATTATCATTAAACTATGAGGAACAGCAATGAATAAAAAAAAACAGGATTTTAAAAGAGAAAAGGTTTTTCTTTCTTTAAAAAAAAAAACGCTTACAACGAAGAGACACGTAAAACCTCGCCGTGCCCTTTCTCTCTCAAGCAATGACAGAGATGAAGCGAATTTTGATGAAGCCACAGATATCCAGTCTCCATCACGTAACCCCCCACCCTTCCCATTCCTATAGAATCCTATCACTGGACAGAGCAAGCGGACATAAGGTTTTAACGTGGAAAAGAGTCAAACAGAAAATTCAACCCGTAAAAAAGCTTCATAACCTATAAGAGTATAGTTTCTTGGAGACACAGAAAACCCTTTAGCAATTCAGAATCTATACTGAAATTCTGGGATGGTTTGAAATAAAATTAAGAAACGCGCGTAATATTCAGCACGCGCAAGGTTAGGATACATTTCATTTTAAAGTACAAGTCTAATAAGAACTAAGACGTATATCAAGGACTCCAACAAAGGCAAATTTTACGTACAATAAATAATTATTCCGGAATCAGCGAAATAAAAAAGGATAAGCCGCGTTCAGCTTCATCTATCGGTTGTTGAAACCGAATCGGTACGAAACTGGTTCCCGAAGCAGTTCGAGAAATCGGATCAAATCGATTCCCGTTCACACGACTCTAGCGAAACGTTTTCAAACGATTTAAATCGATTCCAAGGCCTAGTATGAACGCAGCTTTTACGTAATCTGATTTTGATGTAGCATAAGAATCTTTTGTTACGCAAAAACTTGGAATTTTAATGAGAGTTATACTTTAACAAGATACCCGAATTTAAAAGGACAGGCTAACTTTATACGAGCTGAAATTTCGGAGAAATTTTAAATATATCACATCACTAGCGTGACAAAAACTCATTACGCAACGAGCTCAGGCGAGAATAGAATATCTTACTTAGATAAAAAAAAATATTTTATAAAATATCCGTTGAATCATTAACCCGGAAAATCTGATCCAGAATAAAAAATAAAGAAAGATTTCATCCATGCTTGGGGGTATTATTGGATAGAGCAAAACTACAGTCTATTCCACTTTGATTTGATAGTACACGCAAAGCTATATAGTTAATCTAGGAGCAGAGTTTGCGCTCGGTTAAGATTTAAAGGATTATATTTCAAAGCAGGTCGTGGAAGATCAGTTTAATAAAGTCTAATGGTTATCAAGGGATCCCATATAATAATACTTAAAAAATTTTTAGAAGACCATCAAAAAAAAATTTTTTTTAAATTTTTAAACTCAAATTTTGTTCTGGAATTTGCATAAAAACGTTAAGCGCAAGAGTATGGAACTAGGTTTTTTTTCTTCTTTAAATGATCATAATAACGTCTAAGTATTATGCACCAGGAGAGCTCTAATGCTTGGAAATCTTTATAAACTCCATAACACCCAAAAAAATATTAAATTATATTATTTTAAATTGTTGCTATCACCATTTTTATTTAAGTTTATGGCTGATATTTTAGTTTTTTCATATTATTTAAAATAAATATTCAAAATTTCAAACCTTTGGGTTAAAGTATTTTTAAGAAAATTCAAAATTAAAATAGTATTAAAATATAATTTAATTTTTCCCCCTTGGATGTGAAAAAAACGTTTAAAATTAAAGGGCTATTCAATGAAAAGACTGCCTGAAAGCAACCATACCCGTTGCATTCATTTCGCGTTCGTTATAAACCCTTGTGATTGGTTCATAGAGTTTTGTTCCTAAATTAAGTTTTCTACAGCTAATTTTTTTTTTTTTTTTTTTTTTTTTCTTTTGAACCAAATAATGCGGATACATATAAAATATGTTATGGTTATAAGAAGGATGTCCTTTTTGGGGTACAGTAACCGGTACCGCATAACGTCCTGGAAAATGACCGGAAGTCAGCGCTCACTACACCCTCATCCAACTTCCGGTTCAACGGGGAAAAGGAAATGGCAACTGCGGGCCAAGGAAAAGTTAACTCTATCTTTGTTTTCAACTGAATTTGGAAACCACTACTTTTTAAGATAGGATGATTAACATTACGTATCAATCCGATTCAACCTTTCCACACTAAGTCAGCGCGTCTTGAACAGAAGTATGGGAATAAATCGTCTTGGGATTCGGTCACAGTCGCGCGACACAACGGATAAAGTAGGATATATTCCAAAAAGAAGATGTCCGAGGGAAAAACCTGATAACGATCTATCTTGACATTAAGAGCAAAGCCGGGGGAAAATACTCCTTGATTATGGAACTCAGTGTCAGGTGAAATAGGGACGAATACACGAGCTTTTAGGGCGCGATCGAAACTTTCTTTTTTGGTCTGATCTCTTTTTCCCCAGTCATTCTTTTTAGCGCGTTTGCGTTATACGAGATGGGAATTTCTAGTTAATAAGGAGAAACTTTTTACTTTTTTTTTTTTTTCTTAAAAAGGCAAAATTGCGCCAGGGAAAACTAATGGAGAAAAATGAGGTATTTCTCGAGTTCCCTGGTATTCAGAAATGAAGGAAAAGACGATAATAATACTGGAAAAACTTGGAGAAATAAAACAAATAGTTTAAAAGTTCATTAAGTATCGCGTGCGCGTGCCAACTTAATTAGTGAATTTGTTATCATTAGTTCTAGTATATCGCGAGATTTACGCGAAGACAGATAATATGCACTGCCTTTTAACGCGCGACTTTCAGTAAATAATATGTACAGAAAAGTTCATTCAGATGATGAAAACTTTGTACAAATTATGGAGAATCTAAGATTGTTTATGAGATTTTTTGATCGAGTTCTTGTCGTTAGAATCGGCTTCATTCGGTAGTAAATAAACTTATATATATAGTATATTATTTAGTTAAAAAACAATTAGTTTAAAATTAGGCTTAACAAGGATCTAAGGAGCTTATGATATCTCGTCGTTAAACAGACCGTGACCATGCAATAATCAACGCTCGAGACACTTCTTAAGCCTAGTTTGAAACGTTTGACGTTGGAAAAAGCTCGTTCTTCTCATCTGATTGGCTGGAGGTTGTTTAACGGTGATATATTAAACTATACATGAATCCTTATTAAGCCTACTAATTAATTTCTAGTTTTATATTTCTTTGATTTTTTTTGACTAATGAATTAGGCCTATTTGAACGGTAATAAATAAATAGAAATAGGCATTATTCTCCCATTTCCATTTCTAATTAAGTAAAGTTTTAATTATATTGTTTTATATTTTAAATTAATAAAATTAATTAAAAATAATTAATTTTGATTCAATCAAACTTTAAACTGCATACTTGAGGGTCTATCGCGTGACCCACAGCTAAGTTTAACGTATACTTCCTCGGGGAAAATGTCTCCGATGGAGAATAAGCGTATGATTGGTGCGTCGTAGAAGCTTTGATTTCTAACACCCAGATACAGCTTAAGACCCAGCGGGAAATTTCTGCACGAGCTAAGAGAGACTTTACTTTTCCCAGGCCGGACAAATCGAAGTAAGATGCATGCTTCATTCGAGTTGAATTTTCCAACTGAATCAATCAGTAGAAATCCATTCGGCAATAAAAATGAAACCTCTGATATATATATATAAAGGTTCTCTCAATCAAGCCCTATTCACACGATATTTATAAGCAACTGTATAGGGTTTTATTAGAAGGTAATTATTAAAATCTAAATCTACAAAAGATTGACATAAGCTACAGTCACAACAGTATTTCCAGAAGCCGATGAAACCCTCCTTTGAAGTCTACTACTCTAATGTTCGATATAGCGCTCTTCTCTGTATGGGTAAAATTCACAATTTTACGAGATCGGAGGGGTCCTACTTCATGCCCCCTGTCTACGAAAAATTGGAAATTCTCTCTCTCCACAAACGACGACGGTTTTTTGACGAACTCCAAGGCTGCTAGAGATATTCGCTCGACGAACTCCCGCTCCGAAAATATCTACCGTTAGGAGGCGTACGAATCGCGCTTTTTGAAACTAACCCATACAGAGAGGGGTAGACAAGACCCGGGAGTAATAGACTTCAAAGGAGGGTTTCGGCTTCTGGTATTTCTTAATCGATTTGAAACGGTAAAATCAAACTGATATTCAAAACGACTGGAATCGTTTAAAGTATCACGTGTTCACGCATTATCTTTATAAATCGATTTACTGTAGCTTCCATACTAGGCCTTGGAATCGATTTAAACCGTTTCAAAACGTTTCGCTGGACTCGTGTGAACAGGAAACCGTCTTTTGATTTCTCGAAACTGATTCGCGAACCAGTTTCGTACCGATTCGGTTTCAACAACCGATAGATGAAGCTACAATAAATCGATTTATAAAGATAATGTGTGAACGCGTGACGCTTAAAACGATTCCTGGTGATTTGAATATCGGTTTGATTTTACCGTTTCAAACCGATTAAGAAATGCTAGTGTGACCGTATAGCTCATCCATCGGTTGTTGAAACCAAATCGGTATGAAACTGGTTCCCGAAGCAGTTTCGAGAAATCGAATCAAATCGATTCGAGAAAAGAACAAAACAATTAATCCGAAAATAAAACATAAAAAATATGAATAACAGCTTCTTTGGATGATAAACCAGGACTAAATTATAGTTAAAATATTTTGGGTGAATAGGGCTTGAGATACAAGACTGACAGTCTAGGAAATGATTTCTCTTTCGGGAGTGAAGGGATCTAGGCGGATAAAGAAGGACGTTCGACTCCTTCTTCTTCTTCTCGTATCGCTCCATCCCCGGGATCTATCCGTGATATAAAATATATAGGCATATATAAAAGGCCCAACAGTGGCTAAGCCTTTGGAGCGAAAACGGTTGGCCCAAAAGAGGTGGCTGAAACGATACATCACAAAAACCTCTCTCTCTCACCCTGTCTCACTCTCCAAATACCCAAAAATCATCGGCCATCAATCGAATGTTATCGAAAATGCTATTTTTTTTAACAAATTATTCCCCCCAAACCCCTAGCACACTTTTGTTCCGCCCAATCGCATCGATTATCAATATTTTTTTTTTCCTAACGGCCAACTGGATTTACAAAGAAATCGGATAAATTGTTACATTTTTTTTCTCGATAAAAAAAAAGGAAGTCAATTTAATGAGAGGTAATTTCATTTTCGAGATGTCTTTTTTTGTATTACAGGAAAAGAAATATATATAATGACTATTCTTAAGTTGTTTTCAATATATTTTAAATTACAGATTACCGTCGCTTAGAAGGCAAGAAATGTTTTTTTAAGTCAGATATAGAAATCGATTTTGATTTGGCAATTTAACAAGTATATTATTCAATTATTCGTGTTGGCAAAAGCCGATGAAACCCTCCTTTGAAGTCTATTACTCCCGGGTCATGTCTACCCCTCTCTGTATGGGTTAGTTTCTAAAAGCGTGATTCGTACGCCTCCTAACGGTAGATATTTTCGGAGCGGGAGTTCGTCGAGCGAATATCTCTAGCAGCCTTGGAGTTCGTCAAGAAAACGTCGTCGTTTGTGGAGAGAGAGAATTTCCAATTTTCCGTAGACAGGAGGCATGAAGTAGGACCCCTCCGATCTAGTAAAATCATGAATTTTACCCATACAGAGAGGCGCGCTATATGGAACATTAGAGTAGTAGACTTCAAAGGAGGGTTTCATAGGCTTCTGGTGTTGGTTAAAAAGAAACTTGGAGGTAAAAATGGAACAGCTTTTGAATTTTTTTTTCGGTACTCGAGAATTTTTTCTGAATTTTAAACATGTTTTTGGTGTTTAAATTAATTTCTTAAGTTAGGTAAAATTCTATAAAAGTAAATTTAAATTCGGACCAATCATATTATTTCAGCCTTCAACAGCTCTTGTAATGTCCTAACATTAAAATTTTTATTGATATAATGTTGAATGAGAAGTAACAGACTGTTTTTTCTTATGAGGTTTAACTTTATCAATCCACCCCAGACTTTCCCATTATAACAACTTATTTCGAACAAAAGTACTCAGTAAAAATAAATTTCCATAAAAAAACCTTCATTAACTTATTTTTTGTTTAAATGAGTGGTTCTGACGTATTTTAATTGATGCTAATTAATAAAATTATATCAAAAACCAAAAGGAAATCTTATTAAATGTCTTAATTAACATTAATATATATAATTGGAAATATATAGACATATATTCAATTAAGTTGTTAAGCCTAATTCTTAATATTTTGAAGAAGAATGAATATATTTTTTCTAATCATTTCATTATCTCTTTAAACTCTATAAAAAAATTCTTATAAAACCTAAGTATGATTGCATTACGGTATCGTGCAATTTTTCCCACATAAACTAAAAGCAAAAATAATAACAATTACAAAAATGATCTAAAAAAAAACGAAGAATAAAGTTGGTCGGTTATCATTTTCTATGAACGAAACTAGATAACGTAAGCTTCAATTAAGAATTGTACGATTTGAGTCGTGGTTACGGATAACAGAATTAGGTGCCCGGTAAAACGTATCTGAGCAAGCAAGCTAGGCAGGCAAGCATCGAGAGAAATTGAAAGATAACCGAGAAAAAAATGGTTGAACTCTCTCTCCCTCTCTGTAAGTTTCTAAAAACCGATACACGTAAAAAAAAAATCATTTTTTACAGCCATATATGACTGACAATAACGTAGAAGCTGAAAAGAAGGAACGTATAGTGTCAATTCTCCTCCATTTTCCCGTCTCTTACGCTTCAAGGATACAATTTATATACATTGTTGCACTCTTGAAATATTTACCAATGAAAAATTTCTTTTTTTCGCATGGAATCCAAGAACATATTCAAGTATAAAAGAATGGAGGGTAACAGATATCATAAAGAACTTTAAACACGTCGAAAACTAATATGGATGAAATAGAAACTAACATAAAAATCTTCGGGGTATCTGCCGTGAGTTAGAAAGAGTGGATTGTGGGTACTATTTAGCTAAATTGATGAAATACGAATAAGTTATAATACCATGGATATAACTGATAACAGAAGCCGATGAAACCCTCCTTTGAAGTCTATTACTCCCGGGTCTTGTCTACCCCTCTCTGTATGGGTTAGTTTCAAAAAGCGCGATTCGTACGCCTCCTAACGGTAGATATTTTCGGAGCGGGAGTTCGTCGAACGAATATCTCTAGCAGCCTTGGAGTTCGTCAAAAAAACGTCGTCGTTTGTGGAGAGAGAGAATTTCCAATTTTCCGTAGACAGGGGGCATGAAGTAGGACCCCTCCGATCTCGTAAAATCGTGAATTTTACCCATACAGAGAGGCGCGCTATATGGAACATTAGAGTAGTAGACTTCAAAGGAGGGTTTCATCGACTTCTGCTGATAACAACTTTAAAGAGCGATAAAAAGTGCGTCACGCTAAATAATCTGAAGTATTTCTCTCAATCGGTCTTAAATTAGATAAGCCAAGCTCGCGAAATAATCATTAGAAATTGAAAAAATGTGAGGCTTTTTTTATAAAATAGCCCGTAAAATAGCCATTGTCTACTACTGTATTCAAACGTTCTTACTATATATAGTTCAATCGGTTCTTGATGGAATTACCATATACAAGCCTAAAAGGTATATAGGAAACTTTCTATATCAATAAACCGAAGAACTGTGAAGGGGTTCTGTTTTGTGTATTGTGTATGGCTTCTAATTTTCTCTCACCTTGATTTGCGAACGTTTTTTCCTGGAGGAAATAAGCAATCCTACGAAACAAAATAACCAGGGGATATCTAGGTTCCCATATCATTAAGGATATATATATACAGATTTTCTCAGAAACTTGGAACTCTAGTTATTATATTGTACCATATATCGTAGGGCTTTTTTGCCCAAAGGAAACTCTATAAAGATGAATAGTAAGAAACATGGAAAGTTTGAAATAGCTAGTTAGAAGAGACAAAGGAAATGCAACCATTTAAGCAAAAATGAATAAAATTATAGAAAGTCTAGGACAGGCCATATCGGTATTTACTTAATTATTTGTAATCGAATGTTTGTGATTTTAAATGCGAAATTTCTATTTCAAACGCTTCAAAATTCTTATTTCTGACTAAAAAAAAACCTGTACTCGTGAAAAACAATGACCATTTGACTTCGCATTGATAGAGCAAAGTGACTCAGACATTAAAAATGACATTAACATGCCATTAACAACACGAAATAAAATTGAAAAGTAGACTATAGTAGACGATTTAAAACGTTTAACCTTGACCCCTTTTAGAAATTTACTTTAAATTCAAATCAGTTTTAATTTATTACTAGAACCAGAAGCCGATGAAACCCTCTTTTGAAGTCTATTACTCCCGGGTCTTGTCAACCCCTCTCTGTATGGGTTATTCTCAAAAGGCGCGATTCGTACGCCTCCTAACGGTAGATATTTTCGGAGCGGGAGCTCGTCGAGCGAATATCTCTAGCAGCCTCGGAGTTCGTCCAAAAAACGTCGTCGTTTGTGGAGAGAGAGAATTTCCAATTTTCCGTAGACAGGGGGGGATGAAGTAGGACCCCTTCTAACTCGTAAAATTGGGAATTTTACCCATACAGAGAGGAGCGCTATATGGAACATTGGAGTAGTAGACTTCAAAGGAGGGTTTCATCGGCTTCTGCTAGAACAAATTATAAATTACCATTACCCTTATAAATTACCAGGCTAATTATAAATTACCGATTTAAAACTCAATAAAGGTTCCAACCATATTTACTTCAATGTTCAGAGTGAAAAACTGAATTAATAACGTTCTCAAAAATATATGCCATGCACCCAAAGTTAAACCTTTCAAAGATTGCACTCGAAGCTACAAGAAATAGAAAATTCAAACCGCGCTCTCGCTGTTTTTCGGCGTTCTCACGCTCGAATAGAGAAATCGCCTTATCGAGAAACACACTCGAAAAATTTCGCCTTACACCCTTCAGGAGCGCACCCAAAGCTCCTTCGAAAATCCATTTTATATAAATATATATTCAAACAAGATACTAAAGTAACGTTCTATTTCAAACAGTTAATAGGCGAGATAACGGAGAGATGGTAAAACAAGGGAAAGAATACCATACACAGAGAATATTAGCTAAAAACCATCGGCATCCCACTTTAGCCTTACGATATATTCATATTTGAAGCTCGTATTGATTTATAAAGGGGGAACAAGAGAAGAAATATGACGGAAGAAATCCCCTTTCCCTTTTAAGAGTCGAAAGAAAAAAGTATTCTTATTTTTTTTACTGGTGTCCGTGTATTATTTTTTGTCGCGTATAGGGTTGAAACATCTTTTCCTTAAATTCTCTCTAGTCAACCAAAAAATAAGTCAAAAAACCTGAATGATTTTTCTATTCCATAAATATAAATTGTAAAAAAAAGGGCAGATTACGCTTATTTTTAAATTATTGGTCAGCTTTTAAAATAAGTAATCCGCGTTATCTTTATCCATAAGAGATTATCCACAAGGATTACGTGATAAAATTAAATCCAGATAATAAAATCCAGGGTAACGTTTAACCTCTATTTTAAATCGATATGGTACAAATTTGGATTACTCCTTCTAATAGTCTAATTATTATTATTATTATTATTATTATAATTATTATTCTTATCATCTAAACGTAGAAAACAAATACAACGAAAAGTTATGTAACGAATTTTTGTTGAAATTAGTTATTTCCGCAATCATCACTACAGTCGCGTGGCTCTTGTAGAGCCTACAGTTGATTTTCGCTAGTCCTAGCACGTGATAAGGGCAGTTTCGCGCGGTCTTTTTAGTGAAAGTACTTGGAAATTATCGTTAATTACTTTCCAGAAATAAACTACGTCATGAATCGGAAAAAACTTTTGACATTTTCATTTTGAAGTTTCTTAAAAACGCCTAACAACACAGAGGTATAAAATTTTGAATATTTCATTTTCACAGTATGGCCATTCGAAAAAAATGGTGACAACCTCACTTTAATACGTTTCTTACTTAACCCAAAGGCGGTTTTTATATATTTTTGTTATTATCTATAATTTTAAAATAAATATATCGAATTTTTGTTTTAAATATAATTAATTTGAAATTCTCAAAGGCATGGACTATTTTTATCCACAAGATTGTACACTTTGTAACACTCATCCTCAGTCTTCCCGTACTTTCAAAAACGGCTCTTGACCAGCGTATATAACTAAATTATTTAAAGCAAATAATTGAATAAATTTTAATTCGAGGCAAGTTCTTCGCACAGGGATTCTTAAATTCGGTTAAACCTTAAAAGCTTTTCCATCATCTGCTAGTAATCGCGTCTAGATCAAAGAGAAGGTTGCTATAAATAACGAAATTTTTACTGAAATTTACAGGTTTCATTGACAAATATAGTAATTTTCCTTTTAATTTAAAGCATTTATATACCATCTTAGTTTCTAAACCAAATTTCAAAGGATCTTTTTAAAATAACGTTCTTATTTTTCAAGAAATCATAATTTCAAATTTCCTTTTCAGACTCTTTCTTCAAACTCCGTTTTTAATCGCGATTCTTTGCCCAGAATCGAGAGTTAAAATCAAAGTTGAAGCCGAAATCAAAAGCTATTCCTTTAATCCTTGTTAACAAGATTTAGGTGACAGAGAAGCGGATATCTAAATGAATTTGATGAATTAATTTATCTTGGAAAAAAGCAAAGCTGGAAAAACGTTGATTGACAACGGGTCTTTAAAGCTTTCCCATAATTCTATATCCTAAATTCATCTTTTTGAATCCCATTTGTAATTTTGTTAAGATTTAACAAATAATATTGCTTCAATTTTGAAAGGATTTTAAAAATCCAAAACTTCCCAAATTTTACCACTTTACTTGTAAAAACAAAAGATTTTTTTGGAGTATTTACTAATCCCAGACTTTCCTCTATCCACTGTTAAATTGTACTATTCAACGCGTGACGAAAGTTGTTTTCTAAAGAGAGCTCAAAAACTTCGCCCTTAAACGATTTTCGCGTTAAAAAAACGCAACGCGTTTAAAGAAAGGCGAAAAATAGGAGAAAATGATAAAACGACGTAAAGTTTGTATATACTTGGAGCGTGCGCTTACCATGATGATGATGCTTGCCAGCTTTATCGAGGTCTTTAGCTGATCCTCCTCTGGATTTGGATTTGGCGAGCGCGCTTTCCTGACCGGCTTTAATGTAATACATGTAGCGGTAAATCATTCTACGCTTCATAGAATAAGTTTCTACCAGACATTCCCCTAACTCAGCGTGCTGCGGCGGCGACGGGCCGATCCGCGCCCAAGACGCCGGACCACCGGGCGAAGACGATAATTCCCGCAATTCCTTCGCCGACGAACCAGCGGTCGCGACACTATCCTTTACCGGCGAACCACTACTACTACCGCCGGATACAATTACTTCCGGCGTACAACGACACGGCGTTGGGGAAAACTTTTCGGGTAGGGAAGAATCCCTGGAAGGCGGTAAGGGGGGCGGGGGACTCGGGACCGAACTGGGTAAATCTTTCTCGGAATCGGGTGACGTCGAAGAGGAAGAAGAATGGCGAGTTAAGATCGCCGGTCGTAGCCACGAACTAACCGGAATTAAATCGGGTATGGTCGAGTTAGGATTAGGGTTAGATTGGCGTCCGGCGGCTGACGAGGGGCCCGAAGCCCCCGCCGCTGGCGTCGATGAGGGAACGACGACCGCTCGACCCTTGGTTAAATCCAATTGCGACGGACGCGAAGGCGAAGAATTGGACCAATTTTTACGCGGACGAAACGACCCGTATAAATAGGGCAGTATGTTTGCGGTAGTTGTTTAATCCTTTTAACGAAAAGAAGACGTAGTAGTAAGAGAAGGGACGTCAACGACCATCGGCGAAAGATACGACCCAAACTTATCCAATTTAGTTATCCTTCGGGAAACAATTATACGAGTACTTTTCTTTATTAGCGTTTCGAATGAGTCCCGTCTCGTCACGAAGACGTGGGGTTTCACATTGTCGTTATTTAAACTAGCTCCGCGATTGTCGAGAGGTCCCGCGGAGGATCCAAATCCCAGAAACTTTCACTAGTACACTTGGCTCAATCTCTCTATACTCGCTTCTCGATCTCGGACGTAGAAAAGCAAAAGGAACGTTCAAAAACGGCCACTACAATTTCGCAGGCGCTCTCAACAACTCGGTTATAGGTTATTTCCCACGCCTGTCTCTATACCAAGCCTCTCTGCCTCTCGCGATCCCGCAACTAGAATCGTAGGTGGCGCCCTACAGCGATACACCCTTACAACTACGCCAGAAAGAGAATCGAGGTCTAGCTAGGGTAGAACTTTAGAAACGCGAGCCATATAGTATACGAGAGCGGAAACTAATCCGCGCACGCGCCAACTTGGGAATAAACGAAAGTTTAAAGGGAGGATGAAAAAAATACTTTATTATTATTATATTTTCTCAAAAGGCTTAAGTAGTTGTTAAAGTAAGCACCCAACGTATTTCGACCCTTGTCAAACTGATCTCGCTACTTTGATCTTAAGAAATTGAAAAAAATTCGTGAGGCATTTTCTATTTTGGTCCACTTTTGTTGAATTCACCTTTTTTCTTTGGGTCGATTTGGTCAAAAACGGAAGAAAAGAAAAGGGCGGATTACCATGGGAAACTCCCCCTCCCTAACGATTTTCATTAATATTGGACAGACAATCTAAATACCGAGGTAAAAAACACGTACTTACCTTGGTTTATAGATCGTCTGCAAAAAAAATCAAAAACGCCCTTGTCCTTTCCCAATTTGAACCATTTTTGAGCAAATACAATTTTTCGTCATTGGGTAATTGTATTTCGTTATTCTATGGGGGCAGATTGAAATGAAAAGTAAAATCGACGTCACATGCCCAAAAAACATCCTCGCGTGCTTTTTCTATTTCTAAAGCCGCTTTTTCAATCAATTTTGAGTGAAATAAAACGTGAAGCTTAAAAACAAGCTTCGAGTGACAGAGAAATGAGCTTCTCTTGGAAAAGCTAAAGTAAAAGATTGAAAAAACGGGGCTTCAAGATTTAAAATCACGAGCTTGACGCGAAACCAATTTGAAAAGGTCCGAAAAGAATCAGATTGCGCGAAAAAAACGCCTATTATATCTTTCACTTGCCCTTTATGGGATGGTTGATGGTATATAGTACATATATAACAAGGTTCATCCTGCACTTCCGTTCTCATCCCAGGGAGTCGCGCGGCCTGCATGCGCGGCTTACCCTTTTAAGAGATCAATATAGAGAACGTCATACGCGCGTCGCCATCCGCCGCACCAAGAATACACGCGGGAGACGCCACACTAAAATTCCACCCGAAATCGCTCCTATTCTCAAGAACAAGCCTCATATCGCGCGCAGTTTCAAGGAGAGATGAATATCATCTTTATAATGAGACAAAGTAGACCAAATTTGGCCTACAGATAAGAGAGATACGAATGCTTCCAAAAACATTTATACGAATCGTAGATTCCCTGAAATCATTACGACTCTAAAATATCAAAGCATCGTGTGATGCGGTTCATTCGTTTAATTGATAAATTAAACGTAATAAATCACGGTAATGGGCTAATATCTTTGCGACAGCTGCTGCCACTAAACTATCCTCTGATTTCTGAGTCTCAGACTAATCCAATAACTGCAATAGTTATTCCATTTCGAGGTGGTAGTATGCCCAAAACCAGATTACCGGTTATTTTTAATTTTTCATTTACAGATAGAAATATCCTACTCTTTTAACTCGCTGACAACTCGAGATGGAATTAACATTAAGGATAATCATTAAAGGGATAATGAAATGTGGCAAGCTATTTAAGTCTGATTTTACGAGTAATTAAAGTAAGGATGTCACCATGCCTACGAGTTATATTTTTGGCTTTTTTTCAAAATATTAAAACACCATATTCAAAATTTTATGCCTCTGGATCGAAGGGTTTTTAAGAAACTTATCAATTTTCCCCAAAGATTATAGAAATTACACTTCACTCTCTCTTCAAAGAAAATGATTTAAAAAGGCTTACAAAATTAGATTTTAATTTAGGTTTAATTTTGAGAGTTCTTATAAATAAAATATCTACAGAATTTGGTTTGTATTTGGCCTAATTTTGAATATAAAATTTGAATCCTCAATCATTATCTTAAACGACTTTCTTTCAAATGAGATTTGTTCTCAAGCATACAAAGGTCCGAATTTTATTTATTTCCTTAGTTTATATATTTATATACAACGTAAAGTTTATCTCATTTGGTCTGATCTAATGGGAATAGCGGCGGTAACCCCTTTTTTTTCCTATACGGAGTCTAAGTTCCCATTTAAAAGTATTTGTCTAATTCGAGTCAATATGTAACGAAGCTATAAAAACAGTGGTATTTCAAGAGTACCCTTCTACGCGTTTTCTCACCTTCCCCTATCATTCCTTTATTAAGTCGAACAATTCGGACAAAATGCGAAGTTTTCAATCTTTCGGGGATGGAGATGGAGTTAGAGTTATAGTCCGTCCATTGATTTAGAAACAAGGAGAAAGATGTCAAACTATGTTGACATTATTGCGGTTATATCCTTCTCCTTGCCTTTCACTCTATTGCTTGTAAGATAATAGATACGCTTTAGGACAGAAGGAGGAAAATGAAACTTATTACGAAAGAAAAGAAACACTACTTGTCTATATGGGTTTTCTTTTAAAAGCCAAGGCTTAGGTATATTTTATATAGAGTAAGGCGCAATCCGGAAAATCTTAACCGGAGAGTCGCAGTAAAAAATTGGGGATCCTGAAACTTCTGCAATTGCTCTTTAAAGGGAAAGTCATCACTTTCGAAGGTCTATTACTTATTTTTAACTTTTCATACTACTACAGCATATGTTCATAATTTTACACCTTTTAATTGCCACGCGTTTTAAGAATTAAACTATAAAATGTATTTTTTTACGCTATTTCCGAATGCTAAATCTCAATTTCCATTTAGAGTTCATGAAAAATCAGTAAAAGTCTCACTTTAAGTTAAATTACTCGGCATATTCCCTTTAAATAAACGTTTTTCTAGCCGTTAAAGTAATTACTGAACCAAAAACAAAGAATTTCCGGTTCCGGTTTCCTGGTTATTTTTATACAACACGGCAGGCCGGTTAATTTTTTTTTTTTTATTATTTTAAAAGATTTTAAACGAATTAACGATGAATAAGTTCAAGGAGGAAAAAAAAAAAAAAAAAAAAAAAAAAAAAAAATCAAAAAACGTACTTCTTGCCACTTGAAAAATTTGGAAAATTTAGTTCAAAAGATTTTTTTGTTAAAGTCATTTATTTTATAACAGTGTAGCTAACTCGGAACTGACCTATAAAAAGGTTTCAAACTCAAATTAGACCAGGGACGGACTGACTAATAAGACCATAATTTATATTGGTTAACTAAAAACTAAAATTTACAACTTTAAATTAAATAATTTTGTAAAATCAATTGCGAATTCGATAACCACCTTTTAAACCCATTTTCAAATTGCCTGTCTTTCTAATTCCGACTCTACCAGATTTTTCAGGATTTCTCTGACCCGTGGCATGACCCTTTAGAGATATTTCTGACATACCTCAGAAGCCATTATATAAATAAAAAAAATGCTTATTTTCGAAACATATAGCCTCTTTTACAACACATCAAAACAGGCTCCAAAAAGAATAGGGGGGCCAAAATATATATAACCTCTTTTTTATCCCCAAAAGGTTAAATCGAAGCTTATCAGAGAGTCTACGATTCTGCAGAAAAATGGTCCAAAAAGCACGTTTTTAAAACTTGCCCAAAAGATTGTTGGGGAGAAAACCCTCCCCCCTAGGGGGTGGGGATTCAAAAAGAGAACCAACGATGCCTGTTTCGTTTTCTTCTCCCTCAAAGAAAAAAAACTAAGAAACTAAAGTAAGAACAGGGAAAAGAAAAATTGGAAAATAGGGTTAAACAATCGATCCACTTATTTGTTAAAAGAAGGCCCAGACCAAAAGAAAAAAAAAAACCAAAAAATTCTATAGACCCTCCCTTTTCTTCTCCCAATCATAAAGGGATAATGAAAACGGTTATATTTAATCAGGAATTGATATATAAATATAGATGTATTGATCAACATTTTGGCTTTTTACTGTATCCCGACTATCAAAACTTTAATAGAGATAAAATATGGCGAGACAGCTTCCCGCGAGCCTCGCGAGGCCGCCGGCACCGAGATCCAAAAAAAATATTAAAGGTAAACGTTGGAGGGCTGCTAAGACCCGCCCTCCTCTTTCCTATCCCCTTTCATAGAAGGGGTTAGCCGAACTATGATGCGCATTTACTAATTTGCCTGTTGATCATTCCATCTATATTTAAAAAAAAGCTCCTGTAGTGAAGAAAAGATTAAAAATGACCAGAAGGTCAGTTAATTATCAGTTAACGATTTGAAGAGGATAATGAAGTAAATTTTAATAAATTTAAAGGAGTACTTCCGACTATTCAAAAGACTCCCTAGCTTTGCCTTTATAAAATATCAGAGACACCAGTTGTTGAATGTGCGATTCAAAAAATACATGCCGCAGCACGTGTCGCGGGGATTTAATTAAGACAAATATACAGGGGCGTATTTTGATTAGTCGGACGTTCTACTTTTAATTCAATATCAAAATCAGGTTTCCGATATTTTGTACAATTTCCAGACACTTCTTGAATGTTATACTACGCAAACACGTATTATTTTTAGAAGAATGTATAATCAATAATAAAATAAATTCATTTATCTTCATTATCCCTTTAAAAACAGATTAAAAAATTACAAAATATGTGGCTAATCAAAGGACAGTCTTAAAACGCTCCTAAATTGATAAAAAACGAAATAACACTTTCCCGTCTTCATTATTCCTTTAAGGCACGACCCTTCAAGTTTCGCCTTGGCCCTACCCTTGCCTATATAGGTTTGGCCTGCGCCTTCAAAAGAATCGCACGCGTGATTTATTCGCTAGTTATCCGACAAAAAAGGGGCAGAAAAAAAAAGATACCTATATCTAATCATCCTTATTTTGATTTTAAAATACCGTTAGAATTTAATATAGGTTAAGGCTAAGGTTAAATAGCCTTATTAGTGTTATATTTTAACGTTTTTTTTACTTAATACAATGGTTGCTATTATTAGTAAGGAAGGATTGAGTAAAGAAAAAAAAATGAGAGAAGTCCTCTCCAATTTAAAGTAAAAAGAATCGCCACATGGAACAAGATGATATTTTCTCACAATCAGACCCCAGAAACGCTGAGGCTTCTTTAAAAATAGCCTTCTTAAATTACCATATCGCTCATAACTATACTAATCAGTCATTCTAATTTTTCAAAGCTTTTTACTTTTATTAATTAATGACGCGATATGTTAATGATGGTTAAGGATTATTTACACATAATTTATTGACCATTGTGATTAATTATTATTAAGTATTATAGAATTAATTAATGATAAATAAAGGTTTAGCTACTAAGCATATTTTTGGCAGCCTCACTTTAACAAACTTGGAATCGAGGGGTCAGACACTCTTGAATTCGCTGTACACCTGAGTTCACTGAGTTCGACTTTGATAGTGCAAAGAGTTCAAAATTTTTGTACACCTGCACTTTTTCAAGCGAAAGTATAATTTTTATAGTTATATAGTTCATTCCTTTCGAATTTTATCACCGAAATTTAACAAATTCCCCAAAAACTAGGTATTATAGGTAAAAAAGTGAAATTATAGGTTTTTATAGGATCACTTCAGAATTATAGGTAATTATAGGTATTATAGGTGCTTAAAGGGATACTAGAGTACAATATCAACTTATTTTCAATCGATTTAGACTATAGACGGTTAAAATATACGTAAAAACCGATGATTATTATCAAAGTTGGGAAACAGACTCACTAAGCCTAAATCAGTCAAGAAAATTTTTTAATCTAAAATTTCTCGAGAAAGGTTGGTTGTAAATGACGTATAAACATGGCGGGTAAAGTAATTAAACTCTAAAGCAAACATTTCTTTCGGGTAAAGCACAATTTCATTGCATCCTAATGAAATAAATTTTAAATTGCTTCGATCTTAATTTCGTAAAATTGATAATTAACCGTGAAAACTTTGTTTACGCATTAAAAATTCCTTTAAAATAGATTTTTTTTGCTTCAATCGCAAAAGAACATAATTTTCGTTATTAAAATTTGTAGAAGATTATCGACCAACGGGACATTTTTAATTTTAATTTCAAACTCAAGAAGTTTTCACGATCTCAAGGAAACTAAATTAAATCTTAAGTTTTTTTTTTTTTTTTTTTTCATTTGGTAATGAACAGTGGTAATTTTTGAGGTTCTAATTCTAAAGAACGTATAGCTCGCGCTTTGGGAAAAGTCGAGGCGGCGAGGTCTTTTAATTATTAAAAAGCAGAAAATGTAATTAGCAGAAGTCCCTAATTACTCGATGCAGTGATGGGAATTTCGTCCAGGGAAAGTGGTATGGGAATAAAAGTTCGAAATATACATCGACCTCCTTATATACCGTACCATTTCGTCCCCTTAGGGAGTTTTAATAATTTCAAATTGCAAAATTTCTCTCGATATAAGTCTTTAAATAATTACTCCAAGAGATATGCTAGGAAATAATTATCCTAAATTCAAACGAAAAGTTCCCTTATATCTATCTATCTCACGGCTAAAGTTAAATTTAATTGATTTAAAAGAACAGTAATATTTTAGAAACTAGTTAAATAATAAAGTTAGTTCTTAAATGGAGCGTTAAAATAAATAAAAAATATTGCAATTATATGAAAATTCAAATTTCTGCAGGTATTATAATCATTTTTTCAAAGTTTTTTGCGTTATAAAATTTTAAAGGATTACTTTACGAAATTCAACGCTTAACTGGTCTAAAAGTTGTCAAATAATATTTAAAATATCAAAACGCAATAGCTATTAATTCTTTAAAAACAATTTAATACACAATACTTCTTGTTACCTATACGCATATTTTAACACATTATCAATAAAGCTTATACTATATAGCACCTTTCCATATGTTATTTTAATATTAAAAAAATTTTGTATTTGCTTTATTTAGAGTCTAGGTTTTACGCCTGTAGAAGTGTTCTAACATTCGCGCTTGGTTGCTAAGAGAGAAGCTGCAATTCAGGGGCCAGGGAAATTGAAAAACTATAACTATGTTTGTGAGATTTGTAAAAAACAAACAAATAACGGATAGCCTCGCTTTATACTTATTGTCGAATTAAGTTTAAAAACTTGAATTCAAAGCTACACTCGTTTAACATTGCATATCAATCCGCCTCAGCTTTGCCCACTAAGCCAACTCCTGCTGAACATAAGTATATTATTCGACGAAAATAAGTTTTCGACGACTCGACAAAACGAGTAATTTTATATAATAATGTTTCAAACGGAGTTGGTTAAACTATATTTTTAATATTATCATTTCGCTGTATAATTGGTCATTTTACCAACTCCCCTTGAATGGAAAATATATATTTACTGTCTACATTCGTTCGCTCCCTGTCCGGTACGGTTTAACCCCCACAAATCCTCAAAATCGATTGAAATCCTGTTTTTATTCGATTCGTTCGTTCTTACCGTAGGAATGAAGGAACAAAATATACTTGTATCCTTAAGACACGCGATTGATAAGAAAAAATACTACTCTTAGACTTTCCATCCATTAAGCGTTTGAAATCAAACGAATACTTTTTTAGACACGGGAAGTCAATTTCACATATCTTTTTTTTTTTTTTTTTTCTCCAAGAGTGAAAAGCTTCCGCAAAAAGCTCTTTCTTGTTTGGAAAACAACCTTTTCTTTTGAAGTAGATGGATTTCGCGGATCCTACTCTATCTATATCGTTTAGAGATGGTTTGAATCATCCGCGCCAACAAAGATAGCTTGCAATTTATATATGTATGATTTAATAGCATAGATCCAAAGGAAACATAGCTTAAAAACATTCTGAAAATTCAAAAAGAATCGTGGAAACGAAGAGTACGTTCGCGATATAACTTTGTATTAATCCGCCTTAGTTATTTATCGATATAGAAATAGTTTGAAAACTTGTGGCAAATTTAGTTTAAAAGGTCAGCTTCAATTGACAGTATGTAGGATTATACGGCGAAGGGATATATGTATATGTATTAAACCTTTTAAATAAAATTGAATTTAAATAATAAAAATATACTTTTATATTTAAATATATTTTGGTGCCGAAAAACCCGTTTTTTTTCTTTCTTCTTCCGAAAATGCTACTGTAACTCAATTTCCATTTGGAGTTATAGCTTCACTTTAAGATAAACTAGATATACAGGAAATTAAAATTTCGAAACCCCTTTTCTAAAAATACTACAATTAATTTACATAAACCTAACTTAAAGTTGACTAAACCTTTTTAATGTTTCAAAATTAGCACTTGGAGCGTAATATATTCTAATAAAAAAAAAAATTTATAGTCTTAGAAACTTTTCGCAAAATTTTACGTTTTAATAAAATTTTAATATTTACCCTTCAAGGCACGTTACGCGTAGTTTTAAAATATTCTTACATAATCTCTTATTTACTTTATGCCAAGAAAAGATAGGGAAACAGTCTGAGTATTTTAAAAATTAAATAATTTTACAAAGGAGATATTTAAATTAGTATATACTAAGTTTCTATTCGTAAGAATAAAATATCAGACGGACGGACATAATATGAGAAGTGAGAAATTGTATCTTCCTTAAAAGGGAGGATGAAGAAGAAAATTAAGTGATTCGTTTATCGATTATATTATTAAAAATAAAACTGGTTCGCGTATGAAAACGTTCATGAAATGACTTCGAATTTTTAAGATTCCGATTTTGTCATTTAAAAGGAGAACCTCCGACTAATCAAAATAATCCTAACTTTGGCTTCATAAAATATCCGCGACACGCGCTGTTGTACGCATGATTGCACGCTACAAAATATTCAAGATTGACATGCGCGATTCAAAAAAGTGTGCCCCCGCACGTGTCGCGGGGATTTCATTAAACCAAAGGTACAGGGGCGTTTTTTTTCCGATTTTTTGTACAATTCAGAGACGCTTCCTGAATGTGTGGCACGATTTTATTATTTTTAAATTATCTATTGAATGCCTACTTTCTAATAGTGCAATCGGTTTATGCCTAGGAAATGCAGAGAAAAGTTACGGTATTTTAAGATAGGGATCATTTTTGGAAATATTTCCTTGATTTCTATTAGTGGCAAGGCAGGATTTTAATATTTTAAAATAATCTAGGGAAAGTGTACTTTCTTATGGTGCAATCGGTTTATGCCTAGGAGATTGTAAAGAAAAGTTAAGGTATTTTAAGATAGGGGTCATTTTTGGAAATTTTGCTCGATTTCAATCAGTGGCGAGGCATCTTTTTCGAGGGTCGAGGCAGGATTTTATTAATTTAAAATAATCTAAAGAATGTCTACTTTCTATTGGTACAATCGGTTTATGCCTAGGAGACTGTATAGAAAAGTTACGGAGATTTTAAGTCACGGGTCATTTTTTGGCTCTTTTATCGTGGAATGAGTTGACTGGCTATAATTAGTGTCGATCTGTTCGTTCATTAAAGATTCCTTAACGATTTTTATCTTGATTAAGAATTGTGATCCTTTTAAGACTGGGTAATTTCTGTTTTTAAACAGCACTCGTCCTAAACGAATCTAATAGCCACATTCATGGTAACGAATGAGTCTTAATTTTAAACTTAATGAAATTCCGACCAAACTACAGGTCTACCGCGAGAATGGAATTTCAGCCCTTTATATACAACTCCTCTGCGGGGTTCGAGTAATTTTGCGAATATAACAAAGATTTATAAGAGGTATAATTGCGCGGATGAACGTTTACAGTTCCTGCGCAGTCCGAAATCCAAGTATTAAGTAATTCCAGGTATTTCCAAACTATATATTTCAGACTCAGAAACATTTTACTTTCCTATATTGAATGAAATGGTATTTAACTGTGAAAAAAAAGTGTTTCCAAGATTGAAAATGAATATATAGTATATTACAGGCAATTACAGTCTTGAAATAGTCCGAATATCCCATAGGAAAAACGTTTTTTAAGAGAATTTAAGTCACTTTCAAAGTTATAATTGAGGATATAATCTTCCTCCAAACTTTTTCCGGAAATTTCTCAGGAAATTTCGTTTCTGTGTCTTACTTTTAAGTTCTTTACCAAATTACCATCGATAGCGACCATGCACAGCTGTTTGAAATTATGTTTTACTTCAATAAAAGAGTTAATTAACGAAACTCAACTTATTTAAAAAAAAAAGCTATAACATCTAAATCATTAAAACCTAATAAATGAAACTAAAATTCGCGCGCTTCTAGTTTAAAATCGCGCGTTAGAAATATTATTCCGCGCTTCTATACGCAGGGGGAGTTTGCATGGACTACTTTTTTCCCCAATGAAGTTTAACATTGTGTATCAATTCTCTTCAGCTTTTCTCATTTGCTGACATCGTGTTTATCCGACAGACATTAAATAAATAAAGAAGTCGTCTGCCCCTTAGGGTGGCGTGTACCTTTTATAGCCCGATTCGATCTAAATAATTAGATTTTCGTGTAGCTCTATTTGAGCATCAGTATATTAAAAGCCCCGAGGACAAAACGGAAAAGATTCAATTAGATTGAATTTGCTCTTCGATGTCGTATTTTAAAGAGAAATATAAGTTCAATTTGATTTCCCAAAGCATTTACACGAGTAATTTGACCTTTCATTCGCGAAAAAGACATTTGAATTACCTTAAGTGACGCTGAAGGTACAATTTGTCTTTTGAACATCTATATATTATATAGTGACTTTTGGTAAGAATGGGGACTTCATCTACTTCTATTATATTTCATTTAATGTCTATAAAATATTATAAATAAAATATAAAAATAAACTAAGGCATTTTAATAATTAATAAACTATCAAAAATAACTTGTAAACTATTAAAATTAATAAACTATCAAAAATATTATATAAACTATCAAAAATATTATATAAACTATCAAAAATATTATATAAACTATCAAAAATAATAAATAAACTATCAAAAATAATAAATAAACTATCAAAAATAATAAATAAACTATCAAAAATAATAAATAAACTATCAAAAATAATAAATAAACTATCAAAAATAATAAATAAACTATCAAAAATAATAAATAAACTATCAAAAATAATAAATAAACTATCAAAAATAATAAACTATCAAAAATAATAAACTATCAAAAATAATAAATAAACTATCAAAAATAATAAATAAACTATCAAAAATAATAAATAAACTATAAAAATAATAAATAAACTATCAAAAATAATAAATAAACTATCAAAAATAATAAATAAACTATCAAAAATAATAAATAAACTATCAAAAATAATAAATAAACTATCAAAAATAATAAATAAACTATCAAAAATAATAAATAAACTATAAAAATAATAAATAAACTATAAAAATAATAAACTATAAAAATAATAAATAAACTATAAAAATAATAAATAAACTATAAAAATAATAAATAAACTATAAAAATAATAAATAAACTATAAAAATAATAAATAAACTATAAAAATAATAAATAAACTATAAAAATAATAAATAAACTATAAAAATAATAAATAAACTATAAAAATAATAAATAAACTTAAAAAATAATAAATAAACTATAAAAATAATAAATAAACTATAAAAATAATAAATAAACTATAAAAATAATAAATAAACTATAAAAATAATAAATAAACTATAAAAATAATAAATAAACTATTAACAAATAATAAATAAACTATTAAAAAATAATAAATAAACTAATTTCCCCATATAGTGTTATAATCGCGATTTCACCATTTTAAACTTTCATATTAGAGGTTAATTTCTAATCTTAATTATATAGGTAGATTTAGGGATTTAAAACGTAAAACATTAATTTCAAGAGCCGCCAAAAACGACATACAATTTAGATGAGCAGTTTGATATTTCAACGTCTACAGAGATGTATCTTTCCCTTGATATTACAACTATATTACGTAATCTTTTTAAGATAAGACATGGGTGAGCGTAGCTAAATACGCGCTGATAACTGAAATTGACCGTGACAGTGTAAATTCCCAACTCCGCCGAGAACCAGCGAAGACGCGAGCGCGAAACAACGTTGGAATTAAGCGAAAGAGCGGGGAAAAATACCTTGCCCATAAAATGTTTTATCTATTATAATGAGATTTTTGAAATTGCGAATTCCCTTTTGGTTCGTCTCTAAATGAGTTTTACCCGCTAAGCCTTTTCCGAGTTTCCGCTCGCGTGACCTATGGTGAAATTCAAGCGGATATTGCAGTGGATATAAAGCCTATTTACAATCCATCTTTACTTACTATTTTAAATTGATACGTATTGAAAACTAAGACTGTTTACTAGTATAACAGAATTCAACCCAAGATTTTAGCGTTTACGAAGTTATTTCCTTATATAAATCAACCATAAAATTTATTAGAAATAAAAGGAAGAATGGTTTAGTACTTAATAAAAACTCGATGTGATTTTCGATAAATTTAAAACCAACCAAGATTTTAGCGAATACGAAGACATTTACAATAAAATATATTAGAATTAAAAGGAAGCCCGCCTTCTTACGCGATGAAATCTAGGAATGATTTCAATAAATTGGAAATAAACCAAAGATTTCAGTGAGTACGAAACAATTTTCTATTAATTTCCTACTAACTTCATTAAGATAAAAAAAAGTGCTGAAATTGAAATGCGAAATAGATTTATATATTTTGTGGAACTATAGCCAAACACGTATATCGGCACACTTCTAAGTTAATGTCATTTTAACAAAGACTACTTTCCCCCGTATCTGGCATAATATTAGGTATCAATCCGCCTTAGAACTTCTCCTGAGTTCTATGACGTAACGAAAAATGACAGATCAAGCATCATATAAGCTACACATAAGGTTTCAAAGTCTCTAGTGTGAACGCAGCTATAGTAATGCTCAATTTGGATATATAGAGGTTTTAACTTACTTATGACAATACTAGAAATGGATATTACCAGAGGTACATAATAACCCCCTTCGGGGGGAAGTATGAAAGCCCTTATACTACCAATGCTAAAAATCACGAACAACAAGAGCCCGCTACTGACTATCTAGGCCACTAGCTCGCGCTGGACTTCTCAATGTCGCTACTCTAGTAAATGGTCTTTGTATAAACAAGACGGCTCGATTTGTGTTTAGAGCTTCCTGTCTCAGGAGTCAGGCTGTCTGTTAAAATGGAGTCGAAGGTTGACTTCAGCTCGCAAGTTCCGGAAGTGTGCGTAGGGAAAATTTAGTGAGGTTCAAAATGGTGTAACTATTTTTTGGGAGTAAAGCGGTGTGTCGATCCGCCGCGATTTACGCCGGGCACTTGTTGTTCGTCAATTTTGCCTACCTTTCATACTTCCCCCCGAAGGGGGTTATTATATACCTCTGATATTACAAAAGGCACGCGGAATCACCTTAACTTTACACTGCAACAAGTATTGTAGGTTTATATTAGTATGTAGATTCTGAAAAGGGGTTTGCCGCCCGGAAAACAATATCAAAATGACCAAATCCCAGAAGAGCTATTATACGAAACGCTTCCTATTACGAGTATATTGCGTTCGTTTGCACTAACTTTTCTCCCATCCCCACTCCCCATGTTTTCATTCGGCACGACGCTCATTTAAATCTTTTATGGCCTTACCAAATATTTCTAAAGACTAACCCTCTACATTCGCAGCCCTATATAGAAACAGTTTATTATTAAAAATATTGTTTTATATAATATATATGCTCGAGTTTAGACCAATTCAACGGGTTAGGGGCTTCAAAATTAAATTTCAATTTAATTTATATCATTACTAACATATTGAAGAAAAAGATCCGTGATTAATTAACTTTATAAACCGATAAAAAAAAAACTAAGTTTTTGTTGTTAATGTTTCAGTGGCTGCTTCACAATCAGTTGGCGCGCTATTCTCATATCGCAACTATAGTAACTAGCTCCATACTACAACTATATGATGGTAACTAAAATATTTATATCTCATAGGTTTAATATAGTTAAATGTACTTAATTGTAGAAATAAAAGTTTTTAGCAGCCGACAGTTCAATTTCCATCGAATATTTTTCTTGGACTAACAATTAGACTTCATTTATCATACCCTGCCTGGCCCTAAATATGATTGGTGCTTCTCTGGACCCGTGTTAAATATTCCTCTATTATACTCTTTTATGATACACCACCTGCCCGGAATTTTTGGAAATAAGAGATATGCGCGAGATACGCGAAACCGATGCGCAGAAACTTACACAAATATTGTAGTCACTACCTTAATAATTGTTGGGTTTGATAAGATTGAAAATATCGATATAATAATTAAAAATTGAAAACGTCGGTTACAGGTAACAATTAATTTATTATACAATTAATCAAAACTTAAAAGAATTCGGGGTTAATAGTATTCTGAAAGCATTTTTTTGGGGGTCAAATTCTTTCCAGCTCGGGTAACATCATCAGAAATTCGTGTCCCGTAATTTGAAAATCATCGATTTCAAAACCAAGGGGAAAAAAACTCCCAAAAAAACTTCGAGGAACAAAAAAAAAAAAAAAAAAAAATTCACGGATATTCAAATACCGAAGAAAAAAATTAAGATGGGGCGAAAAAAATGTAGGCGTAATATCGTCTTTAAAATCTAATTAAACTTTTACCCTTAGAAGAAAGTTGCCCGGAAGGACAATCTATATCCGATGAAGAATCTATTCTATTCCAGCGCTCTATCCTCATCCTTCCTAGCAGGATTTAACCTCACATCCTATTCGTCGTTTTTTAGAGGCTAACTCCTATAGGCATTGGAGTTTAGCTGAATTATAGTCTATCCAAGATAAATTTCGGAATAGAGTAGGGAAGTCGAAAGAGTTAATTTAAAGTGTTTGCTAAAAAGGATAAAAGTTAATTTATATTAATTTAATTTATTAAATATATAGTTGTTTGATACTAGAATAATTAAATTTTGCTTGATACTAGAATAATTAAATTTTGATTGATACTAGAATAATTAAATTTTGATTGATACTAGAATAATAAAATTTTGTTTGATACTAGAATAATTTAATTTTGTTTGATACTGGAATAATTAAATTTTGATTGATACTGGAATAATTAAATTTTGATTGATACTGGAATAATTAAATTTTGATTGATACTGGAATAATTAAATTTTGATTGATACTAGAATAATTAAATTTTGATTGATACTAGAATAATTAAATTTTGATTGATACTAGAATAATTAAATTTTGATTGATACTAGAATAATTAAATTTTGTTTGATACTAGAATAATTAAATTTTGTTTGATACTGGAATAATTAAATTTTGATTGATACTAGAATAATTAAATTTTGTTTGATACTAGAATAATTAAATTTTGTTTGATACTAGAATAATTAAATTTTAATTGATACTAGAATAATCAAATTTTGATTGATACTAGAATAATTAAATTTTGTTTGATACTAGAATAATTAAATTTTGATTGATACTAGAATAATTAAATTTTGATTGATACTAGAATAATTAAATTTTGATTGATACTAGAATAATTAAATTTTGATTGATACTAGAATAATTAAATTTTGATTGATACTAGAATAATTAAATTTTGATTGATACTAGAATAATTAAATTTTGTTTGATATTAGAATAATTAAATTTTGTTTGATATTAGAATTTATAATTAAAGGGAAACAAAAAGCTAAAAATGGAAAAGCTGAAAAAAATTACGAATCTGAACTCAAATCAAAACAATTTTTAAATGCATATTATAGTTAATCCATGATTTAAATACTTTTAAGTCCAGAAGGTATACCATATAAAGTAACTAAAATTTCTAACACTTTCTTTACATTCTCCAAACGTCGCTTAATTCGGAAAAATCCAGTGGACAAACTAAAAGGCATAGAGGCCGCGGGAGTTGAAAGACACCAAGGATGAACAAAAAAATTCGTGGGAAAAAAAAAGCGAAAAATTTCCCTTTCTTTCTCTCTAAGGATTGGGAATAAATCAAAGTAATCTTTTCTTCGTTCAGGGTTTTTGAGTTAACGGAGGAAACTGCAAAGTCTCACAAAAAAAAATGAATTCTTCGATCTGATCGAGAGTGTAATCGCGTTCGCGAACAGTTTGTAGAAACTATTTTTTATCCCATATGAGATTTAACAATACGTATTAATCCGCCATAGCTTTATTAGTTATTACAACAATTCTCGCGAAATGTAAAATAATGTAAGAATATTTTACATTTGTTTTCGAATGATGGAGGAGTATGCTCTTTCAAACGTAAGAAAAATCAGTCTAAAAATTCAGTAAGTACAAAGCTATAACCAACGAACTTACTCAGGTATGAACGAGATGTTTCTAACTGGTTCCTATTTTAGAAAGACCTATACCGTTTATCTAGCGACTTAAAGCCAATCGAGTAAGAAGCAAGGTGAGGAATATATATCGCGTAATAACGTCGTAGCTTTAACCCTACTTTTTATTCGATGAGTTCTAAATCAATAGATAATATAGGGAACAAGAAAATATACATATTATATGTATACAATTGTAAAATTTTTGTTGCATTCGGTTTTAGTTTGAGGGCCATGTGAAAAATATATTTCTATATCGACAAGATAATTCAAAATCAGATGAAGTACAAATACCAGTTTGTCGTATTTTCCGTGAGAGATAAGACGGGGTATATTTTTTATCTAGGGCTGATATCTTAAATTTAAAAAAATATATATATTTTCGGCAGAAGCCGATGAAACCCTCCTTTGAAGTCTACTACTCCAATGTTCCATATAGCGCTCCTCTCTGTATGGGTAAAATTCCCAATTTTACGAGTTAGAAGGGGTCCTACTTCATACCCCCTGTCTACGGAAAATTGGAAATTCTCTCTCTCCACAAACGACGACGTTTTTTGGACGAACTCCAAGGCTGCTAGAGATTTTCGCTCGACGAGCTCCCGCTCCGAAAACATCTACCGTTAGGAGGCGTACGGATCGCGCCTTTTGAGAATAACCCATACAGAGAGGGGTAGACAAGACCCGGGAGTAATAGACTTCAAAGGAGAGTTTCATCGGCTTCTGATTTTCGGGTATATTGATACCAGAAACAAATAAGAATAAAATCAATCAGTATTGCTTTGCTCCTATGAAACATGCACGTTATCAGTTTTCTATGAAGCCACGTTCATTCTAGGTCTTTAGAGTCGCTGCAGTCGTGTGAACGCAAAACCGTTCACACCGTTTCTTGAAAATTGTTTCTTGAATCGATTTCTTCTGGTACCAGTTTCATCTTCAACAATATATCATGAAACTAACTATTGCCCTTAAAACGATTCCAAACGATTTATATATCGGTTTGATTTCACCATTTCAAAATCGATTGGGATACCTTAGTGTGAACGTAGCTTATATGAATTGTTTACTTAAGCTACGGTCACGCTAGCATTTAATCGATTTGAAACGGTAAAATCAAATCGATATTCAAATCGCCGAGTCGTTGTAAGCGTCATGTGTTCACAAATCGATTTATTGTATCTTCATCTACCGGTTGTTGAAACCGAATCGGTATGAAACTGCTTCCCGAAGCAGTTTCGCGAAATCGAATCAAATCGATTTGATAAAAGACGGTTTTCGGTTCACACGACTAAAGCGAAACGTTTTGAAACGGTTTAAATCGATTACAATGCCTAGTATGAACGCAGATTTTCATATAAACTCAAGAGGTATTAGTGAATCTACAATTACGAGAATGACTAAGATTTTCAAAACCTTGGACTCCATACAAAGGATGGGTCGTCTTTACTACTCCTTTTTTAGAATATATTTAAAAGATAAACCCCTTTTTCTTTCTAAACGAATTTCATTCTTGAAGCAGCAGCAACAACAACAAGCGATAAAAAACACGCCCCTATAACTCAATTGTCAATCGGCTTTTCCAAAATCTTCCACAGATCTTTCTTCCCTTAAACTCTTGTTTGAAATTTATAGAATCAAGATTATACCACGAACCAATTGAGATATAGGTGATGTAGGGGCGCAAGATCTTAGACTTTTTATATTCTATAAAGTTATAAGACTACTTTTTTTTTTACGAAGTTTAAACGTGGCGTATCAATCCGCCTCAATGTCTCTAATTCTGTTAACTTCTCTTGAATTGAAGTTTGTAAAGAAACCTCGCGATGGAATAAGGCGAGAGGTCCTAGACGGTTCGACAATAGAAATTGGTTTATTTCTTACTCGCGGCACGCTGGTGCGCCTGGCAACAGAATGAAGAAATTCTTTTTGAATCCCAGTAGCAAAGAAGTAGTTTATTCTATATAGTCTAAGAAACGAAACACGAAAGATAATTACAAGAAACACTCTATACCGGACCAAATGTGGTCTTATTTAAGTTTAATGGATTTGCAATTTATTTATCTATATTTTATCTCGGTGTTCAGGGTGTAAGAAGCGTACTGTAGGAGTAAACCAATTAAAGTGATCATGAAAAGTATAGTAACATATTATTAGTTTAGGAGAGATAATCTAAATTATATAATTATCTATGTCTGTCTGTCCTTATGGGAAACGCTAAAATGCACACAATAAGTTTGGATATTAGGCAAGTGAAATCCAGGATGTGTAAAAACCACTTTCCAACGTTCCCATGATTGAAAAACAGTCTCTACAAATCTCTGATCTCACCAATTATAAATTTATAGCCTAATTAATATATAATTTTGCACAATAAATACCGTTGAAACAAATAATTTTAATTCATGTACAAGTAGCCGTGTAGTAATATTTCTGTTAAATACTTAGTTGAGTAATAAATTTAGTTTAATCAAAGCTAGAGCCTTGTACACCGATTGCTGGGAGTGATCATCCCTCGGATAAACAATTTGGGGAGTCGAAAATGTTTTTACGAATTGATATAAAAGAAAAACATTTACTAGTCTTCATTATCCCTATAATTTGGTTTACGGTGCTTTATAATTACCAAGATGATTAAAAAAGATTATCTAATTAGCCTAATTAATCTTTTACGTGATAAACACTTTGACCTTACATGTTTACTAAATCTATAGGGATAAATGATCACCAAAAAATCATTAAGAAGTTTTTTTACAAAAATGTGTTTTGAAGTAACTTTCAAATGATTTAGTTACTTTAGAAATATAATAAAAATTGTTTGAGTATAGCTAAAACTTTCCTTAAAGTCAAAACATTAATAGCAACGATAAGGATAATCTAAATTTAAGGAAATAGCCTTCAAGCAAATATTAGACTGTCAACAGTGAAAAATTGAGTTTATTGCGGTACTTTATAGCGTAAAATCTGCGGTGAAAAGAACAGAATTTTACTTTTTCGATTTGTCAGTACGTGTGAAGCTTGATAAACTAGAACTATTACTGATTTAAACGTGGAAATAAAAGGGACCTATAGCATCGCGCATGCTGACAAATAACTTTAGTGGAATAAAGATTTGAACTTTAAAACGTTAAGAGAGGCGAAAAGTGTAAGAACGATTAGATTAAGTGGAAGAATTTTCCGAGGTTTGAAGCCAAAATCTAATGGTTCGCCCACCTTTGTAAAATCTTTTTATCTATATACTTATATTCCCGCTAGTAGGGTTACAAACTTAAAATTTAAGGCGGATGTATACATAATGTTAAATCTCATAGGAGGAAAAAAGTAGTTTCATCAAACATCTCGCGAACGAGAGTTTTCCCTCTTTTTCCATTTAACTCGAATTTCCCTCACTCGGAATTTTATATATAGTTAATTCTAAAACTGATATTTTATACCCTCAAGTGCTAAAACGAATATAGAGGGTTTTTAAGTCTAAAGCACTATTTTTTGGGTTTAAAGGGAGGATGAAGTGATTATTTTTATTGATACTGCTTCTAAAAATAAGAAATTTTAATTGTGTAGTAAAACATTCAAGAAATGTCTTGGAGTTGTACAAAAAAGTATGGAAAACCGGATGATTTTGGCATAGAATTAATTAAGACCTCAGACTAATCAAAAGACGCCCTTGCACCTTGGTTTTAGAAAAATCCCAGAGACACGTGCTGAGACACGCACTCTTTGAATCGCGCTAGATCTTGTTTTTTATGATTTTCACGCGCAGAATCGTCCGTTCAGCAAGAAAAACGGCTAGAATGACGTCATAAGGATACCTTTTCTGCTAAAACAGTGCGTGTACGTTTACGAGATAAAAAACTACAGTCATCGCGCAAGCTAAGCCTAAATATAATTTAAAAATGGCTTAAGTATAACGCGCATTTAATAATTAATTAATATAAATTAATTTCTGACAAAAATTTTTAATTAAGCGATGAAACATTTCAACCAACGCTTAATATCGGATTGAAGGCACAAATACTTCATACAGTTAAAACAAAAACAGTTTTTTTTTTTAACTTTCAGAGAATCCAGATACTTTCTTAAAACTTAAAACTTGGTACCGGTATTTTAAAATACCAAAGAAACCTATCTCGAGGCTAAGAAAAACTAAAGTGGAGTGTCTGGGCCTTCAAATCTGGACCTTATTGCTCTCGGGATTCCTGGAGCTAGGGTATAAAAATAGAAAAACTAACAGTAAAGAGTTAGGCCTAACGAAGCCGTGGCCATAAAATGTCAAGATTTCTGACTTTTTAAAAGCGAAGCGAGCAATGCGTGGTAAAATTTATTTTTCAACCTATAAGAACACGAGAACAGTTTGTAAAATCTACTTTTAGATCAAACATGGTTTAATATTGTGTAATATTGTGCCTTATCTTTCGTTTTATTGCAAAATGGTTTTGAATAATCGTATAGAGCGGGCGTAACTTTGACAGGATATAAAACCAACTTTGTTCCAAGGGTATAGGTTCCACCCTAGACTTACTTAAAAGGGGTAGTTGCACCGCTGTTTCAGTACTTTGAACAATGATCGCCAGATATTGGCGGAGAAATTTCTGGGAGGCATTGTTCCACTAGGAGAGAAAATAAAGAAAAAAAAAAAAAAAAAAAAAAAAACGAAAAGCAGACGGGTCGGGGACAGAATTTACCAAAAAAAAAAATTTTCAAATGTGTTTCATCGTTTTCTAATGAAAAATAATTTTAAAACTTCAAAACTTCAAAATTATAGAGAAAATCTGCTTATTGCGGTTTATGTCTTTGTAAAAATCTTGAATATATAATGAATTCAACAGTACAACGTTAAAAATTAACTTCTACTTTAGATATTAACTTTTACCAAGGGATATTTTCCATGGTTTAAGTTTTTGAAACCTGGCTTTTCTGGGAAAACAAAACTCAAAAATCTTCCACCCCGACTCGTATATGATCGAGACTTAATGGGTCGGGGTCCCACTACGATCCCTACACTAGGGCTCATTGGGTCCGTCATGAGAGGTTCATCAGTAATTTGGAATCATGTATGGCAATGCCTTCCGCCGCTTTCGGCCTCACGCACGCGAATGACTGTGGACAATTTAATGATGTAACTAATCGCTCGAGCTGGTTTGCGGGATGTCGTGTACCGAACAACTGTCTCCTATTCCCGCCACGCCACCCTGGTGTCAGAAGGAATTGGTCTACGACGTACGCGAAGATTCTAAAATTCCTTCAGAAAAAGTGTCGCAAATAACTCTTTAAAATAAGCGCGGGAAAAAGGCGTCGCGTGAGCTAGCTCGCAAATGGCCAATTTCGCGCCATAACCCGACACCGTCATTTTGTCTGCCTTTTAGTTTCATCCGGGGTTTTCTTCCGGGGTACCCAAGTCTTAACTTATATATATATATATATACGACTTGTTTGCGGAAAGAGGCGACTCTCGGACACTTTCTCTCGCAGCACGCATCCATATGAGCTTCGTTCCAGCATGCCATGTTTTATTCATAACGCGAGCGGCGCTTCTGTCAACCCCTTTTATTCTATGCTAATATTGGCGGGAAAACTCGTTCCCTGCTTAAAAATTGGACCCAAATCTCAAAATCCGCTGACACCTTCGTGTATTCCGCCTGAAATGAGGCTAGGATTTCCCAGACACGAGCGGGAAAAAATAACAAATATATTTAAAGCATACTGAATGTGTACAGTTGTTAAATATTTGACTAGGTGACAAAAATAATTGTCCCCAACAACAATAAGTGGAATTTTGTTTGAATGGTAGTCAATTTCACAAGTATAAAGATAGTTTTTTCCCGTGTAACCTAGTAATTTGATTTCACATCAAGGAAAGCCACGAAACAATAATTGTTCGTAAGCGCATCATGCTGCCAAATAAAGATGACGAGTTATCGAGTTAAAGGCACAAAGTTTCTGTTCAATATTTAAATTAAATTGGTCTCCCTTGCCAAACCAAGAATATAATCGATGTTACTCATTTGAAAGTTAAATGAAAAAGACCTTACGATTGCTACAAGGGATAAGTTAATATAATATATGTACGTATATACGGATGATATATTTCTAAAGGGCGCGAAAGATCCCTAGCGGACGTCGGTTTCCTTCCTCATCGCGCTGCTTTTCTATTGTCAACCCCTTTTAACTCCAAAATGACGATCGAAATCGATCAACCCTTCTTCTCCATCCCATCACCATCGCTGTTGGTTGCCAAGGAAACCGAACGCGCTCTTTTCAGATAGTCTAAATCAAGTTAAGAGTTCATTGCGTGGGAAGCTTTTTACATTGGGAGATGACTTCCCTTTCCCATGGTCTGTATCTTGAGTCCAGACATACACTAGATGAGTACGTATACGTATACGTGTACGTAAAGCAATCTTCCGCATTGCTTTAGTCTCGTGATAACATTATAGTAAATTCCACTTCGAGTTGACAGCGCTGGTAAATCTATCTCCCAATAATGTCTCTACGTTAACAAATAATAGAGTTGACAACTTTGCGTGTGGTGACAACTCGAAGTGGAATTGACATCATTTCTGTTTAAGTTAGCTTCACGTAACCGTACACTTTCCAAATACTTTTTTTCAATCATATCTTAACTCAAGGAGACTCAAATGATTCTATTTTAATATATTTGAACTAGAAGAAAACCTAAAATAAAATTTTACAACTAGTCTATTTAAATAGTTAATTGCACTACATAGAAAAATTTAAAGAAATTATTTATCGTAATTATTCTTGGCATCCACCTATTTGAATTTCACCACCCACTAACTAATCCCTCTGAAATTTCTTAAGTTAATTGGATGTAAACTTTTCAGGTTTAAGAATTTTCCTTTTCAAAATACGTTTTCACACAAATTAAACCTATAAAGGTTAAGCCTTGTTCGAAAAGAAAAATTGATAAGATTTTGGTGGATTAATTTTAAAACGGTTATTTATTAATTTATGCTAATCTTTCAATATGCATATCGCAAAACTTTGCAAATGATGCTGTAAAATTGCCATAATTATTATAGATATTTTCAAGAAAAATCAGATTATATAATTGGGGTTATAGTTCAAATTTGTTTTTATCCATTTGAATATCACATCGGATAAAAATATTTCGGCTTCAATAAAAGATATTAGAATTAAGTATTAAATTTTTTTCCCTAACGGTTACAACTAGGACTATTAACAATGGACACCTTCACCATTGAAAAAAACAGACACTAATTGGAATTAACCAAAGAAGTAAATAGGACTAATTAAAATCTCTTTATATGAAAGGGTGCGTTGGAATAAATGTTATAAATGTGATTTGGTTAAGACTAGCAATGTAGAAACCATTTTTCAATCTCTCCTAATTGAAAAACAGTCACTAATTAATAAGAATTAACCAAAGTAGGAATAAAACCAATAAAAAGCCCTTTCTAAGAATGGGTGCGTTGGAATAATTGCGGTAGATGTGATTCGGTTAAGACTAGCAATGTAGAAACCATTTTCCAATCTCTCCTAATTGAAAAACAGTCGCTCATTAATAAGAATTAAGCAAAGTAGGAATAAAACTAATAAAAAGCCCTTTCTAAGAATGGGTGTGTTGGAATAATTGCTGTAGGTGTGATTCGGTTAAGACTAGCAATGTAGAAACCATTTTCCAATCTCTCCTAATTGAAAAAACAGTCGCTAATTAATAAGAATTAACCAAAGTAGGAATAAAACTAATAAAAAGCCCTTTCTAAGAATGGGTGCGTTGGAATAATTGCTGTAGATGTGATTCGGTTAAGACTAGCAATGTAGAAACCATTTTTCAATCTCTCCTAATTGAAAAACAGTCGCTAATTAATAAGAATTAACCAAAGTAGGAATAAAACCAATAAAAAGCCCTTTCTAAGAATGGGTGCGTTGGAATAATTGCTGTAGATGTGATTCGGTTAAGACTGGCAATGTAGAAACCATTTTCCAATCTCTCCTAATTGAAAAACAGTCGCTAATTAATAAGAATTAACCAAAGTAGGAATAAAACTAATAGAAAGCCCTTTCTAAGAATGGGTGCGTTGGAATAATTGCTGTAGATGTGATTCGGTTAAGACTAGCAATGTAGAAACCATTTTCCAATCTCTCCTAATTGAAAAACAGTCGCTAATTAATAAGAATTAACCAAAGTAGGAATAAAACTAATAAAAAGCCCTTTCTAAGAATGGGTGCGTTGGAATAATTGCTGTAGATGTGATTCGGTTAAGACTAGCAATGTAGAAACCATTTTCCAATCTCTCCTAATTGAAAAACAGTCGCTAATTAATAAGAATTAACCAAAGTAGGAATAAAACTAATAAAAAGCCCTTTCTAAGAATGGGTGCGTTGGAATAATTGCTGTAGATGTGATTCGGTTAAGACTAGCAATGTAGAAACCATTTTCCAATCTCTCCTAATTGAAAAACAGTCGCTAATTAATAAGAATTAACCAAAGTATGAATAAAACTAATAAAAAGCCCTTTCTAAGAATGGGTGCGTTGGAATAATTGCTGTAGATGTGATTCGGTTAAGACTAGCAATGTAGAAACCATTTTCCAATCTCTCCTTATTGAAAAACAGTCGCTAATTAATAAGAATTAACCAAAGTAGGAATAAAACTAATAGAAAGCCCTTTCTAAGAATGGGTGCGTTGGAATAATTGCTGTAGATGTGATTCGGTTAAGACTAGCAATGTAGAAACCATTTTCCAATCTCTCCTTATTGAAAAACAGTCGCTAATTAATAAGAATTAACCAAAGTAGGAATAAAACTAATAAAAAGCCCTTTCTAAGAATGGGTGCGTTGGAATAATTGCTGTAGATGTGATTCGGTTAAGACTAGCAATGTAGAAACCATTTTCCAATCTCTCCTAATTGAAAAACAGTCGCTAATTAATAAGAATTAACCAAAGTAGGAATAAAACCAATAAAAAGCCCTTTCTAAGAATGGGTGCGTTGGAATAATTGCTGTAGATGTGATTCGGTTAAGACTAGCAATGTAGAAACCATTTTCCAATTCCCACCATTGAAAAACAGTCCATAATTAAATCTAACAAAAGTAGGAATAAGAATAATAAACCCTTTCAATGAATGCGCGTTGGAATAATTGTAGAAGACAGGTGCCCATTGTTAATAGTCCGAGGTTAGATCAAATTCTAGCGGGCGCACTTCAAAATTACACAAACTATAAATAAATTCGGATATAACCAAACTCCCTATTGAAATCTATAATCTATATTACAATATAAAACGTTAATTTTCAAGAACACGAGAGTTTCAAGCAATTTTGAGTATTTATCACGCAAAATACTTCTTGGCGGGAGGGACATGCATATAATATCCTTTAATATTGCGCCAAGGCTTAAGCTTCCTCGTTCATAATTGAAGTATATGTAAAGGGGGAGGTTCTGCAGAGCTTTCTTTTCTTGTTAACAACGGAATTTAGCTTGAAAGCGGAGCTCTTTCTAATGGCAAAGACACTACATCAAAACTTTCAAGAGAACCCAAGCAGGGAAGCTAGTTACTAACAAAAATCAGTATATTCGACGTACCCAAAGTTATTACGTACAACGCGACGAGGGTTAATTATTTCTTCGCCAACATTCCTACTTCCCTTAACATTCCTTAATTGGCTGAGATAAATCGAACACAATTTTCAATAAGAATCATATAATGATTTCAGTGTAGAATGTTCAAATTTAAGTCTTTCACTTCGTTAGAGAAATAAAGGAGCTTAGCTTCGCGCTTAACTGAAAATTCAAAGTGGTTATAATTGTAGTAATTATAAACGTTGCTGGAAAGTAGAAGAGTGAGTATATATGCCTAGTGAGGAACTCCCACTTGGAAGGGTTCAAAGGGGAATGGGTTGGTATATGAAAGCCTCGAGCGACTAGCCTTAGTACAAAAAACTAATTCATTAAAGCAATTTATCTTCGGTTAAAAAGAGGCAACCAGGGTGTTAAGAACAGATATAAATGACATTTCGCGCTACATTAAATGAACAGCCTTAGTTATACGCTTATATCAAGATGGTCTATTCGATAGAGAACAAGGCATATACTTGTAAGTTTTACATTTAAGAGGAGTTTGCTCATTTACATAATTGAGATTACCAAGTTTTAAATTTAATTTCAAATGAATATAATATTAAGTAATCATAATCAACCATTTTTGATATAAATCTAGAGCTCTATAGTAATACTGTAATTTAGAAAAATGGTAATTTATGCGGTAATTTACCGTCTCAAGGTAATTTAATGATTTGCATTTGCATTTATGTTCTTATAAATGCGGTTTCTAACTTAGTTTTCTTATTGGGCTGCTCCAATTGTTCTTTGAACACTTCAAAATGCAAGGGATTTGTGTTCAATAAAAAGGGCATAGGTCTACTGGAAAAATTAAGTAAATAGCGCAAAATTGGCGTTACAAGTACAAAGATTGTAGAAGTTCATGTCAAAATAAAATGGACAAAATATTACGTACGCAATCATGCAATCTTCTAGTAAAACGTTAATAACAATGAAATTAACTAGTCACAAATCAAATTTAAAATAATTTTTTTATCACTCTTTTGTCTCAATCAAAGAGAAATAAATAGGTAAAATAATATCACCTACGCGTTTAAATTGTACACGAGTCGACTTGTCTTCCTCTCGCAAAACAATTTAATCGACCTGGCAGCTTTAAAAACTCTTATAAAAAAGAATTGTTTTTCAGTACACAACCAATCTGAATTTATTACAAGGTGCTAAGTGGGGCGAGACTCGGAATAAATATATGGAAGTATATTTCCCCTTTACACTGTAAGGTTCTACTATTTCAGAAGGTCGCCTTTCCCTTTCAACTTATTTGCATAATGCATTTGATACAATTCGAAGAGTTCCGCTCGCTCTGGAAAATTAAATTTAAAACAAAGAACGAAAGAAAAAGGGGAAAAAGTTCTCATCCCCGATCAATCTAGAGTTAAGTTGATACGAGAAACCTAATGATATGGGGAAATATAAACTTAAGTTGGAAGTGTTAAGAAAGCCAATCTTTTCGCTATTCCAACGTTTTTTAACGTCACTGATAAAAATCGAAGAGTTTCGTGGATTTCTTATTCCGTTCGCGTAATATTAAACTGATGGGAGAAGAAAGGTCGAGTTCGAATTATCTTCGGTAATGAAAGAATGTTGGGGGAAAGGGAAAAAAGTTGTAAGAAAGTTATAAGGAAAAGAAACCTTCCCAGTTTTGTTTGAATTGACTTTGATAAATTAGAATACTGTAAAAAGAACTATGCGAAGTCTGGAAAAGAAAAGAATGGTCATTATCAGTTTAAGGGTTTAGTGAGAATGAAACTATCTCTTAAGATATTAGAGAAGGAAGACAAGAGGTACCTCTAACGTTTGTACACTGCTATATTCTTAGATTGATATTAGAACAGGAAAGAAAAAGAAAAGTCATTGTCGACCATTGATTTAATTCCTTGGTCGAAAGGAAAAATCACTCAATGGAATTTTTCTTTAGGATTGTTAGAATAAAAAATTAAGCTTTAACTGTCTTTTGGGGACAAATATCTAACAAGAATAGTATAGAATGGCTAGAAAACAAAGACAACTTTGGGGAGTCAAGGGAATAGTTCGAGTATTTTGAAATTCAAGTCTTTTACGACGTTTTTTAAACTTCAAATTATAAAGAATTTAGCTTTGAAGTAATTTTCGGAATTAGTGGCGAGTTAAGCCTAAATACCAGTACAATTAAATTAAAGCAGCTTAGAGGCACGCCCGATCTAATTGTCAAGTTATTAGGAAACAGTTGAATTAAACTCAGGAATTAATATATCAATATAGAATGAATGTTGGACATGCTTTAGTGAGTGCCTTAAACCTTAGGAAAGAGAAGCCGCGTTTTAATTTGCTTGGGTAAACTGGAGTCGTAGCCATGACAACTAAATAAACATTTTGACCACTCCCGTCAGCAACGTCAATACAAGAGCGCCAATAAGATATTTATAAAGTTTTGTTACGCGTTAAGGGGTGGATACTTTTTATCTAGGAAGGGCAATACGTCATACATTCATTCTATATTTATATATGAATTCCTGGTAAAATAAAATAATTCAAATATGAATTCATTAATTACTTAGTCTCTAACCCTTTAAAGGGAGAATGCAACCTAATTACAAGTGATTTTTTATCGATTCCTTATCGTTTAAATAGGCCTATTCCACAAATAAAAAGTTTACAAAACAAATATTAAACTAGAAATAAATTTAAAACTTACCCTGAAAATAGGCTTAGCGGGATTCATGGAGATCCTGAATTGCGTCCGTGTAAGGTCTAGCGACCAATGAGCAAAGGCCAGTCGTTCACGCGAGATCTCCACGAGACTAACGTCGCGTGCGATTGGTCGCTAGACCTTACACGCGAGGAAAACAGGGCCTCCATGAATCCCACTAAGCCTATTTTCAGGGTAAGTTTTAAATTTATTTCTAGTTTAATATTTGTTTGTAAATATTTTCAGTAGTGGATTAGGCCTATTTAAACAATAAGGAATCGATAAAAAAAATCACTTGTTGTTAGGTTGCATCCTCCCTTTAAAATAAAAAGGATCGTTTATTACAAAACGTTAAAAGTTGAAACTCCGGAATTTAAGGCATATACACTTTCGGTATCGACTTAAACCTTAACCTATAGCTTTTAGAAAATGCTATAAAAATGGGAAAAGTCGAGCTAAATTACTGTCTGATCTAGCTGACTTTTAAATTATATAGACTACAGACAAAATCAGGTTGAATTTACAATACGCCCGCGAAACTAAACTCGTAGAATAAAATCGAACATCAGCCGGAAACGCGCTGAAATTTCAAACTGGTTTTGATTGTGAATGTGTGAAGTAAAAGTTCAGAAATCGGTAGATAGAGAGAAGCAGGCTTAACGTAGACGATATATAGCTGAGTTTGGCGGAGATTTCAACGTATTTTAATCCTACACGCACCCTTATCTCTATCAGAATTATATACGCTTTAATGAAGCCTTACGTAACTTTATATCCATTGAAACTTTGAAACTAGAACTCTACAACTAAACACAAACCCAGGCACAGAATTCAACGCATCTGCAAAGTTAACTCGGTCTTTATACTAACCATAGAGTTTCAAATTGCTAAGAGAAAAGAGGATATTGGTTTAGAATGTAACTTCGTACGTAAAGCAAACTGGGGGTGAAACGTGATATCCCGGTAAACCGCAAAAGCTTCCGGATCGAATAACTTATTTACATTGTTGAGCCCCCCCCCCTCTCCCGCACACCAGTTCGGGCGTCCAGCAAAATCTATATATATACCATAGCTGGGTGGTTGCCTTGGTGCGCTAAGGTTTCAATACGAAAAAGCTAGAAATTCCTTACATCTCTCATACCTAATTTTATAGACGATAAAACGTTACAGTTACTTCTAATAAAAATTTATTTTTTTAAGAGAAACTTGGAAATTCGAACTTTACTCTACAACATATTTTCAGGTAAGCTTTTACTTTAAATTATACGGAAGAAAATGATTAATTTTGTAATAATATTATTTTGCCTTCAAATTTTGTTGAAAATTTGATAATTTGATATTCTTCTGTTGAAAATTTGATCATTTTATATTATTTTGTTGAAAATTTGATAATTTTATATTATTTTGTTGAAAATTTGGTAATTTTATATTATTTTGTTGAAAATTTGATAATTTTATATTATTTTGTTGAAATTTGATAATTTTATATTATTTTGTTGAAATTTGATAATTTTATATTATTTTGTTGAAATTTGATAATTTTTTATTATTTTGTTGAAAATTTGATAATTTTTTATTATTTTGTTGAAAATTTGACAATTTTATATTATTTTGTTGAAAATTTGACAATTTTATATTATTTTGTAGAAAATTTGACAATTTTATATTATTTTGTAGAAAATTTGACAATTTTATATTATTTTGTAGAAAATTTGACAATTTTATATTATTTTGTTGAAAATTTGACAATTTTATATTATTTTGTTGAAAATTTGACAATTTTATATTATTTTGTTGAAAATTTGACAATTTTATATTATTTTGTTGAAAATTTGACAATTTTATATTATTTTGTTGAAAATTTGACAATTTTATATTATTTTGTTGAAAATTTGACAATTTTATATTATTTTGTTGAAAATTTGACAATTTTATATTATTTTGTTGAAAATTTGACAATTTTATATTATTTTGTAGAAAATTTGATAATTTTATATTATTTTGTAGAAAATTTGATAATTATATTATTTCGTAGAAAATTTGATAATTTTATATTATTTTGTAGAAAATTTTATTGAAAAAGTGATAATTTTATATTACTTTGTTGAAAATTTGATAATTTGATATTATTTACTTTCAAATTTTATTGAAAATTTGGTAATCATATAATATTTGATTTTATAATATAATATAATATTTTTATAGAATATTATATTGTTTTTTTGATTATTAATAGCCGATGGAAAATTGATAATCCCTTTGAAATAGAAGTTATCATAGATTAGTAGGCGATAGAACTTCAAAAAAATTCGAATTATCTTTCGTTACAATCTTAATAAATCTTAATCCTATTTTAAAACCAATTTTCTATAAAAATATTAATACATACCAAATTAATACTAAAATAGTTTCATACCCATTGCAATCACAGACTGATACATTGTATTTTATTTTACCTTGAAAAGGCACTACATTCAAAAGAAGGCTATATAGCTTTATCTCCAAGATTTCTACGTATAGAGATAAAGGGGATCCTAGCTTTAAACGCGCTGCCAATTCGAGGTGGTACTAAATATAAGCAGAGCATGAATATATGAAGTAATATAATCATGCTTACTTTTCAATGGGTACAAAAGTACGTTCCCTGCTACCTCTAAGAGAAAATAAATCGCTCGTATAGTGACGATGGTTCCTGATATAGTTTTGCCCGCGGTGAAACCTTGAAGGCGCATAATGCTACGGATTGTCAGTATATAGGTATAGAAAGTGTGGCGCCCCGGTTGGCCCTGGGATTAGCCATAACACGGCGGGATAACTCGTGGGAGAGCCAGTTCGTCGGGGGAATTCAAAAGGAAGATTCGGATATTGGTCGTCATGGCAACGCGGAGAGGAGAAGGTTTGCTCCTTGGGGATTTCCTTATCTGGACCGCGCTAAGAGCTCCAAAACTCTATCGAGACTCTAAGACTCTAAGTATAGAGCGGGCTAGCGTGTCATATAGAGTCAAGTTCGCATTTCCGGGCGAGTCGTCTTTCCAAATTTTACAATGATATTTATTTACTAATGAGCGTATTAAATTATTTTAATTAGGAACGTTTTGCAACCATTTAGGATGAAATGGGATTCTATTCTTACGTAAATATAATTTAACCGTAACGTATTTGAAAACTTACAGTTAATCCTAAATTTTTGTGGTGTTAATTTACAACGGTATCCAAGTACAATATTTAAAAACTGATAAACTACGCATGCATTTCAAGTTTTTTAGTTTTTTTCCCCACGTTCGTAAACCGAGAATTGTTGAGAATTATCTCGTCAAAATGCGTTATTTGCCACATGCAAGAAGATTAACTTTCTAGGACTCAACAACCATGTAACTAATTAACTAAGGGATGGTTCGCAGGCAAGAAAAATCTGTAAAAAGTTAACAACAAGCCTAGCGAGATTTCGGTCCACCAACGGAATACCCATTTAATTTTCCTAGTATAAGCAACCCATTTTTGTCAGGGGGGACGATTAAAATTAGGGTATAGTAAACTCTACGTCCGCGAACCGTCCCTAAGATAATTCGATGCAACAACTGTCTGAACTGATTTATCTCCGCGCCGGGCTTAAATAGCAAATTCGACAGCTTTTATAAAATATTACAGGAAAGTGAGTGAATACAGACATTATTATTCACGCGCTGACTGCGCGGACAAGTCGAAGAGTACATCAATCACGTACTTCTAGACTGTACGGAGACTGTGTCCCAACGCCACCGCGACGGAGTAACGAGAGAAATACTTTCAGCACCCCTCTCGAAAACGTCCTGGGCCTTCATGGTGGCCACTGGGACCACCACTTGGTGGTCAAAGAAAGCTGCGTGGCGCAGCACCTTTGGAAATTAATTATTCCAATAATTCACCATTTTGCCATTATCTCTGGCGCCATAGCGGCCGTTGGTGGGGGGAAAAATCCGGATAAGGTAGATTTTCCCTCTAGCCAAGTAGGTACAAATTCCCGTCCTCCCTTTCACTAATATGGAGTCGGCAAGAGAGACATTGAGACGTCAGAGGTTTCTCTCCCTAGTGAGGGAGTTAAACTATTCGCGTTACAAGATTAATTTATACTTTAGTTGATGACTTTAAACTTCTCTTAATATCAATTAAAATATTGTTTTAATATACTTCATGCTCCCTTTAAAATACAACGCGTTTAATCCATCAACTATCTACTAAACCAAGTGTGAACGTCGTGCAAAATTCCCAAGAGGCGTCCTGCACTATTCGATCGGTTCCCCTATCCCATCTTTCCTTAGACAATAAATCGGTTCGATTGGACCTTCACACGCACGTTCCAAAGGGACGTTACCCTGGCTATGTTAGCCTTAATCTCCTGCACGACCGAAGATGAGATAATTACGATTTGCTCACCCCTAAATCCCATTCTAGCATTCACTCTCACACATACACACGCTGAATGCGTGTTCGTTCAACGAAATGTTCAATAGCTATATTACAGCCAATCTAAAAGCGTTACATTTATTTAATTTATAAGATTAGTAACACAGGGTGAAAAGATCCAATAAGAATGGACCATTTATTCCACAATTATAATATTGAATTAATTATTTATAAAATATATTTAATAAATCACTCTTCGCTTACGTATACACTAGCATAGGGAATATTTTATTTATAATCCACGTTAAGTTTTCAATACTTAAAAATATAGGCTACAGTATCTAGCGGTAATAAAGATCTGCAAACTATAATTGATTTTAACTAAATCTATTCCACTTCCGAGTTAGCTGCGTTAGGAAAACTAGGCTATTAACTATCTCTATAATTTGTTCATTTAGAGGTAAAGGTCGGAAGATTATTTAGCTTTCTACCTTAATATAACAACGCACGCAATATTATTATACCTAATAATTTATTTCTTATGGTGTTAATTTAACATTGTAAATTATACCGCTTAGGCTTCTAACTATTTTGCAAACTAATTTCGGGCTATTCTTGTATGAAATAAATACGTATAAGCATTGGTGCACTCCGATAATTAGCTTAGAGATTACGGAATAGAAAGGGAGTAACCTTTCCTGATTGCCTATTGTTCCAAATAGTATAAATCAATGAGAGGCTATAGTGTATTCGACTTTATTCGGTTAATGTACAGCGATGTTAAGGGAAAGAGAAAAACGAAGTAGACGCTGGATTAGTATTAAACAGTGTCCACGAGCATTGTCCGTATTGATTAAAATTTCGCGAATAGAAAATGGGACGAACCAGTCCGAGATTTCAATACGTATAAAGCTACAATTTCTTTCAATCTCTATAACAAGAAACACGAGATTAGAATAGAACTTGAGCGTGGATGCGTTGAATTCTCAGATTGATTATTTAATAATGAATGGCGCGTGCGACGAAGCACGAGGGATTTTGCAAATAAATATATTCGAACGCCTAAGATATTAAATTTAATTAATTAGAGTTAATTATAGACAAAGCTGGAAATGATTGGATTGTTCAAACCGAAAGTTTACCCCCAATTTCTAATATCCCCCGTTATAGCTTTATTAAAGAATTCAATACGAATGGAATGGAATCTTTCATAATATTATGAATTGATATTTGGAGAAATTTGTCGACATATAATTTATTTCAGCTTAATTTGGTAGTGGAATTAAAGGCGAGGGTTTACAAATAATCCATAGAAAATATACGCGTAACCTCGTTTTCTACCCGCTATCAAATCAAATTGATATGTACCGCAAATTCTCCGTCTGATCCGATTATACTTCTCCTATATTTGTAAGGCCTATCTGTATTACGATTCATTCATTAATTCAGAAGCAATAGAGTATAAGGCGTGGGAAAAAGAGATAGACGTTAGGGTCGTCATAAGGTAATTTTCTCTAATCGTTCTATTGCCTTATATCATACAGCTAGAGGACGGACGGAACAGTGACAGTCCCCCACACCCATTTATGGCTTAATTTATTCACGCTTCGGTTAAATTCGAGTTTATCTAAAATTGAGGGAACACGCATTATTTGTAAAGCTCCCGAAGGAATTACTAGTGGAATTACGTTATTAAATCGGCGTGTAGTTACTTACGAGACTTTATGGTCCGTGCGTGCAGTCAAACAAAAACAAATGAGACTGCTTATATATCATAATTTGTGTAAATTTGTAATATAAATAATGTATTGAATAATTAAGACACTCAATTTGTATGAATAATTGTCACGTGGCAAGTAATAGCCGTATTTAAGTTTAAAATTTATTCGTATATTTTACGAACTTAACTGGTAACAGAAGTCGATGAAACCCTCCTTTGAAGTCTATTACTCCCTCTTGTTTACCATTGGTTAGTCTCAAAAATCGCGATTAGTACGCCTCCTAACGGTAGATATTTTCGGAGCGGGAGTTCGTCCAGCGAATATCTCCGCAACCTCGGAGTTCGTCAACCAAGCGTCAACGTATGTGGAGAGAGAATTTCCCATTTTCCGTAGACACGGGGGTTTGAAGTAGGACCCCTCCGATCTCGTAAAATTGGGAATTTTACCCATACAGAGATTTTACCCATACAGAGAGGAGCGCTATATATGAAACATTAGAGTAGTAGACTTCAAAGGAGAGTTTCATCGGCTTCTGTTTAAACTTAGTACAGCGATATTTTTCCTACATAGCAACTTCTGATTGGTTTCAAACTAAACCCTAAATCAATCTTAAATATATAATAAAATCCTCTATTTTTTCTCATTTTGATTGAATTATTTGAATTTTTAAGGAAATGGATATTTTTTTCTTGAAAATTCAACACAGACGGTGAAAATCGGTACGGAAGTTCAATTATTGCATTTCATTTATTTTCTTAAAGCGCCAAGAGATACGTGTGAGAATAATCTTGGAAGAAACCTCAAATCCCAAAGAAGAACCGGAGCTATACTACACGAGAGATCTGGATTGCTCCATTTTCCGACCAGCTTAAGTTTTTGATAACTAACTAGGAATCTTAGTTACGAATTTCACGCGATTTATATACTATGGAATGAGATTGGACCTTAATCTAAGCAGAGATCAGAGCACATCCATCTCTAGAGATGATGGATTTCAGCGGCAGACTTAAGCCAGGAGCTCTGAGCTGCTGGCCCGAAAAAAATAACCTTTTGTGACGCTTAATACAGAGTTTGCGCCTGACTAACCTTTTAAGGGACGATTAAGTCTTTAATTATTGTTTATATTCGTGCGAAATATTGTATTGAAGTAGAAAAATTTAAGTAAGTAATTAAAAATTAATTATAATCAGGAATTAATATATAAATTAATTTAGAAGGAATATTTGACTTATTGGCTCTACTTTATTTCGAATTATAGCCCAAGGAAAGGTTCCACCCAACAAAACTTTATATCTTATTGCCTCTCTTGAATTGACGTTCCTCACGGGAGGTTGCCCTGGTTACGAGAACGGTTTCGCCTAAGGAAAATAAAGCACGCCTTTTATTTCCAACTCCCTCTCATATAGTATAGGGTAAGATTTGGCTAATCAAATTACCTTATATTAAGGATAAATTAACGAGAAATTGTTTTTATATTTCATACTACATTTAAAAAAAATTCTTGTTACCTTTTTAGAAAGATGATTAAAATTTCAATCCCAAAATATTTGGACACCAAATTAATTAATTTTCATATTGAAAACTTTGTCACTGACACTTGGAAATAATTTTCGCAATAATATCGAGAGAGTGGGGTTCAATGATTTCAATGTATCACCGTGAAAAGCTAAGAATAAAAAGAGTCCATTTTTTTCCGAGAAAGTTGTGAAAATATTCCGAACGAAAAGATAATAGCAGAGAGTATTTCTAGCACTGCCAAAGACTTATTGAATAAGGATTTATACAATAGCTAGCTTTTGTTTCCAAATTTTGCTTTTTCTCGCTAAGAAATAGCAAACCTACGCGATTTTTCCAAGCTTATCGGGTTAAGAATAATTAAAACAAAAGGTCGGGTCGGGAAATCCGGAATTTTTTTTTTACCCCGGCTTTATCAGAACAAAGAAATTAATACTTTTTATTCGTCAAAACTAGACTTAGATCAGAAGAAAGGCAACTTTGGAAGTTCGTATGTCACGAAGTTTCGGTAAATTTGACAAACTTTATCATATATATATATATATATATATATATATATTGTCATTAATTAAAATTAATGTTTCTAAAGGTAAATAAGATATTTTTCCCCTCTTCAAGAACAAATCAAATACTTAACGTGAAGAAAATGCATTCTCATAGAGAGAGAGAGAGGAATTTTCTAATAAAGTTTTATTAAGTACTATTTTGACTTACAATTTTATGATTATGGGTATTTTGGTAATGGCCAAAACTAATTCATAGTCGAACCGTACACTGAAATGTCTTTGCATTGAACGTAGAATACACAAAAACTAAAATAATTATTACGCAAGAATAAAAAAAATTTTAAAAACTTGAAATAAATTATTGGTCGTTTTCTATTGGCTAAATTTTATCGCAAACCATAGAACAATGAAAACCGGAGAGCAAAGTTACCACATCATTAAAATTTATGGAATGGAAACCCTGATTTCCAGCTTTTATTGTAAAAATATTTCCCAAATTTAAAAACTATTCAAACAAAAGACATTTTCAATTCTGTTTTTTGAAACCTTGAGGATGTTTTTCCTTCTCGTCTCTTTCTAAGAAACCTAACACCGACATCCATATGATCGTTTCATATTGACCATTTTCCCCAACCATTGAGTATGGAGTTTATTGTACAGCCAAGAGACAAAATCTCCCAAAATCCACTCTTTCGCCCCCTCTTATTTTTTTGATGCGAGAAAGGTTTATATTCATTCCCCCAAAGTTCCTATAAGCGTGGAATCTTTAAAACGTCATGACTATCGTATAAAATTGGCAATTTGAACCAAGATTGTTCCCGAACGAGTTAAAAAAACTTAGCGAAGCCAAAATGGGGTCTCAATTTGGAAGCGAGGTCGGATCTCGCAATTGGACCGAGTGAGTGTTTTTTCCCCCGTCCCTAAAGCAAATTGCGCCACTCCAAATCGATTCTGGTTCTACTCACGGTTTGCAATCTTGAAATAAGAGTTAATTTCAAATTGCAAACCAGAATTTTCCACGACAATTTATATCAGTTGTAGGTTGGAAACGAGTATATAGTTTTAAGAGAGTTAAAAAGAAAAGTCTTCTCGGTAGAAGCTTTTGTTCTTATTTCTAGAAAAGAAAAAAACCATGGCTTCTCTTTGACCCATTTCCGGGAGCAATTCTTAAGTAATTTAGTCAACCGCTTTAAATCAAAAAAAGGCCGAATTTCTCTCCTTTCATTGTACTGCTCCACTAAAAGATTTATTTTTATAAGACTACGTACGAAAAATTTGATATAATCACTTCGTGAAGATAATACGATAGAGAAAATGAATTTGAGATAATACAGTTAAAGTAGGGAAGAAAATGATACGCGGAGTTGCGCCGTTATAAAGGAAGATGCTACTATTATTTTATTTTACACGAAACTGCTTGACCGTGATGATGAAATTAAATTTATTATTAAAATAAATAAGTAATGAGACTGATACTGCATGGTTATCAAAATGTGGTGGTTAAATAAACCTTGTGGGAAGCTTTAGAACGTATTAAGTCCTATTTATTCTACATTTGGGTTGAAAAATGACCCCCCCCCCCAAAAAAAGGCCGATAGAGAAGCTAGTGCAAAATCCCGAAAATTTAACGTTAATTTGAAATTAATTAGTCCTAAATTATGGTTTAAATGGAAGGAATTAGACGTAAATTATGGTTTAATTTTAAGGAATTAGACGTAAATTATGGTTTAATTTTAAGGAATTAGACGTAAATTATGCTTTAATTTTAAGGAATTAGACGTAAATTATGGTTTAATTTTAAGGAATTAGACGTAAATTATGGTTTAATTTTAAGGAATTAGACGTAAATTATGGTTTAATTTTAAGGAATTAGACGTAAATTATGGTTTAATTTTAAGGAATTAGACGTAAATTATGGTTTAATTTTAAGGAATTAGACGTATTTTATGGTTTAATTGGAAGGAATTAGACGTAAATTATGGTTTAATTGGAAGGAATTAGACGTAAATTATGGTTTAATTGGAAGGAATTACTCCTAAATTATGGTTTAATTGGAAGGAATTACTCCTAAATTATGGTTTAATTGGAAGGAATTACTAAATATTGGTTTAATTGGAAGGAAGTCCTGAACTCGCGAGTTTCACACTCTACCCTTAAAGTTTCGCGATTATATAATTCTTTGATAAATAATTTTATCGATTTGTATAACTGCTGCCATCAATACATTTTTAAAAGCTATACTTAACACGTTTTAAATATCGACCATATAGAGAAAACACGCTGAAACGTCGATAACCCTTAGGGCCATCTACTCAAACAATGGGGTAAGTAAAAATCTACCAGAACAGGACTCTCGTTTCGATCGAAGTCCGTGAAGTTAAAACCCTAACTAGTAGAGGCGCCTAACGGTCAAAAATTAAATTCTAGATTTCATTTTCTTATTTTTATCCGCAAATGCTTGAAATTCTCTGATATTTTCTAGGTTTGTTTGAATCCTGATTGTAATTGTGATTTGGTTAAATAGCAGTAGAACTAACCAAAGTAGGAATAAGACTAATTAAAACCCTTTACTAATTAAGAAAGTTGTAATGTAATTCGGTTAAGGCAATGAATAAACCATTTTCTAATCTATCCGAGATGAAAAACAGTTACTAAGGGATTAACCAAAGATGGAATAAGGCTAACTAAAACCCCTTTAATATAAATGGTTTCGTTGGATGAATTGTTTATGGCAAATGAAGTTTCGTAAATCAGCTTGTGTAGATTAATTTACCTAATACATAAAAGTATTAATTAAAATTTAATATCTATACTTTTTTATCGTACTAGATGGTACCTTCCCTCAGACTAAATTTACTGGTCGAACTGAAATTATCGATTCCAGAGAATATAACTAACGCCATCTATCTACCCACATACAAAATCAATTAAATTATTTGTTACTTAATTTTAAACTGTAGTGAATAGGTACAGAAAAACCTTTTAAATATAAATGTTAATTAAGATTAGCAATAGAGATTTAACTCGAAAGATAATTTAAAAAAGTAACGTACGGTGATGCATAAAACGTAAGCCAACATCAAGGGGGTTAGGGTCGATATTCGTACGGTTATTTTATATCGATTTTGAGTTAAATATTAAAATATAAAAATATTTTTAAGCTTGATCAAAATCTTATCATCTAACTGTAGTTCATGATAGAACAAAGCTTAATAATGTACATAAAATTGTTACATATTTAGGCTTAGTAGGTGGCCTAGAACGTAAGCCAACTTCAAGGGGTTTGGATCGATATTTTCCCCATTAGTGTTTTATTTTATATTTTGAGTTTAACTATATATTAATATTGTAATACTTGCTTTTAAGTATGAACCTAATTTAAAATATTCATTTTAAAATTAATATTAAATATTAAAGACAACTAGATGGCGCTTTAAAAGTGCGGGTGAAATAATATCGATTGTGGATCGATTTTTCCCCTATAAGTGTCTTTAAACACTAATTATAATATCTACGTTTCGCGATTTGGATTTCGTCATTAGTAAAATAAACCTCATTAAAGTGTTGAATAATATCTTTCTTAAAACATTAAAATAAGCATTGCTAAATATTTAAAAACGACCCCAATTTTAACAACTCACTGGAAATTTGAAACCAGATCTACAAAAGTAGAAACAAAAATAGAAAAAAATTGGTCCTACCGTGTCGATGAGATTCAGAGTAACGTACATCAAAACATCACAACAAACAAAAAACCAATGTAGAACATCTGAGAAAAGTTACTCACCTATAAAAGAAACAAAAGAAAAAAAAAACATTAATTATAAATTTTCACCATAAAAACAAAAGAAAAACCATATTTAGATGAATTTTTCACCATAACTAAAATTTAATATTATAATTTTGCACTTTAATTGAAATTAAATATAATTCTTAATTAAAATTGATCGGGTACGGTTTAATTTCAATACCGGTAAGGTTATAATCTTTAATTTTTTTAAAATCAAGTATTTGAAGCTGTTTTGCATTAAATTTCTACTTTAATTGAGCAATAATTTGGCAATTGATTGAGTTTCAAATGATCGAAATGGCTTAAGGAAGATTAGATTAGGTTTTAACTCAACATCAGGTGATCCCCGATCATTTAAAAGTCGATCCCTTAATTTTACCTAAAGCTAAATAATAACAACACTTAATTTAAGTAATTAAAATATACATAAATATTCCATAAACCAAAAGTAGTAGGATTTAAATTTAAGACTAGTAATTGAATCCGAAGCATTATCACAATTCAAAAAAACACTTGTTTTGGTTCCCCAAAAAACTAAAATAAATAACAGACCTGTGAAAGTCGTACCGTTATTAATAAACTGAGTATCTTCAACGAAAACACCAGTACAAGTGGGATAAACCGTTTGCGTAATTTTAGAACCATTACCACCATCTTCGCGTCGATGTACATTCCCAACTTTCACCACAAATTTCATGCCACTTTTTAACACACCTTGGCCAAGACCTATTGGAGGGCAATTTCCCATTTCAAATACGTGCGCGATTCAAATCATTAATTCACGACATTGTACCGCGAAATAACATTGTACCGGTACTTTAAATTGGTAATTTTTACATAAATTATAATTTAGGAGGGAAATAAAAATTGGTTTAATGGGTTTTTCGGTTAAATCTGTTGGACTGGTATTTTTATGGTGTTTATAATTGGATGTATTTCCGTGGAGTGAAGGTCTTCTTTCGGTAAAAATGAGAATCAACAAGAGAGAGAAAGAGAGACAGCAGAAACGAGGTAAAATGCACGGGATAAAAGGTACAGGTACTATCGTATCGTCACTAAGCCGAAGTGGGAGGGGTTCCGAAAGAAAAATAAGGTTTAGTTCCCATTCTAATAAAGTTTAAAGAAAACCTGAACTCGTGTGAACTAAGGCGTACGATTCCAAGAATAGTCCTGGTCGATTTGCCGGAAATGGGGCCTTGTCTCATAGCCGCGCCGCCATCTTTTTGTAGTAACAGGTTGCCAGACTATCTCTAATTTTTTTTCCCACAAACCAAATTCAAGTTGTTAGTCCAACGCTTCCTATATGATAAAGTATAGGAGGCGTTGGTTAGTCTGTAGCTATTTTCACACTACAAAAAGATGGCGGACGATCACATGACAAAAAGTTTTCCCCGCCAAAATTTCCGCGAGGTTCTCTAGACTTCCGGTTTTGGAAATCGACCAGGACTATGGCGTCCCTCTCGACGGACACGCCTCTTTATCACGTGATTTTTACTAAAAGTGTTGAAGCAAAATTAGACCCAAAGACAGTTTCCATTCCTTAATCTATAATTTATTTCTATGGTGTGAACACGACTATTATCCATATGGTTGGGCTTTTTGAAACGCGCGGCGCGCTCGCTTAAAAGTGGGACAAAACTCTCGTTAGGCCTATATATCTAGCTGCCGCCCACTGCCGAGTCAACGAGGGACTTTCGTGGCTCGGCGCTGCTGGCTACAAATGAACGATTTTGTCAAGAGAGTCAGCTAATAAATACGATATTGTGTTCAAACGTATATGTAAGGACATCAGCTATAGGCCGCGCTGCGCTATAAAAACAAAATGAATAGTTCCTACACGCTTCTGGGGGAGAACGACCAATTTTTCATCAATTTATATTATGACGTGACAAATTGTCCCCGCGACCGAGTTTACACCACGAAGATAGAATACAATAGGAGAGCCACAAAATTTGACGACCCCCCTTTGTTAATAACTTTCTACATAGGACTAAAGTCGATGATAATATTGCTCCTAGACCAATCTGAAAAATATCAGTAAAGAGGGGGCCTAGAGTTTTGAAATTCAAGTAATTTTGGAAATAACCACGTAATTTACCGATAACTGCCAAGTAATTTACCGGTATTTACAAAAACATTGTATTGGAATTTGTGTTCTTTAAAATTTAAATGCAGAATTCTTCGATATCAACGCTTTAATTTTTGAATAGTTTCCCTGATATTTCCCAGATTTTGGACCACATTAAAATTCCCTGACTAAATTTTCTATGTTTGTACGAACAATTTAGAATAACAGACGAATCTTTAATAAGTGCGATTATATTGTTCTTGATAAATATTTGGAGGTTCTGTTAGAATTTGGAATTTATAATTAGCGTAGAAATTGATATTCAAGGCCAACCACCATTTCAAAGGGATTTGGGCAACATGGTTTAAACAATTTTAGAATATTAAACCAGCTAATAGGAAACTAATGTACAAGTTTACAAAGGCATGGCTTAAAGATATATTCAAGTCTAGCTTCTGGCACCCACAAAGTTACGTGACACCGGAATTTATCTATATTCCAAGAAACTAAATCATCGAAATGATGTTCAGCTCCACAACACTCTCGGATAAAAAACTCTGATTTGAGCATTGAATTAACCTAATTTATATTATAATGCAAAGTAGGAAAACCTTCATCCTCGACTTAGACAATTTCATCATCTCCCCGAGTCTTCACTCTATATTCAGATTCTAATTCTGAATACAAATTAGCTTCATTATATAATAGTATACGTGGAATATGGGTTGATGAAGCTATATTTGGGTTTTAGAGTTTAAAAGTAATCACCATTCACACTAAACCAAATTTTACCTTCAAGTCTGCGGCTTCCGTTACTAGGTTGGTTTACAGTTTCATCGATGTGATATTCAATTTGCGTCTTTGCAGCAGTCCGAACGGGCCTAACTTGAGTCTTTCACGGTTGTACAATGTTCCACTATGATTTTACTAATTATATTTAGACCACGTGATGTGGGGATAAATTTATTCCTATAAATTTGATCCTAGGATTAGTAGCCAAGGAGGTCTTATTATGTCCAAGGCTTAGTAGCTAAAGAGGTAAACTTGCAACGTGCATTTACTAACCAACAATGGATTAACGAATTATCCCTACTGTTTCGAAGAACGACGTTTTTCGTTAGGTAAATAATAACGTACTTTTTAATATTAATAAGACAACCTAAAATTGAAACTTTGGTCTAAACTAGCGGAGAAATTACAATAACATCCGATTAGAATTATACTCTTGCAGCCTTTAGCTTGAGCAGTCGACTGATTCAAGTCGACCTTAGGGTCAATGGGTTTGTACTCTCGGGGCTCATATTGCATTTAGGATGTGGCGCTATCTATGAGGAGAATAACAGACATTTTCACGTACTGCATGGCGCGAACTTCGAACTTATTTTAGCACATGAATGAAACGAACGTTTTCAATATTTTAAATTGAGGAAACTCAACTTGGTTTAAATCAATCAAAGAGAGCATACAAGATTGCCTCCTATGATTCTGTCTCGCTCAATGTAAGCGATCTTAGAGTATTTTAGTAATTTTATACCATATTAATTGGATTTTAAAGCAGGTACAATGAAAACCAATTAATCATTCAATAGCGGTAGACTTTATTCATGTTTTATTTGTTGAAAACTGAAGTTGGTAACATTTAAGAGGTGTTTCCGGTTCACTGAACAAACGATCAATATCCGGATTTCAGAACTTTGAACAGTTTTGGCAAATAAATTAAAATTAAGTCAACCATTCCAATTACGTATAATTGATAGCGTTAGAATTATATTACATATAATTAAACTGAATTAAGGATTCTATCTATAGTTCAAAGTAAGGCCACAAGGTGGAGACTTTGTTTGAATTTTTTTAAACAGAAGGGTGAATCCGATCGATGACGTTAAATCACGTTCTTTACGCCCCCTTTTAAGCATTAGATGCATAAATAAAATGGAGAGAGAGTTGATGGGTCAATAAGGGTCAATGACCGCATTGCTTTGTTTTATTTCTGGTTGGACACGAAAGAGGGGGAAGTTCATCAAAATATGACCGTCAAGAGCAGGAGACATTTAGGTGTAGGTCATCGTGACAACATGAATAAGTGCCGGTACTTCAAGGAAAAGTCTCATTACTCAAGAGATATTTTTGAAATATGGTAATTTCTAACCAAAATATGTTAATTTATAAAATTTATTATACCTTATTGATATGACTGCACATGGCGTGAAAATAAAAACAAGATATCCGCGTCACGTTGGAAGATTGATGACTTCCGGTATAATTAATCTTAATCTCTGATCGACCATATCATTTGAAATTATGCGTGCCTTATATTTAAATATATTTCATCTTAAAATTCATAGGTTTTTCCTGAATATCACAACGTATTTTCTTTGACAAACTCCAACATATTTTTGAAACGTTGTCAAAACCGAAATCTCTCTCCATATGCACGCACAATGTTTCTACAATTTGCAACGTAATTACGGTCGTTTATTGAAGCCAATAAAAATTGTAAAACTCAGATTATAAAATCTCCCTAACTTTTTAGACCAATTACAAAGGTTATCTGACCTTTCTCTTCCCTATAATCTTTCCCTTAAGCCTTTAAACAATTATAAAGTTCTAAATCCCAAATGTTTTCCCTCAAAATAAATTTTAATTAACTTTCAAAAATGGGAAGATATATATATATATACTTCCTATCTACTCATTCTTTCATCTTTTAGATATCAGCGCTCCTTGTTCTAGCCAATGGGGAGTTTCTAACAAAGACAATATACCATAAGACAATAATTGTAGATAGTGCAGTGTACAGTAGCGGACTCTAGGGCCCTTGATGTTAAGACTTTATTGGATTAAAGTATACTAATATTGATCTCGGCAAATGTTCGAGTTTCAGCTAGAAGCACGTATACTCTCGTATCATACTCTCTAAGTTCAGGCTAAACTAAATCATAGAGAAAAGGGACGTGTTGAAAATATTTATAGACCGTCCATTTATTTAAAGGCAATAGAGTTCAAATGCAGGAAGAGATAGATAAGGGTGGTAAAGATTATCATTCTCCCTACTTATCTATTGATAAGTAGGGAGTGCTTTTAAACTAGTAGACATCCTAGAACACTGTAACAACCTCAGAAGGGCTTTAATTCCCAAATAAAAACCGCTTTTCCCAATGATATTAATGACCGTTCTAAGGTTATAGCTGAGTATATATATATATATTGATTTATTACAAAAGAAAATTTCAAAAGTCTTAAAACCACATTAGAGAAGCGTTGGGGTGCAAGAGAGTATTGGCTGAAAACCAGCAACATTCATTGGATTAAGTTTTATCGATTATATAGGAGAACTTCCTAAATAAAGAAAATTCCATCTTGATTTTTCAGCAAACTCCACGCTAAGCTACCTTTAAATCAAACTAATCTAATTGTAGATATATAATGGGCTCTTATAACTGTGTAAGCTTGTACGCGCTGCTAATACCGAGTGAATATAGTTGTTGATTCGTTCTCGAATCAAAGAGGGCAGCTAGAGAACTGTTAAGAGCAAAAACCCCGAAAAACCCAAACCGATCGAACTCTATTACATAAGTTTTAGAAGGGGTGGGTTTGCAACAATATTAAAGGGAATGTCTCACGTAACCTAAATTATTCCCGATATATCTCACTAACAAGAACGCATTGAAAACTTATGAACGTGTAGATACAGCATTAACGATCATAAGCGTCCTCTAACGGCAAAGCGTGGCAAAAATCGTAACTAACAAAACCATGTGTCTGCCTATTCTCTATCCATGTTTTGCTAGTTTTGCCACTGTTTGCCTTTAGAGGACTCTTATGAACAACATATTTGATTAATAATCATTATCTATTAAGATAGATGTTCATAGTTAATTAGATTCGATCCTACTTCGGGTAATTCATAATCTAGGCCTTGTAGTTTCAAGGTAGGAGTTTAGGATTTGACAGTACTCTATCTAAATGACCGTTTAAAGATGGTCTTGCCCTTTAAAAAGTGCAGGGGATATTTAGAAGGGTTTTCTAATCGAAAAAAAAAGGTCGTTACGTTCCCATCATTTTTCATTGTTAAACATAAAAGCGGATAAACTGAAAAAGAAAATCAAAATAAAAATGTCTGATTGGATATGCCTATCTTACCACGAATAGCTCCTCCCCCGCCACTGCTGCTGCTTGTTGATTGGCTCTCTTCCGTTCCCCAGTCGCTATCTGCAATTTGTAAATAATCTCGGTTAAAAACTACACTGTTTAATTTGGTTTTGTAATTTAAATTCAATCGTGTCCTTCCCAATGTGTTGGTTTAATTAAATAATTAAAATATATAAATTAAAGGTTCGTGAGGGTCAAAAAATAAGGGGAGATTAATGGGGAAGTGGTTAAAAACTAATTAAAAATCTATTAAATGGCAAGATTTTAAGTCGTATATTTTATACATCAAATATAAAAATTATATTGTATAAATTAACGTCATTTAATTAAAGAAAATTAAGAAATTAATTTTAATATGAAAAACGTGTCTAAAAATTGCGAAAAGATTCTCGAATATGGTTTTAAACATGGTGATTTCGAAAATAAATGAAGCTTAATTTTAACTCATATTTAGGATTTAAGAACCGGATTAAGCAATTTTGCGCTCGGGATTAAGAAGATAAGGACCTCCTAATTTAAAAATAGAACTTCATCCCATGCTTGTTTCGCCCTCACTCAGTGGAAGGACCGTTAAAGCGACCGTTGCGCCACTGGGGCGAGTGCCCCTTTGCCCCCCTTTTTCTCCGGTCCCGAAAACAAGGAAGTAGGTTATGTACTTCGAGTAATAATACGCTTCTGTTGAAATTTATAGTGTCTGACCTTTCGATACAGCATGTTGTTCAAAATCAGCACTTAAATACCAAGTTCAATGCATCAGAAAGAAAAAAAATAAAATAAAAAACTCTGAAGAGATAATCGGCATATTTGCGTTTTTAGTGGCTAACCCATCTTTCAACAAAACTCCCTAGGTGTGCTAGAATATGAAAATCATTTCACTAGGAATAAGCCTATTTGCATAATTCATAAACATATTTTAGATAAGAGCTTGCAGTGTTTGTACAACCAACCATAATATGAAAATCATATATATTTTTTGCAACAAAAAACTACATTTTTTACTGTTAGGTTTAAGACCGTGTATTAATACGCTCCCAGCCTTCGTTATAGTTCAGTGAAGATTCGGGCCTAATGCATAAATCAATATCTCACTTATGACATTTTACTTAGTTCAGATTTAAAAAAAAAGGCAGTCAAGCGCCTTAAAATATATTTCCATAAGTAACTTGCGAATAATAAGTATTTTAGAATGAATTTAATCAAGAAGGATCAGACAAGGAGAGGAAAAGTGGGGCTGCGTTGAGTTAGAGAGAGAAGAGCCAACCTCCCACTCGAGTGGAAAGGGGGGATAGGAAATTCTCGAGGTAAACTGTTGTCACGTGGTCGCTACGCGTCTCTTATAGGATCCGTTTTACTCACGTGACAACAATTTATCACGAAGCATCTCTACCCCCGTCTGTCCCCCGTTCTCCCAGAGTGGGAGTTTAGGCCGACGCAGTAGGAACCGCGCCTTTCTCACTTTTCCTCTCCTTGTCTGATCCTTCTTGATTTAATTAGCTGCAAATTTCTCAGACATTTTAATGCGTATGAAAATGGAGTTAGGTTAGAGAGATTAAAAACAAATTTGTTAAAAAATAAACGAAGAGTTTTTACATTTTTTTTTATGTCTCTACTCTGGTAGATGGACTCATCGTATGATTCCCCAGGTTATCAACGTCATTAGAGACTAAGACGTATGATAATGGCACTTTTTGGAGAAAGTTCGGAGTTGGGAGGGAAGACAATATAGCCAAGCGCGGCCCGCTCAAATTCCAGCCCTCTCTCCCGACTCAAAATCACTTTGCTGATAGTATTAAGCTACGTGATAAACTTTTGGTCTTAGTTGACATATTGATCGAGATCCCAGTTACAAATTATAGTCAAAAATATCAATTACAAAATATATTTTAACTCCGAACTTTTAAGTCAAAAATATTTCGTAATAATCCTCCCTGGAGAGATGTAAAATTTTCTTAAAATCAAAAGTGTAGTTTTTGAAAAGTTTTGATTATCTTTTCTCATTCTACGGGGGGAGAGTCACAACCTTTAGTTTACATTGTCTCCGCTAGAGGCGCTACGATGAGATAAACGCTAAGTAAGCTTACTAGAATGGCCCAAGGAGGCTGTCAAAAATATTTCAAAGACAAAGACAGAAAAGGCTAGGGGTTAAAATGGATAGAATTTTATCCGATATATATAAGTATAATTAATCAATGGAGCTTACGCTTCCCTCCTCCTACAGCCCTACTATTTAAAGTTTCATTACTGCAGAAAGAATCAGTCTTAGATTACAATAGAGAGAAAGACTAGGCCCCTCGATCTGACGTAATTCACTTACTGAGAGATAATACGGAGCTAAGCGTTAATTTCATTTTTGTATATAAAGAAATTTCAGGCTGGTTCTATAAAGCCTTAAAATTGGTTTACGCGCCAACAAGATAGAATACAGAGAAAGGACAGAGTAAAAGGATAAATTGGCATCTTTCCAAGAAACTAATATGGAATTTTTGATCCATAAACGAGGGCCAAGGCTTATAAAGGGAGCCTGAATACGCAAATCAAGGAATTTGTATTGGATTCTTCATTCTCTTAATTAAACCAGGTCCGATTCGTAATTGGTATACGTGTTTCAGTAACAGATGTCTCGATATTTAATTAAATTAAAAATGAATAAGAGTATCGTGAGTTCAAACTGGTTTGTCTTTTATGGTCAAGACGTTTGTCAGTTTGTAGTTAGGGTTAGCAACTAGCTGTCAAAAACTCGTTTTGAATTAGGCTTAACAACTATTTTACACACTCGTTTTGAATTAGGCTTAACAACTATTTTACACACTCGTTTTGAATTAGGCTTAACAACTGTTTTACAAACTCGTTTTGAATTAGGCTTAACAACAGTTTTGCAAAGTCGTTTTGAATTAGGCTTAACAACTGTTTTGCAAAGTCGTTTTGAATTAGGCTTAACAACTGTTTCATAACAAGTTTCATACGTGTATAAGGCTTAGCAACTGTTCTTCAAACACGTTTCAAGTAAGGATTAGCAACTGTTCTTCAAACACGTTTCATGTAAGACTTAGCAACTGTTCTTCAAACACGTTTCATATAAGGCTTAGCAACTGTTCTACAAACACGTTTCATATAAGGCTTAGCAACTGTTCTACAAACACGTTTCATATAAGGCTTAGCAACTGTTCTACAAACACGTTTCATATAAGGCTTAGCAACTGTTCTACAAACACTTTTCATATAAGGCCTAGTAACTTTCACATAAACTAGATTTAAATTAAATCAACTAATACATAAATTAAAATAAGGTTTTGATATTTTGCTTATTCAATAATATTGTCGAAATTGGATTTAATAACTGCTTCTTCAATAAAGCCTTTGAATTAGGTTTAAAATAAATCAATTGTGCCCTCCCTTGAAAATCCAATTTTGAAAAAGGTGAATATATCCAAAAGCAGACAGAAAGAGAACAAACCACTTGATCTTTGATTAAAGCCCGGTAAAATGTATGAGCGTGTTTTCGTTTCGGAAAATTTGAGTTTATTGGCATATAGCACGCAATTATTAGAATTTTTTAATCCGTAGATTTATCTTTAACGAGTACTGAACTCATAAATATTAAATGAAAATAAATTATATATATTGTTCCTTTTCCAGAAGTGGTTAAAGAACTTTAAAAAACTAATTATATTATAATCAATTACAATTAAAGCCCGTGATCCATATGCAATTACAATTAAAGCTTAATCCACAGGCAATTACAATTAAAGCTTAATCCACAGGCAATTACAATTAAAGCTTAATCCACAGGCAATTACAATTAAAGCTTAATCCACAGGCAATTACAATTAAAGCCTAATCCACAGGCAATTACAAATAAAGCCTAATGCGCATGCAATTACAAATAAAGCCTAATCCACATGCAATTACAAATAAAGCCTAATCCACGTGCAATTACAATTAAAGCCTAATCCACATGCAATTACAATTAAAGCCTAATCCACATGCAATTACAATTAAAGCCTAATCCACATGCAATTACAAATAAAGCCTAATCCACATGCAATTACAATTAAAGCCTAATCCACATGCAATTACAATTACAATTAAAGCCTAATCCACATGCAATTACAATTACAATTAAAGCCTAATCCGCATGCAATTACAATTAAAGCCTAATCCACATGCAATTACAATTAAAGCCTAATCCACATGCAATTACAATTAAAGCCTAATCCACATGCAATTACAATTAAAGCCTAATCCACATGCAATTACAATTAAAGCCTAATCCACATGCAATTACAATTAAAGCCTAATCCACATGCAATTACAATTAAAGTCTAAACCATTACAATTTGTCTAATCCATATTATAATAGTAGATAAACATAATCCATATAATTATAATTGAATTAACCATAACTAAAACTAACATCATACATAACTAAAGCATAATCCATTTAACTCTCGTACTGAAGGTACTCAATGATTGTACTAGAATTAGAACAAAAATGTAGGATATTAATTTCCCTAAACAAATACCAAAAAAGATTAAGGAATGAATTCTTAATATGACGAATAATAAACAAACAATCACGTTTGCTTCCGAACGACAATCTCTCTCTGCGTGGTTCGAATACTAATTTCGAATCGTTTTTGACTAAATAAAGAATGTCTCTTCACGTTGTTAACCTCCCATAACCCGATGGGAGAAGAAAAACAAAGAGAGAAATCCTTTTTTCACTCCATCGGCTAAATTTCAAACTCTCCATGGATCCTTGTTAAGCCTAATTGGGCTTAAGTTTCATTTCGAAGAATTTTACCCTTCCCTAAAATTACCGCATATACAGCTGAAAAATAAGACCTCTTATCTTTCCTAATCTTAAGTGTAGGCGGAAACTGGACCGGAAGTGGACTATACAAATGCATTCTCTCTGCATTAGAATTAAAACAATTTACTCTTGTTCTAAGTTAATATACTTTGTAATTTCTTTGTACCGTACCAAAAATCAATAGAAAAACAAACTCTAGGACAAGACCAGGCTTCCTGCCTTTTTTCGTAACCAACACGTTTCTAAAGACAAACAATATCATGCAATTTTAAGCAAAAGTATGTTTTTCGGAACCCCGTTGGAGACTGTGGCGCCATCTAACAAAAGAAATAAGATTTTTCCCAAGTAAAATTTTGATTGGCTGGTATCCCTTTTCCACATACAAGCTGGGAAATTTAAATAAGTTGGCTGGGTGAGGTGTAAACCACTGCCTTTATAAAGGTATGGGCTTTCTTATTACTGTTCTTAACATTATGTATTAATCCGCCTCAGTTTCCGCTATTCTTTTCAAAAGCCTCGTGAACAAAAAAAGTAGAAGATAACTCTTACGTTTGCTCTATAAATTAGCTTTTGTTTGGGGAGAAATTTGGTCTTTTCCTTGACGCGAAGAGACAGCTTGCTTTTAATTGGACTAATTTACAACGTCAGAATCTAAAGGAACTCCCAGGAAACTTGCTCTATATATTTCCGTTCAAGAGGAGTGGGATTAATGAGAAAGGTTGAGGCGGAGTGATACGTAATATGAAACATTAATGAGAAAAATGTAGACGGTGCTAACTCCTCTTGAACAAGAGTATAATTTATTTCGCTAAATTAGATTGCCCTTAAATTCAATCTGAAAGATTTAAAAGGTTAAACTCGTATAATTAACAAAATTAATTTTAAACCCTTTAGGCCGGAACATAAAAAAGGGTTTAAATATTTGCTTATTTAAATTAGAGTATTTGTAGAATATCAATTAATATTAAACAAAATAAAATAAATTGTAAGGTTATTTCTAAAAAATTTCGTATCTATCTGGAGGAATAGCTACGATCATAATTAGGCTTTCGTAATGAAAAGTAATTGGTAATTAAAATTGTAATAGATTATACCTTGAGTTCTAAAATTGTCGGTAATTAACCGGTACTCGCAAAAAGGTTTAAGTATTTGAATTTCTGTTATTATAAATGTGGAATTTCCCGAAATTTCTCTTTCTTTCAAATTTCTTATTTCTGACTAAATAACCCCGAAACTCGTGAAAAATTAAAATATTTTCATGATATTCTTGACAATTTGACTTTAAATTGATAGTGCAAAGTGACCTCGACATGAAAAATGTAATAAATATGTCCTTAACGACGCCAAATACGATAAACAATTAAAAATAACTCTTAGACGATTTCAAATGATAAACTTTCACTTCTCTTAGCAATTTGTTCAGTTAAAAAATTCAAAAAATTGAATTATAAATTATCAAGTAATTTTACCGGAACAAAACGTAAATTACCATCACCCTCGTAATTTACCAGGATAAATTAATGATTTAGAACTTTAAACACCTTAAATTAAACTATATTTCGTGCAAAATTAATCAATTTAAAATTAAAACTTAACGGATAAATTTCCCAATATATTAATATATATCAACTTACTTGTTTTATACATGATTTAATCCTTAATTGGTTTAATTACCGATAAACGAGAACGTTTCACGATATAGCGAAATATTTTACCGACACTCCGAAGTCACTCACGTTTCTCTTTTTCAAAAAAAATCCGAACAAAAACTCGTAGCAATCACCAAAAACGTTTACACGATCAAAAAATCAATTTTTGATGTTATTTCATTTTTTTCCATTTCATATATATTTTGTCAGCCACAATTTTTTCTCTATAGAAGCAACAATAGAAAAATATTAAATTTTCACAATATCGTTGCAAGTTGTTTTTTCTTCTCACAATGTCCTTAATGTACCAGTAAGTTTTCAAACGAAATAAAATATAATATGAATGAAATATTTTTTATCTATAATAAAAAATACTCCTTTAAACTAGAACCATTCTTTAACTAAAAAATAACGGATGAAAAGTTATTAAAATTAATAAAAATTATTACAAATAAACCAAAATTTAATTAATTTAATGGAAATATATTAATTTAGCATTCTCTCTAACTAAAATTGATTAAATATTATACTTGAATTAAACTTAACGCACCTTGAAACAAATCGATTTGATTCCTCGGTGGTATAATAAAAACAATTAACGCGAAATTAACGAAAAGTAACCTATCTTACTTTCCAATATCCCTTTTTAACCACAAAAATTAAAACTTATTTTTTATTTATTATTATTTACCGACCGGAACTAAAGAATTGTAATTGATAATTGAAGAAAGCTTACGTTATACACGCGAAAATAAAAGATATAATAAAAAAAAGCCCTTAGGAAACGCGTCTAAACTCATTTAAAGCCCTAAGTAGTGAGGAACCCGATTGGATGTCGTCTTCCTTTCGGAAGAAACCCTGTTCCAAATACAAAAGCTTTAACACGGCACCGATGCACAGCTTTTCGCCGGTCGCCCGTCTAGGGCTTCCCATCTCCATCCTCCCCATCCCTATCTGACTCTGCAGAGCCTTAGAGAATCCCGAGCGTTGCTATAGTAACCACGATGTGATGAGGAAGAAAGAGTATACGGATATATCCCACGTTAAATGTGCAGCGACTATCAATGTAGGCTACCGGTTATCTCTAAGATATTTCAACTTAGAAAAAAAGAGAGCTCTTATCTTTCTTCGTATTGAATTATTAAGAGATGAAATGATCTATCCCATCTTTAGATTGCATTACGTACAAAGCTAGGAGGTTCTAAAAATACGATTAAACTAGACTTTTCTGATATAAATTTTTTAGTTTAATATCTGCTGCAAACTAAATATGAAATGAATTATATATTCATCAAATTTCGCTGTTTGAGGTTTCTTATTGTATACAAAGTTATAGGCATCTTATTGTTGGATTATTTGAATAAAAAAGGGAAGATTAGTTTTGTATGTGCTGCAAACTCAAAGTGAAATAGTCTAGAGTTAGCCTAAAGACGGGGAGGGAAGTGTGGGAGAAACTTCGACCGGATAAAGATGGGGAAATTTAGGATGGACGCAGATTCCCTCTCCAACCTCTCGCGCTTCTTGCATCATCTCTAGTGTCTGTTCAGCGTTTTTGTGGCAATAAGGGACAAATCTGGGGACTTAGTAAATTTTACCTAATCTACCAATATAATTTCATTGCTTGAAATATGTTAAACAGACTGATATGATGGATATTGTATGGTTCTAATCATAGTATGGTTTAGAATCAGCGCGTATTAGAAGGAGATATATTTTTTTCTAAGAAACAAAATTATAGATATGGAAACCTAAGGTTTCATATGATGCTGCAATCAAAAGCTTATTAGATTGGGGAAAATACCTTCTGAGTAATGCTAAAAGTTAATTGTTTACTACTCTTCTTATTAATTAGCTAAACAGTCGTTTATAGGCAACGCACCGGAACCCCAACAAAGCCAGTTAATTTGGAGTAATTTGTTACAGGAAAATATTGTTAGCCAATGATATACATTATACCCAGGAAGAGATATTAAAAACTATCATTTCTGGAGGTAATAATGGGCGCATTCTCTAAAACATTGCGTCAAAAGGAAAAAAAAGGTTTCAGGTACACCCTGGAAGATTCTACCGACTACAATATTGAATACCACAGCTGCTGATCTTAATAAATGATGCGTAACTTATGGTAAAGCCACGCTAAAAGGAGTAATTTTATTTTGTAAGAAGGTATTGTAATTAAGATCCTGAATAAGCGGACCAACCTATAGAAAAAGTGTGAAAATTAGAGCCAGCTAGATTACAATAAACTGAATCCCATGAGAGCGATTGGTTTATTTTCACCACCAAATTAACTGGGGAACAAATTAATTCTTACTTTTCTTAAAACTTGCAAAATAGAAAAGCTAACAATACCCGGAAGTTGGTCATGCAGACTTTCCTTACACAACTAAAACATTAAAGAGATGCGTATCTCGTTCTGTTAACCAAGTGTTAACTGAAAGATCGGTTCTACCCCGATTCGCCCAAAACATTTGGCCCAATTCCCATTTCGCCCAATCCCAACTGGCCCAATCCCAACTGGCCCAATTCCCAATCAGCCCAATTTATTAGGCCCAATTCCCAATCAGCCCAATTTATTCTTATTTCGCCCAATCCACACCCAAGGCATATGCGAACAAAATCCTCTTGATCGGTTCCTTCGTCCTGTTGAATTATTTCTACCTAACCTAACCTAACCCAACCTAACAATTTTAGGCGAAACGGGAAAAGGAATTTTAGGTTGAGCGAAATGGGAATAGATAATTCTTTACTAACTTTTAAAACGATTGGGCGAATTGGGACAAGGAAATTTTGGTTTGGGCGAATTGAGAATCGATAATTTTGGGCCAAATGATAATACGTTTGGGTGAAGTAGGATTGGGCGAAATGGGAATAGATAATTTTGGGCGAAATATTTGGGCGAAATGGGAACAAACCGAAAGATCTATTCTCGTTCTCTTAACCAAGTTTTAACTATAAGATCTTATCTTGACTCTGTTAACCAAGCGTTAACTGAATGATTTCCAATAAATTTTTATATTTATCACTTCCAGTATCGATAACTGCACAAGGTGATTTACAAAAGGATAAATTCGATATAAAATGTACTGATAAAAAAGGCCGGCATGAACAAATTGAAACTTTATATATATTCTTGAAGAAATCAGATCTAGATCAAACAAGCTCTCTTTCTATATCGGTTTGAATTGGGAATTGTATATGTAAGAGAGAGAATTGGTAAACAAAGTTTCTACGATCCAATTCCAGGATAAATTCTATTCCATCTCGATTTGTGTGAGCGCGCGAACAAAGTTTCATGTTCACTTAATTTCCGAACAAACAAATAAACAATCCAAAGGAAAATTGTGAAAATAAAAAATTTACTCAAGCAGTGGAAAATTGAATTTTGAATTAATTTACTTTTCAAAGGGATTTATTTTGATAACAGCCAATCATGCTGGTCTAGGTTGTTATAATTTTAAATTTATAAATTTGCTTTTGGTTCAATTTATGTTTAATTGTAGGTGTAATTGAGAAACTAAAATGTTTTTAATTGCTCTAATAATCAAACATTTAATTTAAAATGTACGTCCGTTCTAACTTTTTCCAGAATATTCTAGAAGGTTCCAGAAAAGTTTGGAAAGGTCTAGAAAATTCTGGAAAGGTCTAGAAAATTTTGGAAAATTCTAGAAAAGTCTAGAAAAAAAAAAAAAAAAAAATCAATAAAATTCTGGAAAGATCTGGAAAATATATATTCATGAATTTTCAACTTCAAATTTTATATGTCCAGTGATTTTTAAATCTTTTTGTTATCGCCTATTTTTAATTATTATTTCTTCATTTCGCAGTGTTTTGATTAATAATTTTTCTTCATTTCATCATATATATGGGCAGAGGAATATAATAACCCCCTTCGGGGGGAAGTATGAAAGCCCCTATACTACCAATGCTAAAAATCACGAACAACAAGAGCCCGCTGCTGACTATCTAGGCCACTAGCTCGCGCTGGACTTCTCAATGTCGCTACTCTAGTAAATGGTCTTTGTATAAACAAGACGGCTCGATTTGTGTTTAGAACTTCCTGTCTCAGGAGTCGGGCTGTCTGTTAAAACGGAGTCGAAGGTTGACTTCAGCTCGCGAGTTCCGGAAGTGTGCGTAGGGAAAATTTAGTGAGGTTCAAAATGGTGTAACTATTTTTTGGGAGTAAAGCGGTGTGTCGATCCGCCGCGATTTACGCCGGGCACTTGTTGTTCGTCGATTTTGCCTACCTTTCATACTTCCCCCCGAAGGGGGTTATTATATACCTCTGATATGGGTTATTTTCAATGGTTGAATTAATATTCCCCAGTCATCTGATTGGTTCGATTTTATATTAATTTAAATTAATTTAAACATATCAAAGTTTACGCGTGTTTAAACCTTTTTCTGCTGTTGTAGCTACTATTTTCAGCATTAAATACCTCAAAAATATAAAATCCTCACACACTGCCTACAGGGTATCAAACTAAAGCAAACAAAAACCCTTCAAATTTCCAAAAAAAAATCCATTTTTTTTATTCGAGTGACGGAGTGGTAAGACAAAATAAGTATCATAGGTATATCTACATCCCCCATGGTGATATTTATGAAGGCGCCAATTAAATGTCCTTACCATATGTTACCGCGAAGTTAAAATGAAAAACTTCACCTCCAAACTTTAAAGTACAGGTCTCACGATAAATTTTTGACATTTTTATTTTGAAGTTTCATAAGATTGCGTCAACCCAGAAGAATAAAATTTTGATTAAGCCGTTTTAAAAGTACGATAAAGCTAAAACTATAATCCGTATGCAATCGAAACTTAAGTCTAGAGCCCACTTGATAAAAAAAAAAAAAAACGACCTTATTCGCGGCGTATCAGTGCGTTAGAATTAAATATTTTTCACAAGGAATTTTTATTAGTCAGGTGAAAATGAGCAAATATTCGACAATTGGGGCAAGCCCAGCTCTTTGAACATGTTTTATATCGTAGATATATGAAGGTGGTATGGATCGAGTAATATTTAATATATATAGATATATTTTTTGGCCTATATGTTCCAAATAAAAAGAAAATGTCAATTTTAAAAGTTATATAACCATTTCTAAATTACTAATTCTCTTAATTAATGTCCAATTTTGTCGCGCACGGGCACATTTTTGAATTTAATAAAATAGGAACATTAACGAGAACTTTCCTTTAAGAAAAAATAAAAAATGGAATTTAAAAAAAAAAAAAAAAAAAAAAAAAAATCTTTTCCTGCCAAAACCACACATGGAAGATTTTTTGCACTCGCGCTAGTGCCTTTCCTTCAAAAACCCGAAGACTCGACTCGGTGATGGAAAAGTAAAATATTATCCAACTAACGGCTTAAAAAAAAAAGCTAAGCTGGCATACAGTGAAAAGACTAGCTTGCCCTGGAGTAGCTATATATAAATGGGTGGGCGAACACATAATAGGGTGGGCAGGAAAAAAGGAGCAAAATCATAACAACTTTATGAAATGAAAAGGGATAAAACCTTTCGAGTTCATCTCATATACAAGATACTCTACTATTAATGCAACAGGACTAAGAAAAAAATGGTAATGACGTCATTGCGTGTAAAAAGCTCTTTTTTCCATTAATTCTCTTTGAAAGGCGGATATTTAAGGGGATTTTTTTTAGAAATATAATTTAATACCTTCTTCAGACGAGGCGTAATTAGCCGTAGTTTAATCAGATTTAAACTGATTAAGCCTTTTCAGTTCAATAAACCTCGGTTAATTGTGATTAAACCGGCTAGTTACGCTTCGTCTGAAAAGAGTATTAGCCTCAAATTTCATACACTAAAATAATTCTAACTTAATTATAGTTTATATTTAAACTAAGGTCGAAAAATTTATCAGAATTTGAATCTATTTTCAAAATTTGCACCCAAAATTCTAAATATAAAAATATTTCTATAGTTTTTGGGCAAAATTTTAGTAAATAATTCAAATTCTGAAGATTTTGTTTCGGTTTCCATTTCAATGCATACATTTATTTAAATCGCTATTAAATGTTGTTATATAACTGACTAAAAAAGACGAGATATGATTGGCTCGCATATACTTCTCACAGAGTATGGAATTGAAAATGGTGGTAGACATGATGGGAATTTAAAAGTATTTAAATACCTTTTTTTTCGCAATTTAGATTCATAAATTTTAGCAGAAGTAGATGAAACCCTCCTATGAAGTCTACTACTCTAATGTTCGATATAGCGCTCCTCTCTGTATGGGTAAAATTCTCAATTTTACGAGATCGGAGGGGTCCTACTTCATACCCCCCTGTCTACGTAAAATTGGAAATTCTCTCTCTTCACAAACGACGACGTTTTATTGACGAACTCCGAGGCTGCTAGAGATATTCGCTCGACGAACTCCCGCTCCGAAAATATCTACCATTAGGAGGCGTACGAATCGCGCTTTTTGAAACTAACCCATACAGAGAGGGGTAGACAAGACCAGGGAGTAATAGACTTCTAAGGAGGGTTTCATCGGCTTCTGATTTTAGTAAATAAACTTTTGGATTTAATTAAGAAATTTAAAATTTAAGTAATCGCTTTTTTGAACTACATTTCCATCATGCTACCTTTAAACCATACACTGACGTCATTCCATGAAACGAACCATAGCAAAAAAACAAAATAAAAACGAGACGTAATCTTCCGAGTCAGAGCTTTCCAGAGTTCAGCATCTCTTCTTTGGTAATATGGCGTGACAACAGAAAATTGGGAGCAAAAACTTTCGAGGGATGAAAAAGACAGGCTGTATAGGGCAGAGGTGAGACTTTAACCCCCGAGTCTCCAAGCCGGACTCGATATCAAGGATATCCAGCCGGTCAAATTCCTTTCCAGAATATATCCACGGAGCTACACGGATTGCCTATCTCTACACCAATAACCACTTCGAACAGATACGGGCTACTTTCATTTCAAACGAGTTGAACATTGAGTAACCATACGCAGTTACTTCGACAGATATACGTTAATTCAAAGAGTAATCATCTCGTAACCGGAATGAGTACAGATTCCTGGGGTAATCAGTTACAAACGTTGGTAAGCATCGATATTACCATTGTAAGATACGATTTTCTACTTGAATTGTGGTTCATTTCTAGGTTGTATTTTAGTATATAGTGATTGAGATCGAAATGGCTATAGTTTCCGAAAGAATGTTATATATAGACACCTAAGCCTTTTTACTTTTACATGTACTTATGGAGGTCCTTATAAGCGTAAACAATAACAGTTCGCAAAAATACTCTCGTCGTTATCGACCTTTAACATCGTGTATTAATCCGCCCATTTATTTTTCTATTCCGCAAACATATCTTGGTATATAAAACAAAATTGTCTCGCTTCTAGAAACAACTTGCGCTCTTATTTTTTTGTCTGGTTGTTAGTATACGTCTACTTTCATTTTTCTGGACATTTATAAGTAATCTAACAGGCGAGATGGTTGGGCAAAATCTAAACGGACGAGACTATATCAAACCAAAAGAAAGTATGAAAGAAATAAAAACAAAATAGAAAAGATCCTGTGAATTTACGTGTCATTGACCACAGAAAATATCGTTATAAGGTATAATTATACCTTATAACCATGGCATTTTTTTATAAATTATCCTTCAAAGAAAGGTCTCAAGAAAATTAAGGCTGTCACTGTGAAGTTAACAAAGCAATGTTATATATTTTAACCAGTCAATTTGAACTTTGAACTAGCTTGTTTTTCAGATCTTATTTTTGGCTCCCTTTCAATACATATCTGCTCGGAAATTTGCATCTTTAAACTGCTCTCCCTTATGCACAAAGCCTACCTCTTATATTTATTTTGAGCCCCTCCAAAGGGGGTATGAAACCCACTGAATCAGACCTGTAAAAGGGGATGATGAGCTCATGCGCAGTGACGGCGATGTTTCATCTCCCTTTGCTTATCTGATTCTCTGATTTGCCTATCACATTGATATGACAATTGAAATTAAACATTTTGTTAACAGAAACGACATTAAATAATTTATTTACGAGACGTTTCGAGCCTATGTCAAATATTTCTTAAATAATCTTTTGTTAAACGAAATTTAGACCTTGGCTCAAGATAGGCGGAATTGGCTAAAGGTGCTTTTGCAATCTTCATATATAACATAACTAGACCAAAAACAAAATTCCCAATTATATTAAAAGCCCCCCAGAAAACCAGTATATTATTATATTACTTTTCATGGATAAACAGACCATTCGAGGAAAAAAAAAAAAAATTCATGCTCTGAGATTGAGTAATACATATGAGAAAGTAAAGAAATTGCCTAAGAATGATATTCTCCAGAAATGGAATCATATTTGTACTTTTGTTCGATGTTTGTGTTGCAACGTAGTCAAAGTTAACACGGAATAATACACAATATTAATCTTCATTGTCGTAAAAGTAGTTTTTCAACAATCTTAGCGTACGACCAACCTTAAGAATGAAAATGAAAGAGAGAGAGTTGTGAGATCTTTAGGAGAAGTAGGTGGGAAGATTTTAAGCCGACGTCTAAGAATCCATTATTAGCCGTTTTATCTTGAAACTGCAGAAGCATGAGAAGAACGCTAGACGTTTGCGCCGCGAAAAAAGGCGGGAAAAACGCGCCAAAGAAAAACCGAAAAAGATTTCGAGAGAGCAAGCTCTGGTTATATACATTCTAACGAGCCTTTTGGTACCTAGTATACAGCCAAAGAAGACGCCAGAAAGCTTAATTTGGTACGAAAAAGGACCCATACTCAACTGTTGTCTAACGAACTATTTTTTTATCAATTAGGAATGTTTAATATTACGTATTAATCCGCGTAGTGTTTGGCTACATTGCAAATTGATCCAAATATTGATTATTAAGTCAATATCAGTTTGAAATTTCTTATACGGCGGAGGGATACTTATATGTTAAATACATTAGAAGAAAAATAGTCCCTAGAATTAAAGTCTTCCTATCCAAAAATCGACTATTGTATATAAATTTCAAAGTCTCGCCTATATAGTTTCAATCATTAGATTAGTTTAAAACTAAAGCACTAGTGACCTGATTTTCAATTTGTAGAGTTGATTCGCACACTATTGAACTTCATATTATAGGTGTTATAGTCACAATAATCTAAATTATATAATTCTCTAGGTATACGTCTGTCCGTGTGGATCGTTAAAATGTATAGTTAGATTCGCTTTGATAAACTTCGTTGCAAACTCCGGTTGAATTTGATTCAGAGTGTAAAGATTGATCTACTATGACGTCACGCTTATTTAAGATTAATTACTTTCACATTATTTAAGAAATTTGAAAACGCAATTTAAACCATTTAGAATATGAACATCAAATTTTCAAGGTAATCTTCTATTTTAATAAAGAATCTCCCGCGATTGACACCAAAATTTAATAATTTGGCCCTTTTGAAATGGTTTAAAATGGTTTTAAATAGTTTCAACGCAGTTTTTGACAGGTTTAATTTTAATTATATGTCTTAAAAAGAAAAGTTTATGGGTCCTAAACTAATAATTTACAAAATAATGGAAGTTGTTCTTGGATTCCTGAAACAAGATTTATAACGTCACTATTTCTTTAAAGTTCGTCCCTAAGACTCGCTATACTTAGTATTTTATCGGAATCAACCCGAGTATTTATCAGAAACAAACCTAACCTCGCCTCTTATATTCCAAGAAACCAAGTTACAGAGTACATATAGCTTAAACTGCGCTGTAATCTCCAAATGATCGTGGATATATGGATCTATACCCGCAGTTACTTCCTGCATGCCACACCAGCCAATTCTTAATCCCTTAAGTTTCTCGGCTGTCGAGGATTTTTCCCATTAAAGAGGAGAATTTTACGACCTTTCTTTTATATAAAGTTCGTCTCAACCTCAAAGTTCTACGCGAATTAAAATTCTTTCCACGTTAGTTTAAATATAAAGGACAGAACTACTTTTAATCCTCTTTCACATAATGTATTAAACCGCCATATGTTCCACTAGTATGTAAATTGGGTTTGAATTTCAATATATTCAATGTGAGCTAATTGCACATTCTAACTGAATTATGGCTAGTTAATAACAATGTTAGAATGATTAAATTTTTACATCAATGTCTATATAATCCCGCGAGCTATTTAGGGAAATTTCAAGACTGCAATCCTTTTACGAAAGGGTGAGTATATTTAAAATAGAAAATCAGTCGGAGTTTTCAATACGTAACTAGGTTTCAATCTTAGTAGTAATAGGTTTGTAAGTATTGAAACCCCAAACTGATTCAATTTAGTTCTTTCATTCAATCTTAGAAAACGCAATATTTTAATTGAAAGTTTAATATTATTCGGAAAAGAATGTCCTTACTAAGATTGCGACAATATTTACGTAATCTATACGTGAAACGTGTTTGAATAAAGTATAAAGAGATTGGAAGCGGAGATGTTCCGAAACGTAGTCGTTTTAAACGCGTGCCATTCTACCTTTGGCTTCATTAACCGACTATAATAAAAATGAATGTAATTTATCGAAGTAACGATTTTATAGGGTTTTTTCTCACCATTTTATATTCTAGTCCATTATTTTAAAAGAGTTAAAGAGTCAATTAAGCTTTGGCTAAAAAAACATCTTGTGTAATGTGTTACGGTAGCCTTAGTCTGAAAGGGACCAAGAAATTTGCTTACAAAATGTCTAAATTATATTTAATTTAGTTAGACCAGGTTATTTACATTAAATCTTCAGATGTTAGTACGAAATATCACTATTTACCCCTCAAAAAACAATATATTTAAATTTCAAAGAAATTCAATGGCTAATCACAATTAAAACTGAGTTTAAAGTTAATTATAGATTAACGCGCACTCGAAGCACCCGCTATCATCAGAGGGTAACCATGGCAACGCTCTTTACTTTCAAACGTATAATTAATCTCGATTTAGGTTTAGCGTAAAATCAGAATAATCTTTTTCGATTTATTTATATTTAAATATTAAGAAATTAACTGGGTTAAGTAGCTTTTTGATAACTTGTTAAGCTCACCTGACTAACCCTGTTTTGCGATTGGCTATTGAATTGCTTTTCAAAAATGATAATTTGGGTTTCAGTTTTGAGCCCTAATAAAGTAGATTAATTTTTAACCAAAATTAATCTATTCAACCATAAATACAGTTTAAACTCGAAATTCTAGAATAAAGGTTTCGTGGTCCCTTGAAAGTCTAACCGCGCGTTCTTTTGAGAGTTATCAGGGTTCAAAATAAATGAAATAATCTTTAAATTACGGTTTCTCAAGAATACGGTGAATAAAATATATTTTTTTCCCCAGCCATCATTTTTGGAATATTTTAAATTACCATTTCCAAACTTAATTCGAAATGAAAAGAAGTTGATGAAAACTAGAAAATTTGAATTCCAAATCAAAACACGAATAATTTAAAACCAATAAAAATTTCTTGTTCTTGAAGAGATAGGAGGTTTAAAAAGTTTTACTATTGATCAGGGAAATACAGACTTCAAAATTTAGCTCTTGGTTGTATAATTTGGTTGATAAATTAACCACAGGAACACTTTTCTGCAGTATACAGCCCATGGAAATAAGGAGGCTGTCGGTTTTTCTTCATTTTAAAACCATCCTCCCCCCATTTTCAAACCAAAAGTGAATATCGCCAAGGCTTAAGAAACAACAATAAATTTATAATATAGCCAAGGCTTAAGAAAGAAGCGATATATAAAATTTAGAACATATTTACGGATCTGATTATTTAATTTCATATAAAATTTGCGCAAGGCTTAAAAAACTAAAGATGTGTAAATTTGAACCAAGGCTTAAGAAAATACAGATATCAAAAATTTAACAGGGCTTAAGAAACTACAAAGAGTTAGAATATTTAGCCAAGGCTTAAGAAACTACATAAACTTCATATGAAATTTAGCCAAGGCTTAAAGAATAATTCGCCCAAATTTTATTTAATTTAATATTTAATCTTTAAAGTAATGAAATAATTTGCTAAATTTCTAAACCAGACTAAATATTAATCTGAGGAAAAAAATAAATCCCAAAGATATTTTCCCTTTCTGTCTTCTCATAAAACAAATTACGCGTCATATAAAATCGCCTTATTAGAAATAATAACACGACGTCGTTCCAATTAAATTAACAATAAAACGGAGTGAATAGAACCGTAGAACCGGAGCCTCCCCGGAAATTCCCATGCATGATACGACTAAATTATTATCCAATCAAGTAATAACAAGAGAGATAAAACTATAGAAAATGCAAGAGCGAGTGTAGACTCCAATTTTTCCAGTATCTTAGAGCCAATAGAGAGTAAGGCAGGAAGTAGAAAAATGCGACTCCTTCTTCATAACTTTCATTGCATTGCTTCTAAAGCATTGAATTATAATTTAGATGGAACGTAAGTGGGCCGACATCGAACAAGGCTTCGTTAGAAAAATAACTTTCTCATTGGGACCAAAAATTAGCTCTATATACAATTTTGATCAAACAAAGTTTGCTGAATAGCGAAAGCAAAGGCGGATTGATACGTAATGTTAAGCTTAAATGGAGGATAAAGTAGTTTTGTAAACTGATATATTATACCTCTATTTTTAGTAATAACACGGGTAAAGAGTTCGTTCAATCATTTGAAGCAATTGCGAGAAGGCAATGATGAGGTTTATTCCCTAATTTATTTTCTACCGCCTTTTTCTCATCAATTCAACTTATACTCCATTGTATTTAGTAAATTGAACGGAGTCGTAACTAGTTGGGACTTTCTATTTACTCTTTTTCTCAGTATTACGTTCACCCTTAGAGCATTAATAAGACGAACAATAGGGGAATGGAACAATTGCGAATATAACATTAGCTTAGAACAATATAATGCTAACCACCTTACAGCGTATTAACAAGGTTAAGGCGAATAACATCCCAAAGGAATTTTTTTTTTCTTTTATTTTTGCTTCCATTTCCGGATAAGAACACCAAAAGAAAAGAAAAATTGGGAAAAGAATAGCAAAGATATACGTATACGAAACCAATATAACATTGCAGCGCTATTAAAGGCAGGGAAACCCGTTTTAAGACTTATTTCTCATACCCAAGTAATACACGAATTGTTCAACATACTTGAAACAATGGAATAAGGTTTAGGGAAGCTGGAATAAGAAGAAGATGACAATTTAAAGAAAATATAACAACCAGTTTTATATACGTTTTGATCAATAGAACCATACAATATAAATATAGGCAATGCTGGGCGGATTAATAGACAATCTTGTAGAAATATATTGGTATTTAACTTAAATATTCGTTGTTTCATGGGAAGTTAAACATTACGTATATTACTACGCCCAAGGGCGGAATTCGTGATCTGGAATAGATATTTTCAACTTAAGCACGCGCAATCCCGTGTTTATAGTCAGATTCAGACGAAGTTTGCAACGCAGAAAATAAGGGCTTCTTTATATCTAATAAAGAATCAAATTATATATAGAATTATAAAAAAGGATAGGTTACCACGTATTGCAAATTCGTTCTGATTCACAGAACATACCGGTAGTGGGTGAACAAAAAAAAAAACTTCCAGAGAAAGAATTCTGTCTCCTCTAGAATAACAATTACATTCAATACTACTTAGGGATAACTATATATCGTTCATTTTACACGGGGTACACACACTATAGGGCATAGTATGCAGACGAACTGTCTAACCAATATTACGTTATAAATATTGTTAGATATCAGAGGATTTATCAAGAATAATTCAATTATGGATCTCTCGATTAAGCAAGCTCGACCGGTAAAATGGAAAGACACCAAAACAAGATAAATCTCCCAGTGATTCCCGAATACGTAACAATTATATTTGTTAATTAAATATCCTTGTTAATTAAGTTATAAGCAGTTATTACGGGTGCTGCCTTAAAGGGAGAATGCAACCTAACAACAAGTGATTTTTTATCGATTCCTTATCGTTTAAATAGGCCTAATCCATCGATAAAAAGTTCACAATACAAATATTAAACTAGAAATAAATTTAAAACTTACCCTGAAATTAGGCTTAGTGGGATTCATGGAGGCCCTGTTTTCCTCGCGTGTAAGGTCTAGCGACCAATCGCACGCGACGTAAGTCTCGTGGAGATTTCGCGTGAACGACGGGCCGTTGCTCATTGGTCGCTAGACCTTACACGGACGCAATTCAGGATCTCCATGAATCCCGCTAAGCCTAATTTCAGGGTAAGTTTTAAATTTATTTCTAGTTTAATATTTGTATTGTAAACTTTTTATCGATGGATTAGGCCTATTTAAACGATAAGGAATCGATAAAAAAAATCACTTGTAATTAGGTTGCATTCTCCCTTTAAGCTTCATTTTCAATTAAGTTCTTCAAGCTTTCGCTTTTCAAATCCGTTGTATCAAATCATTTAGATATCCGCTTCCTTATCACTCGAAGCCTGTTAAAGTGGATTAAACGAAAAGCTTCAAATTTTGATTTGTCACAAAAGTTCAATTGGCCAAATAAATCTTGATTTAAAACGGGCCTTTAGACGAGTGCTTCCCACTTTTTTTGTCACGTCCCGAATTAACGCCAATCGAGCTTGCTTATTCGAGAAGCGCATTTATTGGGTATCCATCATATTCCAATTATCATTTTTATTACTGCAACTTAAATATGGAAATTTTGCCTAAAAGTGGGCTTCACTTTGAACACCAATGGTAATAGGTTGGAACACTTTTACAGGCGTTGAGATAAATTTATATTTCCAATATGCCTGTAAGGACAGCTAAGGCCCATTTCTGATGGCGCGTCAAATTAGACTCAACGATTTTACGTTCAGTTTGAGAACGTGCGTAGATTTAATTACGCGATACGACACGCCATTGGGCACCAAATAGGCAATTTGCGTAACTTCTACGATTTCTACATTTTGTAATGAAATCACAACGGCTTCCCTCCAGTTTGCAAATTATACTCCAATGAAATAATACCACATGCACTGTATACATTCACGCTAATTTTATATCACACCACAAATTATAATTATAATAATATAATTATTATGAATAATTTAAATTCAAAACTTATCACCCTTTTTCCCGACCACAAAACTTTAATCTTATATTCTAATAGTCAGAATTGGTTTGAAATTACAATGGGTTCTAAACATAAGTTACTTTTATCTCTAAGAAACTCAAAACGTACCACAAAAGGACGTATAGCTTTCAAAGTGCTGTAAAGTCAAATTGATTTGGACTATATTATATAAAATTATGTAATATTCCTACACCCTATAATTTCTTCCATCAAAATTACTGTCAAATTCACTAAGAGTCTTTGAGATGACAGTGAGCGCAAATCCAAACATCCAACTATCTCTAAAGGTTCGAATCGTATTAAAAATTGAGCGGAACTGTTGGAACCTAGCTTTTAACACGATGTAAACTAAAAGTAATTTCTGAAATACGAGGGGGAACAAAAATTGGAAATCGAAAGGTTACATAGAAAAAAAAAGCATAGATTTTCGTGTTAAACTAGAAAAATACCCATTTTTTTCCCAAATCAAGCCCCCCCTCAGTTGCACCCCGCGTGATTAGAGAAAATTTGACTATTTGAAATAATAGATAAATGGGTGGGACTCGTCGTCAAGGTTACTCTACACCCTTTCAATCAGAGGTTTCATTACCTACAAAAGTATAAGCTTTAGTTTCATTTAAATTCTCATTTTTTTTTTCGTATCAGGAATTCATCAATAATATAGGATGAATATTGGAAATACTGCCTTTACTGTATTTCGACGCATTGCCCAAGGAAGAGCTCCACCCCTCATAGCGTAACAAAAAACGACGTTTCTGACGGGAGTGGCAAAAACATATTTGGCGCCCTGGTTACGACCCGGTTTTGCCTAAGAAAAATCAGATCCACCACCCGTTTTCTTACGATATTTTGTATCATTTCGACGTAGCCTTAACTGCAAAATCAAAATTATTCATATAGGGCAGTAACTAACCCTTCTCTCTCCCGTAATTTAAATTTTATTAAATGACTACATCGATGAAAGCTATTTTTTTCGCTGGAGAAGGAAAATTAAACCCAATTTTTTCATCATATAGAACCTATTTCCATCCTTTCTTGAAATACCAATGCATTTTGAGGTATATAAGGGGGTTAAATCGAGAATTCGTTTAAAACTTTTCAACCGCCTTCTGAAATTGCCTGGCTCATCTTTCGGAATGCGAATAGTCTAAAGCCCCGTTTTCAATCAAGGTTTTCCAAGAGAAGCTTAATTATATCAAATTCATTTAAATATCCGTTTCTCTGTCTGACGTTTTTAAATGACCTGAACAGCCCCCTCCCTCCCCAAGTCGTTTTAATATAGACTTCTGTCTATATAGATTATTGGAACACTTTTTTTCAAAAGAGAAACTTTATTATACGCATCTGAAAGATAACACGTATTCCGCCGACCGAATTTGATAAAATATATATATATATATATCTTTCTTAAGAAGGAATTGCTCGTGTATCTAGAGGCGGAATCATTTTTACTGAAGAGCCCGGGAGGATCTAGGCGGTCAACAGTTGCTTAGATCAATATTATCTTTCGAGAGAAACCATATATGGAAGAGAGGAGAGTTTTAGCTCCGAGGTTCGAGACCCCTTTGAACCCCTAGCTATAAGTCGCCGAGCTAGAAACTCATAGGCTCTTTCTTTTTCATAAGACTATAACGGGATACTCGTACTTCACGTACACGAGAATGTAGAAAAATGACGTTTCTTTTTTTGGAGCCGTTGGATGCCAGCATCGTGCGCTGAATCTCAGGGCAATACTGATGAGATTCCAACCCTTACCTCAAAGGCCGAAGGGCCATCCTTGTACTATAGATATACTACATAGATATAGAAAAATAAAATAGCATTCATAACACGGCATACCTTTTATATTGCTGGTACAGTATGGTTACGATAAAGCGATTCCCGCTATCTGTATATATGTTTTTAGGCCTAACAGGCTAACACTACAAGGAATTAACGCGGCTAAACACGCAAAATCCAAGCCCGTATCCAGAGCGACCAAAACTCGGGTGCCCTCTACTTTTTTGACGTGATCTCTTGTCTGGTTGGGGGTGCCCAAATATATGGGGCCTAATAAATTATGCATACTGTCGTATATCGATTATGTAATTGATTACAGCCTTTGGGAATGCTAAATACGTACATAGTTTGCTGACTTTAGTTAGTATACAGTATAGAAACAAAAAGTTTTAATAGACGGATTCAAAAATTTAGAGCAGAGAGGAACTGTAGATGTTGCTCTTCCACGTCCTCCCTCCCTTTTTCCCTTTAATTTTTCATCGAGATGAATTTTTCTTTCATCTTTCAATTTAATTTGTATCCTTAGTTTACGAATAATTATCGAGTGAAATTAAATATTCATTATAATTAATTAAATAAAAAGTTTTCTTACATATCACGTTCCCAACTTGGCGTCCAATATTTCAACTATATAGATATGATAATTAGAATGGAAATTCATTCAGCTTGACCAACCTGGTCGCGAAATATATGGTAAAAGTCTTTTTGGCAGCTGCAGACTGCTCAGAAACGTTCTTATCAGGTATAAAGCGGATATAGTGGCGCAGATAGGTGCAGAGTGCTAACTCTGGTTCAGATGGTCTGAGAATGGTGTGGCGAAGGGGAAAATAGACGAATCGATATTTTTCTTTTTTCTCTTTCGAGAGAGAAAGAGAGAGTTCTTTTCTCTTTGGCAGGCCTCCGGCTTTTTCCAGAGTTTTAATGAAATACAGGCATAAAACTGAACGAGAGAGGCGGGCCAAAAAGCGTTCGCGAACAACTCTGTCAATGAAGGGGAAACCCATATAAAACTAAAATGTTAAGATCCTAAGTAATAGAAACCAAAACGTACGCAATTTCTAGTACAGTGTTGGTTCAAAATTTGGCATTTAAAATTCCCTCAATTTCCAGGTTTTCCCCTGACCATATATGACCATTTCTCTTGACCAAATTACTATACTATATCCCCTCTTTTTTCATGACATTATCAGAAGCCGATGAAACCCTCCTTAGAAGTCTATTACTCCCGGGTCTTGTCTACCCCTCTCTGTATGGGTTATTCTCAAAAGGCGCGATTAATACGCCTCCGAACGGTAGATGTTTTCGGAGCGGGAGCTCGTCAAGCGAATATCTCTAGCAGCCTTGGAGTTCGTCCAAAAAACGTCGTCGTTTGTGAAGAGAGAGAATTTCCAATTTTCCGTAGACAGGGAGGATGAAGTAGGACCTCTTCTAACTCGTAAAATTGGGAATTTTACCCATACAGAGAGGAGCGCTATATGGAACATTGGAGTAGTAGACTTCAAAGGTGGGTTTCATCGGCTTCTGACATTATCTAACACAGATATACCAATTCAGGTTTATTTCTGACCCGTGCCAATCGTGTAAAACCAAACCCACGTTCATATAAAATACATAGAAACCATTTTCCACCAGTTTTAAATATTAAAATAAACTTTAAAAGATATTATTTGATTTTTTTTAAATATAAACCCAAAATTTTCACTAATAAGCCTAACAGCCGTTTAAAATCTCGAGTTGTAAGTACGCGCAAAGATCTAGTCTCCTTTTGTCTCTAAAAGTCAAAAAGTCATCAAACAAACAAGATATTAAAACTAACTAACAGACTTAATGAAATTTTCTACAGAATAACCCAGTTTTCCACGGGAAATTTATATAAAATCTATTTAGATATCGGCCTCTATCATTTGAAGCATGTTAACATGCATATGGGTTAATTTAAGATTCACCTTTGTTTTGACGCCAAACCCGATTCTTGGCCAGAAAACACTTTATTGAAAACGCGCCTTAAGAAGTTGCAATCACCAATAGACTAGCGCAATATAGCCTTCCAACATATTAACAGGGTTAATTCGAATACCACGGTACACGCGGAAGGTTACAAACGTCTTTCCAATTCTTCTTACTCAGTCACTTTTTTCCCAGTTCTTATTTTTCGCCCCTTTTTCTTTTTCATTCGTTCGATTTCTCTTTCATTTCCTTGGCCAAACAACTTGCCAATTGACGTCGCCCTATCTTCCATTCAAATTCGGCAAGAAGGTTCATTGTCTTAAATAAGTTTCAACGTTTCTTCCTTTCACGTCTTCCTCCCTCCTCAACGTTTTTTTCCCATTTGATAAAGAGTTTACGAGACCCAAGAGGTTAAAACAATTCGCGTTTGATGCCAAAATAAATATGTAAGGATATTTCAAAGGATATATCAAAGGACAGGAACTATAGCTTGAACGGTATATGTTGAACACCGGGAATATATTTTTTGATTCGTTGTCGTGAAATGAATGCAAATTATTTATCAGCAAGACAGGGAACGTCAAATACGAAAGAATTCTTTGCGAGGAATAAAGAAAAATAATTTACTTTTCGCGAAATATGGTGTATGTAAAATAAATTGATTTAGTCGTTTTGTTTTAAAGAGAATAAATGAATAGTAATTTTTATAATTTAGAAGTCTTGCTTTTTAACAAAAGTATATGAACTAAAAGGCATTTTTGATTTTAGACCACTTTGGTTAAATTTTCGACCAAATTAGGGGATTTTTCCTCATCGGGTGAAACTTGAAAGAAAATAAATGACCTCGTTCACCCATAAAAATGTATATATATGCAAATATCCTTCCCGCTGTTTTATTTAATATTAAATCAACTTCAAAAGCATAATAGCCGTACCGATATAAAAAACTTACGTCATTCTCAACCTAATATAATTATTTATTGATTTTAAGAAAGCTTAGGTGCAATAGATTTGGTCACCAAATTAGGCGAAAAATGATCGTTTTCAAAATATAATAATCCGTAAAAAAATGGAACTTTATAAACAATAAACAAATGAAAAACAAGATTACGGGGAGTGGTCAGTCATACCATGAACGCTATAGTAACTCGACACTAGTTTTGTGTAACTAAAAACGGTAACAGTATAAGCACAAGCCGATGAAACCTTCCTTCGAAGTCTATTACTCCCGGGTCTTGTCTACCCCTCTCTGTATGGGTTAGTTTCAAAAAGCGCGATTCGTACGCCTCCTAACGGTAGATATTTTCGGAGCGGGAGTTCGTCGAGCGAATATTTCTAGCAGCCTTGGAGTTCGTCAAAAAAACGTCGTCGTTTGTGGAGAGAGAGAATTTCCAATTTTCCGTAGACAGGGGTATGAAGTAGGGCCCCTCCGATCTCGTAAAATCGTGAATTTTACCCATACAGAGAGGCGCGCTATATGGACCATTAGAGTAGTAGACTTCAAATGAGGGTTTCATAGGCTTCTGGAAGTTTTAATAAAAAGAAACCAACCGCCCAATGGTATTTACCCAAAATGATACGGGGCGGGGGTTTTCAGCATGATTGACTAGGGTCCATATGACAATCGTCGAATCACTCTCAGATTTCAACGCATAAAGCGGTAAACCATTGGGTTTATCTTCGTATATGTTTAGGCTAATACAAGATGTAAATTAAAATTGCTTTCGAGATTATACTGTGAACGAGGGGTCCAAATAGTCCGAATTTCTTTTTTTATTACGATCATGAATAAAACATAGCTCGTATCACGTCTTATATACTACACTACGTCCAATGAATTTCAAGCAATAGAGTGTACAGGCCGGGAGAAAGATATATATAGGCTAGTAAAGAAGGCAAATTATTATATTTTCAGAAGGGAATAATAAATAGGGTTTGCTCTGCATTTTATCTATGCAGATAATATAATTTGGTTAATCATGAAATAAAATACTCGAATACTAAATTCTCTGAAAATTAATTTACGGAAAACTTCAATAGATGTCGCTATTAACTTTCTTTAGGGAGGAGTTAAGAGAGTAGAGGGATATATAGGTTAGAAAATAAGGCAAATTATATTATCAGAAGGGAATAATAAATAGGGTTTGCTCTGCATTTTATCTATGCAAATAATATAATTTGGTTAAGGATAAAAAATTAATTTACGGAAAAACTCAATAGATGTCGCTATAAACTTTAATTTAAGGAGGAGCTAAGAAAGTAGAGTGAATATGGAGGGGAAAACTGGACATATGGATACAATACAGACCAATACTTTATCTCCTACACGTTCTTGAACATAATTATAACAAACCTCGAAACACTGATAATATTTCTATCGTTTCACTTGACTGTATCCCGACTAATGTAGTAGAAAAACCAACTTTTCTTTTCCGACTCCACGCGTTCAAAAACTATTGTGACTCTTCGGACCTCAACATATATCAAGTTCCTTTATATTCCGAATGCACTCTTGAAATCAAGAGGAATTGGAGTAAAGTTAAAACTTAAGGCGGATTGATAATCAATGTTAAATATCATATAGTAGAAAATAGTCAGTGTTAACTCTCCTTGAAAGTAACAAATATAGAATTAATTTACTTCGAGTTTTTTTTTTTATTCCATTTTTTGCCCTGCCCCGCAATTTACAAAATGGGCATTCTTTTTATCAGGAAGCCAAAATTAGTAACGACACACGAAAGAGTCGTGGTACTTAAATTAATCCTTTCGCGGAGGAATATTTGCGTAATTAGGTCCGCCACCCTTTCATGTAGCTCGGCTTAAATCGCGAAACACACTTAAGGCCTAGAATAAACCGTAATTTATTAAATGAGTGCGCGGATGGTATTCGCTAATTCATTGTCATTAAATTATACCTATAAGCATGCAATCTCATCTTTTATGGGGGGTCATCGATAAATGATTACACTTCCTTAAGCCTTGGCTGTGTGTTTTTGAAATTCAGTCATGGTAAGGAAAAGCGAGGCTGTCAACAATTTTCATTAACTCCAAATGAAAATTGAGTAGAATTTTTGAGGAGATGGTTGAAAAGCGATGCATATAATAAATGAATGCAACATTAAAACTACATATTTTACAATCGCCATTTTCGAAATTTTTAAATTAAAATTTTTCAGCGATAATACGTAATCATTAGGGTAGCGTGGTTATTGAAGAACCAACAGTTGATTCTCGCGCGTTTTTACACGTGATAATGTCGCTTTCGAGTCGTCTTTTTCGTTTTAAAGTAGGCCTACTTAATTCAGAAAGTTCTACTTTTCGTATGAAAATTCTCGTTAATTACGTTCCAGAAATAAACTTAAATTTTTTGGACATTTCATTTTTAAGTTTCTTAAGAACGCGTCAACCCAGACGTATATAATTTTGAATATGGGGTTTATTTTAATGTGCTTCCATAAATAAATAATTAAGAAATAAATCGGATTTTCAGATGACCAAATATCTTCTAATTTACCAAAAATAAAAAATTGTGAATTCGACCAAATAGATGAAATGAAAAAACTTGAATTCAATCAAAAGTTTAGGTCCACTTTGTTGAATTCTCGTTATATTTGGCTTATTTGGTCAAATGCACAAAATTTAGACCATTTTAACCAAATTAGAAGACTTTTCTTGATCGATAAATTCGTTATTCTTTGGTAGCACATTGGAAAGAAAAGTAAAACCAACGTCACGCGTATGTAAAAGCAACCTCGCAAATTATTTTAAATTTTTTGTGATTAAATCAATTTGACAAGGCCCGAATTGAGTCAGGTTTCATGTCTACTTAAAAGATAAATTCTAACACCATATTACAGTTCAAATTTTCTTCCTCAAAAAATACAAAAATATAAAAAAAAGTTTTTCAACACACGCGACATATCTCGAAAGTTTTCCGTCGGATGTTTTATAGAAAATGTTATATATAGGTGTTAGGAGAGATAAAAACCTTTTTTCTTATATTTCTGGTCGTGTCCCGGTTTAAACATTACTTTTGGGGACATATCCCAGTCATTCGAACTCGTCCGTCATCTCACGCGAGACGCGCCAAAGTTTTCTTTTCTTTACAGAAGCAATAATAAAGGAAAGAGATACGGAATACATCGAAAGTTCGAAAGGAATTTACAATAAAAGATAAGCTGAGGCGCATTAATACATTATATTAAACTTCGTAGACAAAAAAATATTTAACGAGAATCTGGACTAACCTCGTCTGTCTCTAAAGTCAGGTTCACACGGGGTGAAATTAGAAGCGACAGTTTCTAACCGTTTTAGAAAGATTAAATTGTAAAATTTAGGGCTTAACTGAAGAGATCCTTTGCCTCTAATACAAATCAGCTTAAAAAGTTAAATTGAACTTTCAAATGGTGTCAGTTTCTAATGTGAACGTAGCTATAATATTATTTTAGTCGATACCACTCCGAAACTTCATCGTGTCTAAAACTAGGCTCCCTATATTCTAAATCTCCTTTCAAAGAAAATTGCGGAGCGTAAACTGAATTAACTCTAAAGCTCTCGCGTAGGATGGGGCAGATACTCTTGAATTCGTTGTACACTTGAATTGACTTAACGTGTTTAACTTCGACAATATCAAAAGTTAAAACATTTGTAGAGCTACAAATTTTACTTCTAGCCATAGCCCAACTAGTAACAATTGTTAATTAACGAAAAACGTTTGGTAAGATTTAATTTTTCCCAAATTAGTCTGTTAATAAATCGTCTTCATTATCCCTTTCATTATATAGGTTTGAAAAGTGTTGAAATTTCAAACTGAGATCGGCTAAAAAACGCGCTCCATTTCTCGAGACCCAAAATGCTTCAGCGATATGTCATTTTTCTCGATATATATATTGCTCGAAGATATAGAAGTAAAAGAGGGCAAAGATAGGCTTAAGTTTTTTCCAGTTTACAATTCTTGAACCTTTAGATCCCTTTCCCCGCCTTTAAACACTATTCGTTACATTATTTCGGATATTACGGCGACCCGTAACGTCTACATCGCGCGAAAACTAGAAGAAATTCCTTCATTTTTCACGACCATTATAGAATTTTTCTGTTTTGCGGAGTTTACTTTAAACGCTAAGCAAGATCCATTTTCCATCTCCGAAACGTAAACGTGGAAGTCGTATAAGAATTCTACAAACAGAAAACACAAAGAAATTTTGACTACTTCTATCCATATTCTCCTAACCTCGTCGAATTTAACTTGTCACTGCTGTCAAAGGCCATATAGTTAAGACTCGCGTAGAACCTAGTAGAGCGATGGTATACATCGATCAATACAGTAATCGAACCGCCCAGATAACGTAACGGGGAGGAACTATAGAGGGTGTTACAGACTGCTTCAGTGTTTAGTCTACGTTGGAATTTAAACGCGCATGCGTGTAAAGGTATGAATCAGTATTAATTTCCAACTTTTTAAACCGCCCAATAGGGAGACAGCAAAGAACCAAGGGGAAAGAAAGCCTGACGTCATGGAACCTATACTGAGGGAGCGTTTGTAAGGGCGAATATTGTTAACCCACCATTATAAGGGGATGACACCGAGGTGAGAGATATAAACCTCTGACGTATCAATGTCTCCACTGCTGACTCCCTATTTGGTGGGAGATGGGCAACCTAGTTTGCGATTGATGGATAATAAATGGTTTGTATTCCAATGGAGGCGCAACTGCAGGCAACACTGAGGGTTTGAAGATCAGGGCTGACACCCTTACTGGCGTCTCTATTCTAAAACTATTAGTCGGCGTCTCCCCTTAATGGTTCCTCCAAGGTCGTACGTTTCCTTTAAACTTGCAAAATTTTAGATATAAAAAGGACCATTTACAAAAAGGTCACGCAAAGAGACTAAATAGTATTTTTGATCTTTGAACTTTTAGATAAATACATATTTCAACTGGTTGAATATATATACCCAATGATTCTTAAATATATTTTCATGTATGGAGGAACAATTGTCAATTAAATAATTTACAATAATCAGATTTAACGTTAAACCTTCGAGTTTTTATCAAATCATTGAACTTAAATTTATTTAAACGCGTAAACTAAACAAAAAATTTAGTTATCTAAATTAATTCTTAACAACTAAAATATGCGTTTTCCATGAACCTATATCTAATTATAGAATATTTAAAATGTAGACGAAATATTTAACAGACTTTAATGAGTCCACGACCCACCTTCTAAGTAAGGGGATAATAATAAGGAGGAGGTCTTATTTCGATTAGGCGAAACCGGGTCGCAACCAGGGGTTCTTGTTAAGCCACTCCTGCCAGTATAAGCAAGAATCCATTCAGGTTCCATAAGAATATGGGAGGGCCGCGATTCAATAACCATCCTCCCAAACTTTGTAGCAAAAATTCGTCCGCTTCGAATCGATTTTTTAAGTAAATCGCTCCTGACATTATATTATTAACCCGCGCCACTAACGACCTTGACATAATATTTTGGGTAATAAAAATGGAGCCGACCGAAAAAAGATCTAAGCGTAAAATGTTGGGAAAATTGCAGACGAACTTTTGTTACAAAGTTTGGGAGGATGGTACCAGAGGCTAAAGCTATGCGCCCATATTCTTATGGAACCTGAATGGATTCTTGGTATAAGGTCATGAATTCAAGAAAAATTAAGATATCTAGGCTTCGAGGGGCAGACACTCGCCAACTCAGGTGTACAAAAGTTTTGAACTCTTTGCACTATCAAAGCTGAACTCAGTAAACTCAGGTGTACAGCGAATTCAAGAGTGTCTGACCCCTCGTCGTCCTTAACTAGTAGTTGGAATAAAGTTTTTAGAAAATGTTCAATATTCCCTCTATATTTAAATAAAAATTCCTGATTGAATATATTCAATATTCGATACCGGTAAATAGAAACACCAAATTATTGTATTCAAAGAATATATATCAATAATAAAAAGAAAAGAAAAAATACTAAAGAAACTGAAAAGATGGATCGTTCTACATAACCAAATACTTTTAAAATAATACATATCTCGAAAACATCGAAGTATATCTACAGGAAATAAAATAAAAAATGTATATAGAATCTAAAATATTATTTTACATTTTATAGATAGACCGAGTTTTCCAAAGTTCCGACTGAGTAAGGGATATGCTAATAATATGGAAGCTAAACTGAACTCATCAATCGTATTCATGCACGCCAAGAAACAGAGGGAAAGATAAATATATAGTATATTTGATCTTGATTTGGCAGCGCCTGTAAAGCTGAATCCGAATAAGGAAATAAATCAGAGATAACGGGGTAGACTAACATTGTATTTGCTGACAAATCAATTCGTATTCCGTACCCGAAACTATAGCACATTTCATCTTCATTTGGCAGCAATGTATAAAGTTAACATATACATGAACTCAGAAGTAGATGAAACCCTCCTTTGAAGTCTATTACTTCCTGGTCTTGTCTACCCCTCTCTGTATGGGTTAGTTTCAAAAAACGCCTCCTAACGGTAGATATTTTCGGAGCGGGAGTTCGTCGAGCGAATATATCTAGCAGCCTTGGAGTTCGTCAAAAAAACGTCGTCGTATGTGGAGAGAGAGAATTTCCAATTTTCGGTAGACAGGGGGTATGAAGTAGGACCCCTCCGATCTCGTAAAATTGGGAATTTTACCCATACAGAGAGGAGCGCTATATCGAACATTAGAGTAGTAGACTTCAAAGGAGGGTTTCATCTACTTCTGATGAACTGAAAAGTTCGATTTATATAAGAGTTGAAATCGTAGAAGCAGTACGGTGAGCAGCTAGAAAATTCTGTTGAAATAACTCCTTTACTGAATGTCAATGGTGATCAGCGATAAGTTAGTTTTCTGGAAGGGTCTGATTCGAAAAAATAAGGTCATTTTCTTTACTTTAAATTTTTAAAATCTATATTTACCCAAATATGAATTAATTTGATACTTATATTCAAATCGAGTTTTATCTTATAAAATAATATGTTTGCTATCTCGCCACTTAATTTAGCGTAAACCCGATCGTACTGAAACCAATTTAGCTCCAATTATTTTAAATTTTGTACAATTTGATAATTTGAAAATGGAGAAATACAAAATCAAGTTATATTGAAATACTTCATAACCAAAATTCGTCTGCTTTTCGTTTTCTCAGTCATTTAAAAGGAAGTAGAACACACTCTGCCATTTTATTTTCATTTATTTAAGCTATTCTCTAAGCTAGACGTTGTAGATTTACAGCTTCGGATTTTAATATACTGTTTTTGATTAATATTTTCGCAAAGCTCAAGTATGCCAGGATGGGATTAAAATATTTTGTCCTTAGGTGCATAAATGTTTTCTTGGCACTATACTTATGTTCGTTGCGAGTTAACAGAAGTATATATTTATTTAATATAGTGTGTTGTATGAAATTAAAATAATATCTTGAAAAGTTTGAGTAGTTATTCGAAATCCCGTTATATATCTACATTTCTATAATCTATGATGTCTCCAAACCAGTAGGCGATGAGTAGGAGTTAAAATAAACACAGCCTATCCAATTTTCGGCGCATTCATCATAAATGCGATCAGCTAAAAGAGTTCGATTCAATCCGAGTTTTCATCGCGAACAAACCTAGTATTCGCTTCAAATCTTTACAATTTAGTTTATTGGAGATTAGAAGGGATTATAACTTCGTACGTACTGAATTTTGCGAGTGAAACGGATCGGTCAGCCCGAGATTTCAGTACACGCAAAAACTATTTCCTTAGATTCCTTTGATTATAATCGTCAGGCGGAATAAAGGGCTGGTTTGTATACGTACTGAAATGTCAGAGTGAAACGGTCTCTGAAAGTTGGGTGATCCTAAAATTAATTCAAGGGGAGTTAATAAAACTGAAAACACTGACGCGGACTAATACAAGGTGTTAAATATCATAGGGAAAAAGTAGTTTTTATCAATTCCTTTATAATAAGATACGTACTCTCATCACTTTCTCAATGAAACGTTGGAAATAGAACGCGACCTTTAACTGACTGAAATCTAAGATTGATTAACTATATAACTATATACGCCCATCCCATTTATTCTAACTTATTCGACTGAATTTTATTAACGTTACAAAGGGAAAGCGTTACGTAAGGCGAAGGAAAAGTAATATTACCGAGGATGGACACTCACTACCAGGAAAGTATGACGGAAAACGTATGGAATCAGGAAAAAAAAAAATAACGTCCGGGCATGGAAGGATGGACCAAACCGACTCCCTTCATTCCCGGCTCTATAAATACTCAAAACCGGGTTTTTTTTTTCGCCTATTCAGCCTGTGGAGTAGAAAAAAAGCTAGGAGGGATATACATTACAAAACACTGGAGGAGTTTATCACTTTGAAATTATTAACCTAACGTCAATTATTAAAATTAAATTTAATGTCTGTGCAACAAAGACTGTCTGTCGGCAGATATTTAAATTTAATACTAAATAAAGAACTTGAAATTAGAAATATTAAAGTTTAATTTCCATTATATTTTACTATTTAATTTTAATTTTTACGATTATATTGACAACTATTTGTTACTAAATTCATTACTAAGTTATTTTTAAGTTGAATTATTCCAACTAGGACTATGAAAAACTGACATCTAAATATATAAAGATGAATGACAAAATCTGGCGTTCGTTAGCGTCCTCTAACGGCAAACAGTGCAGGCAAAAGATGGAACTAACAAAACCACACTCGCGTCTGCTTATTATTTATCAATATTGCAGCTACCATCGAGTTTTTGTGAGTTATTTATTTTGCCACTGTTTTTACCGTTAGAGGACGCTTATGAAGCCAGGTTTTATAAAGATGAATTACCTATTAAGACACCTTAATTCCAAAAATCGACAGCAAAATCTAATAATTCAAAACGTTGTCTATCTATTCGTTAAACTAGATATACTTAAAATCCAATTTCAACTCCACTATAGCTTACTCTAGTATTAATCCTCCTTGGTTAGGATTTAGCTATGGATGGGCGCTTAAGGGCGTATGCGGAGAAGATAACTCCGGATATTGCAGGGGCTTGAAAAGGGAGTGACGTTCAAGAAGAGGCTCCATCGATTTAGCATAAAAAAAAAATATTAAAAAATGTATACCTAACAGTAAGGGCACCTGAGACAGGATTGTGACTGGGGGGACGTGATTTTAAGAGGCGTGAATTACTCACTCTTTGGCTCTGTTTACATTCTCCGTGATTTATTACTCTGGTTTGGATGGCCGTACTCACCCCCCTTGTCCAAGTCCCGAAGCTACCCATCATCGAAAACCGCCACAATATTTGCCAGCTAATCAATTAAAAGTATGTTGACAAGCGCCTCTTAAATACGTGTACTCATTATTATGTACAATTAATATTAATTTATCTGTCTAGTATATTACACAGCCAATTATAATGGATACAAATAGTTTTAAAGAGATAAGAATTTGAATTAATAATTAAATTATCTTTAAAGGGAGCGTGAAGAGAAAAATTATAAGAAATTCAAAGAGTGAATGCCGCAGCACGTGTCGCGGGGATTTTATTAAGACAAAGGTACATGGGCGTCTTTTGATTAGTCCGAGGTTCTTTAAATTGAATCTAAATTTCTTGCGCAATTAATTCATTTTCCAAATGTTGTAATACGCTAATTATTTTCCAAGATATTTTACACCTAAGAAATACCCCAGATTTTTGGTGAACATTATAATGTCCCGACTTTTCCGGATATTCAGGGTTTAATACGAACCTTGTATAAAGAAAATATTTTCGCCTTCCCCCAGGAGGTTTTAAAACAATTAGCGACGTCTAAAAGTTTACAAGTTAAGTTTTAAAATTAGATAAAGGCGTGTTTAGAGTTCTAACTAGAAAACAAAAACACTCAAACAACTATAATATAAAATAACAAGGTTACAAAGTGGGTTTCAAGTCGAATTCAAGTTGAAATTGCATCACGAACTTTGTATCTGCGGAATATTCTAACTTCTACCGACTTATTATAGACCTAAAGTTTTATAGTACACTATCATTCATCCAGGGCAAAATCCACCCCGCAAAGCTCGTGAAAAAATATTTGCTAACAAATTACTCTTGAGCTGGATATAGATAGAGAAGTTCGGGCTAGAGAAAAAAAAAGAGTTAATTCAATTTGTCCAGTAATAAATTGAGAGTTTCCAAGACTCGTGTCAAAGAAATAAGAAGGAGAGGTCTTTATCCACGCTAAATTAACCTCCCGTTCACTCCCATCTATTCTAGGGTGCATTGCATGGTCGGCACAGACACCTATAAAGCGTAGCAATTTGACCAAAGGCCTGGAAAGTGACGAATAAACGTTGTAATTTAATCGGAGTATGGGCATAAAAAATCTATTGGGAACCGGATGTAATCTAAAGTCTGCGCTGATAGTCACGTATCAATGATAAAGTTCTGCTAAGCAGACGATGTTTTTTCTTGAGTCTCTTAATACATTCTTACAGAAGCCGATGAAACCCTCCTTTGAAGTCTATTACTCCCTGGTCTTGTCTACCCCTCTCTCTATGGGTTATTCTCAAAAGGCGCGATTCGTACGCCTCCTAACGGTAGATGTTTTCGGAGCGGGAGTTCGTCGAGCGAATATCTCTAGCAGCCTTGGAGTTCGTCCAAAAACGTCGTCGTTTGTGGAGAGAGAATTTCCAATTTTCCGTAGACAGGGGGGATGAAGTAGGACCTCTTCTAATTCGTAAAATTGGGAATTTTACCCATACAGAGAGGAGCGCTATATGGAACATTGGAGTAGTAGACTTCAAAGGAGGGTTTCATCGGCTTCTGATCCTTAAAACAAGCCAATTTTACGGTTTATTAAATTTAAACGATATTTAAATAGTCATTTTCGTTCGTGAAAAATCAACTTAAATATTTAAAAACTTGAAATTTCAAGTCAATTAAATCGTTTTCTATCGAATTGTTACTCAATTTTCATTTAAAGTTGATTTAAAATCCGTGAAAACCTCCCTTTTAAAAGCTACGATTATTAATATTAATAAGTATATTTCCAAAAATAATATTTTGCAATACTTTTAAATCCCATATTTCCCTTATAACCTTTACTAAAATCGGTTTGTTTAGGCTTATCCCGCTGCCTATACTCTGAAAAGGGTATCGATAGTATAAGAGGTTTGTTTGTAGAAAGGTCGACACGCTGACCCTTTGTATCCCGGCTACTATACAGGTTTGGTTCAGGCCACGATATACGGGCATTGTATTCCATGATCTCTCCTAAAGCGCAATCAATCTTATAGAGAAAGTTCGGGCTTCTTTCTAATGCAAACTTTCCCGGTATCATACGCGTTCAGCGAACGTTGTCATAGCGACGCGACGCATCTTCTACGACACCTCTCACGTTTTCCCACTATCTCCATGATTCGGGGGTAAAAGGGATCGTTGATAAAGATACGAGGTATCACGATTTAAATTATCAATTGATCGATAATAAACCTAAAATATCTATCGAAAAGATAATTGAAAAATCTACCTCATGGTCCCGGTGTTATTAATAGGAAGGTGAAATTGAAAATTAACAAATTTTTGGGCGATTCTATTATTACAAATAAGACTGGTTGGTGTATTAAATCATTCTTAAAATGTCTAAGAATTATTCCGGATGGAATTGGGTTAAGTAATTTTCAATTATGTCTAAATACTTCACAAGCAGACGACATTAAAACGAATTTATTATAATGATCGAAATATTTTCTTTAGGTTTGATCCCGCGATATCTCGCGGACTTTCGAGAAAGGGCGAGATTTAGAAAGGACTGGGCCTAAGCTTCAATGGGGGAAATTCTCTCTTTCCAAAAACAGAAGAAGCTTGTTTTACGGTTAGAGCTATCGACCAGAAAGGTATCAAACGCGCGTATTTCATTTCGCCCCCTCCCTCCTCATGATCTCCTCCGCAACCCAGTCACCCACCACGCAAGCTGCAACTCAAAAACTTTTTGCCCTTTCACAACACGCGCCATTTCCCGCGCTAGCCCAATATTCTACAAGTCACGGAGTAACTTGACACCGCTATTGTAGTTACATTTCCCAGTTCTCATTCAAATATATTCTTCCATTCCAAAGTTGAAATTTATCTCGAAGTATATAAGACCTATTTTTCGAATAAACTCGACAAAAAGGTATATATATTCAACAACAAAGAAGTTCTGGTAAAGTAGAGAAGAATCCAGTCCGAGTTTTCAACAAGAGAAAATTACTATCCAAAAGAGAGGGCTCTACTATTAAAAATAAGACTTGTTCGCGAGAAATGTCTCCGAATTGCGAATAAAATAAGAACCTCTGACCAATCAAACGGCTTCATACAAATTCCTTAACGTTTAAATAGGCCTAATGCAACATTAAATAAAAAAATTGCATTCTCCCTTTCGGAAATGAGAAATTTGGCATTGTTATAAAAATCAAGCTAGAATTTAATTTTTTTTTTAATCTTTAGGTTTTTTCTAGTTTTAAACTAATATTATTATTAAATATAAGCTCGACAGGTGAAACACATGTACAGGGGCTATGCGAATTAACATTATAATTTCGCTCCTGTACAAATGTTTACCCTGCAACGCTATTGTCTTCATTGATAAGCATTAGTTGCTCAAAGGGTACATATAAAGAGTTTTGTACGGTCTGAAATTTCAAACTGATTCTCATGTATGTTAGAATATATGGCCAGAAAAATATGGGCAGAAAAAAAAATCAAAGCTAAACCTTAGGCCAAAGTTGGGAGGGTAAAACCCTATTTTTATTTGCCTTACTTCCCAACACGCTCTTCACCCAAGTCTCGCGTATTTTCCATTGAGGTTAAGGATCGCCAGAATTTATACCTTGGAATCGAAATCGCGTGGAAATAGGGGAAAGGAAATTTGGCTATTCAGGCTTGAAAAAAGGCGGGAATATATTTTTTTGCTTCTATACCAACATTTCCAATCGGTTTTCAGCACGAAATGGCGCAATAAAAAGCTACTTTTGGATGGAAATTTAACATATATCAACACTATACTTTTTAATGGAATGGAATTGTATTATTAAATGGTCTGTTATATTACGTAATAAAGTTTGAAAGATTTGGTATATAAACTTTTACCTCAAATAATATTCATTTTTTAATATAAAAACTTAAACCAAGAATCCATTCAGGTTACATAAGAATATGGGAGCATAGCTTTAACCTCTGGTACCATCCTCCCAAACTTTGTAACAAAAGTTCGTCTGCAATTTTCGCAACATTTGTACGCTTAGATCTTTTTTCGGCCGGCTCCATTTTTATTGCCCAAAATATTATGTCAAGGTCGTTAGTGGTGCGGGTTAATAATAGATGTCAGGAGCGATTTACTTGAAAAATCGATTCGAAGCGGACGAACTTTTGCTACAAAGTTTGGGGGGATGGTTATTGAATCGCGGCCCTCCCATATTCTTATGGAACCTGAATGGATTCTTGGTTAAACTAAAGAAATAGAATAAACGTAACGCGTGGGATTTAAAAAGGGAAAAATTAGAAGAATTTTAATATCATGGTGAAGATATATAGTTGAGGTTTTACTGTTTTGAACAGAAAGAAGTATACTATATATACTGAATAAGAATTTCCGATAATACAGAAGCCTTAAATCCCTTTTTGTCGCATCAATAATGATCAAGAACGATCAAGACTGAGTCCACTAGAGTTTCAAAAACTTTTAAAGCTCAGCAAAGGCCTAACTTAAAGAAGGAATGCCAATCAAACCAGAAGGTATTAGTGCTCTGAAGGAAACTCTAAAAGAGACGTACTGGATAGCTTTGTACAGGCTGCTAATTCCATTTGGAACGAACAATGAAAAAGACTCGTATTTCATTCGTAATGTTCAGTACAATAAAAGGCCAAGACTTTATTTTTTATAGTTTCCATGGGTAATCTCGGACTGAAACAACAGATTCTCATCGAGTCATCGAAAAACTTGGGATTTTTTTTTCCTCCCCCTCAATTTGTGGAAAAGAACCACGCCTGTTGACTTTCAAGCATTGAAGCTTCAACACTGTTTTGTAGAGATTTCAGCTGATATAAAGGCTACCACTCTTTGAACTATGTATTATCGTTCTTAGAAATACAATGAAGCTATAGTTTTACGAGTGTTGAAATCTCAAAACGATTGAAACATAACCCAGCATGAAAAGAAAATGACCTACTAACAAAAATCTATACGTTTAATCCGTTAAAAGAGAAGCCAATAGAGAGTAAAGGCGAAATATGAGAAACCAAAGGTAGAAGATCCCTTAGTATAATAGGGGTTGTTAGTATTATTATTAAATTGCTAAACGGTTTGATATTTATGACCGCGAATTTAACAAAAGTCATTTAGATTGAAATATAGCTTTTAAGCCTTGGTAAAAGCCGTTTTTGTTCGGAATTTTGGGTCGAAACGCAATATATAAAATGGTTTCTTAAACAATATCATTTATAGCAGAAGCCGATGAAACCCTCCTTTGAAGTCTATTACTCCCGGGTCTTGTCTACCCCTCTCTGTATGGGTTAGTCTCAAAAATCGCGATTCGTACGCCTCCTAACGGTAGATATTTTTGGAGCGGGAGTTCGTCCAGCGAATATCTCTAGCAACCTCGGAGTTCGTCAACCAAGCGTCAACTATGTGGAGAGTGAATATCCAATTTTCCGTAGACACGGGGGTTTGAAGTAGGACCCCTCCGATCTCGTAAAATTGGGAATTTTAGCCATACAGAGAGGAGCGCTATATGGAACATTGGAGTAGTAGATTTCAAAGGAGGGTTTCATCGGCTTCTGTTTATAGCGGATATTAGATCAAAATTACCAAGAAACGTCTTATTTTTGTCATATAGAAAATACACCAAAAACAAATAGTTGAATCAATTTTTTCCGATTTTTTTTAAACAGAAGCAATTTAGGGTAAAACCGTTCTTTAAGCCTCGGTAAAAATCTTATCTTCAAAACCGTTTCCCCAAAGCACCATAAAGAAAAAGAAACGAGCATCCAAGCGTGTAACCTTCCATTCAAGGGCTGAATCAAGAGGGCGGAACGTAATGGTACGATGAAGAACATCAATATTGTCATCGGTACCATTTGGAATTACAGCAAGTACGAAGCTTTTGCCTACCAACTATCTCTAACAAGTAAAATGAAATTCAGAACAAAAAGAAAGCCTGGTTTTTATAGGTGCTGATGAAAACTGAATCTTAAATGATTCGTACCTCGGATAAAGATGCATCTGATTGTCTGTCTCTAATGATCCCAGACGAAAAACGGATCGTATAGTTAAACATATCATTTGACTGCGACGCTTGTAACCTGATATAAGTGGGTACCGACAATCGTTATTATCACAGCATCTTTTATAGAAAAAGAGTTTTGTGAGGATAAAGAATAATTGAAGAGAAGGAAGATTTAAACAGGTTCTAGCACGTGATAATGTAGCTTTCGCGCGGTTTTTTTGGTAAAAGTACTTAATCCAGAAAATTAAAGTTAAAAGCATTCCAGAAATAAATTACCCTATTTATTTTTGACATTTTCATGACGTTTTAATTGTTTGATTAAATTAAAAATATATAATCTATATCATTCGAAAAGAAAAATGGTGATAGCTGCTTACTTTAATGTATTAAAACTAATTTCAATTAAAGATAAATAAAATTAAGAACTCATACGAAAAATGAATTATCTATTATTGTAGAACTTAATTTTCCCTTTGAGTTTAAGATTTCGTAGCTCAATATACAATAAATTTAAAGATGCGTCAAAGACGTTAATTTGAGCATAAATAATATATCCGTTGTAATTTAATCAAATGATTAATTGACGTATATCGACCCGAAAATTTGTATAAGATCACGTGATATAACTATTGGATATTAATCTAAAACTATATACTTTAAGATACGAATGGCAAATTGGTATCGGAACTATGTTTAATCGCTCGCCATCTGGGTCCTATCTAATCGCTTAAATACTCAAACTCGCTCACCAAGGAAACCGATATGCCGTTAGCTGCTTTTCCTCGTTCGCGTTTACATAAGTCACTAACCGTAATGCAACACCAAACGCATTCCATTTCCAACCACCTTTCTATGTTATATCACACATATAGCAAGAACTAATATACGAATCACGAGAACGTTTCCATTTATATTTGAAAATAAGTTGGAAAAGTTCCTAGACCTTCCAAGAAAGTTTCGAAGCCTAAACATGAAATTTGAAATGATATCAAACGAGGATATAGGTAAAATTAAGGTAAAGTCAAAAAAATATTAAATTAAATTAAATAAAAAAAGTGCATAAAAGTCTCAAAATGTAAATGAACGAACTACGATATCAGTGAGGTCATAAAAAACTAAATCGAAAGAACAAATCGTCGAAAACAACTACATACCCAGGGCTATTAACAATGAATACTTTATCTTAATAGATAAAGATACGATTAACTAAAACCTAGCTTTCAAAAGCTTCCTCCAACTGCAAACAGAGCATGCAAAAGTTGGAACTATATAAAAACCAAGTGCGAGTCTGTCTATTCTTCATCCATAGCATTCACGATCGAGGTTTTATTAGAGCTTACTTTTGCAGGCACCGTTTGCCGTTAGAGGACGCTTATGAAATCCAAGTTTTAATATATTTATTTATTAAGATAGGACACCTACGTAAAATTGAATTTGTGGAAAAATTTAAGAGGTCGCTCTATAAATTTTATCTCTAAGGACTTGTAGGGAGAAGAGAATATAGAAGAAATACGGTTGGAGAAAAAAAAACAACTGTCATTTCACACCACAGCACACGTTCTCTGATTTGATAAATTAGTTCTTGGACTACAATCTTTTCAACCTTGAAATGAAAGCGCGTATAATGTTTACCTATCTCGCTTGTACTCTTAAGAAACAAATGATGCAGTTAACGGGTATCCTACAGCTTCAAACGCGCTAGAAATTGAAGATGGAAAATATCTCCTGATACCTTTAGCCCATGGATTGAGCTCTTGAGACTCGGAGCCGCTCACTCCCTTTATTCCATCGGGACCAATCTCTCGAATCTTAAGAGATAGATGATGATCAAATACCGGCTTTCCCATTGCCATACCTTCTCTCATCTTACGGTTCGCGTTCAACGGGTTAAAGATAATATACGGTTAAAGGCAGCGAGGAAGAGATAACGGTGATGAATTCATTATACGGAGTATCTATTTATCCCCGCCCTTCTCTTTATCGCGTCTATTCCATTGAATACAGAATAGAAAATTTTTATCGTCCTAGCAGCTATCCTATTCTATAACCAATCAAAACCATTTATTTCGGAAAATTCGGGTTTCGGGGAACCACCATTTGCTGGTGAGGTTTTGTAGGACATTCTTATCGCGTCTATATACAAGTTTAAAGAGTTTTATCTATTTTAAAGGTAGCATGAAGTCGAATTACAATCTACAAGTTTGTTGGACGGAAATCAGTCCAATTCTTGTTTTATTTGAATAGGTGACATTGTAATTGCATTAAAAAATAGCTATAACCAGTCGAAAATCAGGGACTTCTTTTGAATTTCAGCCATAAATTAGATATTTTTTATGTCCTAGTGGTATAAAAATAAAGAATTACCTTCTTTGAAGCAAAAAAAAAAAAAAAAAAAAAAAAAAAGTTGTTAGCGATCACTCTTGTTCGACAATGTCTTTTTCTGCACTTACGAAATAAACGCTTGTTAAACACATCAAAAAAATATTATAACCTGGAGCTACATTGGTGCCAATAGCTTTAGTGTAACACAGGGCAAAAGTGTAGCAACTTTTGGAGTCAATGGTTTCCCACCAATAAAATTTAATCATCATACTGGAAATTTCAATTAAAATCACATTCGGGTAGCGTTACGGTAATGGGCCATAATTATACTTTTCTAGAACAAGTTATTAACTATCGTTTGTAGATATTTATTCAATATATATAGATCGTTTAATCAGAAGCGAATAAAATACGCATTTATATCAGTATACGGAAATAAAACGCGCCAAAATCATATTCCAATAAGAAGTAAAAACATCACGCATGACGGGAGAGTGTGGGTTAACACGCGATACGAAAGTAATTCATTCTTCAAGTTCATAAAAAGAAAATAAAGAACCCAGAACAAAGTATATACACTCCCACTTACTCATAAAAAGAGATTTAGCACGGATCAACTGTTGGCAATGAATTAAAGAAAGAAAAAAAAAAAAAAATTGGGGTTAAGGAAGGAACAATCTTTCTTGCTTCTTCCTCCGTATCAAGAAATACTAATTAAATGTTATTGGGACAATGGAATTAGCGACTATTCACATCAGTCTCATATAAAAACAAGTCTTTTCATCACAATAGCTCGTCAGAATCATGGGGAAATTTCAATAAAATATGTAAGGTTTAAAAAGAAGATTACTCTTATTTTTAAATTTGGATTTAGCTCAATACACAGACTAATTAGATGTCAAAATCTAATAGGAATTTTCCAATACTTATATTTTTCTATATGTAGTTAAGCATTTTGTAACAATCCACCTCATATTACTGGTACTTCCATAAATTTCCCTGATTTATGCCTAATTTTTAAGAGTTTCCCAGATTTATGTCTAATTTTTAAGAGTTTCCCAGATTTATGTCTAATTTTTAAGAGTTTCCCAGATTTATGTCTAATTTTTAAGAGTTTCCCAGATTTATGTCTAATTTTTAAGAGTTTCCCCGATTTATGTCTAATTTTTAAGAGTCTCCCCGATTATGTCTAATTTTTAAGAGTCTCCCCGATTCATGTCTAATTTTTAAGAGTCTCCCCGATTCATGTCTAATTTTTAAGAGTCTCCCCGATTCATGTCTAATTTTTAAGAGTCTCCCTGATTCATGTCTAATTTTTAAGAGTCTCCCTGATTCATGTCTAATTTTTAAGAGTCTCCCCGATTCATGTCTAATTTTTAAGAGTCTCCCCGATTCATGTCTAATTTTTAAGAGTCTCCCCGATTCATGTCTAATTTTTAAGAGTCTCCCCGATTTATGTCTAATTTTTAAGAGTTTCCCTGATTTTTTGGTAAACTTACAAATTCGTGATATTTCCAGGTTTGCATATGAACCCTCTTTTACAATATTTTAAAATTAAACCGTGCAGCAGTGACAGCATACAAAAATCACCGTTTTGGGCTTAGAATTCGGTTTTTATTTGAACTCGCGATGAGCTAAGCCTAACTAACCATTCTGGGGCGCGGGAACCAAAGTTAGATAAGCGTAGAATGGCGATATCAACCGAGGTTAACGAGGGGAGAGGAAGGAACAAGTTGATAACAGGGAAGACGCCGAAGCCGCAACATTAGAGAGATAAATATAGTCAACAGAGAGAGGACTCAGAGGAGTACGTCACGAGGTGGGAAGGTTATCTTTGATATAAATCTGTAGACCTGTGGGATAGCTCGAAAGCTACTACAACATGGGTGGATGATTAAGCGTCCTACTACACCGTCTTCTCGTGTTTCCTTAACATCCTTTCATTAAGCCTTACTCCACGTATATATCAAAAGAGTGGAGCAAACCAAACCCACCCTCTCAAAAATCTCTCCACTTCGTGTTCGATTTATTTGGAATAACGCGTGAAAAGTTGGGAGACATTGGGTTTCGGTATATTATATACTTAGATTTATTTTCCGCTTTCCCCCGTCATAGCTTCATTAACTGCAACAAGTCGTATACTTCACGGGATGATATGTTTAAGGGCGAAGCTTGAATAAAGGAGGCCCGGGTTTAGGGGCAAAGGTTCAGAACGCAGTATACTGTCTGTATATACAAGGACCGAGGCTTAAGGCGATGTGATGTTAGTAAGCGGTCATTAGTAATCAAGCTTAAAATATATGGTGGAGGGAAAAAAATAGTACTAGTTTCAGATCTATTGTGTTTTTTCCTGAAATTTGATATACTCATGTACCAATTCGACTTAGGTTTGGCCAATAGGATATATTCTGTTCAAGGGAAGGTATTTTCAAAATTTGTAAATTTTCAAGACCCTAAATCAATTTGTAAATTTTCCAGACCCTAAATCAATTTGTAAATTTTCCAGACCCTAAATCAATTTGTAAATTTTCCAGACCCTAAATCAATTTGTAAATTTTCCAGACCCTAAATCAATTTGTAAATTTTCCAGACCCTAAATCAATTTGTAAATTTTCCAGACCCTAAATCAATTTGTAAATTTTCCAGACCCTAAATCAATTTGTAAATTTTCCAGACCCTAAATCAATTTGTAAATTTTCCAGACCCTAAATCAATTTCTAAATTTTCCAGACCCTAAATCAATTTCTAAATTTTCCAGACCCTAAATCAATTTCTAAATTTTCCAGACCCTAAATCAATTTCTAAATTTCCCTAATCTTCATTTAAATCAAATTCTAAATTTGCCTGATACAAATTTAATTTGAAAATGATTTAAAATATATTTTTAAATTCGCCCTATAACCTTTACAGATATGAATTCTTAAATTTCCCGCTTTTTCTAGGTTTCCTCTGCAAACCTCCGATTTTTTTATCATTTCATCAACCCTTTAAGCTTGGACTTTCGAGACTATTCAGTCTCACCCCCATGACAAACCATAGATAGTGAAGAACGAGGATATGTTTAGGTTAGGCGCCACCGTGGAACTAAATCAAGAAACGAGAGAGTGGAAAGGTTGAGGTTCGACCATTAGGTCAAAAGAGAGAAAACATAAATAGTGATCCGCTTAACTTTGCTCCACGTATAAAGCTATAATCCCACGAATCTCTACGACTTTATCTATCGTAGAAATAGAGGAAAATACAGTATTATCCACGCTCAAAACAAAAACTGATATTTCTCGTTGAACAATCTTACTTTTATTTGGCATCACGCGAAATTCTGGGCTGAGTTTAGATCTAAGTAAACATATCGTAGAAATAATGAGAGGCCTAGCTTCGTACGTGTTGTCAAATCAAGGTGAAACATGGACTCTACGTATAGAGTAAAGATGGGAGTGTTATGCGTCACGCCAAAACGACCGACCAGGACGGGAATGAAGATGAAATTAGCGGAACTGTCCACCCTGCCCCACTCGCGCCTAGTTCGCTAATAGAAAACAACCTTCAGGGATGCTATCCCGCATCGGAGCTTTCCATGCATTGACTTAGGGTTTAGAAAGCCCGCTTAGGCTTAGCGGGGACTAGACGGGGTGTGGTGTACGGGATAAGATAGGCCTAGGAGGGTTCGTAAAGCTAAATCTGATTCATCCGGTAACCCGCGTTAACGTAATGAACGGTGTCGGGTATTACACAGATTCCAGTCTCCTTTATCGAAAGGAGTTTCTATTAGAATAGAGTATATTTTACCAAGCACTTGCCAAAGTATTACGTGAAATACAAGGTAAAGATATTAAACAGGTCGAGAAATTGACTGCGTTTCTTGTACGCGTATCTACCTTAAATACAACAAATCTATGCACCTAACTAAACATGAATTGAATAAATCTAGTCACGTGAGACTGATGAAAAGTACCAATCAAGTCACGTGAGACTGATGGAAAGAACCAATCACGTGAGACCGATCATATGATAAATCTAGTCACGTGAGACCGATCATATGATAAATCTAGTCACGTGAGATCGATCATATGATAAATCTAGTCACGTGACCCAAAAATTTAACCAATCTATTCATATCAGAAGCCGATGAAACCCTCCTTTGAAGTCTACTACTCCAATGTTCCATATAGCGCTCCTCTCTGTATGGGTAAAATTCCCAATTTTACGAGTTAGAAGGGGTCCTACTTCATCCCCCCTGTCTACGGAAAATTGGAAATTCTCTCTCTCCACAAACGACGACGTTTTTTGGACGAACTCCAAAGCTGCTAGAGATATTCGCTCGACGAGCTCCCGCTCCGAAAACATCTACCGTTAGGAGGCGTACGGATCGCGCCTTTTGAGAATAACCCATACAGAGAGGGGTAGACAAGACCCGGGAGTTATAGACTTCAAAGGAGGGTTTCATCGGCTTCTGATCATATGGTCAACGAATTGAAAGCAAATTTAATCGCGTGGCGAACGAATTAAACCAATTCTAATCGCATGGCGAACGAATTCTGAAAGCTGTTTATTTTTAGGGGCTTTTGGTTTCCCCCTTAAGTTTTAGCATTGCTTCACACACGGCTAGCAGACGAAAAAAAACATCAGCACGGCAGCGCTACCTAAACTTGTTTTGGTCGCGAATAAATGTTCTCCTTATCGTCTCATATTCCGTTTAAAATTAAATCCTGGTGTGCGATTAGAATGAGTTACGGTATAAGATCGCAACGTCACGTTTCTAGTAACTATGTACCGTCAAGTGCGGAACTTTAATCAGTGGAACGTGAATGAGGTTTCACTCTCTTAGCTGGTTTCACCCGTCAATTAAAGGGAGAATGAAGGCCGATCAGATGTGATTTTATATTTTATCGATTTGTTTTCATCGTTAAAATTGACCTTAATCGCAAGATAAAAGGTTTAAACCAATATTATTATCCATTTTAACATAATCCGAAATTATATAGGCTTAGTAAGGATCCACGGTAAACAGTCTCCGGCCAATCAAATGTTTCATTAAACTAGGCAGTTAGTCTTAACATATTAGGTTTAAGTGGGGCGCTTCTTCTCATTGGTTGGAGACTGTTTATGGGCGATATTTCAAACTCTCGGTGGATCCTTGTTACGCCTACTTTCCGAGTAAATAAAAAAATGGGTTTCCAAGCTTAATATTTGCTTGTTAATTACTTAAACTAACGTATAACGCCTATTTTGACGATGAAAATGGATAGAAAATCACCTGTTATTGCATTTCATTCCACCTTTAATACCTTTAAAACCATTAAAACACTCCGTGCTTGGGTTTTATAGAAAATTATTTGTACCAAGAAAAAAAATAATGGAATAAAAATATAGTATATGATCCTTAAGTCACATAATTCTTAATTGGAAAGAAAGAAAAAATTGCGTATCAGTAAATTGGAAAGGAAAGCAAAAAAAAAAACAAGCTACGTGGATTAAATAGCGATTATGATATTACATTGGGATTAGACACGCGGAGCTTTATAAAGAATAACATTTTACCTGCACTAGAATCCGAAGCCATATCGTAGTAGTACTGTGATGATAGCCCAATGTCAATGTTATTAACAGATTATCTTTTATCTTCACGATTAAGTTTTTATTTTGTCCGGTCCGAAAAAACGTCACCGCGTTTAAATTTTAAACTCTTTATCCGAATTAAGCTAAATCACGCGTTATGACAACATTCAAAGTAACTATACTATTACTATTATAAATATTATAACCCGGAAATACTTGATATATTGAATTTATATTAATTTAATCGTAATTAAAATTAAAACACGACTATATAATAATTGAAATATTTTAAAAAAGGAATTTACTTAAAATTGGCCACGTTATTATTGTTTTAATTTCACCCCTTATTATTAATTATTATATTTTAATTTAATTTAAATAACGGACGACGCTAGTTTTATTAAATTCGAATTGATGTTCAAAAGAACAACTTACTTCGCGGTATTTATCTTTTTTCTTGCTCATAGATGGGAGACAAAATATATAAATTTAATTTAAAAGCACGACGCGATTATGATTAGTTTTAAATGATTAATCTCGAAGCTTCTTGAAAATACAAAATATAGAAAAAAAACTTAAAACGCCACCGTACGTTAAATCCTGACACTATAAAGCCACCAAGAGTTAAGAAAAATCGACCGATTTCTGGCCAAACTCTAAAACTCGACTCTGCTGGCTAGAGAAAACGTTCCTTGCCGCCGCGTTTGAAGGAAAAGCCGAACTTGTAGTCGCGCCTCGGTCTTCGTTCGAAGAGAATACACCTCGGGTAAAACCCAGATGAAGTTTTAATTTTTAAAAACACACCGATTCTTCTTTATTTTAGAGCGATATTACATTTAACGCCGCCGTCGCGTAAAAAAACAAATAAACTCTTTATAAAATGACTAGCGGCGTTTAAAACCACGTGTTCTCGGCAAACGAGACCATGGCGTTAGCGAGAACACTTTACTAGGAATTTGTGTAAGGCGCTGTAATGTTTAATGGCGGTGCATAGACCGAGGCCGAAAACCGGTGGAAATTCCGAGGGAATGTTTATTACGGAGCATGCGCGAATATAGCTTTCCTAGCAAAGCCCCGGCGTTCGATAAAGATGCGTACTACGGTATACTAAAGGGGAAATAACTAGGAATTCGGAGCTAGACATTTTTAGGCCTACAAGTTCGTTACTCTCACCCAGTTACGAACCCCCCCCCCCTCTCTATTTCTCTTTGATGAGATCAGACTAAAGGAAACGTAAATATTTATAATGTATAGTGTTCTAAATCGGTAATTTATCCTGTTAAATTACAGGGTAAATTACCAGGGAGTAATTTACTGTTTACTCCGATAATATTGCAAAAATGGTATTAAAATTTTTGAAAGAGAAAATTTGCTTAAATAGGTTAAAGTTATACGTTTTAACTCGTCTACACGTCAACTTTACAACAATAATTGTCCTTATTAACATGCAAATGTAATGTTTTCACGTTGAAGTCACTACATAGACATAGACCGATCGCACCGTTGAAAAGAAGGCGTTCCTTAGATTATTTTAAGACAAAAAAATTATGTTTCACCACTCGAAAAAAAATGTTTCGCCACTGATAGTAATCAAGCAAAAGCCCGAAAATAACCCCTATCTTTAAATGGCCGTAACTTCTCTCTATGACCACCTAGGAATAAACGGATTGCACCATTGAAAAGTAGACTTTTCTTAGATTATTTTAAGACAAACAAATTATGATTCGCCATCTCAAAAAAGATGTTTCTACACTAATAAAATTTGAGCAAAAACCCGAATATAATCCCTATCTTAAAATAGCCGTATAACTTCTCTCTATGCCCACCTAGGCATAAACTGATTGCACCATTGGAAAGTAAATGTTTCTTTGATTATTTTAAGACAAACAAATTATGTTTCGGGCCACTGATAGAAATTGAACAAAAATCCCGAATAAATCATATCGTTTTTCAACGATCTTTCTGGAAATACTCCTCAATTTCCATTAGTAGTTCTTGAAATATTAGTGACAGCATCACTTTAGGCAATATTATCGGTAGTCCTTTAACGCTTTGAGCTTAAATTTTAACTAGCAAACGAACGGAACATGTTCCTTATTTCCTGATAGCAGTTTCGTGTAATCAGCCAAAGAGTTCGGCGCTATATTCTAAAGCAATTTCAAGTTTGACGTCTATAAACTTACGTTATTTTCTTAACGATAAAAGCTACAGCATTGTTTCGTACTTGCTGAATTCTTAGTAGGTTTCCTACTACGACACGGGATCGATCCAGCATCTAAAAGCATCCCAGTCTAGTTATTTTACCGTATGGGAGAGTCTATCTACGTTCCACCAAGAACTAAATGATGAAACCCTAGAACGTAAGACTGACGAATTCACTGAGAATGATGCTTTATAATAGGTAAATATATAAAAGGGAGGAGTCCTTTTTCGTAAGTTGAGCGTCGACGTCACCTGTGACGTTTCTTGTAAAGAAACACGGCGCCCGCGCAGTCAGAATGACAAAATTCTAAATATCTCTAGTTTTACTCTCAAGCTTAACGGCTGCTCTACGTGCAATCAAAAATAACTTAATTTGTTTGTTCTAAGGGTTTCATTAATTAGTTCTTGGTTTTTTCGTTCGGAAATGGACATTTTTTTACAAGAAGTAAAGAAATGGATAGAGTGAGGGGGATGGAACAGGTCGTTTATAAATTTTTTAAGTTCAGCCTGAAATTCAGGAGGAAAGAAAGTAAAGACTGCATCGAAAATGGTGAAAAGAAAATTACTAAATGACGTAATATATCATCATTATATTGTGAAAAGGAAAAGTTTTGATTCGAATATTAGTTTGATTAATAATAAACAATAAATACAAAAACAGAAGCACCAGAATATGGCGAGCTTATTGTATAGATCTATTAGGTTGGTAATTTATATTTGGTGAAGATATTTATCGTCTCTTTTGATCTAAATTAGTTTAATGCCCTACTGGTATATAAATTACTAAGGGACAAAAGATCTGAATCATGGAGCTTTTGGGGTTATGGAGGGAGGTATAAGATAGTTATGTGGAAAAAACGTTTACAACCCTTTTTAGCTGAAAGGTGTATATGGGGTATATATAACAGGACCAGATTTACGAGGTCGTGAAATTTTACGAGCTAGCATCTCGACCATATAATATATATCGCGAGAGCCGTACATTACACAATATAAGTACCCATATATGTACAGTACTCTCTATCAATCAAATTTTTACGAGGGTGTGTGTGGCCAAAGTCTGGCCAAGTGCGTTGGCTTATTTTCTTTATTTTTTGTTAATAATCCGAGAAGTGCTTCGGGCACTATAACGTCAACATTCATATTTGCTAACAATCTCGTAACCAAGCTACTTACAACCGATAGAAATTATTCAAAGGTAAACCCGTGTAAACTGACAGGATAGCTAATTCAATGATTAAGTTTTTCATAAGGAAAATTATAACACATCTAGACTTTTCCATATTCGAAGTAATTAGTAAACATAGCTCATGCGTTAAGAAATAATTAACGAAACCCAAGAACTTATACAAAGATGGAAAAGGATTATTTCACGGAAACATTATCTATATTTCGTTATTTACAAGGTACCTTTTCGTGGCAACGCTTACGTCAGAATATTAGAAGTTTCAAGTGTCTCAAAGAAGGACACAAAAGGTAGTAATTAGAGATCGGCTTTACAAGTCTTATGGCCACTTGAACTTTTATGAAGTTGCGACTCCCTTGTTGGGTGTCCATCAGACCAACGCGAATAGAAGCCTCTAAGAGACTGTATTTATAATTTCCAAAATAGTGGGCAAATTAAAAATATTACTTGCTTAAAACATGTCATACTTAAACCATTTTTTAAGAAACTTAAAAAATGAAAAATATTATTGATATGAGGTGAGGGAATCTTCAAATACATCAGGAAATCATAAACAGGGTTCGTACAAATTTTTCGAATTGAATTTCCCTGACTTTTCCAGGTTTTCCCTGACCGTTTTTCAATAAATTCCCTGGCCATCTCCCTATTCTAATATTTTCAACATGCACTCTATCAGAAGTAGATGAAACCCTCCTTTGAAGTCTACTAATCTAATGTTCGATATAGCGCTCCTCTCTGTATGGGTAAAGTTCCCAATTTTACGAGATCGGAGGGGTCCTACTTCATACCCCCTGTCTACGCAAAATTGGAAATTATCTCTCTCCACAAACGACGACGTTTTTTTTTGACGAACTCCAAGGCTGCTAGAGATATTCGCTCGACGAACTCCCGCTCCGAAAATATCTACCGTTAGGAGGCCTACGAATCGCGCTTTTTGAAACTAACCCATACAGAGAGGGGTAAACAAGACCCGGGAGTAATAGACTTCAAAGGAGGGTTTCATCGGCTTCTGACTCTATATTATATGATTTGGCAGGTGGGAATCAATTCAAATGATGGGGATGACTAAGCCTAGTAGAAAAAGAAATTGCGCGTTAAATTGAAAAGTGTTGAGAGAAAAAAGAATTCCGTATAAAACATTTCTGCTAAATATATTACAGACTTTGCAACTCCTACAAATCATCACCGTTTTCCCTGACTTTTAAATGAAATAAAACTATTTTGTGTCCTAAAAGCATATAGCAGAAGCCGATGAAACCCTCCTTTGAAGTCTATTACTCCCTGGTCTTGTCTACCCCTCTCTGTATGGGTTAGGTTTCAAAAAGCGCGATTCGTACGCCTCCTAACGGTAGATATTTTCGGAGCGGGAGTTCGTCGAGCGAATATATCTAGCAGCCTTGGAGTTCGTCAAAAAAACGTCGTCGTATGTGGAGAGAGAGAATTTCCAATTTTCGGTAGACAGGGGGGATGAAGTAGGACCCCTCCGATCTCGTAAAATTGGGAATTTTACCCATACAGAGAGGAGCGCTATATGGAACATTAGAGTAGTAGACTTCAAAGGAGGGTTTCATCTACTTCTGCATATAGGAAACTCGTAGCGTACTTTTTTGTTTTACAACAATACTTATGATAATGCGTAACATAAAACGAAAGAGAAGAAGCGCGTCGAAGATTGGATAAATTTATATTCTCGGTATAAAGCTAGGGGCCTCCCGCGCGAGATATTATCAGATCTAAGTACATTATTCTCTTATCCAAAAACTTCCGAAGCGTACAGTGATGCGACGAGATAGCGAATGAAGGAGTTAGGTTATATAGCTAGGAGCTCTTCTTCGGCATGCCAAAGCTTATTTGCATTTGCATAAAAAAATGTTTTATTGTTTAGAAAAGGGGAGCTAGTCCGGGCTCTATCAAAAGATTGTTCCCGCTTTCTTTTTTCTTCTGACGTCTCTTTTTCCGAGATAACAGGCTTTGATAATGAAATACGTCATCCCCCTTTCTTTTCCCCATGGTCTTCATTTGCATATTCTTCCCCGCGCCTTACCATTTTCGAATCATATTGGAGGAGTCTATAATAATTTACATTCTTAGATGATTCAATGAAGATCGTTAAAGGGAGGATGCAACCTAACAACAAGTGATTTTTTATCGATTCCTTATTGTTTAAATAGGCCTAATCCACTATTTAAAAAATTTACAAACAAATATTAAACTAGAAATAAATTTAAAACTTACCCTGAAAATAGGCTTAGTGGGATTCATGGAGCTCCTGATTTCCTCGCGTGTAAGGTCTAGCGACCAATCGCGCGCGACGTAAGTCTCGTGGAGATCTCGCGTGAACGACGGGCCTTTGCTCATTGGTCGCTAGACCTTACACGGGGGCAATTCAGGATCTCCATGAATCCCGCTAAGCCTATTTTCAGGGTAAGTTTTAAATTTATTTCTAGTTTAATATTTGTATTGTAAACTTTTTATCGGTGGATTAGGCCTATTTAAACGATAAGGAATCGATCAAAAATCACTTGTAATTAGGTTGCATTCTCCCTTTAAGAGTCATTTTTTTTCCTTTTTAAATTAACTAACTTATCCGTGTTTTCCTGATTTATCCGTGCATTCCCAAACAAATCAATGATTTCCCAGATTTATACAGGTTTCCCCCGACTTATCCAGGTTTTTCCTAATCGATTAGGTTTCTACTATTTCCCTTTCGTGACATGTGACAAACATAATATTTACAGAAATTCTAAATTACTAATTTCGTAACGGAAATTAAGACAGTTCCCCCTGACCTTTTGAGCCCATTTTTAAAATTTCCTCATTTTCGCTGACCTTAAGGCATACTTTTCAAATTGTCAGACATTATCTGATTTTCCCAAACCCGTGGTGATCCTGAAGAAAGGTCACAAGGAAATATAATTGACGATTTTGGATGGTTAAGCAATTTTTTTTAATCAAACCCATCTTGGTACCATTGCATTATCAGGAGAGGCAAACTTATAGAAAAATGTCTAATTTAATGTATATTCGAAAGTAATATACGCTTCCTGTTGAAACGAATTTCCTTCGTAGCATCAAATGCATCATGCGGAAAAATTGAATTTTGAATTTTCCATTAGTTCTTAACTTGTTTTAAGATTGAAAATGAAGATTTTTATATACCCCTACTTAGGCAAGATTCTCACCAGGGATCTTTTTGGGTCTATATCCCTTTCTTTTAGCCTCATCCAATCCCCATTAATCATTTAGATGACGTCACTCACTCTTTTTCTTCCGCAAACGTGTATAGCCCCACTGATGTTTATTTAATACCCGTATTTTTTATTCAAGACTAGTTCTCGAAACTATCCAAAGCTGTAGCGGATTAATATACAATGTTAACCCTCAGGAGGAAAAAAAAGTAGTTTTTTTGGAGATTAAGTAGATCGATTATTAAGCAATCCGCTTATAAAGAAGCGTTTTGAGAGTTTCTACAATAAGGACTGACAAAAAACATTTGATTCCCGGTATTGTACATTTTTTCTAATTACCACAGCAATCGAAAGCAAGGTTAATTCAAGAGAGCCAAAAACCCCTCGTTACTCGTAGAGGGGTGGATCAGCAAAGGTCCGGGTTAATTTACCAGCAGATTCTGATTCGAGACACTCTAGTGGTTGCAGACGGTGTAAATAATTAAATCTTAAGCGCCAATCTTGGGGAATAAGACAATATCGTCCCTCTCTAACGACTCAAAATATCGAGAAGAGTCCAAATCACTAGAGCCCGACAGGGGTGATGACTTTTTGGCTAGTTTCAAGTGATGGGCTAGTACCTTTAATTGGCCCTTTGTTGATAGTATTAAGCTATGGGGCGCTGTTTACTTTTGATAGACTTTTGGTAAAGGTAAGAAGACCAATATTTCCTCTTTAACTATATGAATTCCTGATATAACAACCAATCTCTTCATGGCCCCCCTCCCCCCCACCTGTCCGTGCGCAGGGTGGGGGTAGTGTTCCATCCTTGTCGTGGTGAGGGGGCCCGAGTTCTAGGATCCGTCCTAGTTCCGCGAATTGGAACACGGCCGTCTCGCCCACACCCGGCCGACTCGCGGGGCCCGTCCTGGGCCCTGGCAGCTCCCTCTGCCTTTGAGTCGGTCTTGTTGGGTCACGGTTACATTACGGAGGCCGTATGGCACTGCTGTGTGGGTTCTGGTAGCCAAGCCGTTTCTCCACCTTCTGCTGCCTTAGCCTCCTCACGTGTGTGCGGGAGCACTGGTCTGGGGTTCTTCGGTTCCCGCTGTTTGACCTTGTTACCCGTTCCGGGCACGGTTTCGCGTGCGGCACTTTAGGGACAAATGATGTAGCCGCACGGATTGGCGGGGGTGTTATGTACTATGTTTACGGTGCACCCCCTTAACAATCAAACCTGAATCTCTTCATGGCTACGAATTTATCGATTTGAAGAACCCTAATTACTAAACCGTGGCTATTCCGTTATTTAATTTTTGTCTGGCGGCAAAGTTTAAAATAAAGTTCTAAGCAAGAACGAGGCGTGCAAATATATATGTTATCAAAAAGTAGCGCGTAACGCGGTCATTTCTTTTTTTGTTTTTTTCTTCTCCCCCAGAAACTTAAATTAGATTTTTAATCGAAAATCCGGCAAAGGTTTAAAAGGAAACAAAGAAATCCCCAAAATGGGGAATGATATATAATCAATTGCAAGCTTAGATAATTTTCTTAATCCAATGGAAACCAGGATTGTTAGAGAAGTTTAGATTACTTTGAAGATTGAAATTGGGTATATAAAATGGTTCCTTTCCTTTGGGCAATTTCCAAAAGACTACCGTAGTTAGGAAGAGGAGAGGTTAATTTTATTTTATTTTCATTCTATCGAGATTAGAAAAGTGGGAAGGTTGAATGGCGAAGGAAAGACGGGTCCTGAAAAGTCGATTTACCAAAAACCTATTTTTCGAATTTCGAAGAATTTTAAGAAGGCCAGGCCTCTTCACACCGGTTTTAAATTAATTAAAATTATCGCGCTAAGCCTAACCAATAATAATTAACAAGCAGTAATAAAATATTTCAGTTTTGCAATTTTTGAATTGAAATTAATTCTCCTCATTCGATATTTTAATACAGTTTAATTAATAAATTATTTTTTATTTTTTAATTGGTACTAATTTATCCATTTTTGATTTTAAAGGGGCGCGGAAAATGCTTTTTTTATAAGATTTGGATTAATTTATTGTTTTAATTGAAGTTAAAAACAATGTGAACGAGACTTCAAAAGGTTAGCGAGAAATTGGGAAGATTTATTGGAAAGGTTGGATAGTTTTCGTTTGAAAAAGGAAGCAAACCAATGATTGTCTAGGTCTGGAAAAAGGATTTAGATGGGTCTGATAAGCCTCGATAGTGCTTTTCGAGATGAGAAACGTGGTTACGGAGGTCGAAACATGATTTTTTCTAAGAAATATAAAAGGAAGCGAGAAAGAAACAAGCTCCCTGGAAAACGTGATTTCTTTTTAACTTACTATTATCAGAAGTAGATGAAATCCTCCTTTGAAGTCTACTACTCTAATGTTCCATATAGCGCTCCTCTCTGTATGGGTAAAATTCACAATTTTACGAGATCGGAGGGGTCCTACTTCATACCCCCCTGTCTACCGAAAATTGGAAATTCTCTCTCTCCACATACGACGACGTTTTTTTGACGAACTCCAAGGCTGCTAGATATATTCGCTCGACGAACTCTCGCTCCGAAAATATCTACCGTTAGGAGGCGTACGAATAGCGCTTTTTGAAACTAACCCATACAGAGAGGGGTAGACAAGACCAGGGTGTAATAGACTTCAAAGGAGGGTTTCATCGGCTTCTGCTATTATTAAGAAAATTCCCAGACAAATTGTGGCGAGTAGGCTAAAGCTTGGATTACTTTTACTAGATGTCTACTTTATCCAAGAACAATTTTATGGATATTTTGTAATAAACAGTTTTGACACCCGTTTTAATGTACCACAAAATATTTTCAGACTAATTCCTAATTTTACACGAATATATTTAAATTTTTAACTTATCCCCGGCCAACACACATTTGAGGATCCCTGACCTATGATATCCTGGTTCTGTAAGAACCCAGGTCTATCCGTACAATTTTAACCAATCACTGTGCGTTTTCTCAAGAGTCAATGTAAATTGTCTGCCTTAAACCTTAAACTATCTAGGGTGATGAATTTTTACTACTCCTAGCCATTTACAAGGAAATTCTCAGAAAGTGTACGAGATTTAATCTTATAAACGGGCACAAAATTATTTCAAATTCTTAGCTAAACTTAGCTAATGTACAAATTTACCCTACAAGCGTGCTTTACCCGACACACTGATGTCCGAAGGTTAGAACACTTCTACAGGCGCTTAGCAAAAACGAATGTACTCCGTGTTAAGAATGAATTAATGAAATTTCTAATTGACCAAATTATTTGAGAAAAACTGGCTTAATTTCAAATAAAGCAAATTTCAACGATCCCCAAAACTTGCAGAAGACATGATCGATAAATCGACCCGATTACGTAATACTAACCCGCCTATAGTTCCATCTATCGTCAAAAATATCGAAACTTTGGAGTAATAAAATTAATTTTACTAAACTCATTTATTGTTAATGTGATTATTAATTTAATTGATCTAAGATTAATAGACTGATTAAATATTATTATCACGGAATGATTTCATCGAGTAAAATTTATTTTTAGTTATATCAATTAATTTCCCTTATAAATTAATATATATAATTAAGTGTACGTAATATTACGATAAAAATTAAATATCTACATTTAATTTAAACATAGTAAAAAAAATATTGATTGAGAAAAATCGGATGGCGCTAAAAACAATTGGGAAAACAGCGAGGTATTAGATCAATATTTTCGGTCGATTTTCTTGAATTCGATCTTAGCACAACGTACGTATAATTTAAATAAATATTCATAATTTAGGTCAAATCTTAGATTATTAAAATTTAATATATTAGGACCGACCCAATTTATAATTTAAATTAAGGCAGAATAATGTTGTTTTAATTTGTAAAAACTTTTGTACGAAAAGTAAGCTCTACTAATTAACAAAACTCATTAATAGTTAAGTTTATATATTCCTTTAAATATGTTTTCGTTTTAAATTAGATCATTATAGACTCAGGGCAAGAAAAAGTTTTAACAACATATCAGACAGGGTTCGTACAAAATTTTGGAAGTTAATTTCCCTGACTTTTCCAGGTTTTCCCTGACCATTTCCAAATAATTTCCCTGACCAATTTTAATATTTTTTCATGAATATATTCTTACGAGCGAGCTGTTGGCAATTCTCACATTTTATTTGACATTATTTATAAATCGGGGTCAGGATAGCTTACTCAGAATATGAGAAATTGAATCTTTAGGCAAATATTTTCAGTTTATAATAATTACGTTACAACTGATTGGTAAACCAATCATAAACAGTTCCTTGGCACATACCAAAATATTTATTTTCTCTGACCATTTGAGCTATTTTCAAATTCCCTGACTTTTCCCTGACTTTTTGGGCCAATTTCCAAATTCCCTGACTTTTCCAGGTTTTCCAGGTCGTGTACGAACCCTGTCAGATGAAATCTTTAACTTCAGATTAATCAGCTTGTGGAATGGAAAACTCTTCTTCACAATAAGAAGGCTTAAAAAGCTGATGAGAAAAACCTTATCGAGACTGGTAATGACTCATAGTAATTACGTACAAATTCTTCTATTCGCCATCATATATAGTTTGCAAACAGTAACGATAACTAATGAGGAACGACACGCAATGATAAAACTCATATGACATAAAAATAGTTCTTGAAACCGAATTTATAGAAAACTTCAATTAATCCTCGATATCATCTAATGGCGATATCTAAAGTTGGCACGGATTACTTTCTTCGCTATAAGGATTTTAATTGCGTATCAATCCGCCTTAGCTTCGCCCATTATCCCAACACTTCTTTAGCTAAAGCTGTGCTAAAGTACATAGAAAGACGAACAGATTCTAGATTTGCTCTCTTATTTTATCGTCCAATATACGAAAAGGCTTAAAAAGACCATTGATTCGGATAAAAGGGCTCGCAATCGCTTTCAACGAACGTTTCCCTTCGATTCCAAAACTAGCTTCCGTTAGTATTTATCAATTTGAAACCAGGAATTATATATTGAATACAAAAAGGACTTCTGGCCTTTGATTCCGATATAAAGTTATTGAGAAATTAAATATGGTGTAAAGTTATCCCTCTTCCTATATCCACATGATTAATGACCTTCTCATTACGCGCTCGAGGTATGCTTCGATATAAAATTTTATTTAATTCAACCAAAAACACGTTAAACTGAAGCTATCACCTTTTTTCGAATTCCTACAGATTATATGTTTATTACTTTTGCGAAAAAGATCACGTGAAAGCCACCTTAATTACAATGTGGTAGAACACGTGAGTATGTACAGTAGTCTCTACAATAGCCACGTGACTATAGTGATGACGTATTATTGTGGGGATTATTTTAATTTCGAAAATGGAGATTATAAAATATGCAATATTACTTAAATTTCGGGAAATATTTTCATAGAAAATAACTAAAATTTTAATAAAATTTATTGTTTAATATCATTTAAATTTCACTGTCTCTGTAATTCTTTCTAGAATCATTTTTAACTACCTTTCCATAAATGGTACTCAAGTTCCATTTGGAGCTCGTAAAAAATCCGCGAGAGATTCACTTAATTATTTTTGTTTTAGTAACTTGTTGAAATGTTCCACATGGAAACATTTGATCAAAATAATATTTGGTAAGCCTTTTATAGGATAATGATTATATCTATGTGGCTATCAAAAGCACTCCAAACCACGATTCAACACCTTTTTATTTTATTTTTTATACGAATCATTCTTCTCTTTGTACTCGAGAGAAAAGGGGGTAATTTTAAAGGATATAAACTCAGGGTTCTGAAGAAAAAACTCGAGAGAAATTACTCGAATTCTTTTGTCGCGATCAAAAAGAGGTTCGCTTGTCATTTCCTCCATAAAGCGACCAATCGACACGCTGGATAAGCGCCAAAAACCTCAAATTGAACTTTCAGCACGTAAAAACTAAGCTAACTTGTATCTATATATTATATCACTTGGTTCAGAAGCCGATGAAACCCTCCTTATAAGTCTATTACTCCCTGGTCTTGTTTACCCGTCTCTGTGTGGGTAAGTTTCAAAAAGCGCGATTCGTACGCCTCCTAACGGTAGATATATTCGGAGCAGGAGTTCGTCGAGCGAATATCTCTAGCAGCCTTGGAGTTCGTCAAAAAAAAAAAAAAACGTCGTCGTTTGTGCAGAGAGAGAATTTCCAATTTTCCGTAGACAGGGGGGGGTATGAAGTAGGACCCCTCCGATCTCGTAAATTGTGAATTTTACCCATACAGAAAGAAGCGCTATATGGAACAGAGTAGTAGACTTCAAAAGAGGGTTTCATCGGCTTCTGATAGTGGGAAAAAATTGAGTCCGAAAGTCCTACACTTTTGCCCACGGGTGTTTTACGCTAAATCATACTATTGGTAGCAGTGCTGCACCAGATTTTTTTCACAGTGTAAACTTTTAACCCTAGTGTTACACTAGTCAGCTCAAACTCAAAAGTACAGGGAAATCATCAGTTTCAGAAACACTATTAGCTGATTAGCAAGGATATAAATATATTAAAACTTTTGGCCAACACTAATTACACTCATGGAATAATAAAAACTGATGATACGCATGTTAAATTAAAAATTAAATTTCTAAATGTATTTAAACAAGAATTTCAATTTGTTACTGTGTAATGGGTGTAGCCTAGCGATGGCCAAAGGTTTCCTATTGAGATTAGCGGAGAAAAAAGTTAAATCGTGTTGAACGACATGAATTTGAAATAAAAAGGATTTCGTGAAGTGTATACAATTCTTAAATATTTTATCTATATACTGGATTTAGTATCCCTATGCCACACCTTTGGACGTGCTAAATTTGGTTATCAGCGACTATTTTCAGTATATAATATCTTTCCACGTACTAAATCTTCATGAATAGGGATGGTTATATATTATTGTAGGTGCTGAAAACTCCAACAGATTCTTATTATAAAAGAAGCTGAAGAGCAGGCCAGCCACCGACCTCGCATTTACAGCGTGTTTTTCTCCCGTTTATCTTATTGAATTGAAAGCTCATAACAAATCTACAGTCTTAAAGTACACGCTAAGATGTCAACGCGTACAAAACTACAAGCTGTAGGATATTCTATAATGTATAGAAAAAGAGCGTATCACGGGTTTGTACTCGCTGAAGTCGAAAATCGATATCAACTATATCCCTACATATTTGGTTCGTTGTACGCGTATAGTTCGTCCCATTTCTAAAGGTACATCTACTATAAGGCCACGTGCAAACTTCACTGATGGTGCTGATAGTCATCGATAACCGTAATACAAAGCCTAAGGGGTTCCAACACTCCAGGCTTCGAACACGAGGAATTCTTTTCGCGAGATGAAACCGTTACAATTCCATTCGTTTTCAATGCTGGAGGGAGCCATTCAAAAGTCCCGTAGGAAATTTGTTTCCGTTAAAAAAACTTGGCCAAACAAAGCTAACGCAGCTGTCGTCGATGATTTAACCAGAGTAAAAAAGATTGGTGCCTTTTTGCCCGGGAAACAAACGCGCCACTATATAAAAAAAAATCACGTAATAACTCTAAGGTCGGCCTTCAGATGGCGCGAACAGCCAAGATCGATATTCACCTTACATACAAACTGAAAGTAACAACAGGATTTGAAGATTTGACATGATAACATCTCTTTGCATTACCAAAGGTGGGTTCGTAGAAGTTCTAAGTCAATGCACTGTCAAAGCTAAAACTTTCTTGAACTCGGGTCCTGAACTTTGGACAATGCCCAAATTAAAGTTCACTTTGACTGAGAGTTAACATAAATAGAAATTAAGGGTAGCCCCGCCTTTAGTTAAGCTATCATCTCATTTAGAAATATTATATATAGTTTAGGGAGTTCAATATTAAGGTGACGGACTAAAAACTAGCCTTATGATTAAATCAATACCCCCTGGCCTTTCTAAGCACGCTTGGGAACTATATAAGGCCAAAATAATAAATCACGCTAATAAATTTATTCTCGGGGATTTTGCGATAAAATGGAAGAAGAGAAAAAACAGTATATTTCGGAAGCCCAGCATCTTAAGAGTTGTACATACCAGAAATCACAATTTATAGTACGAAGGATGCTCGTAAATTGTTTTTGGTATAAGGAAGTCGATAGAGGTCCAGACCATGCCGGGTTTCAAAAATGATTTAACGTGGTGTTTTAACTTTATCCCACCATAGTTTAATATACAACAATGTAAAGCGAAAATATACGCTTTAGAAAAACAATATTAAACGTAATTGTCTTACAATTCAGTAAAGCCCCGTTTTCAATCTAAGATTTTTGGGAAAATCCAAATGAATTTACCTTCTAGATTTGACGCAAAAGCGCTAGAATCTTGGCCAAAAAATACCTTATTGAAAACGCGCCTTTAAGCTGAAAATGACTAACTACAGGGAAAAGTCAGGGAATTTAAAGGTCTTTCAAGAAGCCAGGAAATTACAATCATAATCCACAGAAAATATTTGAAGCTGCCCGTGTCCGTTGTATAGATTATAACAAAGATACGCGTGCAAAAAAGTTTGACGAACGCAATTATATAAAAAATAAAAGGTTAAAAATTGGGTAGTATTAGCTGAAACGGTCAGGGAAAATCGTTGGAAAAGTCGGGGAATTTGAATCTGAAAAAACTGTGGCAACCCTGAACTAAATAAAAAATGTAAATATATTATAATGATTGGTTGACCACTGCATAGATCCTTTAAAAGTTCGATATTTTTGCATGTAAGTTAACTATACAAAAATCTTTAAATATTTCAAAACCAAATGGTAATTTGCAACAATTGTTATATAACAAGTCTATATTTTAGCTAAAAAAATTGAATTTTTGACGAAAAACCAAAAAATTCTTTGAAATGAAACTTCAATAATTGATGTATAAGGAAACATCAATCGAAAAACGTATTTCCACACAAAACAATATTGATTTATCGCAACCTTTTCGAACTGAAATATTTACATCTCCAAAACTTGAAGCCTAGGTGTCAAAATATATATTTACAGTAATGTTCTAGCGTACATTTTGGTTGAAACGAAAGTATAAGAAAGATATTATACGGGCACCGTACACTATCATTCACCGCGGTGGTTCCAGTGTCAAAAACAGCCTCTAGTGTCCTCTCCTCCCCGCGATATCCATTCCCACAGGACATTGGTCCTAGAAGAGGGGACACCACTGAACTTCACCTCCTCATTGACTGGACGTAGATAGAAACAGCCTGGGATTACAACACCTACACGTCACGAAATAGGCTCCAATATTATCCTTAGAGTTACAAACCTAAGAGCGTATCGACCCGCACACGGAGAAATCAAGACTGATTTCTGATTGGGTACGGGATACGAAATGATATCAAGGATATACCATATGGAACATAATCTCTCTAAGTATGCCTTATATGATCAAGTGAATGGAATACCCCTTTTCGCAACTATATACTGAAATCGTCGAGCAAAGCCCACCCCCTGCAAGATGATTGTTTGATTCTATAGAGTACGTCTTCCGACGATAATTCCGCTATATTATAACGTAGATTAAAAACGTATGCCTTAATTGATTGGTCCACCTAAGTCGAAAGAGTGACCCGAGTTACGGGTTAAAATGTCCTATTGGTGTTTGAATTCCAAATAAAAATGGACAAATATTGAATTAAGAATCAAAATGTTTTCAAATTAAATTTAAAATGTCAAAGAGATTAAAAATACACTTAGACTACATCCCCTTTAAATGTCCTTTATCTAGACTTAAGTATTTCTAAGGATGAGACCTAACAAGATGATGCAATAAACCATGTAGCCGATTCAAGCAGACCAATTACATGGAGTCTACGGTGAAAAATGTTTCCCAACTAAAGTTAATATTAAAACAACAGGAGCTTGGGAAGATTCGTACTTTTTAGGATTATGTTACTTATACTTTATATGCGATGATCATCATAGTCATTTTAAATCGCGAATGCAGTTGCCAAAATCAAGGAATCGCAAGGTTAGCTGTCTCTATACTCGCAGGAACCATTATTAATTATCGCTCCGTACCTCACGGTGTTCATACCCAATTTTGTAATTATTATATAGGTCTAACAAAGCCCGGTTCATTCTTAGAATTCAGTACCAAAAAATCGGTAGTACACACTTTGGTCAATTTGACAGCGAGTACAAAGCTACGCTTGCACGTTATATTAATATAATGATAAAAAATGCTAGTTTAGCTCTGCGCATACTGACAAATGACATATATAGGCTACCTTCCTTTACGATTAAGACCATAAGTAACGTATACTAAGTGTGCCAATTATCTCTGTAATATTATTCATTTTTGATGATATAATTATTGAAATCAGACAAGCATTTAAATAGCCTAATGATAAAATTTACAGTAAGCGTCTTTCGGTAATTTGTAAATATTATTACAAATTATACTGTAAGTTATTTTACGAATACCCTAAATCTTATAGTATGTTTTCCCATCACATAAACATGAATTTCCCAAACAGTCATTGTGGTAAAAAGTATCAAAATCCGGTAACTTTACAGTGTAATTAAAAATATACACCATTCGACTTTTTTTGGATATTATTTTAAAACAATTCTGGCATCCCTTCAGTCATTAAGCAGCGCCATTTTGTTCACTAAAACTCAGCGTAATTAGTAATTAATAAAAATAAAACAAAAAGTGTTTTAATTAAGATAAAGGTACCGGTTTCGACGCATTTCTTAGGGGTCCCATTATTGGGAAACAAAAAATCTAAAGAGTAAAGATCGGAGTCAATAACTTTGTTAACGTTGAATACTCAAAGTGATTCGGATTACGGTTCGAAGGAACGGTGTTCTAGAATTTATCACGGTCTCTGACGGTTTGGAAAATTGTTGGAAAAGAAAAAAAAGAGAGATCTCTGGAAGAAGTTGGAGATCCGCAAATTTCGGGGAAGAGGTTTTCCCGTCATGCGGAATCATATTTCACCTTTAAATTGAGAGCGAAAGAGATTTGTTTTTGACGTTTTTCTCTTACACTTTTGCCGCTTTCCTTAGTTTCGCGCTCTTTTAGGCATAAAGGGATACTAAAGGGTATTTTTTTTTTTTTCAAACAATTTTTTACACCCTTAAAGAATTTAATTATCTTGTGGAAACGCGATTTTTTAAATTATTCAGAGATAATATATCAGAGGAATAATAGGAAAGGTTTAAAATGGCACAAGCGAAGGGTGATCCTTTGATTTCCGGTTATGACGTCAATCAGAGGTAAGCAGTAGCATCAGCCAATGAGAGACAACCGGAAATGAGGAGATTCCTAAAATAGGGGTGAAACAAGAGGGGCGCCCGTACCATTCTAGTAATGCCTGTACAAACGTGGAAACTTCTCTCTGAATTATTAAATTCAATATTCAATATTTGGCGGGAAACAAGATAACATTCTTATACATCATTACGTAAAATATCAAAACGATTTCTGTAGTAACTTTGATATTTCACGCTTTTAGCATTACGATAATATGAAAATTGGAAATCCATACCCTCGAAGGAGGTTGTTAATAGCTTTCTGGTCATATTGATATCATTTTTTAATACTTAAGGCTTCAGATATCATATTTTGAAACTAAAAATCCATCCAATTTCGATTGTTGAAGAAATGTATGTTGCGTGAATAAAAAAATTAGAATAGTTTCAAAAATAACAGAGAAAGTTTGAAATCAAAATCAGTTTTTTTCAGAACATGTTTGAAGTCAGGGCGGATGGTTATCTAAAGGAATGCAAATTGTAGTAGTTAAAAAGTAGTCCTTCAAAACTTGAGGTGATTTTGGAGAGAGGAACAGGTAATTTATCATATCATATCGACTATTTTGATCTTCGTTCTAATTTGAATTTTTTAGAGCGTATTATGCAAGTTTACTCTAGAGATTGAAAAAGCTACGCTTTTCGAATAGATAATGTGTTTCATATAAAATCAAGAAATTTGGTAGAATTTACGTTAAAATGCGAATGAACTAATAAATATTCTAGTAATAAATTAGTTGATGATTAAATTCGAAGCCCAGCATAAGAATATTAAAAAACACTTTAGATTAATTGAAACCAAAAAGTTACAATTTTTCTATTGTAAGCATAATATAACAATTATACTCTTTAGAATTAGAAGTAAGAGTGATATAAACCCAATTATAGTAAAACACTTTATACATTAATCATAAAATCGATAGAAATTTGCATAAACGCTAAGCCTAATCTTGTTCTATTGTAATATAGAGTATAAGACTATTAACGTAATTGGTTAGACCTCTAATGGGCGTCTATTCTTCCTTTAATTATAGAAAACGTCACCTAACGAAGACATTCTTAAGGTCCTAGACCGCGACGGAACAATACAAGACTTCAACCCCGGAAGTACACGGATACAAAGGTGTTTAAAGACTGCACTTCCGATAAGTAGTTCCGCTCGTTAGGTAGAAAAGAATTAACGCGTCCTCCGTGTCGCGTTATAAGGTTGTGCCTTAGCATACATTATAATGTTTGGAATATAATAATATAGGTCCTTAGGCGTATTACGATTATTAACTCGGCGAACGAGGTTCAAACACGCAACATGATTTAACCAGATGACGGGGGGAAACTGAAAGGGCTTTTCAAAGTAACCTGTGAACGGGAAAAGATAGCTATGTTGATTTTCCTAGCTTTAGATTGTATTCTAGAGAAACCTTGTTATTTCATATACAATCGGTTTGAGAGTTAATATCATTATGGAAATCAGGGAAAACTATCTTTAGGGCGCGCTCGCTCTATAGAGAGTAAATTTCATCTTTAAAACCAAGGACTAAATTATGAAACCCAAGAATTGAGATGTTTTCCCGAGACGCCAGATTTTGTTCAATTCAAACTTATTTGTATGAAGAAAACCATTGGAACGAAATTGCAATTGCGTTGGATCAACGCCTCCTATAATTTATCAAATCCAGTGCACGCTCCTGAAGCAGGAGGGGATTGCCATTTTTTCTCGATAGGTGGCGGGATCATTCTGAGATTTTGTGGACGCGTTTCTCCCGTTACCGTGGCAACCCGACGTATTTGTTACTACGTTGGGTTGCCACCATGGACGGAAATAAGAAATTTTTCTTATTGGACAAATGTCCAGTAACCCCCCTTAAAAATTCAAAAGTTATCGGACATTTAGCAAAATTACCGGACAATGCTACATTTCCTGTATTGAAAAGTACTTTTTTTTAATCGGACATTTGTCCAGTGACCCCCTCTTAAAAATAAAAAGTTATCGGACATTTGGAAAATTTATGGGTCAAATGACCAGTGACTTGTGCTTATTGCCGTCCCTGGTTGCCACGGCAAAATCTTTGGTCAATCGCACCTCTATGGTGGAAAATTGGCTAACTAAATATGGGAGCCATTGATTGGATAGATTAGTTTCCGTTCGGTAGAAGCCCATTTGTTTAGTCCCGTTAGGTTAGGTTAAAAACTTTGTCAAAGTAGGTCAGTTACGGTATAATTTTAGGCTTAGCTATTATTAGGTTTCACTTGCCCTTTATAAATATAATTGGTGTAAAGGTATAATTTTAGGCTTAAAAATATTTGTAAGGGGCAAATGAAACCTCGAAATACCTATGCTTAAAATCATACATGTTAGTGAAGCTAAATATATTTATAAAGGGCAAGTGAAATCTAGCAATATCTAAGCCTAAAAATATACCGTGACAGGGTAAGGTCTGACCTGATATTTGTCTCACTGGATAGGCGTCAAACTCAGAAAATTGGGCGGGAAATTTTAGTATAATAATAAGGCTACCCTAGCGGACTTAAAACCCTATTCATGACGATTTGGGTCGAAATGATCGAATTTCATATGATCGACTGAGTTAAAAAACTAACCTAACCTAACCTAAATATTTCGATCATTTAATCCAAAAAACTGGTTTCGATCACTTAAAAGTCGATCAATTGGGACGATACCTTCATGACTAAGGGCGCTGGTCATTCTTATCTTTTCATAGGCACAAGATGGAGGCCATGGAGTCGTAGAAATTGATTCTAATTGTAGATATTTATAATTATGTTATGAATGACTATAAGGGCCTAATTTCGGTCTATAACGTAATTGTTCGTTCACCCGACCTTGAAAGTACCATATTAGCGGTAAATTACCTACGGGAAGTTTCAACGAGAATTAATTTAGAGGGCAAAGTTTTAGTAATTATAGAGAAACGAGATATCTATATGGAATAGAAATTGACGCGAAACTAATTCGATATTAATATTATAATGAATTTGCAGATATTTTGGTTATTTCGAAAATTACAGGGGCTAAGGACTTCAAATGCGAAATGCTTATTTTTCTATTACTAACAGATAAAGCAAACCTCCAAAATATAGTATAACTATAATAATTTTTAAAACCTACTGTTAGAAAATTAGAAGTTTTAATTCGCGAAATAGTTTTCTAATGACGTCACGATCGGATGTTAGATCCTTGCCTTTTGAAAGTGAAATTAAGCAAACAACAGCAGAACATATCACAATCACTATAGTGACGAAAAAACAAGTTTTGCGTAACTAAAAAAAATTTAATTGAACGAATATTTATTACGAATTGCGAAAACCAATTATCGGACACTCAATAATATCGATAAATTCTCATTGCTTCTACGCAACACAAATTATTAAAATATACCTTTCACTTCTAACAAGATTGGTATAGCCTAGCATCTCTTATGAATAATTAATCAGTTTTATAAGCTATGTTAGCCTTTGACCTTTTGCGAAGACGAAATATCGTGTTTGTATAATTTCGCCCACGGATTGACCTTTTAAAATGTTAAGATGTAACCCTCGTTCAGATACGCGAATAAGAGATAAAGCCTCGAGAGATTAATACATCCAGCGGTAGTCTATCACGCGATTCGGTATTCGTCGCTGAACACAACCCCAGTTTCGTACAAACTTTATAAATTCAAGAATATAATTTAATTCTTAAGAGAGTTTTTAAGATTTTGATGTTTTAGAAATTATAATATAAAGTAATTGAGAAAAATGTGGGGATGTAACCGTAGATGTGTTAATTTAACTACTTCTGCTTTATTTAAACGGGTCTTTTATTTCGCTTTATTGAAGTTAGGTTCAATAAAAAAAAAAAAACCTTTAGAATTTCTATATTATTGACTTTGAAGGATTCCGTAAAATAAATATGAGTTTTATCAAATTCATATTTGGGCACCGTAATAATATTAATTTGTCTATGATTCAATTTAAGTTGACACAGGCTACTTTTCCCTACCAGGTTTAACATTATGTATCGATCCGCCTCATGCAGTTAGGGCCTATTTGAAAACTCTCGAAATAAATTATAATTAAAGTTATTTGGGTACTTGAACCAGATGGTGTTTGACCTTTAAGGTTAAAGATTAAGGTTTTAGATTATTCTAGAATTAAATAAATGTTTAACTATTCTCAGCGCATGGTAACCTTGAACGTATATTGATACGTATATACTAACACACCCAGAGAATAAATAGTTTAGAATATTAGGTCTAGGACTATTAAAATGGACACTTTTCTTAATAGATATAGATGAATAACGAAATATGGCGTTCTTAAGTGTTCTCTAACGGCAAACTGAGCAGGCAAACGTAGGAACTAATAAATCAACGTGCACGTCTACCTATATATTATTCATTCACGTGATTTTGTTTAGTGTAATTACTTTTGCTACTCTTTGCTAATAGATAATTAATAAGAATTAACCAAAGTAGGAATAAAATTAATAAAAAGCCCTTTCTAACAATGGGTGCGTTGGAATAATTTGTGTAGATGTGATTCGGTTAAGACTAGCAATGTAGAAACCATTTTCCAATCTCTCCTAATTGAAAAACAGTCGCTAATTAATAAGAATTAACCAAAGTAGGAATAAAACTAAAAAGCTCTTTCTAAGAATGGGTGCGTTGGAATAATTGCTGTAGGTGTGATTCGGTTAAGACTAGCAATGTAGAAACCATTTTCCAATCTCTCCTAATTGAAAAACAGTCGCTAATTATTTAGAATTAACCAAAGTAGGAATAAAACTAAAAAGCTCTTTCTAAGAATGGGTGCGTTGGAATAATTGCTGTAGGTGTGATTCGGTTAAGACTAGCAATGTAGAAACCATTTTCCAATCTCCCCTAATTGAAAAACAGTCGCTAATTAATAATAATTAACCAAAGTAGGAATAAAACTAATAAAAAGCCCTTTCTAAGAATGGGTGCGTTGGAATAATTGCTGTAGGTGTGATTCGGTTAAGACTAGCAATGTAGAAACCATTTTCCAATCTCTCCTAATTGAAAAACAGTCGCTAATTAATAATAATTAACCAAAGTAGGAATAAAACTAATAAAAAGCCCTTTCTAAGAATGGGTGCGTTGGAATATTTGCTGTAGGTGTGATTCGGTTAAGACTAGCAATGTAGAAACCATTTTCCAATCTCTCCTAATTGAAAAACAGTCGCTAATTAATAAGAATTAACCAAAGTAGGAATAAAACTAAAAAGCTCTTTCTAAGAATGGGTGCGTTGGAATAATTGCTGTAGATGTGATTCGGTTAAGACTAGCCATGTAGAAACCATTTTCCAATCTCTCCTAATTGAAAAACAGTCGCTAATAAGAATAAACCAAAGTAGGAATAAAACTAAAAAGCTCTTTCTAAGAATGGGTGCGTTGGAATAATTGCTGTAGGTGTGATTCGGTTAAGACTAGCAATGTAGAAACCATTTTCCAATCTCTCCTAATGGAAAAACAGTCGCTAATTAATAAGAATTAACCAAAGTAGGAATAAAACTAATAAAAAGCCCTTTCTAAGACTGGGTGCGTTGGAATAATTGCTGTAGGTGTGATTCGGTTAAGACTAGCAATGTAGAAACCATTTTCCAATCTCTCCTAATGGAAAAACAGTCGCTAATTAATAAGAATTAACCAAAGTAGGAATAAAACTAATAAAAAGCCCTTTCTAAGACTGGGTGCGTTGGAATAATTGCTGTAGGTGTGATTCGGTTAAGACTAGCAATGTATAGAAACTATTTTCCAATCCCCACCATTGAAATACAGTTAATAAATTGCAATTAACCAAAAAGGAAATAGGACTAAACCTCTATGAATAGGTGTGTTGGAATAATTGTTAGATGGGATTCGGTTAACACTAGTGCCAATGTAAAAGCATTTTCCAACCTCTCCAAAATGATAAAGTAGGAATGAGGCCAATCAAAACCCTTTTGATGTAAGAATGGGCGCGTTGTAATAATTATTGTTAAGATAGGCGTCCATTAGAAATAATCCTAGATCAGACCCTATCGTTATGGGAATAATACCTCGCGCCTGTACAAGTGTTCCAGCCTGCGTGCTTCAAAGTTTTTGGAAAAGCATGCTGATCAGGGGTCAATTAACCAATCTAATTTATGCATAGAACTGAGTTCATAAAAACCTGCCTTATATATTATATAGTTAATAATTTACTTAGTTAATTTTCAAATTAAAATAGTATACACAATCTCTAAGAAATAGAATTGTAAAGGTATAGTGAAATAATTATTAAAACAGTTTAAGATTTCTTTAATTAGTAAAAAAATATTACTATTATCAAGAATCCATTCAGGTTCCATAAGAATATGGAAGCATAGCTTTAGCCTCTGTTACCATCCTCCCAAACTTTGTAACAAAAGTTCGTCCGCAATTTTCGCAACATTTGTACCCTTAGATCTTTTTTCGGTTGGCTCCATTTTTAATACCCAAAATATTATGTCAAGGTCGTTAGTGGCGCGGGTTAATAATATAATGTCAGGAGCGATTTACTTGAAAAATCGATTCGAAGCGGACGAACTTTTGCTACAAAGTTTGGGAGGATGGTTATTGAATCGCGGCTCTCCCATATTCTTATGGAACCTGAATGGATTCTTGCTATTATTACTATTATTCATGTGATCCTTAAGTTTTCTCAAAAAACGGTATTTTAAAAAAGATAGCAAAAGCCTTCTCATCACTTAAAATCATATTTAGTTTAATCAAAGTTACTTTAAAAGGGAAGGGCTATGATTTAAAGAATCTGAATTTTTTGCAATAAAAAATGGTGCTAGTCCTAATCAGAATCAATCGAAGATTGCAACACGTACCAACATGGTTCCCCTTTAACTTTAAGAAATTGAAAGCTAATGATGTAAATTTGTAAAGGTTGAAATCTCAGTTTGATTCTGACGTAATGTTCCCGTTCTTGTTCTCAGATACGAAAAGAATCTATCTTGTTTCGAGCTGTCTTTAATTTAAAAAAAAAAAAAAAAAAAAAAAAAAAGTGAAAATACGGTCGACAGAAAAGACACCAGGGATTCCACTTCCCTTTTCTTCCGTTGTTAAACAAAGAAATTTTGCATCTTTTTTTCTTCCATTTCTGTTTTTTTCTTACGATTTGGAGAAAAACTTAAAGCTGTATGTTTTTAAACACGAATTAAAGAATGCTCAATAATGCAAGGAAGAACTTTTTTTTGTATTCGAAGAAACCTTTTAATTTCGAATTGATTAACTAAACCAGTGTTAACAAACTGAAACTAAATAAAAACGAACTTGAAGGGCAAGTCTTAAAGGGAGGATGCAACCTAACAACAAGTGATTTTTTATCGATTCCTTATTGTTTAAATAGGCCTAATCCACTATTTAAAAAATTTACAAACAAATATTAAACTAGAAATAAATTTAAAACTTACCCTGAAAATAGGCTTAGTGGGATTCATGGAGCTCCCGATTTCCTCGCGTGTAAGGTCTAGCGACCAATCGCGCGCGACGTAAGTCTCGTGGAGATCTCGCGTGAACGACGGGCCTTTGCTCATTGGTCGCTAGACCTTACACGGACGCGATTCAGGATCTCCATGAATCCCGCTAAGCCTATTTTCAGGGTAAGTTTTAAATTTATTTCTAGTTTAATATTTGTATTGTAAACTTTTTATCGGTGGATTAGGCCTATTTAAACGATAAGGAATCGATAAAAAATCACTTGTAATTAGGTTGCATTCTCCCTTTAAGCTCTATGAAAATATTAGTTTCAAAATGTAATTGTTAATTCAAATAAAAATCAAGATGGCTAACATATACACAATTACATCAAAATAGCTGTCTAAATAAGAAGGTTTTAATCAGGTACAAATATTTTGGTAATGATAATATAGGATTCATGGACAAGCGGATCAATGCACAATGATAATCTCATATAGGTATTAGCCAATTAACAATAATCAGGCTTACTAGAGTTGTTAATTGGGAAAAAAATCGTATTAGCCTAGGCCTAGTACTAAAGGGAAAATGAAACCTAATTCCTTATCGTTTAAATACCCTAATCCAAAATTTAAAAAAAAAAATTAAAACAAATATTAAACTAGAAATAAATTTAAAATTTACCCGGAAAATAGGCTTAGCTGGATTCATGGATATCACCTGTACTCCCCGAATAAGAACTATCGACCAATGATATTCGTCGATGGTACTTATACGGGGAGGTCAGTATCTCTACGAATTAAAGTTTTAAATTTATTTCTAGATTAATATTTGTTTGTAATTTTTATTTTGGCTGGCATATTTAAACCAAGGTTAGTAAAGAGACAGGTTAGGCAGATTCTGACGTCAACCGGAAGTTACCTAGCGCGCAGCCATCTTCCAAATTCCTTTGACAATTGCTAGATGGCGGTTTATATTGTAATTACGGCGGGAATTTCAAACTAATATCCAATATGCTGTTTCCAATGAACGTTGCCAGGTGGCACTTAGTAAGTCGATTGTCATATAGCGCAGGTAACGCTTTAACATACGTTTCACTATAATCAAGCATAAATTTCACTATATTATAATTTTTAAGCAGACGCCGGTCGTTCAGTTCAGTTCGTATTCCACTCAGTCGCTTGAGTCGGCTTGACCTTAATGCCACCTGGCAACGTTCATTGGAAACAACATATTGGATATTAGTTTGAAATTCCCGCCGTAATTACAATATAAATCGCCATCTAGCAATTGTCAAAGGAATTTGGAAGATGGCTGCGCGCTAGGTAACTTCCGGCTGACGTCAGAATCTGCCTAACCTGTCTCTTTACTAACCTTAATTTAAACGACGATATACTTGCACTTTATTTGAATATCTGGTGTTTCAGTTATATTGATTACACTCAAACACGCACCCGCCTTGTTCCCCCAGGAAACTGATAAATAGAGTCTCTTAGGAGAAAAGGGGGCGTGCGAAGACAGAGAGAAAGATTGCAAGCACAAACAGCTCGTGAAAATCGCCTTAATTAAAAGGTTTGGATTGAAAACTGGCGCGCTAATTGATTACTGGGAATTTTTATGGCTTTTAACTCCAGGAAATGTTCCTCAAATTTGCGCCTTGGACAGTTGAAATTGACAGAATGATATATAAAAGAGTATTTTCTTTTCCGGTTAATTAAGTTACTTGATGGTATGACACATCAGGTAAGTTTGTCTTAATTAAAAATGGAAAAGAAATAATGATGTGAGGGAGTTATTTATAAAACTGATTTTAAATCAATAATTTGACTTGGGATTAGATTTCGGGAATGCGTGCAATCTTATAAAGTGAGTTTAAAGGGAGAATGAAAGGCCGAATTATTTTAATATTCGCGGCTGTTCTTGTCACCAATAACGAGCGAGTACGCGTATTTTAAAACTACGCGTACTCGCTCGTGATTGGCGACTAGATCAGACGGGAATATTAAAAAAATACGTCTCGTGCTCGCCTAGTTCGCCGAGCAAGGCAGCCAAGGCTTAGCACCTGCAAGTTTCGGAACTTTGGAAATTGATTATAAAATAACAAAATATTTTTGGCGACTTAAATTATTGTTTTTCTCATTATTTTAGCATTCTTAATCGATTAAAAATAAGTTGTTTTGGCCTTTCATTCTCCCTTTAAGAAGTTAGATATTTGGATATAAGAATAATCCATAGGGAAATTTAAATATTGGCCTAAAAGATCATGAAAAAAAATCAGAATTTTAAATGTTACGTTTAAAAGGTCAAGGAAACGTTAGGGAATTTAAACTATGCAAACAGGAAATTTAAATTTTTAAAAGGTTAGTATATTTTTTAGATAGAGCTAAATATAAAACAGCTTTTTAATTTATTTTTGGAAGTTAAGCTAGGCTTGCGAACGATCCTTGAGAAAAAGTACATTGTAATTTGAAAACTAGAATGGCCTATGAATTCCACAAAATTGCAAAGATGCAATTGTTGATATAAGGCAGCTTTATCCTATATATTAGAGAGTTATAACAAAGATATTTCCCGCCAATAATTCGGGGCAAAACGAGAAACAATCATATATATATATATATTAAGCAAATTGCTGAGCATTGTTGCATATTTCAGGAGGTGCATTAAAACAAACAAGTATTATAAACTTCATACGTGTGCAGGCTATCGAGTCCGACTCGGACGTACTCTAGTTGTATTTGTAATATTAAAAGCGTTAAAGGGAAAGGGGGAAACGTAGAGCAATAACTAAGGCCCGGTATTCGAGGTATCCATCCGAAATTAGACGGCGAATTCATTAGAGTTGTTACCGCGAGCACTCACTCAAAACGCGCACTACCAAAGGGACATACGGTCGATATCAAGAGAGACCTTACACGTGCGGAACGACACACCTGTGGAGGATTCCCCAGCCAAGATTCTTTCTTTTAACCGAGTAACGAAGGCTTAACGTACCACGATTAGAGTACCCCTAGGTCCCCACCGTCCTTTAAATTTAAAGGATGGGTAATATTGGCCAAAATAAAATAATGATTTTTGTAATGATTAAAACATGGGCCAAGAAACGATAAATCCAGGACATGACTCTTCCCCTTTTGAAGGAATAAAATTCTCGGTCGGCCAAACAAACAGCCTTCGTACAGCGTGTGACGTCATATGACGTCACTTTGCTCCCAAAACGCCATACCTTTGACTGTACAAACTTGATCCCAAAAAAAGCGTCATCACGGTACGGTGATGACGTAGCCTGTTTCTTTTAGTAGACGCTAGAGTCATGTCCTGGATTTATCGTTTCTTAAAACAAACCCTTAAGTTATTAATCTACTCATGGGCCAATCACAATTACTTATATAGGATTAGAGAAGTTATAATCAATATGACCTGTATATAGACACAAAATGGTGGAATGTTTGCCCATCCAATTTATAACATAGAAAAATGACGTATTTAATAAAAAATCCCCGAAATACTACGTCATCACTATGATCGCGTGGCTAATATAGAACTTAGTTAATTCTCGCGCGTTCTGGCACGTGATAAAGTCACTTTCGGGCGGTCTTTTTCGTAAAAGTACTTAATCCAGAAATTCCTACCTTTCGTATGAAAATTATCATTAATTACGTGGTGGAAACAAACTAAGTCATATATTGGAAAAATTACCTATATATTTTTAACATTTTCATTTTAAGTTTCTTAAAAACACTTCCACCTTTTTAATAATGATAAAACAAAAAATATAATCCCTAGGAATTCGAGAAAAAGGTGACATCTTTACTTGAATATAAACAAATTCAATTAAAAAAAGGTTAAAATAGTGGCAGTATCCCTTTAACTAGCGGTAATCCGACTTTCTGGTTTAAGGCGGAGAGACGGAAAATGATAGCCATAGGTTCTAAGTACGACAACGTCATTTCGTATAGGAGGAAAAGAGGTCTAGAGAAAAGGAGAGAGGTCTATATGTACGATGTAGTAAAACTAAAACCTTGGAAAACTTTGTAGGACCCGCTTATGCCCGCTAGTAAACCTACACGGTATTAAAATGTAGCGAGCCTAGATTTAAGTTAACGAAGCGAATATAGCGCTAGAGAGAACCATGAATATAAACCAGCATCACCTTCACATCCTCTAAATTTACTTTTGAATATATTATACATAGCAACCAGGATTAATCCATATAAAACTAAACTGGTAAAGTGTGGTTGGACGCTATCAGAATTAAAGGGAAAATGAAGCTATAAAATTAAACTTTGAATTGTTATATATTCGAAATCAGTTGTGTGAAGCGAGGACGATTGGCTTATACCAGAGGTATATAATAACCCCCTTCGGGGGGAAGTATGAAAGGTAGGCAAAATCGACGAACAACAAGTGCCCGGCTTAAATCGCGGCGGATCGACACACCGCTTTACTCCCAAAAAATAGTTACACCATTTTGAACCTCACTAAAATTTCCCTGCGCACACTTCCGGAACTCGCGAGCTGAAGTCAATCTTCGACTCCATTTTAACAGACAGCCTGACTCCTGAGACAGGAAGTTCTAAACACAAATCGAGCCGTCTTGTTTATACAAAGACCATTTACTAGAGTAGCGACATTGAGAAGTCCAGCGCGAGCTAGTGGCCTAGATAGTCAGCAGCGGGCTCTTGTTGGTCGTGATTTTTAGCATTGGTAGTATAGAGGCTTTCATACTTCCCCCCGAAGGGGGTTATTATATACCTCTGCTTATACGAATCATTTATTATCAATTGGTTAGAGAAAAACAAAGCATCGTTTACTAAAAAATACGTAGTGCTTGCCTGCCGTGATTTAGAAAGTAGCGTGATATAGGAGCTTACATGTGGTATTTTATCTCTTGATGAAAAACTAACACGCTACCCTGGAGCTTTTTTACGAGGTAGTTTATTTCTAGAATGTAATTAACGATAAATTTCATACGAAAGTATAGGATTTTTTGAATTAATTACTTTTACAAAAAATTCATTTTAAACACAGTTGCCCTTTAAAGTAGTCTAGTTCAAAAGAGTCTGAACAAATTAGGATTATATTTCCAAGGGATTTGAATTAAAACTTAGTCTTAAAACGCAGGCTACATATAGTAAAAAGAATAAAACGAACATTTAAATACGAGGATGTCTAAGAGACAAGTTTTTGAATTGTAAATCCTTGTGTTAAAGTTAAACTGAGAAGTTAACTGGAGTTTGAACAAAAGAATTAACCTTCTTACAAATTGTTCATTGCTTAACTCGCAAAACTAATTTGAATAAACTTAACTCCAAAGTTAAGTTTATCTTTAGATAAAGATGAATAGCAAGTTCAGTTTTATAACAAGGAGGCTTAATCCCATATAGAGGGAGAGTATTTATTGCAAGCGTCCTCTAACGGAAAACAACTTGGTAAAAGTTCTAACATACACGCATGAGGTTTAGTTACTACTTTTGCCACTATTTGCCGTTAGAGGACGCTAATGAAGGTCAGTTTTGTTATTCACCTTTATCTATTATCATTGTTTATAGTCCTAATTATTAGGTATTAAGCTTTAATATGTTTAAACAATTTGACAAGTTATTTTCGATCTGGTGTAATTTCTAGTCTCAATTTCGAGCTCTAAGCGAGTTATATTTCAATGTATTGTAATCAAAAACGTGAACATAAGACAATTTAGTTCATATATTTTTGGAGCTATACACGAACACTATCGACTGTTAAAAAGATCAATTTTCTTAACTTAAACTCGTAATTTAGCGATATCACGTGACACGATTCTTTCTAAAGATAAACCTTATATATATACAACTAATTTACAGAAAAGGAGTTCGCAATGCAAGCGAAACTGTGGTGGAATGATAACGAATGTTAAATCTCCTTCGCTTTCGTAAAATGATAACGAACACCAATATAGTCCAAATTTCATTTCAAATTAACAACACGTACAAAGCTTGCCAAGTAGGTTCAATTACCCTCCCTGAGAAATATGTGATAGACTTAAGACTTATTGTAAACTCCATACGGGTAAGTTATTTGGTTTTCCGTCACGGCCTCGAGGTCAAGTAAAGTTTAAGAGATACTCCCCGAGGGAAAGTTTTGAAGATGTGCCTCAAATATCAAAGAATGACTTTTTGACGTCAGCAAAGTCTCAGAAATCGGGAGAAACCTGGGCCAAAAAGCGAGCGCGTCAAAATTCTCTAGGATGGAGGGTCAATATTTACTCTTAGCCAAGCCCGCTTAGAAAAGGTAAACCAGACCTCTTTCGCCATCCAATGAAAAAATTCCTATTCTTCTCTTTCATACCGTACTCTAGTTCAAAAATAACACAGTTCGTATCAACTACTTTTGCGTTTATGAGATTTAACATTGAGTATTTATTCGCCACAGCTTTGGTTTTATTACAAACGGTTCGTGGTAATTTTGAACCATTTCAAGGTTGAAAAGAGCTATAAATTATATGAACTAAGATCTGGATTCTGTGCAGAAAGAATTTAGCTTGTCAGCTCTTAATGACGCATCGCAGCGCCATTACGTATCGGCACGTGCAAAGAAAAGAATGGTGCTCTTTTTAAGTTAAGCAAAAACTTGTTTTTTTCGTCACTATCATCAAGAAGGATCAGATAAGGAGAGGAAAAGTGGGAACGGCGCGGCTCCTACTGCGTCGGCCTGAACTCCCACTCTGGGAGAACGGGGGACAGACGGGGGTAGAGATGCTTCGTGGTAAATTGTTGTCACGTGGGTAAAACGAATCCTTTATGAGACGCGCTAGCTAGCGACCACGTGACAACAGTTTACCTCGAGAATTTCCTATCCCCCTTTCCACCCGAGTGGGAGGTTGGCTCTTCTCTCTCAAACTCAACGCAGCCCCACTTTTCCTCTCCTTATCTGATCCTTCTTGCTATCATCATGCGATCATGCTGGTTTTGACCCACAGTTCAAGGTTACATGGACTACTTTTTTCCCAATGAAGTTTTTACATTATGTATCAATTCGCTCCCGACTAAATTTATATATAAAGAGACAAGATAGACAGGCAATCATATAGTCTTTCAGTACGCGAGTAGCTACGCTCCGCGAATCATCTACTACTAACAGATCATAGATATAAAGTTACTGTATGTTTATGCCTACTGACAACGCAAGTTGAAAGATAATATGTGGGAGTTAAGCTATATAGTATATGGTGTGTTTATCGAGATTATTGGCGCAGCGGTTTTCTTATAAGAAAGAGTGGAGCGAGAAGGAGGGATATAAAGGAGTCTAATGAAGCGAGAAGATAGTCATTCCCATCTAGTTTCCAATTCTATATGAAGCCATATCATTTTTTTCTTTTCAGTTAACATCAGAAGGAGATAAAGGCAGAAGTGATCCACTATTATTACAGTAAATTGCAACCCAGTCTCAGAAAATATCTTGGACTTTAAACGAATAATTATGAACTAGTTTCGTTTATTTTCGGAATCACCGTGACCAAAAAACGTCTATTCGAGAAACTCTTCACATTGCAATGATTAGAAATGACGAATGATCGCCATTTCTAATTAAAAATGAATGGATTAAAATGAATTTTACTGAACAGGGTTGCCACAGTTATTTCAGATTCAAATTCCCTGACTTTCCCAGGTTTTTCCCTGACCTTTCCCAACGATTTTCCCTGACCGTTTCAGCTAATACTACCCAATTTTTAACCTTTTATATGGTAATCCTGACGTCTTGAAATATCTTAAAATTACCCGACTTTTCCCTGATCTTTTTGGTTCATTTTCAAATTCCCTGACCTGTGGCAACCCTGCTGAATATTAAACTGAGTCTGATAATTAAAATTTAATTTCTTTATCAATATATAGATTAGTAATTCTTATACGAAAACAGACTGAATATAACACGACGGGCCAAAAAACGTTCTTGGTCAAAAAGCTGACGTTGATGTTATCGATTTTGTTTTTGAATTTACATAATCAGGAAGTTAGAAAATCCGCGCTCTCTTTAGAAGTTTTAGACTTTGAATTTTCGTCCTCATTCATGAATAGGAAGCTTCGTGAAAGATTGAAGCGTTCGCGAGGGTCCTATTCAAAAATTCGTGAAAGCAGATATTATAGATTTCTTAAGAAGACTAAAAAAACGCCTAATCAGCTCGTATACAAGAGCAATTGGCAAATACTACTTTTTCATCTATAAGATGTAATATGATGTATCAATCCGCCTCAAATTTGACCCTTTTGACAACCCTTCTCGTAATACTAGTATAGCCGCGTCAAGCAGTTCTTAAAGACATTTTCATAAAGACCGTTGAGGGTCATTCACAAATTAGGCTTAAATAAAAATTGCAATTAAAAATCTAACAGAAAATCTAATTTTGGGTTTGCTATCAAGAATTTTTCATATATTACCAGAAGCCGATGAAACCCTCCTTTGAAGTCTATTACTCCCGGGCCTTGTCTACCCCTCTGTATGGGTTATTCTCAAAAGGCGCAATCCGTACGCCTCCTAACGGTAGATATTTTCGGAGCGGGAGTTCGTCGAGCGAGTATCTCTAGCAGCCTCGGTGTTCGTCAAAAAACGTCGTCGTTTGTGGAGAGAGAGAATTTCCAATTTTGCGTAGACAGGGGGGTATGAAGTAGGACCCCTCCGATCTCGTAAAATTGGGAATTTTACCCATACAGAGAGAAGCGCTATATGGAACATTGGAGTAGTAGACTTCAAAGGAGGGTTTCATCGGCTTCTGATATTACAAATGAAAATTGATAAGCATTTTCGGAGATATCGTTAAAAAAACGATTCAAAATATAATTACTATGCCTACAGTTCACTAAATGTTTTAATTTAAAATTCCTTGGCTTTTAAAATGGATGGGACGGACAGACTGGTTAAAAAGCTAAGGAGAAAAAGGTCAAGGGGATAAAAATACGCACCCACTTTTTAATCAATATCTAGAGGGAAGTTCGATGAGTTTTAAATTTCGCAAAAGCCGACGGTAATGAAATTTTGAGATTAAAAAAAAAGGGTTAGAAAAGATTTAGAACATTACATTTTTCTTTAAAGAATGACCAATCAAGTTTTGAAAGTTTTCGAGGGATTTCCTGGCAAAGTGAAACGTAAAATAAAAGTTAAAGTGGATAAATTATGGATATAGCACCTTCATTGTTTCGATGGCGATTACCAATATGCTCCATTATTTTTCTATCTAATAATCGTCTTTTAATAATTAATTTTAATTAAATTGAATAATTTCCATTTTTTTTAACGCCTGTTTATGTTGGTTCCAAGGATGGGAAAAGGTATTTGCATCACCTTGTCATGAGAATCTTTCACTGTTCGACTTCTTTGAAGTATTAATTGGATGGATAGTTTTATAAGTTCAATTATTACCGTCCATTTGCCCTTTGTGCATCAAATATTAATTAACTCAAACAACTTCTCTCTAGATTATCTATTCCCGGGCAAAACACTTAACTAAACCCAAAGGACCTACTTTTTCTGCCCTTAATATAAAAGGGTTAACAAATTCTAATCGCTAACACGTTGCACAATTCATCTTTGTATAATCGTGACCAAAATATCGTCTGCTAATGTGTTATCCCTATGAAAAGTTTAGTTTTTTACATATTAAGATAAAACCTTAGCAGACGGCGTTTCGGTTGCGAATAAAGAATAGTTTTTGTCTCTGACCTGTGGATATACTACGTCCGAAAGCTTTTTCGGTGTGAGACATTTTGGTGTAGCTATTCCCTGTCAAAATAAAAGATTACTCGAATTTATAAATAAAATTCACTTCTTTTCTTTTGCGCAATTGAGAGACATTCACTTGCCCTTTAAAAGAATTCGTACAATTAGAGTCTTGAGTATCGGCGTTGGGCAAAATTAGAACTCAAACAATTCTCACCGTAATATAAGACAAATAGGCTTAATATTTACCTTTTCATACCTAACTAACCAGCAACACAAACATCGGCTTACGCTAGAATTATATTTATTTTCCCTTTTTGATTAAAAGTAACTGGAAACTACAGCGAAATCTAAGGCGTATTAATACAAAATATTAAACCTTATTTACAATAAAAATAGTTCAGTCAACACTGTTGTTAAATTCCTGCCCTCTTTGAAACCAGTTCATTCCATTTCCAACTAATTTTTGAAATCATTTAAAGTTAGCTCTATGTCCCCAGATACGGTTGCTTGAATTTAAGTAAGTGTAACTTTATAGGAAATGAAAACTCAAACGGATTTCGATTATCATTCCGTACGATTTTAGTTTTCTAAACTTATTTTATACCCTAAGAGTTTAGATATTACGCGTTAATACGACTCAGCTTTGGCTACATTGCAATCTACGGTTGAAGAAAGGTCTTTCCCAAGCCCCTTCACGCCGGATGCATTCGGGGCGGCTTAGTTGAGAAGATGGGCGCTTAAAACAATACACTAATGAATAAACAAATTGACAAAGGGTGCAGGATGCTGCGAGGGACGACGGAATCCGACAAAATAGAAAAAGAATTGGAACAATTGTCAATGAACGAGAGAGAAAAGGAGGAAACCACGCACACTAATCCTAAATATAACACTGAAATGGATTATAAATAGGAGTTAAGGTCTAATCTAAGTTTCTAACCTAAAATACTTGTTTTAAAACGTTTGTAATAAAGTATTCATACACATAATTGCAAGGACCCAAATTCTTATTTCAGTTAAAACCGTGTAGTAGTAATTATAAGGTTAAGGGGTCAGAGATTAACCCCATTTTATAATCCCCTAATTTTGCGCGATGGATAAATTCATTAATTAAATTAATTAATTAGTCAAATTAACTACACGACGTTGTATAAATCTATTCCACCAATCAACCGCCTCCCCAACGAAAGGATTAAAGCTCCTCTTCAAATTAAAGGGAGATTTTGAAAGGTCTAGGAACTTAAAAGACCATAAAATCTAAATTCCTTATACATATGCAAATATAAAGTCGAGTTTACATGGTCGTAATAAATATTGTGTAAACGACAAAACATTTAAATTAAATTACCCAATCAGTGGAACAGAAAGAAATTGCTAGACAGAGCCTAGAGCTTAACCATTCGCAGAAGTAGATGAAACCCTCCTTTGAAGTCTACTACTCTTATGTTCCATATAGCGCTCCTCTCTGTATGGGTAAAATTCTCAATTTTACGAGATCGGAGGGGTCCTACTTCAAACCCCCTGTCTACGGAAAATTGGAAATTCTCTCTCCAGAAACGACGACGTTTTTTTGACGAACTCCAAGGCTGCTAGATATATTCGCTCGACGAACTTCCGCTCCGAAAATATCTACCGTTAGGAGGCGTACAAATCGCGCTTTTTGAAACTAACCCATACAGAGAGGGGTAGACAAGACCAGGGAGTAATAGACTTCAAAGGAGGGTTTCATCGGCTTCTGCCATTCGCTATTAGAAATGAAGGAAGAATAGCTCAGCGTCTGCTGTCAACTCGAGGTGAAATTAAGTATATGTATACCTTGTTTTTGAAACAACAGTACCATAATATCATCATATATATCGACCATATTGTTTTCACAGGGATATAATATCTTTCTCTCGTAAAGTACATTTTGGCGGGGAAAGCTTCGCGCGCTTTCTCAAACTCGAGGATACCCGTAAGGGGAAAGAGGGGTTAAGAAATCTCTTAGGAGAGCGTATCACCGATGCTTTCGTAACTATGGAAACGAACGGAGCTTTGTATATTATTCAAGAAATTTATCTTTTTGGAATCTTACAGTATATGACCTTTTCTACCGCTCCCTGGCTATCCATCCGGGACTATAAGAATCCAAAATGTATGAATTCCTAATTTTTCGGGAGGTAACCGTCAAAAATAAAAATCTCGGTCTTCTGTCTATACCGTATTTATTGTGATATATTAACTTCTGACAATTTTCCCAAACTTTAAAACCGACTTATTTTCTTTGACAAGAAGATACAAGTAATATTTTGAAGTTGCATAATTTAATTTAGACACGCAGCCCGACTCGATTAGGGCCGTGTCACATTGATCTCGCGCCAAATGCACGAATTCAAGTTTTATTAAGTTAAAAAAGACGCCAGGCAGTTCTCACCTATTACGTGACGTTGGTTTTACCATGGATTAATCAACCTCACAGAGATAATTCACTTTGGTACGATTTGCTAAGTAGTTGAAGATGTTTGTTTCAAACATGGCTGCCAGACATTTTATCCGGCCCCTCAAATTTACCCCCTTACCGATACAAATCCGGAAGTAATCCATGAGAGCATCGTCTGCTTTAGGGTTTTTCCCCCCTTCAATATTTCACCCCGTGTATCGGTAGCTAGAAACTTCCGGTGTAGAGACAATTTTTGTCACCAGGGTGCGATTCGAACAATCATTTTACCAGAGTGAATTATCACTGTGAGGTTGATTAATCCATGGTTTTAAGTTTCATTTCAATATGCTCCCATGGAAATTAACGAAAGAAATGGACTAACCCAATTTCAAAGAGGTCTCAATCGAAAAAAAATAAAATAGGTTGTTTTGGTCTTTCATTCTCCCTTTAAGGCGAGATCTCAAGATTCGATTGGTTGCTGCCCTTATACGCGAGGAAATCAGGATCTTCATGAATCCAGCTAAGCCTAATTTCTGGGTAAATTTTAAATTTATATCTAGTTTAATATTTTTGTAATTTTTCTTACTGATGAACCGATAAGGAATGGATTAAAAATCACTTGTTAGGTTGCATTATCCCTTTAAACCAATATTGTATTATAACGCTATTATACCCCTACTATATAACATATAAAAAATCCCATTAAGATGAGTGCATAATACGTAACTTAAAACTTAATATAAAGCAAAAACAATATTGAAGTAAGAAAAAAGTTTACGAAGGAGGCCCTAGAGAGCTAAAATAAGAAGAAAAAGATCAGCTGTTGTTTCCAACCTCGTTATAAAATTCCCATTTTCGCGTCAAAAAATAAAGAAAAGGCGTGCTTAGCAAGCTAGCTAAGAATCTTTCAGGAAAACGTGATCTTTTTCATAATCCTATACTACCCTTATTACGTAACGGTAAGAAAATGAAACGGTGAGAAAAAAATGAGGTTTTGCACAAACCATGTACGTAAAAACACAGAAGGAAAGCTAAGATTCCCAAGATTATGAAAAAAATAAAATTCAAGTTGGTTAGACTACGTATTGAAAATAAAGAGCTTAAAACTGTAGAAAATATTAATAATTTTGTAATTTATATATTAAAAAACCTATAAAACCAGCTTCGTATAGTGGCGAACTAATTTGGTTACCCTGGTTTCGACCCAATTAAAAAATCCCTAAACCCCTAACTGAGTCAATTAAATATCCCTAAACCGATTCAATTAAAAAAAAACCCCTAAACCGACTCAATTAAAAAAAAAAAAACCCTAAACCGACTCAATTAAAAAAAAAAAAACCCTAAACCGATTCAATTAAAAAAAAACCTAAACCGATTCAATTAAAAAAAAACCTAAACCGATTCAATTAAATAAAAAAAAAAACCTAAACCGATTCAATTAAATAAAAAAAAACCTAAACCGATTCAATTAAAAAAAAAAAACCTAAACCGATTCAATTAAAAAAAAAAAAACCCTAAACCGATTCAATTAAAAAAACCCTAAACCGATTCAATTAAAAAAACCCTAAACCGATTCAATTTATAAAAAAAAAAAACCCTAAACCGATTCAATTTAAAAAAAACCCTAAACGTATCGTATTTAGTTAATTAATTTAGTCAACATGTTTAATTAAACCACTAAACATTTAATGTTTTATTTTAGAAATATATGCCTAAATATATTTAATTTCACCCTTGAAAATTTTCCCAATATCCCTTCTCAATAATAATTATCACTACCGAGCGCTCTGGCTCGACTCAACCTTTCGCAGCGTGAAAAAAAACGAAAAATCCTTCTGAAAGAATTTCCATCCCCCACAATCCTGTTTTCCATCCCCCCCCCCTCCACAAACCCCCTTTCCATCCCGTCTTCGTTACTTAGCGGAAAAAAATGGCGCCTAAATATTGCGGCAGCGGCGTAAACCGTAGAGGCGCTCTGGGGCTAACCGCTAAGCCTAACATCAGTCGACACCGCGAATCAAGTTCACAACACAACAAAATACTACCTAAAAATAAAACACGTTGAATAAAAACTCACCCAAAAATGCTTCGGTATCCTTTGGCCAGATAGTTGAAGCATTTTTGACCATAAAATCCGAACTGTAACACTCGATTTGCATCCAATTGAAAGGCAATTAAAAGTTTCTTGGGTAGCGGGGGAAATCCCGGAGGTCGCCTGTTGCTAGGCTGATCACAAAAAATAGGTCTTTCAATATCCAATTTTCCCGCAATTTTAATTAAACGCGAGTAGTTAATTTTATCTTGTCAATAATCCGCGATAGTTCTGGCTTCTTCTAGTCGTAACATTCGGACACTTACGCTAATTTAAACGCGATTTTATTAGAATTTGATTTCGGGGTAAGCTGGACGAAACGCGTGAAGTTAACGTGGCGTAGAACACTGGTCGAATGTTCTTCAATCGGGGAAGAAGGGGGAGGCCGGTGGGGGACAGTAGTATATCTACTAAATTCCTACTCATTACGGGATTTTGCGCGAAATATGTAGTCGTGGCCCATAGCGGGACTAAGGATTCCCTATAGAATTTTTTATACTACGGAACACGTTGCCCAATGTGTTTGTAATTTCAGTATTTGCACATTTATATTAAAGCCGGTTTTAGGGGGAAAATAATAGAAGATTCTAGTGATTAGCACGGAATTATTAGATCTATTTTTGCTTCGATTATACCATGAATGTATTCATATGAATACATTCATGATTATACCATAAGATAATTCATAATAGAATTTCTGTAGAACTTGCAAAAGATTCTTAAATAAATATTAATGCAATGCGTTTTTTTTTTGTTGTTTTTTTGGACTTTCTGATGGATTTGAATCTAAGAATGATAATTTCCTGTTGTTTTAACATGGAACTAAGTTAATTTATTTCATGATTTTAATTACGAATTACCTCAATGTGTTCCAAAAACATTTTTAAGCTTTATTTTTTAATTTTTTTTTATGTATTAAGAGTATATAATTCTAGTATTTGGTTTTAAGCCTAATTTCAATTTTAAATTTTTGGTTTTACTGCAAATAAACTGGCGTTATGGTAACGTTTGGGAGATTACCTTACGACCCAAGGTTAGTACAGAGACCGGTTAAACAGACTCTGCCAAGCCACATGACTCTTTGGAATCTTTACAATCTCATTAATTCTGTAGAACCTAAAATATTCAAGTTTTGTTGATAATCACAAGCACATAGCTTTTAGAGTTGTGTAAAACTTTGAGAAAGTTGGGAATTTGTCGAGGTACGTTCTTTTTTTATAAGAGCGATCTATCAAGCGAGAAGAAGCAAAGATTCCAGTATGACGCGATGCTTTTATTTTTTAATACAACGTATAGTTTTTCGCGGGGAATTGATCATTCAGACAGCGGTTTAGATCGACTGACGTTCGGTGTGATATATCGATTCCTATAATACAATAGACTTCCTCTGCCGTTTAATCTAATACTGTGTTATTAGCAAATAAGGTCAAAGAGTCAGGATATATACAGGGCCTGATTAAGCCACGTAGAGGCCCCTGGGCAGTGCCAGTTTCAGGGTTCCTCTCCCCTCTATTGGGGCCCTAGGCTGTGCCCGCCCCATAGGCAGTTACCTACTTTGCCTATATATTTAAAATCCGGTACTGAGAATGTATTGAATTTTATTCTAGTAAATTCTCTGCGAAGTAACGTGAATTTTATTAAATTATCTATCAAGTCTCGTGAATTTTTGTAAATTCTCTATCAAGTCTCGTGAATTTTTGTAAATTCTCTATCAAGTCTCGTGAGTTTTTGTAAATTCACTATCAAGTCTCGTGAATTTTTGTAAATTATCTATCAAGTCTCGTGAATTTTTGTAAATTCTCTATCAAGTCTCGTGAATTTTTGTAAATTCTCCATCAAGTCTCGTCAGAGGTATATAATAACCCCCTTCGGGGGGAAGTATGAAAGCCCCTATACTACCAATGCTAAAAATCACGAACAACAAGAGCCCGCTGCTGACTATCTAGGCCACTAGCTCGCGCTGGACTTCTCAATGTCGCTACTCTAGTAAATGGTCTTTGTATAAACAAGACGGCTCGATTTGTGTTTAGAACTTCCTGTCTCAGGAGTCAGGCTGTTTGCTAAAATGGAGTCGAAGGTTGACTTCAACTCGCAAGTTCCGGAAGTGTGCGTAGGGAAAATTTAGTGAGGTTCAAAATGGTGTAACTATTTTTTGGGAGTAAAGCGGTGTGTCGATCCGCCGCGATTTACGCCGGGCACTTGTTGTTCGTCGATTTTGCCTACCTTTCATACTTCCCCCCGAAGGGGGTTATTATATACCTCTGGTCTCGTGAATTTTTGTAAATTCTCTATCAAGTCTCGTGAATTTTTGTAAATTCTCCATCAATTCTCGTGAATTTTTGTATCAATTCTGGTGAATTTTACCAGAGAAAACTGTAAATCAACGTTTTCTGGAAATATTCCGCGTAAAATAGAATTCTTGTCTGCCCACACGATCTCACCATCCAATGGATTCGCGGATAACCCGGTTTTAGTTTAGCTAAATTCCTTTCCCATTGGGGTCTATAGATCGCATTATTGAACTGATAGCTAACACTTATTCGTTCCCAAACATCCTAAACGCAAAAAGAAAAGGATTGATTCACACCCATCAACCTACGTAACCCTGAAGCGAAAAAACAGATTAGTAAGAAAACCATTTGAGAGAATGAAGAAGAGTTTTTTTGGGAGGAGGGTGGGCGAACTTAGCCGCCCAGCCGAGCGAGAGGGAAAAGAAGAAACGAAGAGGAAAGACAATAACTGTCTCGTAACGAGCAAATAACAAGCCGCCTACCAATGAAAAGACAAAAGAATCAAAAGAAAAAAAAAAACTATAAGCTCCCATCAACGAAAAAGAATGGGCCCCCAAAATATCCCCATAGCTATTAAAGTTAAAGGGAAAGTAAAATACAAGATAAGTCAGACAAATACTCCATTTTTGATAACCATTCGACCAAGTGGATACAATGAAAAATAATTTCTAAGCTGAACTGCAACTATTCCTAAATATCTTCAGTACTTAAGTGGATTGAATTTGAATAAAAGTTAATTAGGCTCTTAATTAAGTTAAGAAATAATAAAGGTGTATACAGTAACTTAATGTTGTCCAACGTTAGTTTATAACAAAATCTTTTCAGGAAAACTTTCCTATTCAATAGTTTAAAAGACTTCCATGCAATTAAAACATCTGAATCAACTTTATAATTAAGATCTCAATTTAATTAAAGAAATAATGAAGTCGTAAAAATTCCCATCCATTAATTGCGTTTTCAATCAAGATTTTCTTGGCCAAGAATCGATCTTTTGCGTCAAAATGAAAGCTTAGTTTTAATTAAAAGGTTTTTCGTTTAACCCACGTTAACAGGCTTCCAGTGACAGGGAAAATCGGAAGCAAAGTCTTGAAAAAAACGTTGATTAAAAACGGCCGGGGCTTATTTAAAAATAAAATCTATTAAATTCAATATTTCACTATCCCTTTTATAGTTTAAAACAATGGGAAGTTTAAGTTTGAAAAATAAGCAATGAAGGGAGGCACGATAGAAGTGAAAATAATGTGGGTTCAAAAAGTACGAACTGAGAAATAAGTTTATTTTTTCTTCTTCTCCCTCTGTCTCTCTCTCTCTCTCGTTTTTTATTGGGCATTTTTTTCTATTTTCGTCTCCTTTCTTTTCTATATACTCCTAGCTGGCCCATTAAACGAAGCAGTTCTTCATCATATGGCTAGCTATATTCGGAAAACCGTAGGAAGCCAAACGGAATACGCATTGTTGCCTATATACAATAGAAAAGGAACCGCGCCTCCCTCGATCTCCCTGACACTATCAACCTCTCTACAAGATGGCAGAAAGAATTACCAACCAGAAAAGGTCTCAGTGGCCCAACCATACGAATCAAATATACGAAAAAAAATAGGGATATCCTATTTCTAGAGTCTCAGTCAGAGATTTCATTGGATAAATTTCCTTAGACTCATTCCATCACTATTATTTGATATCTTCAAGGGCAAGTCTTATATTTGCTACATAGAAAAGGTCTGTTCAGCATAATGGACTGTTTAACGGCGAGATATCAAACTTCCAATGAATCCCTGTTAAGCCTATTTTGATAACTTAAAGGGAGACGATTCAAAAAATATTTTTTACTTCAATTCTCTTGAAAAGGGTTTAACGAAATTTCCCTGAAAAATTGAAATACGAGTTTTGACAATAGATGTATGAAATTAATGGGAGATTCAATCCTTTTTTATGTCGACGTACATGTACAATAGGTTTTATCCCTGTCTTTCATTGCACAAAATTCAAGCGCTACAGAGAGACATGTTCCACTGTGACGTGTGTGTTTTTTAAACTGCAAGGCGATCATGAGAAAATATTTTCCATTTCTGACGTTTTTTACGAGACTTATTCAGGGTAGAATAGTTTATCTATTTTAGACCAATCTATGATTTTGTTTCGCGAGAAATTTAAATATTGAGGGCAGGGGCGTGGTCAAATTATGGCGCAATTTCTAGATTCAGAAAAAAATCTAAAATTATTTTAGTAGATAAAGCGTGAATCGACACACTATTCCTTTGGTTTATTATTACAAAAAAATATCTAGAGATATTTTTCTTTGATCCTGGAAGGAGGTCAAAGGCGAGTCAAAGGGGTTTTTCCTTAAAATCTCTTCAATAAATCTAATGATTTCGATTAATTCGAACTATTTCACGAATTTTAAAATTAACAAAAGTTATATTTTCTTGGATATTCTAATTTTTGAAGTCAAGTTGTTTATTTTTCATTTTTTACTAGTTTAGTCATGGGTTTCATTCTCCCTTTAAGACAGAGCCCAGCCTATAAGTTGAACTGAATGGGACCATACAGTCTCGACATCAGAGTTCAAGATGCACTTCCTCCCTTACAAGAAAGAATAGAGTGGGAAACGGACGACTGACTTTGACTTCGAGTCAGGGGGAAACGTGTTCGATGGTAAAGTTCTTAGGCATTAACCTATAGACTTTTTTCCCGCTATTTTTTCTATGGTTGATGACACGCTCCCTCACCGACAGCCATTTCCTTCCACAGGCTGCTTCAAGAGCAGTAATTCCTATGCCCACAAAACCGGTTTTCAGTCCTCCCACTTTTTGGCGCGAAATAAGTACTGACATGGCAATAACCATTATATTGCTGACCATATGCCAAACAATACGAGGTGATTATAAGGTTTATATACCTTAATTATCAAATGATTATTACGCAATTAGATATAGATTGCGTGCGGTAGTTAAATTAAGGTATTCCAAACCGAAATATCGGTATTTTAGCATCAAGATATTGATTTTCTGGATGTTAACAGAGTAATTTTCAAACCCAACATTCACACGGAAGCCATCGTTGTGAAGATATAAATTGACAATATCTGTTACTCTTCACAAATACTCGAAAATTTACGTTTTGAGTCATTAATTAATTATTGTAATATAGTAATAATACTAAATTTAAACCAATTACTAAACACCACAATGAGATATCTTTAGGGGTATCTATTCTACCACCATGTCAACACAAGACGGGTTAAGTAAAAATGTAAACTACAAGACTCACGAAAATTGAGAAAATTAAATGAATAAATGGTTCCTACCTTGAAACCGCACTCCGTTCCTACGCAGGACCAATCTTCGGACCTCTCCATTGGGTCCTTGTTCGTAATAGAGTCCAGTGGCCTGCCTCGCGTCCTGTTGGTGATGAGGCAAAGGCGGTGGCTCGGCTGACGACAAACTTCTCGATTTGCCGGCGCTACGCCATCGGTTTGGTAACGTCTGGTGTCCTCTAGGCGGAGGTGTAACTTCGCCAGGAATGGGAGGCAACGGTACCGTGGGAACGAAACGACCGTACTCGCTCATGGTGGGTAAACCGCGTCCCCCTCGACTCGGTGGACCTTCGACCACCATCTCGTGATGGGACCTCAAAGAAGGGTGTCTATCCAACGAGACCAGTCTTCTGAGTTCGGCCGCGTCGACGGAACGACTGGTAGTCAAGGGGGCGGGGCCTCGGGGGTGACCTTTCATCTTAGGGTCGTCTTGGGAAGCCGACTTTTTCATAGCTTTGAGACTGGCCCCCGAACTGGGGCCGTCGCAACTGCCGGTCATACGATCTCGTATGTCGGCCAACGTCAATTTTTTACCCTCCATAGGACCCGAACTGCGAGGAGGGTTTTGGGACGAGGGAAGACTGCTGCTACGATTCATGGCGAATTTCTTGATACTGAACGGCATGTTGAAACCTCTGCAAAAAAATAATAAAAAAAATAAACGGTTTAAAAGGAGATATATTAATCATTTTAATTTCAATAATTTTAATTTTAATGATATTAAATTTCCCTATTAAGGACTGATTTATTATTACGCGACCTCTTTTGGCTTTAACATTTGAAAATTCATCTATCAATCACGGTATTACGAGACTGCGAAACAAATATTAATGGAAAGGATTAAAATTGAAAAGTTGGTATTTCGGTTCGTTATTTAAACACGCGAATAACTTAAGCCTACTTTTGGTTGCAAGAATTTTGAAATGAAATAACCCGATTTCGCTTTTCCAAACTTATATACATTGGGGAAATAAAACGCATTCCGTTCGCATTACTGAGTCAATAAATACGAGGCTACATAAAGAGGAGTTCCCTAATCGTTGAGTTTTCTCTTCCCCAATATCCCTTCATTGTCCCTTGTTCGGGGAAAGATGGGCTAAAATTCACCGAGTATAAACTCTTTCATCTCGAAGAGAGCTCTTTGGAAGATGAGAGGGAAAGGGAACTTTGTTCGAATAAATTGAGCCAATGCTTACAAAGATTGAGGTACTGGTTTTTTTACCTAAGTACTCTCTAACTCTTTGGAATCTTTTCCACAAACATAAATACATTGCGTCAAATTTAGAATGAACGAACTGAAGTGGAGAAAGCGAAAAAAAAAAAAAAAAGTAGTAAAATTGAATTTATGGAATATGAAAGTTATTTTTCGCTTTTATACGAATATTTTCTTCGAGATCTTATCGTTCGTTCCAGCTTGAGATTTCAACGCGTATTATAGCTATACAACCACGTAGTTCAAACGAAAAAGAAGGCCGCGCTTCAGTTTTAAACTTACTGAAATCTCAAAGTAAAATGAGTACATCAGCTATATCTGTACTCGCAGCTTCGATCAGAGAAAACGATTCGGAGAAGAGTGATTTTACTTTCAAAAATCACTTAAAATATTAAAGAAGAAACGTCATTTCTAAATTCTAATTACATTTAAATTGATGGATCTTCACCTGGAAAGGTATAAAGACAATTTGGCATTACGCGCCTGTTTACCGATATTCTAACCTAAATTTCAGGTATATATTTTATTTAAAGTACAATCAATTCGGGCCTCATCAAATTGATCTCGCGTCAAACACGTGATTTTAATTTTCAAGAATTTAAAAAATTCCAGAGGTTGTTTTACCACGCGGATGACGTCACATCATTGTTTTCAAAAAGAAAAACCAACAAATTCGGCTTAGCTAATGAGGAAAAATCGCCTAATTTGGGTTAAAAATGGTTCAAATTGGAAAATTCCAGTAGAATTTTACATATTTATTTATGTATTTCTAATTTAAACCTAATTAGCTGAAATAAAAACTGATCTTCGATTCGAAAAAAAAAAAAGTATCCTTAGAAACTTTGCGAATTTATGGTGAAATAGACAATTTTACGTGACGTCATTTCCTCAATAACGTATACAATCAGTTACACTCTTGGCAGAGACATAATTTATGAAAAACTGATTTTTCTATTGAATTTTACGTCCATTCCAAGGTTCTAAATGAGTATAGTAACTAAAAATCGGCCCATCAAATGGCAATATACGTTATTTGGCGGGAAAATATCGCGCCTGTAGCTATTTGGAGACGAACCGAGGTTTAAAGGGATTATGAAGACGAGTAACGTGGCATTTTCATTAAAACTCACCAGAGGTTTTCTCGGTTTTTATCAGTTTATGATCAAAAATTGCGACTTAAAAACACAAAGCCTAATTCTGTTTTCAAACTGGTAAAAATGACCGAAAACCTACAGCCAATCAAACAGAATTTAAAAACTCGTGAGGGCTTTAGGGTTCGGTTGGCGCGATTGAATTTTCAGTCATTTTGCTTTATAATTTTGTCCGTATTAAAATTGAGTTAGGCTTATCTGAGGCATATCTCAATTTTGAAAATTAATGAGAGTTTTATTAATGATGTATGCATATATGCATTAAGGTTTCTAATCAATTAAAAATAATGTCAAGTTCGCGTTGAATCTTTTATTATGAACCATGGTGAAGTTAATAATTTAAACTTGTAATATTTAAAGTGAGAGTGTCACCATTTTTTTTTGGAATCTCAAAAATGGAGCGTTTATTTTCTGACCCAAGATGGACAATGCTCCTTCGCGAATAAATCTATCAATTTATTAATTTTAAAACTTTACGGAGATTTTTCTGACCGAAGCCAAGACTTTTTTTTTTCAATCAAGTTTATCGTTTTCATTATCCCTTTTAAAGACACCAGATAATCCGAGCATCCTGCAGCCCTGGAATCGAAGATGAGTGTGCCCCGCGGTGCTGATATTAAAGACTAACGGAAGTTAGGGTCTCCACTCTCCACGAAGCAAAACTTGGGATTTCTGGGCCTGTATAGCTTGGTATTATAGCTATAACTTCGGTTATCCAATGAATGAAACGGAATAAGCTTACATCGAGACTTTAGCTAGTTCAATTCGTTCTGGTTTTCCTATATTCGATAGGTATATACCTCCATTCTAAATCTTTGGGTGGACTTTCCTCGGTACGTCGTTGGGGCTCACTGTTGGAAAACTTTGTTGATCTAGTTCGAAGCTTATAGAAAAAGCCACAATCAAAGAGGATTTTGTCCAAGATACTTTCGAGAGGGAAATATATGTAGACCAAATAGGGATCTAAAAATCTAGGCGAGTCAAGAGAAAATCTTTTTCTAAGAAATCCTGGTATATTGATAAAGAAAAACCTTCTCTAAAAATTCACGGTGAAAAATAATTTCAAGACTATGACGTACACTTGAAAACATGGTTTAGAAAATATAGAAAGAATCGATTGAAATTGTTTATTTAAAGACTACATTACCCCTTTAAAGGGAGGATGCAACCTAACAACAAGTGATTTTTTATCGATTCCTTATTGTTTAAATAGGCCTAATCCACTATTTAAAAAAATTACAAACAAATTTTAAACTAGAAATAAATTTAAAACTTATCCTGAAAATAGGCTTAGTATGGGATTCATGGAGCTCCTGATTTCCTCGCGTGTAAGGTCTAGCGACCAATCGCACGCGACGTAAGTCTCGTGGAGATCTCGCGTGAACGACGGGCCTTTCCTCATTGGTCGCTAGACCTTACACGGACGCGATTCAGGATCTCCATGAATCCAGCTAAGCCTATTTTCAGGGTAAGTTTTAAATTTATTTCTAGTTTAATATTTGTATTGTAAACTTTTTATCGGTGGATTAGGCCTATTTAAACGATAAGGAATCGATAAAAAAATCACTTGTAATTAGGTTGCATTCTCCCTTTAAGTCACAGTGTTGTTCGGTTAGATAAACTTTTCACTTCTTGAAAACAGAAAAAGAAAAAATTAAAATAATAGAAAACTTTTCTGGAAAGTCGTATAGACTGCTCTTTACGAGTTTCTTGGGCCTAAAAAAAACCTAATCTACATTTTTCTCCAAGTCCGCTGCTCTTTAAAGAAGTATAAGGAACGTTTTTATATTCCAATTGAATCGATTTAGTACATGTACATAAAGAATAAAAAGCCATATGGTGCAACCAACCTCTGTCATATAAAGAAATTTCATTTTACAACCACATCAGCCTTTTTTCAGAAATTCTCTTGCCTTAAAAGTATCTCAAAATCGCTTTAAAAAAACCCGTTTTATATCCGAATTTGCTTTATATTTAAGGCTAAAATTGAACTTATACCAATATTGGTCTGAGCTTTTACGACGTAATGGATATTTATTTATATATGGCAAACGGAAGTCCACTTGCAATGAAATGATATTTATTTAGATTATATCTCTCTTGAAGATAGAATTGACGCATAGTTGAAATTAACTAAAGCGGATTGATACGTAATTTTAAACCTCATAGAAAGGAAAGTAGTTTTCATAAGAGATTTATGGAAATAAGAATTGCTTATACCACCGATGAGAGATCGTCTAAAAATGGCGCCTAAACAAATTTAACTCTAAAGCACGCGGTATTTTTTTAAAACACCCCTTTCGCGTCATTTCAAAGACGAACTCTCATTGGCTAGAACATTTCTACTCTTTTTTAATTCTGAAATTTCATTTGAACGAGTTTTAAAAAAACTTTCGTTTTATTTACTGCGAATTAAAACGAAATTACCTTCAAAGGGAAGGTCAAAGGGTAAATTAGATGATTTTTATCGATTTTACTATTAAAAAAAACTCTTGTTTGCGTATTAAAACATTCGTTAATGTCTCCGAATTAAGTGGAAAAAAATAGGAAAAAATTAAGATTTTGCAATTAAATTAAAAGTAGAACCTCCGATTAATCAAAAGACTCCCCTGTACCTTTGGCTTCATAAAATAACCGCGACACGCGCTGTTGTACGTGTGAAAATAATCAAGAACAAGATTTAGCGCGATTCAAATGCATGCCGCAGCGCGTGTCGCGGGGATTTTATTAAGCCAAAGATATGGCGTCTTCTGATTAGTCGGAGGTTTCATATTTTTTTGTACAATTCCAAGACACTCCCTGAAAGTTTTTCCACGCCAAACACATTTCGTTTTAAAGAAGAAGAATCAATAAAAAAAAATCAATTCATTTTACTCTACATCCACCCTTTAAGAGTGAGTTTTTGTGATGACGTCAGATATATGCCTACGTCCTTAACATTCATAGTATTGCGGTGCATGATATACGGAAGATTCTTCACGCTCAATTGTTATAGGGTATCTGAAAAATCACCGAAGCGTGGCCTGGCTCAATCTAACTCCCTAAAGCAGCTATAAGGTTTATAGGAAGAGATTTATTTTACCATTTGGAAAAATAGGTTTTATTTTCAACGCGAATTTAGAGCTGTTTAAAGGTTGGAAATCAATATATTTGAGTTCATAGAAAAACATATATGCGATATTAAAGAGGATTCCAATATAACCAGAAGCCGATGAAACCCTCCTTTGAAGTCTATTACTCCCGGGTCTTGTCTACCCCTCTCTGTATGGGTTAGTTTCAAAAAGCGCGATTCGTACGCCTCCTAACGGTAGATATTTTCGGAGCGGGAGTTCGTCGAGCGAATATCTCTAGCAGCCTTGGAGTTCGTCAAAAAAACGTCGTCGTTTGTAGAGAGAGAGAATTCCCAATTTTCCGTAGACAGGGGGTATGAAGTAGGACCCCTCCCGATCTCGTAAAAATGTGAATTTTACGAGACTTCAAAGGAGGGTTTCATCAGCTTCTGATATAACCAAAAATAAATTTAATTCTACATCTAATTGCAATATATTTAGGTTTTTTATTACCTTCCTTATTTTAGCCCGTTAACCTATTGGTTCACAGTATTCGTCGTCACAAAATTAACAACTTTCATGTACCAGGTATAAACTTTGAAGAATATAGGCCAATTTTACTGTAGAGACCGCTTTAGGGCGTATATAAAATACTTTTTGAATATTTCCCGTGGCGCAACACCGAAATAATTGGCCCGGAAAAGCGGAGCCAACTCATCTACGAATAATACAAATTCTCTTATATTAAAATGGCTGAGGTATAAACGAGTGTGTAAGAGATATAATAATGAAAAAATATTGCTATGAGAGAGAGAAAATTTGTTGGAAGCTTTAATCCCCAACATATTAAAATAAATTCTCCCGCCAGTTCGGCCAACCGGAAGAGAACTCGGAATTGCAAATGACATTTTTGGTCTAGAGCTTTTAAAGACCCATTCCCACTAGGAAAAAAACGTTTTGAAACAATATGGAGTCGAAGTTTTGTTCTACAACTTTCTGCTTAAATAAAAAAAAATCCAGTTCTATATGTGGATTATAGAGAGAATGTAACCTAATACAATATAGTAAAATAAAATTAAACTAGAAATAAATTTAAAGCTTAACATCAAAATAGGCTTAGCTGGATTCATGGATATATCCTGAACTCCCCTAACAGGACTAGCGATCAATGACATTGATCATGGAGATCCTGCATTCCTCATATAAGAGCTATCGATCAACGTCATTGGTCGGGGGAGTTCAGGTAATCTCCATGAATCCAGCTAAGCCTATTTTGATGGTAAGATTTGAAATTTATTTTTAGTTCAATATTTGTTTGTAAGTTTTTTTACTGTTGGATAAGGCCTATTTAAAAGATAAGGAATCGATAAAAAAAATCACTTGTTGTTTAAGTTACATTCTCCCTTTAAGTACTTTCACGATAAAGACCAAGTGAAAGCAAAGGTATCAACTGTAGACACTATGTAGTCGTAAAACAATTCTTGAGAACACTGCAGCGTGTGAACGTTACTTATTAAACTGTATTTATATAATTCGTTCGAAGTATAAGCGTTAACACATGTACAAGGATAAAGGATATAGAATTTTCAATTGTCAAAATAAGTTTGAATTTTCAAACTCACGCAGCATGAGCCGCTTTTCATCTTAACCCAGCCAGTTTTGGGCAACTACAAACTAAGTAAGGATTTAAATTCGCAATTATAAACGGATTTTTCTATGAAAATTTATATTCCTTCCTAGGCTGTGATTTAGTTTATATTAAAGCGAGTAAGTCGAACGCGTTTTATACTCGCTTATTATCTTCTTAAAATGTTGTTGAATTTCGTTAAAAATATAGAGTTTTCTATGAGGATTATCATCCATTTTAAGAATGCAAAACTATTACGCAATCTGAATATAAGGAAAATGAGGTGTCATCCGCTTATCTCGCTCTTCATTCGCGAGTTAGCCAAAGGATTAGGTTTTACAGAGGGCTTATTTTGGATTTTATTCTTAATTTTCGTTTCTTTCAGAACTTTTGAAGTTAAGAGAGATAAAAGAGTTGAATTAAAGAAGAAGAAAAAATAAATTTACCTATTTTGTATCTAAGTTTCGGCGGGAAAAAAACAATTAAAACAACGTTACGGGTAAGGGAATATATAATTTAAAATAATCTGCTGTATTTTTGGTGTGATATCTCAGTTTCCAGACACAATATAGTCTTAAAGATATCAGAAACATAATTAAATTGTTATACTTGTATTACAAAAACTTAATTTATTAGTTCCCTATAAGTTACACGAACGTTTTTAGACTAATCTCTAGGCCTAAATTTAACGCACTGTCGAATGGTGTACTTGGTTTTGCGCTAAGAATTATTTCCTCACACTATAATAGTACCACACCGTGTATCAGATCGCCAGAATTTTGACTATTCTGCAAACTATATTCTTAAAAAAATATACACGGTCTTTGAAAGGCCATAATAATTATTCTTCATCATAAAAAAAAATTAAAATAAAATTTAATGTAAAATAATTTTAGTTTTGAAATATATACGTTATGATAGGATGAATAAAATCTAAACCATAAACTGATAGAAGCGACTAAATCGGGTAATAAACACCGTCTTTAGCCTTCCAATCAATTGCCTGTCTTACTACGAATAGCTTTAGTTGTTAAGTGTTTATGGGAAGAAAAAGACCGTGCCAAAGATATTAGCCAAAGTGAAAAATAATCGCCAGAAGAGCTGAAGATTTTCCTCTGAGCATTTGCCTTAATGCGAACTTAATGAAAAGAAATTTGCGATGTCCCATACATTACGATTTTCCTCAGCAACTACCGAATCAATTCGACTTACAGTTTAGTAACAGAAACGAAGCGAAGGAAGGGTTGATTTTCCAAACACGTATTTCCCCTTCCCCCGATAAAGTTTCATTAACTTAAATACCTCGAAAACTTCACATGGAAATTCCTAAAATCTCATCTTGGTCGGAGATTTATGAAAGACTAAAGTAAAATCAGAAGCCGATGAAAACCTCCTTTGAAGTCTACTACTCTAATGTTCCATATAGCGCTCCTCTCTGTATGGGTAAAATTCACAATTTTACGAGATCGGAGGGGTCCTACTTCATACCCCCTGTCTACGGAAAATTGGAAATTCTCTCTCTCCACAAACGACGACGTTTTTTTGACGAACTCCAAGGCTGATAGAGATATGCGCTCGACGAACTCCAGCTCCGAAAATATCTACCGTTAGGAGGCGTACGAATCGCGCTTTTTGAAACTAACCCATACAGAGAGGGGTAGACAAGACCCGGGAGTAGAGATATACACCCTTGTATCTTTAATATCGTAATCTATCCCAGAATTATACGAAAAAATTGCTTTGAAATATAAAGTCTTTTATAGAAAAAATTGACTAAATCTTGCAATAATTAAGATCAGTTATTGATTACAATAGTTACAAGGCTACATTTCTTAATATTTCTTTGGTTGAATTTGAGAATGATGTCAGCGTAACTTAAGACAAACGTTTTCAAAATTACCATAATTTTGGATATTGATAATCCACAAAATTATTTTAATTTTAATTCCTGTGATTTAAAATACGTAATTCCAGAAGCCGATGAAACCCTCCTTTGAAGTCTAACACTCCCGGGTCTTGATTACCCCTTTCTGTATGGGTTAGTTTCAAAAAGCGCGATTCATACGCCTCCTAACGGTAGATATTTTCGGAGCGGGAGCTCGTCGAGCGAATATCTCTAGCAGCCTTGGAGTTCGTCAAAAAAACGTCGTCGTTTGTGGAGAGAGAGAATTTCCAATTTCCCGTAGACAGGGGGTATGAAGTAGGACCCCTCCGATCTCGTAAAATTGGGAATTTTACCCATACAGAGTGGAGCGCTATATCGAACATTAGAGTAGTAGACTTCAAAGGAGGGTTTCATCTACTTCTGGTAATTCTTGTTTCAAAGGCTTCAAAATTATTTTTTCTGCGCGTGATTCAACAAAATTATATTCTTTCTACTCTATAGATTCTAAGACATTGGACAAACTAGGGAATATTGTCGAAATTTATGGAACTTGCCACAGATTTGCTTCTATCAGCTTATCACTTCGCTCCTTTCGCCAGCAATTTGTATATTCGTTCTAATTAATCGAATAGTACTGTACACGCGAATACATACCTAACCGATCTATTAAAAAGGTTCTTCTTTCGCCAGGGGGTATATAGAAAAGTCCGCATTAACCATTAAGAGCGCGGCTATAGCAATCCAATGGAAATGAGTTTCTCGACAGTGCAGCGAGGCTCCCCTAACAAATGTCCCTAGAATGTTCGGGAGATTAATTGAGCGAGCCAGGAATTTTTGATACCGGACTAAGCGCCAGTTTTATATGACATATATAAAGTAATATCATATTTATTATTTGCTCTATTAAAGTTGGTCTATGAGCAGATAATGGTAACACTCGTGTTTTAATTATATATTTTTCTAACTAATCTATTTTTTATTTTTGTGTACCAGTAAATATTTATCCATCTTTATATTTATTTATCCATCTTTATATTTATTTATTCATCTTTATATTTATTTATCCATCTTTATATTTATTTATCCATCTTTATATTTATTTATCCGTCTTTTTATTTATTTACCCGTCTTTATATTTATTTATCCATCTTTATATTTATTTATCCGTCTTTATATTTATTTATCCGTCTTTATATTTATTTATCCGTCTTTATATTTATTTATCCGTCTTTATATTTATTTATCCATCTTTATATTTATTTATCCATCTTTATATTTATTTATCCATCTTTATATTTAATTATCCATCTTTATATTTATTTATCCATCTTTATATTTATTTATCCGTCTTTATATTTATTTATCCATCTTTATATTTATATTTTTTAGCCAGTCCTGTATTTATCTATTTATTTATTTAACCACCTATTCACCTATATATATATATTTTTTTTTTAATTATTTATTATATTATTATATAATTTATGTATTTCCTCGGATATTAATTTATGTATTTCCCCGCCTATTAATTTATTTAATTATTCACCTTTTAACGTGTATTTCCTCACCTATTAATTTATTAATTTAAATATTCGACTATAAATTTATGTAATTCCTCACCTATTTATTTATTTATTTAATTATGCGCCTATAAATATATGTAACTCCTCACCTATTTATTTATTTATTCATTTGTTTATAAATATATTTTCCTACCTCCGTTTTCCTATTGCTATTCTTTAAGAAATATGATTCATAGAATGAAACTACGAATGTCATATATTTTTAGACTCACTCCCTGAAGAATACTTTCCTTACGACAAGGATGAGGGGATTTTTTGCTAAACGATAGCGTCAGAAATATCGAATCCAAAAGTAGGTCATCCGAACCAGATGACTTTTTGTTCAAGGGTGGTTTGTAATCTATAGCTTAAGCTGAGGCGGATTAATTCGCGATGCTAAAAAAATATTAGGGATAAAAAATAGTTTTACAAATTGCTCTTGAATAAGAGGGACTGGTTCTTTTATTTTTTACGGCATACAGATGGGGAAAAAGCGGGAAATAATAAAGTTCAATCAGCCAAGGCTTAGCGGTAGGCCTTGCTAAGCGGCAGACAGCCCGTAGGGAAATTGGTGTCGGCCTAGTTTTAGGAAAAACTTGACCATTCTTTTTGGATGATACCCAAGATAGTATATTTACACTAACCGTTTAAATTTGCAACCACTATTTTTTTCCCTATGAGGTTTAACATTTAGTATTAAAACGCTCTTAGTTTATCTCTATTGCAAAGTGCTTTTGACCGTAGTACATCGTTTCTCATAGAAAAATGGATGATTCTAAGAACTTTGCAATAGGCATAGTCTATTTCATTTTTTCTTCAGGCATAAACTTGGGTAAGATTATATTTTATTGTTTTGGGTCATTCTTTGTAAATTATTTACAAAAAAAACGAAAGATTTCATAACTGACTAGTTGGATTATTGGTTAGTTTAAGAATATGATGGATAATTTATACTTAATTTCACTGAAAGATTTTTTAAATTGCTTGAGCCTAACTGTTTTTCGATAACGTCTCAATGGAGAGACGAGTATTCGGTTCAATTTTCTCTAGAAGAGATAATTGCTTATATCCTAAACGTAAGCTTCATCCTGAACTTTGAGGCGCTGTTAGGGAAACATTTCTACAGGCGTTAGTACGATTTCCATTAGATTATATGTCCCTGTATGGCAGCTTCAGCCTGAACACGCTTTCGGGGCAGTTGGTACCCTTTTTCAGGTGTTAATAATAAACAGGCTTTTTTTTTTTTAATTGCAAATCTGGGCAATCCGAATTCGTTGTAGCTGCGTTCATACTAGGCCTTGGAATCGATTTACACCGTTTCAAAACGTTTCGCTAGAGTCGTGTGAACTGGAAACCGTCTTCTCTGGAATCGATTTGATTCGATTTCTCGAAACTGCTTCGGGAACCAATTTCATATCGATTTGGTTTCAACAACCGATAGATGAAGTTACAATAAATCGATTTATAAAGATAATGCGTGAACGCGTGACGCTTAGAACGATTCCTGGCGATTTAAATATCGGTTTGATTTTATCGTTTCAAATCGATTAAGAAATGCTAGTGTGACCGTAGCTTTCGATGAAATTGTAGATAAAAACGAAACGTTTTGTTTCACCAAGGATAAAAAAATCGTTCAGTAAGATTTAGACACGACCAGACAATTTCAAAAATAATAAAAATTTGGGCCAAACTTTGGTAAATACTCAACTCGATAAAATAATGTTTTAAAAACTACAAATAATGAAAGTTTCTAAGGAAGAATGGAACGTTAAAAGACTTCGTGACTGATGCAATTTATAATAATCTTCCTCGGTAAACCATAAAATGAATAATAATACGATGCTATTCTGATCTAGAATATATTTTGAAAAACAAAAAACTATTTTTATACCTATTGCATTTAACATTATGTATTAAAGCGCCACAATATCTCCACTTAGTAAAAATACAACAATAAAATAAAGAACCCATAGTACTTCGTGGTTAAGAGAGAATATAGAAAGTTTCAGTCTTAAAAAGATTAAAAAAACATCTAAATCCGTATTTTGTTATAATACATATTTGAACCTTTCTTAGAAGCTATAAGAGATAGACTGTAAAGTTTGGGTAGACCTCTATTCTCAACGATTCTCGAGTAAGATATTCCAGTTTTCAAAATGATTTTCAATGACTATTTTATTATCTATTAGGTTTATCATTACGTATCAATCCGCCCATCTTTTACACCTTTTCTCAATTTGTCTTGAAACCCCCAACTCTTAGACGTTATCATAAATTTACGGTGAATGGTTTTTTTCTGGTATAGAGGCAAAATATATAAGAATATATTCCTATATTTTGGGTTATTCTTTTTTGTTTAAGTTTAGTTTTCACTTAATCGAAAACCATGGCGAATGAATACATAATGTTAAACTTCATAAGAAGTAAAATGGTTTCGCAAACTTCTCTATGACAAAAACAGGATACTAAGGAAGCAGAGCGTGTAACGTTCAGGAATCTTAATACAGTTTCTGACTATAATCCGTTTATTGAAATAGACGCAATATAGATCGAAAAGCGGAAATTAATACGTTTATTGAGTTATATGTAATAGAGGAAAAATCCACGAAGTAATTTGTCCATTGAATTAAATCAACAGAATGAAATTTAGGGTAGAAATCTGTCTATAGAATTAGAAGCAACAGCGATAAATTTAGGGTAGTAATCGGTTCATAGAATTGGAAGCAACAGAGTGATAATTAGGGCAGTAATCTGTCCATCAAATTAGAAGCAACAGAGGGAAATTTAGGGTAGTATAATCTGTCCATCAAATTGGAAGCAACAGAGTGAAATTAAGGGTAGTAACATGTTCATCGAATTAGAAGCAAGTTAAGCAACAGAGTCAAATTTTGGGTAGTAATCTCTGCTTCGAAATATAATGAAAGGTGAGGGTGTAATCTGTCCACTAATAAGATGCAATGGAGGGAAAGTATGGGGAGAAATTGACTATTGTGAATGTAACGAGAGTAATCTGTTTACCGAATAGATGCAACGTAACAAAAGGCTGGGAGAAAGAGATACGCGTATTTTTAATATAATATTTTAGTTATAATTTAATAAGTCAGAATCAGGTTGGATTTTTTGCAAGTATTCAAAACTGGAACCGTTTCTATGGAATGTTTTTCTTTGAGATATAAAGCGTTGAATATAGTTTAATCGGTGTTGAAAATACAAAGAGACTTAGGAGACAGCACGCTCGCCACGATTCTTATAAAAATCATAAAAAAGGGGAAAGACATAAAATCAGCTTGGATCAGCACGTTGCCAAAAACGATCGGCTATACTTTCCATTTACGGTTCGCGGGTCCTCGACTTAAAAAAATCTTTTTCTATTCTTGAACAAGAACATCGATATGGTTTTTCCAAGAAACTCATCGCGCGTGTTATAAACCTTTTTTTCCTCGGCTAAAAATCGGGAAGGTTGAAGGAGTGGATCTTAATGGGAACCATATAACTACGAATTTTACCACGAAATCTTTCGCAAGTTTTGATATTTTTTAAAATATATTTTAAACGATTAAAAATAAATTGTTTAGAGAGTCTAACATAACTTTAAAGGGGTAATAAACTCTAGAATCAAGTTATTTTTAATCTATTTGGGTTGTTAAAATATCCTAGACTCGAAGGAATTTCAGATTTATTTCATAAGTACTTAATTGCTGCAAAGCTAATAAGGGTGAATCGAAAGAGACGTTTGTTGGAAATATATGGCGCGCTTTTAGAGTTAAATTGGTTCATTATTTCATTGGAATTAACAAACTCATTTTTCTAGACAATCTAAAAAGCTTTTACTTGACGAGGATTTAGGCTTATCGAGTCTAATCCGTAACCTAGATAATTATCTGTAAATTACCGCGACACCTTTAGTGAGTTTTAATACAGAATTACGCGTATTTTAACAACCTAAATCAATTACAAATAACTTCTTATCAGAGCTTAAAGTATCCCTTTAAAATAGTTAAATATGTTTTAATAATATATTGATCTACTTTTCAATATTAATATTTTAATTACTCTATAAATAAATACTGTTCTCGTAAGTAATTAGTAATGGGATATAAGCTTTTATCCCTAAAAGGTCACGAGAAAGATTTCTGGCCACAGAATCTTTCTCGGACAATGACGCCAATATCTTAAGACGGCTAAGAAGGTCAACCAATCGGATTTGTAAATAATGGGATATGACGGCAGAATGACTCGGAATCTCGGAAACAGTTTGAGATTAGAGTAGACACAAGGGTGGGAAACATTCCTATCTATTGAATAACAATAGAAGAGATATTACACCGCTTAGCTATGTATTTGGTGCAATCTAAAGACGCATCCTTGTACACAAAGGAATGGTCAAAACGAAAAAGTGCTGATCTACGGTCCATTGTATAATAACACGAGAGAGCGTGTATTGGTCTTCTCGTGCAGAATAGAATCTTCACGAAACTAAAAGCTAAGATGGCTTTATTTTTTATTAGAGAGAAAGATTTCCCTTTCAACGAAAAAAAAAAGCAAAAATAGGATATTGGCTAATGGAATATTTTGTTCCGAATTGAAAATAAATATGAATTAAGAAATAAACAATGGTCAATAATTAATTAAATTATATTAGGTTAAATCTATTATTGGAATTCCTACGCATTCCCAAATCAAAATCTAATTTCTGACGTAGATTAAATTGATTTTAAATCCTACAAAGCGACAATAAAGGGTAGGTTTAATTTAATTTAGTATATTATGTATTCTAAACTTATCAAATACCGAAATTTCCTCTTCATTCATAAAAATCCTTAAATTTTACGTCAAAAATGCTTAAAAATCTAAATTTCGTCAGAAAAATGTTCTGTTATTAGTTTATTAACCAATTATAACTAATTTAGGGTTGTTTTATTATCCTAAAAGCAACTTTTCTACATAAATATTTACATAATTCTACATGTACTAAATAACTTCAAAAAATATGGTTATATATTTGAGAATTTGAAAAATTATGAAATTAATAAAGTACTGGAAAATAAAATATTTTAGAAAATTCCTTCAATTTAGTTTCAAAATATGTTTATAGCGATTTTGCGTGTTGAGATTCTTTTAAGACATGGGAGCTCAAAGGAAATATACCCTTATTTTTCCTTAAGCCTCTAGACATATATCTTATGCTAGAATTTTCGGAAATCTAACGATTCTCCTATAAAGAAAAACTTGAAAGTAAACGCCATTATTTTTACTTTTTTTTTTAGTTCCGTATTTCTCCTCTCCCGATTCCAGCTAATAATTGGCATTCGAGGTCTATATAAGCTGCTGAGTTTTCTACCGCTGCGTGACGAACGAACGAACTTTCTCGAACAAGAAAGAAGAAGAAGAAGAAGAAAAATAAGAGAATTGGGAAGAAAATACACATCGATTTCGCTAATTCGACCCAATAGTCCGGCGAGCAGCGCTAACCCCAATGGTCTTAAATAACCGCCTGTTCGAATTCTATGAAGCAATGAAGTAATATTCTACGAAGAATGAAAGAAAAACATTGGGTACGTTCTTAGACAATTCAAACTCCATCCAGCTTTTTACTCATTGCCTCAAAAAATACGATAACGTCGTTTGACTTAAAGCCGTGTTCTAATTCTTTGAGGCAATGAAGTAATATTCTAAGGGTAGTGAAAATACCATAAGGCGCGTTTCAAACAAGCTTCAGCTTTTTACTCATTGACTCAAAAATACGACTTAAACGAGCCAATCAAATAATGTAGGGGGAAACGAGAATTCGTACAATACGAATGCTTCATAAAGAATATACAGTTCGTTCGTCTTTGTTCTGTTAATAAAGTTATTAAGGGGAAGGAGATAAATCGGGGTTAAAGAAATTAAAATCCCCCAGCTTTGTACGAATTAATTGATCTAATTCAAATAAAACGAAAGCATTTTATAGAGTCCGTTCGATTTCATTTGGTTAATGAAGTTAATAAGTGGGGCAGGTTAAATACGGTTATAATCAATGTACAACAACTCAAGCTTTGTAGGTAATTACCTCAAATAATACAACTGTATTACACTATTCCTTCTAATTAAAATTAATACGCGCAAAAACTTGGAATAAAAATTCCATTATATAAGAAAATCAACCCTATCCAACTTGACGCGCATTAACTCGAACAACACGAACGAATTTCTAAATTCCATTCGACTTAAATTAGGGAATGAAGTGGAAACGAGATGGGGGTAAACGTAAAATAATTTCTATTCGTATTTTCTACTTCCTCTAACATCGTTACATTAACTCTAATTGGTCAAACGAACTGAAGGGGTCAAGAAGAAAAATATAGTTGGTCGGTGGCGCGGCTTGCGAAGGCAGTTTTGTTCCCCGGAAAAACAGGCTTCTCCGTGAGGCTCTAACGTTCTTTCGAAAACTTATAAGCCCAAGTTTCGGGGGGAAAAAAATAAAATAAAAAAAACTTCTGGTTAAGGAAAGGGAGCTGAAAGAAATCCAATAGCAAAGAAGCTGTCGCTTGAATCTTTTTTAGTTTTTGCTACCAGGAAGGCAGATTATCTTATGAACTGAGCCGAAATCAGTACAATTCTTTGTTTTTTTTTTTAATAGACGGCACTGTAATTAAGTTAAATCAATAATAAAATTTAATCTCAATGTAGGATTGTTCAATAAAAAAAAAAAGATTAAAACGAAATTATATAGTTTCAAAGATGAGGACTGGATTATTTGTCCGTCGTTTAATTCAATAATTGAATTAGAGATTAGATTATAATTCCCTCTTTGTTTCTTGATGGGGCATCAATTGTGATTAAGTAATCGTTTAAAAGTAAATTAATATAATATTTACCAACTTTCGTATTAAATTAATCGTGAATTGTTTCTAAATTGTGCAAAAGATTTAGATTTTGGCATTCAATTAGAGCCTTCGACTAATCGAAAGACTCCTCCATCTTTGGTTTCATAAAATATGCGAGACAGCCGCTGTTGTAAGCACGATTGTGGACGTAAAAATAATCAAGAGTGGATGCCGCAGCACGTGTCGCGGGGATTTTACTAAGCCAAAGGTGAGGAGTCTTTTAATTACTCGTAAGATTTATTTTTAATTTTATTTAATTAAGATGAGTTATGTTTTTGGTGCCGAAATAAGTCTTGTTTAAGAAGCAGAATCATTAAAATAAATCACTTCATTTTCCTCTTCACCCTCCCTTTAAGGCATTTTAAATTAAACATCCGAAAAGAATGAATAACTCGGAACAAGTAAAGATAAAAAACAAATGCATATTCCAGGTTAATATTAGCGAGCAATGGAATTAAATGAAGGAGCGATAAAGAAATACGCGTATAATGACATTAGGACAACACGCTGCATCTATTAGCTCCCACTCTATTGTCTTTACTAACCATAACAGTGGAAAAGGTATTATAGCAATTAAACTAAAATTACGCCAACTGTTCATTCTCATTCGTAGCCAGGAATTCGGAAACGAGGATCGTGTAGAAGAGAGGGTGGATTAATTTCCCAAAATAATTAATTCACGGGTCAAGACAAGTATACATACACGAGAGGGAGCGGACCGACTCCAAATTAAAAGGCTTGAATTTAATAAATCTACGAACAATTTCTTATTCGGGGTTAATTAAGAGAAAACCCGGCTGTAAGCTAGTAGGGGGTGTTCTAAAATAGAACTAAGCTATGAATAGAAGCATTCCGCAGACACCGGAAGTACGCCAGCTCTTCAACGCGAGGAAACACTCGAGGATTTTAGAACGCGCTAAGACCAACGATCCAATGCAAAGACGGACAGAAATATTGATTTAAGCTGAGAGGGAGATTTACCCAGTGAAACGTATAATCCCCTCCCACCCCATCTCTCTCTCTCTTAATCTAAAACTTCCGTCCGGTTTTTGGCAAGAAAAAAAGGTTTCGAAGAATTAAAAATATCTCGGAGCTAATAAAGCTTCGCACACTGTACTGAAATTTCATAGTGATTCTTACGAATGTTTTTAGTTGCGGAAGAATTTAGTGTAAAATGTTGCAAAAGATATCTAATTTTAAACTATTTTGAGATTAGATTTTAACGTAGGGTAAAAGAAACAAAAACTAGGAAAAACATGAAAACTTCTACATTTAGAAAAGTACCTACATATGGGATAGATGCGTTTTTCCGAAAATGGCGAATTTTATAGAATTTCACGAATTACGAATTTAGCAGCACAGATCAAAGAATTAACGGACAAAGTTTACTTATTCTAGACCACATCATCATTACGACCAGGGACGGAAATAAGCACAAGTCACTGGCCATTGTCCGATAACTTTTGAATTTTTAAGGGGGGGTTACTGGACATTTGTCCAATAAGAAAAATTTCTTATTTCCGTCCATAATTACGACATATCATTGTAAAACAAATATAACTATTTATAGGGTAATTATTAAAAGAAGCGAAATGAGTGTGGCACGCGGGTTAGATGTCAACAAAATTTTAAAGACTACGCTATTACGCAGTATACACCCTATCTAGATTCATAACTGCGCAGATACCATTTTCCAGCTCCATATCAAACCATTTCCACAGAGGGGGGGGGCTGAAAATTCCAAATCACGAGCCCTATATTTCTCCCACCCAGCCCAACTCGACGGGTTCCTATACCTAGCATTACAGACCGATACTATTAGGGAAGGTTGTCGAAAACATTATTTTCGTGAGACTTTCCCTTTAAATTGCGCGTGTAGTGTGTAAGATAGGTGACAAATGTTGCTAGAAATTGCGATATAATGAGAAAATTAAAAAAACTATACCAGTACGAGCTTCGGCGGTGGCTTTATGGTAGGGAGTTTGATAGAGTCTAGGGTGAAAGGTGGATTCAGGGGGTATATATTTAATGGGGGCACGATGACCCCATTTTAAGAAACACGATGTGACTCCTGCTCCGCGGATATCCTATGTCATCCCTTTTCGTCTACCTCCTCTGAGGTATCTATTACCGCAACCCTCCTGTAATCTCGCTTCTCCGCTACACGCGTTTATGCTCAGTAATTTCTCCGTTATAAAAAGGGAGAATGAAAACTGATTTTTAATCAAATATTTATCATAAAAATATGCCTTATTCACTGGATTATTATTATTATTTTTTTTTTTTTTCGTCAACTTCGAAAATAGGATGAGAGTTTAAAATCGCGCCGATAACCAGTCTACAGCCAATCACGCTCTCTACAGTAAAATCAATGATACCTTAAATAGAAGGACCAGAAACGCATTTTCAAGCTTAATAGCACGCTGCAATCGAAAGATAGCTTTTTAAAGGGTTTCAAAAGGCGTTCGGTTTTCTCAAGGACGAGCTCTCTCTCCCAAATTTCAGAGAATTCCCACGGTTTAACAGAAATATTAGTCGTCAAGCGGAGGTTCCAACGAATTTAACCATGGAGTATCAAACCACCTTAGCTTTTTCTCATTTTGCAAACTTCTCTTGAACTTAGGGAAAGACGGGGGTCGCAAAAACTAGCTGCGAAGATAATTTCTGGCCCTATATATTGATTCTGATTGAATATACAGTAAATATATACGTATAGGATGCATGCAGCGCAGAAGGATTTAGGCGGGAAAACTGAAACCCTCGGAAATCCCCTTTTGAAGGAGAGGAATTCCAGTTATATCCTGCCTCTTTTCTTTCGACTTTTGTTTATATATTTTTTTTTCTAACCTACTACAGTCTCAGTCAGGATGAAATTTCTACACGTACAAAGCTACGCCTGGTCTATGAAATACGATTGAATCCAGGTTTGTACGTGTTGAAATCTCAATCTGGTATAGTTTCTGCATCCAAAAAAATACAAATATAGAGTAGAACATCTTTTATAGGAAGAGGATATTTAGTTTTAGTCCATCGGTCTTTTTCTATTCCTTTTGTTTCTTCAATTTAAAGTTCGAGTCTTATGAAAATTCAAGGTTCGATACGAACTTAAAGGGCACGCCTCATTTAAATTAACATAAATCATAGAGCATTGATTTTAGTCAAATAAAAGGCCTTAGAACCGATTTAAACCGTTTCAAAACGTTTCGCTATAGTCGTGTGAACAGGATACCGTCTTTACACGAATCGATTTGATTCGTTTTCTCGAAACTGCTTCGGGAACCAGTTTCGTACCGACTCAGTTTCGACAATCTACAAGCTACGTTCACACTTGACACTTTGAAACCGTTTTCAAACCGTTTCGAGTCGTCAAATCGACTTTTTTAGATATTAATTTGGTTTCTTGATCAAAGGTCTACACGGATGACCCCAAAATTTTATTATTTGACCTTTCCAAAACGGTTTAAAACTGTTTCAAAGTCTGTAGTGTGAACGTAGCTATAGATGAATATTGAACACAGGTTGTACCTGTATTTTGGAAATGATCAACGATTGAACCTTTCTCATTTACATGTAGTCTAGAGCCAGTGGAGTTATGTTCTACTAAAGGCGAGTCAGAGCAAAGAAATTTTTGTCTTTGGCTAGCTCTTCCCTTATTCTCTTAAAGAAAAAGAGAAAGCAGCAAACCGATGGAAAACGTCTTTTTCTTACTTAACTCTTTCTGTAACAAAAGAAGTTAGTTGAAAGAAACGCTGAAGGAAAACCAAAAAATGTAACGGAAATTGCTCTTTTTTTCCCCTATTTTTTAACATTTTTGTTGCTGTAGTTTTTTATCTTCCTATAGTCTCTTGTTCAAAAGGAATTCGTAAAAACTACTTTATTCTGTAAGAAGTTTAACGATACGTCTCAGTCCCCCTTTGCTTTTGCTATTTTGTAAACAACATTCTTAGCTGCAAAGGTTTTCAAAATGAATGAGGTGGAAATATTATAAGGGTAAAAATTACATCCGCGGCTAAATAAATGATTAATGGAGGTTCAATTTGCACCTTTTTTTGAGCCCAGAACAAGAACCTTCGACCAATCAAGGCGGTGTATAGTTTGCACCTATAATTGGGCATAACTAAAGACCCAACTTATACAGCTCGAAACTACAGGTTCAGACTATACGGCCGGAAACTACCGATCAAAACTTTATACCGAAATAAATTTAAAGACTATGTAAATATTTAGAATTCCTAGACAGATCGAATAAAAATTAAGAGATTATGATATTTTGATACGATTAATTAATATCTAGCAGCAAACATCTCAAATAAAAAGTGTTTTTTAAACCCTCCCTTATTAATATTAGCAGAAGCCGATGAAACCCTCCTTTGAAGTCTACTACTCCAATGTTCCATATAGTGCTCCTCTCTGTATGGGTAAAATTCCCAATTTTACGAGTTAGAAGGTGTCCTACTTCATCCCCCTTGTCTACGGAAAATTGGAAATTCTCTCTCTCCACAAACGACGACGTTTTTTGGACGAACTCCAAGGCTGCTAGAGATATTCGCTCGACAAGCTCCCGCTCCGAAAACATCTACCGTTAGGAGGCGTACGGATCGCGCCTTTTGAGAATAACCCATACAGAGAGGGGTAGACAAGACCCGGGAGTAATAGACTTCAAAGGAGGGTTTCATCGGCTTCTGATATTAGAAAAATATTGAAAAAGTCGTGGAACTGAAAATTGAAAATGTGGTGAAAAAGAAAATCCCTAAAGATTTTTAAAAGATAAAATAGAAAATATCGGAATCTTCACTGGTTTTTAAATCAATTCAGTCACGTTGAAGTTTTGTAAAACGTAAACGGTATTTTTTGGAATAAGTTAAGCCTTGCACCCAATCTCAGTATCATTAAACGTTTGGCTAAAATCCAAACGGTGGCGCATCTCGAGATCTATCAGATGGTAAATCGCCCGCGAGAAAGAAATAAGAAACGGCGGATAAAGAAACGAAGACTAAGAATAAGAAAAAAAAGAACTAAGATAGATGGGTCCTGTTTTTACCCATCGCTTTTCATACCAAGTTTCCAGTAAGTCAGTTTGATTTTACTAGCAGTTAAATTCCTATTCCACGATTTCGTTTCGTATAGAGATAAAGGCACGGACTATCTTTTCGCGTAAAGAAAACTCCGATTGTACTTAAGTATAAATAGTCAAACAAGAAAAGAGCCCATCTTATACGTTTCATTCCGGGTCTGAAAGTATAGCTGGTACTTGGACATTCCCAATGGCAGTCCAATATAGTGTTAGAAACAAATTTGTTTTCAACAGATTACAAAGGTAGGTTTCCCTTTTATCTACCAGGACAAAAAGTCATAGAGTTGTAAGGGAGTTTAGGTTTTCCCATATCACAAATTCAACGTGATACTGATGATATTTTGTGTCGGAATCTAAACGGAATAGGTTAGAACATCCCCCCTTTTTTTTTGAACACCTAAAATATCGACATAAGGTACGATGCCCTTTTTCGTTCACTCGATAAAGAATGTCTTACAGTTCTTCCGTTCCTGAATTTAACCTCTTAAAAGTTTAATTGTGACAGAAATACTTAAAGTGCCTTTCACACGAAATGGAGAAATTAGTTGGCGCGCTAATTAAAAATTAGAAATTACATTCTTCCATTTTTATGAACAACTAATCATTGTGGGTTTGTGTAACGTAATTATCCGTCACGTCCGGTTTTCTTTATTTCATTAATTTGGATTTGAAAGTATTTTTTCCCATTTAAGAAACAAATATATATCGAAGCAGTTTAACCCTCAATCGAAAAGAAAATGTCCATCAGAACAAGAGGATTTTTTATCTCTCCAGATTGACCAGAAACCAATCAATATAATTGGTCAAATTAATGAAGTTGGCGCGTTAAGTTACCTAGTAATTGGGTCAACTTTCTTTATTCACTAGCAGGTTACAGGGTTTTAAAAAATCCTGTTTTTTCTCTTAAACTAGAGGTTATAAAGCAACCAATTAAAAATTTATAATAAGCCTATAATTTCTAGCAGACGAATTTTAGTTTCGCTTTTCGGATAATGGACTAGTAAATTTACTAAATCGTTTTTCGCAACCAAGAAATATCAATCTCGTTAATTAATTCAATAATATTTTAAATTAAGAAGAGTATCCGTAATTATAATTATTATTATTCTATTATATTAATTACTATGCCATTTTAAAAGCCTAGTATTTGTTATCTTTAAAGTCAGTTACTTTTGATAGTAATATTAATAAAAGCAAAAATAAATACGAAATAAATTTTAGCCTAAGATTGTTATCGTGGATAGAAAGAAGTTCCAGATGACTTTGATAACGGTCGACCTAAGGTGACATTGATGGCGATGGAGAGGAAGGGGGTGGAGTCAGTTATAGGAGCTAGAAAAGAGAATTCCAAGATATTTCGCGACACTTTCTCCCGGGTAACATTCTCTCGAATAAAAGAGTTTTGATATAGGTCTTATAGCCTTAATATTAGCAATATAGCGTAAGGGGTTTATACAAGAATAGCTAGAACTCAATAGAAATGAAGCTATAGCAGCTCTCGGATGACAAGGAAGAGTAGCGTGGTGGAAAATGGGAAATCGATTTGGACAAGCTTCATCTCTTCTAGCTATAACGCCATTCACACTCTTTTTTATTATTACTAAGAACGGCTTCTTACTATTTTCCCTACAATCCTATTTTTCTCTTTAAAGGGAGAATGTAACCTAAAAACAAATAATTTTTATCGATCCCTTATCGTTTAAATATGTTTAGTCCAACAGTACAATAAATTACAAATAAATACAGAAGCCGATGAACCCTCCTTTGAAGTCTATTACTCCCTGGTCTTGTCTACCCCTCTCTGTATGGGTTAGTTTCAAAAAGCTCGATTCGTACGCCTCCTAACGGTAGATATTTTCGTCGAGCGAATATCTCTAGCAGCCTTGGACTTCGTCAAAAAACGTCGTCGTTTGTGGAGAGAGAGAATTTCCAATTTTCCGTAGACAGGGGGTATGAAGTAGGACCCCTCCGATCTCGTAAAATTGGGAATTTTACCCATACAGAGAGGAGCGCTATATCGAACATTAGAGTAGTAGACTTCAAAGGAGGGTTTCATCTACTTCTGATAAATATTAAACTAGAAATAAGTTTAAAACTTACCATCAAAATAGGCTTATCTGGATTCGTGGAGATATCCTGCATTCACCATATAAGAACCATTGAACAATGTCATTGGTCGCTAGTCCTAATAAGGAGAGTTCAGGTAATCTCCGTGAATCCAGCTAAGCCTTTTTCCGGGTAAGTTTTAAATTTATTTCTAGTGTTTTTTTTTTTTTTTTTAATTTTGGATTAGGCCTATTTAAACGATAATGAATCGATGAAAATCGCGTGTTTTTAGGTTGCATTCTCCCTTGAAAAGTGTAGAAGTATAAGAAGGGCGACTACGTATCGATTAAGTACAATAATCGTGTTTTGTTCCCGAATAAATATTTAACTCGCGCCTATATATCAAGATTAGAAATTGTACTCTTAGGATATGGATTTCATATTAGTTTTATCGCGTATTATGATCACGCACTTAAACACGCAAATACTGAACAAGTGATTTAATATACAAAATAGTTAAGATTTATTACTTCATTTTATGGAAAACAACTCGACATAATTAACTTGTTGGACTAATTCATTTTAAAACCCTTTGATAAAAGATCCTATTTAGGCTTAATTGACGTTTGAAATGAGGCTTAACTGACGTTTGAAATGAGGCTTAATCGACGTTTAAATTAGGTTTAATCAACGTTTAAATTAGGCTTAACGTTTCAAATTAGGTATAGACGTTTAAAATGAAGCATAATCGACGTTTGAAATGAAGCCTAATCGACGTTTGAAATGAAGCCTAATCGACGTTTTAAATTACGCTTAACGTTAGAAATTAGGCTTAACGTTAGAAATTAGGCTTAACGTTTGAAATTAGGCTTAACGTTTGAAATTAGGCTTAACGTTTGAAATTAGGCTTAACGTTTGAAATTAGGCTTAACGTTTGAAATTAGGCTAAACGTTTGAAATTAGGCTTAACGTTTGAAATTAGGCTTAACGTTTGAAATTAGGCTAAACGTTTGAAATTAGGCTAAACGTTTGAAATTAGGCTTAACATTTGAAATTAGGCTAAGTCGACGATTGAAATGAAGCGCGGGACTTAATTCTCTCGATCTTAAGAACCACGTGTGCTTTAAATAAAATGTCGCCGAGTGTTTTTCAAATAAAATCTCACCGTGTGTTTTGAAATTAAAAGTCAAACTCAAGCGGAGTTTGCGATGAAGTTTAACATGCAGTTAATCTATAGATAGTGCGTGTATTTTTACCGTTCCCCACTAGAGAATTAGTTAAGCCTAAATAGCAAAATTCAAAATAAAACTCCGAGAAAATTTTGTTAGTCTATAATAAAACTTTTTAACACGGGCACTTAAAATAAATTGTGTCGCTTATGTAGTTACATTCCCGTTTATTAATATTCCAGTACCGAAAAATAGTTTCATCGGTCATGACATTCGTAAATTTGGAAACTTTTCCGACCATCAAAAACTAAAAAAGTAATAAAATTCCGGTAAATGTCCAAGCTGCTTGCTAAACAGATACTGAATTTCAGAAAAGTGTAATATAAAGCAAAAATTCATATTTAACGATACGTGAAAAAGGCTTAATTAAGGAATGTAATGCGAATTTGAGATATCTAGTAAAATAAAGATTATAAAACCAGCCTTTCCTGCCTTCTATTTTATTCGCAGTCCCATTCTGGATAAAATAAAATAAAAACGTGTTCAAGGAGAGAGTCAGAATAATAAGTGAAGTATAGTGAAGTTAGAAAAATTACAAAAATTTGTGAGTTTGTGTTTAATAATATATGTTATCCTGGTCTTAGTCGCATTTAAAGGTATTAACTCCAGCCACGTATGAAAGGTTACTAATGTTTCAGGCCGGGGTAAGTAATTATGAAAGCTGGCATTCATAATTTAAAACATTCCATTGTATTCGCAGTTTCTCCTTGGACAGACTTTATAGTTTATCCGTTGGATTAAAGGTAATATATCTCTGAAAAACAGGAAGCCAGAGTGGCATCTGCGTGTTATTGCAGCTTTATCTCGATTGTCTCTGAGACAATGAACACGCTTTCTATATAGCATAGTCTACTTCTAGTATAGACTTGAAAAATCAATATTAAAAGCGCGAAGCACTTTCGTTTAATGCAAAAATTTTCCCGCAAAAATCTCGAGCTCGAACGAGTTTCAGATAAGCCCGAAAAGTTTTCAAGTTTTCAGATTGCGGGTCGAGCGCCGAGAGACCGTACGAAGGTCAGGTCAAAGGAAAATACTAGATCCTATAATAAGGGGAAGGTATATGAGAAAAATTAAAAAAAAGAAAAGACCGCACCTCATCCACATCCTCATTTTTGGATGATTTTAAATTCACCTCTGAAGGGAGGAAAAAACGAAAATTTCTGATGTTGAATTTTCCTTTTTTTGAATTAACTTGTATCAAAATTAAGCAAATATAGTCTTTTATCAAAGCTAAAAAGTGCTTTTAATTAAAAAACAATTCGCTCTTATTTTTCGAATTCTTATTTATAACATGACAATAAAATAAATAAGAAGATATTGGTTTTGGATCAAATACGGCTTTATAAAATCAAGAGCTGCGTTCATACTAGGCTTTGGAATCGATTTTAAACCGTTTCAAAACGTTTCCTTAGAATCGATTTGATTCGATTCCTCGAAGCTGCTTCGAGAACCAGTTTCATATCGATCCGGTTTCAACAACCGATAGATGAAGCTACAATAATTCGATTCGCTTAAATCCATTTAAATATCGGCAGAAGCCGATGAAACCCTCCTTTGAAGTCTACTACTCCAATGTTCGATATAGCGCTCCTCTCTGTATGGGTAAAATTCCCAATTTTACGAGTTAGAAGGGGTCCTACTTCATCCCCCTGTCTACTGAAAATTGGAAATTCTCTCTCTCCACAAACGACGACGTTTTTGGACGAACTCCAAGGCTGCTAGAGATATTCGTTCGACGAACTCCCGCTCCGAAAACATCTACCGTTAGGAGGCGTACGAATCGCGCCTTTTGAGAATAACCCATACAGAGAGGGGTAGACAAGACCAGGGAGTAATAGACTTCAAAGGAGGGTTTCATCGGCTTCTGATATCGGTTTGATTTTACAATTTCAAATTGATTAAGAAAAGATAGTGTGGCCGTAGCTTTAGTTTATTTCTCATTAGAATTAGATTCTAGTGTAATTTTGTAAATATATAAAAAAAATCAAATTCTATTCTTCCTTTAATAACATTTTCAAAATGTTCAACCTCCCTTCTTAATCTAGGTGGTGATAAAGGGGGTGCTTATAAAACGATAGAGTCCAATTAAAAAATTCCAAACTCGTTACATATACATATAAAGAATACCTGAAACAAAAATGTATATACAAGTCATTTCTGTTTCAATTTACAGCACGTGAGTTAGAGGAAATTCAATTTTTGTTCGAATGTATGTTGAACAAATTATGCATATGGTCAGATTCAGTTCGAAATTTCAGCACGAATAAAGTTTAAAGTTCACGTAGCCTTTATTTTATCAGCAATTGAAAAGTTACGATCTTGGAAGAGACTTAAATTCCCCTAAAAATCCGGTTTTCTATAGTAAATATAGATTCATTCTAAGCCTATAATTAACTATATCATTTCTATATTTAATTTGATTTGTCAATTTGAGTTGTAAAAAATCAGATTATAAATTAAATTTTAAATTTAAATGGAAGCCATAGATTCGCGCGTACTGCCAACTCAAGATGATATTAACTATACATTGCTTGGTTTCTTAGAAATAAAGAGAAACGTTGTTGACGTTTTAAACTCTCTTCAAACTAAAAATAAAGGTAGGGCGGATTAATACGCAATATTAAACCCCATAAAGTATAAAAATAGTTCAGGGAAACATTTCCTCGTACTTATATATAGCTTGAAGCGATGACAATAGCCCCGCGCCACACTTAAACAAACAAGGCATTGAATTAACTACGGGTGTAACGGAGTTCTGGGGTTCGAGGGTTCAAGCCCCGCCCTGTTATTGGACGCTATATGGAGATAAGTTAATATTTCTAGAAGGTTTAGAAAAATTTTCGAGAAAAGTTTCCGAGGAACAAAGTCATAAAGGTATAAAAAGGTAATGTCTTATATAATAGCTAATGAAATAAAGATAAGACACGTGATGTATAGGGATTGAGGTTAGACAATCGGAATATTTCAGTGCAAAAAGGATGTTTTTACTCAGTCTCTGATAATCTATTGAGTGAGACTAAACATTATTTTTCGAAGGCCTTAGAGATTATAATTTTATAATTCCTATTATTAAAAACACTTATTGAAAATTAAAAAAAATCCGATTGATTCTGGAACTTAATTAACGATAATTTTCATATGAAAGGTAGGAGTTTCTGGATGAAGTAATTTTACGAAAAAGACCGCGCGAAAGCAACTGTAGGCTATACAATAGCCACGTGATCATATTGATAACCTATAGCTTAACTGACCATCTAAACAACTTCGTCAGATATTTAGAATATCCTGTTTTTGAACAAGTTCAATGTTTCCAGCCATTTCCAGGTCTTTGGCAACCCTCTACTTTCACGAAAGATACCGCGCGAAACCAACCGTATCACGTGACAAGAGCTTTTAATTATTGATATTATTCTAAAAAATTTTCGACCTTAACAACTAAACAATTCCTTAAATTATGATTGGATGGACCAAGCTCTAAATCATAAATATTTGAAGATAGAGCTTTTTTGCCTTCGAGGTCATTTGTGACGATAGCGGAACGAGCCGTTTCCATAGTAACGATGGTTTTCGCTTGTTAAAAGAGGTAATAAGACGAAATACACCCTTACACCCTTTCTCTGTTGTCTCGCGAGCCTTCTATGGTTCGAGGCTCCGTCTCTTCTATAGGAGACTTTATAGCCATCTTTCTTTCATCTTCTCTTCCGGGAAATCCGTCAGAGTTATGAAACAATAACCGAGTGAGAGAAAGAGAAGCCCCCCTCCACCAGTTTCCCTCTTAGATTGCCTAAATTTATTCCCGAAGCTTAACGGGAGGGTGGGGCGATAGGGTGGACAGAGAAAATCCGTCGGGGTAAATCTCTAATTGGCTTGCCATGTACGATACACGCACTCCTGGTACTTTTCCTCGCTTCGTAATTTCGCGGTTCAGGCATAAGTGTTGCTACAAAACTCGCAGGTAAGGGGCTCTACGTTAAAGGGAAGTAAAAAAGGTAGTAGCGGATGTATATTTATTATTAATTCTTAATTTTCAACAAGGAATCAATGCACCAATTTTTAAATAACTAAATTTTATCAGAAGCCGATCAAACCCTCCTTTGAAGTCTACTACTCCGATGTTCAATATAGCGCTCCTCTCTGTATGGGTAAAATTCACAATTTTACGAGTTAGAAGGGGTCCTACTTCATCCCCCCTGTCTACGGAAAACTGGAAATTCTCTCTCTCCACAAACGACGACGTTTTTTGGACGAACTCCAAGGCTGCTAGCGATATTCGCTCGACGAGCTCCCGCTCCGAAAACATCTACCGTTAGGAGGCGTACGAATCGCGCTTTTTGAGAATAACCCATACAGAGAGGGGTAGACAAGACCCGGGAATAATAGACTTCAAAGGAGGGTTTCATCGGCTTCTGATTTTATTTATTTCGACAACGTTTCGATGTTTAAAACTATATCATCAGGTCTGCAGTAATTTCTTGTTAAAAATTATGAATTAATAATGAACTTTACCTTCAATAATAATATGAGTTTTAGAATAAATGTATATTTATGTTTCAACTGACGTAAGAACAGTTTTGCAATATCTGGATAATATTTTACGAGTTTAAATTTAAAAATTCAGTTTCAGCCTCCCTTTAAAATGAGCTAGCGAATTAGCGTAGAGCTAGGTTAGCCGTTAAGGTAAAGTTTCGGTCGTTCTTGGAACTGGAGATAAGACACGAGGCCAAGACGAAGGTAACTAGAGAATGGCCTTTTAGCTTGATTGTATTTAAGAGCCTTTATATCCCGCTTGTATTTAAAGTATAGCTCAATAACTTAAATATCCTTCATTCTACTAATTAGAGCGATCTATATACGGCGTACAGACTTATAGATGTTTACGGAAATGGGCCGGACCAAGTCACCAAAATGTCAATAACATTATATTAAGAGTATACTTCAAGGATATATATCGAAATTGACCTAATGATCATTATAGAATATAGTGGAAGGGTTTCATAAATTTGCGTTTTCCAAAGGTGATTACCGTATAATATAGACTATAATTTTACTAGTACTAGTATCTAAATGGGCAATTTAAAAGATAACTTCTGATACTATATCTAAAGTGTAATGTAAATCGCGTGGAAGATTAGATTTAGGAGAATTTAAGATTCATAGACAAGTCTAGTGAAAATAAAATCTTAATTGTTATTGTTTTAAAATCTATTATATTCCTAGTCTCAATGTCTCTCGTAGGAGATGAGAACATTACTATTCATGATTTCGGTTAATTAGTTTGAAACTTTCTTGAGCGGAAGTAAAGTTTAAGTCAGGATTGTACGTATTTTTACATTTAAAAGTCTCTGAAGTTTCCAGGGCAATCTATTTTATCTTTGCCCTGCCAGAATGAGCCCAAGAATATAATTTTCCCGGCTTTTCTCTCAAATTTCGACTTGTACTTTAACATAAAATTAAACTATGATAGCTGATAAAACAGAGCTTCATTTATAGCCAGCGGGAACTAGAGATTGGACCAAAATTTGGATACTCCATCTTTTCTGAAAATTTGGCCACTCAAATCGTTTTTGCGAAAAAACGCTTGAAAATATTTCAGTGAAATTTTGTATAGACACTTTTTAGACAATACTACACCCATTTTAAAGGTTAAGACGACAATTATTTGGCTGCTTCATGCAACCTTTTAACAAAGAAAAAAAAAAAAACACCAAGTGTTAAAAAAAAAGAATCAAAATGACCCTAAAAGCTCGTAAACTCTCCAATGCACACCCACCCCCCCGATCATTAAAACTAATCCATTTTTAATAACCCGTAAAAAGACAAAAAAAAAAAACTACTTAACGGGTGGCAAAATCTTCAAACTTTTTTCATTACACCAAGATACACTGTGTAAGAAGTAAGATTTTTTTTTTATAAGTATCCTCGGGTTATTATTTATCAATTACATTATTAAGGATATGGCGCAGGCTTTTTCGACGGCCCAATTTTTGAAACTAAAGAAAAAAAAATGTGATCACAAGTACGCTTTACAAACCCTTCTAAGTTCTGTCCAATGGTTTAGATTCAATAGAATTGATACGGTGTAAGAGATACAAGACTTCTCGTATTTGTTGCGCCCTGACTTAGTAGTCCATTGCTTCAAAAACTGCGAACAGAGTAAGTAGTCTATTACGCTTAATTGAAGCAACGCGTACTAAGCTAGAAACTATATCCGAAAAGGTGTGCTTCTAATATCGCTTTATTGAATGAAATTCGATGAACAGTATCGGGGTTTCAGGCGAAAGATGATATTTTTTCTGAGCTTTGGATTTTTTTTTTTTTTTTTTTAGTTCTTTTTTTGCCCGAGAAGAGTAACCGATATATTCGCTATACCGGCGCTGTCGCCTTTCACGAGGAACGAATCAATCTCGGCGCCCTATATGTACAAGATCCTCATCTCTACGGATCATTTCGTGAAGGAATAGTCTCGGTTTTTGCTACTTATATTATCAAAAGTCATTCTCAGTAATTCATAATACTAAAAATTAATTCACAGTCATTTTCAGTTCAAAACAATTAAGAAAAGAACAACAGCACAACTTTCGATAGGAGTTTGGATGGATTAAATCGCCTTTAGACGGATTAAATCGCCTTTAGACGGATTACATCGCCTTTAGACGGATTACATCGCCTTTAGACGGATTACATCGCCTTTAGACGAATTACATCGCCTTTAGACGGATTACATCGCCTTTAGACGGATTACATCGCCTTTAGACGGATTACATCGCCTTTAGACGGATTACATCGCCTTTAGACGGATTACATCGCCTTTAGACGGATTACATCGCCTTTAGACGGATTACATCGCCTTTAGACGGATTACATCGCCTCTAGACGGATTACATCGCCTCTAGACGGATTACATCGCCTCTAGACGGATTAATTCGTCTATAGACGGATTAATTCGTCTTTGGACGGATTAAATAGTGTATAGACGGATTAAATCGCCTTTAGACGGATTAAATCGTCTTAAGACGGATTACATCGTCTTTAGACGGATTACATCGTCTTTAGACGGATTACATCGTCTTTAGAAGGATTACATTGTCTTTAGAAGGATTACATTGTCTTTAGAAGGATTACATCGTCTTTAGAAGGATTACATCGTCTTTAGAAGGATTACATCGTCTTTAGAAGGATTACATCGTCTTTAGAAGGATTACATCGTCTTTAGAAGGATTACATCGTCTTTAGACGGATTACATCGCCTTTAGACAGATTAATTCGTCTATAGACGGATTAATTCGTCTTTGGTCGGATTAAATCGTGTATAGACGGATTAAATCGCCTTTAGACGGATTAAATCGTCTTTGGACGGATTAAATCGTCTTTGGACGGATTAAATCGCCTTGAGACGGATTAAATCGCCTTTAGACGGATTAAATCGTCTTAAGACGGATTACATCGTCTTTAGACGGATTAAATCGTCTTTAGACGGATTAAATCGTCTTTAGAAGGATTAAATCGTCTTTAGAAGGATTAAATCGTCTTAAGACGGATTAAATCGTCTTTAGAAGGATTAAATCGTCTTTAGAAGGATTAAATCGTCTTAAGACGGATTAAATTGCCTTGAGACGGATTAAATCGCCTTAAGACGGATTAAATCGTCTTTACGGATTGAAACGTGTTCAGATTGATTGGATAATGTTAATCGGGTTTGAATTTATAAATCTTGTACTACTAAGTGCTCAAATTAAATTATACGAGACTTGAACTTTAAAGTAGGCAAACCAAGATTTCTTTTCTTCTTTCTCCATTTTTTTTCTTTTTCTTTTTTTTTTTTTTTTTTTCATTCATCCTGCTCCTCCCATTTTCGGAGCTCCCTTTTTCTGGTAGTATCAAAGTTTTGACAGTGTCGTAGAGATCGTAAACTACAGCAGCTGCGTACTATATACCTCAGTTACAATGGGTACCATCACCCTGGCCCGGCGAGGTCATATAGTTTCGGGGTGCCTGTTCCGTGTACCCCACATATTTTTAAGCTGGTAATGACTGCTCCATTCAACCCCAAATATAAGTACTATACTCCTCTTTGAAAGTAGTTTAATCCCTTAGTTACGCATTAATCCGCCCTAGGCATTCTTATTACTCACAAACTAAAGCATATTTTTTATATTTTTTGGGGGTCAAAACCCACGCCTTTACGAGAATAAAACTAAAGTTTTTAATCAGATTTTTAACTTTTACAAAAAAAGATGTCAGATAATGATTTTGGGGCTAGAAGAAAAACTTAAGAAATATTTTAAAAGAAGCATTATGATGAAGGAGAAAAACCAGACCAAGTAGTTCTCCTTCCTCTAACGTCGCGATACTAGTTTAAATAAACTAAACAATAACTATATAAAGTTTTTGAAAACTTTTGCTTATCTTTAATAATCTCACCTGAATTTGACATCCCGTACTAATATAGTTTTAAATTATATTAAAAGTAAACAACTCGTTTACCTGCCAAATTAAGGCAAAATTTACTGCTTTTCTCAAGCAAGCTTAGAAAGATATTCGATCTAAGGTTTTAAACCCAATAGAGTAAAAGGTAGGAAAATATAAAACACGGATTTTACGGCGTCATTACGAATACTTTTCTAGTATACCTTTCACTGTACTAGTTGTAAGCGTGAATCAACTACAAAAATGGCATCTGTTTTATTTCACAAGAGGACTATGGCTAGAATGTAGCGGCAAAAGCCATAAAAACACGAGAATAGGAAGTAGGCAACACCCTGCCTTTGGTTGTATTAATTCGAATATGAAAGTAACGTAAACCGCGTTTATACTATTTCAATTATAAAAAAAAAGAATAATTTCCTTGATTTGTATATTCGAAACGAAAGGTTGCTAGTGTTAACCTATCTATAGGTACAAACTACTTATACATCTTATAGTTCAGGTAAAAAAGGTTAACCGGAAGTCAATCTCAATAGCTACGGTCACACTACCATTTCTAAATCGATTTGAAATTATAAAATCAAACCGAAATTCAAATCACCAGGAATCGTTTGAAGCGTCACGTGTTCACGCGTTATCTTTATAAATCGATTTATTGTAGCTTCATCTATCGGTTGTTAAAAACTGAATCGGTACGAAACTGGTTCCCGAAGCAGTTTCGAGAAATCGAATCAAATCGATTCGAGAAAAAAAGGTTTCTAGTTCCCACGACTCCAGTGAAACGTTTTGAAACGGTTTGAATCGATTCCAAGGCCTAGTATGAACGCGACTAATATTTATGAGGGAAAATGAAAAATTTCAGATTCGCAAATAGATAACAAAAGTATTTTTAGCCTACATGAGATTAATCAGTGTATTAATTTCGTATCCGTGAACAAAATATAGCTATACAGCTTGTTTATTTGTTGTTCAGGTCTAATCGATCTCCTGTTTTTGATTCCTCCAAGAGATTAAAAGATTTAATCATCAAAATAGCAGCGAAGCATTTTTCGTACTGAATCCTACGATTGATTACAAATTTAACAAGAACCAGCCGAAATCGAAGGAACTTTTTTTTTTGTTTTATCCGTGTATTTCCCAACTTATCCGAAAATAAAAGAAATAGAATTCTCTAAGGACGCCGATGATATTGATTTCCTATTCGGAAAAAAGGAAAAACATTTTTTTCCGCACCTTTAACAAAACAAAAGTTTAAACTTATACTGTAACGGAAAAATTTGGGAATTTTTTTTTTTATTTCCTTTTCATACATCTCATTATTAAATAGGGGGATAAAAATATTCCTTTTGATGTCTCCCCACGTTCTTTTAAAATAATATTTTAAAGTGAGGTTGTTACCAATTTTCTTTGAAGCCCTATGTCTTACGCTTTAATAAAGCCGCGTTCATATTAGGCCTTGGAATCGATTTAAACCGTTTCAAAATGTTTCTCTGGATTGGGAAACCTTTTCTCGAATCGATTTGATTTCTCGAAACTGCTTCGGGAACCAGTTTCATATCGATTCAGTTTCAACAACCGATAGATGAAGCTACAATAAATCGATTTATAAAGATAATGACGCTTAAAGCGATTCCTGGCGATTTGAATATCGGTTTGATTTTATCGTTTCAAAACCGATCAAGAAATGCTAGTGTGACCGTAGCTTAAGCAACATCAAAATTAAAATGCCAAAAATAAGATATTAATTTTTTCTTACTGTTGGTTTAAACCGGTTAAATCCAATCAGTTTTTAAATTTTAAAAATAAATCGGGCTTTTTGACAACCGGTTTAATCAGATTTAACCTTCTCAGTTCAATAAACATCAGTTAAATCGGATTAAACCTCGGTTAACTACGCCTCGTTTGAATAGGGTATTAGTGATATTGACAGTAGCCTTCTATTCCTATCTATTTAGTACAGTTTAACAAAATTTTCCAAAGGATTTTAATTAAAAACCGTGTACATTTAGGTATTTTTAATTTTCTACTTACAAAGACAAAAGATCAACGTTTAAAAACAAATTTTAGTAACTACATAAAACACGCTATGAATATTACTTAAATCCTTTGAAATTTTAATTATAAGGGATCACCAAGTTATATATATGATTTTAAAACTCAAAATTTCCTCGTAAAACTTTTAAAGTTTACGCTTTAATATGTATGCGAGTTGAATTTTAGATAGAAATAGAGATATACGCTTTGAAATTCACGTTGATCGGTCATTTCACTGTATTCGCTATAACTCCATGGATATAGAATCAGTTTTAAATTTTGCTAGCTTTCCAGGATACAAATTGTACCAATTTTAATGTTCAGTACCAGCCAAGCTATATTATTTAATTATTTAATTACTTGTTCGAGATGTATACCTAAAGAGTATAGCTTTGCTCGTATTTCCAATTCAAAGTGAAATCGACTATGTTCCACTTTATATCTTTAATATACTCTTATTCGTGAGAAATTGACAACGACTATTTTCTTTCCTACGAGATTTAACATTGTATATCAATCCGCCTTAGATTTTTTAATATTTTGTTAACTATTTTAGATGAAAAATATAAAGTTTGTTTCTTCCCACGTCCCACGATACAAGATACACGGGTTACGTGGTACGGCATTCCATTTCGACAGACCGGCCTTTATACCTCCCCTAGAGGGTTAAAACTTCAAAAGTATATATGTCTATTTATACATTGAATCGGAAAAGATGCAGACAGTGATTGCATACATATGGCTTCATTCAATATATATGTTATGTTACCGTATCGTTGATTAAAGGAGAAGTAACACTTAAGTCGCGTTCATACTAGGCCTTGGAATCGATTTAAACCGTTTCAAAACGTTTCGCTGGAACCGTATGAACGGGAAACCGTCGATTCGATTTGTCGAAACTGCTTCGGGAACCAGTTTCGTATCGATTCGGTTTCAACAAACGATAGATCAATTTATAAATATAATAGCTACGGTCACACTAGCATATTTCTTAATCGATTTGAAACGGTCAAATCAAACCAATTTTCAAATCGCCAGGAATCGTTTTAAGCGTCACGTGTTCAAGCATTATCTTTATAAATCGATTTATTGTAGCTTCCTCCATCGGTTGCTGAAACCGGATCGATACGAAACTGGTTCCAGAAGCAGTTTCGAGAAATCGAATCAAATCGATTCAATAAAAAACGGTTTCCCGTTCACACAACTCTAGCGAAACGTTTTCAAACGGTTTAAATCGATTCCAAGACCTAGTATGAACGAGGCTAAAGTCTCAATTGGGTGGCTCTCAATGAGCTCCTATTTCAATATTTTGGTTAAAAAATCGTGAATGAATTAAACACGAAACTTTCTCTTTAAGGATTTCACACTTTCGTGCCTAATGAAAGTTGAGACTAATTCTGTCTATATGGATTTTACTAAGGAATTTTACACTCTTATCGATATAGACTTTTCGTCAAATTGACGCTAAACCTGTATTCTAATTAACGATGCAGTGTAAAGGGTGTAACCCCAGTCGAATTACACGTATACGTTGAGTGCGCTTGAGGCCCTGCTCTCATCTGACCCGGTGAGAGTATAGATCTCATAAAAGGGGGTAAGGAGGTAGTTAAATATCGTAATATAAAGGGGTGAATCCATTAATTATCGGTGAGAGAAAGAGAGCCAGGGGGTTATATAACGAATTTTCTGATTTTATCGGTCTTACAGAGTTTGATTGGAAGTTTGGATAAGGTCTAAAATTAGGTTGACCTTCAGTGACACTTAGATAAATAATTATCGTCGAAACGTATTGAAATGTGTATAGTATTGTGTAAAAAGGGATTATACAAATTTTCACTCTAAGATATTGAATGGTTCCATTGCTAAAAGGAGTCGAAAATCGAAATTTTATTTTTGGAGAGAGAGAGAAATTTTTAGAAAAGAGGGATTGGTCAATTTTCGAGCTCTTTCTAGTTTCCGCCAAAATTGTAGCTACCTTTCGAGCAAATCGCCTCTTGATTACGTTTATTTTTAGGAAAATGACGACAAAACTCGTTGATATTAAATTAATTGTTATTTTATTTCGTTAAAAATGTGTCAACACAAAGGGTATCATTAACAAAGCTGAAGAATTTCGATAAAATGGTGACAGAATCACTTTAAGTGATATTTTTTATTTCACTCTCCCTTTAAAGAGGGTGGGGGGTGATTTTGATCAAAGTTTAATCGCTTTTCCAATATCTTTCTCTCTCGCGCCGTTAAAACTAAATTAAAAAAGGGCGCATATCTCTAGGAAGATTTTAGTTATTTTGTGATATAATAATATAGAGGCCTTACATCATAGAACTTTGTAATAAGGTCGAGATTTCATCACGATGGAGGGTAAGCTCATGAATACATTAATTCATATATTTTAGAAAAAAAAAGGGTATTTTGAATTTGTACAAGAGTAGTTTCCAAAAACTACTTTTATTCTTATTGTATTTTATATTGCTAGACTTCTAAATCAGTAACTTATGCGGTAAATTACCAGGGTAATGGTAATTTATCAAAACTGTAATCTATAATTTAAATATTTTTGAACTAAAACTGAATAATTGCTAAATGAGGTCAACAGGGTTCGTACAAAAATTTCCGGGTTTTCCCGTACCATTTCCAAATAATTTCCATGAACAATTTTAATATATTCTTACGAGCGAGCTGCTGGCAATTCCCACATTTTATTTGATATAATTTATCAATCGGGGTCAGGATAGTTTACTCGGAATATGAGAAACAATTTGAATCTTTAGGCAAATATTTTCAGTTTATAATAATTATATACGTTACGACTGATTGTTAAACCAATCATAAAGAGTTCCTTGACACATACCAAAATATTTATTTTCTCTGACTATTTGGGCTATTTTCTAATTCCCTGACTTTTCCCTGACCTTTGGGGCCACTTTCCTAATTCCCTGACTTTTCCCTGACTTTTTGGGCCAATTTCCAAATTCCCTGACTTTTCCAGGTTTTCCAGGTCGTGTACGAACCCGGGTCAAAGATTACGCTTTAAATCGTCTATAATTCTACTTTTCAATGCGTCGACATAATGTAATTTGTCATATCTGAATCACTTTGCCTTATCAATGCATACTCAAATGTTGTGTCATGAAAACATTAAATTTATATTTTAATTGTAAACATTGCGTTCCACCCCTAGAGGTTTGTCTATTTTGCAAACTGTTCTTGAATAAATGTAGGTTGAATTTATTAGGTCCACTATAATAGGGTTTTTTAAGATTTAATGATGGTAATAAGGTTTTCCATTAAATCTACTCGTACGGATGCTATTTAAAAAACCAAATAGACGGACAGTTAACTAAAGTTAATTAAATTAAAACTATTTATGACTGTTTTTATAAGATGGAGTTTTAAATTAACTCATTAAAGTAATACTATCATCTTTTTCGGCGAAGTAATTTTCGTTTTAAAATAATTTCGAATATCAGGGTTTGTACGAAATATTTGGATTGAAAATCTCAATTATTTCAGGTTTTCTCTGACCATTTTACGGGTTGTTTTTTTTTTTTTTTTTTTTTTTTTTTTTTTTTTTTTTCAGGTGATATAATAACATAAATACTTTATTATTTGATGATTGTATGTTGCTATGTTGGCCAGAAGCTATGATTTTATTTTTAAAACCCTGACTTTTGCCCTAATTTTGTAAATCAAGGTTAACCACGAAATCCAAAAATCTGTATTTTTACGTTATCCAAGTTACTTTTATTGGAATTTTTTAAAAGGGACATGTTTATATACATTTGGAATCGATTTTTAACGATCTTTCCGAAAATGTCACTCACATTCCACTATTTTTTCACTAAAAATCTGTAACATCATCACTTAAAAAGACCTCTAGCCGAAAAAGATCATATCGGTAAGTGTAAATATAAATTTCGGATCAAATATTTATCTTCTTTCCTCAACCGCATTTACCGCGTCATAAAATTCGTGATAGACATTAACAACTAGGATATAGACTCGATACAAAAATGACGTAAAGAAATGTCTTAAAAAGAGTAGTATGGGGAAAACTAGAAATCGAAGGTTAAAATAAGGGTCAAATCCTTCCGGATACGTAGAAACATCAAGAAATAGAACATAAATAAAGCTAAAAAAAATTCTTTACGAGCTAGCCGAGAAGCGTTTCAATTTATCAAGCATCCCAATGGCATTAATTAATCCAGCGCGTTGCCTCCGAGGATTACGGTTAGATCTCCGAAGAGCGTCAAAGACCGCGGTCGTTACCAGGGCAACCACCTTCATCCACGTCACCCCCTTTCTTAAATGTACGTCTTTAAAGTATAAGAAGGGCCAAGCGGGAACTCTAGCTTCAACCCACTCTTTTTCTTATAGTTCTTATAAAGGGAAGATGAAACTCATGAATAGTTAAATATACCATCTCTTCAGATGGGATCCCATTCTAGGGAGTCGGGAAAACGTACTAAAATATTTATATTTATATATTGTAGAAATTTAAACTAACAAAGAATGGTAAAATTTAAAAATATATATATATATAATCTATTTCAAGGGGCAGTACCACGAAGTAATTGGATAATAAAACCCATCCGTCATCTAGAGGTCATTAAGAATATGATTAACGAAGTTCAGAAATTTATGACAGTTTTAATGACGTCACGAACTTATCAGTGGTACTTCTAAATCAAGGGTTAAATATCGAAAATAATTAGAACTTATTAGTTTAAGGTTAGTTAAAAGAAATCATAACCTAGTGTCGGTAATATAACGTCATCAAATGGTTAAAATTCAGAAATTTAGAGCTTTTATCTTCCCTTTTAATTCGTGCGTCTCATCGTGTCTTGATTCCAGAAACCTAACTAGGGATGCCATTTTAGCGGCGCTACTCGCCAAACGTGATATTTTTTAAGCTGGGTGAATGTTTTTCTCCCGAATAACTCGAGAGGAAGTTCTCGCCTAATCTAACGCCCGTAACAGCGTGATTTCCTATCGACTCCCATTCTTATATTCACTATAGTCAAAACCAGCGCGAGTCTTCAGCGAAATGAAAGCCAAAGCTACCGTCTATAAATTTCTATACATCTCTGCATTCTAAACGTATAGCTTTGATCGGAGCTGCGGAGTTAAGATGAGCTTCTCTCGGGATTCGGTGAAACAGGTCGAAACGCGCGGAGCTTGGGAAAGAGCTAGCGCGAGAAAAGATGGAGCTAACTTCAGCTTGGAAGAGTATGGGGATGCAAAAATAAAAGAAACGTATGCGTTGCTATGGTAACGGACAGCGTTCCTAGTATACTAATAGCTCGGCTAAGTTCTTCGACATAGAAAAGAAGGTCACGTGATCCCGCGCGCGGAAGGTCACGGTTCGCGCGCGGCCATTTTTTTTTACGGGCGACCCAACAATAGAATCGGTCGGACGCCGGCTGCGGGGTCAAATTTTATATACGCTGTACACGTATATCAAATTCCCATACCAGGCGGAAATAAGGATAAAGGTTGATTTGAACCGGAAGTGAAGGAATTTCGTAAAAAAGGAAAAATATAATATAGTTATACGAGTAATTTTAGGTAATGTTAAAAATGGTATTATTTGTTGTATCGGAACTTCATGTGGGACAATATATCGGAATTTTAATGGTTTTGTTGTATTTAGAATAGCAATTATATTGTTTTTTTGGCATACTTCCAACATTAAATTTTTGTTTAAGACTGTTCGAGAACAATTAGTTTGCAAAACAGAGAAAGGTAATTAGACGGATTAATGCAAAATGTCAAACTTCATGGGAAATAAAATCTTTTTACAAAAGTATAGAATTTTAATAATTTTCTGCGCAAGCTCCTAAATGTCGGCTTCTTCCTGAACATCAAAGTTCAACGGTTGAAACACTTCTACAGGGTGTTAATACAAACCTCACACAACCCAACTCGAATATAGAATTTATCAAACATTTAACCCGAATTTCGTCCTTTAAAAATGTTTTAATAAAGATTGCGTTAGGTTTTCGGATTAAGCTTTATTGACTTAGCGCTCAATGTCCAGAACCTAGAACTATTCATAATGGACACCTTTTTTAATAGATAAAGATAAATAAAAAATGATGGCGTTCATTAGCGTCCTCTAAAGGAAAACAGTGCAGGAAACCGTCGTAACTAACAAAACCATGTGCCCGCGTCTGCCTATTCTTTATCCATAGCAGAGACGCACGTGGTTTTGTTAGTTCCTACTTTTTCCAACAATGTTTGCCGTAAGAGGACGCTTATGAACGCCAGGTTTTGTTGTTTTTTGTTGTCCGTCTTTATCTTTTAAGATAAAAGTGTCCATAGCTAATATTCCTAGCTTCCACCAATCAGAGCACTTTTCTTTTAACCCTTTTTATTATAAATCTGACGTTTTAGTTACTTCAAAAGGTCATCCCGATTAAACCCATCACTGACCTTTGTATTTAAAAACATTCTTAATATAAACTCTTCTTCAATTAAGAGAAATATAAACTATTTTTATCAATACGAGGTTTAACATCGCGTATCATTCCGCCTTAGTTTCAGTTTAATTTGCAAACTATCCTTGATCGCGTATTTTATTTTGAAAAATTATTTCGTATAACCTCGCTATTTATCAAAAATAATAGTATTCATAAATTCAAATAAAGAGAGTCCTGGCGGCGTTTGAAACTTTACGGGGTCAAAATTCCTAGCAAGCGTCTTTTGAAAAGCCCTCGTGTCCGATCAGAGGCTCGAATTACATTTGATAGAGTGTCAAACTCATCCCGCCTTGCCAACCGCAGATTCCTTAAATTAGGTTAGAAAGATAGTCAAATCGAATTATATTATCGTTCCCAAAATTTGATAACTCGTTCATTCGCCATGACTTCCCCTCGTTTACGGGGTAGAATTAAATTAACCTCTGACCCGTCAGTCGTCTATATAGCGCCCCAAGCACCCCCCAATCACTTCCGCGACAACAGGTTAAAGTGTAGGGGTATACATTGTACGCGTACGCTCGCCTTGTAACGAGGGAAGCTTAAAATTGTTAGATTAAAATCAATATGGTGCGGGCGAGGAAGCCAGAAAGAGAGGGAGGTATGGGGAATAAAGAATCACGCGTCCAGAAAAGGAGTCTTTGCGGGTTACGCCTACTTTTTGGGACATTTTATGAAAGTGACACTGACACGCCGATATTTTCGATATTTGAAATTAATTATACTATAATGGCGACTTATTTTTGTCTTCAGAAAATTATGGTTGCAAACTTGAAGGAGGATAAACCGCAAAAATAAATAATATTCAATATATTTTTCAAAAATTAAGTACTTTCATTTAAATTTTCAAAATAGGGGTGCTATTTCGTCTGCTGAAAAGAAAATATTTCGAAATGAAGAAATAACATCGACAATATTATGTCGATTCTTTAAAACAAATCTAAATTAAAACAAGAAAAAACTAAATATTTTCGGTGAATTATGTTTAAATAGAAAAACACATTTTTTCTTACTTAATTATTCCTTTATGGTATATTTTGATTTAATTGCTCTAAGTAAGGTACATCTGGTGTTATTTCATAAGAGTGTAGTTAAAAATTATTTCCAATTACAGAATTTAGCAATTCTAATAATTTTCGGCTTACAAGTTAACCCAAAAAAATTATAATATTATTAAATTAATAATCAAGACTGCTACTTCACGGCCGAGAAGAGCAGTTTATTAAAAGGTTTATTTGATAAACTCAACCATAAAGTGGCATTCTCGTTAATTAATTTCATAATATTATAAGTTAATCACCATGATCAATAAATTTATTATAAAGGAACCCGAAAGTTGTTTCGACATTAGACTTTTTCCGGAGAAACTATTTAAATACATGTCACTGTCACTTTGAAGTATAAATTGCAGAGTTATGCGAATTTCTCTCTGTAAGGATTTCATAAGCATTAAAAATGCATAGAATGGTAGAGTAGGTCTTAGATAGAGAGACTTTGTGGGGAGAGGAAGGAAGAAGTGGCTGCTCTCACGTTAAGCCTTGGACTTAAAGGAACGATACAGGAAGGTCTTTCCTCTTCTGACGGTGGTCTAAAGTAAGGTTTATATTCACGCATACGCGACTTTATCGTCATTTATGAATACTTAATGAACTTTAACAACCAAAGGAGAAGGTTTTTATGACAAGAATCTGTGGGTTGGGAAAAGGGAGTCAGAAAAATCACAGTTTAAGATTTCAGCGAGTAATGAAACTGATATGACAGTCTATCTCGTAGAAGCAAAATTAGGGTTAAGAGTTTCGTTAGTACTGAAAACTTAAACCGGTGTTAAATACAGAAATGACGTCTTTCTTAGGAGAAGCCCTTATAGACCCTAACCTACAATCAGTTCGGGTCACAAAATTATAACTGTTGATACTATGGTGTAGCGATACACAATGTATGCCCAAATATGTCTTAAAACGTTATGCCTATATCGATATAGGGCGAAAGGTTATTCAATATTAATTTCTATAGAGAAAAGTAGTTCCGCAAAGAAAAACGTGTAAATTATAAAATGTTTTCACGAGAATGAGTCCCGGATGTTATTACTAGCAATGACACGACGTATGCATACGCAATTTTAGTTTCTATAAAATAAAGTAGTACGTATCAGACGTTAGTTTCTGTAGAATAAAATAGAACTTACCTAAAATAGAACGCCTAAAACTACGGCGTAAGAATACTTAATGTTAGTTCCCATAGAATAAAATAGTTCAATTCGAACTAAAGACTAAAACTAAGGCGTAACTAGTTCCCATTGAATAAAGAAGTACATAAAAGTAGAAAAACCTAGGAAAATTAGCAGATTTTTAGATCACTTTGTAAAGGAGATTAAATTTAAACTAACGCGGATTAATACATAACGTTGATCTAAATAGGAGATAAAGTAGTTTACCGTATAAGTTGAAAACCGAAATTGATAGCAACTAAGCTACGTTCACACTAGATACTTTAAAATCGTTTTCAATCTTCAAATGAACTTTTCAAATTATATATTTTGAGAAATGATCTTTACTATTGACCTCAAAATTTTACAATATGACCTTTATAAAACGGTTAAAAACGATTTCAAAGTATCTAGTGTGAACACGACTCTATAAAAAGGAATTTGAAAAAAATATATATAATATATACGAGGAAATAAAAACTTTCGGGGGTGAATAAATTAGATCGAGATAACCGAATTATTAGATCGAGTGCCTCGCACGGGGTTGCTATTACAGTATGTTAGTTTAATCTAATGTAATGCAGAAAATATAGGGGAAGAGGTAAAGAGGTCGTAGGTGGCTGCCTATTCAAAAATTAGGTCTTTATAGCTTCGGACGTATTGATACAATTAGGACGAACAGATCTTTTGGGGGGTAATAGTCTGGTTAGAGAAGAAAGGGGTAAAAATTAAAGCAAATATGATAAATTGTTTGAATAGAACTTTTTGAGTATTCTCAAAATCACATGATTGTCGAGTAATTTCTAATTGTAATATTTTCATATTTGCAGATTAACTATAAAATACAGAAAAATCATAACAGGCTCATTAAAAAATGGATTTCGTTATCCCTTTAAAAAGACAAAATTGTTAGAGTAAAATCGTCGGAGCGATCTTTTCCAAATGCCTTAAAACAAAAACTCTTTTGATGAAAAGCGTAAAAGAACTGAAAGGAGCCTCACATCTTTTGTTTAGTAAAGTTTTCTCGAGATCTAGCTCTTAGTCTTTAAATATCGCGAAAAAGAAAACCTTCAAGCAGAAACCATTCCCAAAAACGTCTAGATTTATTCCGGGAGCCGCGAGAACTAAAGTAATCAATGCTTATAAATGTCCCTTCATTTTCTTTCCTGCAGAAACTACGCCGAGTTTCGCGTAAGTGGGAAAAGGGCCCGAAGTAATAATCCAAAGTTGCGGCTCTCCGATCGTTTTCCACGCCAATCCAAATCAACCAGGAATGGAACAAGGAGGATTAAAGACTTAGAGATGAAATAATGCCTTTTAACGTGGTTTTTCTTACTAAAATTCATTTATGTGTGTTTCTTTTTTTAAAAATGGTGGCTCAGTTTTATTTTTAAATCAAGAATTAGATATAGCAAGTGTTTGAACATATTTCCGGGAACTCGGGTTAAAGTTTAACTGATTTTAAAATGGTAAGATTAAAATATTTAAGGTGGGATCACGTATCTTTGACTGAATATGTACTTGATGGCCTCACAAATTTAATATTACAATTCGATTCATTTAATACTCCGACATTTTCAGGTTTTACCACTGGTTTTTTCCTGATTTCATAACAAGTTTTTGAAAAATCCCTAGTTAGAAACATTTCCCATATCAATAAGATGATGTATTTTTACTCGAACTTAAAAATCTTTCCTGATTTCTCTGATTTATGCCAAATTTTAGAGTTTCTCGGATTTTTTTGTCAACTTTCAAATTATCGCTTCGTTATAGACTCGAAATTTCTTTTAACTTTCTCCTTAAAAAAGTTTATAAATCTAAAAATCTTTCCTAAATCTTGAAACCTCAAACATAAAACTGGAAAACTTTATATTTAACCATGCAGAATCACGGTCATTTAATTTTGGTTAACTTATAAGACTGAGTCAAATCAAAATAACCCCAAAAAAGCTCTTATTTCATCTCCAATCTCAATTGTAAATCCTCCTTGGTGCTAGAAAAGGACGCGATAGCTGAAGGGGTTTCTAAATACACCGAAATCGCCTAATTTGCCATCGAGAAAATTGCGAATCTAGCCCGTTTTTATAATATTCATAGGTTATGAGCGAAGGAAAAGGAGCGATAATAATATGTACCGCAGATAACACGCAATTTGTATTCACCTAAAGACACGCAATGAATAATGAAGTTAAGGTATAGGAATTCGGATAATTATGGCGTTTAATATTACGCACCGATCGACAAATTAACGGCTCTAATTGCACACGATTTAATATCAGAAAAAATTAGGTGTTTCTCACTTATACTTCAAGACATAATGTTGGAAAATGCTGGGAAAATCTTGGATAGTGTTTGAAACTAATAAATAATGTAGGGTTGCGTCCGCTTGCGCAGTTTCCCACTTGCGCATTTTCATTTGCGCGGTTTCCCATTTGCGCAAATGGAAACTGCGGAGATGGAAACCTGCGGAAATTGAAAACTGCGCAAAAGAAAATGCGCTTGTGGGAACTGCGCAACTGGAACCTTACCATATTAATGTATGTCCCTTCTGTATTTTCATAAAAATTGTTCGCGAACTTAAAATCTCGATGGATCTCTAGAAGAAAATATATTCCAAACCGAATGGTAATAACTAAGCCTATTTTGATGGTAAGTTTTAAATTTATTTCAAGTTTAATATTATTTTACTAATCGATAAATATCACGTTTAGATTGCATTCTCCCTTTAAACGGAAACATATCTTGTATTCATCAACCCTTTTCGCTTAAATTGGAAGAATATATATTACGTATAAAAAGCTCGTTTCCTTCTTTTGTAAATTTAGAAATACACGGGAGAATATATATATTCTCGAGATGAGAGTGAGTTTTGCGAAATTCAATTTGGAAGGATTTTTATGTAGAGGCTATAGAAAATTTTTAGTTCGCTGACTGCGCAGCGTCAACGCCTTCTCAAGAGGGTGACGAATCCCCAGCGCAATTTATTCAATCCTTATATAATATAAAGATTACTACGAACACTTTCGAATTACTGATATAGGAAAAGATAGCGTCAAGTTTGTCTGTCCCCTTTTTAAGTTCAACAAGATTATTTTTCATTCGTAAGATTATATGAATATATTTTATCAGCTACTTTTAAAGGAGAGTTTTATTTTTAATTGACGTTTTTACTAACGAAGGTATTGGAAAAGATCACTGGAAGCGACCAAATGAGATCAATTACTCCAATATCGTTCGATAATTTTTTGAAAACTATTCAATTTGATCTTAGTTTAATTTCTTTTATAATTAACCCTTAATACCCTTATACATCAAGAGTCAATTAACGTACTTAAAGGGAGATTCATTATCGTTTAAATAGGCCTAATCCACCAGTAAAAAATTAAAAACAAATATTAAACTAGAAATAAATTTAAAACTTATCCGGAAAATAGGCTTAGCTGGATTCATGGAGATCACTCCAATGCCATTGATCGATGGCACTTATATTGGGAATGCGGGAACTCCATGATCAATGTCACTGTCTTCATACGGGAAGCTATAGTTCATGATATCTCCACGAATTCAGCTAAGAATATTTTGATGATAAGTTTTAAATTGATTTCTTGTTTAATATTTGATTTTAATTTTTTTTTAACTGTTGGACTAGACATATTTAAACGATAAGGGATCGATAAAAATCACTTGTTAGATTGCATTCTCCCTTTAAGAACGTGGAAGCAAAGATATTCTAAATCTATCCTGGCATATTTGATAAATTAATTCTTGAAAGTTTTCAAATCAAAAATGGTACAATAAAATCTTCAGATATAGGCGTGAAAATCATTTAAATTAACCCAGACAGAAAAAGATAAAACCAAAATTTGCTTATAGTGCGAACGTAGTCTGTGAGAAAGGGAAAGTAATTTGCACTCGCTGCCAATTCAAGACGAAATATACTATAGGATTTCAAATCTATTGGAGCATGCATGCTCCGCAATGCTAGGTTGCAAAGGCCGTGGATTCCTTAATAGTTAGATCGTCGCAAACGAGAAACGAAAGGGTTCGCGGAAGCGGAAAAGAGAACATCCGCCTGGAAAAGAAGCGACCCGACAGGGATATACCACAGTTCGTTTAGACCAAGTTAATGAACTACGTATCGTCAGAAATAAATGGTCAAAATACAGAAATCATCTGTATGAGATTTAAATCAGTTTTTCATCCCGACTCCCTGAGTTTGAATTAAATATATTATTTTACATCCAAAATCCTCATAAGGAGGATGCCAAGGCTTAACACGGATTAACGGAGAGTTTGAAATATAGACAAAATGTTGAACCTTTTAGGCTTAGGAGATCTATTTTGCTGTTTAATGAGAGGCACGAATTGGGCTATATATTTAAAAACCATCATGGAATCCTGGTTAATAAATTGACAAGTATTTTAACGATAAAAATGTATGACCATAGGATGAAGCATTTACTTCGAAACGTTGTCAGGAAAAACTCAAGATTATTAGTTAAAGCAGAAGCCGATGAAACCCTCCTTTGAAGTCTATTACTCCCGGGTCTTGTCTACCCCTCTCTGTATGGGTAATTGTCAAAAGGCGCGATTTGTACGCCTCCTAACGGTAGATATTTTCGGAGCGGGAGTTCGTCGAGCGAATATCTCTAGCAGCCTTGGAGTTCGTCCAAAAAACGTCGTCGTTTGTGGAGAGAGAGAATTTCCAATTTTCCGTAGACAGGGGGGATGAAGTAGGACCCCTTCTAACTCGTAAAATTGGGAATTTTACCCATACAGAGAGGAGCGCCATATGGAACATTGGAGTAGTAGACTTCAAAGGAGGGTTTCATCGGCTTCTGGTTAAAGTGCAGTGTCTCCTTTGAATTAATTACCTTATAATAAAAAATTAAGTGTATAATGGAAACCTACTACTACTTATAAGTGGGTTGATGATTTTTCCGAGTAGTTAGTCACTTAATTGCAACCTTTTTGAATATTTATTTATTTATTTTGGTTTCAATTCGTTAATTTCGTATCTATTCTATTTATTTCTGAAGATAAGTTCAAAACACAGATAGAGTGGACTGTTTATAGGAAATATATTAAACGTGCATAGCCTTCGCTTCAGTACCTTAGTAAGACGCGAACATCAAAGAGGATGTAACGCGAGTGAAGGATAAGAGTCGCGCTTATAACTCGATTAAGAAAGTCGGTGACTCTACGCGGACATGGGGATGAAAGTATACATATCCATACATGTCCGAGTATACAATTTCGACGGAACAGGACCAAGCTTTATAGCTTAAAGCGGCTATAGGAGAAAGAGTTGAAACTTATCTCGTCATCCATTGGCGGATGGCGGGGCGAAGAAAGTATATATATATAGAAGGAAAGAAAGAATTAGGCGCTGGCGAGGGCTTTATGTATGTAGGGTATACGCTAAACAAACTTTTCAAGTTTCATTAGCAATTAGTTACGCTCTATTTAACCACGGAGATATTAGAGAGACTCGGAGGTTAATTTCGCGTATGGAAACAACAGGATAACGGTTATAAAGCCGGATTAACCGTATAAAGAAGGTCACGTGATATTATACCTATAAAAGGCTTGGAATTTTCGGCATAAATTAAATATTCCTAGAAGGATAATTTAAGAACGCGTTATTATAGGGATAACGAAGCGAATAAATTGCTTTTATATCGATTCGATGTCTTTAAACTAGGCTTAATTAATTAGTAATTAAAAATCAAATAATATTAAGTTCGAAATGAATTTTTAATAGGGTAATTCTATTTTGAAATTGAGATTTAAATTAGATTGTTTCGTTTTAAATGAAATTTCCTTGTGGAACAATTCGTTATATCTGATATTGTAATAAGGTTGCTTCTAGGCACAGCTTTAGAAAATAAAATTGGGAAAAAATGACTTTTTACTAAAAAATAGGGTAAAATAGAGAACAAAATTCTTAAGATAGGAACCAAATACGGACCAATGAAAAGCCAAATAAGATATTTATCATCACTTATAATTTACCCTATAGCTCGTGAACATATTAAAATAGAAGTTGTTTGAAAATCCTAATTATTTTTATAAAAAGATTAATTTCTACGGAAAATTGTAAGAATTCTTACTTTCATGGGGAGAATTCTTAGTATTTTGACCAACTCAAAGTTGAAAAATACTAAGAATTGTTATTTTCATTGGAAGAATTCTTAGTATTTTGACCAACTCAAAGTGAAAAAATACTAAGAATTGTTATTTTCATTGGAAGATTCTTAGTATTTTGACCTACTTAAAGTGGAAAAAATTCATAACTATCGAGATATTCCTTTGAATTCGATTTTTGGATATTTTAGGGACTTAGAAATAAAATAGGGACTCTTTAGGTATATTAGGGACCTGGTGAGAGATCTGTAAACACGACAAATATTCGCGGCATGATACGTCCCTTTTCATTAGAATAATGAGAAGCGGCGTATCCGCGAAGAGTGTCCCTCCGATTATAATGAAGATAAAACCGCGTATTTCTCTTTCCAGGCTTCTCATCTCGGAGAAAGATTTTAATAGATTTGGCCCTAGAGAGCTTTTTGATGTTTATACATTGCAAGGGGGTAAAATAAACTAACGGACGTCTTTAGGCCATAATCGTAGAAGATTCGAACTACTTTCGTATCTATTTAGATAAACACGACGTGTTCTTCCGCCTTATCATTGCCAGTTTTGTCAATTTAAACGGTACTGATAGTGACTCGCGAGGATACGGAGGTACGCTCGTTAAAAGCGAAGAATGGAGTTCTCAATACGACTACTATATTTGAGGATAAAATGGAACTTTTGTTTAACTACCTTGAGATAACGAGTGCAAGGTGGTAGCGAATATATTGTACTTAACTACGCAGAAGGCAGGTTTTTATCCTTCCCTAATATAGCTTCATTAGCTCTTACGAGTCAAACTAATTGTAAGAATTAAATTATTATTCGTTCATTTTCTTTGAACCAATACGTACGACGCAGGATTTCCCTGAATAAAATACCGTATATTTCTTTTCCCTTATAATATCGCAATGTTGCTTCAATATTTAAATATATTTATGACAAAGGAAGAGAAGGGGTTCTTTTTTAACTCGGAATGATAGCTATATTTCTCCTTCCTCTAGTACGTATCTCATTGGTTCAATTTCGTTGAAATCATTGAATGGATTGTATACGTAGAAATGGTATTCGGCATAATAACCTTCTTGAAAATCATTAGGAAACCTGGAATATTTTGTTCACTTCATTCTATATGCGGAAACAAATGTACGAAGTGCTTCGGGGGAATGAGATGGGGACGTGAAATTCGATTTGAACTCGCGACTACATTTAGCAAAAGGTCCAATGACACTGACGAAAGGACCAGGATGAAACAAACCGCAAACTTGATTTGTTTTCTTAAAGGGAGGATGCAACCTAACAACAAGTGATTTTTTATCGATTCCTTATTGTTTAAATAGGCCTAATCCAATATTTAAAAAATTTACGAACAACTATTAAACTAGAAATAAATTTAAAACTTACCCTGAAAATAGGCTTAGTGGGATTCATGGAGGTCCCGATTTCCTCGCGTGTAAGGTCTAGCGACCAATCGCACGCGACGTAAGTCTCGTGGAGATCTCGCGTGAACGACGGGCCTTTGCTCATTGGTCGCTAGACCTTACACGAACGCAATTCAGGATCTCAATGAATCCCGCTAAGCCTATTTTCAGGGTAAGTTTTAAATTTATTTCTAGTTTAATATTTGTATTGCAAACTTTTTATCGGTGGATTAGGCCTATTTAAACGATAAGGAATCGATAAAAAAATCACTTGTAATTAGGTTGCATTCTCCCTTTAAAGGGAAACTTCGAGCTAGAATGTATTTTCGGAATCAGCGTGCCAAAAAAGTATTCGAGAAATTTCAAACAATTTTTAAACACGTTGTTAATGTTTAAATTAATTTCTAAAGTTTCGGTAAAATTGGAATAAAAGTAAATATAAATTCGGACCAATCATATTATTTCAGCCTTCAATAGCGCTAGATAAATAGTGGTTTGTAAAAAAAATTACAACCGAATTAGATAAACGATAATGAATCGAAATAAAACCATTTTTTGCTGTTTTTGTAGTTTCTTTTAAAGGGAGAACGCATCCTAACAACAATTGATTTTTTTATCGATTTTATTTATTGTTTAAATAGGCCTAATCTACGAACAAATATTAAACTAGAAATAAATTTAAAACTTACTCGGAAAATAGGCTTAGCGGGATTCACGGAGATCCTGATTTCCTCGCGTCTAGTGACCAATCGAATGCGATTTTAAGTCTCGTGGAGATCTCATTGGTCGCTAGATCTTACACGGAAGCAATTCAGGATCTCCATGAATACCGCTAAGCCTCTTTTCCGGGTAAGTTTTAAATTTATTTCTAGTTTAATATTTGTTTTGTAAACTTTTTAATTGAGGATTAGGCCTATTTAAAGGATAAGGAATCGATAAAAAATCAAGTGTTATTAGGTTGCATTCTTCCTTTAAGACATATCAACGTTATAGCAGAGGTATATAATAAACCCCCTTCGGGGGGAAGTATAAAAGCCCCTATACTACCAATGCTAAAAATCACGAACAACAAGAGCCCGCTGCTGACTATCTAGGCCACTAGCTCGCGCTGGACTTCTCAATGTCGCTACTCTAGTAAATGGTCTTTGTATAAACCAGACGGCTCGATTTGTGTTTAGAACTTCCTGTCTCACGAGTCAGGCTGTCTGTTAAAATGGAGTCGAAGGTTGACTTCAGCTCGCAAGTTCCGGAAGTGTGCGTAGGAAAAATTTAGTGAGGTTCAAAATGGTGTAACTAATTTTTGGGAGTAAAGCGGTGTGTCGATCCGCCGCGATTTACGCCGGGCACTTGTTGTTCGTCGATTTTGCCTACCTTTCATACTTCCCCCCGAAGGGGATTATTATATACCTCTGGTTATAGGTATTAAAACAGATAGGATAGTTTTATGTTAAGTGGATAGTATTTAATTTTATTACATGCACGATTGGGTATAGGCGGGGCAACGTGGAAAAGGAAAATGTTTCTTCTATTTCGGGATTGATTCTTTTGTAATTGCTATCGGTTGCGGTAGGTTTTTCCCTCCCAATCGATCTCGGCTGGATCGATTAGGATTTGTAATGGATCGAGTCACGCGAAATCATTTACATAAGAAGTAATCCATCAATCCTGTCAAGGATTCTTTCCTGCCCACCTACGTCTCCCTTTCCCTCTTGTTTCCTACAGGTGCTTCCCAAAACCCCGTCCATAATCCTTTCCCATCGATAAGGAAACTGAACAGACCATCATTCGGCTCAATGTTTAGATTTCTAGTCCATTTTCCAATAAGCCCAGGATTATAAACCACGAAAATTCCGTACGAGAGTTTCAAATAAAAGTTTTGAAAAGACACCCTTCCCCCCGCCCCATTCTAAAATTCTTTATAAATCTAAATTTATAATTTTTAAAACATATTTTGTAAACTGAGCAAACTTTATGTTTTATGAAAAGAACTTATTATTTTTAGGAAACTTCTTTCAAATAAAAATGTTTTGGGTGAAGACGAACGCCAGGGTTTAAGGATCCTGATGTATTTCCTACGAGCCCCTGTAGAAGTGTTTTATCTGCCGAACACTTATGTTGACGGTAAACGCTGACATTAACACAGAGAGAATTTAACGAATTAAATATAGTTATGAAATTTCTACTGGTTGGAGATTTTTTTAGTATTTTTTTAATTCCCTGGGTCCTAATTAGTACGTAACTATCGTTATTTAGTGGGGGGAGGGGTCGGTTTGCGGCCATCGTGTGGTTGCAATCAAAGGTAATTTTGTAAAGAAATGAATTAAAGTAAGATTAATTTCAGTAATTATAATAATTAAGTATATTATTATGCCACTCAAAAATAAATTAATTTTTTATCATTTTCTAAAGATGAAAAATCGGTTTTTCTATGAAAATTTATGTCCTTTCCAAGATTGTGAGTATAGCAATTCACACGCGAGAAGTTCACTTAATTCCATGCAACTTCATTTCAGCCTCGACTTTGGACCGTTTGTCTTTCTGCAATTGTGCAAGAGTGCATGCTTTTCGTGTCGCAACGCCCATTATTACTTCGCGGTGTTCTGCTAAAGACTAAAAAGATGTGTCAGTTCGAATGCAAGAACTCTTGATAAAACTACTTTTTTTCCTATGAAGTTTAACATTGAGTATCAATACGTCTCAGCTTTGTTGACGCAAAAGCATTTACTGTAGAATAATGATAAAATAGGAAGGGGTAATAGTATACGCCATATCCTGATTTTCCACTTCATCGAGGAAAAGGAAGGCTAGCAACCTCGATACGACTTATTTTGGGGCAATGAAGAGAAATTCAGGAAGTAATGACGTCACCTATACACGTTATTATTTTCTCCACGCTTCACACTATATTGCTTCAACGCCAATGAACAAACTTTTTCAGCTTCGGGATCTTATACAGTTATAATGCATCTATCTTCTTAGAAACAATTGAGTGAAAGGCAGGAAGTGCCACAAAATGTTATTATTTTCTCCACGCTTCCCACTCTATTGCTTCAACGCCAATGAACAAACTATTTCAGCTTCGGGATCTGTTATGGACTTTATAATTCATCTATCTTCTTAGAAACAATTGAGTTAAGGGCAGGAAGTGCCACAAAATGTTATTAATGACGTCATTAGGTCTATCCCTTCCCTCTTTCTTCTCATTCTCTCGCCTCGCCTCCAAACCAATTGACGAACTATAACTAGTCAAGTTCTCGGAGCTGCGATATTTTTTCAACGACATTAAATGTAGGGAAACGTGACGTCACTATTAAATGGTTTTCTCTCTATTGCTTCTAAGATAGTGGACAAAACATAATAAATGAAGGATAAAATTATAAATGACTATAAATATTATTCACGCATTTTTTTCCACAAAGTACATTTAACAGAAAATAGTCTAAAAATGTTATTCTATTCGTAAAATGTTTGTATATACTATTTTACGTCTAATATTAAGTTTAGCATTATGTATTAATGCGCCTTAGTTCTCGCGAGATTGATACAGTAGTCGCGAACAAGATAATTGGGTCGAAACAGTTAAATTTAATGGTATTTTCTTTAAGGGTTTGAATTCTAGTAAATTACAAACTTGCAAATTATCGTTTCTCTAATTAGTGTTAAATCTACCGTTTAATTGTTATCATTATTTTAATTGTAAATAACAGTTTTGTAGATAAATAAGTCTCAAGAGACAGTTGGATCTTAAATTAAAGGGAAAATGAAAAGGAAAATAAGATATTATAGTTTACATTTAAAATAAGAGAATTTTTCTATTAACACTTTGTTAAGTTTGGTAAACTATGGGTTCGGTTTTCTATTAACGAAAATGAAAAGTTCATCTCAAAGAATAATGGCGAAAAATCAAGTTTCGTTCTCTCAAAGTTGTAAAATTTTGAAAATAAATTGTTAATAGCACGATATATAGCTAAAATAATTAACTAGAGACTTTGAAAGTGATTTGAACCGTTTTGAAAAGGTTAAATTATAAAATTTTGGGGTCACAAGTGTAGAACTTTGATCAAGAAACAAAATTAATATCTTGGAAAATCGATTTGAAAATACAAAACGGTTTGAAAACGGGTTCCAAAGTGTCTAGTGTGAACGTAGCTTTTGAATCGCGCTAAATCTCGTTCTTGATCATTTTCACGCGCATGACCGCGCGTACAACAGCGCGTGTCGCGAATATTTTACGAAACCAAAGGTATGGAGTCTTTTGATTGGTCGAAGGCTCTCATTTTAATTGAATGCCAAAATAATTTTCCGAATATTTTATTACGCAAACGCGTCTTCGTTTTAATATTAAAGAAAATCAGTTAATTCTATTCTTCATCCTCTCCTTTTAATAATTCAGGTCATAATAAAGGATTCAATCTCAAATAATAATATAATTCAAATCTTTTAATAATAATAAAAAAAAGTACTGCACCGGTAATAAAATTTTGCCAAAATATCGTAACCTAAATTTTCTTATTGTTAATATAAGCGTTTTAAAGTGGACCACGAAAAGGAAGTCGACATTTTTCTTTTTACTTCTTCATTCTTTTCCCAACTTTTTATGAAAGAGTATGAAAAGTTCCATCATGCAATATCTAAACCATACAATAACGTCCCAAGAGACGAAACTACTTTCAACTTTACGAGATTTAACATCGTGTAAGAATCCGAGTAGCGTTTCGCTTTATTACAAACCACCGAAGAACATCTACATCACTGATCTATCTCTTGAATAAGATGGAAAAGAAGGAGGGGTTCGGATAAAACCTCTGACTTATAAATTTTTCTAGCTTTAGTTCAATCTTTTTATATTCTCCTACGTCGCGCCCTCCAAAAATTCCTTTTTCTATAGAAAAAGGAAAATGTCGTGTCTAGATCTATATAAAGCCAAAAAAATCTATTCCAGCCCGATCCAAGAAGTATAAGGTTTTCTTTCTTAAAGCCACGCACCAGCCCTCTTTTATTTAAATAGGAAAATCGACGAGAAAAGCTATAAGATAGTATATATTTTTATATATTTATGTGATGGTGGTATATGCCGCTTGGAAGGAAGTTCTAAAGCTATTCCAAAATACTGGTACGAGGATTTTACCCACCCCCTTCTCCATTTAAGCTACATTTACACAAGACAATTTGAAATTGTTTTTAAAATATTTTGATCAGGTCTGACAATTAGAACCATTTGAACGCGGTTTAAACCGGGTTTAAACACCAAAGACACGGTAAAACTTTTTTTGTTTTTCTTTTAAATGTGTAAAATATTCTTTTAAATGTATAAAATATTCTTTTAAATGTGTAAAATATTATTTTAAATGTGTAAAATATTATTTTAAATGTGTAAAATATTCTTTTAAATGTGTAAAATATTCTTTTAAATGTGTAAAATATTCTTTTAAATGTGTAAAATATTCTTTTAAATGTGTAAAATATTCTTTTAAATGTGTAAAATATTCTTTTAAATGTGTAAAATATTATTTTAAATGTGTAAAATATTCTTTTAAATGTGTAAAATATTCTTTTAAATGTGTAAAATATTCTTTTAAATGTGTAAAATATTCTTTTAAATGTGTAAAATATTCTTTTAAATGTGTAAAATATTCTTTTAAATGTGTAAAATATTCTATTAAAATGTGTAAAATATTCTATTAAAATGTGTAAAATATTCTTTTAAAATGTGTAAAATATTATTTTAAATGTGTAAAATATTATTTTAAATGTGTAAAATATTATTTTAAATGTGTAAAATATTATTTTAAATGTGTAAAATATTCCTTTAAATGTGTAAAATATTCTTTAAATGTGTAAAATCTTTTAAATGGGTAAAACCTTTAAAAATATGTAAAATATTCTTATTGGATGTGCAAAAATATTATTAAAGGCGTAAAATATTCCTTAGAAATGTGAAAAATATAAAAAATGAAAAAATATGAAAAGGAAAGAATGTGAAAAATGTAAAAATATGAAAAATGTAAAAATATGTAAAAAATAAGAATATGAAAAATATAAAATATATGAAAAATGCAAAAATATGAAAATTGTAAAATATATGAAAAAAATGTAAAATATGAAAAACGTAAAATTTTAAAAAATAAAAATATACGAAATTTGTAAAATAATTCATATTAAATGTGCAAAAATATTCAAAAGAGATGCCATACCCTGTAAACTCTAAAGACTGAAACTAACTCTGACTATATTTATTTTGTCCGATACAGAAAAATGTAATAGAGTTGAGCACGGAAACATGGTTTATTTATCTAACTTCATCATAATAAACTAGTTGGGTCTGTTTCCCTATAAGCTCTTTGACTAGTTTCATTCGACGTTATATAAGGGTTTGTATACGTTTGTTCAGTGAACTATATTTTAGAGGGGGAACTTCCCAACAGTTTGATAAATCGGGTAGCCGGTGGATTTCATTTTCTGATTGAAACACATAATATACGAGATTTTTAAAGCTTATAAGCTACCCTTTGGAGCTTATTCAACAATAAATTACGAACGCTATACCAGAAAAATGGTTGCAATTTAATACTGATAAAGTCTCTGAGGTCTATCTTTATCGTGTTAAGTGTAAAATTAAAGGTATCCCATTTAAGGAAGTTTGCGAGCTTAATAAGAATCCATTCAGGTTCCATAATAATATGGGAGCTTAGCTTTAGCCTCTGGTACCATCCTCCCAAACTTTGTAACAAAAGTTCGTCCGCAATTTTCGCAACATTTGTACGCTTAGATCTTTTTTCGGTCGGCTCCATTTTTATTACCCAAAATATTATGTCAAGGTCGTTAGTGGCGCGGGTTAATAATATAATGTCAGGAGCGATTTACTTGAAAAATCGATTCGAAGCGGACGAACTTTTGCTACAAAGTTTGGGAGGATGGTTATTGAATCGCGGCCCTCCCATATTCTTATGGAACCTGAATGGATTCTTGATATATATGTCAATGGTTAAAATTAAGCGCGAGATCTTAAGGCGCGTTTTCAACCAAATTTTTTTGGCCAAAAATCTAGATTTTGCGTCAAAATTAAGGTAAATTCACATTGATTCTGATGTAAAATACTAACCCATCAATTAAAACTAGCCAAAAAAAGTCATCACCCATGTCTTGGTCGAATCTGTAGGTACATTTACTTGGACCTTTGCTGATAGCATTAATATATGGGGCGTTGTTTACTTATATAAAATAAAGTGATTGACTTTTGATATCACCATTCTGGTAACGTTAGTAAATATATATATAAACATAATGTAAGAGTTTTGAACTACATATTGATTCTTTTAACTATTAAAAACGATCTTACGATGACTTCAAAAGTATCACGATAAAAAAAAACTATACTAAAACCAGATATATTTTCAATAAATAGGTCAAACCCGTCATAAGAACTTTCATACCAAATAACATTTCGAGATACCAAGTCTATAAATACGTTCAATATGAGGTTTCAATCCATAGAAAAGGGACAGATGGGTGGAAAGCGAGGAAATAGTGACATCTCAGTGTATACATATAACAGACTACATAAACTAGAGAGCCAAGCAGCGCAGCCGGTTCATTTTGATTCCATATACCCGTCGTTTAGCTTCCGTATCTTTTCCGTACGTTAAACGGTCAGAGTCTTATCGAAAACGTGAGTTAGGGTACGTGGTACCCTTTACTTTTTTATATTTCCCGCCAAAAAAATGGATGGGAAGAAACGCGACGTAGTTTCATTTTTTCTCGCACGTTTTTCCACTTTTGTTATTTTTGTTTCGTTTCCCCTCCTTTTTCGAACGAAATAATGTCGCGACTCTCGCGAGATTCTACCACACCCTATATAGTTAATCCGTTCGTGTAAAAAGGGTCGCGAGCCAAAAAATCTTTTCCCGCCTTTTTTTTTTTTTTTCTCGCGCCCTTTTAACCGAAACTCACGTGCCATTTCGCGCCACTCATTGGCGACTATATCGGGGATGGGGCGCGCGCGAATGAAGCTTATCTCTCCGAAAACCGCTTTTCCCGCCTTTTTTTTCCCCAGGCCGCACGCGGCTCTATTAAGGCACGCTTGGTTTAACGCGACACACCGAGGGAATGTGGCCTTACCGAATATAGGCACCTAGCGAGGCTATAAGGGGGCCATTTTTAAGCCACGTTGAAATGTCCTTTTAGCCCCCTATAAAATATTTCAGGCTTCCACGACCCCCTTACTTCTCTATCGCGGGATTTGATAAAACGAGTGGGATTGTAAGACATTCTTATATTCGAAGGTGAACCTCAGTCTCTACTCGCATTATAGCTATAGTATTTTTCCGCCATTTAGTTACGAGAGTTATCTTCGGGTGACCGCGTGAAAGAGTCATTTGGAAAATAATAAAAACATATAGTTTTCAAGCAAGTTGTTTATCTAATCTGATAAGAGTATTAAATTTTTGGGAACTATTAACAGCGCGAAGAAAATAATTTCTCAGTATGTAAATTTAAGCATCGAATTTCCAGGAAAATGATCTAGTTTAAGGGTATAAATTGAGCTGGTTTCGAATAAATAACCGATAGAAAATATCTGAGAATAAAAAATAAATAAAATCAAGATATCCGTTAAACGTTAATTTCTTGACAAATTCGAAGAATTGGTTTAATTAATATATAAATTAATTAATATAAAACTTTAATTAGTAATAAAAACGTTATTACTTTAGTACTTATTTATTAATAGATAGTTTTCACTAAATTGGGTAAATGCCGTTCCCCCAGTGTTGCCAATCATTTGTGAGTGCAATCTGAAGCAGAGAGAAAGGCTAGTAGTTCAGTTTTGGAACTGATCTGTTCTGAACTGCACTCACAAGCTCCTGGCAACCCTGCAATCAAAGCAAAGCTGGGTGAGAGGCGTGGAATATTTTTTTGCCCATTTATCGAAAACTATGTATATTAAACCTTGATTATTAATTAAAAGAATACATTAAATGTAATATATGAAGTAACGAATAAAGATACTTTAATTTCCCAACAAAGAAACTATAAGAGCCACATTTAACATTACCATACCATGTTAATATCAAAGGATTAAGGTAATCCTTTTCAAGTTTGAAACTAACTATAGAACAATCGGTAAAAAGGAAAAAAAAACGAAAAGATCCAAAGCCCTTAATTCGATAAGAAGGCCAAGGAGTTATTGAACAGAATCTAGACTATATAAGAGAACCGCGTGGTTCGCGGACGGAAGCGCGGAATGAAAATCGATCATTCCTTTATCTGATCGCCAAGTATGGTGAAAGCGGTTGGCCGGTTGCGCTGCCGGGAGAAATTATTGGGGAGGTGGGGACGAAGGGAGTAACCCCTTCCCTCAATCCTTTTCCGCAATAACCCCGGAAGCGAGGGATACATAGTTGTCAAATCGCTTTCTTTTGGGCTATGCCTAAAAGCAGAAGCCGATGAAACCCTCCTTTGAAGTCTACTACTCCAATGTTCCATATAGCGCTCCTCTCTGTATGGGTAAAATTCCCAATTTTATGAGTTAGAAGGGGTCCTACTTCATCCCCCCTGTCTACGGAAAATTGGAAATTCTCTCTCTCCACAAACGACGACGTTTTTTGGACGAACTCCAAGGCTGCTAGAGATATTGGCTCGACGAGTTCACGCTCCGATAACATCTACCGTTAGGAGGCGTACGGATCGCGCCTTTTGAGAATAACCCATACAGAGAGGGGTAGACAAGACCCGGGAGTAATAGACTTCAAAGGAGGGTTTCATCGGCTTCTGCTAAAAGTATATACATTCTGAAGTAAAGCGCAAAAAGGATTTTTTGCAGAGTTCACGTACAACACAAGTTGGAAAAGAAAAGATATCCCAATGAATTTTAACTGATATTTCCATGTGCCTTAAATGCTTTCAAAATTCCTGATAAAACACTTCAGATTGAGGCCGCGTTCATACTAGGCCTTGAAATCGATTTAAACCGTTTCAAAACGTTTCGCTAGAGTCGTATGAACGGGAAACAGTCTTTTTGACTGCTTCGGGAACCAGTTTCATACCGATTCGGTTTCAACAACCGATAGTAAGTTTTAAATTTATTTCTAGTTTATTTGTTTGTAAAAACTAAAACTATTTAAACGATAGGGAATCGATAAACCAATCAATTTTAGTTAGGTTACATTCTCCCTTTAAATCAAAAATAAATTATATTCATGGTTTCATTAAATTTCTTGGCAATATTTAACCAGATAATATAATATATTTCAAAACGTCATGGCTGTGATTATTCATTACGGTAAATAAATCATTAAGTTGATTAGATAACGCATCATTTTTCCGTTAACACATTAAGACATAGATTATGAATATAAGTAACATAATTAACGCCTTAAAAGTTGTGTTAAACTTACAATAACCATAACTTGTGTTAATATTAAGATTTTGATTCACAAAGCAGTCCAACTATACTCGCTTTTCAAGATGTGTTTACAAAATGTTATAAACCCCATTATTAACTGCTCTTGAACAAGAGTAGGATAGTAATCTTATTTTCGAGATTGGTGTGCACCTTTATTCAGAAGTTAATGAAAGATCCATGAAAGATGTTTTTGGAGAAGAATCGTTATTTCTCCCTCTCAGCCCTACTTAACGCGTTGATCTGTCTCGAACGATAGTCCGTAAACCTAAGAGTATTAACAACGGATACATATCTTAAAATATAAAAATGAATACCAAATTCTGGCGTTCGTTAGCGTCCTCTAACGGTAAACAGTGCCGACAAAAGTAATAACAAAACCACGCGCGCGTCTACCTATTATCTATCCACAGAAGCCACGCATGTGCCTTTCGTTGTTCTATTCTTTTTCCGGCATTGTTTGCCGTTAGAGGACGCTTATAAACGGTTTGATATTCATCTTTATCTATTAAGATGCGTCCATGATTAATAGTTTTAACGTATACCAAGCATTAACGATCAAAACTCTGTTTTAACCAGTAGGAAAATATATATATGAGAGAATGCACTACTTTTCTTACTTCCCTTAAGGTAAAATTTCAAATCTACCACTAACAAGGTCAAAAATCGGATTTTTCAACACTGAACACGTCACAAAAAGGTGGAATATAGACCCTGTAAAATAGTAAACTTCGAAGGATCTTTTCATTATCTTTTGCTATGGTAACGTAGCACACTTTACCACAGTCTGTGCGAGTAGGATCTTCATCGATTTTTGTATAAATATCTATATAAAGGTGATGGGGAAGAAAACGGAATACAAGCAGCAAGAGGACCGTATACCGAGATATAATAATAATAATATAGTAATGTAAGAATGTAAGGAAAGTAATCTGAAAGGGCTAGTATCAAGAAATTACCGATACAATTTGAAATTACATACTGAAAGATTATTATTAAATTCACAAAGGACACACTGCATATCTAAATGCTAAATATATTTATTTAGATCTTCACGTAAAAACTATATTAAATTTCGTAAATTTAACTAATAATAATCTCTCAAACCTGCAATAAGAATATTATTTATTTACTAGCTATTATTTGTCGAAAATAAAATGACGGTCTTTCAATATTAGTTAATTATTTATCAAGTGGAATAATCATATACGTAATAAATTAAAATAACTGAAATTTCTCTTTCTTTATAGCACAAAAAACCTTATAATCTCCAAAAATTAGGCCTTGCGTTAGGCTTAACCGTGAAATAACGCACGTGACTGGAGCCTCGCGATACACTAAAAAGGCGCGAAATTTGAAATAAAAACTCAGATTCAGCCGGAGTTTGCAACGACGTTTATCATAGCCCTTTGCATGCGCATTTAAGCGTCCCTCCTGACAGCTAGAAGTATATATAACTGTGTTACTAGTCCTTTAGGAAGAACATCACTAGATCAAAGCTTCTTTATCGTCTAGAGGTCTAACTCGATGATTACGAAAGCCCTATCTTATATATTCGCGCGAACTCCTAAGGCCATCAGCGCCGCGCTTGTTAAGATATTTGATTGCGCTATTGTTCAAAAGGATATTGCTGACCCGCGAAGCTTGTACAGGATTGTTGGAAAGATCGTTTATTAAAACCAAGGGTCTAAAGTCCGGCCCAAACTTAGTTTAACCCACACACGCGGATGGAACTAAATTTCAAATATATTGTCGAGATTTCCAAAACTATAAGGAGATTTTCAGCGAAGTTTCCCGAGCCGCCCAAGAGATGATAGATTACTTTGAGAAACATTTTTGATGGCTAAAGTCCGCTAGGATTTACTAATATTTCACGGCGCTTATGAGATTTGAATTCCATATGATAATATTATTGGAAAATTTCAAAAGACGACGCGAAGATTGCTTTCCTTTAAACCTTCCTAAAAAAAAATACTTCAATTTTTTTAACTTATAATTCAACAGTAAAGATATATAAATACTAATTTGAATTATAATTTAATTATATTGAATAATTTTCTATTGCAATCATTTCTTTTAAAAAAACAACATTTTAACATTGATAGTTAATTATGAAAATTAAGTATCATAAAATATTAAAATTAAGTATCATAAAATATTAAAATTAAGTATCATAAAATATTAAAATTAAGTATCATAAAATATTAAAATTAACCATAGTTAAAATATTAAAATTAACCATAGTTAAAATATTAAAATTAACCATAGTTAAAATATTAAAATTAACCATAGTTAAAATATTAAAATTAACTATAATTAAAATATTAAAATTAACTATAATTAAAATATTAAAATTAACTATAGTTAAAATATTAAAATTAATTTTTACTAAAATTTTAAAATTAATTTTTTCTAAAATATTAAAATTAATTTTTTCTAAAATATTAAAATTAATTTTTACTAAAATATTATAATTAATTTTTAATAAAATGTTAAAATTAATTTTTACTAAAATGTTAAAATTAATTTTTACTAAAATGTTAATATTAACCATAGTTAAAATATTAAAATTAACCATAGTTAAAATATTAAAATTAACCATAGTTAAAATATTAAAATTAACCATAGTTAAAATATTAAAATTAACCATAGTTAAAATATTAAAATTAACCATAGTTAAAATATTAAAATTAACCATAGTTAAAATATTAAAATTAACCATAGTTAAAATATTAAAATTAACCATAGTTAAAATATTAAAATTAACCATAGTTAAAATATTAAAATTAACCATAGTTAAAATATTAAAATTAACCATAGTTAAAATATTAAAATTAACCATAGTTAAAATATTAAAATTAACCATAGTTAAAATATTAAAATTAACCATAGTTAAAATATTAAAATTAACCATAGTTAAAATATTAAAATTAACCATAGTTAAAATATTAAAATTAACCATAGTTAAAATATTAAAATTAACCATAGTTAAAATATTAAAATTAACCATAGTTAAAATATTAAAATTAACCATAGTTAAAATATTAAAATTAACCATAGTTAAAATATTAAAATTAACCATAGTTAAAATATTAAAATTAACCATAGTTAAAATATTAAAATTAACCATAGTTAAAATATTAAAATTAACCATAGTTAAAATATTAAAATTAACCATAGTTAAAATATTAAAATTAACCATAGTTAAAATATTAAAATTAACCATAGTTAAAATATTAAAATTAACCATAGTTAAAATATTAAAATTAACCATAGTTAAAATATTAAAATTAACCATAGTTAAAATATTAAAATTAACCATAGTTAAAATATTAAAATTAACCATAGTTAAAATATTAAAATTAACCATAGTTAAAATATTAAAATTAACCATAGTTAAAATATTAAAATTAACCATAGTTAAAATATTAAAATTAACCATAGTTAAAATATTAAAATTAACCATAGTTAAAATATTAAAATTAACCATAGTTAAAATATTAAAATTAACCATAGTTAAAATATTAAAATTAACCATAGTTAAAATATTAAAATTAACCATAGTTAAAATATTAAAATTAACCATAGTTAAAATATTAAAATTAACCATAGTTAAAATATTAAAATTAACCATAGTTAAAATATTAAAATTAACCATAGTTAAAATATTAAAATTAACCATAGTTAAAATATTAAAATAAACTGTAATTAAAATATTAACTATTATTAAAATATTAAAATTAACTATAATTAATCCAATTAAAATTGCCATCCCAATTATTACTACAAATAATTAATTAAGCACCCAAAATAGAATATACCAAACCATACAACTTCATTTCCAAAACCAATCTACCAAATTAATTTGAGAAACACTCGAGAGTCGAGAGAGAAAAATTTATTTTGCTGATTTAAGATGGGATCTTTGAGATAGATAAGCCTTCTCGGTGGCTACCTATTTAACGATGAGAAAATAATGTTCCTAGCTGATGAGAACGAATTGGGCGAATGAGAGAGAGAGAGAGGGAAGTAGTACGGGGATCGAAGATGCCAATCGAAACTCCATCAATCAGAGAACCCCGAAATTGCGACTGAATAAAATACACGCTTGTAGGTATATAGAAAAGAACTAAGGTGTCTAGAAACAAAAGCCTGGATCAATCTCTCTTTTCAGCACGTACAAAGTAAGGATTCCTAGTATCTTTCATAAAATATATCATAGAAATAAAAAGAAACCTAGCATTGTACGTGCTGAACATTTTCTGAAATCTATTTTAGTTCAAGAGCAGTTTGCAATACAGTCAAAGCTCAGGCGGATTAATACACCGATAGTAATCCTCATAAGGAATCGAAAAAACGTAAAACTAAAAACATCGAAGCTTTATTAATTTGCTAACAAGTGTTTTTAATTAATACCAAAGAGAGAAGAGACTATTTTTCATATGAATTTTACCAGGAACAGATTATTAGACTAATTGCCTTTTCTGTACTCCGATTCGTAGCCCAAGGAAATGTGTAACAAATTTTATGAATATATTAATGACGTTGCTGACGTGAGAGACAAAAAATCATATATTTGGTTGCCCTGGCTACCATTTGGTTTTTCCTAAGGAAATTAATATCTACCTCCTTTTTTCTAACCCCTTCCCATAGATGGTGGTCGTGAACTATGACCCTCACTCACAAAAGCCAGAGAAATATATTTTTTATTTATTTATATTTATGAATTCCTGATATTGCTAATTTCAAACAAAAACGTGATTTTTTTTATTTTTCTACGAAATTTACTATGAATTCTCAGCTTGGATCTATAAAATTTTATTTATTTCTCGTGGCCAGCAACCAATAATCGAGGAAAATGGTGCATGCAGAGAAAATGGTCTGAAAACCGAACGGAATCTAGAGAATTTGGAAACTTTCACACTAGAATTTTTCTCCACCCTTACTGTACCGTATTCGATATAAAGGTGCCTTTATAAGAGGGCGTGATTTAGAAAACTTAATATAGGTCAATAAGATTCTAAAGGCGGCGAAACATTTATGGTAAAATAAAGTAACCTTTAACCTTTGATGCAGAAAAAAGGTATGGATGAAAAGGTACGCCCATTTTTCTCTGTTAATATGTGATTGAAAGGCGATTTCTATGTTAATTTCATATTTAAATATTTTTGATTTTCCCAAAGAAATAAATAAAATTAGATTTCAATGTTAAATTTATATTAAGAGATTTAAAATGTTATGATGATTTTACATTTAAAGATTTCAAAGTTTTATGATAATTAACCCTTCTGATATTTTTCAAAGATATTTCATAAATATTTGGGAAAATTTAAAATTTCAATAAAATTTCTTATTCGGAATTTAAATTTAAATAAAATTTCATATTCGGAATTTAAATTTAAATAAAATTTCATATTCGGAATTTAAATTTAAATAAAATTTCATATTCGGAATTTAAATTTAAATAAAATTTCATATTCGGAATTTAAATTTAAATAAAATTTCATATTCGGAATTTAAATTTAAATAAAATTTCATATTCGGAATTTAAATTTAAATAAAATTTCATATTCGGAATTTAAATTTAAATAAAATTTCATATTCGGAATTTAAATTTAAATAAAATTTCATATTCGGAATTTAAATTTAAATAAAATTTCATATTCGGAATTTAAATTTAAATAAAATTTCATATTCGGAATTTAAATTTCAATAAAATTTCATATTCGGAATTTAAATTTCAATAAAATTTCATATTCGGAATTTAAATTTCAATAAAATTTCATATTCGGAATTTAAATTTCAATAATATTTTATATTCGGAATTTAATTTCAATGTTATTTCATATTCGGAAAATTAAATTTCAATGTTATTTCATATTCGGAAATTAAATTTCAATGTTGTTTCATATTCGTAAATACTTTATAATTTCATTGTTATAATTTTCTATAAATTAATTTTACGATGTTTCTTATTGTTAGCAAATTAAATTGTGAAAGCCCCTTTGAGTTGGGAGTGTAGATGGAAAACGTAACGAAAGGGGTACGAAAGAATGAAAAAATAAAATAAAAAATAAAAAAGAAGGAGTAGAGAATGAAAATTTCCGATCACTTTTATCCATTGTGAAAAAGTGAAAAAAGTGCCCTGGCCCAAACACCAAGGCGAAGAAAAAAAAAGTCATTTTTCGACCGAGTTTTCCTTCTCAAATCATTTATCACTCGAGGTCAAACTATATCGAAAAGGAGGACGATGTAGAAATTTTCAAAAACCAACTGACGTCAATTGACACTGAAGACAAAAGTTACGGTAGTCGAATAAGTTAAAGTTTCGTCACGTGGTTTTGGACTGAGTTAGATATCAGACATTCAATTTAAAGTCTAAAAGGTTAAGTTTTATATCAACCGTAGTCATTCCGTTCCCCCTAAAGATTTCTGTAATATTTATAATATAAATGGTAAATATTTCTATAATAATACGAGTATATTTAAACCAATTAACCGGTTGTACTAATTTGTCCCTCAAAGGAAAACTCTCCTATGGAATTGTGGTCGATGGTGAAAAAATTCTCACGACACATATTGTTATGGGATGAGGGTTTATAACACACTTATATTTAATTATTGTACTTATGGTGATAATAATTGCAATAATAAATATTTCCCTTTAGTATAATAATACAGAATTACGTAATCAAATAAGTATTTGAAACTACTATGACTTTATGTAGAATATTCAAACCTTATAAATGTTTCGTAATTAGCGCCTTGGCGCTCTGAGAGAAGCGGACATGATCTAAGGTGGCAATCCAATGTGTGTAAGTATAGGCCATACGGGTGACAGTCTCGCTTTAAGCCGTTTCCGTGAAGGAAGGCTTACAAAACTGAACTTAATCGGCTTAATTAAGAATATACCTAGTCGTATTGATTTGAAATACCTCTCGATAAAGAGCGTAGCTATAGAACGTGTAGGAGTAGGTATAGTGTATAAAAGCAGCGAATTTGAAACGGAAGCCGATAACGCGGGCGTGACTAGCTAATTAAGATTCTCTTCAACGTACCGATAATCTAAAGGCCAACCAGCCTTTCCACGCTAATAAGAGACCAATATACGAATCGAATAATTAGGTAAAGTCACGCGGCGAGAGCACAATTTCAATCAAATAAACCTGTCTCCACACGACACGGAATCATGAACGCAATTATCGTATAAGATAAGTTTCGAACGTCACGAAACTCAATCTTATTGAGCTGTTTCTATCTCTCATATCGGTGTCGTGTGAGGTTATTCAGATTATTAAAAATTGAGTGGCTGATCACTCCACATAATCCAGTGTAGTTTTGACTGTACTTAAGTGATTATGGAACTGTGTAAAATTCCATGACTTTATATAAGGCTCATTTTTGGACTTTCGCTCAATCGAGTGGCGAAACAACATTTTATGATCTTCAAATCATATACGGGATGTCTACTTTATAATATTGCAATCGGTTTATGTCTAGGTGGTTGCAAAGAAAAGTTATGGCTTTTTACATTTTTTAAATAGGGCTCATTTTTGGACTTTTGCTCGATTTTTATCGAGTGGCTAAACAACTTTTATGAGTGGCGAAGCAATATTTTATGATCTTAAAATAATATACGGGATGTCTACTTTATAATAGTGCAATCGGTTTATGTCTAGGTGGTTGCAAAGAAAAGTTATGGCTTTTTGCATTTTTAAAATAGGGCTCATTTTTGGACTTTTGCTCGATTTTTATCGAGTGGCGAAACAACTTTTATGAGTGGCGAAGCAATATTTTATGATCTTAAAATAATATACGGGATGTCTACTTTATAATCGTGCAATCGGTTTATGCCTAGGTGGTTGCAAAGAAAAGTTATGGCTTTTTGCATTTTTAAAATAGGGCTCATTTTTGGACTTTTGCTAGATTTTTATCGAGTGGCTAAACAACTTTTATGAGTGGCGAAGCAATATTTTATGATCTTAAAATAATATACGGGATGTCTACTTTATAATCGTGCAATCGGTTTATGTCTAGGTGGTTGCAAAGAAAAGTTATGGCTTTTTGCATTTTTAAAATAGGGCTCATTTTTGGACTTTTGCTCGATTTTTATCGAGTGGCGAAACAACATTTATGAGTGGCGAAACAATATTTTATGATCTTCAAATAATATACGGAATGTCTACTTTCTAATGGCGAATAATAACGTCAAGATCAACTAGCAAAAACAACGCTAAACTAAACATCAGTACCGGAAGTTGATGTATCTGATCAGAACCTATTTCGACCATGTTTCAACACTGCCAACGACCAAGGTTCTTAAAACTATAATAGGTATAATAGGTTTCCATTCAGTATTTTCTTATAGATCATGAACGAAGAATAAATTTAGTGGGGTAAAAATATCTTATATGATTGACGTCAGCACCATTTTTCTCCTGCCGCTAAATTTCTTTTATTTCATCCAGCGATCGAGACCTCTTGCTCAAAGACAACATTCACCAATAAAAAACAGCTAAAGACTAGTTTTATCGGTGCTACAAATTCAAGGTTAAATTGCCTATAGTTCAATTTAAAGGGATAATGAAGTTAGATAAGATAATCTCTTAACTCCTATCAAAAGAGGGAAGTAGTATAGAATGTGAAATACGATAAGAATATTGCAGAGAGCTTATATCCATGATTGGCAGTGTAAATTCACCGGCATACATAGCGGTTAAGCAAGGCCTATAAGCTTTAGACGAAAAAAAGCTATGATGCCTTAGTTAAAGTTGTTTCTAATAGTCCTGGTCGATTTCCAAAACCGGAAGTCTAGAGAACCTCGCGAAAATTTTGGCGGGGAAAACTTTTTGTCACGTGATCGCCCGCCATCTTTTTGTAGTGTGAAAATAGCTACAGACTAACCAACGCCTACTATACTTTATCATATAGGAAGCGTTGGACTAACAACTTGAATTTGGTTTGTGGGAAATAAAATTAGAAATAGTCTGGCAGCCTGTTACTACAAAAAGATGGCTATGAGACAAGGGCCCATTTCCGGCAAATCGACCAGGACTATAGCTGGATAGATATGTCTCTAATCATTGGCTATTTTATTTGCATCTTGTGCAAAATACACTGTCGATCCTAGACTACCCTGTTTATCTCCTCCAAGATTCAAAAGCATAAAATTATGAAATTCATTTATAACATTGTAAATGCATGCGTAGGAGCGAAAATACATCGTCCGCATTCATTTTACTGTCTCTTTAGGATCTAAAACACAACTATAGATGTTGAACAACGGAAAAGACGACCTCATCCCACTCTTACGCGAAAGTATAATAGGAATCGGTCAAAGATTTCATCGTGAATAAAGTTAGATTCCCTCTACATCAATAAGAACTCAAATGAGAGAGTTGAAAGGTGGACCTATCTTCGTATCAACGCCGCAATGTCTGATTGATTCTGATTTTAGCTGCACGTACTATTTATACGACAAATTTTAGATAAAAGAAGACAAAGAGAAAAAGAAGGAGATATAAAAATAAAAAATAAGTTTATCCGAAAGGCAAAAATTCCCTTAGCTTTTCAAACTCTAGTTTTTGGGAAAGCGTAGCTTGAGGGGTTAAAAAGTCATATATATATATATAGATAGGCGTAGATATATCGACCATCGAATCAAAGGGCTGGTGACGGGAACGGTGAAAGAGTTGAAAAACTTTAAAACGATTGGAAAGAAAAGGTAAATCCACTTTTGCCAATGTTTGCCATTAGAGGACGCTTATAAACGCCAGATTTCATCTTTATCTTTTAAGATAGGTCACAGGTGCCCAATGTTAGTAGTTTTAGATTTCACTCGGGCATCCTTCCGGTGTAATAAAACTCCCATGAACCCAACAAGGTTATTCAAGCAAGAAGGATCAGACAAGGAGAGGAAAAGTGGGGCTGCGTTGAGTTAGAGAGAGAAGAGCCAACCTCCCACTCGGGTGGAAAGGGGGATAGGAAATTCTCGAGGTAAACTGTTGTCACGTGGTCACTAGCGTCGTCAGCTACTACGCGTCTCATAAAGGATCCGTTTTACCCACGTGACAACATTTTACCACGAAACATCTCTACCCCCGTTCTCCCAGAGTGGGAGTTTAGGCCGACGCAGTAGGAACTGCGCCGTCCCCACTTTTCCTCTCCTTGTCTGATCCTTCTTGATTCAAGATAAAGAAAACCAGATATTTTATTTGAACACTATGTAATTTGAATCTCTATTATTAAAGGCTATAAGTGTGAATAAAGCTATCTTGTCTTTTGATCCGGACCCACCAAATGATATATTATGCAAAAGAGCGACTTCGTCCATTTATAAGCTATAGAAGTGGAGAACAAAGGGTATATAGGAGATATACTTAAAGTTATAAGACATATAATTTTCATTCCTGAGGCAAATCTTTTCGCGGCTTTGGAAAAGGTTCTATAGATTCTTATAGGAAAACTATTTTTATATAGAAATTGTTTCTTTCTCGGGTTGTATCTCGAAATATAGGAACCAAATAGAAGAAATATGATGAAAATAGAAGATATACTTTCAGAATATAGAAACGTGAGATGGTTTCGAGATGAAGTCGTCGCCAGGCGAATTCGCGCTGGGAAAAATTGGCATTCGTTAGAGCGAAACCAAAAGATGGAAATCTGATATCAAGCGAGAAGAGATCTTCACCGCGATTATCAAAACCCAAAACCTAGACCACCTTTGTCCTTGGTCATTATTATCTTTTCAGTTGAATCAAAGAAAATATATCTAAGAACTGGAAACTCTCTCGGCTCCCCTATCTTTCTGTGTAGGACGAAAAGAGACGCATAAGCTAAGGATTTGGCTTCTGACTTATCCGGTGTCTTGCGTATGATTGGTGATTTCAAAGGAAACAAACTAATATTATTGGTTCTAAATATTCGTCTCTTAGGTTTTGTAAAAGCTCTATTAGGTTCAAAGTTAGCGGTTGTGATTAAATCTTTCTAGCAATCACTATTTTGTATAAGAACTAAAACGTAATTCCATAAAAATGGTTAGAATTTAATTTTTAAACGTCTTAAATCAAAAGATTTTGATTGAAAACGTGCCTTTAGATATATTTTCAATGCCTTAATTATTAATTCATGAACTGACTTTTGGGTTAAGTGGAAATAAATAAATTTCTCCGTGTCCCTCTCTCTCTATCATTTTTAATTTAATAGACGGATTAAATGGTTTGGAGTCGATACGAGATCACCGAAAGAGAAGGAGAGAGATTGGAATCTAAAGCCGATTAAAACACATTCCCGAGAAGTTTTAGAAACCGAAAACCTTTAAGGAGTTTAACTTCAAGAGAGAGAAATGCCTAAGATATATTAAAAGATAAAAGTAAAGATATTATCAGAAGAAAACAATATAAGTGAGACACTGTTTTGTAATGAGGGTTTAATTTAAATTTATTATAGGTCATAGCAGAAGCCGATGAAACCCTCCTTTGAAGTCTACTACTGTAATGTTCCATATAGCGCTCCTCTCTGTATGGGTAAAATTTCCAATTTTACGAGATCAGAGGGGTCCTACTTCATCCCCCTTGTCTACGGAAAATTGGAAATTCTCTCTCTCCACAAACGACGACGTTTTTTTGACGAACTCCAAGGCTGCTAAAGATATTCGCTCGACGAACTCCCGCTCCGAAAATATCTACCGTTAGGAGGCGTACGAATCGCGCTTTTTGAAACTATCCCATACAGAGAGGGGTAGACAAGACCCGGGAGTAATAGACTTCAAAGGAGGGTTTCATCGGCTTCTGGTCATAGGTTAAGAAATAGATGGTTTTTGCGAAGGGTCGGACACTTGCAAAAAATTCCCTACACTTCGGACGAAATCCAAAATCTCTGAACTTCCTTTATATACGGGAAATTAACATTTAAATCTTAAAATCTCTCCCAAAAACAGCTTTAAAATTTAAAAATCTCTTCAAAATTCCGTACAAAATAATGGCAAGTGTCCGACCCATCGTTTTTCCTGATTAACATAGGCTATGAGATTCTAAAATTACATCCTATATGACTTTTTCAGTAATTATGACAAGTTTTCATTGTACTAGTTAAAAGAAACTGAAATGGCGAGCATTAAAAAGTGTGATAGTATAGTGTCATACTCGTTAAATTACACGTTTTTGAAAAAGACAATAGGCTTCAATTGTTCATAGAACGACCCCATACCGACAAGATCAAAAAGGAAAGGCTATAAAAATTCTAAATAACCTTTGACATTACTGTTACGTGTAAAGGATGGATCTAGTATTGAAAAAAAACTAAAACCTCGGGGCGGGAAATTCAGACCTTTTTTTTAGACGAATAACTCTAGGTTTTAAGATTCATTCACACGGCATATTTTGTTATTAGTTTTCTAGCTACGTTTGTGTTTTGGGTTTTAGAAATTTTCCAGAGCTTCGATCAGAGTGAATTGTTTTCCAATATTTAAATAATATCAGAAGCCGATGAAACCCTCCTTTGAAGTCTACTACTCTAATGTTCGATATAGCGCGCCTCTCTGTATGGGTAAAATTCCCAATTTTACGAGATTGGAGGGGTCCTACTTCATACCCCCTGTCTACGCAAAATTGGAAATTCTCTCTCTCCACAAACGATGACGTTTTTTTTTTTGACGAACTCCGAGGCTGCTAGAGATATTCGCTCGACGAACTCCCGTTCCGAAAATATCTACCGTTAGGAGGTGTACGAATCGCTCTTTTTGAAACTAACCCATACAGAGAGGGGTAGACAAGACCCGGGAGTAATAGACTATAAAGGAGGGTTTCATCGGCTTCTGATAATATATAAATATTTTGTGGATCTCTTAAAATCCTGCCAATAGTTTAAGTTCCCATAGTATCTCACAGACAAAATGATTTACGCATGAACCAGCCTTTAACACGCACGAGGAAAGAAAAGCCGGAACTTGGTGGAAAAAAAAGGTCTTATCTGAAGGGGAGGAGGACTCTTAGCCAATGGAAGCCTGCACCAAATATATCGGCAGACATTATAACCACTCAACGAGGTACTGGCGGCAAAACCGTATTTTTCCTCAAAAAGTCCCAGCTAAAATCAAAATGGGTACGAATTTTCAGCGGGTACAAAGCTAGATGTACCAAGATATATCTGATACGATTGCTATAAAGATACACTAGGGAGTAGAGCTTCGTGTAAGTGCTGAAAATTCAAATTGATTCGATATAACATATGAGACAAACTTCGTTCGCAGATAAGCCAAAAAGAGATGTCTCAAAATAAAAAAATAAAAATAGAACTAGTATAAATTTATTCCACCTTTACTTGGCAGCGCACACGAATTCCGATTCCCTTTATATCATGAGTAAACAAATCAGAGATAAAGAGTTCTGTAAGTTCGCTCGTGGTGACAAATTAAGGTGAAATATATTTACAACTCAAAAAGTTTCTTCTGATAGAGGAATCAAACGTTTAACTACAGATTAAACGTTAAAGACAGGACGGGAAAAAGTCTAAATAAACGTTATTTAAATATATCTGAATCTTCAAGGCATGCAATTTTTAATCTCTAAGAATCCAATTTACGGAGAAATGGGATTAGTTTTAACTTATTAACGCCAACAAATTCAAAATTGTATGCCTCTGGATTGGAAAAATCGTTAAAAAACGATTCAAAATATATTTACATACATAATTAATAATCCCTGCCACCCCGAGACGAAAAGATTACAGTGGATTTGAACCACTTGGGTTCCTGGATTTTGGCGAGTGTCCGACCCCTCGAGCTTATTAACGCGGCTTTAGAAATATTTATTATCTTTAACATTAAATTTAAATGTTTCCTAAAATTCATCCCAAAAAAATTACATATTATCTTCTAGGGCAACATCTACATCTTAGAGGAGATATATTAACAAAATTGCTTTTGGTGTCCATAAGCCTTTTTGGTAGATTAACAACCTACACGAATTTTTCCTTTGAAATAGCGTGTTCCTATCACATTTCGAGTTCAGATTCCATGGAACGAGAGTAAACCGCAGCTGTACTAATCATATCACGAAATTTTTATTCATTCTTTTTCCAGCGAGGTTCAAGAAAACATTGCCGGATCGGGTTGACGCATTAAAAATGGATATGAGAAGTCTGGGAATCTAAAGAATTCCAAGATTTTGAACTCGGACGCGCATACTACAATTTAATCCTTATAATAATAGGAAACAATTTTGATTATTATGAACAGAACTCATTTTGACCGCCCTTACATCTAATTAGGATTAATTAAATCATTTAGTTTGATGCCCAACGTCTTAGGCGTCAAACTCAGGCCTATTCTTTTAATGGTAACACATTAAAAGCACTGTTGAAGGCCGAATTAATATGATTGGTCCGAATTTATATTTTATAGAAATTTGAACAAACTTTAGATATTAATTTAAACACCAAAACGTGTCTGAAAATTCAGAAAAATTTTCGAATACGTTTTTTGACATGTTGATTATGAAAATTAATTCAAAGCTGTTCCATTTTTAACTCCAATTTTCCCTAATATTCAAATAATGTGGTTAAAATTGGACCCTGAAATTGTGTAGCACCTAATTAAATCTCCAAATTACAACGTTCGTACAAGATATTTACAGATTTCCCAGATTACTTTTGATTAATTTCCCCGAGTTAATCTTTACACTAAAGTACAAACTCTATTTTAATATCACCATAGATCTTCTTGACAATTATAATAAGCTTATAATTCCAACGATTACGAATAATCAGATGACTACAGTAAATTAATTCCTAACACTTTTCAAAAAAAAAAAAAAAAATGAAGAAGATTACTAAAACTACTTTGAGCGCTAAGAGTCGTAAGCTGATAATGAATATCTCGAGTCTTTTAAAGAGGGACCCAAAATAGAACTTCAAATTCGGTTTTCTTTTTCGTTTACATAATTAGTACCATTTGGAAAATACATCGCGGAAGTATAGCTACACGTTCCCTACAATCTAATCAAACATTTATGGACATGGAATGGAATCTATTAGGTTCGCGCCCGTTGTAATCTCAGACTAGTTCTAGATTCTACAAAGAGAATTGAAACTGTTTAGCATATGCAAATTTTAGATCAATAAAAGACAGAAACGTCTATTTGAACATTCACTCCAGAGAGATATCTGAAAGTTCTAAATTTTAAATGATCTACATATACTCTTACAGCTTTTAAATTATCGTCAAAAAATTCTGACGCAAACAAAACGGTAAAGCTATTTATGACTTGTCATAATTTAAATATGTGGGTATTTTGACTTTGGGGAAATGCTACCGTATTTTTTAAAATAATTTAAGTAACACTAATGATTTGTACCTTATTTACGATATTACAGTTTAAGTCCAATTTTGTAAAATAATAATAATAAAAGCTATTTCAAATAAAAACATATTATATAAATAGTATTGGGTCATACTGAGCTGGTGGTATTTGAACCAAAAAGATCTTTTCACCTGGTTATTTTGAAACCTCTATAGCAGGCACGCAAAAAAGCCGAAAATATTGAAAAATTGGTTGTGTGTATCTTTACAAGCTATCTCTATAATGTTTTTATTTAAAGGGAAGGTGTAGAGGAAAATTAAGTGATTTTTTTTAAATGATTCTGCTACTAAAAATAAGATTGTATAGTAAAACATTGCACTAAATAATCTAAAACCTTCATATTGACATTCAATTAAAATTAGAACCTCTGACAGATCGAAAGACGCCTATCTTTTGGTTTAATAAAATCCCCGCGACACGTGCTGCGACATGCACTCTTTAAATCGCGCTTAATCTTGTTCTTGATTATAATCAAGCGCATAATCGTGCGTACCAAAGCGCGTGTCGCGCATATTTGATGAAGACAAAGGTGGGAATCTTTTGATTAATTGGAAATTCTTTTAATTGAATGCCTAAATCTGAATATTTTTGCACTATTCAACACACTTTCCAAATGTTTTAATACGCGAACAAGTATTATTTTTAATAATTTAGATACGATAAAAACCACTTCATTTCAAAGGAAAAGACACATTAAAATTCACTTTTCTAATTACTAAAATATTTTGGAGCAGTGAAAACCCTACCACCCTTGCTAGTATTATTATTTTACTACTCCTATTCGAGCCAAACTCCCAAATCAGACCATAAAAACAAAATTATGAATTTTCAGCCCAAATCTATTTTATGATTTATTCTCAAATTGTAACCGGAAATAGTATTATTTCTTCTTGGCATCAAGCACGAGGAGTGAGCCAATGTATTCAATATTAAAGCCCACCCCATGGTTTGAAGAAAATTACGTCAAGAGTGGAAAATTGTGAACGTGGGAATTTCTAAGACGTATCGATCAAGTGAACTTTAAAAATTAATAACAATCTTATTTTTTGGCCGATTTTGATGTAATAGGGGTCATTTTGAAGATCTAATTTAACGCTAATTGAATCTTTTGTTAACGAAAAACGTCATTTTAAACTGAACCTGTACTTTAAGGAATCCTATCATTTGACGCGCTGGCAAATCAAGGTGAAATCGACTAAATATTTATCAATAATTCTCAAGAAGCAATAAAATTCCATTAAATATCCAAAGCCTTTACTAATCTTCACAAATCACCGCGAAACATTATCGTAACACTAATTAATACCTTTAAATATATATTCTTCATTTATAGTGATTAAAACAAATTCCATCACAATTAATTCTTAATAATTGGTCGAATAAATAAAGCTAAAACGCTGAGTTTAAGATTACGAAGGAAAGGTTTAAAGATCGTAATGAATCTTGATTAGAGAAAGCCGACCTAAACGATGCAGAGGCTTAATAGATACCATCACTCATAACAGAACCGCGTTACTTGCCACGTAATCCCACGTCTTAAAATTATTAACGCATTATGCGCGTAATAGTCGATTAGAAGTCTAATGAGAAAACTCACCTTCAAGCCGACAAAGAGCTCTATAGAGAAGCTCTTCGAATTCTTCAAAAATTTAATCGAGGGGTAAAATATTAGAGATACCGGTACGGTATTCTAAAACAACTGGTAAAAAGGTAGTTGATAGTAGAGTACGCTAGAAGTAGTAGTACAGAACTCGGCACAAATTACGATAATACGTCAATGACTTAATATTAAAAGTGGAAAAAATATTCCGCGGATATGGATATTGTCAAGAAATAACCGCACTGCATGGATATCAATCGCTTAAAAACAAAATCGGTACATTTTCGGGGATAATTTTGAATAAAAAAAAGGAAAAGATTCAAATTGGCGCACTGTTTTCGAGATGGTCAATCACTCCCGATTAAACGATTCCTCGAACTACTCGAAATAAGAAATAGGTAGACACCGAAAAGAGGCTACGATTCGGAGAGCGAAAAAGAGATGGTCGAAGTTATTTTTAGACCACAACGGGTTGAAAGGTTTATCGGGTTAAAAAAAAATTGTCTCGGATAGACCCCCGTAAAAAAGGGCCGTGCAAGGCGCGGCGCAAACTCCGTTCCGGGGATAAGGTTTTAGAATATTCTTCCCAGGGCCCTTTTTGGCGGAAGAGAGAGAGAGATAGATAGAATTTCCTCTCTATGAAAAGGCCCAAAACCCCGAACAACGACCCGGCAACCGTTAGCCTACGCGAGACAGTGCGGACCTCGACGGCCAGGCTCCTGAAACTAGCGGGGAAGCCGACTTAAAGCCGAGATCGAAAAATAATACAAAATATTCCGAACCAGGCACAAAGAGAGAGAGAGAGATTCCCGGACCCCGTTTCTCCCCTACTACAGTTCTAAACTACGCCGCACGAGGGCGAAAAGATCGATAAATTACCAGAAAAGTTACGTCACGTGACTACTATAAGGAGAAACTCAGAGAGATACCGCTAGAGGGTGTACTGTAGCGTCCAAACTCCATCCCCCGTTCGCGAAAGCTTAGCCGCATAGCATCATGGAAGATGCTGGGAGATTGGGATGGATAAAGAAGGAGCGAGCCCGTTCTTAAAGGGAAGATGAAGAACATTTTTTTAAATAAAAAAATTGAGAAATTTATGAGAATCGCCAACGATAAGCAAACTTTAACACGAGGATTGTAACGAAGTTTATCTAAGCTAGTAGATAAGGCAACTTCAAGTAATATTTCTCAACATATTTAATAAAATAATATTAAATAAGAGCTGTATAAAATATAATAGATATTGTCATAATCTATTGCTGGCTAGGCAATCTTGAAAGTTTTTAAAAACTTACTCATCTTGTAAAAATAATGTATCTCGTGAGAAAACGCAACAAAAATCAAAACGAAGCACGTCCTTCTGAAGGAGCTCATTTATAGTTTTGTTTATATTACGAAAACTGACCTTTTAACCTTTCGCAAAAGGCTTATTCTAATGGCGATTTGCAAAAAATAAAAAATTAAATTCATTCTCTCTTTAATCCGAGAAAAAGGGAAGTGAGAGACTCTGGCGTTGGAAATCTTTTCTTATTGCGCTTTTAATTATTTCGTCCGGCCAAAAAATAAAATAAAAAGAAGTAACTAATAAGAGGGTTTGCCGTTAATTACTAATTAGGGAGAAATAAGAGTTTTTGGCGATCAGCCACGAGAGTAATATAGCTTAAAATTAAGTTTGATACGTCTTGGTGTTAAAGCCTCTTTACAATTCAAAGCTACTTTACGTGTGTACAAAAAAATACTTATTTAAATTTAACCCTAAAATAATGTCAGCAACAAATTTTATCGATTTTAAAAGTTTCTAGAAATTATTTCTTATTTTATGTATTCCCCTCTGATACTCGAGATTCACATTATAAATATTTATCCACTTACAATTTTAAAAGAGATCTTAAATAACAATAAAGAAATACGTTTTACAAATGGAATTTGGAACCTTTCCAAGTTGTAATACTGTAAGGGCTCACGTTATGTCTAATTAACAAAAGTATCAGCGCAGCTTAGGAGATTTGAGAGCCCAACCAGCTATTTTGAAATGTTCTATACACGTATTTGAATACTGCACATGACTGAATTTAGATTACAATCAAACTAACACGCGTCACGACACGACACGTGTGTCGTAAAATAAACGTATTAGATATAGTCTATCGCGTGCTCTTATAATCACCTCATATAATCACGACAAAAAGGGTAGCGGCCGCGGCGTTGGGTATTAATCCTATACTAATATGACAGAACCAAGCGGAGAATTCAACAAGATATTAAGCTACAACCTTCCCCTCTCCTAGAAGCAAAAACGTACAGAGACCGCGTCCAATATTTATTAGCGTTGAAATATATGACTGCTTATTAGTATATAAAATGAGCAACTAGTTCGAACGTTCGAAATCGCGTGCGCTCGTATTTAAATTTATTACGATTGATGTCCAGCCCTTTTCAGAGCAAAACAAATGTCAAGAAAATGAATGGTATTATAAAGTTCCGCGTTATTAAGTATGCAAACAGATTATTCAAAATCCATTACGTTAAAAACCATTAATACGTTTCCCTGACCATTAATAAGTTTCACTGACATTTACTAAGTTTCCATGGCATTTACTAAGTTTCCATGGCATTTACTAAGTTTCCATAGGAATTACTAAGATTCCATGGCAATTGCTAAGTTTCCATGGCAATTACTAAGTTTCCATGGCAATTACTAAGTTTCCATGGCAATTACTAAGTTTCCATGGCAATTACTAAGTTTCCATGGCAATTACTGAGTTTCCCTGACATTTACTAAGTTTCCATGGCATTTACTTAGTTTCCATGGCATTTACTAAGTTTCCATGGCATTTACTAAGTTTCCACGGTATTTACTAAGTTTCCACGGCAATTACTAAGTTTCCACGGCAATTACTAAGTTTCCACGGCAATTACTAAGTTTCCATGGCAATTACTAAGTTTCCATGGCAATTACTAAGTTTCCATGGCAATTACTAAGTTTCCATGGCAATTACTAAGTTTCCATGGCAATTACTAAGTTTCCATGGCAATTACTAAGTTTCCATGGCAATTACTAAGTTTCCATGGCAATTACTAAGTTTCCATGTCATTTACTAAGTTTCCATTGCATTTACTAAGTTTCCATGACATTTACTAAGTTTCCATGACATTTACTAAGTTTCCCTGACCATTTATAATTAATTTATGCAACCAATTATAATTAATTTCCCAAACCATTTAAAATGGTACGATTTAAATATAGTTTCCCAAACCATTTAAGTATAGTTTCCTAAACCATCGAAAATTTAATTTTCTCGGCCGATAATAATTATATATATTTAAGAATATTGTAGACCCATGGTTTCGTAACGGTAGTATTCAATAAAAAAAACCCAAGACCCTTAATTTCAAATTTTTAAGGGTTATAATTATACTATCCAACATTTTATAAGTTTCCCTGACTAATTAACTAAATCTGATAAAAAATCCCTACTAATAAGATCAAAATACTGTAGTTAAATTCCGACAAAACACAAATTATTGTCAGCTGATATTTTTGATCCATTTAGAACTATCTAATTGGTCAAATTTTATACAATTTTCCGCCTTAAACAGTATTAAAGGTCAACTAGGTTGCGTACAAACCTAGCTTAAAGTTATTACGTCATACCAATTCAAAATAATAAAATTAAATGTTTTCCTACCGTGTTTCCATTCTTTTCGGTTCGCTTTTGGGTCGTCTCTTGTAAAATCCAAATCGTGTAAATTGCGGTGTTTCATTTTGTTCACTAGGCGACGTTAGAAAAACGCTAGAAGAGCTGCTCGAAACGCTATCCAATCGCGACATGACACTGTCCCTTTAAAAATAAAATTATGAAAATTATTATAAATTTATAAAATAATTGCGAATTATTTATGCTAAAACGTGGCTTACAAAACGTATAGGGCCTCGAGTAACGTTAATATTTAGGCCTATAATTTACCAATAGCTTCATAATCTAAGTTTATAGCTCTTATTGCGAGTATATGCGCGTAGCATAAAACCAACGCCTTGATGCAAAGTACACTGATAACAGGAAAAAAAATTATCTGCATTTGTGGTACAGGTATTTTTCTTGAGTATTTTTACAGTAAATTTAAGATTGAGTTTCCAACACGTACGAAGATATATATTAATTCAATGTTAGTTGGCAAAATAATATTAAGTAGAGGCGGATTGATACACAATATTAAATTGTATAGGGGAGAAAGTAATGATTGCCAACACTTTTAGAATTTATGCTTGAAAACAATCTTGGAAATAAAATTTAAAGAGATAATGCAGCCCGATAACAAAATTATTTCTACCGCTTCCTTATCCTTAAAACTGATCTAATTCATTAGTAAGAAATTACGAATTATTAAGCTAGAAATCAATTTTTTAACTTACTCTAAAAGTAGGCTTAACAAAGATTATATCATCGTTAACGAGTTTCTGGCCAATCACAAGAGAAGGGTACTTTTTCCGACAGTAAACGTTTCAAATTAGACTTAAGAGGGGCCAACTTTCGTCCATTGAAAGGAGACTCTTTGATAATAGATTCTGGTTAAGCCTATTTTCAACGTAAGTTAAAAAAATGGTAGCGATGGAAAATTTCTTGTCGAGATGCATTCTCCCTTTAAACCAATGAAAATCGGCTTTTCAGCGAGAAATGTAATTGCTTCAAAGGTTGGATACTAATAAGGGTTTCATTTTAAAGCGCTGAAAACTGTTTCTGACTATATATGAACCGCAAAAACAAAATCTACTTGAGTTAGACTTGAGATTATATATACGATTGCTTTACTTTGATATAAGGCATAAGGGAATCATACTTTAACGCCTGCTGCTAAACTAAAGTGAAAAAGAGTGTATAGAGGTTTATAGTTATGTAAAAAAAGGTTTATGTCAAGTTAACTACGCGGAACCGCGATGGTGAGAAATATCTTTTTTTTTCAACGTCGGGTTTCGGTGCATGATTCAAAATCAACCACAGATAAAATGATATAAAAACAAATCGCTAACACAGTGATGGATGATAAAAATAAAATAAAATAGGTTAGTATTGATCATCAAAAACTTGTTGAAAATATTGGGAAAACACGGAACAATGGATTAATCATAATACAATCATGATATATTCGGTTTAATCAAGGAGGATCAGAGAAGGAGAGGAAATGTGGGGACGGCGCGGTTCCTACTGCGTCGGCCTAAACTCCCACTCTGGGAGAACGGGGGTAGAGACGTTTCGTGGTAAAATGTTGTCGCGTGGGTAAAACGAATCCTTTATGAGACGCGCTAGCTAGCGACCACGTGACAACAGTTTACCTCGAGAATTTCCTATCCCCCCTTTCCACCCGAGTGGGAGGTTGGCTCTTCTCTCTCTAACTCAACGCAGCCCCACATTTCCTCTCCTTCTCTGATCCTCCTTGGTTTAATCGTGATCTAATTTGTTTATACCCATGATATATATCGTCTAACTGTGATTAATTTGTTTAATTAATAATTTAATCAAATTTTAATTAATGATACTAGCACTTCATGATTTAAACATAAAAAATTTTCATATTTGCGTTCATACTAGGCCTTGGAATCGATTTAAACCGTTTCAAAACGTTTCGCTAGAGTTGTTTGAACGGGAAACCGTCTTTTCTCGAATCGATTTGATTCGATTTCACGAAACTGCTTCGGGAACCAGTTTCATACCGATTCGGTTTCAACAACTGATAGATGAAGGTACAATAAATCGATTTATAAAGATAATGCGTGAACACATGACGCTTAAAACGATTCCTGGCGATTTGAATACTGGTTTGATTTTACTTTTTCAAATCGATTAATAAATGCTAGTGAGATCGTAGCTTATATGTTTAACATTTACGTTTCTGAGGTTAAGTCTACTTATTGGTTTGAAATATTTAATAGAAGATTAGGCTTATTTAAATATGGAATCGACTGAAAAGCACTTGTTGCCAAGTTGCATTCTCCCTTTACTTAATCAATGTTGAACGCATCTAATTATTGGAGTAATCTTCACATCGGTTAGATGTCGAAGTTTCATTTATTAAGTTCAAAAATAAAAACTGATAATTTGTAATAAACTAGAGAATTTACTAGACAGAATGGGACAAGTCTCTCAATTAGTAAGTTATTTTTAGGGGGGGGGGGCTTCTAACCGTTCAGTCGTAATATCATCTAAGAAATGGGGTGGGGTGGGATGACGTAGGGGGTGTTTTCACCCTTGGTCAGGTTCTAGCCATAATTCTAAGGGGGTATAATGGTATGGAAGCTGGTGCGCGCCATGGGTCCAATCGAATTGTTCAACCATCCGCCAAATTGCGCACTTGGGCAAACCGTAGCCCGAGACTTCAAATCCAAGAAAAAGAAGATCAAAACGAGAGAGAGAGAGAGAGGAAATTTACTTTTTTACAATTTTTTCCTTTGTAAAGGAAGAGTCTCGTGAAAAAATATTTTAGTATTTTGTGCGCATGCTCGCGTTCGATCTACACACAAAAATTTTGGTAAGGGTGAAATTTATTTATTTCTGATAATGGCTGCTAAAATGGTGTATTAGCGATTCAAACTATCTTTGAAATAAAGATTCTAAAACACGATTTAAAAGTATTCTTCTATTAGTACGTCATATTCATTTCGTTTTAATATATTTTTAAATAAAACCATGCTTTAAAGTCTAAACATGGAGTACTAAAGCTTGGAATTGCACATACAAACGGGGGTTTAAACCAGAGCATCGTTTTGGGCACTCCTTGCATATTACTCCATGGAAAATATTTTATTTAAAGTGATGCTACCACCATTTTTCTTGAAAGCTTATGAATTATATTTTTGATTTTTTCATAATAATAAATACCAATTTCAATAGTTTTTATGTCGAACCTGACATGAAATAAAATAGTGGACGTTTAATTTCCCCTCATAGTTGTAAGACCGTTACAATTTCCAATCGTGTTGGACTAGATTGAGTTATTTTCAAACATAATTACAAATAAATACGCGTGAGAAATGTCCTTTAAAGCCCTGCAAATACCGAGGGATTTCAAACAAAGGTTTAATTTAAAAAGAAAAGAAAAAAGAAATCCTCATTCGCGTACGAAAAAAGTAAAATCATCCTCTAGAGATTAGATGAGTCTTTACTAAGAAAAAAAAAAAAAAAAAAAAAAAAAATGCTCCCAGATTGGTGAGAAGAGAAAAATTTCTTAATATAAGCTTGCTCCTAAATTAACGACGGCCTAAAATTGAATTTCAGCTCGAACGCCCACAAAACAACTGAACAGAAAGAAATTTGGGGGATTTTTACTGCACGATTATTTGCTTTTAAAATAATCTGTTCGAATTTTACAAAGACAAATAAGTTTCTGTTAATTATTATTCAAAGATAGTTGAAAGAAAGTACTCTTAATTAGGTGGAAACCGTTTTGATCCGTGTAAAGAACAATCTAATTTCGAATTTCGCAGTTTCTACTAAGTCTAAATCAGTTTGAAAATTAAAATTTCATTTTTATTTGGGAAATTAGAGATTGAACTCCGTGACCAATCAAAGAGCAACTGGCAAGTGATGATTATATACTTAAAATCTATGTGTAAGATCTTTCGTAGATCGTGTATTACAAAAGGTTGTGATTGGTTATGGAGTTTAATCCAAAATTTCCCAAAAAAAAAGATTTAAATACTCCTTTAAAGAGTTCAGAATAAAAATTGACCTCCAAAAATTTGTGTTTATAAACTGAGTTTGCTTTTCAGCAATAAATCACCTTGATATATAAGAACATAAACGATTCAGACACACTTAATATTTGAGTCAGGTTAAAGGGCATCTGTCCCGACTAGTTTTTTCCTATTTGAAGTTCTACTTCAAACATGAAACTCCAAAAAAAAAATATGCAAAGAAATAAAATGAAATTTAAAAACATCCTGGTTCTTTATTGCAACTGATTGTGCAAGAAGGAGCTGAATTTCGAAGGTTATTTCCCATCACCCACTCTCATCTTGTGATGTTTATACTATTTCATAAACGGAGGCGAAAAGGTTTCATTTTCGTTTCAAAAATCGACATAAAAACTTTCAAGTGTAGGGATGGGATAACAAAATTAAGTCAAAATGTCGCCCTGGCAAGAAGCGTCAAAATCAGCGTCCGATAGACTTAGAAAACTTTACGATAAAAAGTTATTTAGTGATATTGAGCTGTTGTCTAAAGATGGAACTAAATTTCACTCTCATAAACTGATCCTAATTATGACTAGTAAAGTTTGGGAGAAGATTATAAATCAGAACGACAACATTATCTCGATTCACACTGATTTGGATGCAAGAACATTGACGATAATCCTCAGGTAATGAGAGTTTTAACAAGTCCTATGAAGAATAGATTTAACTAATCCTGTTCTTGGTCCTATGTAGGTGTAAAATAAATAACTGTACTTTCAAATTCGTTATTATTTTCATTCTCTATTATAGATACGCATATTTAGACGAATCTCAATTCGAAACCATCTTCGATTCTTTAAGTACTTGCCAAGCGGCCAATAATTACGGTTTAAAAGACTTGCGTGACAAAAGCGTCAACTACTCTATAAACCACTTGGGTCCGGATAACGTCTGCCAAGTCTACAAAATAGTTTTGGATCTACAAATACCAGAATTAAACGAAAAACTAGTGAACGTATTCCTCGAGGACAAATCTCTTATTTTGGAGTTTTTGCCAAAATGCGACTCCAAAGAAATGGTCTTTAAATTATGCAAATTAATATCGAATCAGGTCGAACCTGGTCGATTATTCGATTCTCTCCAACAGTGGGCTTTAAATCAATGTTTCCGATTTAAGGGGTCAACTATACGCGACCATTTGACCTCGTTTCTTCCTCTGGTAAAATTCTTAAAAATGACGGAATCAGACTTTTGTGACAAAGTCGCACCGATGGGTATTTTAACTGACGACGAAGTACAGGAAATTGTTTCACGAATTAACGTGAAAAATATCGATACCCGTCCATCTGGTACTCTACCTTCTCTGCCGAAATGGTGCGATTCCAACGAATTCAAACAAGGGTTTAAATCGGAACCGCACGGGATTAAGATACCCGAAGATTTGATACCAAAAGAATTTGAGGTTGAATTACGTCATGAAATATACGAAGACGGGTCTTCAATTGAATCATTGGAATGTTGCTTTCTCACGAGGCAAAAAGGATTAAAAGTTCTAGGGTTAAAGTTCATGACTTGGATCCTGCCCGAAGTTTGGAGAGAATCGGATATGGAAGACCCTTCTAGGTTAAGCCTAATCGGGAACTTAATTGTCGAAAACGAGGGTTTGGGAAAAACAACTAAGAATCGAATTGAGTGTCAACTATCGGGTAATTGCACGGACGAGGTACGATTGAACTTGGATAAGCCGGTAACGATGATTCCCGGTAAGAGGATCAAGATCAAATTCATACCTTTAACAACGGCTCCTGGCCGTGCCTTCTGCAGGGGCAGATACGAAAAGTGTTTAAGGGTCGCGCCTAAAAACAATAAATCGGATTACGTTCTCGAGTTTTCCGATTACGAGAATGTTTTTTCTAGAGTTAAAACCCAAGGTTTAGTAGATAGCCTCATTATGAAAACGGATCTTCAATGGAGAGACATTGGAATAAAAGGCTTAAGTCCAAATTCGAGCTTGTAATTCATTAATTTCCCGCCTTTTTTTAATTGATTCAATAAAAGATTAAAATAAGCTACTTACGTCCTCTAGCTTTCTTTAAATAAATACAATCTGTACAAAGACGTTTCCACTACGTTACGTGCACTAGAATTTCAACTTAGCATGTGCAAATGTTATATTACGCCCGTAATAAAAACTAGGTAGCTCTTTAGCAAAACTTCCTCATTAAGCCTTTTGCAAGTAAAGCAAGTTGCTACACAATTAATTTACCTTACAAAAGGCAGATGGGAGGGATTTATAAAGTGCATGTGGGTCCCCATTGGCTGATTGGCTCCAGCCTTTGACAAGTAATAATTGGCGCTTCACTTCGCCATGATTCCCAAATATAAAATATGGCGATGACTGTCCAAACGTCCAATTAAACATTTAACTCTTCAAATGTACCGTGGTTGTTGTTTACAGAATAAAAATAAACCAAATGTAGGAATACACGTCTTTTCAATTATAATAAGCCTACAAACCAATATATACATCCAAATCGGGTGCAAAAAGTTCAATGTCTGTGTGCTAAGCCTTGGACAATTTGCAACGGATCGATCTACATAAACAAACTTTTATCTTACCTTTAAAAGTTGATCCCATAGTTATATTAGTTGTTTCACTGTATTTAATTACTACTAATTACATTTATTATCACTTAAAATTTGGATTAAAACAACGTAAACTTCTTCAAGAATCCATCGGCGTGTTGAGCGGCAAACCGAACTGAAAAGTGACAAACCTTTCTTTTTGCTGCAATTTCATTGGAGAAAATTAACAGGGTATCTTTAGAAGCCGTCTGCTACAGATTCCACACCTTGAAGGCTTGAATGGTGAAGCATAATCTAATATTAAAAATAAGGTAAATATTATTATTTAATCTAAAAATATTAATATAAGCTTAAAGGCTATGAAAAGTGAAAGTAATTTTAAAAGAAACAACCAATATTTTAATATCTAAAACACATATAACATATTTAAACCCTCATCAAACCAAGGCTTATGATTATTTGGATTTTTTTAATTCCAGAATTTTGGGCTATTGCTTATTTGTAAGTGAAGGATGAACAGTTTTCTCCCTATACTAAGATCCCCACTAATTCGGGAGTTATCCAAAATATGTAACGTTTGTTCTAAATCAGTTCGCAACCAACCATTCTTGCTATTGAAATTCAACGACCCGTATAATACAAAATGTAACATCGCAAGAGGCATGGCAGGTCATTCAAAATGGCAAAATATTAAGCAAATAAAATCTTTAAAAGATGGAGAAAAATCTAAAATAAATTCAAAGTTTGCCGCTTTAATAAAGAGTGCGGCTAAAGGTATAATCATTTAATCCTTCTTGTAATAAAACGTACCATCTTTTTCAAGCATTTCTTTCTCGTTAATCTAGATGGTGGAATCAATCCCAAACTTAATTCTAAATTGGCAATGGTTATAGCCCAAGCTAAGGAAGCCAACGTACCTTCCTCCACCATTGAAAATGTTTTAAAGAGGGTCGAAGTAAATTTATGATATATAACTTTGCAATGCAAATAAGGTACTATACACTTTTTTTTTGCATATTTTTAAGAATAAAAAAATGACAGTTGGAACTGCCGAAATAATTGGTCCGGGTGGCTCCTTCTTCGTCCTGGATTTGGAAACGGAGCAAATGAGTTTGACAGTACATCATATGAAAACAGTGTGTCGTAAAGCGGGAGGCTGTAGATTAGCCGATTCCGGTCGCTCTAAACTTCTCTTCGTACAAAAAGGGATCCTGAGAGTGAAGGAGAAGAATGACGGCTCACAAATTAATGCTGAAAAGATTATCGATGATGCCATAGAAGCGGGAGCGGAGGAAGTTAATGAGGATAAAGACGAAAACGACGCTCTTATCTTCGAGGTTCGCTCCTTCGTTGATTCTCTTGCCCTTGTTTTTTAAAAAAAAGTTCTAAGCCTTTAATATTTTTTTCAGTTTGTAACCAGCGTTGAAGATATGCACAAAGTAAAAAAGCAATTAGAAACTATGCGTTATGCGATCCTCGAATTTGGTTTGGAATATATTCCTAGGCAAAGAGTTACTTTAAGCGAGCAAGATTTAGAAAGCGTCTCAAAATTGCATAGTTTATTAGAAGAGATGGATGATGTGCAAAAGATTTACGATAATGTAGAATATAAAACTTGATTGAATTGTATTTGAATATAATTATAGGAATAAAATAATAAATCTGAAATTTTTATGAAGTATGACTAAATCTTTTCATTACAAAGAAATTCTGGGGAGCAAAGTAAACAAATTTTGTTTTAGTCGTGAAGTTTAGGGGGAGAGAGTAATTATCGAACCAATCAAATAAACCCCAACAGTACAGATTTCAAAATATATTCCGACACCGTCACTTTTATCATCTGGCAACGTAATTAAGACAAATTAATCTTGTTGAGGGCTGACTTTTTAATATGATTGGCCCTAATTTACCCTACGCTGAAATTCAAACCTAACTTCAGAATATAGATTAAGCGCAAAAGTGTGGCCTATATATTGTGGGAATTCTTAATTTCTTCATGTTTGAGTTTAGATTCTGAAAATAAAAGAACTATATTTTAATGAAGTATGACAAAATTTTATTATAATTATCAATAATTTCAATTTGTGATACTTTTTTTCAAATCAGTAAAACGTGCCAATGTCAATTATATAATTTACAAAATCTTACGCCATATTAAAAAAACAAAAACGTTTTTTCTTTATAAAATAAAATATATCGAGAAATTCCACCGGAAAACAATGCAACACACAACCAGTGCTAGATAAATATTTTGAGATTTTCCTTCTATCGACCTGATATAAAAAATATTTCTAATTTGAGTAATTGGTCTACAAAAATGGATAAATTTTGTTCTAATTCGTCTAAGCGTTCAAATAACATTTTTTTCTATAGAAAATTAGAAATGTTAGCTTCCTTTAGAGATCACAACTTTGCTGCCTGAAGTAGTTTTCTAATTTCGTATAATTTGAGTAATTATCAGCCAAAAAGACTATCGATTATCGAATAAGGCTAAACGACTATCAGTTTTTAAAACCGATAACGGAGATATTATTTTTAATGTATAATTAGCTCTTATATTTAGGGATGGGTCTCAGTATTCCAGAATTTTCTTATCAAGTATCGAATATTCATTCGAGTACTCGAAATAGGGCCAAATATTTTGAAGTAAAAGTAATCCAGGTTCCAATTATCCGCATAGAAATTTAACTTCTAATTTTAATTAGTAAATTGGTTTAATTTAAATATTTTACTTTTAAATTAGGTTTTAAGAAATACTGAAAGTGAATAGTTTTGTTTTAAGTATTTGCAAATCGAAAATTCCCTTTTACTATTTTATTATTAAGGTAAAACCTTAGAACAAAGAAATAAATAGACATTTTTGGGGCGAACACTGGAATAATTAGGGTTAAAGTTTATAGATTTCCTAGGAGGAGGAGTTTAGTGACCCCCCAAGCTTAGATACACATTAAAAGTTGGTATTATAAAAATTCATTTCGTCCCAACCTTGAACTAAAAGGCAACATAATAATACTTTGAAAAAATTAGGGATATTTAAATTATTGGGTCTTTTTTGCTTTTTTTTAGTGAATAGTTTCTGAAACTTTTAACAAATATCGAGACTAATTTGTGGTATTGATCAAACTATTCAAGGACAACTATTGACCCATCCCTATACTTATTTTTTTAGACTGTCAGATATATTAATTATTATCACAGATTTGAGTAAACTTTTAAATATTTAAATGCGTTAAGCGACTTAACATCGTTAAGTTATGACTCGTTTACTTTTAAAATTAAGTTCATAGAGAGGTATATTTAAAAATTTATATAAATTTCTCCACATTCTCCTAATATTGAACTAAAATACCAATGCCAAATTGGCGTAACGCCGTTAATTAATCAGTTTTAAATCTTACATCCGCTCATCTTCAACGTCCAATTGAATATCCAAATAATTACTAAACCACCAAATTTGAGAATGACCTCCGTGACACGGTAAAACAAAAATACCCGTTCCCGGTTCAACTCCTCGACTATCTAAACATTTACCGCTGGAAATGTGCATTAAAGGTCCACCCTGAAATAATTAACGCGTAAATTAAAACCAACTAATTGGTTTTGCGTAATTAATTAAAATTAAAAAAACCTTAGTGTGAGTCCATTTCTGTATTTTCGATTCTGGATCGCAACGCTCCATGTCAACTTTTTCTCGCATTCCACCAGCGGCGTAAGAAATCTTGGCACAATTGTCTTCTCTCCTTAATTCTCCCAAATTAGAAAACGCAAAGAGCTAACAACGCAATCGATTTAAAAGGAATGTATGAGAAAAAAGGCTCATCGAAAAACTAGTTAATATTGGTTGGGAGAGTAAGACTTTTTGGGTTTTACTTTTATTACAACTAGTTTAAGTCTATGTAAAGTTTCTATCGAGATTTTCTTACTAAATAGTAATACTGAAAGGTAAAACGAGGCAAAATCACGTACTCGCCCAGCCCTAAAAATGAATACCTGATTTTTAGTGAAAGTATAACCGTCGCCTTTGCACGCATCAAGACCTAATTGATAGGATGTTGTTTCGTCGTTATCTAAATTATCGAGGCATAAACCCGAATAGGGATTACGAACCTTTTATAAAAAGGAAATGAAAAACACAAATTGTATTTCAAAATCATAAACGAGTAAAATATTTAATCTCAAAAATTATAATTTAATAAATTAAACATGCAAATATTCTAATTATTTTCAAAACTTCATTATTATAAAGCGACTCTAAACTTTAAACTATTATTTTCAAATTTCTTACAGATCCGTATTGTTGAACGTTCTTGTCCCAGATGAACTTATCAGGATAAACGTTTTCGAGATACCAATTAAAATTCTTGCAGCCTAACTTTTTTCTGAGTTCTAAACGTTCCGAAATGTCACCAAAGTCAATATCCTGTAAAATTTTTAGGTTTTAGCTTTTAATTTTGACTTCATCGAGTTCAGAAAACAAATTCAATGAGGTAAAACCTCATATTGCAACCTAATCCATGAATATCTGAATATGATAAAAAATTACGCTAGGAATGCTCAAAACAACAGAGTTATCTAGCAAAGTGCCTGGTTCAGGGAGGAGATGTACGACTTTGATACGCGCCACAAAACCCCACTCATGATTGTTCATATCATTTACCAGAAGGTTCATTGAGTGGCAGAAATTCCTAGTGTAATTCTCTATCATTTTTAGAAAGACTAAGGTTGTTTTATTGTGTTTGGTTATGAGGTTTTACTGTACTCGCCAAGAATATTAAAAAAGTCTATCTTTGATTAACAATTACTTTTAAATCTGGTCGATGTAAATAGAAATATTTCTTATAATCATCCATCCATACTTCGACGGTGCGAACGGTATTGATTCCGTGTGAATCTTTATTCTTTGGGAAAGGATAAGGGTGAAATGCCCGAAAAATGTGTCCAACGTGAGAACACGGTATGATTAACAATTCTCCGCCACACATCCAAACTCTAAATGATAATTCCAAATTCTCTCCGCCCCAAGTATCCATTTTACTATCGTAACTGCCAATTTCGAAGAAATATTTACGGTTTATAGCGAATAAACCTCCCGCCATCGTTGGTGACCTAAAAAAAAATTGGAGATTTGAGATATAATTTAAAGCTACGAAACTTCTAATTAATTTATCAAACCTGACAGGATCAGTGATAGATTTTCTCCTAGCTAGTTCGTAAGGCGGAATATCCACCCAACTGAAATAACCTGACCACGTAAAGCCACCAATTTGAAAGTATTCACCGCCGGAGCTATCATATTGCAAGGTTTTATCATCAATAATGTCGATAATGGGGCAAACAACTGCTTTCCTATTCTTCTTTATTTCGTACAGCATGGGTTCGAGCCTTCAACGAGAATGAAAACTGTAATTACACACCCTCGCGACTACCCCATTAATATAAGTTTACCAATCGGTGTTGACTTCGCAGTGAGAATCGAGAAAAACTAAAACATCCCCCATCGCTGACTTGGCTCCAGCTAATCTGGCTCTAATTAAACCTTCTCTCGAAGCTAATCTAATCAGTTTGATTTTTCCCGGAGGAAATTTCTTTTGTATATAAGTTATAAGATTCATTTTTAACTCCTCTGAAATGTAAAAAATCTATTATAGTTGATATTTCTGAAAACTAAGAGTATATATTAAATTACTTCTGTCACTGTCATCATCCACTAAAATGATTTCTTTCAATAAATGAGGAGGACTACGATTTATAACGCTATATACTGTCCGCATTAAGGCGGAGAAGATCTCGTTGTAAAATATGATGATGACACTGGTTGTCGGAAGATTATGATCATATTTTATAGGGCGACAGCTAGTTTAAACAATAAACATATAAATATATGACAACTGAAAATTGAATATTACTCATTGAAATTTACTCGGAATGCCTCGTTTCAGGAATTGTGCGATTGTAAGAGATTCTATCGCTGATATAAACGTTGAAGGCGGCTTCTTTGAATGTTTTATCAGAGACTCTAGATTGCTCTTTGTCTAAAACGACAGGCAAACCTTTTTCTCCCCATCCGGGTACCGGTTTAACGACAGGAAACTCTATGTTTGACAACGTAAAACCTTTCTTGTTCTTAGCTGAATTACCAGAATTACTTTTTAATGGTGGAGCTATTTGACCGATTCCACTCTCGGGTCCATTTCTTTCCGCCTTTAAAGCATTTGGCTTAAGTTTTAACTGAACTTTCAGCAAATTACCAGTAATAGCGTTTGGTGAGTCTAAATTAGTTTCTAAAGCTCGTGGTTTGGCCGATTCGCTGCCTATTTTATTTGAAATTAAGTTCGTATCACTTTCGGAAGATCTTTGATGACCTAACCACAAAACAACCCCAATCATGAATATGCCAACTGCCAACAGTTTTATAGTTCTTGATTTCAAACGCCGGCGACGATTTAATAACGTAGTTATCATGTTTAATCAACCGCGACTTGCTAGAAAAACGTAAATGCATTAACCGATTTAAAATAATATAAAACTAAAATGTAAACAAACTCTGAAGAAGCCATTCCGTAAACGTCACCATGTCCATATATCCCTATCCAGGCCATTGGCCAACCATGTCTGTCGGGTGCTTTTACTAGGGTTTGGACATGGTTTGGATTGGTTTTATATAGTCTTTGGGTGGAAAAAAGTACCGGCAAAAAATTCCTGCTGAACTTGGCTCAAGCAGCGCTATACCGGCATTAGCAGACGATTTTTATCACAATATATAAAGCGGAACGTAACATTGTGCAATAACTAGAGAAGATGAGTAAACATCATATTTCTTTGGTCTACCCCGATTTCTCCAAGAGCAATTAAAAATACATTGCGTCACTGGATTTGGGAGTGCAAAAGGTTTACATGTGAATCCTGGATCTTTCGATTTTTTTGGGCACTCGTTATGTAAAGGTTTCGGTGCGTTCACGCTATCTAAGTTCCTAACCGGAATAATTGTACACCACCAGTGTCTATTTCGTCTGAAATATCAGTCCCTTCGTGTCATGTTCGTTTGTGAACCCAGAACGGTGGACCGCGGAAAGCGCGTGAGAGGGGTGGGCCTAATTGTCGCATATTATATTGGCAAACCATTTTGGCAAACTTGTCGCAAGTTTGCCCTGGACCCTATTTGACGCAAATTTTTTTTCCCTGCAAACTTGTCGCAAGTTTGCCATAACCCTAATTGACGCAAATTTTTTTTCCCTGCAAACCTGGCGCAAATTTTAGCCATGCCAAAACCAATATAAATACTAAAGAAATGGCGTTTATTGATAAGTCTAAACAAGTTTCTTCTACAATGATTTATTTAATTATGTATTTATTTCAAGAATATTATTAATAGTTATGGTGCAGGTTACAACAGGAAACATTTTAGGCCATTTTTTATGGTACCAAAATTTGTTTTTACCACGAAATTCGTTGGCGCATGTTTTTTGAATAAGGGCAAACCACTTTCAAAAACCGGTTTTTCTGCAAGAAATTGGTAAGTTACCACCTGGATAATTTTTCTTAGGTACATACTAATATATCCTTACCCATTCCAGCCGTTTTTAGCACGAAATTCGTTGGCGCATGTTTTTTGAATAAGGGCAAACCACTTTCAAAAACCGGTTTTTCTGCAAGAAATTGGTAAGTTACCACCTGGATAATTTTTCTTAGGTACATACTAATATATTCTTACCCATTCCAGCAGTTTTTAGCACGAAATTCGTTGGCGCATGTTTTTTGAATAAGGGCAAACCACTTTCAAAAACCGGTTTTTCTGCAAGAAATTGGTAAGTTACCACCTGGATAATTTTTCTTAGGTACATACTAATATATTCTTACCCATTCCAGCAGTTTTTAGCACGAAATTCGTTGGCGCATGTTTTTTGAATAAGGGCAAACCACTTTCAAAAACCGGTTTTTCTGCAAGAAATTGGTAAGTTACCACCTGGATAATTTTTCTTAGGTACATACTAATATATTCTTACCCATTCCAGCAGTTTTTAGCACGAAATTCGTTGGCGCATGTTTTTTGAATAAGGGCAAACCACTTTCAAAAACCGGTTTTTCTGCAAGAAATTGGTAAGTTACCACCTGGATAATTTTTCTTAGGTACATACTAATATATCCTTACCCATTCCAGCCGTTTTTAGCACGAAATTCGTTGGCGCATGTTTTTTGAATAAGGGCAAACCACTTTCAAAAACCGGTTTTTCTGCAAGAAATTGGTAAGTTACCACCTGGATAATTTTTCTTAGGTACATACTAATATATTCTTACCCATTCCAGCAGTTTTTAGCACGAAATTCGTTGGCGCATGTTTTTTGAATAAGGGCAAACCACTTTCAAAAACCGGTTTTTCTGCAAGAAATTGGTAAGTTACCACCTGGATAATTTTTCTTAGGTACATACTAATATATTCTTACCCATTCCAGCAGTTTTTAGCACGAAATTCGTTGGCGCATGTTTTTTGAATAAGGGCAAACCACTTTCAAAAACCGGTTTTTCTGCAAGAAATTGGTAAGTTACCACCTGGATAATTTTTCTTAGGTACATACTAATATATTCTTACCCATTCCAGCAGTTTTTAGCACGGAATTCGTTGGCGCATGTTTTTTGAATAAGGGCAAACCACTTTCAAAAACCGGTTTTTCTGCAAGAAATTGGTAAGTTACCACCTGGATAATTTTTCTTAGGTACATACTAATATATCCTTACCCATTCCAGCCGTTTTTAACACTAAATTCGTTGGCGCATGTTTTTTGAATAAGGGCAAACCACTTTCAAAAACCGGTTTTTTTGCAAGAAATTGGTAAGTTACCACCTGGATAATTTTTCTTAGGTACATACTAATATATTCTTACCCATTCCAGCAGTTTTTAGCACGAAATTCGTTGGCGCATGTTTTTTGAATAAGGACAAACCACTTTCAAAAACCGGTTTTTCTGCAAGAAATTGGTAAGTTACCACCTGGATAATTTTTCTTAGGTACATACTAATATATCCTTACCCATTCCAGCCGTTTTTAACACTAAATTCGTTGGCGCATGTTTTTTGAATAAGGGCAAACCACTTTCAAAAACCGGTTTTTCTGCAAGAAATTGGTAAGTTACCACCTGGATAATTTTTCTTAGGTACATACTAATATATCCTTACCCATTCCAGCCGTTTTTAGCACGAAATTCGTTGGCGCATGTTTTTTGAATAAGGGCAAACCACTTTCAAAAACCGGTTTTTCTGCAAGAAATTGGTAAGTTACCACCTGGATAATTTTTCTTAGGTACATACTAATATATTCTTACCCATCCCAGCAGTTTTTAGCACGAAATTCGTTGGCGCATGTTTTTTGAATAAGGGCAAACCACTTTCAAAAACCGGTTTTTCTGCAAGAAATTGGTAAGTTACCACCTGGATAATTTTTCTTAGGTACATACTAATATATCCTTACCCATTCCAGCCGTTTTTAACACTAAATTCGTTGGCGCATGTTTTTTGAATAAGGGCAAACCACTTTCAAAAATCGGTTTTTCTGCAAGAAATTGGTAAGTTACCACCCTGATAATTTTTACTAGTTGTCTACTAAATTATTCTTACCATTTCCAGCAGTTTTTAGGCCGAAATTGTTTTGCGCAAATTTTTTGAATGAGGGCAAACCATTTTTACGCGAGTTTTTTAAAAGAGGGCAAACCACTTTCAAAAATCGGTTTTTCTGCAAGAAATTGGTAAGTTACCACCCTGATAATTTTTACTAGTTGTCTACTAATTTATTCTTACCATTTCCAGCAGTTTTTAGGCCTAAATTGTTTTGCGCAAATTTTTTGAATGAGGGCAAACCATTTTTACGCGAGTTTTTTAAGAGGGCAAACCACTTTCAAAAATCGGTTTTTCTGCAAGAAATTGGTAAGTTACCACCCTGATAATTTTTACTAGTTGTCTACTAATTTATTCTTACCATTTCTAGCAGTTTTTAGGCCGAAATTGTTTTGCGCAAATTTTTTGAATGAGGGCAAACCATTTTTACGCGAGTTTTTTAAAAGAGGGCAAACCACTTTCAAAAATCGGTTTTTCTGCAAGAAATTGGTAAGTTACCACCCTGATAATTTTTACTAGTTGTCTACTAATTTATTCTTACCATTACAATAGATGGTTATATAAAATGGGAAAATGGGAATATCTGTCCCAACCATGAAAAAGCCCCACTTATGTGGAAAAGTTAAAAATTAACTTTTTTTTTGGTTGAACTTGGTTCCAAGGTTGAGAAAAAGTATAGGATTTTCCATTTTATAATATCATCTATTCTATATTTATTCTAAAATAACATTTTACACAATTTCATTATTCAATCAGTTTCAATTAATTTCGAAAAGTAGTTATTTACCGATAGCCTCTTCAACATTGACCAGAAACTATAGCAGACTATGCAACTGTTTTCCACGAGGGGTCGGGCATTCAAGGAAATCCCGTACGCTACCCGCTAAATTCAATTTTAGAACTTTTTTTGAAATCTGTTAAGAAATGGCCGGTAGTCTCTTTAAGTTTTTCCTATTTTACGCTTTACGAGAATCTATGACCTTTCAACTACATCACTTCACGACTAAGCCTCAGTAACCAGTGCCACACTAATGAAACAAATAGTATAAACTTATGACCATAGTCAAATTTTTACTCTATTTGCCTTCTACAGGGGAGCGGATCACAAGGACTCTGTGGAAAATTTCGAGCTGATTGTTCCCAATAAATTCTCACGATACAGCTTGCCCTTCTCGTATGACACTAGTGGGTTTGAACATGGGTTTTCTCGAGGTTCTCTTAACGGCACCCCGTTCTAACTCCGTTGATTTCGTGATTTCATTAGTGATTTAATGATTTCGGATTTTTTTATCAGATTTCAAAATCAGCAAAATTTACTTTGATTTCGTGCGGGATTATTGATTTTGATTTTAGAGTTCTAAAATTGAATTTAGCGGGTAGCGTACGGGATTTCCTTGAATGCCCGACCCCTCGTGGAAAACAGTTGCATAGTCTGCTACAGTTTCTGGTCAATGTTGAAGAGGCTATCGGTAAATAACTACTTTTCGAAATTAATTGAAACTGATTGAATAATGAAATTGTGTGAAATGTTATTTTAGAATAAATATAGAATAGATGATATTATAAAATGGAAAATCCTATACTTTTTCTCAACCTTGGAACCAAGTTCAAGCAAAAAAAAAGTTAATTTTTAACTTTTCCACATAAGTGGGGCTTTTTCATGGTTGGGACAGATATTCCCATTTTCCCATTTTATATAACCATCTATTGTAATGGTAAGAATAAATTAGTAGACAACTAGTAAAAATTATCAGGGTGGTAACTTACCAATTTCTTGCAGAAAAACCGATTTTTGAAAGTGGTTTGCCTTCTTTTAAAAAACTCGCGTAAAAATGGTTTGCCCTTATTCAAAAAATTTGCGCAAAATAATTTCGGCCTAAAAACTGCTGGAAATGGTAAGAATAAATTAGTTTGTAACTAATAAAAATTATCAGGGTGGTAACTTACCAATTTCTTGCAGAAAAACCGATTTTTGAAAGTGGTTTGCCCTCTTTTAAAAAACTCGCGTAAAAATGGTTTGCCCTTATTCAAAAAATTTGCGCAAAATAATTTCGGCCTAAAAACTGCTGGAAATGGTAAGAATAAATTAGTTTGTAACTAATAAAAATTATCAGGGTGGTAACTTACCAATTTCTTGCAGAAAAACCGATTTTTGAAAGTGGTTTGCCCTCTTTTAAAAAACTCGCGTAAAAATGGTTTGCCCTTATTCAAAAAATTTGCGCAAAATAATTTCGGCCTAAAAACTGCTGGAAATGGTAAGAATAAATTAGTAGACAACTAGTAAAAATTATCAGAGTGGTAACTTACCAATTTCTTGCAGAAAAACCGATTTTTGAAAGTGGTTTGCCCTCTTTTAAAAAACTCGCGCAAAATAATTTCGGCCTAAAAACTGCTGGAAATGGTAAGAATAAATTAGTAGGTGACTAATAAAAATTATCAGTGTTGTAACTTACCGTTTTCTTGCAGAAAAACCGGTTTTTGGAAAAGGTTTGCCCTCATTCAAAAACTTTGCGCAAAATAATTTCGCTTTAAAACTGCTGGAAATGGTAAGAATAAATTAGTAGACAACTAGTAAAAATTATCAGGGTGGTAACTTACCAATTTCTTGCAGAAAAACCGATTTTTGAAAGTGGTTTGCCCTTATTCAAAAAACTTGCGCCAACGAATTTAGTGTTAAAAACGGCTGGAATGGGTAAGGATATATTAGTATGTACCTAAGAAAAATTATCCAGGTGGTAACTTACCTATTTCTTGCAGAAAAACCGGTTTTTGAAAGTGGTTTGCCCTTATTCAAAAAACATGCGCCAACGAATTTCGTGCTAAAAACTGCTGGAATGGGTAAGAATATATTAGTATGTACCTAAGAAAAATTATCCAGGTGGTAACTTACCAATTTCTTGCAAAAAAACCGGTTTTTGAAAGTGGTTTGCCCTTATTCAAAAAACATGCGCCAACGAATTTCGTGTTAAAAACTGCTGGAATGGGTAAGAATATATTAGTATGTACCTAAGAAAAATTATCCAGGTGGTAACTTACCAATTTCTTGCAGAAAAACCGGTTTTTGAAAGTGGTTTGCCCTTATTCAAAAAACATGCGCCAACGAATTTCGTGCTAAAAACTGCTGGAATGGGTAAGAATATATTAGTATGTACCTAAGAAAAATTATCCAGGTGGTAACTTACCAATTTCTTGCAGAAAAACCGGTTTTTGAAAGTGGTTTGCCCTTATTCAAAAAACATGCGCCAACGAATTTCGTGCTAAAAACTGCTGGAATGGGTAAGAATATATTAGTATGTACCTAAGAAAAATTATCCAGGTGGTAACTTACCAATTTCTTGCAGAAAAACCGGTTTTTGAAAGTGGTTTGCCCTTATTCAAAAAAACATGCGCCAACGAATTTCGTGCTAAAAACTGCTGGAATGGGTAAGAATATATTAGTATGTACCTAAGAAAAATTATCCAGGTGGTAACTTACCAATTTCTTGCAAAAAAACCGGTTTTTGAAAGTGGTTTGCCCTTATTCAAAAAACATGCGCCAACGAATTTCGTGTTAAAAACGGCTGGAATGGGTAAGGATATATTAGTATGTACCTAAGAAAAATTATCCAGGTGGTAACTTACCAATTTCTTGCAGAAAAACCGGTTTTTGAAAGTGGTTTGCCCTTATTCAAAAAACATGCGCCAACGAATTTCGTGCTAAAAACTGCTGGAATGGGTAAGAATATATTAGTATGTACCTAAGAAAAATTATCCAGGTGGTAACTTACCAATTTCTTGCAAAAAAACCGGTTTTTGAAAGTGGTTTGCCCTTATTCAAAAAACATGCGCCAACGAATTTCGTGCTAAAAACTGCTGGAATGGGTAAGAATATATTAGTATGTACCTAAGAAAAATTATCCAGGTGGTAACTTACCAATTTCTTGCAAAAAAACCGGTTTTTGAAAGTGGTTTGCCCTTATTCAAAAAACATGCGCCAACGAATTTCGTGCTAAAAACTGCTGGAATGGGTAAGAATATATTAGTATGTACCTAAGAAAAATTATCCAGGTGGTAACTTACCAATTTCTTGCAAAAAAACCGGTTTTTGAAAGTGGTTTGCCCTTATTCAAAAAACATGCGCCAACGAATTTCGTGCTAAAAACTGCTGGAATGGGTAAGAATATATTAGTATGTACCTAAGAAAAATTATCCAGGTGGTAACTTACCAATTTCTTGCAAAAAAACCGGTTTTTGAAAGTGGTTTGCCCTTATTCAAAAAACATGCGCCAACGAATTTCGTGCTAAAAACTGCTGGAATGGGTAAGAATATATTAGTATGTACCTAAGAAAAATTATCCAGGTGGTAACTTACCAATTTCTTGCAGAAAATCCGGTTTTTGAAAGTGGTTTGCCCTTATTCAAAAAACATGCGCCAACGAATTTCGTGGTAAAAACAAATTTTGGTACCATAAAAAATGGCCTAAAATGTTTCCTGTTGTAACCTGCACCATAACTATTAATAATATTCTTGAAATAAATACATAATTAAATAAATCATTGTAGAAGAAACTTGTTTAGACTTATCAATAAACGCCATTTCTTTAGTATTTATATTGGTTTTGGCATGGCTAAAATTTGCGCCAGGTTTGCTGGGAAAAAAAATTTGCGTCAATTAGGGTTATGGCAAACTTGCGACAAGTTTGCAGGGAAAAAAATTTGCGTCAAATAGGGTCCAGGGCAAACTTGCGACAAGTTTGCCAAAATGGTTTGCCAATAAAATATGCGACAATTAGGCCCACCCCGTGAGAGTGTTTTAAAACATGGCGGAATCTAGCGCGTTTCAGAGGTTTAGCAAGTGGTTTTGGGCCGAACATATTTGGCTACCTCGAAATTACACATGGGAAGATTTCGCTAATACTGAAAAAATAAAATACGCCCAGTTCCACGATCTGTACTACGCTCTCGTCGTTGCCGTCGTACTATTTATTGTTCGGATTATATTAGAAAGGTCAGTACACTAACCTACGGGTTATATCATTTGACGAGGCCTAAAAAATATATAGATTAGAGTTACTAAGTGAAGAAAAAACGATTATAACGTAACGATCCTTACTTGTTTCGCCGCCGACTTGGCGACTGTTAAAACGCCCATTATACCGAAAGGGTAATTAGATTCGTGCGAGAACTAATTTACTCGAACCATGCCAGTTCCTAGGCTCCCTGATCGTTATAATCAAAAACTTCTAAATTACATTTAACCATTATAACGCGTTATAGATTCGTATTCGCTCCCGTCGGTGTATATCTAGGATTAAAATCAACCAAATTAAAACGTGCCCCGGAAAATGGAGTATTGGAAAAAGCATTCAGGGCCAATGGTCGAATTGGCTACAAACAGGTGCGTGACACTCCTACGATAGCTTAGCGATTATTCTTACATATATCTTTGTAGATACAAGGGTTGGCGAAACAACTCGATTGGTCAGAGAGAAGAGTGGAAAGATGGATAAGACAAAGAACGCAACAAGAAAAACCAACAACCTTGGCAAAATTTACTGAAAGCGCGTAAGTTATTGAATTAATATTTATAAACTTAGTGTTTGGTTTTAACAATGTGATCAAATTTACTCTCAAAGGTGGAGATGTAGTTTCTATAGTTTTTCCTTCGCTTACGGGCTTTACACCTTGTCAGACGTAAGTAGATAGTCGGCGGGATGGTTACTGCCATAGTAATTGTCTCGTTATTCCATAATCTTCCTAAAAAGTAGCTACCCGCACGTTGTCTGTCGGTGTTGGATAAATTAAAAGTTTTTATATATATAAAATCTATCAATTCTAGTTAGTATTATAATTTTATTGTCTAATATTATTCAGAAACCATGGCTTTGGGATACTATGCATTGTTGGTACGACTATCCAAATCACGTAAGAAACAAGATCTTAATATTTTCCTTCACAAGTAATTGTATATTGTTTCAAATTATTAAACTAATTGATATTGAAAACCTTTATTTTCGTTTAGTCCGTTACCGATGGGATTTGGTGGTATTACATGATAGAATTGGGTTTTTATTGGTCACTAATTTTCTCTCAGTTTTTAGACGTGAAGCGAAAGGTACGATTTACATTAATTTTCACCCTAAGACCTTAATTTGTTTAAAATGCTTAATCTTTAGGATTTTCTGCAAATGTTTGTTCATCACGTTGTAACGATACTTTTGCTAGCATTATCATGGGCATCTAATTTATTCCGCGTTGGTACTCTAGTTCTGGTTGTTCACGATTTCGCCGATTGTCCCTTAGAGGTAAGGTTTTAGTGCTATTCATAATTAAAAACCTTGATAAAATATAAATGTTTGTTTTTCAGGCGGCAAAAATGGCTAAATATCTTCGTTGGCGTAGGATAGCTAACGCAACTTTCACCCTATTTTTTGTCGTTTGGCTGTTTTCCCGTTTGGGACTCTATCCTTATAGGTAAGTTAATCAAGTTATTTCAATGAGAATTATTTTAAAATTTTTTAAAGCCTTTGTGTGTACATGAATGATTTATGTAACAATGCTCAATTATTCTTTAAATGATCAAGGAAAAGATTGCAATATCTTTGTTTTATTATGCGAGAAATTTGGCACAGTTTGTTTTCCTCTCTAAAATATTCAATTACAAATTATTTCTAGCTTTGAAGGGAGAATGAAATACAAATTATCTATATTTGAAGGGAGAATGAAAGCAATTTTTAGATTATAGGGAGAATTAAGTCAAATTCTATATTTAAAAGGAAATGAAGGGAATTTTTTTCCCTTACATTTACAGTTTTTCATGTTTGTACGAACCCTGAATATTTCCAATAAGGCTTACAAGTCTCGGGTTGTTTTTCTGATCGACTAGAGACTATGCTGAGACTAGTTTTTAATTTAAGGAATAAATATAAATCACTCAAAGTCTGACTCTATTCTCACTTTAAAATGTATTTCTTACGTCTCGCGTAGAGTTATATACAGCACGTCTGTCATGGCGATAACGGTGGTGGAAATCAGTCCAGCTTATTACATTTTCAACTCTCTGTTAATCGCGCTTCAAATTCTACACATTTTGTGGACATTGATGATCATCCGGATTGCTAAACACGCATTCGCTAACAAAGAAGTAAAATTTAAAAGAAACTCCGCTTTCTCCTTCTTCGTTTCAAACCATCCTTTATCTTTCCTTCCCTCGTTTAACCCGATTAATTCCACTAACTGGCTTTTTTTTGTTTTTCGTTTTTTTCTATATTAACCAAATTAACACTCGATTAAACCCGTGGATTATCTTAAAAACAAAAACTATTAATCCATAAAAATCAAACCAATTAACCAAATTTAAAACTTCACACGAATTAGCATTCAAAGACGAAACCTTTCGAAGTACTTTCAAATTGAATATTTTTTCTTTAAAACATTTATTTAAAGGGCAACGGACGAGCTATTTTATACATACGGATATAAATATCGTTATAATCATAAGTACATGTCAGAGATTAAAGTTTAATTAAAAAGGGGACCGATTAATTGGAATGCTGAAATTTCAATAAGGTGAAGATTTAATTTTATTTCTTCATAAAACATCTGATTTGGTCAGAAATTGGACTGATCATATGTTAGTTTGTCTCCAAATTGGGCTGAACAGATTTAAATATTATAACTTCATTATGGATTTCTACCGGAACGTAAATGATAAACCTCACTTCGGGAGGGAAGTATACAACATGACCTTTTTTTGTGAGACCTTGTCCTACCACAAATGTCCCCATGCCATTATAGGCCGTAATAATTCTGCTAAAAAAAGACGTACTTCAAAGTTAATAATCACTTTTGGTTCTTACATTTTTTTAATTTAGCAATAACACTTAACCTATGACTATTTTGAATTGGTTACTTAGTCCATTCAAGTTACAGTCAAGTTTTACAGGCTTTTGTAAAATTGTAAACTTCCCTCCTGAAGAGAGACTTTTTACATTATTCCTGGGTGTACTTATGTTTATTATGTTATTTATTTTATCCAATCAAGCCCTGAGGTTTTAAATTAGTGTTGGACAACATCGTAACTTAACCGAAATGACAATATTTCTGGTTTTGAATTAACTTTTTTATAGAATATCTGTTATTTAAACAGTAAAAACCTACATATCGTAGCCAGCTGTATTTGAAATGTTAGATAAATCTGGAAATCCCGTGTCCATTGTCCAAGTTGAGTTATAATTATCAAAAGCAAGTTTCGTTAACTAATTCGGATTTTTACGGTCAAAATTTATCGTTCTAAATTTCCCTTTAAAGGAATACTAGATGATTTTTAATTGATTTAGACTTTCACCAGAGGTTTCGCAGTAATTTCCAGTCAATATCTGACCTTTCTAAGCCTAAATATTAAACCGGAAGAATTCTTGAGAAATACGGGACAATAAAAAGTCCATTGTATAGTTGTGGGGATTTAAACGTTAGCCCAGAGTAATCTAAGACTTTGTTATCCAACGGGAAGAGTTAGCTATGAGTAGACTTAGAAGTCAAAGAACGCTGATAATTTACCGTGAATAACCACAAAACCTTTCTTGCGAGTTCTGATAAATCATTTAAAATTGTTACCAGAATCTAGTATCCCTTTATTGTCATCGTAAGCTAAACTCTCGTAACGTTTTTACCGTTGTTTTTCGTTTTACGTTCCAAAGCCTTGTCTGAATTCGTAATAATGTTGTAAAATAACCTTAAATACGTAAAACTTGTCCTTTTTATAATCGTTGCTAAAATGGTATCCCTTGCCCTTTAAAAAAAACGCGTAATTGAAACTTTAGAAAAGGGACATTCCTATAATCTCGTTTTCTTTTGGGTGTTTCTTTCGTCCCTTGTTTTTTAATCCGAAATTTAGATTAAAGATCTGAGAAGCGATGATAGTAGCGATTCCGATTCAAGTATAGGACAACGCAGTGAAGAAATAAAAACGCCCGTCAAGCCCAGTCGCAAATCTTGAGAGAAAAACGCGTATTAGAGAAAGTAAATGACAAGTTGAAGCTTAAAAGCGAAGAATCATAAAAAATGAAAGAAAAAATGCCAAGCGGGGAAAAAACAACAAAAAACTCTAGATCTTTTTTTTAAATCTTGAAAAAAAGTTGAAAAAAAAATAAAAAAAACAACAAATATAGCATCATTCCAGCATTACCCATCATTATTAAATCTAATTATTAATAAAACAATAATTAAATTCATCACTTGCGCAAAATTTAAAAAGTATTCAACAGCTTTTCTTTTTTTACTAACGTTTTAAAGTGTTATTCGTGGTTTCGTTTTATTATATTTAAATACAATACTAATGATACCCAATTATTTAATAGGGAGGATTAAGTTATTTGAATTTAAAAATTAGCGTTAACTATAGAACGTTTAAAAAAATATATAAATCCAAATTTATATTAAAAATATTTAAATAATTAAACAATAAAAAAGAAAAATTCTAAATCATACTTTTTGCTGTTTATAAGAAGAACGATAGTATTGCAAACTGTGTGATAATAATTTAGTTTTTGAGAAATTAGCTTAAAAATGTGGTTAAAAAAAGGCTTAGCGAGTACAATACCACTTTTTCCTTATCGATACTATTGCTAAATGAAAATTTCTATCAGTTACTAGTAGGATTACTCCTTTTAGACCTTGGCTCTTTTAAACCGTATCAAATAGGCATAATCTATTAAGTACTCTTTTTGAAATGAATTACCGAGTAATCCAGCCTTGGCTTTTCTCATAACCTTTTTTAATAGACCTCACTTAATGAGTATTCAACGAGTACTACTCATTTAGAGCTAAATTATTGAGTAATTGGGCCTTGGGTCTTCTCCAAACCTTTTTAAAGAGACTGACATAATGAGTACTCGATGAATACTACTCGTTAATAGCTGAATTATTGAATAATTAAGCCTAAACTACTCGTTTAGAAATTAATTACTTGGTAACTAAGCCTTGGCTCTTTTCTAAACCTTTTAATCTAATAGAACAGGCCTAAAATAACGAGCACTCGTTTCAAAATCAATTACCAAGTAATCGGGCCTTGGCTGTTCTCTAAAAATTGAGTAGGCCTAACGAGTACTCATTTTTAATACTCGACGTTTTGGCAATTATTTTCCAAGTACTAATAATAGTATTTTGTAACAAAATTGCATTTTTCTAAATAATTAGATAATACTTAATATTTTATCGAATATCTGGTCCAAATTTCAAATTATGAAACAGATTACTCAAAACAATAGTAATCGAAGAATTATCGCGAAAAAGGCTTAACGAGTACTCGCTTAGCTTTAAAGAAAAAATGTAACCAAAAGTTTACGCTTTTAACTTCTTTAAACTAGTTAATGAGATTAAAAAAACAACTAAACAAGAATAGGGCAATAACATTTTATTTTTAAATTTAATGTTGCTACTTATTTATTCCAATTACCAATAATAATGTTTTTTTTTTTTTGTTTTTTTCATCTATTTTGTCACCGTGTTGTGTTTTTCTGTGGTCAAAACATTTTAATTAGTATAATAATAAATTAATAATAATCTATTCCCACCAAAATCGAGTATTCTATTCTTAATCTGTTTTCATTTTAAGCCTAATTTCTAATGAAGGTTAAATATTTGTTACGCGTCTTAAATTTTCAAACTTAGCTTCGCACTTATTTATCTTAGGCAATGCAACATTAAATTTAAAAATATTGAATTCAAACGATTAAAATTTTGATCAATTGAAATGAAAATCAAATTCATAATTTCTATATTTATATAATTTTTTGTCGAACTTTTGCTTGAGAACCAATTTTAGTTTTATTCTTTCAGCTGTGAATAATTTCATCTTTTTATTATTTCTGTAAATTTTTTTGGACCAATATATAGTTTTATGGGAAATTGGTGAAAATGAAACCACTTTTGGATTTATTTTCAGACTCTTCGGTAAAAGTTATAGCTATAGGAATTTTTTCACAATTTTTAGGTGACAGTTTAACGTTTATTTTAAATTCTGAAGTTGGGTTAGGTTTGAGTTTTAGCCTTTAGGGTAAATTCGGACCAATCATTTCAGCCTTCAACAGCGCTTTTGTGATTGAGTTTCGTCTCCACCAAGAATTCATTCAGGTTCCATATGGAACCTGAATGAATTCTCGTCTCCACCAAATGACAAAAGTGACATCATTATTAGCAGGCCATTTTTCACAACACAGAAATTTAAACTAACCCAATTTCGTGTCCAATAATTGTGAAAATCTTCTTGAATACGTTTGACCGCATACAGAGATCCGAAAATGAATAAAATTGCAGTTTTATTTTTTAATTCCGATTTTCTATTAAAAGGGTGTAAAGGAAAATAAATTAATTTCTAAAGAGACTCGACTATGGTCCATTCAATCTTGAGTGAAAGAATCGATCGGAACCAAATGTAGTCGTATTTCGTCCGAAAAGGAGAGGTAGCTTTGTAATCTGAGTCATTTAAAAGTATTTAAATTTAAAGGAAAACTAAAAAATGGTTATTATTTTAACAAAGTGGTTAAAAAAATTCCAAAACCAATTCATATAGTCGATCTTTAAGCCAGTGACCAACTTGTAGACTTAGAAACAATAATTCAATGAAATTACTATCTTTTTCGATCACATTTAAATGAAGTAGAACCTTCGACTCTTCGAGGCTTTCTTTACCCCGTAATATTATAATATTACGACCAAACATTCTCAGTTTAAGTAAATAGCTTCTTGGTTTAAATATGTTTAATTACTTAAATTCTCACGTCTAACAAAAAGGTATTGCTATGTCGTTTCGTTCTCCCTTCAATATTGATCGTAAGAATCATGGAAATTTAATAAAAAAAATTATGCACAAATTTCTATAAAATTAATTCCTGTAAAAACTTGGCTTAATTGATTGGTCTTTAAACTTTATCGCTTATTGCAAAAACGATTTTTTGTATATTAAAAAAATCAGCTCCAATTTCTATAGTTTCTTAAATAACAAAAAAAAACCATGCATATTCCATAATAACGTTCATAACTCAATTTGCAAAATAAAAAGTCCAGATTAAAAATATATATATATATTCTCAGACACCGATAAAATGGTTAAAAAAACTGTACCTATTATTATACAGTTAGTTAACTAGCTGTGTTAAAAACTAAACTTAAAGGGAAGGTGAAGAGGAAGTGATATTTTATCGATGCCGCTATTAAAATTAAGATTTGTCTCTGAATTGTATTGAAAAAAAAAAAATTGGAAAGATTCAGATATTTAGTATTTAATTAAAAAGAGAAACCTCCGACTAATCAAAAGACTTCCCACCTTTTGGTGGTTCATTAAATAATCACTCCGTTTTCCTCTTCATCCTCCCTTTAAATGTTTCTCTATAACTTTGAAATATTTTATAATTAATAAACTGTTATTTTAATTCACTTGTGCACGCTGTCGAGCGCTAGTCCAATAAAATGCTGAGCTTATGTTAAATATCATCGTAATAGTTTTAATTGTATCGCTTGAAGTCCTAACTCTAAATAAACCCGCGTATGTTATTTAATAAAAGTGGGGGAAAAAATTGGAAAAATATTTAAATATGAGAAAGTGTTAAAAATTAATAATAATATTAATCATTTTTCGGGATTGTACAATTACGCTAACTTTTTCAAATTTAACTCAAGAGCTTTGCAAATTTAAATATAAATACATTTTTATAGCGCTTTAAGATAACAATAGTAAATTAAAATTGAAGTCAGAAGACTTAAGCACTTACAAAGCTACAATTATTAGGAACTAAATCGTAGCGATAGAGACGAGGTTCATATAGCTTTGTACGCGCTTTACTTTTAACCCTGATTTTGACTTTATAAAACTGGTGGTCAAGATTATAGAGATTATACTAGGGCCTTTACTACTGGTCTTCGATGACAATTCCTATACCGATTTCAAATATAGTTCAAAGTAAGCTGAGAGTAAAAATAAAGATAGTTACACCTTTCTCTGCATATAAATTTAAAGGGATATTGAAATGTTAAAATAAAGTATTTTCAATTACATCTAAAAGGTTAAATAATATATTTAATTTAGAATCAGTCTACTTTATGGCTTGGAAATAAAAGCTTTCGCTTTATAATTAAACCAAGAAAATGTCAATTAATGATGGCAACCTAACGCCAGTTTAGTAACATTTTGATATTGTGTTACCTTCTTCAGAAGCGACTAATTTTGTGGTTTAATATTTTTTAACCGTAGCTTTATTGGTTTTAAAATAATTGGTTGAATATCATCAAAACTGGCATTACCTGAGGACCGTGGAAGTAGCCAAGGCTTAGAGTTAAATAAGATAAATTGAAAGACATATCTTGATAAACGTATTTTTCTTCAATCTAGGTTAAATGGACGGCTGTTTTAACAATAAAAACCCTTTAAATTTATATAATTCCTTATAAAAGCTTAAAATTTACACCAAATTTCGAATAATTGGTCTAGTTTTTGATGGTTATAAGTATTACTATACAAAGCTTATCTTTTGAAAAATATTTAAGTAAAAAACGAGTGTTTGGAGGACGTGTTTGTTCATGTTTTTACAAAAATTTTAAAAATTAAAACGTTTAATTACTGAGATTTTTTGAACCATATCATGAAAATATTTCTAGCTGTTTGATTATTAATATTATAATGAAAAGTTTGTTTCAATGTACCTATGTCAAATCTTAAATTAAAGGTAAATATGTAAATACCACGTAAATTTAATCTGAACTTAAAAAAATAAGCGGACTTTTCCCCCCATGAAAACTCCCTCCTTGTCAATTAATCCTTAGAATTTGTTTATAATTAATAATATCTTTTAATTAATTTTTTCAAACTTTCTAAGACCGTTCGTAATTATATATAAAAATACGTATTTTTATGAATATAGCTCAGCTTTGTAGAATGAAATAAAAAAAAACACTTAAAATTGCAAATAAAAGCTAGGAATTCAATACCAATATATAAATTGTACCCCCAGAAGTTTATTAAACATTTTTTTTTATTATTTTGGCCAATTTTAATTCCATATTTTTCACATGTGGATACATCTATCAGCTCCTAAGTTCCTAACCACCCCGTTAATTTGGTTAACAACTTAGTCCTCAAATTCAGGCCACGCCTAATTCGTAATAATAATATTGGTATTAATTAATCTTAACATAAATCCGACTCAAATAGCTTGAATAAATCGGCAAGGTTTCAGATAACCGACCCCCCATCAAATTACGATGGTTTTGAACTAATTAGGACCTGGGGAGTTCAGAAAGAATACTTCAAAAAATCTTCAACCGTTGAAAGTTTGAGAAAAACCCAAATGGAAATAGGACCTCAAAACCAACATAAAACCACCAAAAAAAAAGTTCCTGATTCGAATCACAAAATTTCATTCTCCCTTTTTTTTTCGTTTTTTTGAAAATGGCCAAGTTTCGAATCTGGAACTTTTTTTGATGGATTTCGGTTGTTTTTGGATTCTTAATTTCACTTAATTTCATTGATTTACGTTAAATTCATTATTAATTTATTCAATTTCTATAACATTAATCCAAGCCGTAATAAAACATTTGAACGCCTAAACGATGCTTAATAATACCTAGAATAATATTCATTCGTTTAAATATAATTAAATCCGTTAATTTAGCCTAATTATTTAAATTATAATTTCTACCAGTCGGAGTTTTCCCAGCTGTTATACTAATCTTTCGTTAGGACTGTACAAATATATATAGAAAAATCAAGACTCCCCAATTTTCAAAAATGGAATAATCCATCCAGACTCATTTTCGCTATTTTTTAGCGTCTTCTAATGTATTCAATTTAGGAGTTAAGATCAGCCGAAATTTGCAGTGTTTTCTACAGAAAAAGGTTATGGTTTATCATTCTGAAAATGAAAGCAGACTCCGCGCGCGCCCAGTTTCCCCGGGGATTTTATTCCCCTCTCAAGTTCAGCCCCCCTTTTCTTTAGTTTTCCTCCGTTTATCCAAAAAACCGAATGAAGCTTTATTGAAACTAAAGGAAAATTGGAAAAACTAAGGTTAAGATTTCCCCTTTATCGCGTTCTCGCTCTGTTCAATCTTAAGCGTAAACGCTAGTAACTTCTATCGTTCGTGGAAGAAAGCGAATGCGGCTATGGAGTAAAGAAACACTTTTCTTCTCGGTTATAGGCTCTGCTCTATTACAACGAGCTCCGTGAACCAAAAAATTGAAGAAAATGCGGAGGGGGTTTGATTTAAATTAAATATTAAATTAAATACTTATTTTTGAGCGTCGAAACTAACATTTTTGAAATCCCCGCGCGCGAATCTATCGAAACACGTTTAATTTTCTTAATTATGTTTTATTTTAAATCCGTAGTAACGTTATAAACATTTAGTAATCAAGAAAATTGCTTAATTAGTCCCAAACTTTCTTTCATAACTAATTAACGGATCGTCGTAGGATAAAGAGTCTAATTTTATTTTATTCTCCGTATTTTAATTGACTTTTTTACGTATATCGTATTTAAACGCGACTTAATTTCAAGCCGGGAAAAATATTTAAAAACTTCGAAACAAAAACAATTGGTCAAAATCGTTGAACTTAATTACCTAACTAATTAACCGCTTATCCCAGGTTAATGAAATTAACTTTTTTGAGTTTCTCGCGCGTTAATTGATTAGATTAAGTATGATTTGTTTAAATATAATCGAGATTTAATCTAATTATAAGCGTTAATCCAGTTTTCTGAACGGAAAAATGATTTAGGCTCAACTTTCTAATTGAATAACTAATTATCTATTAGTCCTACTTTAATTATACTAACACCAGCGGATTCCTCGTACTCTAATCTATCAGATGACATAGTTTTGGTTTTAAAATTCTTTAAAATTAAGCCAAATATTTAGGTTTAGCGAAGCGACTCGTTCGAGAAACATTTTTCTTAAAACTGAACTTTCAAGACGAGATAGGCTGCCTTAGTATTTTCATAGATCTAATTTTACAACTTTAAACGCAATTTTATTTTAGTTTTAATTTTATTACGGGCCCTAATTAAGATAAATTAAAAAGAAAAATACGTATTATTAGGTTTTAGGACACGGGCTATCCGATAAAAATATTTTTGAGAACTTACGAGCAATTTTAATTTTAATTTAGATTAATTTTAATCGCGATTAAACTTGATTAGGAATATATAAGCGCTTAAAAACACTCCTCGCGCTTTTACATAGCGAAATTAACACTTTTTAACCTCAAAAAGCGAAAAAATATTTCAATTAACTTAATTCTGTCAATTAACATTAATTACAAAGCTAATATGATATAATTTACGCTTAAAAATATTTATAATTCAATTTTGAGAAAAATTTGCACCACTTTGCATCAAAACCTACAAATTTAACATAATTAAACACTAATTATCGCTTTAATTAAGGATCATTATAAAGTCTACGTATTATTAATGCAAAATATTTCTAATATTTATTACGTTTTGAAATTAAATTTTACAAATACTGATTCAAATAGTCTCGGCTCTTTCCGGCTTCGCTCAGTTCTCGTCTTTGTCTTTAATCTTTAATAATTATGTTTTTGGAATAATACCAAAGTATTATAATTAAAAATCTTCGTGGTAATTAAACCTATGGCGCATTCTATGGGATTTTAGCATGGGAATTTCAAAATTTCAAATACGTTTTTCCCAAACTTCCGGTGGTCGGAGATTTTTTTTATTATTTTTTCTGAACTCCCCAGGTCCTAAATAGTCTATAATCATCGTTATTTAGTGGGGGGGTCGGTTAACGGAAATCTCCCCAAGAACACCCTTTATGTTCTTATCTACATCTGTTAATTTGAACAATTTGAAAGGTTTTAAATATCTTACCTTGTACTTGATCATTTCAGGTAATTGGGCGTAATTCCAATCCTCTTCTTAACAAATACACTTGCAACTATTCTTATTGCAAAATTATGACCAATGTTATAACGTCGAATAGCCGAGCAAAATAAACAAGTTTTCAATGTTCGCCTCATCACAAATATTAAACGAATATTTCGGACTTTCGGAAGCAAAAGTAAGTTAACTAATGTTATTTACAATCGTATCATCTACTGCGAGCCTCTAATCGAAGATTTTGAACGCCAGTCATCATCTGATAGTGATTAATTAAACCGAAAATAATTTGAAACACGAACACTCGCGTCTCCTTCAAAAATCGAAACGTATTCTCATTTCGAATCAAAATATTCTAAATACGCGCCGTTTTAAGTTTAAAACTAATCTTAAGTAAATTAAATTTAAATATTAACGACATAAATCGCGGCTAACGGATACAACAAGATGAAATAATCAGAGTAGAATTAAATTGGTTGCGGCGATCTTGACTACGCTGCGACTTGACTCGGCATTTATTTTTGGCGGGAGCCGGGGACGGGAGGGGAGGCTGGGGGTGAGAGGGAGGATACTGAAATAGAGTCGTAAAAATGAGAAATTTTATTTTGAGTTTTTGCGTTCCGTCAAAAAGGTGTCAAATGAAAGTTTCGGGGGTAAATAGTTTTTTCGACTATTTTACTAATTAAAGGGTTTTATTTCCATCGAAGCGTGATGAGGTCCGTCCGATTAATATTTTTATTATATTCGTTACTTGAAATAGCTAGTGGTGCACTATGTTAAACTTCCATTGAAGCTATCAAATTTAAAATTTAATGTATTTCACCAAATGACGGTGATTTTGGGGTCATTAGTACCTTGTGAGTTTACAAAAAAATTTAAAAAAAACCTCCGACCAGCCAAAGTTTGAGAAAATCTGGAAAAATCAAGGAAAAACGTATGTGAAATTTTCAATTTCACATGTTAAAGTCCAATTACGATATTGTACTGCTGAGTTCCTAGTCTAAAATACATTTGAACACCCTAATTATAATTAACGTAACTAATTATGACGAAAAAACCAGGTTACAACCAATCGAATCTACATATAATATATTATTGACGCCCTATGGAGATTAAGCATGGCTAATCTGGATTTTAAATATTTTATTTTGACAAAACTGATTAACGGATTGGTCTCAACTCGCTTTAATGGAAATAGGACCCCAAAAGCAACCGAAATCCATCAAAAAAAGTTCCAGATTCGAAACTTTATTTTTGCTCATTTTCGAAAAACGGAAAAAGGGAAAATGAAATTTTGAATTTTTTGCGGATTTCCAAAATGTCAAAAATAAAGTTTCGAATCTGGAACTTTTTTGGTGTATTTCGGTTGCTTTTGGGGTCCTATTTCCATTAAAGCGAGTTCAGACCAGTTCGTTAAGTAGTTTTGTCAAAATAAAATATTTAAAATCCATATTCGCCATGTAAAATCCCCATAGAGCTTAGACAATGTATTATTTTTACAATTTAATCGTTTCTGACCTGGTTTTTGCTTCGTAATTAGTTACGTAAATTATAATTATATCGTTTAAACGTCTTTTAACGAGAAAAACCCCGGTTAAAATCAACCAAATACTTCAAATAATATATTATTGGCGCCCTATGGAGATTAAGCATGGCTAATCTGGATTTTAAATATTTTATTTTGACAAAACTGATTAACGGATTGGTCTCAACTCGCTTTAATGGAAATAGGACCCCAAAAGCAACCGAAATCCATCAAAAAAAGTTCCAAATTCGAAACTTTATTTTTGCTCATTTTCGAAAAACGGAAAAAGGGAAAATGAAATTTTGAATTTTTTGCGGATTTCCAAAATGTCAAAAATAAAGTTTCGAATCTGGAACTTTTTTCGGTGGCTTTCGATCGCTTTTGGGGTCCTATTTCCATTAAAGCGAGTTCAGACCAGTTCGTTAATTAGTTTTGTCAAAATAAAATATTTAAAATCCATATTCGCCATGTAAAATCCCCATAGAGCTTAGACAATGTATTATTTTTACAATTTAATCGTTTCTGACCTGGTTTTTGCTTCGTAATTAGTTACGTAAATTATAATTATATCGTTTAAACGTCTTTTAATGAGAAAAACCCCGGTTAAAATCAACCAAATACTTCAAATAATATATTATTGGCGCCCTATGGAGATTAAGCATGGCTAATCTGGATTTTAAATATTTTATTTTGACAAAACTGATTAACGGATTGGTCTCAACTCGCTTTAATGGAAATAGGACCCCAAAAGCAACCGAAATCCTTCAAAAAAAGTTCCAGATTCGAAACTTTATTTTTGCTCATTTTCGAAAAACGGAAAAAGGGAAAATGAAATTTTGAATTTTTTGCGGATTTCCAAAATGTCAAAAATAAAGTTTCGAATCTGGAACTTTTTTCGGTGGCTTTCGATCGCTTTTGGGGTCCTATTTCCATTAAAGCGAGTTCAGACCAATTCGTTAATTAGTTTTGTCAAAATAAAATGTTTAAAATCCAGATTTGCCATGTAAAATCCCCATAGAGCTTAGACAATGTATTATTTTTAAAGTGTAATCGATTCTGACCTGGTTTTTGCTTCGTAATTAGTTACGTAAATTATAACTATATCGTTTAAACGTCTTTTAACGAGAAAAAACCCGGTTAAAATCAACCAAATACTCCAAATTATATATTATTGGCACCCCTATGGAGATTAAGCATGGCTAATCCGGATTTTAAATATTTTATTTTGACAAAACTGATTAACAGATTGGTCTCAACTCGCTTTAATGGAAATAGGACCCCAAAAGCAACCGAAATCCATCAAAAAAAGTTCCAGATTCGAAACTTTATTTTTGCTCATTTTCGAAAAACGGAAAAAGGGAAAATGAAATTTTGAATTTTTTGCGGATTTCCAAAATGTCAAAAATAAAGTTTCGAATCTGGAACTTTTTTCGGTGGCTTTCGATCGCTTTTGGGGTCCTATTTCCATTAAAGCGAGTTCAGACCAATTCGTTAATTAGTTTTGTCAAAATAAAATGTTTAAAATCCAGATTTGCCATGTAAAATCCCCATAGAGCTTTGACAATGTATTATTTTTACAGTGTAATCGATTCTGACCTGGTTTTTGCTTCGTAATTAGTTACGTAAATTATAACTATATCGTTTAAACGTCTTTTAACGAGAAAAAACCCGGTTAAAATCAACCAAATACTCCAAATAATATATTATTGGCACCCCTATGGAGATTAAGCATGGCTAATCCGGATTTTAAATATTTTATTTTGACAAAACTGATTAACGGATTGGTCTCAACTCGCTTTAATGGAAATAGGACCCCAAAAGCAACCGAAATCCATCAAAAAAAGTTCCAGATTCGAAACTTTATTTTTGCTCATTTTCGAAAAACGGAAAAAGGGAAAATGAAATTTTGAATTTTTTGCGGATTTCCAAAATGTCAAAAATAAAGTTTCGAATCTGGAACTTTTTTTGGTGGCTTTCGATCGCTTTTGGGGTCCTATTTCCATTAAAGCGAGTTCAGACCAATTCGATAATTAGTTTTGTCAAAATAAAATATTTAAAATCCAGATTCGCCATGTAAAATCCCCATAGAGCTTAGACAATGTATTATTTTTACAATGTAATCGATTCTGACCTGGTTTTTGCTTCGTAATTAGTTACGTAAATTATAATTATATCGTTTAAACGTCTTTTAACGAGAAAAAACCCGGTTAAAATCAACCAAATACTCCAAATAATATATTATTGGCGCCCTATGGAGATTAAGCATGGCTAATCCGGATTTTAAATATTTTATTTTGACAAAACTGATTAACGGATTGGTCTCAACTCGCTTTAATGGAATTAGGACCCCGAAATGAACCGAAATCCATCAAAAAAAGTTCCAGATGCGAAACTTTATTTTTCTGCATTTTCGAAGAAACCAAAAAAGGGAAAATAAATTTAGAATTTTTCGCGAAGTTCCAAAATGTCAAAAATAAAGTTTCGAATCTGGAACTTTTTTTTGCTGGATTTCGGTTGCTTTTGGGGTCCTATTTCCATTAAAGCGAGTTGAGACCAATCCGTTAATTAGTTTTGTCAAAATAAAATATTTAAAATTCAGATTCACCATGCTAAATTCCCATAGGCTCAAATAATGTATTATTTTTAGTATTTGGTTGATTTTAACCGGAATTTTTGCTCGTAATTAGTTGCGTAAATTATAATTATATCGTTTAAAAGTCTTTTAACGAGAAAAACCCGGTTACAATCAACCAAATACTCCAAATAATACCAGAAATAGATGATCAGACTCAGCTCGCTTTAATGGAAATGAACCGAACTAAATCAAAAAAAAAAAAAAGTTTATTTTTGATCATTTTGTGAAGAACACGAAAAGTGAAAACTGATTTTCATTTTTATTCGGACTTTATTTCTCAACCGACTGAGAAGGGGAAGAAAGCCGGCGGTTCCACCTAGGAAGATCTTCCTAGGTTCCACTATAACTGTCTGTAGGCGCCCGATAGCTTGTTCCCCAAAACTATATTCTCTGCCCTCTAACGGCGGTAGAGCGCTGCCGCTAAATTTGTTAAGCCTTTTTTAATTGATTTTAAAAACGAGTTAATCCTAACTTCCTAAATCATTCACGTCGTAAACTTGCCTAGAATGATTATTATAAGATAAAAATTAATCGTGAAACGCAAAAATATTCTTAATCTTTTTTGTATGTTTAAAATTAAATGTTCCGCGTGGGAGTACTTGTTCATAATCATTACAAAGAATTTGGGGTACCGGAACCTTACATCTGTTAATATGTTACTTATGACATAGTACGAGGAATAGTTTCACAGGTATTATTTTATAAGCTTGATATTACTCGGGGTTATCAATATATTTTACCAGAAATAGATTTCTATTCATCTATTTTTGATTTTATTGTGGTTTACTATCATTATAAATTTTTAATTTTTGACTTTAGCAAGCGGACCGAAAGTCAGTCATCGGCACTTGATCCTCTGTGACCCACCGTCACCCACGGATGTAAGTAAAATATTACCAAGTAAGGAAAGGACATCTTAAAATGTAGAGATACTATTCAACCGCCGTGCGAACCAAACCCTCGTTTCCCTCAAAAACCATTTCTTCATCCTCAGATGGCGATAGCTTCTCTACATTTCCCGTCCATCTTTATTCCCGTAAAAAAAAAAAAAAAAAGAATAAAATACTCTTATTCTGCAGTGAGAGAGAAAGCCCGCGTGCGAGACATCCATGATCTTGGGAAGCTGAATCTCGACCTCGGATTATCCTGGACAAGAGAAGCCAAAAACCAATAGCTTCCGCAGTGTGTGCTAGTGTCAAGAAGACAATCAGAGATTATCAATGAACTCGTTCTAGGTAGCCCAGAAGACCTCGGTATATTTTTTACAATCAAAGTCGCGCCTCGAGTACGTTAAAAAAAGTTTATCAGTTTCTCTTTCCAAGCGGGCTAGAAAGCTCTTAAACCCCCGAAATTTTTAACGGTTCCTTTCCCTGGATTCGAGCCCCCTGCGGGCAAGGTCGCGACTCGAAATCTCGGCGTTTTAGTTTCGCGGCGAAGCTTCGCCTATACGCTTCGCTAAAAGTGTGAAAACGGTTTAAGTTTACATCGAGTTTTTGGTCGTTTATTGACGCGTAAATTTCGCGAACTGAGACTGAGAATAAAATGGCAAGCTAAAGAAAGCCCCGATTAAAGTATAAAGATGTCAAAGTGGATTATAACATCGGATTTACGTTTTCGATCTGTCTGACCAAATGGTCTTAACTATGGGCGACCGTTTCTTGAGCATGAATCGGCGGGATCGAAACGCAAATTTGCCGGGGAGATTTACGCGTTCGGCTTATATATGTGTTTTAATATTGGCGACTGCAATTTCCTCTGTTAAAGCTAAAGGTAAGCCCCGTTATTTGAATTAATTATTATCATTTCTCGGTTTTTTGAGGGTTATTTGTCTTTGATACTTAAGCCTCGGGTTTTACGATTTTTGGGATGGTGATTTTCCGATTTTTCTGAAGTTTTTTACATCTTGAAAGATAACCGGGTGAATATTGATAATAATAAATGACTAAATACACTAGATTAGGAATCGTTATGGGTTTGTTAATATTTGAATACCGTACGTGAGATTAAACCGTGGTTTCGCAAGAATTTGGAAACATTAACTACTAGGTTTTAATTATGAAACTTTTAAACGATGGGTTCAAAGTTGAAATTACGATTTTCAAGGTGAAAAACGTATCTTGGAATTTACATAATAATTAGTATTTGAATTTCAAATAGATTATATTGAAATGTTTCAAATTAATACGAAAATCGTGAAAATCGAAGTACAATTAAGACAGTTACCAAAGTTTTAATTTCGGTAATTTTCCATTAGTGTTAACAGCGATTTATAAAAAAATTAGATGCCTCTGGGTTTAAAATAGTTATTGATTCGTATAGAACACAATGGTAGCTTCAAAATAAGACAAAAATCGACTATGTGGAACCAAAATTAACAAAATAGTTGAAGAAAACCATTTTAATTGCAACTTAATTTGTTTACCTAACTCATTGCGTAACAATGTCAGTAAAGCGGTATAAATTCCTGGTAACAATTGTTACATTTTTGGATTTCTTATCAAAGCATCTTGAACTACTTTATTCCCAGTTAGGTTTTACATTACATATTAATCCGCCACAACCTTTATTTTCCAATCTAACTCGTGAACCAATTAACAAGCATAGTTTTGACAATTTTATAAAAAGGTAAACTAAAATAGCATGATTGTTTATTTAATAATTAATATATTTTTACAGTAATCACGTTAATTAAATCTATATTGAATATTTGAAATTCTAGTTTTTAAATTAAAATTATTAGATTAAATATTTAGCATTTACATCTAATTTTTAATTATTCAATCAATTAAAGTTAGGTTTATTTCCTTTTCATTCTCTCTTTAGGGCAAGTTTAAAATAAAATGTAAACCCCTTTATGTATATCGTCAGGGTTAAATTATAGATTTCTCACACACATTTAAAACTTTCTTGGAATTATTACCTAAATTATCAAACTTCGCGTTTTGTGTAATCAAAATTTTCCGCTGCAAAAATATATAATTAAGAAAACAACTTTCCCTCCCAAGGTCTCTAATTACAAAAGCGGATTGCTTTCTTGGTGGCTAACTAAAAATTACAGGGAGTATTCTTGTAGCAAGTTAACTTAAAAAAAAAAAAAATCTTCTTGGCTAAGATAGGGCTTGTATTTGCCAGCCAAAATATAAATAATTTGATTTTGTATATCAAATATTCATAAATAAGTTTTTTATATTCTGTCAACATGTTTTTCTATGGCTTATGGATTATAATTTTATTTTTCATACTATTAATAACATACATTCAAAATTAGACCCCTGCGTTGACTCGTTAAAATCTAAAGTTAAAATGACAAAATATATAGGTTTTATTTTTTCCAATAGATGACGTAATTAACGTTTAGTTTCAAATGAAAGATTGAACTCTCTTAAGTACTTTCATGAAAGAGACCGCGTGAAAGCAATCGTATCACGTGCCAGAACGCCCGAGAATCAGCTGTAGGGTCTACAATAACCACGCGACCATAATGATGACGTAATATTTGCGGGAAATTTTTGTTTTAAAAAATTTCAAAGATGTCGATTATAAACTATTTTATTTTTAATATTATGTTAATTTATTAATTCCATATGTATATATATATAAATTGAATGGTTTTTGACAATCTTTCCGAAAATGCTAATCAAATTTCATTCGTGACTCGTGAAAAATCAGTGATAGCGTAACTTTAACCACTGAACGCAACGAAGAATCACTGTTTAACTTAGTTATACTATTGAAAATCTTTACACACGTGTTATTATTTAATATTTAGGGCACAATTACAGTAATTATATTGTGTGTCAACTCAATATACTGAGTTACACCCCTAGAAATAACTTTTCCCGTTGAAAAACCAGTTTTTATATTAGATTTTAGATTCCTTTCAAGGCTGTAAGCGAGTTAGCTCCTTTCTAATATTTAAAATTTTCAAAGGAGTAATAACTAATTACTTTAGTCTTAGCGATAATGATTTTAATTAGTAGTAAGTAGTTCTTATTTAATATAACCATTATGTTAATTTATAAAATAATAAATATAAATATGTTTAATTTATATTTTAGTTTCTAAATTGGCCGAGAGGTTAATCGCCCAATTTTAATGATTAAAATTAAAATTTATTAAAAATAAATTTAGTATTTTTGTGACCCAGCAGAAATATCCGAGAAATATCTGTTAAATAGGTTTTCCAAATGTTCCGTGAAACCGTGAACCGTTCACAACTTTATCCGCGTTGTAATTTCCGTCTGATTCTAACTATAGATAAGTATAGGTGTAATAAAATGGGACATATACTTCCATCCCTCCCCACCAATTGCAAACATCGAAAATCTTTATCATTTTTCGTTTACGTTTTGGGTCCCTGACAAACTGTTTGGGTTTTCTTCTATATATAAGCCGTACATCTTCTTAAAAATATGATTGCATCTTCGCGCGGGGCTACGGAGACCCTAAAATGTTCCTATAGTCGGAATCAGTTGGAGATTTCAGTAAAGGATGGAACTAGACTTTTTCTTATCTCCTCGAGAGTACAAATAATATGGGAGATAATATAGAAACCTAACCTTGTACCGTCTGAAAATTCAGTCCGATTACAAGCTCAGTGGTGGAATAGATATTACTGAGGAGAGCAAAACAATTTCCAGGCAGACGAAACGGATCTTTCGCTCAAGCGAGAACCAGTATTAAGTTTCACTACCTACCGATTTGAGATTCACCTCTATCTCGCTTATCGAATTTAAAGGCCAGGTCTCGTTACATTTTTTTAAACCTTGACTACAGACGATACCAGTTAAATTTTTATTTCTAACTACTTGGTTAGCATAGTTCAATTTTGACAACTCCTTAATTGATGAAAGATATAGGGTTAACTACTTGTAGTTATAGTTAAAAAATCCTTTTGCTAATTCTCGTTTCAAGCCCACCCTGATGCAATTGTTATCTTTTTAGCCTCGTGTGGCGTGGATTAATAAATTAATTTCTATTATTAAATGAAATAAAATAATTAAAACAAAAGCACAAACTAAATATTGGAGTACAGGAAGTTAGGAATAAGTATCCATATTCAGGAAAGTAAGATGGTTAGCGCCAAATTCTTATTGTTCGCGAGTCTTTCATATCCACAAGGGAGTTCTTGTATACTCCAGTTAATGTGAGTTGGGCTTATTATATAGGTAGTTTTTAAATGAATCAAGTGTTTGGGAAGAAAACCTGTAAAAATATATTGAAACAGACAAACAGTTTCAAAGTCTTTGCATTTACGATGTTAATATCTTTTGCCAAAAGCGAACTCTCAACCTAACCTAACACTTATTAATATTTGGTTAGGCTATCGCGAGAACGAACCAATTAAATGATATCATATATATTTTCCTGTAGTAATGAACCTAATCTCGTTTAAAATTAAATCAGGAGACTTGTTCTTCAATTGGAGTCTCTTAGCTTCGCAGACGCTGAATGCACAAACATATTTTGACCTTATAGAAACGGCGCAGTTTTCGGGAATAGGAGCCCCATCATTCCCCGGAAAAATCAATAATCCTGTCGCTCTATCTTCGTGCTGGGAAGCTCAAGAGCGAGGGATGCCGAGAGGATGGAAGATGGGCTCTGCGGGAAAAACCTTATCGAAGCCCGCCTACACGATTCCTACAACTACGGAATAAATTTTAAGTTTTCTGTACGTGTAAAGCCAGGATACCCTGCTATCTCCGCGATATTATTGGCTAGAGATATTTGGTAGGATATACCTTGGATAGTATTTGAAATTTCACTTGATTTTATCCAGGTTCTTGATTTTTATCTGGCCTCTAAGGATGGAAGGGGTACTAAGCTAAGTGGAGAGAAAGGGGCACTTTTAGTTGCAATCAAAATCAGATGGAGATTTCAACGCGCACAAAACTATAGTCTCGTCTTTATCACTTAGTAATTGGCAATATGCTCCGATGATTCTCATCTTTCTACGTTGTGTCATTTCCAACTGAGACTGATCGTATAGCTTACAGAGTAAAAGGGCAATTCTTAAGCCCGCTTACTTCGCTTCAGAAGCAAAAAAGTGAAGGTTAGGGATGTAGAAAATCTCCTTACGAAGTCATTAAGCGTATCTCTTTCTTCCTGTCTTTCCCTATATTGTTTCTAATTGACTGGATATACTGTAACTGTATCTAGGCCTTTGCTTGGTTGTATTGACCCACTTTCGAATACTTCATATACCTACTTGAAACATGAAGTAGGCTTAGTAAGATGGGTGAATTATATTGTAAAGAAACCCGCAAGGATGGTCTGATAAAATTCCCGCTCTGAACTATTCTATTCCGTTGTTTTCAGCGTAGTTCAATTCGGCTCTCATTTATTGATCGACTAAAACCTTTCCCGTGCTATTTTTGGTTTTCTTGTAGATTCCGTTATCGTGTTTTACGTCCATAGAAAGGACTCTTCATTTTGAAGTTATTTATGTAGTGTACAACAGCTTTTTGATTTCCATTTTTATCAAGAACCAATTTATTTCACCCGAAAATATTGGAAGATACAAATGGGATTTACATACGCCAGGGCTACCACAAATCTGGGAAACTTGGAAAAATCGGGGAATTTGAAAATGGGTCCAGAAAGAAATCATCAGCTAGTCCGAAGGATCTTCTAAAATGTGTTAAATTGTTTATATGATCATAACTTTCGAAAATTTTAGGGATGACCAATGTAGAGGAAGGACACTTTTGTATTTTGCCTACCTTCACAGTCTAACAAAAAATTATAAATTTTACGCGGGAACTTGTATTTTCTTCCTATACTAGTACGTGGCTTGAAATGATTGAAAAATGGGTAGGTAAAACCTGGAAAAGTCAGTCAAATTAATGTGTATTTGCGCCTGGACGCCACAAATGTAGTAATTCTTTCTAAATTCAAATGAAATTAAGTCTTAGTATACTTAAAAAGTTTTAAAAAACAGGAAAACGGGTGGAGTTTTTCTCTTTTTATGAAACTTGTATACTTGTTCTTTAGGTTGACAAGAGTTCAAGATAGTTATGGTTGAAAATGGCTTATTGTTCGCCTACTGGGCGGCTGGTCCTATTTGAGAACTCTCTCTTTAAATCTGTGATGGAAAGAGGCGCAATCGGGGATAGAGATATTTCTGTCAATTGCTTCTAATGTATAAATTTATTAATATATATAACTTTACGGAGGCCCTACAGCTCTATTTCTTTCTTTTTTAACTGATGAGAATGACAAAATTAGGCCTTACGTCATAATTATGTATTATTATACTCTATTGTACTTATTTTTCAATATGACCAGAAAGATAGGCTCTCTAAAAGCATATACAGTTGACAAATCGAGGTTGAATAATGCCAGTTCAACGTTAGTATAGAATATTCAACGCTTAGGATTTCAATCTGTTAGTTATGTGTTAGATTTGGTTAGTTCTATTTTCGTTGCTTTACCTCTTCAGACGCGGCGTAATTAGCCGGTTTAATCAGATTTAATCGAGGTTTACATAACCTCAGTTCAATCTGTTTAAACCTCGTTTAATTATGCCTCGTCGTCTGAAGAGGGTATTAGGGTAGCTTGGATTAATAATTTTCTTGTCTTAATAATAAAATATTATTTGAATAATGATTCCGTGAAATCATTTAAAACCAAATTACTCGTGGAGAATGCTTCAAATTTCAATTAATTGCTTAAGAGTTTACTCATAATGAAATTCTCCCCCGTAGGTCGTGGGCCACAAATGCATTATATTAGATATTTCAAAATTTTTTAAATTATTCTTAATATTAACTTTCTTCCTATTTCGTTTCTTTAATTTCAGTTCAATGTGACGAAGAGCACTTCACTTGCAACGACGGTGAACGCTGCATCCCCAACCGATGGAAATGCGATCAAAGTCCCGATTGCAAAGATTTATCGGATGAACCAGATGATTGTCGTAAGTGTCAAATTTGTTTATATTAAATATCTACGTCACCATGGTTCAAAATTTTCATATGATTTACCCATTTAAAAGGTGCGATGAAACCTATTTTTTATGTCGGCCTAATTATTTATAATTTAAATTATTATTTTATCATTTTAAACTTATATTATTATGTTATAATAATAACAATAATAACAATAACATTATTGTTATTTAAATTTATTCCAGCGAAAATAAATTGTATTTCCAAACTTCATTTCCCGCCATTTTTAACAAAACGTTAAGCAAAATCATTGACTAAAATCAGATATTGATTGTAATTTCTGCGATTTTTGGGCTCACTACCGCCATCTATCAGCGGCGGTGGCGTTCGTTCCTTGGCAACTCGCCAATGCTGGGAACGGGTTTAACTTTATTTTTAAAACGTGTTAAGCCTAACGTCAAAAAATACTATGAGGCTTAGCGTATCATAAAGATCAAATAATAAAAATAATGAGTTTCAAATGTAGAATGAACGTTTTAAAATGTTAATTACAAGATTTAAATCATAAAATAAATCGTGTAGCTGGAAAAATAAATGTCATCATTGGAAATTATTCAAGATGTTTTGTGGTAAGTTAAAAATACCCTGTAAGATCGTACAGGGAATACTTCCCCCAAGGTTGTTTCTTATAAAATCCTGTTATATTCTTTATTGAGCTCAACTAGGTATACTGCTTTTTGCTAAAACGTCAGCTTAAGTGAAACTTGTATGTTCAATATAAACATATTGTCAAGGGTCGACCATCTCTTATCCTTATCTTTTTGTAAAAGCCGAGATGATTACCGAAGAAGGCGTAAAAACTAAATTAGAGATTGGCCAAAGAACTTAAGAAAAAGAATCTAAGCTTTCCTTAGGATTTTGCTTCTTCCTTTTCTAATCAATTTTCATTAAGGAAGTGAGTTATGGCGTGACAAGAAAAGGACTCATTTTGATATATATTGCTTAGCTGCTTCATGGCGAAAGGGTTAATACAATCACGACACTATTCGATGCGAGGCTATACGTACACTCTCTTGCCATCTCCAAGATTGAAATTTATAACTTGTCGGGTATATTATTAACAACCTATGGCTTGCGCGATATTAAAGGGAACGTGAAACGATAATTACTCCAGAAACTTTCGTTTACGATCTGAAAAATAAATAAAAAATAAGCCAAAGGTCAGCAGGGTTCGTACACGACCTGGAAAACCGAGAAAAGTCAGGGAATTTGTAAATTGGCCCAAAAGGGTCAGTGAAAAGTCAGGGAATTTGAAAATTGCTCCTAAAGGTCAGGGAAAAGTCGGGAATTTGAAAATTGCTCCTAAAGGTCAGGGAAAAATCAGGGAATTTGATAATTGCCCCTGAAGGTCAGGGAAAAATCTGTTAATTTGAAAAAAGATCCTAAAGGTCAGTGAAAAGTCAGTGAATTTGAAAATTGCCCCTAAAGGTCAGGAAAAGTCTGGGAATTTGACTAAAGATTAATTAATGAATAAATTCAATTTTTGTGAGGGAAATTATTTACAAATGATCAGGGAAAACTTGGAAAAGTCGTGGAAATTAAGTTCCAAACTTTTATACGAACCCTGTTTTAATATTTATTTAATATTTGTTTAATTTACCCTATAAATTATCTTACATTTATAAAAATAATAACTTTCGAAATAAATTATAATCTCAGATTTCAATCCCTTAAAATTACTAATTTATTTAAGTTCATTTGTTATTTTCGATTTTTTATGGAGCCCCTGGCGCCATCTATCAACTACAGTGGCGGCGCGCGCCAAATCCTAAGCCTTATCTGATCCTTCTTGGCCTTATTTGACAGATTTCAAAAACGAGTTAAGCCTAACTGCTGAAACTCCGTACTTCTCATCCAAAAATGTTAATAATTTCGCGATTTTAAGTGCCCAATGATTTTTTAAATGTTTATTACGAATTTAACAGTTGAAATTAATCGCGAAACGGGAAATTAGTAGCTGCGGATTGTTCCATCGTTCTTGTTAGTTTAAAATTACATTGTCGGTTTTTCTCTATCGATGAATTTCGAGATTCGTAATTTCGAGGGATTTAAGGATTCGCTTAAAAGGTAAATCAATTCATATAAGATCAGTTTATATTTGTAATGTATTCAAGGACTATATTCTTGGAAATTCTGTCGGAATCACGATTAATTTGCCTTATTAGGCTATTTATGTTATGATTAGGAAAACAGGGCCGGCGCAAATCCAATTTTAGGCTTAAGCTTTAATACTTATTTAACAGGAAGTTCTAATTTTTAAGATATTTAAAAAAAAGCGTCAACCCAAAGGCGTAAAAATTTAGAATTTTAGGCAAATATTGCCAGCATCACCATGGACAACTCGGGCTTTTGCCTCTAATTCTTCCTCCATGGCATAACACAGCCGTTATGATAATGTACCTTTAAAATGTTTTTTTAAAATAAATTTCATTTTTCCTTTATCTGAGCTCTCCATTATTGCACCCTAATAGAAACTGGTGTTGAAAAAATTTATGTCATTATCATTGCCTCCATAAGGAAATGGTTTATGAGCCGACTTTTAACTCTACGGTGTCCATCATCTGATTTTCATTAAAGGGAAGATAAAGTATTTTTTATTGCGTTCTTATATATTCTACTCGAGTTTAACTTAAAAAAACCAAAACGTAACGCTTTGGCGAATGTGACTATGCCCCCCCCCCCCCCCAATCACATTTATTCGGAAGACACCTAAAGACGAATCTTCAGAAAATCGTATCATAATAGATTAAACGCTTATTTTTATTAATTGTCTTTATTGCATGAGCTAGGTATACAAAATACAGTTGAACGTTTTCGTGAATGTTATTCGCTGTCAGTGTCAAACAAGGTTTCTGGATATCGCACGTATTTTGTTTTTGCTATTTTCCTCATTAATATTGGGTTAACCTTAATTTTTTTACCAGTCTTCATTCTTTTATTCGTGTTCATAACCAAGCTTTTTAGAGCCCCTGAAAATTAAAATTATTATTTTAGAAGTTCACGCAAACATTGAGATGTTGTCCATATTTTATCACTCGTTTCAAGGAATTTTCTAGTGACCCCGATCCAACCTCTATTATTATTTCAAAACTTAATTATATATGTTCGTTAAAAAGGAAAAATCAGATTTTTTTTGGGCCCAAGCTCGCCATCTATCGGTAGCGGTGGTGAACTTAAAAACTAGTTTCCCTGGCAACTTGCCAAAGTAACAAAAATATTTCAATTTCAACAGCGCGTTAAGCCTAACCAAGTCCTAACTTCAAAACCACTATTCTCTCGACCCAAAGGGCTATATTATTAGTATATTATCGCTATTAAAATATAAAATAATGTTTAATAATATTAATAATAAGTTCTAAACCTTAAAATTAGTCGCGAAACGGCAGAGTTTGAGATTTTTCAAGGATTCCTTTCACCATTATTGAAGGATTATAATTCGCGATTTCGCTCGACTATGGTATGTTTCACCCAATATTATTTGCTATATAGAGTTATTTTAAACGGTATATATATTTTTTTATTGAATTTTATTATAATTATTACGTTGTTTTACCATATCTTTGGCTTTATTAGTAATATCTTATGAATCAACAACACGCCTTTAGCATTGGGTATCTCCAAGTTGGAGGAAATGTTTGAGGGTTTCCAAATATTCCCATCGGAAACGGGACGTTCTGCTCGTGGCGTCCCTCACCTATCGAATAAGGTCTTAAATGGAAACCCTGATTCATTTCGTTAAAAAAAATAAATAAAGGGAGAATGAAAAGGACAGTAAAAATCTTTTCTTACTCCCTTTTGAGCGAGATAAAGGTTGCAAAAACTTACGGGCCACATCTTGTATGAAATTCATAGTCAAATATGGATTGACCGCCAAGGTTTGAGCCGCCAAGTGGATATCTTTCAGTTGGGTTAACTCGAGTGGCGCTGCTTTGACCGAAGAGGCGCCCGAAGAAACCCTCTCAGTTGTCATAATAGGCTCCGTGGTTGTAAAATCAGTTGATTCGGTTGTCAGGGTCCCGTCAGTTGTAGTTTCATTTAATCCCGAGTCGGAATTGGGCGCCATTAGGGTCTTGTTCATGTCACTAGTTGTAGAGTTTCTGGAATAGCATTTTATTAAAGGCCAAGTCTCGTCAAAATATTAGTTTTTAGGCTAAAATTCCATTTCTCTTTAACATAGTAACGAAGGTTTTAATCAGAACGCACTAAAGGGACTATTCTGAATGTTTTTTCTCGACAAGACAACCTTTTCCTTGGCAAAATCGAAATCGAAAAATCGTTCGAATTTCCTATGGATTTCTCTGTCGAAATCGATTTTTTAGTCGTTTTAAGTTCTCGATTTCGAAGTCGATCGAATCTGCATATTGAAATGCTTACGAATAGTCCCCTTGATCTTATGTAACCATATTTCTTGTTAAAAATTAGGCTTAGTTTAAATACTCCAAGAATAATACATGTCGAAATACCGGACTTTGAAAAGCCCTATCTGCTCTTAAATTATCCAGCCTAGCTTCCGTCTATTTGTTTTGTACAATTCAGGGACACTTCCTGAATGTTTTACTACTCACTTTTAAAAGCCGAATCAAATTCACTTTAATTTTCTCTTCACCCTCCCTTTAAAGCCTTCTTTATCAAAACTACCATTTCATTAAGATGAAAACTTAAATACTTGCACCGCGTCAACCCATAATTGTCTAAAACAAGATTCTTCGACATATACCTGTCCATTGAAGGATCACTGGTGCTAGATGGAATGGTTTCCGCTATGGGTGTCTTGGGAAAAGCGACGGATAGGCTTAAAGCCAAGGCGATTATCACGACTGACGTTTTGTCGACCATAGTGTCTGGCGACTGATAATTCTGAAAATATGGCTTTACAGTCTCCAGGGCTTAAATACACGAGCATTGTGGGCTAATTTGCTAGATTTAATGACAACGACGTGACTTTGATACTCGAAACCCTTCTGATTTTAGTCCGAAACTTGATACTTTAATTATTGTAATACTTTAATCAGGATCATTTGAAATGTTTCTGCAAATATAAGATCTGGTCGCTTGTAATTACATACCGGCACTTATCATGCCGTTCATTATATACAGTTACAAAGTTGAAAGCTATTTAAAGTTCTATAAAAAGCTGGTTTTTCTTTAGTATTTTTGATCCATTTCAAAGTTAATCCTCTTTTGTGATTAATCTAATTATCCGACTTAGCTTTGTGAATATGAGACGCAAACAAATTATGAGAACGTATGTATATCCTATCACGGGATAATCATAAATTCCAAAGGTACAATCGGGAATATTATGATTGGTCTGTTGCTCTGGAAATTGAGACGTCCAAGCTTTCGCGCGATATGAGAGGAAAATTCAAGAATTACAACCTAGATGCGTAATTTGAAATATGATGATTATCTTATGATATTAATCGCAATTTAAAAGACGAACTCTCATTGGTATTTAGAAATTCTGACCTTTAATTTCAAACTTAAATTTCTTCGAGCCAAATTTAACAACTTCGCTAATTAAAATGTAATTAATTATCGAAGTTTCATTATGCAGTTTCATTTATTTTTGGAATCACCATGTGTTCGAGAATTTATTCACAGTTTTTGAACACTTTTTTTGGAGTTAGGAGTCAGGACAGACACAGGAGATAATCTCCTTGTTATTCATTTAAAATTCATTTAGAAATTTAATTTTAAACTCATATTTTTATTGAAACTTTTGGGTGGTCGAAATTTAGGGGGTATTTGGGGATGTTACTGGTATTTTTCTACCACTATAGACGTGTTTTCGGAGTTTCGTTTATCAAATCAGGACTGATAGCAAGACGATGTCAAATTCCTTTATAAGGTTGTTATTTTCGCAGCGAAAAATAAGGACAAAAAATAGCGAAAAAATTATTTTCAGGGGAACAAATTTCGCCATATAAACAATAATTTAATATCACTAGCGAAAATATTTTTTCGCCACGAAAATCGTTTGGTGAAAAATATCCATAAAACGTAGTCTTAATCTATAATTAAATTTGCTATTAATGAGAGGTCTGCGTGGTATTTAGCCCCTCACTGTAATTAACCGAATTATTAATGACTCTTTTTTTTCCCCTCGGAGGAACTTTCTAAATTATGTTTTTAGAATAGTTTTATCACCGTATAATGACGTTCTTGTTCTTCGGTGTCTTTTATAGCTCCTCAAGTATGTCAGACCGGACAATTCCAATGTGCCAGCACGCGGCATTGTATTCCATTGGGGTGGGTTTGCGACGGCGAACCAGATTGCGGTCTTGGAGAAAATCTAATACCAGACACTTCGGACGAAGACACCAGAAGGTGTAAGTACAAAAATGCGCACGCTCCTTTGAAATATATTAACTCTTTGTAATTATATTTGACCCAACGGTGTATTTAGTTGTTATTTATCAATTTTACAACGAACTATCGCTGTTTGAGTTCTAGTTTGACGCGGTAATGTAGATAATTTCGATCAAATTTTGGTTGTCATTCTAGGTCACAAGGGTAGCGCTTGTCCTCGCAATTATTTTAGATGCAAGGACGGAATAACTTGCTTGAAAATCAATCAGTTATGCAACGGTCATCCCGATTGCCCGGATTATTCCGACGAAGGTTCTTTTTGCCGTAAGTTAATATTCGTTAGGATCCCCTCTTTCATTCGCGAAACAGACTATTTGACCTTCGTTTAACCTCTGTCAGAAAAAAATCAAGATTGTACGAGCGCCAATTGTAAATACGGTTGTCGTCCTAGTCCTAAAGGACCCTTATGCTATTGCGCTGATGGCAAAGAACCCAATGGCACCGACTGCATCGGTAAGACAAAGTCATATTGACTTTATAATAACCAGCCCGAGTTTGCTTAGTTACCTAAAATATTTAAACCGTCTTTAGATTTATAGATTCTTATCTTTTTACAATAACTTTATACTCATTTTTCCTTCAGACTAATTTTTATCGATTCGTTTTTGAGTGAATCTGAAAGTATTTAGGCAACTCAATCAAATTAAATCAAAATATACGAAATTTATATAATGCTGTCATCATAAATGAAATTTGAGAAGATTAATAATTAAGGCATAGAAAGATTATCAGAGAGTCGAATTATAGTCCATCTTAAAATGATCATATCACTCTTTCAAGAGCCCCTAGATAAAAGTGAAAGCACGTCGAGAAAGAAACTAGATAGATTAATTATAAAAATAATTAATTTTGGCGAGCCTTTCGTGAAGACTTGGTAAACCATTTATAGAAGCTCTTTTATTAAATTATCATTTAGATTGCTCCCTGGTTTTAATATCACTCTTTCCTTTTCATTCTTGAAGTTTTAGTTCTATGTTTTTAGCAAACTGGGGCTGTTGTTATCGTTGGGTGTTCAGTTTAGTGAACCGCAATAACCATTTTGGCGGTTTAGATACAAACGAGTGTCACGTTGCCGGAATGTGCGACCAACTTTGTACCAACGTGCATGGAAGCTACGAATGTTCTTGCACCGGTGGTTACATTCGCAACGGATCCCGATGCTACGGCATTAACGGTACAAAAAATCAACCAATAATCGATTATCATCGATAGAATCGTTTAAAAATCAATTTTCGTTACCCCTTTGTGTTTGGCAATATCCAGATCCACCGTCTCAACCTCCTACTTTATTGTTCGCCAATTCTATCAATATACAACACATAAATTTCAACGGTTCCTTGGTCGAAGGTGTCGTTTCTGTCAAAGATAGTTTGGCCATGGATTTTAGTTTTAAAAATCGCACAGCTTGTTGGGTACGCAATTACAAAATCATATTTCTTGAAAGAGAGGGTGAAACGACATTAAATAAATTTTATATCGGGAACACACCAGCTATCGTGGTTTCGCGGCCATGTAATCGGTATCTTGTCGGTTCAAATCCTTCCCGTGAACCAACATATTTATTACTGATGACATAGTTGTTGAAATCATCACAAATTGACAAGTTCAATAGCTCTCTAATTAGTTATATTTTATCGCAAACTCGACCAGCCATTGAAGTCATGAAATTTAACTGTATAAGAAGTTCACTCTCCCTTTGAAAATATTTTTAAGACTAAATTCTAGACCGTTGATTACTAAAAGAGGACCTATAATTTAGATCAACCATAATTCGACACATTCCAATCTCCGTTGCGGTCGAGTCTACGGTTTAACTAAACAATGGAACTTTCCTCCACTGGATCTCTTTTCTCTTTCTTGTAAGTTATTTTAGGAAGGCGAAATTCCACCAGGAAACTTCGATTCAGAGTTTGGAATTTTATTTTCAGCCGTGAACCAAATTGCTCACGAGTGGATCTCGGGTAATTGGTACTTTTTAGATGACATGCGCGAAATGATATTTGTTTGCAACGGCACCTTAAAAGCTTGCATTAGTATTATCGACGTTAATCTAAGCAAACCAAGGGGTATCGCCCTGGATCCCACCAAAGGGTAAATTTTACGGAAAACCTGTTTTTATTGACCTCTTGTTCTTATCCCGCGATCTTATCTCGTGAACTCGCAGAGTAATGTTCATTACGGAATGGGGTAGCACGGCCCCTGTTCTGGAACGCGCCAAATTGGATGGAACTGATAGAGTGAAACTAGTCGAACATAAAATCGTCTATCCTTACGGAGTGACGGTTGATTTCCCTAACGAACACGTCTACTGGGTAGACACGTATCTCGATTTCGTCGAGAGAATCAACTACGACGGAACAAACCGTAAAACCGTCGTTCGCGGAATACCTGTTAGTATCGTTTTATATAACTATCGTGTCTTAAAACGTCTGAAACGCGGAGCTACCATCTTGGAAGGAGTATATCTACCTAGGAATATTAATAATGGACACCTATCTTAATAGATAAAGTTGAATAACAAAACTTGGCGTTCATAAGCTTCCTCCAACGGCAAAAAGTGGCAAAAGTAGTAGCTAACAAAACCTCGTGCGTGGCTGCTATAGATGAAGAATAGGAAATGCCCACGTGGTTTTTTAGTTACTACTTTTGATACTGTTTACCGTTAGAGGACTCTTATGAACACCAGGATTTGGTATTCAATTTTATCTTTTAATATAAGTGCCTTGAATAGTGGTAGGATTTAAATTTGTTTAGCAAATTTTGGGTCACTTCGAAGTTGCTAGCCTATAAATATTTATGAGGCTAAATCAGCTATGGAACTATGGTTTAATTAGGTACGAAACTTATACGGCGTAACTGTATTTGAGAACCAACTGTACGTTACCAGTTGGCACGGCAATAGCATCATCACCGTGCAAAAATTCAACCAAAGTCAAATCACCACGGTCAAGGGGAACCTAACCCGACCTTTCTCAATTCACGTTTATCATCAACAAAGACAACCAATCGGTGAGAAAAAAACCTTCATCTCAGAGTCTACTGATTCCGTTGTTGCGAGATAAGAATTAGTCGTTTATGCTTTTGATTTGAAATTCGTAGTTCCTCATCCTTGCTCAAAGTTTAATGGAAACTGCGAACATATTTGCATTCCTCAGTACAAAAATAACAAGCCCGTGGCGCAATGCGAGTGCCGGGCTGGTTTTAAACTCATTCGGAGTGGTCAGTGTATTGGTCAGTATATTTTAAATTTATTTCGTTGAAATTCAAGATGACAACGACGACAACGAACAATTCCATTTATGTTTAGTCGCGAAACAAAATCAATTTCTGATCTACGGTCGTGGTAGACCAGCTAGTATTAAAGGAATCTCGATGGGTGCTGGACCCCGTTACGAGGAAGTGATGGTACCAGTTACGCAACTCAGTCGACCAACTTCCATCGACTTTGACGCCCAAGCGCAATACATTTACTATTCCGACGTTCAACGATACATCATCGGACGACAGAAGGTGGACGGTAGCGCCAGAGAAGACTTCATCAATTCTGGTACGCGTATAGACCGAGTGGGATAGAGAAGAAACGTCATTCGATGACGTCTCTAGAAATTGACGTTATATCTATCGATTAGGTTTGAACAATTGCGAAGGTATTGCCGTTGATTGGATGGGCAGAAACCTGTACTGGACGGACGAAGGTCTGTTGTCCATCAGCGTGGCGCGTCTCGATAATTCCACCATTCACAAGAGACTCGTGCACGGAAATATGTCGCATCCCAGGTCCATCGTGGTCGATCCCAAAAGAGGGTGAGTCACGAGTACCGCAAAACCGTAACGGAATTAGAACCGCGTTCAATTTGAGTTTTCATGTCAGTTACATGTACTGGTCGGATTGGATGACTGACCCTCACGGTGGTGGCGCCACTAATAATTACGGTGGACGAATAGAGAAAGCGTACATGGACGGAACTCGCCGGGAAATCTTCGTGGAAACGGATATTCAATGGCCCAATGGTCTAAGCTTGGATTACGTCGGCAAGAAATTGTATTGGTGCGACGCTTCGTTGCACCGTATCGAAAGAATCAACCTCAACGGAACTGGACGAGAGGTACGTAAGCTGTAATGTTGAAATTGTTGTTTCAGGACTCTCATCTGTAGTCCAACGTTCCCAATAAATTTTTGGCCCTTCGAGCTCCCAAAAATGTTGAATGGGCGACTAAATCATAATACACGCGTAACTTTCGCGATAAAACAACATCACCTAATTGTTGGTGTTATATTATCTGGATTAGCTTCTGCTTAAAGACGACCGAATCGGGCATCCGTATGGTTTGACCCATCACGACAATTTCGTCTACTGGACCGAGTTCCAACAAGGACAAGTCTTAAAGCTGCATTTGGCCAACAAGAGCATTACCAGTCTAGTCCACGAGAATTCCCCCCTGTTCGAGATTAAACTCTTCGACAGTTCGTCCCAAAGCGGGACCAATCCTTGCACCGACAATAATGGGGGTTGCGACGACTTGTGCTTGGCAGTTCCTGGAAAGACAGTCTGTACTTGCAGGGATGGATTTGTCATTTCATCGGAAGATAGTCACAAATGCGAAGGTACGTCTAGAACCCAGTAATTATTAAATTTTATTAATTTAGCTTTTGAATTTTATTAATTTAACTTTTAAATTTTTTTAATTAAACTTTTCGGGCACGTTTTTATATTTGTAGAAGCTCACAACTACACGCAACCATCACGATGTCGCGAAGGAGAGTTTGAATGCGTGAAGAATTTACGATGCATCGATGATCGATACTTGTGCGATGGTGAGTTTTGAAATTTTTTTTATTTATTTTTTATTGCTAAGCATATATTTGACTCGTAACGATGCACTTATAAAATAATGTAAGTTCTGGAAATATAACCTCAAAAGGCTTTTTTGATAAACTCAAAAACGCAAAACATACGAAGTGGGGAAATATTTGGAATTTCCCATGGAACAACAATGAAATTTTGTGTTTTATTCTCCGTTTTATATAATTTCCGCTTGGAATATAAAAACGATTTTTCATAGGCGTCATTGTCTAGGATTCGTCTAGTTATTCAGGTTACGTCACGCATAATTTATCATATTTGTCGATATAGAATACTATATAGACAATATTTTATCAGATTTATTATAATTGTATGTATATTTTTAGTCAGCCTATATAGCAATGTTTTGGAAAATGATATTTGGGAATGGAAAGCTGTTATTTTTAAACCCCAAAGTACTAAGATTACTTTCAAATCTTTCAAATATTAATCAATACTTTTAAAACATAATTCTAATTTTAAATAATAATCTTCCTTTTAAATATTTTTAAATGATTATCTTATTTTTAAATGATAATCCGTCTTTTAAATCTTTTTAAATGATAATCCGTCTTTTAAATCTTTTTAAATGATAATCCGTCTTTTAAATCTTTTTAAATGATAATCCGTCTTTTAAATCTTTTTAAATGATAATCCGTCTTTTAAATCATTTTAAATGATAATCCGTCTTTTAAATCTTTTTAAATGATAATCCGTCTTTTAAATCTTTTTAAATGATAATCCGTCTTTTAAATCTTTTTAAATGATAATCCGTCTTTTAAATCTTTTTAAATGATAATCCGTCTTTTAAATCTTTTTAAATGATAATCTTTATTTTAAATCTTTTTAAATGATAATCTTTATTTAATTTTTAAATGATAATCTTACTTTTAAATGAAAATCCTACTCTTAAATATTTTTAAATGATTATCATATTTTTAAATAATTTTAATTATAAGCCTTTGTTAGTAATAACACATTAATTAAGCTTATTTTTAATTTCAGGGGATAATGATTGCGGAGACAACAGCGACGAAGATCCTAATTTCGGCGGCAAATGCGGTAAGTCCGTAAAATGCACGATTTTTTTACATTCTGCAATATTTTAATATTAAAAACAAATAGGCCAATTAATAATAGACACTTTCAATCAATATATATATATAATTAAATTATGTAATTTACGTAATTTAGTTAGGTACTGGAAATATATGTTCCTTTATTATGGTAATTTAGATTTTTTTTATCAAGATATCCTAATAGCTTGGTTCAGACCTATTACAATAAAATGTACTGTACCTATTATGTAAATTCAACACCAGGGATTTTGAAAATTAGAATTTTCTTTGGATGAGCATCGTTAGAAACTTAGAATGAAGGTTCTCAAGGCCCAAAGTACATTTGCAAGTCTAAGAACGAAATAAAATGGTTCCCGAGGGAAATTAAGGCCGAAATCCTTAGGCTTAAGCCTAGTTTTCTAATTTAAATCGGAACTTTGTTGCCAAATATCCAGCTTCAATACTTATGATTTAAATGTTTAAAGAAGGAAAATTAATTATACTCGGTTGCAGCCTTCATTGGATAAATTTTCATAACCAAAACGGTGTTTTTATATAGATAATTTGATCATTTTCCAGGTTGCAACCGAATATAGAAATTAAATAAATTACTTCCATTTTTATTAAAAAAAGTTTAAAGAAGAAAAAATAATTATACTCGGTTACATCCTTCGATGGATTAATTCTTTACACACAATAGGTTTTTATATGGAAATTTTGATCCTTTTTGAGGTTGCAACCTAGTATAGAAACAAAATAAATTACTTTTCTTCTGATGAATATTTAATTAAATTTTTTATTTTTTTTTTAAACAAATACTAAATTTGAAAAGCTGGCAGTTTTTGCGCGCTAAATCCTAGTAGTGAATTTATTTTCTTTCTGTGAGTTGGAGTGTTACAAAACGATATACAATTCTTTTCTAGTCTCTTAGAGAGTCTAATTTCGCGCTAAAATTTCATTTATTATTCTAAAGTTTGGGTAAATATGAAATGAAGCCAATTTATAGTTTATTGAAAAACTCGTCGCTTTGCAAAATTTATTATTCTAGCTATAGGATTGCATTACACAATGACAAGAAAGTAGATAATAATGAGATCGCTTTTCAACGACTTCGTTTTCCCTATGAAATTTAACATTTCGTATTCATCCGCACCACGTTTCGCTATTTTGTAAACTGTTAAAGTTAAACACCTCGGTTAAAAGAATGGATTAATTATCTTGCTCAAAAGGATTTAACGTAAATATGGCCAACTTTAGGAATTTATTTATTCGGTAATCATCTCTAATAACAGAAGTTAAGTACAACAAGAGAAAATATTCTTGAGATCTCTGTCTTAAGTCATGGTTGCCACATAATTATGTCTTGATGTATACAGATAGTTTTGGCCACGTCATGCGTATAGCGTTATCACGTCAATATGACGTATATTCATTAGTCTTATACGATAATTTTCGTACGAGGGAAAAAAGACGGTGGACTGTATGATGGAAGTGTAGATATTCCAATTTGAAACTGAAACAAGGTGGTTTATTATATTAGTTATATTATAAATACTTACTGAATACTAATTTGGGGAGCGATCTTAGCCTCACTATGGATTTAGATTTGAAAAGAATTGTATAGAAAATGTATCTATAGGAAGATAAATTAGTTTTAAGTTTTTTTCCTTATATATATATTTGGAATTTATAAGTATAATTTAATTTTTTTGTGTTTTTTGGCTATGACGATTTTTTTATTTTTTGGATCTTTTTTCTCTCTTTTTTTGTCGTTTCTATTTCTCTCTATCTCCTCTTCGAACCCCCACGCATTACTGACCAATCAAAAATACATATTTTTGATTTGGACGTTAATGAAAACGAAAAAAAAAAAAAAAAAAAACCTTAAATAATCGAATTAAAAACAAAGCCCAAGTGACATGTCGTAGCGACCAGTTTAAGTGCGACGTGAACCGTTGCATTTCGGTTCATTGGCTTTGCGACAACGAGAAAGACTGTATAGACGGGACCGACGAAGAACCCATATCCAAATGCCATAGTGAGTAGTGGTCCCTTTTAGTCGTAGCCTAAAGGCGTAGGAACTATTTTGTTTCCATTTTTTTATTTTTTTTTTACCCAAAACTTTATCCCAATTTCTTCTTTCTATCTTACTCTTGAAATCCACGTAGTATCACTAGCCCCTCGAGTTTTTGCCAAAAGGTTTTTGAAATAATATTTAAAAATAAACAAAACTAAAAGTGAACGTATTGAAATAAGAAAATATTGTTATAATTCTAGGAGTTTATAATTATTATCTTCTAGAGAAGTGTTCAAATCAATCGCGAGTTTTCGTATCGTTTTACACAAGTTCATGTACCAGGTTAAGGTCAAAGGTCGAAAGATTATAGACGTCAATTTTTATTAATATCGCTACTGACCTATTTCCAAAATTATTTTGCAATAACTTAATTTCTTATTTGCATTCTTTCAAATATAAAATTGGAACACTTACTTTAAGCTTGATAATTATAAACTTCTAATATTAGCCCTTTATCTAAACCGCTCAAAAATAATAATTAGCTCATAGCCGTCAAATTGAAAGATATTCTTGTTAAGGTTTGTACTTGAACGTGAATGTTAAATAATTAAAAATGGCACTGGGTAACTGCGCATGCTCCAAACACGAGAGATGACGGTGCATGTTTCGATGGGATGGTATGAATAGGACGCTTAATATTTTAGTGTTATCGCCACTCCTTTTTAAAAACAATGGGCGCACGTTCTGTGGTGTCATGCCGACGCATTTTTCGTGTTCGCTTTTAGCAGCCAGCCACCTAAAATTGAATCACGCAAATACTTTGCGCCAGTTTTGGCAAAAGTAAAAAAATATATATCAAATAGGAATAATCCCCCCCCCCCCTTTTTTTTTTACTGGGCTGATAAACGCTATATACTCGTTTAAATGTTATTGCCCGAAGTTTGGAATTTTCAAAAGATGCCTATGAAAGTTTACGAGGCTAATAACTTCAACGTGTAGCTAAAGATGCAGCAAATGTATTACTATATACGAATTTATGGTAGAAACAAAAGTAACGAAATAAATGAAAGTGTGACAATTTTTAAGTTTCCCATAGGGCCAGTAAATGTTATGTACAAAATTAGTAGATTTGGGTCTGGAAACATTCAAAGCAATGTAGTATTTAAAAATTGATATCAATAACTTGTTTATTTATGAAACTCGAGAACTAATGAAGATAAAATTGGTGGTATGGGCCGAGATGACGAGTTTTTTCATTTACTCTCATAACTCTTCTAGTTTAATATTTGTTTGTAAATCTTTTTACTGGTGGATTAGGTATATTTAAACGATAATGAATTAAAAATAACTTGCTGTTAGGTTGCATTCTCCCTTTAAGTTTCTCAATTATTTCATTACGCAGATAATATTATTTGAGTATTTTATTTACTTAATGCATTATTAGTTTTACAATCTTGTACACTTGTCATTTTTGACAAATATTTCGTTTGATTTAGAGATTATGTCGCATAAATTTGACACGACCCTTAAGATAGTACTATAAATCAAGTGGTATGGGACTCTGCGCCCCAATCAAAAAGTATAACTTCATGGAAAATTCTCGAGTTTCATAAATTAATAATTAATGATATCTAAGTTAGTTGGAAATTTCTAGAAATTTAATCTGAAAATATTTAACACGGTGGTTTTAAAAATGAAATCAATCCGTTAGAATGTGCCAAATTAACTAATCCTAAAATTGAAACACATTCTTAAAATAAAATTATAGAATTGTCTTACTTCTGACCCCCTAATTTGGTTACTTTTGTTTAGAAATATGATATTCATTGATTGTGCAAGGTAGATTCGTTCAATATTCGGAAATAAAATTAGCAATGCATTTTGGGCGAGTGGCGATTTAGTGTAGGTTTTAAATTAGTCTGATACGAAAATTGTACCCGAAATATTTGAATAGCATCGTTTAAATTATGGCCGAAAAAAAAGTTTCAACAAAATTTAAGCGTCTTTCAAAAGTTCGGGTATGTTTAAAAATTTTGTGGGTTTTCTTGGTGACATAGCTCCTACGCCTTTTTTCAGTTCTCAGTCAAAGTTGTGCTGTTTCCTTGGCTATCTATCTAAATATGTACACATATATAAATCTTCTTTCATTTCTTAATTATTTCCTGTTTTTATTATTAATTAATTTTTAATTACACGTTGTGCTTGATGAATATTTATTATTATTTTGTTTATTTCGTAGATGTCCCCTTCCCCGCGCTTTCTTTGTCGTACTGTACGTGTATATTGCATGGCTCTATATTTCTATAAATATTGTCTATCGCTACGTAACTTACACACTTTTATCATTTATTCATTTATGAACTTATGGTAACGCGTAAAATATTAAACGCGCCGCGTATTATAATTAAATGAAAGATTTCATAATTAACCGGAAATGTATAATTTAAAGTCCACATTCAAGCTAAATATTAATTAGTATTAGGCATAGTAGTAATTTATTTTCGTAACCAACATCTATTTGGAATAGTTAATATTATCATGAGTGTAAAAGAACCTCCTTTGGGAGGAAGTATGAAACCTATTGAAAATTTCCTAACGACAAAAATCAGTGTTATGTTCCACCATTTTACAGGCCCAATCAATTTTCTACACACTCCCGAATCTATTTTTGAGGTGGTTTTTTCGGAGACTAGCGCGCGTTTGGCACTTCAGAGCTAATTACTCTATTTAAAACTTACGATTCGAAGTTAAAATCAAAAGACAACCAAAATATTGGAGTCAGCTAGTTAGGAAGTACACTCCAGGCTTAGCGGCGAAGTCTTGTTGTTCGTAACCAATCAAAAGGAGCCTCAGCTTTGTCTTGATAAAATCCCCGCGACACGTGCTTCGGCACGCTCTTTGAATCGCGCTTAATCTTGATTATTTTCAATCGCACAATCGTGCGTACAACAACGCTGATATTCTTATGAAGCCAAAAGGTGGGCAGTCTTTTAATTAGTTTCGAGGCACCATTTTTAATTGAATATCCGAAATCTGAATCTTTCCGATTTTTGGCGCAATTCAGAGTCTGAGATTTTATAAATTTATCCCAAATACCAGGCTAGATTCAGAGAAATTAAAACTTAAATCTGGAATTAATTAATATTTCTGAAATGATAGGATAGTGAAAATCTTGTTGGCTTAATATTAAAATATCCAAGGAAATTTTAAGTTAAATGAAAATGTCTTCATTGCATACCATATTTTTTATCCCTGTGGCGAACCCCTTCCGAAGGTCAGATATAGAAGGGCTGTTGCTTACGAAATAAGTTTTGAATAATTTAATTTATCAGCCGCGTCGTCTTAGCTTGAATTTATGGGCTTTAAAAAATTTAATCAAATTTCTAAATTTAAATTAAAACGGGCGCGATTTGAGCCGTTTAGAATTATGAGTTAAATGAAATTAAATAAACCAGCATGAAATTGAAATCACGTGTCCAATTAACCGAAATAAGGGGATTTAGATACCTCATAATTTTCTGATTGATTTCCCCCCAAAAAATATTTAACAAGATGCACATGAAACACGACCATACCTTATTATTTTGGAACTCAATACTCCCGAATTTCTACTTCCCGTTTCGCACCCATTTCTTAAACCCGATCTTTCAATCCAAAACTCTCTCACTCTCTTAACTCCAAAAATGAATCCCTAATCATCTTTTTGACTGTTTTATTATCATTAATTAGTTCTAGTTAATTAGTTCTAGTTAACGCGAGAGAACATCAAAGGCCTATACTCAAAATTCTAATTAGGATTAATTCGTAGCGTATTTACATTCTTTATTAAATGCTTTGATTACGTTTAATTAACGGGTTTTTAAAAATACTAAATTTTTAATTTGTTTTTGCTAATTATGATGTTCTTTCGATGGAGATTCAAAAATGTATTCTTTTTAGCGGAAAATTTCAACTTAAAATTACCATTTTTGAGTTTCCAAAAGGATAATATTAACAAAAAGTCGATTTTCTATATTTGTTGCCGAAATACGAGTTTAATATCATCTTAAAGTTTAAAAAGTCGTTTCTATTAAGGGTATTAAATTGATTAAACTAGTTGTTTAAATTATTAAATACCGTTGTATGCTAAGAGAACATTCACAAGTCACCAATAAAACTTGTGAGAACATCGTAGTTAATATTTTGATTATCTTATTATACTTCACACACTCATGAAATATTAAGTAGACATAGGTGATGTTCTGATAAGATTTATTGATGACTAGATTTTTTAGCATACGCTATCGTATAAAAGCAACTTGTTTAATTAAATTATGCTATATCTTTAATGGTGAAATACTTTTTCCCGTTATCTTAAATTGAAGATAGACTATAAAGGCTCTAAAGTTTATGAACATTGTTAGTTACCCTCTTTGTCTCTGTGGTGTAAATGCGCAGGAATTGAACCCGAACTTGGAATTCGGTTCAATTCGGAATAGACAAACCATATAAAATAATTTATCAAAAAATATTATAGCGACACAATACGAAGAGCCTTAGAAATAAAATTCTCGGCTGTGTAGTTCAAGATTGTGTATTAAAGGGACACAAGTTCAAGCTGCGGACCCAGTTTTAAAAACGTCACTATGACCTTCCTTTAGGTTATTTCGTTGGTTTCTCTTTTTGGCTACGTAGTTCTCACAATTAACATACGTGACGTCACGGTTACAAGAGTGTGACGTTTTTAAAACTTGGCTCCACCGCATCAGCTTGTGTTCCTTTAATTCGCAACAGCTTTCGCAATTCTGCAAACTGTTCCTGAATAAAATTATAGAATTATTCAAACTTTTTAATATTTACACAAGCTTCCTTTCAAACATTCATTTCTTGGCAAATATCAAAAATCGGCTTTATTTTTAACATTTTCCTTCGAACGACTAATATTTAAATGACGATAAAATGCCAATAATATGTCTTCCGCTCCTTCACTAAACCAGACAGCACGTGCAATCCGAATCAATTTACTTGCAAAGTAAACCTACGCTGCATCCCACAAAGTTGGACTTGCGATAGCGATTTCGATTGCGCGGAAGGAGATACTTCGGACGAGCACGAAGCTTGCGGTATTAATTAATTAATTTTACGTAAATGGAATGGTTAATTAGGCTTAAATATGGGATTTAGTATTTCGAACGAGAAATGAAGAACATTCGATTTATCTTTCAGCTTATCCAGAATGTGACGTTTCCGAATTCAAATGCGAAAATAAACGATGCGTTCAGTTGGAATACGTTTGCGATGGTACGAAATTACAATAGGGACTTTTTCTAATCTTAGTTTTAACTTGGCGGAAAACTATACCTTTTTTCGTTACGAGGAAAATATATTTGCTTGCGAAATATTGCTAAATAGAGTTAAACCTTTAAGACAATCGTTCGGGTAAAACCCAACATCCTTACAGCTCAAACCACAAACTAGCGTCAAAATTTGAAACCACATTTGATCGTGAAAAATATTAGAAATTTTACACCGTTTTATTAGAGTTAAAATGCGGAAACAGGTTTTTTAAATAAGCACATGAAGGAAAAGATTTTGTGTTTAGCCCAATTAGACAACTGATACTGTTGAAGTTCCTGAACATTCATCGAACTCAAACTGAAGCATTATCACGTTCTTTTGTGTAAACCAATCTAAAATATTTTGTGATTTAAATTTATTAATAATGGGTCCATGGTTTTCTGATTTTGAGTTAAAACGAAGTGTTATTTTACTACCAATTTTAAGGAGTTATTTTAAAATTATGCTGTTTTAAAAAAAGGCGACGATGATTGTCGCGACGGTAGTGACGAAAAAAACTGCGTCTTGTCCTGCAATGGGACGGGGCAATTCGCTTGCGACGGTGGGGTTCTCTGCTTAAGCGACTCGTTGCGCTGCAACGGTGTCTGGGACTGCAAAGATGGCATGGATGAGAAAAATTGCCGTACGTTAATCATGGTTTAATAGAAACCTCGCGACAACTAAATATTCTCGTTTATTAACTTATACAGACAACGCTACCGTGACTTGTCACAAGGGACAATTCAATTGCAGTGACGGGCAATGCATTCCAGATACTTGGGTCTGTGATTCCAAACGAGATTGCTTCGGTGGCGAAGATGAGAAGAATTGTTGTACGTTGACAAATATCGTCTTGGTCAATTTATCTTAGTTCAAAAGGGAATTGCAAATTTTGTTGGGAACGAGAATGAGACAGGCTTGCTAGAATAGTAGTTTCTTAGCACGTCTGACTCCTTGGTTAGGTGGCGTCATATATCTTAGGTGGATTAAGGGTCTGATCATAAAAAAAAATATTTAACAGCTCGGGTAACGTGCGGCTCCGACGAGTTCCTATGCCTAAACAAGGAGCGTTGCGTCCCATCCATTTATCTCTGCGATGGGGAAAATGACTGCAATGACGATAGTGATGAGTTCGATTGTGGTAATTAGTACCGATAACCAAGCCTTATCTTAACCTAACGCGTAAACCCATCTATATTCAGAGGTGAAAACCCCTTGCATCTTTCCTAACCATTCCTGCGATAACGGGACCACTTGCATCGAACCTTCCAAATTCTGTGACAATCTCTTTGATTGCAAAGACGAAGCGGACGAAGGAGGCGTTTGTGGTACGTTCAACTTCGTCTTTTCCAATGGTGTTCCCAAAGAAAAGCCTTAGATTTCAATATGGTCTTTATTTTTGACAGAAGAAGATCACTGTTTCTTTAGCGATTGCGAACACGTCTGTCAAAACACGCCTTGGGGTCACATCTGCTTGTGTCCCGGTGATTTGAAGCCGTCCGTTGACGGACGGACTTGTACCGGTACGTCGTAGACTTTATTGAAACGCGCGTATAATTTTAAGTTGAACAACTTGATGCATCTTCCTTCCTCAGACGCGAAACCCTGCGATCAGTGGGGATCCTGCAGTCAAAAATGCGTTCAGCTAAAACGCAGTCATCACTGCGAATGCGTTCAAGGATACAAACTGCAAACCGATCATTTTACCTGTAAAAGCACAGGTTAGTTTTCTAAATTGTTATGTACCAGTGTGTCCTACTAAATTAGGGCCCGACTTAATAAATATGTATGTAAAAAGACCCGGCAATACCATACATCATATTTTCGAATCGTCACGAGCTTCGTAGCGTCGACTTGCACACCATGTCCGTGAAGGCTTTAATTTCCGGTTTGAAGAATACTATAGCTTTGGATTTTTTCCATTCACCCGATGGCGACATGATCTTTTGGACCGATGTCGTTGACGATAAGATTTATCGAGGCTCCATGATTTCGGGATGTGAGTTGAAAATCTTATCTTTTGCGCCAATGGGGGGTTAATAGCTTAATGCTTGATTTTAACTCGGCTTGGCTAGCCCTGACGAATATCGAGGTGGTGGTACAGACGGGTTTGTCGACCGCCGAGGGATTAGCCGTCGATTGGATTGGAGAAAACTTGTACTGGGTGGAAAGTAACTTGGATCAAATAGAGGTGGCCAAATTGAATGGTAGCTTCCGAAGGACTCTCATTGCTGGAAATATGGAAAGCCCTAGGGCAATAGCGTTGGATCCAAGACATGGGTGAGTGAAAACCTTTTATTTCGTTATATTTGTATACTGGATTTTACGAATTCAAATCTCGTACTTATTTTTAATGATATATTATAGCACCATGAGACATTCCAAAGAGTAGTTTTAAGATCAATTCTATTAGCACCGCGAAAAAAATTCATAGAACAGCTATCGAACTAACTTCGTACGAAAAATCCATGTCTATGTCTTCCCCCTATGTTCCTACAGGGTTATTTTTTGGACTGATTGGGACAAAGTGACCCCTCGCATTGAAAAGGCGTCCATGAGCGGCGATCATCGCCAAATCGTCTTCCGAGTCGACAACGTCACGGACGGAGCGTGGCCAAATGGTTTAACCTTGGACTACGTTGCGTTACGAATTTACTGGATTGACGCGCGGTCCGATTCTATCCACACGGCGACCTACGATGGCTTGGACCATCGAGAAGTTCTCAGGGGTCACGATACGCTCTCTCATCCGTTCGCCATCGCCCTCTTTGGCAATTACATCTATTGGACTGACTGGAGGACCAATTCCGTCATACGGGTAAGTACAAATTCTTTTTTTTTTTTTTCATACCGATGGCAACTGTGGGTCGCAAAACCGTGTTTCGTGTCTGTAGGCCAACAAATGGAACGGTACTGATATTCGCGTCGTACAACGGGCCATTACGCAACCTTTCGATATTCAAGTTTACCATCCTTCTAGACAACCTAAAGGTAAGTTCGCACTGATCGTATTCTATCAATTCATAACCACTAATAAGTTTAAAGGCATACTCGGGCATTAATTTAAGTTGTAATTAGTTTAGAAGTGGGTCTTAGAAGATTCGATAGCGCAAAATGTATACCGGTTAATCGAATCAGTTCTAAAGCGTGATAATACTAAACTGACTGGGTTCAAACTTCACGTTTTGTTTTAAAGTGGATTTGAGCTACAAGTATGGGCTTTATGAACTATTTTCAGGTGAAGTTGACAGCCCTTGTTCGAAGAGCAACGGAGGGTGTTCTCATCTTTGCCTATTGAGTTTTAACAATACCTACAGTTGTCATTGTCCGCATGTCATGAAGCTGGGAGATGATAACAAAACTTGTTTCAGTACGTTTTAATATTTTATAATTTAATATAATTAGTATTAATTACATCTTCCTTCAGCTAAAATTAAACTTATAGTGAATTTTTGATTAATTGGAAGATAGTGTTATTCTATTTCCTTAAAAAATAGAAAAATGCCATATGTTGGTCACATATGTTGGACATTCATAAGCTAGTTTGTGGAAATATCGCGGAATACCTAAAAAATCTGTGATTTTAAGCTTTTAGCCAAAAGGTCAAGAAATAGGAAGGATAATTTAAAATTTAGCGAAAAGTTTGAGAATTGAGCCTAAAGTACAAGAAAAACCAGGGGAATTTTCCGAAATAGTCCGAGAATTTTAAAATCGGACAAAGAGATCATGAGAGAAGTCAGAAAATTTCCACCCAGCTCTTTGAAAAATATATTATATGCTGGCTAATCAATTAAAAAAATATATTTTACAAATTCTATTAAATTATGTTGAGTTGCGAATGCTTCCTTTTTACAAAAATATTTAATTTAAATAATTTAATATGATACTTTAATAATATAAGTAAAAACCTCTCAATACAAATAGGCAACGAAAAGGTTCTTTTATTTTCGAGACCGAACGAAATCAGGGGCGTGGATTTAGAAAATCCTTATTATCACATCATTCCTCCGTTTAGTTTACCCAAAGTAAGTCACTTCTAGGTCCAGGCTTAGTGTGAAATTGATTTTAAATATTGAATCTTGAATTTTGAAAGGTTTTAAACGCCGCCGAATTAGACTTTCAAGCTAAGAATCATCGAGTTTATTGGGTAGATTCTCAATTGAACGAAGTAAAACGCGCTCTACTTACTGGTTCCTCTATAGACACTGTTATTGATACTGGTTAGTTTCAATTTAAATTAACTTAAAGGGAAAATGAAAACTGATGTATCACTTTCTTGATTTTAGGTTTTTCTGACTAAGTCTGATTTATGAGACGCTTTCTTAGATTTTCAATAACATAGATTCAGAAAAACTTAAAATCAAGAAAGTTTTCATTTGCCTTTTAATAATCCAAGGGTGAAACAAAGAATATACGTCAGTTTTAATTATCTCGTTTCACCCTTGATTATTTTAATTAAATTAGGCGTAACTAAGTTTCGGTTTATCAAAATTACGTAAATAGTTATTGAAAACTCGTCGGGATTCGCCGTTGATTGGCTATCGGAAAATATGTTCATATCATCGTATGGTGTTAAAAAGCAAACCATTTCCGTTTGTAACTTGAATGGGGAGTTCTTAACCGCCATCATTAGTACAGGATTGAACAAACCCAAGTCCTTGGCGATACATCCCGTTGAAGGGTACGATACACGTTCCAAATTCGTCCCAGAACCGCAAAAGCCGAGGGTCCGTTTACTCGGGTTTTGAGAGGTGGAGGTTTAAAACGTCGAATTAGACGCTATCGTAAAGTGGATATTTTTGAAGCTACTCCTCGTTATAGAACCCGAGTAAACAGACCCTGCTAAAGCTTGGGGTTAAGACAATGTTTTGGTTTAGTTTGTTGGTTTGGAGCGACCATGGTGGTAACATTCACTCGATCGAATCGGCGCTCATGGATGGAAATCAAAGACGAACCATCACTAGTCAAAGGGATAACAATCAATTGGACCATCCAGTCAGTAAGTCACTTTTTCATATTTTTCACTTTTAGTCACAAATATAACTTAAGGTAACGAAGTTTCCTATAATATTTGTGTATGGTCAAAAGTTACAGTTTGGTATTGAACCATTTGACCCTTACCACACAAAGTTAACATATTCTTTAATAAACGCCTTTCTAATTTGACCAAAATCAGGCAAATTTATGGAGTACTAGTACTAAATCATAAATTTCAATGACACTTATTGTTAGTTGGTACTGACATTAATCAGACAAATTTAACGACTGACATTTGGGGTCAAACCGTAAGAATTCACCGGTTTTTAATAGTTCCCCATTGTGTTTTATCGTTAACTAATAGGCTTATCTATCGACTTCGGGACGTCGATGTTGTATTGGGTGAACAGCGGTAGCGTCAGCGAAACAATTCAACGAGTGTCTTTACAACCTGGGCGCCATAGAAACAACCGACCAGAAATCCTGCTAACGGCGAAAGGACTGCAACCTTACGCGCTGACCGTGTACTTGGATAGAATCTACTACAGTACAAGACACGACGGCTCCATCAACGTCATGAGCAAGAACAACGGCTCTGATCACAGGGTTCTCAGGAATAACACTGACGAAGTTATCGCGCTCAAAGTCTACGACGGAGATCTACAAAACGGCAAGTACCAGTTTTAATACTCGCGTCATTTTGGGGTAGTATATTGAGGCTATCTGCTAGTCTAAAGGGAATTAAATTGAATAGTTAAATTAAATAACTATCCGATATTATAGTTAATAAAAAATTAAATTCCGTGAACGCTTAAGCATTCATCTGTTTTAAGAGCTGATCGTCGTGATTAATGCGATCTGTATTCCCATGAAACAAGATGGGCAAACAACTAATATAAGCCAAACCCCGAGAGCCCATTGGCGCAACTTTTTGTTATTTTTTTGGGAGTCTCGAACTTTCGTCGTATTTCAGCTTATTTAGTTTTTAAGAATGACCTATTTGTCATTTTCCTTATTTTTAAAGTTATTGGTGATTTTTGTGAGACTAGCTAGACTTTTGTATTTTTCCAGATTTGACTTCACCTTATTGGTTTTTTCTTTATAATTTTTTTAAGTTTTTATGTATTGTGAGACTAGACCTTTTCGTCTTTTTCCAGATTATTTAGTTTTCATCGAAGTTGCTGGGGTTTTTTGTGAGACTAGACCTTTGACTTTTTCCAGATTATTTTTTAATAAATTTGTGAGATTTGACTTTTTTCGTATTTTTTCTCAATTTTTGTGAGACTTGACCTTTTTTCGTCCTTTCCACATACTGACCTTTATGTATGTGGTTGCTTGGACAATATAGTAATCATAAAACTACTAGGGTTTGGATTAAAAATTTCAAGTAAAGGCTTACAAGTTTGTAGAAACGATCTGATTGGTTAAAGATTCTTAATTTAAATTAAAAGTATAGTTAAAATGCGATTATGTAATTTTACGTGGTCGATCACCGAGTTAAGCTCCGTTTTCAATCAAGATTTTTTTGCCCGAAAAAACTATTGAAATTTACCTTAGTTTTGACAAAAAAGTTAATTTTTCGGACCAAAAAAATCTTTATTGAAAACGCGCCTTTAGATTTGATATACGCAGTACATGCTAATTTAAAATATAAAATTACCACTATTATAATTAATTTAATTCATCTTATGATAATTTTTTATTGGGTAAATTCAGGTATAAATGCCTGTATGCTAAATAAAGGCGGTTGTTCCCAGCTTTGCCTACCTGTATCCCCTATAACTAGAGTTTGCAAATGCACGGCTGGTTTTACCGAAGATCCTGAGGATCAAACTAAATGCATCGGTACGTTTTAGTTCGCGTAAAGTCTAGAGATGGTACAGAATAAATTTAATTTATATTCTCTAAGGAATCGCGTCATTCTTGATGTATTCCGTGAGTTGGGAGATAAAGGGCTTGTCTCTAAACATCAGCGAGATGAACGTGACTGATAACGTTTTAGCTCCCATTCCCCGAATAGCTTCAGCCACTTCCATCGATTTTCACGATGGTTAGAATTTACATATTTATTCAAATACCGTTTTTAAGTTGGGTTTTCACAGCAGCGTGTAGCTGGCAAAATTCGAGCGAGGAAAAATTGATAATTTTTCAATCCCCTTAAAGGGAGAATGCAACCTAGCAACAAGGGATTTTTTTATCGATGACTTATCATTTAAATAGACCTAATTCAAGAGTTAAAAAAACAAACTAATATTAAACTAGAAATAAATTTAAAACTTACCCTTAAAATAGGCTTAGCTTAAGTTTTAAATTTAATTCTATATTTTTAATGGCGGATTAGGCCTATTTAAACAATAAGGAATCGATAAAAAATCAAAAACAAAAGACCGTTTTCATAAAAACGATTTCTCGCCCGGGAGAGTGTTAAGCTACGTTCACACTTGACACTTTGGAATCATTTTCAAACCGTTTTGAATGTTCAAATCGACTTTTTTAAGATATTAATTTTGATTCTTAATCAAAGGTCTACACGGGTGACAACAAATATTATAATTATACATTTCCAAAACGGTTAAAAACGTTTCCAAAGTCTGTAGTGTGAACCCGGGTAGAATCACGTTAGGTTCGATTAGATATTCTCGCTTAGCTTTCTTTCTATGGCACAATCTCGATTTTTACCCGCTACACGCTCGGCTCTGAAAACCCAGCTTAAAGGGATTCAAACTTAAAAGATGTTTCGCGTTTTTCCTTTTACCGTTTGAAGCCGAAGGGTTCATTTATTGGGCGGATAGCGACGCCGGTACCTTAACCCGATTAAAACGCGACACTACCGATCGAAAGGTTATAGTTCAAGGTCTTGATTCCATCGAAGGCATCGCTGTTGACTGGCTTGCCGGTAAAATTCATTGCAAAAACAATTTAAAGAGAAACTACGAGTTAAAAATGGAACAGCTTTTGAATATATTTTCAGAATCTTCTCTTAAAATTATGAATATGAGAAATTTTTCCACAACTTTTAAACAACATTTTAGTGCATAATTGTTTAAATTTTAGTTTAATGTAAATTTGGGCCAATCATAATATTGCAGCAGAATATTTTGGGAAATCTGTAATTTTGAAGGCTGGTTACGTTAAACTGATTGGTCCAATTTTATACTTTAGTTATATTTAAACTTAAAGGAATGGTTCACCCATAAAGTTTTTTTGCCTCTAAGGGTCAATAGCACTCTTGGCAACAGAAATTTATAACTCAAAATTAATTTTTAATAATAATAATAATTTTATAGTTAAAAATAAATTTAGTATGAACGTGGCCCTTTTGCCCCTAATTCTAAACTTCTCTGTCGTGCTTGGCCAGGCTAGCAATCTGATAGGCCAATAGAAATAACTTATGAACCAATGAAATGAGACTCCGAGGGGAGAGAGTCTGAGACAGTAAAGTCTAGAATCCTTCGTTTTTTAATCGGTGTTGTTTTAAAGAAAGTTCAAAATGCCAAGTTGCATTATAAAAGAATGCAAAAATTTTAGTTCTCGGTTTGGACTAAGTTTTTATACGGTACACTGGTTCAACTTCAAACGGATCTATTCGCGGCATGACGATACTCTCCGAGAGTCCGAATCGCCGACGGAGTTAGGCCTAGGCTACGGCTTCCCGGGGTTAGATGCTCCTTCAGTCGGCGTCCCGTTCGTTAGACTGGCGAGCACTGCCGTTATAACCTGTCGTCGATTTAACGTTCAAGCGCGTAGTAGTCAACTTTACCATTGAGTAAAAGCTGAGCCAAGTTACTTTGGCCAATCAGATTATTGCCGAAATAAAAACCTTGAAGTGACGTATCGAATGCGCTCTTGCTTTACAGGAAAGCTTCATACGGGCGCCTATGTGCCCTCAATGTAATTTGTTTTAATTGTTTATTTAAAAATATACTTAATTTTAAATTTTTTTAACACTTGAAAAATTGGTTTTGAGTTTAACTAAAAGGTTTGCAGCAAAAATATTTTAACACCGCACCATTCCTTTAACCAAACTCAAGAAATTAATTAGCGTAGTGATTCTGAAAATAAAGTTTCATTTTAGCTCCTATTTCACTTTAAACATTTAAATCCAACGAAACTACTTCAATGCAACGATAATTATTATAGGAAATATATACTGGATCGATCCGTCCTACGACGTGATCGAAGTCGCTCGATTGAATGGCGAAAAGAGATACGTAGTGGTGTCCGATAATATGGATAAACCCAAGGCCATCGTGGTCCACCCTTACAGAGGATACATATACTGGAGTGATTGGGGAACACCCCCAAAAATAGAACGAGCTAATCTGGACGGTAGCGACCGAATGATCGTCGTTAACTCGTCAATTCAAATGGTCACCGATTTGGCCATTGATTTTGACGAGGATAAACTCTACTGGAGCGATTCCCGATTGGATTCCATTCAAAGATCCGATCTGGACGGATCCAACGTTGAAATGGTCGTAGGCGAGAATCTGGAGAACCCTTTCGCCTTGACGGTTCACGGAGACTACGTCTATTGGATTGATACGTGAGTTGATCCGTTTATTTTGCGCGATTGGATAGGGTTCAATTTTAAATATACAATTGCGCGTTAATTTTTTTAAGTACTCGGGAACGGGGTTCAATATGGCGGTTGAACAAAGACAATTCTTCCGAAGTCGTTATGTTGCAGAACGAATTGGGAGATTCATTGAAAGATATACAAATTTATCATCAACGACCCGGCTCCGGTATGAAAATTTGTTTTTAATTAAAGAAGTGTATAGCATTATATACTTCTGGTTTTAATGAAGCCGCGTTCACACTATGAGATCAATTGTATAATTTTGGGATCAACTGTAGGCTTCGTGAAATTAGCTTTAACTTAATTTTGAACGAGTGCATTTACTGAATGGGTAAACGCGGCTTCGTACGTTCACCATACCTACAAAATAATCGTTATGACGTATATGTCCAGACACAAATCCATGCGCCACGAATAACGGCGGATGTGGTAACGAACTTTGTCTGTACCGCGGTTTTGAAAATTATACTTGCGCTTGCGCCCACGGTAAAGTCAGCCCTGATGGAAAATCTTGCGAAGGTATAAACAAATTTTGACCTTGACCCCTAATATGGTTATACATTTTTTGATCGCTACTTGACCTTTAAACTCGTTTAACCACGCAGCATACGAAGCGTTCATCATGTTTTCGCGTGTCCTAAAAATCGACAGTATTCACGTTTTCGACGAGAATAATCTGAACGCGCCCCATCCTAGCATATCGGACAAAGAACACATGCGAAACGTCATCGGGTTAACTTTCAACTACAAAACCGAGACCTTGTTCTACTCGGACATTCAACGCGGAAGCATCAACTCAGTTTTTTTCAACGGGAGCAGCCATAAAGTTATCGTTTCCAGTGAGTTATGATTATTTACTCTTATTTAAAATTAACATTGAGTCATTCAAAAACGATTTGATTCTCATTTAATCGCTTCGGCTTATTATCAAGAACAAGGATCGGTGGAGGGATTAGCGTTTGATACGGCGAACAACGAGCTGTATTGGACTAGCCATAGCGACGCCTCCATTAGTAGAATTAATTTGGCGCGAAAAGAGGCTGGAAAAGCCGAAAAGATCATTAGGTTGGGACCTGACGATAAACCCAGGGGTCTCGATATAGACAGCTGTGCCTCGTAAGCATTCATTACTAATAAGCTTTTACAAAAAGGCTGCTTTTCTTGACAAACTTAATGACCGAGCTTTATAGAATTATCAACGAAGGTATTTTTCTCTCGCGTTTCATTTAACCTTTGAATCCCCTTTTCGTGCAGTCGTGTTTATTGGACTAACTGGAACACGAGGCATCCCAGCATCCAACGCGCGTATTTAAGCGGTTACGATATCCATTCCATAATTACGACGGAAATACGCATGCCCAACGCGCTAACCATCGATCACAAGCTGCAAAAACTTTATTGGTCGGACGCTCGATTGGATAAATTAGAACGATGTAACCTAGACGGAACCCAACGTCACGTAAGTGTCTTTGAAGCTTTAACCTTTGGATTTTTAATGAAAACGTGTTGGTTGTAATAGTTTGGGTATAAGATTATAGTTTATCTCAATCGAGTTGTCGGCCTTTTAGGTTTTATTAACAGAGGACCCTCAACATCCGTTCGACATTGCCGTTTTCGGTGATTATCTGTTTTGGACGGACTGGGTGGCGCACGCCGTCTTCCGGGCCAATAAATTTACCGGATCAGACGTGGTAGTCTTGAGAAAAAACATCGCCCGACCTATGGGCATAGTGGCCGTTGCCAACGACACTCAAGATTGCACTTTGAACCCGTGCACCACTCTAAATGGTGGCTGCGAAGAACTCTGTTCCGTCGACATTAACGGTATGGTCCTTTGCGCTTGCACACGTGGTAGGACACTCCTGCCCGATGGAAAACGATGCACTGGTAAGTACTTTCAATAAATATACTCGGTTAAAAGTTTAATTAGGCATCAATTAACGAATTTAACGAACTAAAATTGTTTGGTTCGTTTTGAAAGTCAATTAGTTTAAATAGAGGATTCGTTGAATTTTTTAAAGTTTAACTTAAATGAGCCTAAGGCGATATTATTACAAGTTTTGAGACAATGTATTTTAATTCTTACAATTATAATTAATAATTTATATTTAACTAATCATGGTAAAAATAAGTAAATAAATGTTGAAAATTAATTAAGAGAGAGAAGCGAATTGCTCTGATTCTGAATTCGAATGCGGCACCGGCATTTGCATTCCATACGATTTGACTTGTAACGGGGTGGCTACATGTCCCGATGAATCGGACGAAAATCCAACTTATTGCGGTAAATTAATGTTTTTTTCCAAACTCCCTTGCCAATTCGCTACGCATTTAGGACAATTGAATAAATTAGACCTTTTAACGAATAAAATAGCTTTCCGAGATTGCCGGGAAGGTTTTTTTCACTGTGAAAACAACCGTTGCATTCCGCAATCGCGTGTTTGTGACACGGCGAACAATTGCGGTGATTATAGCGACGAGTTTAATTGTAGTTGCGCCGAAGACCAATTCCGCTGCCAACAAGGTCCTTGCATTAGTAAGACCTATACGTGCGATAACGATCCCGATTGTCCCGACGGAAGCGACGAAATGAATTGCAGTACGTGCATGCATTATTTTTTGAGACCTAAAAAATATTCTGCGGATAGTTTTTAATTTAATTACTCGTAAAGATCGTCCCAATTGTTCCCGACACCCTTTATTCTGGCATCCGGACCAGCAGTTGATTAATTGCCCCAAAACGACAGCTTGTATCCACCCGGAATGGATTTGCGATGGGCAGGTTAGTGTTTCACGTATTTTGTCGACGAGCCAATAGAGTGAAAGCTTGCTTGGAATTTGGAAGAGGGTAAAACCGACAACTTAGTCCTTCGGAAATCATCCACTCTTTGTCCTCCTTTCACTTTACTGTCCCTAATCTAGTGGACGGACGCCCATATTAAAGTTAAAATAAACATATTTTTGTAACCATAAACAGAACGATTGTTGGGATATGTCCGACGAGGTAGACTGTGACAAAAATAAAACTAGTAAACACGGTAAGCAATTTTCCTACGCCCTTTCATTAGAAAGAGCCCATTGAAGGGTATCTTCCATTATGGTTAGTCAACGTCGTTTGCTTACTTGATTTCTCTTAACATTGAACTCTTGATACCACAAACCAGATACTAATTTTATAGATAGAAAAAAGTTATTTTATTAAGTCTTAGGCATATATAGACCAAAGGAGGATAAGATCAAATAAGCCGACGGCTTTTAACCAGCTCAAGGGTCTCTGTACTGATAGGGCCCTTGAATAAAACCAGACCCTACTCGATCCTTAGGCGTTCCGACTGTTTCATCGTGCGGCAACAACTCTTTCCGTTGTCGAAACGATCTATGTATACCAATATCGTGGCTCTGCGATCGCGACGATGATTGCGACGACGCAGTCAATGGAACGCATTCTGACGAAGAGAATTGCCGTTAGTAGAACCTTATAATTAGTTCAAACCCCTAGTTAGGCGTATCTAACTTCTAAACCCGTAATTAGAATACGACTGTCAGCCTGACCAATTCAAATGCGCCAATAAGGATTGTATCCCCGCAATTTGGCAGTGCGACGGACACCGCGATTGTACCGATGGTTCAGACGAAACGGATGATTGCAGTAATTTACCTTTTCTATTTTTTGCATTCTTAGAAAGAGAATAAATTGATTGGTTTATAACTTATATTCTAGAAGATAAGTTATAAACTTATGGTACTACCTATTTAAGAAAAATTTAATGAAGAATTCTGTTTCAATTGCCCTTTAATGTTTTTATAGTGACCCGAGTTTGCGGTAACACTGACTTCAAATGCAACAATACAGGTCAATGCATCCCACACGCTTGGTTATGTGATGTAAGTAGTTAGCTAGATTAAAACCTCGAACATAAGTTTATGAATTGCTTGTGATAGGGTGAAAATGACTGCGGTGACGAGGACGGAAGTGACGAAATCCCAGATCAAGGATGCGGTAATATTTTAATATACAATGGTACAACGAAACTTGAATGTTAGCTTATCTTATTTGAGTATTCAGGGGTCAGCGTGTGCAAAGCCCAAGAATTTCAATGCATGAACTTTATCTGCATCATTCAATCTTTTTACTGCGACGGCGACAACGACTGCGGTGATAATTCGGACGAACCGGCGTCTTGTGGTAAGATCTATATCATATTGTAACAACTCTAGTAGCAGTTCGGAAAGACTTCCCCTCTTATAACAAATCGAACCCCCATCCAGAGCGCGCCGGATGCGAAGAGGACGAATACGTCTGCAAAGGGGACAAGGGAGGCAAGTGCATCCCAAAAACTTGGATTTGTAACGGAATTCAAGATTGTTCCGACGGGAGTGACGAAGACTCTGCTCTTTGTGGTAAGCCGTGTAAGAATTTTTAACTTTAGAAAATAACCGCGAAGTAGAACGGGCGTTATAGTTTCCTCCCGGAAATATTTTCAGTACAAAATTCAACGACTTCCGCTTGTCCGCCTGACTTCTTCGAGTGTAGTAACGGCGTTTGCGTCGAAGCATCCTTGCTCTGCAACGGGGACAATAATTGCGGCGATTATTCCGACGAGTCTTCTTGCAGTGAGTTATCATTTTTAAAGCCATTTTCTATATTTCGGTTTCGCTGGTTTTTTATCTCGCCGACCTCTACAGATATCAACGAATGTCAATCTACGTTGGTTTGCGCTCAGCATTGCGAAGACATGCCCATTGGCTACAAATGTAGCTGCTACGATGGCTTCAAGGCTCTAAACGGCGGACGTTTTTGCAATGGTACATATATTTCGTATACTAAACTGATGAGGTTCAGTCGATTTTAATTAAAAAAAAAAACTTATTATATGCTCTCAGACATAAACGAATGCACGGAGCGACCTTGCAGTCAGAATTGCAGGAACAGCCACGGCTCTTTCGTTTGTTCCTGCGAAGATGGCTATGTCTCGACGGACAACGGTTTTACTTGCAAAGCCAATAGCTGTCAGTATTTACTTTTTTGAACTATCGCGATTTGGTTGAGTTAGTGATTTCATCTTGTGTTTGTAGCCGTTCAACCGACTCTGATCTTCACCAATCGCTACTATATTCGCGAAATCGATCTACACGGTCACAATTCCCGTTTGCTGGTCAACAATTTGACCAACGCCGTCGCGCTCGACTTTGACTACATGGAGAAATGTCTCTACTGGTCCGATGTCACCGCCCTCGGCAGTAGTTTGAAAAGACGTTGCGAAAATAGCACGGAACATGAAGTTAGTGTCCTTTATGCAAGGATAATCTATATTTAGGCATAATCTTAAGCTTAACGCTTCGCTGTCAATAGACTATTTTTTAAGCCTAAAACATCGCTTTTAGGTACTTCACGCGGCCACCGTTCAAAGCCCGGATGGTTTGGCCATTGACTGGATTGGTCGTAACTTGTACTGGTGCGACAAAGGAAAAGATACAATCGAGGTATCAACCCTGAACGGGCGATTCCGAAAAGTTTTGATACGAAGCGGCTTGGAAGAACCAAGAGCCATTGTCCTTGATCCTTTTGAGGGGTGAGACAGGTGTCTCTATGAATTTTAAAGTAAGAGCGCCGAAAATTAACTTTCTATATACTGGTGTTTTCCAGATTCATGTACTGGACGGATTGGGGTAGCAAACCTTGCATTGGTAAAGCGGGAATGGACGGCAGTGACCCTAAGATCTTGTTGAATGAGTCTTTGGGCTGGCCTAACGCCCTGACCATCGACTACGTCACGAGGGAACTGTTTTGGGCGGACGCTAAAGAAGACTACATCGCCGTATCCGATTTGAACGGACAAAATCGAAAGATTGTTATATCGCGAGGTTCCATGAACGCCGTTCATCATATTTTCGCTCTGACCGTTTTCGAAGACTATCTCTATTGGACCGATTGGGAAACGAAAAGTATTCATCGCTGTCACAAATACACTTGCAGTAATCAGACTGTGGTGACCACCAACATTCACAGACCTATGGACATTCAAGTCCATCATCCTTTTAGACAAATTCCTCGTAAGTTTTTAGGATTTTTTTTACAATCTTATAACTACGATTAAGGCTAATTTTTTTTTATCGCGTCAGTACCTAACGATAACCCTTGCGAAAACAACGGAGGCTGTAGTACTTTGTGCCTATTGACTCCGGAAACTGATAGCACTGGACGCAAAACAGTCACAGCTACTTGCGCATGTCCTGAGAACTACTTGTTGCAGCCGGACGGGTTCAGTTGCGAGAACAACTGTACCAGTTCTCAGTTTGTTTGCGACCAAACCTATAAATGCATTCCTAGTTGGTGGCGCTGTGACACGCAGGTAAGATTTTTGTTTCTGATTATTCTTGAGTTTCGCGCGCAATAGAATATAGAAGTTCTTTATAAAGACTTAAATTTTTCGTATTGTGTCTTTAGGCTGTTTTTTCCAAAAAAAAAAATTTAATTAATGTTCGGGAATAACTAGGACGATCGCGTACCACATTAACTTCTTTATTATAAGGGTTTTACATTTACAATGATACTAGCTTTGTGGCTCTGGCTGCTTTTCGTCTACTGTCTTTTTACCCAAATCTTATTTGGTCTGAGCATGAAAATTCTCGCTATAACTTGTATCATAAGTCTATAACTTTATAAGTATGACAATTAGCAAATTTTCAAAGATAAGTTATAAACTTATGCTTGTATACAACAGTCTAATTTATGGTAAGTTGTACGTAATATACGTAATTCGCTATAATAAAGGACGATTGCGGAGATAATACGGACGAACCCGAAGACTGTCCGGAATTCAAATGCAGCCCTGGCCAGTTTCAGTGTCAAAGCGGATCTTGCATCTCTCCTAGTCAAATCTGCGACGGAAATTCTCAATGTGGCGACGATTCTGACGAAGTCGAATGTGGTAAGCTTAAATAAATCTTATATCGAATTCAACTGTATCAAATTGTTTATGTTGCAAACAGATAAGCATACTTGTCTCTTGAGTCAATTTAAATGCCCGCGTAATGAAACCAAGGCTTCACATTGCATAAGTTTAGCTAGTCAATGCGACTTTAACATCGATTGTCCGGGAGGCGAGGACGAAGTTGATTGCCGTTAGTTATAATTAATTTCCATTTTAATTAATAATTTTACCGCTTTGCTTAAGGAATAATTTAAATTTTTAGCCGAGAAATCATGCATGAGTAATCAATTTAAATGTGGTAACAATAAGTGCATACCTCAAGTTTGGGTTTGCGATGGGTAAGTTACTTTAACCTTTTGTCGCTTATAGAGTGAAAATAGAAAGAAAACTATACGTAAAATGACGTCATTATTCGTTGTCTCGTATGTTTTCCTTCCATTCAGTCTGTTGGCTCATAACTAATTGATGAAATACTGGGATAATCGATAACCATTTTTTCTAGCGATAATGATTGTCCCGATAAAAGCGACGAACCGGCAGAATGCGGTAAGTCTCCAAACTATTTAATATCATAGTCAATTGCGTTGACTTAATGACCCTCACCAACGTCTTCAACCAATAATAGCTGATCGCAGATGTCCACCCAACTACTTCCGTTGCAATTCGGGTCGTTGCGTTCCTGTTTCTTGGAAATGCGACGGTGATTACGATTGCCCCGACCAAGGCGACGAATTGTCGAGTTGCGATAATACCACAACCTGTCATCCAACCTATTTCAAGTGCCAAAATAATCGTTGCATACCCGGACGATGGAGATGCGACTTCGATAACGATTGTGGTGATAATTCCGACGAAGAGAAATGCGGTAAATTGCTAAAGTGATATTTTAACCAATACCAATGAATCGCGTAACTAAGTCGCGACTCTTCAAATACTCCTCAGTTCCTAGAGACTGCAACGAAAACGAATTTCGTTGCGATAATGGTCGATGTATACGCAAGTCCTGGCATTGCAACGGTGAATTCAATTGTGAAGATAGAAGTGACGAAGTTAATTGCAGTGAGTTGTTACGTAATTTTAAGCACAATTAAGTTAACAATTTAAGTTCTTAACGCTAAATTTTAACAATTGGGAAGACATTAACACTGGTGGTAAATAAGTAAACCTTGTTCTTTAATTATAATATTTTACCTTTCGGAAGACGTGACATGTCTCGAACCAGAATTTAAGTGCAAATCCGGCAATTTCTGCTTGCCCAAAGTTTATCAGTGTGACGGGGACACTGACTGTCCTGATGGTTCCGATGAAGAAAATTGCAATCGGTCGTGTCGTAAAGGCGAGTTTATGTGCAGAAATAAGCAGTGCATCTTCAGTCGGTGGCAATGCGATGGCGATTCCGATTGTACCGACGGTTCTGACGAAGATCATAAAATGTGCGGTAAGTATCAAAACTAATTAATTCAAGTATACCAATACTTTTTCCCTCCTAATCGGTTTCATTCTAATTTTTCAACTTACAAAGCCGGTTTGGCCTGTCCCCCCGAAACGTTCCGCTGCAAAAACAACATTTGCGTTCCTCGTAGCAAAGTCTGCGACGGAACGAACAACTGCAAAGATAATAGCGACGAAGATTCTAGTTTCTGTAAGTAGGCTTTGAGTTTTTGTTAATTGATTCGTATAAGTAAAAATGTATCATTGGGTTTATTCTTAATTGACTTTGTTTAGGTAATCATCAACATCCTTGCAATTCGTCAACGCAATTTACTTGTGACAATGGTCACTGCGTCGAACGCAAGTTGGTCTGCGATCAGCATGACGATTGTGGGGATAATTCTGACGAATTTGAATGCGGTAAGTTGAGATTACATATTATTTAATTGTTATTTTTACGATTCTACTTTCTAAGTCTTTGTTATTTAAATAATTTGTTTCGAAAACATCTCTCCTTGTTTTAATTATAACTCTTCCGATTTGTTCTATCACTCTTACAAGACGTTGGTCCTTGTCGATTTGGGACTTGTTCGCACATTTGCTTCCCAAAGAAATCCTCTCCCACCAATCACACGTGTAGTTGCGCGGCTGGGTACCAGAGATCCCCGGGAAATCACAGCCTTTGCAAAGCCGAGGGTCCTCCGCCGATTATCTTAGTGGCGAGTCATAACGAATTGCGTCAAATTGACCCTTATAAGTCATATTCAGGTGACCACGAAGTCGAAGACGTTGTGCATCACACTTCGGGCGTCAGCCTGATGGACTCCGTCGACATCTTCTACAACGGAAGTACCGCCCTCATCTTCTGGTCGAGCGTTCACGGAGGCAATATTCAAATGAGACTGGTCAATTTGCCTGTCAAGGATAGGACGTCCAATAGAAATCGACGAGAGGACAGATCCAGTAACGATCAACCTTTGACTTTGGTAAGCGAAATTTATATGTTTAAGTTCGAGTTTCCGGGTGTTTCGCAAAAGTTACGTAATTTACCGAATAAAACATAATTAATGACGTACATGAACCGTTTGGCTCAGATTTCGGGTTTATCAGAACCACGGGGTATTTCGGTCAACTGGGTAAACGAACACTTGTATTGGGTGGATTCGGGGGCAAAAACTATCTCGATGACTAACTTAGACGGGACATCGCGACGTACGGTTATCAATTCGGATATGGATCAACCTTACGATATCGTGGTCGACCCCGTTTCGCGACATATATTTTGGACGGATGCCGGTCCCACGGGCCGAATCGAGAGAGCCCGTTTGGACGGGTCAGAACGACGTCGTCTGGTTGAGAAGAACGTCCAATGGCCGACCGGATTGGCCCTCGATTTCCCGGCTGCCAGACTCTATTGGAGTGACCCCAAGGCCTCTACCGTCGAGAGCGTCAATTTGGACGGACGATATCGTCACGTCATTCGAACTTTTAAACCAGGTTTGAGATTTATAATAACAAATCAAGTATGCAAAGTGTGGTTGTCCAATGAATATAATGGAAAACGATTGGTTTGTATTTTAGAGGAGAAACCATTTAAATTAGACATTTTTGAGGACAACCTTTATGTCACGACATTCCACAGTAACATGGTCATACGTATCGATAAGTTCGGTACCGGGGAACCCACTTACTTGACGCGAGGGATGCACAAGGCCACCGATATCGTCATTGTCCAGGAAAATAAACATCTTCCCAACCGTAGGACCATTTTAATTTAAGCCTTATTCCCCAAATTCCAAAACAAAGGAATAAAAACGAGCAATCCCTTTATTTTCCGCCCATTCAGTTACAAGTCCATGTAAATTTAACAATTCGTGCGGAATCGATTCCTTGTGTGTGGCTAGGGATTCCAAAGTAGCCCTTTGCCTCTGTCCAGATGGTATGGTGGAGACCAAGACAAGCGAGGGTAAAAAGGCTTGCACCGTCATTGCCCCGACCCCCAAACCAGGCATAAGTAAGCTCTACAACTCTTCAAACTTATTTCGTACGACACTATTAATTAATTTTGAACGTCCTATTAATAGTTGATTGCGGTTTGTACTGCCTAAATGGTGGAACCTGCAAATTGAACGCCAATGAAGTTCCGTATTGCTCGTGAGTTGATAAGTTTGTGGGATAATTAAGATACGACCTAATAATGACATTACGTTAGATGTCCCGCCGCGTACGACGGTTCGCGATGCGAAATATTCAGATGTTCCAACTACTGCAAGAACAAAGGCTTCTGTTACACCGATTTGCTGCAAAACTCGGCTCCCGGCCAAAAACCGCCTCTCATGTGCAAGTAAGTAAATTAATCTCGTAACTCGTGTTAAGTACTTAAATATTGGTAATTTTTGGTTCCATCAGCTGCGGACCTCAGTGGACGGGTGAAAAATGCGAAACTCCAACTCGCATATGCACCGACTATTGCCACAATAACGGCACTTGCATCATCGAGTACGGGGTTCCGCGTTGTACTTGTCCGCCGGAGTTCACAGGGCTCATGTGTCACCAGTGCATCGGATTAAAGTAGGTTTTTTTATCGGTATTGAAAGTGTCGGTATGAAAAGCTAGGGCTAAAAAATATGGACGTTCGCGTTGTTTTAGTTGCGGAAATGGCGGTGTCTGTACCAGAGGAAACGACGGTCGACTTTCTTGTCAATGTCCGGAAGGTTATAAAGGAGATCAGTGCCAAAACTCCGAGTGCGACGGTTACTGCAAGCACGGGAATTGTACCCTGAACTTGGGACTCCCTATTTGTACCTGCAATCAAGGATATACTGGAAAACGTTGCGAGGACGATATGTGCCATTCGCTGTGTCTCAATGGGGGTAAGTACAATTATTATTCATTTTATTTTTTTGAACGTTAATCGGAAAACGGAATTTGGTACACTATTTGAGTTTTGAATTCACTAAAGTAAAAATAGTACCTAATTAGGTACAAAATATGACTACTTCTTATAACTTAATTAGTTAAAATTCAGAAATATTTGACACGCTTAATCTTAAGATTACATAACAACTAGTTTTATTAAGAATTCAGTTATACAAGATAATCTCGATTTTCTAGGTTACCTTTACTCTCAAATTATAATCACCCTATTACGAACACGTCAACCGCTTAAGTCGCTCTTCCCACTTTAATATAATTTTTACTTTAAAAATTGAATATTTAGTATTCTTACCACATCCATTCGTTTACAACTATTTAGTCAAGAGATTTATGACTTTAGGGAATTTTTAACTTATTTATAGCCCTTCTTTTGATTAAAAGATCGATAGTTTGATTTAACATTTTGAATATATTATCTCGGCCGTACGAATTCATTGCCTCCTGGCAAAGCGTACGTAAGCGGGGTGTGGTTTTCAATTTCATTCATTCTGTTGAAGGTTTCGTAAAACGTTAATTTTTTTCTTTTGCTAAACATTCCCGAGTTAAACATGCTAGAGGCTTCTAGAGGTACTTTTAATTCCATCCCCCTTGAGATACCACCAGAATATTCCAGACAGTTTTTTGTCGTCTACAGCTGGCAGCTGTTGCGAAACGTTAATTTTATCCCGCATATAGAGTAAGCCTGTATCTGAGCTAAACACGTGGCGCGTATTGCAGAGGCCTTGCTGCGTTGTAAGACTTTAGTTTACTTTATGATATGTGCGCGTGAACAAAGCATTGTCAAAGCTGGAGACATAGCGGAACGTAGTGAAAATTAAATGAGCCTACGGTTCAAACACTTATAAAAGTCTCATAAGTATATCAACCAGTCTCTGGAATTCCTCAAACAAAACCTTGAAACCTTGAAGGTTTTTGTAAAATTCAATAGCTTTCGAAAAGGCTATTTTGTATATCCAAATATTCGAGATAATACTTTTGATATCTTAAAATTTCTTAATAGTTTAAAATACCGCAAAGGAAAAGGACACTAGATAATAATCTCGTAAATCTGCGCGTTAAAGTTCGGTACTTGCTCGCGTAATTTGCAGGTACTTGTCGTCGCCACGACAAGAAATTGTCTTGCGTTTGCCCAGAGGGCTATCAAGGAAATCGCTGTCAAAACGACCCATGCAATTGTCGAAATAACGGGACCTGCCTTCGTGGCAAGACCGAAAACTCTGAATCCAAGTGTCTGTGCCGTCCTGGCTTCACTGGACAACGTTGCGAAACATCCTTGAGTTTCGGTCCGGCTTTCCCCACTAATTGCAAAGATTTGAAGTGTCTCAACGGCGGCACCTGCGTCATTACTAAAGGCAGACCTTTCTGCAGGTTTGTACCATTTTTTTTTATTCTTAATCGGGACTTACAAAAACCTTTCTCGTTTTCTAACTGTACTGTGCCGGGTATGTTTTTTATAAGCTGTCTACATGGTTGGGAGGGTAAATATTGCGGCAATATGAGACACAATTACTTTACTTGCGCCGACTACTGTTTACACGGGGCGACCTGTTCACCACCGCCCCGACCAGATTCGAAACCGCTCTGCATGTAAGTCTCTAATGGTTCATTCGTAATGTTAGAACTTTATAATAATTCGCGATAACCGAAATTAGAGGGATTAAGAAGCTAGCATTAAAATTAGCTATACTTGTTGTTCGTATGATTTCCATTTTTGTTTTTATGTGAAGAAGAGCTTTTAGTTTTGTCAATCAGGGATGGAAAAGATATAATTTTAAAAAACTTTGAGATTCACTTGGTACTATTTAATCAGATTAAATCAAATTAATCAATACTGGAATATTTTTAATTGGTTTAAACACTCTTAAATCGAGAGCCTGACCCGATTTTAACAGAAAGGTTACTTAAGAGTTTATTCGGAGATTTTTACTTTGAAATATAATATTGGCTTATGGTGGTGTTTGTGTATAAGTTTTGTTTTAACTTTTTAAATTATTTCGAACCGCTATGAAGATGTACCAAAAATTATACGGGAAGTCGTTGCGAACACGCTACTAGTTGCAAAGGTTTTTGTTTCCATCAAGGCACTTGCGTCGCTCCCCTACGTGGAGACGAATTACCGGCTTGTTTGTAAGCAATATTTTGCTTGTCTACATCTATCGTTTCGTTGTTGTTGCCGACGCTTTTAAATTGCAACGTAATCTAAAACCATGTGGGACTTAAATGTATTAATTTGGTCCTCTCGGGCGTTTTTAGGTGTCCGGAAGGATTTGTAGGTTTGCGTTGCGAAGGCAGAGATACGGGGTATATCGCTAGGGAAGCCGAAACTGAAACAGATTATAAATGTAGGAAAAAGTGGTTTGTTTTCTAAACTAACACTGGTTTAACACGATCGACTTTATTATTGTTTAAAGATGTGAAGACGATAGTTCCCGCGATATTGGGAGCGTTTATCGTAGCGCTTATGATCTATATTGTCGTGGTTATCGTGCGTAAAAGGAGAGGGTCAGTATTATTGCCTTAAAATACTTCCCAACCGAGATAATACAGTTTTTTAGTACCAGAGTACTAAGGATCTTTTATCTTGGTCCTTTATGTTTAAGTAATGGATATTGATTTAATTTTTGTGATTGGTGGGGTTGGTTCAGGGGGCGAGCGTTTTCCCACACTCGCATGCAAGACAGCGCCAATGTGGAGATCAGTAATCCCGTTTATATGAGGGAAGAATGCGAAGACGAAGCCGCCGCTTTTACCATCGATCCCGATAAGGTAAAGCTAGTGTCCACCCGCAATATATGTCTCACTTACAAATTTAGTCCTCGTCCCTTCCCAAGAAACTAAATAAATTCAAAATCATGAAGATCAGGGCTCGTTTACTCGGTTTACTAGGGTTAGGATAGAGCTGTCACATGACAAGGTAAACCTGAAAAAGTCAGGGGATTTGAAACTGGGCCAAAAACTCGTGGAAAGTCAGGGAATTTTATCACGACACGGTATTATTTTAATAAACCCTGATTCGAAAATATACCCTCTACTTCGGCTTCAAAACGTCGGGAAAAGTGAACTTTGTTCACCAGATGATGACGTTTGCACAACTGTTTTGTGTGTATGGCGGTTGCAGCGGTCATCCGCGCAACCAGCGGTCATTCCTGGTTTAGCGCGAAAGAACCCAGGAATATTTTCGAAGCCCTCCCCTCCTCCTGTCCCAACCCTATTAAACGAACCCTGATCTAGATATCTTCTACGGCGTTATACCTATAAATATGTACACATACATTTCGTACGGGGCTAACTAGTTTGTAAGTGTGGCGTTCATCGCGGAAGACATAATACCATATAAAGAAACAAGTTGGGAAGCCATGGTTAATACCATGTTTCACACCTCGTAAAGTCGACGAATTTCTCGAACCCGGTGTATGATTCGATGTACCCGGGAGGCGGAGCGTCGACGGGAGAGGAAAAAAAAGGTTTATTGCAAAGCGAACATCACCTACACGTTGAATTCTCCGATTGCCCATCCCAAGATTCCATCCGTGAACGACACCATCCGTTAGCTTAGGATTTTTGCAATTAGTCATTTATTAGCCCTATTCATTCAAATCTAAAATGTAAATGTTGACTTCTTTCATTCAACAACAAAACCCGAGTTTTAAATATTTTTTTGCGTTCCTGAAAAATACAATTACATTACATACTTGATCCTTATTGTATAAATAGTAGATAGAGTATACAACGTATTATATATATTTACTAAAGAAATATATAAGAATATTGCCTAACATTAATTGAAATAAAAAATACAAAAAATCCTTCCTTATAGATTTGGTAAAACCCCCGATAAATATATTCCTAGTTATTTTTAAACTTTAGTTTAAAACAAACGAGTGCTATATGAGAAATTTAAAAAAATGCCGCTAAGAGTGAGATTATTGAAATAATAGTTAACAATTTCCCCCCAAAAAAATGTAAATAGTTTGTACGGATTTAAAAAACAAAAAAACAAAAAAAAAACAAAGGATGAAAGAAAGGCGATGAAAAAAATTGTATATTTAAGAACAAATAATACTAAAACTTTACATAAAAGTAATATTTCGGGTTTTAAATTTTAGTTTTGCCATAATTCGCCAAAATTAATCGGTGCGCCTCAATTTCAAAAAGTTACTAATTTTATATTCATAATGTTTTTTTAGGCTAATTAATATTATAATTTTTTAATTTTAATTTCACAATCATGGGCGTAAGGTTGTTGGATCGATAGGCCATCGATTCGAATGATCATTTGATCGAATTTGATAAGAAAATTGGTTCAAATGATCGTTTTTTTCGACATTTGATCAAATTAGTTGATCGATTTTTATAATTGGACGTAAAAGATTCAAATTCATCAACTTAAAAATGTTTTAATTGGTGATTTTGAGGTAATTTTTTAGTTTTTAACCTAAAAATGCCATGTTTAATTTCAGGAATTAATTTAAATTTAAAATTTCGATCATTTAACACCCCTTTATCGATCAAATGGTCATACGATCACGCTTCACATCGATCGATCGGATTCTTTTCGATCCTATTTCACCGAATCCAATCGTGGCTGCTAATTTCTAACAATGTATTTCAATAATAATTACCCAACTGCCAAAGAATTAAATAGGCCAAATTTTAAACTTAGAAACAAAACCAAAACGCTCACTAATTTATAGTAATGTACAATCAAAAATACAACATCTACTTGCTAAAATACATCTCAGAAATAACCAAATAATATTAATAATAATGCAAAATACACCATATTGCTCAGTATAGTAATAAAAGGCGAAAGTGTTTAAGGTCGCGAAAACCTACATTTAACGTGACCCGTGTCAGGTAGCTAATTAAAAATAATTAAAAATGGATTAAAAGTTAACTAATAAGTGACCTGAAAGCTTGTATAGAATTTAAAATTCCCATTTTTTTTTTAAAAAAAGAAAAATATTTTGTAAATTAATTTTTTTAAGATTTGTTTTAAAAATCGAAAAAAATGACAATGATTTGAAAGTTTTCGATACAATTTTGTTTAATGTATAGAACGAGATTTGTAAATAAGTTTTAAGAATTCATTTTTTATCTATCATTACATTGTATCGGTATTTTTTAACCCCCCCCCCCCCCCCGTTTTTAGTTTTTGTATAAAAATATGTTTTCGAAATATCAAATTAATCAATGAAATTTTACAACAAAAATAATGTTCCGATTTAAAGCTTTTCAAGAATGAAATTAACTCACTACCAAAGTGTTTGATTACAGTACTTAAAAGTAATTTTTAGTTAAAACCCCCTAAAAAATGAAACTATTATACATTTTTGTGCCAAAAAATACCAAAAATTAAATAACAATGTATATTACATATTTCAACTCGGCTCTTTTGAGAGAACAAAAAAATTCAAAATAATGACAATTTTTAGAATATTTTCAACAATTAATTTGTAGATATTCGTTTTAAAAGAATATGATTATCTTCCAAATATATTTGCTCATTTCGTTGACAAAAATAATTAACTCAAAACAAAATACGAGATATTATTGTCAGATAAGAAATAAAATAGTTTCTTGTCATAGTCAAATTTATACAGTAATTATAATATTGGTAATAATGCCATAGCGAAATAATTTCCATAAGGTAAACCGGTTTTTCTATGATACAAAAAAGAGGTTATTCTGAACAACGACGGAGTAATAATAGGTATGTGGAAAGTATTATATACGCAATAGCTACATTGGACGTGCCAAATATAGTGCTTATTTTTATTTCCTTAGGCAATTTTACTGCAATTACCGTTTTCGCACATACGCAACTCTTGCAATTTTAGCAACAAATCAGGACTTAACTGAACGTAAATGATGGAATAAGTAGCCATCAGTCCCAGGTATGAGACGAAGAGATTCTTATTAACGTTGAAACATCCACCGAGTGTTAAAGTGATGGGCGGATTGTAAAATTGCCATTGCAATAGATGAACTTCTTCCGTCATCTTGAATTTTACAGCTAACGTTGATAGTTTATGGATCAGTTGAAAACTTTTCTCCACCGTGGATGGGATCCGAGACGCAAAAAGAGTTAGGCCTAAAACCAGGATGGTGCATTGGAAATCGTCCAAGAAACGATAACAAAGAATCAAAGGATGCCTGTTGGTTTCCGTAAAGGAATTAATGACGTTATTCAATCCGTAACAAGCGTAGATCATACTATTGGCGTAATGAAAAACAAGGTTTGGACAAATGGCGCTGTTAAAATCATCAGCCAAGTCCCTTAAAGAGTCAACTCTTTTGCGAATTATTAGTATCATTTCTTTGAAGTGTTTCGCATCTCTGTACATTTGTGCCAAATTATCGTTGATGTCTTCCGCCAGTGATGTTAAACCGGAAGCGTAGAAGTAGTAGAAGCAAACGGAATTCAGAAAACCTCCCAGCGAAAAGATGACGTAAAGAATGGACTCCGCAAGAATACAGAATCTTTTAACGTGCTCTGGGCAACTGGAGAAATTGCAACCAAAACAAAATATGCTCATGTCCTTTTCGACTATCATCTTTCGCGAGGGATAGGTTCGGTACTGGTACGAGCAAACGAACAAAATCATCATGTACGCCGCGACAATTAGGCTCATAATCTTGACTTTCCGTTTCAGGGACAAGTATCGTCTTCTGGACTGAAGCCTTAAATTATTCAGAATGGATGAGGCGTAGCTTTTCAAGTGATTTCTCTTACGAACGAAGTTACCCATGTAGATCAAGGTTGTCGTGTTGCTGAAGAAGAAATTAACTCCGCGAATGCCGAATATTTCGTCTTTTCTACTAGTCAATCGGAACAGTAAGGTGATCCATCTGTAAATGTAATAGACCCAACAAAGAGCGAACCATATTTTCAAGTACCACTTTCCTACTCTCCACAGATAATCGTCCGAAAGAAATTTATTTATTTTCTTTATTTTAATTTTTGGTAAGCAGCTCATTTTCTCGACAAATGGATCTATCGCGAACAAGTTTCTTTGGTGGGAATGAAACTTCTTTGCCGTGGCACCTTTTAATAATGAGAAACTTTATGTTTTGGGTGTGGACAATGTGTAAGCTATTATTCAAACCGTCTAAAACGAAAACGCCCATATTTCTATAATAATGGCTTTATATGTATGATCTAGGACTTTTAATATTGAACACATCTTTATATATACACAGATAACGATGAATAGCAAAACCTGGCGTTCATAAGCGTCCTCTAATGGCAAATAGTGCCAATAGTAGGAACTAACAAAACCACGTGCGTGGCCCCAATAGATAGATAATATAAGGACACGCGCAAGGGGTTTTGTTGGTTACTACTTTTGCCACTGTTTGCCGTTAGAGGACGCTTATGAACGACACGTTTTGTTCATTGATATGTGTAAGATGGAATTTTTCTAAAATAATCGATAAGAAACACATTCTAAACGGTTTATATAATTTTTTCCACAAACTAATATTAATACAAATAATTTGAAAATAATCACAATTTTTGGAACATTGTCACCATTAAATTTTTAGGTACTTTTTAAAATATTCTTGCTCATTTAGTGGGCATATAAAATAGTTTTTTTAGATACGAAATAGTTTTGTTGTTACAGTCAAATCTACAGAGTGATAGTCAAAATCTACTGTGTGGTAGAATTGTGAAAGGTTTAAGGCTGGTGTCACTTAATAACGCAATGGCGTTAGGTAACTAGGCTACAATTACCGTCTTGGCACGTACGCAACTCGTGCAATTTTAACAACAAATCAGGACTAAACTGAACGTAAATGATGGCGTAAGTAGCCATCATTCCGATGTAAGAGACGAAGAGATTCTTAGTGACGTTGAAACATCCACCGAGTGTTAAAGTGATAGGTGGATTGGATAATTGACATTGCAATAGATGAACTTCCTCGGTCATTTTGAATTTTACAGCAAACGGTGTTAGTTTATGGATCAGGTGAAGACCTTTGTCGACAGTGGATGGGATCCGAGACACCAAAAGAGTTAGGGCCAAAACCAGGATGGTGCACTGGAAATTGTCCAAGAAACGATAACAAAGAAGCAAAGGATGCTTATCGCTCTCCGTAAAAGATTCAATGACATTACTCAATCCGTAACAAGCGAAGATCATACTATCGGCGTAATGAAACATGAGGTTTGGACATATGGCGCTGTTAAAGTCACTGACCAAGTCCCTTAAAGAGTCAACCCTTTTGCGAGTTATCGGCATCATTTCTTTAAAGTCTTTTGGATCTCCAGACATTTGTGCCAAATTCTCGTTGATGTCTTCCACTAATGATGTTAAACCGGAAGCGTAGAAGTAGTAGAAGCAAACGCAGGTCAGAAAAAATCCCAGTGAAAAGATGACGTAAAGAATGGACTCCGAAAGAATCAAGAATCTTTTGACGTTTTCTGGCCAATTGGAGAAATTGCAACCAAAACATAAGATGCTCATATCCTTTTCGACCATCATCTTTTGCGAGGGAAAGGTTCGGTACTGGGACGAGCAAACGAACAATATCATCATGTACATCGCGGTAATTAGGCTCATAATCTTGACTTTCCGTTTCAGGGACAAGTATCGTTCTCTGGACTGAAGCCTTAAATTATTCAGAATGGAGGTGGCGTAGCTTTTCAAATGATATCTTTTACGAACGATGTTACCCATGAAAAGCAAGGCTGTCGTGTTGCCGAAGCAGAAATTAACGCCGCGAATACCGAATATTTCGTTTTTTCTACCAGTCAGACGGTACAGTAAGGTAATCCATCTGTAAATGTGATAGACCCAACAAATAGCGAACCATGTTTTCAAGTACCACTTCGTTATCATCCACAAATAGTCGTCACAAAGATATTTCTTTATCTTCGTTAATTTTAATTTTTTCAAGCAGCGCATTTTCTCGACAAATGTATTTAATATAAGTTTTTATTGGTGCGATGGGAACTTCTCTATCGCGACTCCTTTTAATAATAGAGAAATTTATTGTATTGGGCGTAGACAATGTTTAAGTTATTATTCAAACAGACTAAAACGAAAACGCCCAAATTTCTACGAAAATGGGCTTTATGCGTGACCTTTTTTCTGAGCTAAAATGGGATCCATAAACTAATAATGATAACAATATCTTATTAGAAAAAGCAGTTTTAATTGATGACCATTAAAATCGTGCCCTTCTAGTTTTAGAATTATAAATATATACTCATTTCATTGACATAAATTAACTAGGAAAAATATGCAGATTAATGTAAGATAAATTAATCGTTTCTAGTCATAGTTAATTAGGTATCTCCGAGGAGCATTACATTGAATTTTAATACGACACAAAACTTAGTCGTAAGTTAGTAACCATGAGGGCAACCAAATATTTTTTGCCACTCACGTCAGCAACGAAAATAAGATTTAAAGTCTCGATATTCGTTGAGGAGTGTATCTCTTCCTTGAGCTATGAATCGGAATACAATAAGACTAAATGAAAAAAGTCCAATATTCCTTCTATATTTATTCCTGCTAATATTATTACGAATAATTTGAAATAATCACAATATTTGAAACATTATATCACCATTAAATTTAGAATATATTTGCACATTTAAGGGACATTCCAAATAATATTACCAGGTAAGAAATAAATGGTTTCTTGATATAGTCTAATCTTCAGGTATCTCTGACAAGCATTTAAAGGGGTGATGAAGTTTCAGTCCGGTGTCACTCAATGTTTTTCGTTATTATTATCCTATGGCGCGTAGATTACTGTGCTTATCATCATTACGATAGTGCATTGACTTTACTTATTTTGGCTGCAATTACCGGCTTCGCGCCCACGCAAAGATTGTAATGTTTGCAACAAATCTGGACTAAACTGAACATAAATAATGGCATAAGTTGCCATCATTCCGAAATAGGAGATGAAGAGATTTTTATTGACATTGAAAAATCCTCCGAGATTTACAGAGATGGGCGGATTGGACAATTGACTATGCAGTAGCTGAACTTCATCAGTCATCTTTAATTTGATAGCCACCGGGGTCAATTTATGCGTGAGGGATAGGCTTTGCTCCACCGTAGACGGGATCCGAGACATCAAGAGAGTGGTCCCCAAGATGAGAATTGTACTCTGGAAATTGTCCAAGAAACGATAACAAAAAATCAAAGGATGTTTATCGTTTTCCGTAAAGGAATTAATCATGATGGTCAATCCATTGCAAGCGAAGATCATGCTACCGATGTAATGCAACACGAGGCTCAAATATATAACTTTGTTGAAGACATCGACCAAGTCCCTTAAATTATCCACTCGTTTACGAATTATCGGCATCATTTCTTTGAAGGCTTTCGAATCTCCTGACTTTAGGGTTAAATTTTCGTTGATGTCTTCCACTAATGAGGTCAAACCGAAAGTAGAGAAGTAGTAGAAGCAAGTGAAGGTCAGATATAATCCTAGTGAGCAGACGACATAAAGAATTGACTCTGTAAGAATCCAAAAACTCTTTGCGTTGGCTGACCAATTCGAGAAATCGCACCCAAAAACACAAAATACTCATGTCTTTTTCAACCATTAACTTTTGCGAGGGACAGGCTCGATATGTAGAAGAGAAGACGCATAGCGTAATCATGTACGCTACGAGAATTAGGCTTATTATCTTGACATTCCGTTTCAGAGACAAGAATCGATGTTTGAACTGAAGTCGTAGAGAATTGAGAATAGATGCGGCAAAGGTTTTCAACTGACATATATTCTGGACGAGATTGCCCATAAAAATCAAGGCTGTCGTGTTGCAGTAAAAATTGACTCCGCGAATTCCGAATATTTCGCCTGTATTACCAGTCAAACGGGTGAATAACGTAATCCATCTGTAACCCTGATAGACCAAACATAAGGAGAACCATATTTTCAAGTACCGCTCTGTGATCATCCACAAAATTTCATCGCAAAAGTACTTTTTGAGTTTCGTTAATCTCATTTTTGGTATGTAACCCATTTTCATTAGAAATAGATATTTCGTGAAGACGTTTGTTCTGGTGTTTTATCAGTGCGAAAATGAGTTTCCCACCGCATCACATTTTAATATAGATAGCTTGATTGTGATGGGTGTGGTCAATTTGTAGGTTATAGTTTTACATACTTTTAAATGGAAACGCCCAAATTGATTGAAAATTGGTTTATATTAGTAGTTGCATGCCGTCATAAAATATGGATCCATAAACAGTAACAACTTACAAATAAAATAAAATTGACCCTGAAAAGTTTAAGAACGTTTATTTTCCAAATATAATTCCTTTTTATATTGTAATTGGAAAAAAAAAAAAACTTGGAAAAATAAGGATAATTAAATGTTAGGAGATAAGTTACACAATTAGGATGTTAGTTTTTTTAAGCAGTGGAATTTGATAGATAATATAATACACATAATTTTCTCGCTCTTCAAACATAATTAATTACAAGCACTTTCTACAAAGTTTATTTTAATTTTTTACCCCACAAAATAGCCAAAAAAATAAATAGAAATAATCACATATTTTAAATATTTTCAACATTTAATGTGTAGATACATTTTTTAATATCAATACATATACGAAATATCAAAGTTTTATTATATACTTCTGGGAATAATACTGTGAGATAATATACTCGCTTAATTATTGTTAGTATATCGAAATTTTACATTACGCACCATAGTTTTCTTTTATGGAATTTGGCTGCAATTGCCAACTTCACGCATACGCAACGATTGCAATTTTCGCAACAAATCCGGTCTAAACTGAATGTAAATGATGGCGTAAGTTGCCATCATACCTAAGTAGGAGATGAAGAGATTCCTGTTGACTTTGAAACAACCATCAAGGTTTAAAGCGATAGGCGGATCGGACAGTTGACTTTGTAAAAGCTGAACTTCATCAGCCATCTTGAATTTGACAGCCAGCGGGGTCAGTCTATGGGTGAGGGAAAGGCCTTTTTCCACGGTGGACGGGATACCAGACGCCAAAAGAGTGACGCATAAAATCAGGATGGTGCATTGGAAATTGTCAAAGAAACGATAGAAAATAAACAACGGTTTACTGTCAGTTCCACTAAAAGAGTTAATCATGATGGTCAACCCGTGACAAGCGTAGACTATACTACCGATATACTGAATCATTAGTCCTAAACATACGGCGTTGTTATAGTCGTCTACCAATGACCTTAATGAGTTCACCCTCTGGCGAATTATAGGAATTATTTCTTTGAAGGTTTCCGAATTTCCGGACATTTTGGTTAAATTATCGTTGATTTCTTCCGCGAATGAGGTCAAACCGGAAGTATAGAAGTAGTGGAAACAAGCGCAGACAACAAATAATCCCAGCGAAAAAACGACGTAAAGAATGGACTCCGACAGAATCAAAAAGAGCTTGACGTTGGACGGCCAATTCGAGAAATCGCAATCAAGACACAGTATTTTCATGTCAATTTCAACCATGGTCTTTAACGAAGGATAGGTTCGGTACAGGGACGAGCAGATGCACATTATAATCACGTAAGTGATGACAATTAGGCTTATGATCTTGACTTTCCGTTTCAGGCACAAGTAGCGTTCTCGGGACTGAAGACGTAGAGAATTGAGAATAGATGCGGCGTAAGTTTTTAACAGATATCGATTACGGACGAAATAGCCCATCAAAATCAAGGATATTTGGTTTCCGAAGAAATTAACTCCGTGAATTCCGAATATTTCATCTTGTTTTCTTATCAATTGGGTGAGTAACGCAATCCATCTGTAAAGGTGATAGACCCAACAAAGAGCGAACCATATTTTCAAGTACCACTTTTCTGTTATCCACAAAAGGTCGTCCCAAAGATACTTTCTGAACTTGTTTAATCTCAGTAAATAGTTCATTTTCTCTTGAAACGAATCTTACGTAAAGAAGTTCACCTTTTATTTTTACTTTAATTGTTTTTTTTTAATTCAAGTTTTGGGCCAAAGTGATAGGAGATCGTGGCCCGGTCGTGGTTATTTCACCTATGTAATTGGATTTTTCTGTAGCCGCTTTTCAATATAGAAATATTTAATGTGTTGGGTGTGGTCAATGTGTTATAGTTTGATATTTGTACTTAGTCGAAACAGAAAACGCCCAATGTGTTTTCTTACCACGAGTTCGTTCATTGTTCTAGGAATTGTACGACGACTGGAACAATTTTATAGCGAGTAGCCTATATTAGCCAAAAACCCAGAAATTCACTCGACTTTGGAGTTTGGACGTTAATTTCAAGGCATTAATTTGACAAATATATCTTAAAATCGAGGTTAAAATCCTTTAACATTTTAGAATACTCTTTCATTTAATTTTTATTGCAACACAAAATAATTTATTCTTATTTTTCTCTAATTCCTGTGAGGTGTTTGGGCTCTTCTTTGAAATTTAATAAGGTAGATACGTAATATTTGACATTAAACACGAAAGTTCGGCTTATGGAAAGATTTGTGTAAAAAGTATAATAGTTAGTGAAATTGGGTCAATTATACTTCTAGCCAATTTGAGTATAATTACCCACTTCGTGCACACGCAACGCTTGCAATTTTTGTAACAAATCAGGACTAAACTGAATGTAAATTATAGCGTAAGTGGCCATCATTCCTAAGAAAGAGATAAAAAGATTCTTATTGATATTGAAACATCCACCGAGAGTCAAAGCGATGGGCGGATTGGCCAGTTGGGTTTGCAATAGCTGAACCTCATCACACATCTTGAATTTGATAGCCAGCGGGGTCAGTTTATGGGTGAGGTAAAGGCCTTGCTCTACCGTGGACGGGATACGAGACGCGAAGATTGTAAGCCCCAAAACCAGGATGGTGCATTGGAAATGGTCCAAGAAACGATAGCAATAAATCAAAGGATGAGTGTCTGTTCCACTAAAAGAATTGATCATGACTGTTAACCCTAGGCAAGTGTATATCATACTTCCGGCGTAATGATATATCATGCCTATACGTATGTAGTTGTTGAAGGCATTGACCAGGTCCCTTAAAGAGTCCACCCTTTTGCGAACTAGCGGCATCATTTCTTTGAAGGCTTTCGAATCTCCGCTCAATTGTGTTAATTTTTCGTTGATTTCTTCCGCCAATAAGGTGAAGCCGGAAATGTAGAAGTAGTAGAAGCAAGCACAGATCAGAAAAAATCCCAGTGACAATATTACGTAAACAATGGATTCTGTAACAATCCAGAAAAGCTTTACATTGACTGGCAAATTTGAGAAATCGCAACCAAAACAGAAGATTCTCATGTCTATTTCAACCATGGTCTTTTGAGAGGGATAAGTTCGGTATAAGGAACAGAAGATACACATTATTATCAAGTACGTCACGACAGTTAGGCCCATGATCTTGTTTTTTCGTATCAGGGACAAGTAGCGTTCATTGGTTTGAAACCGTAGAGAACTCAAAATAGACTGGGCATAGATTTTGAATTGATTTCTTTTACGAACGTGATTGCCCATGAAAAACAAAGAACTTGCGTAACTGGCGATGAAATTGATCCCGTTAATACCAAATATTTCGTCTTTTCTATGAGTTAACAGCGCAAGAAACGCGATACATCTATAAATGCAATGGACCCAGCAAGAGACGAACCATATTTTCAAGCACCATTTCGCTATCATCCACAAATATTCGTCCAATGTGTACTTCTTAATCTTGGTTAAGTAACGCATTTCTTACGAAAGTATATTTGGTGGTATTTTATCACATCTGGAAAGGTCTCTCTATCGCGCTACTATTTAATATCGGATTATTGATGGGTTTTTCCCTTTTTGTTGCATTTGTTGCATTATTTGAACATGGTCAAAAGAGAAAACGCCTATTTTTTGTAAGAAATTGATTATCCCAATTGTTGCGTGTTGTCGATGTGTGCGCGTTAAATTACATTTTTGGCATTTAAATTTTGAAGTTTCTTAGAAACGTTTTCAGAATATGTTTTTAAAGGTTTGATCAGGAATTCATAAATAACTATTCCTGGTAATCAAATAATAAGAAATATGATTCATAACCCTTCGAAAAATATATGCTGTAAAGTCTTGTGCAACATTTGAACAGTCGCATTTAAAACTATTTTTTAATTAGAAAAAATATTCTCAGATTCTAAATCGAGTCTTGTGAAATTTAACATTACACTTTTATGTGATTTTTTTTTTTTTTTTTTTTTTTTTTTTAAGTTTAGTGATTTGTGCCAGGGCAGTTATTTTACATTCACTTATTTTAAATTGACATTTAATACTAAACTATTTACGAGTATCGACTTATAACAGTGACGTTAATGTCTAGTGTCAAACAAGGCTGGATAAGTTGGATTTAATTTTTTTTTTCCGTTAGTAAATTTGGGTGCCATTATGAAATTTGTACATACGCAATGCTTGCAATTTTTGTAACAAATCAGGACTAAACTGAAGATAAATGATGGCGTAAGTAGCCATCATTCCCAAGTAGGAAATAAAAAGATTCTTATTGATGTTGAAACATCCACCGAGAGTCAAAGCGATGGGAGGATTGGTCAATTGGGCTTGCAATAGCTGAACCTCATCACACATCTTGAATTTGACAGCCAGCGGGGTCAGTTTATGGGTAAGGCAAAGGCCTTTCTCAACCGTGGACGGAATACGAGACGAACAGAGCGTGAAGACCAAAACCAGGATGGTGCATTGGAAATTGTCCAAGAAACGATAGCAAAAAATCAAAGGATGGCTGCTGGTTTCTCCAAAGGAATTAATCGTGATGGTTAATCCATGGCAAGTGTAGAACATATTACCGGTGTAATGAATCATTAGGCCTTTACATATAACGTTGTTAAAGTTACCAACCAAGTCCCTTAAAGAATCCACCCTTTTGCGAATTGTCGGCATCATTTCTTTGAAGGCTTTCGAATCTCCGGACATTAGGATCAAATTCTCGTTAATATCTTCCGCCAATAAGGTTAAACCGTATGTATAAAAGTAGTAGAGGCAGGTGTAAGTCAGGAAAAGTCCCAACGAGAACAGGACGTAAAATATGGAATTCATTAGAATAAACAAATATTTGATGTTGGCCGGCAATTCAGAGAAATCGCATCCGAAACATAAAATGTGCATGTCCGTTTCGACCATTGTCTTTTGCGAGGAACAGGTTCGGTACAGGCATGAGAAAACACACATTATTATCATGTACGCCATAACAGATAGGCTTATGATCTTGAGATTTCGTTTCAGGGTCAAGTAGCGTTCTTTGGATTGAAACTTGAGAGAACTCAGAATGGATTGGGCATATATTTTGAATTGGCATCTGTTGCTGACGAGATTGCCCAACAAAAACAAACTATTGGTTTCGCCGAAGATGAAACTGGCCCCGTAATATACGGTTACTTCGCCATTTTTACTAGTCAACCGCGCGAGTGAGGTAATCCATTTGTAAAAGTAATAGGCCCAACAAATGATGAACCATATTTTCAAGTACCACTTCGCTATCATCCAGAAATAGTCGTCCCAAGGGTATTTCATAATCTTTTTTAATCGGATTGGTAAGTAGCGCATGATTTCTATTATGGTATTTTATCTGAAGAAGTTTGTTCTCGGTTTATGTACTTGAATAAGTTCTTGGTTTATCACTACCAAAATGAATTTCGATTCCGCTCAAGCTACTTTTTTATACTGAAATTCTTATTGGGGCTTCTTTCTTTTCATGGATTTAAATTGTTGTATATAAGGCGCGGTTTATTATTTGTATATAGTCGAAAAAGGAAACGCCCAATGTATATACAGTATAAAGCATAGAAATGTATGCTTATGTAATGAATAATAGGAATTTATATAGGCAGAGTGATTATTGGTAGACTTTAAAATAGAGGGAGCCTAGCCAATTCACGGTGGAAAAATGACTGTTTTATCTAAAAGATGGATTCACATATAGCAGCAGCGGAATAGTAAGTCAATAATAATAAAGATTTTAAAATTATATTCTCTATAAAACTAGCAACTCTAAAGCCGTCTGCTCTATTCATCAGGAAGCTTCTCCTCCTTTAACAATAAAAATGAGTCTATCCTCCCAGGCTCCGAGGTCGATAATGACTTCTGCTCAAATTTATTTTTATCAAGGCTTAAAAGTTTTCATAACAATGGTGGTTGCAACGATGAATTCTAGTGACGATATTTATAGCGTTTTTAACGAACAGTTAGAGAGTTTGGAGAAACAGGAATTGGAAGTAAGTAGTTAAAGTTCCATTTCTTAATATTTTTATTAGTTTTTCGTATAATGCTGTGTGCGTAGTTCTTCCTAACGACTAACGTTAATACAAACTTGAACCTAAGCCTTTCTCACAAACTTTACTCTGACATAATGACATTAATGGGACTTTAAAATTATTTTAAAGAGGCTGATACTTTATGGTCTGTTTAATTAAAACAATTTAAATATTTAAGTCACCATGTAGTTTCCAATGAATGATAATGTACTAACATACCTATGGGTAGTTGCCACATTTCCAAATTATCATGTTTGAATTATTTCCAGGCATGTGCTGGCATCGCAACTCCTCAAATTTATGGCGAAATGTTAGCAATTTATCTTCTTCAGAATGATTTGTAAGTTGGTTTTTTTTCATGTTAGCAAGCAGATAACGGAAGTGGATATAAATAATAGTTTCAGTAAAGGAGTAAAAGTATTGCCAAACACTTGTAAGCGCGACTGAAGCAGCGATAAAGGCTAGCAGTTCAATTTTGGAACTGATCTGTTATAAATTGCGCTCACAAGCCCCTGGCAACCTTGTAATGAAAGGAAAGATGGGTGGAATTTTATTTGGCTCCTTTACTGAAAACTATAAGCTAATACCTGTTATTTAGGGCCAATGCTAAGCTTTTATGGAAGAGGATCCCGATTGCTGTGAAACAGGTAAACCCATTGTCATACGAATAAATGAAATTACAGCTCTATCTAACTTAACTGCACCTCACGCAGGGGAATCCCGAGTTAGGAAAAATCTGGGCTATCGGCCAAAAGCTATGGAACAGAGATTTTCCAAACGTTTACGTTCTCTTAAATGACGAGTGGTCGGAACCTTTGAAACCAGTTATGGAACTTATTTCCGGTTAGTTTCTATCTTAAAATTCTACGTATTAGTTCAAAGTTATTTATTTCAAAATTCAATCAGAGAAAACTAAGAAAAGGGCCCTTGATTTGGTTTCCAAAGCTTATACCTCAATCCACGCTAGCGACGTAGCTGCTTTTCTTAATCATACCCCAGATAAAGTGTCTGAAAGTAAGCTTCATTCATTTTTTAACGAGATAAATGATTTTGTTTAATTTAATGACATTAATTTAGCCGTCGCATCTTTGGGTTGGAGTATTGACGAAGTTAATAAAATTGTAGCTCCTGTAAAACCAAGTAATATGGTTTATTTTTTTTTAAATTTTTTACAATTTTTACAATTAATATTTGTGGCTTCAGGTTGTACTCCTGAAGAGTTAACTCCCAGTGAAGAGCAACTGGCAAAATTAACCGATTTTGTTACGTTTCTCGAGACGTAAATGTCACTTTTTGTTTGTTTTTTTTTTTGCTTAAATATGAAAATAAGTTCTTTAGCTTACTTACAAAAAATTTTCTCTCATTGTGTAAGATAAACATTTTTGCATAAATTATATTTTAAAACTTTGAAAATACTCTAATAATACGTTATTTTAACTAAAAATTTATCGTAAAAACTAAGCTTATTCGGAAATAGAGGGCAAAGTATATTGGCATAGAAACGAACTCATCCTTAAAGAGTAAGAAGTTCCCCCGTAGTTATACCACTCGTTGAAAGGAAGTGGGATATATAAAACACAAAATTATCTAATTTTAATACTAGTTTGGCTTGAAAAAGAGGATAGGCAACATTAAGGTGATGAAGAATTATGGTTTTGTGCAACCACATATGAGAGTATAAAGCTCTAACTCAAGGTGGACAGTTAAGCTTTACATACCCGCCACAAAGACTAAGAAATACTCTCAAAATTGGCCCAAGTTATTTAAGAAAATATGTATCTTGTGAGTTAGCAGATAGTTTTTCGATTTTGATTCATGTTCCCTTTAAGCCAATCTGGTGAGAACAAAATTCTCAAGTAAGAATTCTTCAAGGTATATGGTACTTGTTATAATCATATACGCTTTCCCAGAAAGTTCCTAAATTTTGTCTAAAAGAATTCAACTTAAATATTACAAAAATTTCGTAAATTAATCTATTTTAAAATAAAAATATCTAATTTATAAAAAAGTAACCAAAATTAAAATTCATTGTTTCGATGGAAGAATTCTTAGTATTTTAACGAGCCTCTGGCCTATAATTCCCTAATTCCTGATTGGTCAGGAGACATTGACCCCAAAACTTTCACCTACTTTTGTGACAGTTTCGCGTCGTCTGCGGAATAGGTTTGCCGCTCGACCATGTTATGTCAATTTAAAAGATAAATTTATGCAAATAATTTAAGTAATCGAGACAAATGTAATTAATATAAGAAACTACAATTCGTAATGAGTATTCGTAGATATTTTTAGTTAAAATAGCAATTCTAAAAACGTTTATGATCTTCGATTTAATTTCCCTTGTCATCATTGAAGATTGTGTAAAAGAGTGGGCGTTTCGCTTAAGCCTCGGCTTGAATTATACCGGTTTCTTCAAATACATCAAATTTGGCGGGATATGATATAGTGTTGTATATTCGTGAAACCAATTTGGACCTTCTACTTGCACTATGTTTATGAGAATTGAAACATTTGATGAAAGTTACGCAACAGAATTTCAAGTGCAAAGGACCATAACCGTTTTCAAATTATAATTTGGCTAAATTAATTACGTGTCATGGCAGTGATGAGGCTTTGTCCCGCACTGATGAGTTATCATTAATTGATGGATTATCGGTGCAAGGTGAAATTGTTATGATTGGAATTGGATTACTCGTCACTCGGTTACTAGCCCGACTTGAAGTTGTGGATACATCATCTTGATCGAACATATCTGAAGGATGAATTGAAACACTTGCGGAACGAGGCAAGAGAGACTGCCTTTCTTCATCATCTTCAACGTCCGAGTTACCGCAGTTTCCTGCTAAGGCTGCTTCGCAACTTAAAATAAAACTAATGACGAAAAGGAAGGTTCCCAGCGTCAAAAGGCACGAACTGAACTGTCTAATGGGTATGTTAAAGTCATTTTTTAATTGATTTGCGAAAAAATGCATGAGCATTCCTATTGTTAGTAAAACTACACTAATTGTACCGAAAAACCACAACGGTAAGCTAAGTCCCATCCTATAGTTTGGGGTGTAATATTCCCGAATGCCGGGCTGAAAAGAAGCCTCTAGTCGAGGTATTCTGCCGTCCCCATCCATGTTGCTTTAAGTATTTTAGCAATCCTTATCTTTCAATTCAATTGAACATCATCATTGGAACTATTTAAAATTGTACCGAAAATTGAGTTAAATGCGATCTATAAATCCTTTAAATACCTGTTCACACGAGACACTTTTTAAATGCACGATGAAAAATTAATTTGCAAACACTAAGTGGAATTAGGTGTATTAAATATATTAAAGGGACTCAAATTATGGAGTCGGAGCAAGTTTGAAAAATGTAACGAATGAATGAAGTAACTTTAACATTGTTTTATGATGTCACGGTGACGTTTTTAAAAACAAAATCCAGCTCGTTATCATTAGTTCATTTGTTTATTTAGTTTAATGAGAGCCTAACTTTGCACGTGCTGCCAAATGAAGGTGAAATAAGTACTTAAAGCGGTGACCTATGGTCTAAATATTTCTGTCGTCATTCTGGTATTTCACCAATCAGAGCGCAGAGGGATAAAATATGATGAATACCATAGTGTCTAGTATAACTATTTTACGGAGTCTTGGTTAAAAAAAGTTGTGTTGTGTGAACAGGTCTTAGTCTAAATTTTGATAATGTTTTAAAAAAATGAGATAACTTACCCGGGAAGAAATTAACACCATTATAATCGTAGATCGGCGCCTCGTTAGGCGATGAAAATATATTTTAACTCCATATACTATAAGTACAACTGTAACGATGAATGGCTTCTTAGCTTTAAAAGCGTAGTTGCTTAAATCACGAAATTTGAACTTTTCCACTCAAGTACTCTTACCGCGTCTATTAAGCAACTGTTATCTACAGTTTACGATATTAATCTTGATTAAAATATAACTTTAATGATGTTTAAGCTAATTGCGTGACTTTAACCACGATGGGGAACGCGGGTCCTAGTAAGATCAGTCATCGCCTGGTTTTGAAGTTTTTGTAAATATCTGGCAACTTAATATTTCGATACTTTGGGCCCTTCGTGATAATTTCTTATCGGTCGGGTATACATTTCGTGAAAGCGATTTTGATTATCTGTAATTGATAACATAACAATCGACAGGGGGAATTTCTCTTTGAAATCCTGTACATACGTGTATAAGTCACTTGACTCGCGCTTTTGTTTTTTTTTTTTTTTTTTTGGCAGTTTTAATTTCGCCCAAAAATACTCGCGACCTTGTTTAATTAGAAAGATCAAGCACGTAACCCCTAAATATATGATAAATCTCCATTCACACTTATCTTTTTCATAAAGTTTCATGAACCCTAAGTTATCCACGAAAGCCATATGTTTACACAATAGGAAATTTGTGTAAAATCTGTACACCGATGACGCTATTACATAAGTTTGGTCATGCGAAATACGTAGTTAGTATTTCTACATACATGTACAATCATAGCATAAGGCTTAACCTCGATTAAGTAGAGTATTAGACCCTCTGATTTTAATATGAGACCTTTATTTGAATTTTTAAATAATCTTTCCAAGATTATAAATTCCATTTTTGGATAATCTTTACTTTTAACCCCAAATTTTTTATAATTTCTCTGTGGGTTTAAAACTATATCAAGTTGAATGCTACTTATTTTCTTTAGAAGTAGAATTTGGTGATCAAAAATATCAGAAGCCGATGAAACCCTTCTTTGAAGTCAATTACTCCCTGGTCATGTCTACCCCTCTCTGTATGGGTTAGTTTCAAAAAGCGCGATTCGTACGCCTCCTAAAGGTAGATATTTTCGGAGCGGGAGTTCGTCGAGCGAATATCTCTAGCAGCTTTGGAGCTCGTCAAAAAAACGTCGTCATTGTGGAGAGAGAGAATTTCCAATTTTCCGTAGACAGGGGTTATGAAGTAGGACCCCTCTGATCTTGTAAAATCGTGAATTTTACCCATACAGAGAGGAGCGCTATATGGAACATTAGAGTAGTAGACTTCAAAGGAGGGTTTCATCGGCTTCTGAAAATATGGATTACAAAATTTGTTTAAGAGATCCATTTTTCACCAAATTTCTTAAATATTACATTTTCTTGTTTCAATCTGTTGATGAAAAAGTTAGATCGTGTGAGTGGTGCTTTATTTTACGCTGAAGTTTAACTCGTTTTGCTATCTATGCAATTTCTGGAATTTTCAATTTATTATCGATTTTAAAAGGAGGGAAATTACGTGATGTAGGGTATTATTTGTATACAAATTTAAATATTAAGAGTTAATGATAAAGATTAATTTATATTGAAGAAACTAGGGATTAAAAATGTACAAAAGTTATTTATTACTAAGTACATTATAATATACAATATGGTACAAAAATAATCTCGGATAAAACCAACCGTATATATAGTTTAAAACCTTATTTTAAAATCCAAACCGTTATTATTTTAGACCTTTGATTTACGCAGCGGGCGATTTAGAAGTTCATCCAAATTTAAAATTAAACGAAAAAGATTCTATTTAATTATTATTATGACTATAATACAAATTGTACATATTTTCAATCTCTTTCCTGTCCTTCCAAAACCAAATGGGGTTAAGGTTACACGAACCGCGGCCCGGGTTAAGTTCCGTAGAGTTGGGAAGTAAAATGCGCGCTACTTTGCACACGGAAAGGCGTGTAACTGACGTCACGCGCAAACTTTTGATAGGGACGAATCTCGTTCCACAATCCGACCCTTTTGGTTAATGTTTGGCGACACTTTTAAGATCAGTATCTTGCGGTACCCGATAGTTTACCGTCCCCTAACTTGTTCATATCGCAAATTTTTCTCTGGTTCCGACACTGCTTACTTTGCAATATGCCCCCGACGCACAGTACAAGTCCAATAACCAAAATAATCAGTACCGTAATCCTAAGAAACATATTGTCGAAGTAAACTGGTAAAACTATGATGACGAATAATAGACAGGCCAATCCGAACGGTATTCCTAATCGGAACCATAGATGAATTCTACTTCCGGTCATTTCTTCGCGGATTTTTTCCGCTTCGAGCGTTCCTGGTTCGACCACGACCACGGGTTCGCCGTCCATTTCTTGGTACTTTGGAAGACTCATGGTTTTTCAATAGTTTTCACTTTTCTTTATTGAACAACCTGAAATTGACAAACAAAATGACATTGTAATATTGGAACTAGTAATTCGTCTATGATATACGATCTGGAAAAGTCTGGCCCGCCTAAATTCCGTCCCTCTCTCCTGACTCAAAAATCGAGGAAGAGTCCAAATCACTCGAGCCAGGTAGGGGTGATGACTTTTTTGGCTAGTTTATTAAGCTATGGGGCGTTGTTTACTTTTATGGAAGTGATATAGACTTTTGATCTAATTCATAGTCATTCAAGCCTCTCTATAAATCGGAAAAATTAGGTGAACATTTCTAAAACTTCAGGCTCATCCTTTTTCGTGAAGTCCCACCGTGTATGTAGTTTGTAAATATGATAATCTTAAAACCAGGGTATGGGGGAAATTATTTATATTTCAAGTTTTTTATCTGGGAAGATCTATTTTAATAAAACCGGTTTCGCTGCTCGCTCCCACCGAACCTATAACCAGTCATACGATACACATTGTGACACTTAAAATAAGATTAACCCTGAACTAGATACCATAATCTTCCTCGTTCAGCCTATATATTTTTAGTCTTACATGCACCCAAATTAATTCTTATGGATACCTAGAACATTTTATTTTTCAAATATTTACTCGGATAAAATGATTCTCAGATCAAAGTGTGATTCTGAAGTGTTGATTTGATATAAAACTCACCACAGTGATTCAAATACTATACTTTTAAAGGGAGAATGAAATCCAACAAGTGATTTTTCTATGAATTCATTATCGTTTAAAAATTCCTTATTCAACAAAACTAAAGTTCATTTTCCATTTCTCGATAATTTAATCTCGTGGTCCAGTTTTTTATTTTGTTTTTGTTTTCGAGTAGTAAACTTTATCCTTGTAGAATAAATAAGGTAAATAGCGTGCGCGATGATAAATTTTGTCGCCTTTCTCTGAATAAATAATAAAGATGTACGTCCGTCCCATATTTTTAAATGGATCGCGAACTGAGAATAGATCTCTAAAAGAAAATATATTCTTCAACTCAATGCAAATTTCAAACAAATATTAAGCTGGATATCGATTTTTAAAATACTCTGAAAGTAGGCTTAACGAGGATCCAATGAGATTTTAAAATCACGTCGTTAAACCGTATTCGACCAACCAGCGAAAGCGGGGGTCTTATGCCTAGTTTTTAATGTTATTTACTGTCGGAATCAATCAATTTCCCGAAGGTGGTGCAGTAGTGAATCCTTGATAAGCCCACTTCCCGGTGCAAAATAGCTTTAAAGTTGTCTTGTTTGGGGCATGGATCATTTAATTCCCTCTAGTTCACTTGTTATTTTAGAAAACATGCCATCTCGTGTGTTTATTAGACAATGTTTTGGATTTGGTTTATAGCGATTTCCACCGGGTGCTCTAGATCTAGCGAGAGAAATCACGAGAGTCAGAGCATTTTCAAGCAACATTTTTACGTTCCACTGGGAAAATAGAGCGCTAGAGAGGGCAACTTTTTGTTCTATCTTTTAAGAGAGAGCAACCGAAAAAGAGCACAATTTTTTCAATGATTTGATTGGAGGATGCAATGTTTTTCATATTTTACGTTCCAATGCTTAATAGAGAGCGAGGGCAAAAGACATTTTATAGGTTTTTAGTAAGATTTAGAGCATTCTGAGAGTGGTCCAGTGGAATTCGCTATTACACTCCAATTAATTTCTGAAGACTGGTATCACTTCGATAAAAACAATTTAGTATGACTAATTTTTAAAAAAGAATTTACATAATTTCAAATCTATATACGATCTCAAAAACTAAATTTTAGTTAATTATAAACAGGAAAAGTTGTAAAACTTTAAAAAAAACGAGGTTATATGAAAAGCGTGAAATATCATTTTAATTGAACACGTGTAAGGTTTATTATTTACATCATATTTCACTTTTTATTGCCAGCACTAAGCTATAATTGGTTTACTTAGAAACAAATCAATCTATATTGTCTAGAAGATACATTTTGGCGCCAAAATATGAGCGCAGCCATTGGGGTGGAATGGGGTAATATCACCATGGAGGCGAAAAGCTTCACCTAATTTGGGTATCGACTGCAGTTAATTGGCTGCCATTTATGAAAGATTCTAGAAACGATGCACTAGTTGCGTACACTTGTGACTTGCGGCTATTATATCTTATTTACTTTTGGTTACACTTGGCCGCTCGCACTTTTCTGCTGCCTATTTTGGAACTTATATTACATTTTTCTTTCGATTAATCATAAAAAAATGAAACTAACATCATCGATAATATGAATCTAGGTCGCGCTAGAATTAACTTTAAGAGAAAACCATCCAGTGTTTGATAATATATAACCTGTATTCTTTTGTATATTATGTAGTTTATCATAAACCAGCCCGTTTTAAAAATCTTATATCGTTTATTTGACCCACTTAGAAAAAAATTGGGCGGAATGACCTTTAATTAGGATTTTGGGAAATCTTCTCTATTTATTTTAATTTCGCCGTAATAATTTTACTTATCTTTGATGATAATTTATGATTAATTAAGCGTGTAGCGTAATTAATTTTAATGGTTAAAAGCGGCGCCAGTTTTCTGCCATTTAAATATCAAAAAAAACTTGTTTTAAATTATACGGTTTATTGCACACATAGAATCACTGATTCCCGGAAGTGGGCTTGGTTTTTAATTTCGTTTTAAAAAAAGCCCCCTGGGTGAAAACATTGTGTTGGCAGTTTTCTAACATTAACAATATTATAATATATACGAAATTAACAAGGGAAGCCTTGACTTTATTATTCTCTCCTTTTTGTCTAAGCTAACTTTTTCGTCTGGTTTTGTAAAATACTTTTGTAAAGAAAAAGGATGATAGCAGACGATTTTAGTTGAATTTAAAACATACCAAATTTTAGTTTACGAGAATTAAGTTGTATGGTAGTTAAAGTTATGGTGGATTAATACATAATATTAAGTCTCATATGGCATAAAATAGTTCTAAAATATACAAAAAGGCAGATAGCTGACGATTTTAGTTCAATTTTGATTCTTTTTCAAACTTAGTTTCATCAAACATTTTGTTTGTCAGAAGTTTGTAAACTAGTTGAAGTTAGCTGCGTTCATATTAGGCCTTGGAATCGATTTAAACCGTTTCAAAACGTTTCGTTAGATTCCTGTGAACAAGATACGGTCTTTTCTCGAATCGATTTGATTCGATTTCTCGAAACTGCTTCGGGAACCAGTTTCATACCGAGTCGGTTTCAACAACCGATAGATGAAGCTACGATAAATCGATTTATAAAGATAATGCGTGAACACGCGAAGCTTAAAACGATTCCTGGCGATTTGAATATCGGTTTGATTTTACCGTTTCAAATCGATTAAGAAATGGTAGTGTGACCATAGCTAATGTAAAAGCTCAAAGGGGATAAAATAGTATTAAAATATATAATAATTTTACTTTTAATTTATATAATTAATTAATTAACTTTAAAAATTTCTGACGGCGCCAACTGGTCGGATAAACACGAAATCTCATTTACAAATCTTAAAATATGTTCTTGAAACTTTGTTTTTCTTCCAACCAATAAGAGCCCGACTATATTTAGTACCAACTTTGAAAAGGATTAGAAATATCAATTAAAACCTTATTTTTCTATTGAAATTTACATTCCTCCTAAGATTGTTTCTTAGTATTGATAATGCGAAATTCTTGTATTTAGCCTTGTAAATGTTAAATCTAAGTAGACACGTAAAAAAGGTATTATAATGCCTTCAAACCGGATATTCTCATACAGAGGTAAATCCTCTACCATTTTGAATAAATTTATCGCCCTATATGGTATTTAAAGACAACTGAAGCTTATAAGCTAAATATATACAAAGACAGTTCATGGCCAAATAAATATAATTGGCGTAACTTTTAACTAATACAATTAATAAATAACCGTGACAATCGTTTAATTTTCTCATAGGATTGAAAGCTATTAATATTATATCAATGCCATTGCTATATTTCTGCCCAAGCTGAGTTTGCAAAATGGTTAAATCTAAGTCGGATTGAAACACAATGTTAAAACTTCATAGAGAAAGATATCTGATATACATAGATTGAAATATTAGTTTACCTTAATTAAACATTTACAAATAAGACTAATTACGATTAGTTTCTAATGAGAATTTCCAATTTAATTAAATTAACATCTCAGTCATTGAAATGGTTCATATACAAACCTGGATTATATTGAAATATCAGTAAATTTAAATGTTGATAACAAATCAGGGAAGCTCTTAAAAATTTGGCATAAATCAGGGAAAATTTATGGAAGGAAGTGTATATTTGATCGTAAACGTCAAAGACATTAAGTTGTTACGACCCGAATCACCTAAATTTGTAGTTTTAATTAGGGTTTTCAAAACATTTACTGCACCTTTAAATATCAGGGAAAATCACTAGTAAAACCTTTGAAATCAGGGAAAATTGGTTCTACAAAATTTTTGTATGAAACTAGCTGATATATATTATAATTTAAATTAATTAAAATTAAAATTAGTCAAAGAGTTTAAAGAATATAAATTTTTGGAACGCAGTAAACATTGTGTTTTTATCCCACTTAAATTTAATTTCAATACATTAATTGATAAATAATGGATAATGTTGGTAAACAAGCAATATGTTTATAATTAGATTATGTTATTACCACTAGACTACTAAAGGGTGTTGAATTAATTACATAAAAACACAAACGCGTGTAAACTACTCTTAAATTATATATCTATTTATTTATTTAACGTAATAACATACCTCCTATGTCCTGGATTCTCCCCAACAAGTATATTTGAAAGAATAATGCAGCAAAATTCTTGTATACTATAACGCTGGCATCCTTAAATGATGTGTTGCGCGACAACGCCGCGAATTAATTCTGGAAAACTGGAAACACTACCACGTGAACACTCTAGAGAAACAAAATAAGGGGAGCCCCCGCACTCGCGTGACGTGACGTTCTGGGTGTACTAGTACCCTCGAAGCCAAGCTTAAAGTACTTGGAGTGAGGAATATTCAATGGCAACTCTGTCCCTTGGTGGTCAGGGTGGCGTGAAGCCCGTTTCATCCCCCGAACGCTTAATATTTGGTAAAGGGAGAGTGAAGTGAATGACAAAATTAATTTCTAGGTTTTTGTTAGCGATATTAAGAATAAGGACTTGGCACCAGTCGCAAGTCTTGTAAAGCTTTTCTTTACACAATGGCTGCGTTCATACTAGACCTTGAAATCGATTTAGACTGTTTCAAAACGTTTCGCAAGAGTCGTGTGAACGGGAAACTCTTTTCTCGAATCGATTTGATTCGATTTCTCGAAACTGCTTCGGGAACTAGTTTCATACCGATTCGGTTTCACTAATCGATAGGTGAAGCTGCAATAAATCGATTTATAAAGGTAATGCGTCAACGCGTGACGCTTAAATCGATTAAAATATCGGTTTGATTTTCCCGTTTCAAATCGGTTAATTAAAAGTTATTGGTCATTCCCTTTAACAACCTCAAATAGCTGTTTTAGTTTCCCTTAACTGCAAGTGGGTTTTGGAGGCTGGTCTCTCGCATATTTTGCCTTGATGGAATGAATATATACACTGCGCAGAATCGAGTTAGAATTTTTTTATCAAGGGAGATACACGCAGTACTCTGCCCGATTCTGAAACTTTTGGAGGCCCTAGTCAAATTTTTATAAGGGGGGTGGGATTTGATCAAAATTTATAGGAGGGAATATTTTTTTTTTTTTTTATTTGACACCCTTCAAGGGATTGTGACGATGTGACGCTACAAAGACGGGCATTTTATACTTCCGTGATTTATATCTTAGTTTGTTTTTTTAGTTAATTAAGTTAAATTAAACTTAAGTTGCATTGAGAAAAGAGTAACTTCCTTTAAAATTAAAGTTGAACTTATCATCTTTTAAAGAAACAATCTGTAGATAAGCTATCTAAAGAAAAATCGACATGAAACAAGGTTTAGAGTCAATTCATTTTATGGGTCTCTTCAACTCTTGATACGTAATTTTTTTTTTTTTTTTTTTTTTTTTTTTTTCGGCGTGTAACGTAACGTCTTTACGCCCGGACAGCGGTCGCGATTGCGAACCAGGTGTGGCGCCAAGGCGTAAGGCCTTGAGCAACTCAGTTATGGTAAGTAACTACGCAGGGATTAGGACTGGGAATTGCCCACGCGACGGAAGGAGATGGGAATGGGGAAGAGGAAGGACCATTCAGTCGCGGACCATACGCAACACTCCCTATGGGCAAGGGACCTGCGATTCGAGCAGGACAATACCCAGACCTTGCCACTGAGACGCCAGTTTACAGGAGTGCGCCACCACTCCCGGCCTTGATACGTAATGAATGTCCGAAAACTTATGCAAAACTAAAATGTGATTTTTTTTTTTTTTTTTAAAAAAAAAACTAATGTGACAGTCATCGCTATGATTGCTTGAATATTAAAGCCCCGTTCATACTAGGCCTTGGAATCGATTCAAACCGTTTAAAAACGATTCGCTTCAGTCGTGTGAACGTGAAAACGTTTTTCTTGAAACAATTTGAATCGATTATTTGAAACTGCTTCGGGAACCAGTTTCAAATCGATTCGGCTTTAATTTCCTACATATGATACTAGAATAAATCGGTTTATAAAGATGATACGTGAACTGAGGGCGCTTAAAACGATTTCGAGCGATTAAAATATCGGTTTGATTTAATCGATTAAAATCGATTGGGATACGCTAGTGCGAACGTAATTTAATAGAGCCAACATTTGATTCTGGTTCTCTCGATGTGGCACGTGATAATATTGAATTCGCGCCGTTTCTTTCGTGAAAGTACAATCCAGAATGTTATCGGTTTGAAACGGTAAAATCAAACCGATATTTAAATCGCCTGGAATCGTTTTAAGCATCACGTCTTCACGCATTATCTTTATAAATCGATTTATTGTAGCTTCATCTATCGGTTGTTGAAACCGAATCGGTATGAAACTGGTTCCCGAAGCAGTTTCGAGAAATTGAATCAAATCGATTCGTGAAAAGACGGTTTCCTGTTCACACGACTCTAGCGAAACGTTTTGAGATGGTTTTAATCGATTCCAAGACCTAGTATGAACGCATCTAAAGTAATGATTTTAACATTTCACTGCCCCTTTAACACCCATTTAACTAGCGTGTTCGAATTTCTCCCCGCGGTCATTGACGTGGCCGCATGTCGTCAAAAATGTATGTTATGATCGTTCCGTTCTTTGTTTTTGCATAATATTGCTCGACTTTGACAACCTTACCATCCTTTAATACTACCCCTGAAATATCAGTATTCCCAAAGCACAGATTACCCAAAGTACAGTTAAAAACGTGATTTTATTCGGGCGTTTTCCTCTTTAAAGGGATAATGAAAGGGCGAAACAACCTATTTTTTATCGATTAAGAATGATAAAATAATGAGAAAAACATTAACAAAACTCACCAAAAAGGTTTCGTTAATTTGTAATCAATTTTCAAAGTCCCAAACTTCAAGCTGCTAAGCCTTGGTCGGTAAATGGGGCGAGCACGACCTGTATTTTTTTTTAAATGCGCGGAGGCCCAGGATCCAATCACGAGCTAGTACGCTTTTTTTATTGTCAGCCACTCAGAGCGCGCCCTGATTTTCTACTTGATTTTAGTCTGGTTCGATTGAATTCTCGCCTCTTTTTCAAGTTTACAAACTAAAGTAAGTTGTTTTATCATGTGAATTTTAATTTATTCTATTTTATAAATCAATCTAAAATATTTACTGATATTGGGTGAAATTTCTAGGGATTATTTAGCAACTACATGAGGTGAAATGATTTAAAAGTCCAAGGCTTACACGCTATGCTATAGTGGCTATGCTCTATAGTCTTCAAACTTCAAAGATTAAAAGTTCAAAACTCGCGATAAGTTTAACTTCTACTTAAACTATTATTCAAGATCGGATTAGTAGTATAACATGTCGGTTCGTTGTGGCGTGTACAACTGCGATAACACTGTATTGTCCAAAGGAGTTTCATTTTTTAAGTTTCCCTCTGATGAAGAACTGAGAACCAAATGGATTGAAGCTTTAGGAAAACCTTTAGATTGGAAACCATCAACAAAGATAAAAGTTTGCTCAGTACATTTTACAACAGAATGTTTTTTACCGCGAACAAAAAAAGCACAGAAACGACGTATTAAGCGAACAGCGATTCCCAGTATTGTAGATCCTACGGTTTTTAAAATAGCCAGAACTAATGAAAAAACTGAACCAAATGTAACAGAAGCGGCATGCTCGTTAGAAGCAACTATGAATCCTACTACTTCAAACGCGAATGAAGCCTCTAATGAATCATACATTGAAGAAAATTTGGAAATTGAAACTAAGTTATATGATAGAGTTGTAGGCGATCCCAGCAATGTTTTCCATACATATTCAGCCACTGTAAGATTAGGTCTAATAAGTTTTATTCAAAGATCTACATATATTGATTGCATAATTTCCTCTTCAAATATAGAATATCAAAACTAAGTCACATTCAACGCAAACCATATCTTCTGTTAGAACTAAATGTACTCAAACTATCCGTGGTAAGTATATTAATGATATAGTATAAATTCTATTTAATTATTATGTTTTTGAAGGAGTTGACCAAGAAACTCAGTATAGTAGTTCATCATCACCAGAGTTTTCTCAGGAGAAGTCATGGAATGAAAAGCCTATTTCCTATACAGCTGCACTAGCTTTTTCATATTCAGCCCAGTCAGGTTTCTCGCAGTCATCAGATATCCAACAATTAGATGAATCGTCATCGCCGATGGTAGAATCACAACAGTCACAGCCTCTTTCGTTGACTTCTGAAAGCGAAGTAGGAAATATTGATTCTTCTTTCGATCCATCAGGAAGTCAGTGCGAAAAGGAACTGGATAGCAGCGACTCCGCGTCTGATGAGTATGACTTTTCTTTTAAAATTTGAGATTTTGGTTTCAACTATCTTTATTTTTTACAGGGGAGAGTTCCCATCAAAAAAGGAACCTCATCTTGAAGATAAATACATAGTATTTGCCTCTAATTTACTCCTGCTATTTAAAATTTGCCACGCTTGCCATACAAGTCCAGTTATAAAAACAACAGAAAAGTTTTCGGGTACAAGTTTGACCATTATTACGGAATGTTTAAATGGATGTTGTTTCAAATGGGACAGTCAACCACGATTCGGCGGTTCAACTTCATGGGGGAATTATTTATTGGCCGCAGCAATTTACTTTTCGGGACTTTTTCCAACCAAGTGTATCAACGCGTTGAAGCAGTTCAAGATGAAAATGTTTAGCGTCAGAATGTACTTTAATTATCAAAGAATGTTCCACCCCGTTATTGAAAGAGTAAGTCAAAAATTGGCTAAATTTTGAAATTATGGACTAAGCCTTAATTATTATCTCATAGGTGTGGTCTTCTGAACAAGAAAAACTCTTGGCTGCCTCCTTGTCAGAGGCAATAACCATATGTGGTGATGGCAGAGCTGATAGCCCCGGCTACTCAGCAAAGTACGGAACGTATACTTTTATGGAAGCCAAGTCCCATAAAATATTGCACATTGAGCTAGTTCAAGTAACAATTTATTTTATTTAATTTAAATTTTAAAATTTCTAACAATAGCGTAAAAATTATAGTCAACGGAGGTATCAAGTTCTAACGCGATGGAGTTGGAAGGTCTAAAACGCGGGCTTACTTTTTTGAAGTCATTTGGATTAAATATTTGTAAAGTTGTCACGGATAAACACCCGTCGATCTTGGCGTTCCTTCGAGACAACCATGAAGATATTGTCCATGAGCTTGATAACTGGCACGTTTCAAAAAGTAATGTATTTTATTTCAAAACCTCAATGTTCTAATAAAGTTGGCCAATACGCGTATAGCCATAGCCATCTATCGTATAAAAGCCGTACTAGTATTACGCGTTAAACGTAGTCTGCTCGGCGCCTTTGGATGAAGAGTAGCGATTCTATATTAAATTTTTGATATGTTCGTCAATTTAAACGTGGCAATTTTGATGAATTTGTTGAGAATATAATACGTTAAAATGAACGCTTTATTTGTATTTATCAACAACGATAAATCTAAAGGGTTGAAGTTTTAAAGTAAGATTAACGTTACTGCGCCGAGGCTTGGCAATGATTTTCCAGTAATTAATATATCTTAGATGAAATTTTGCCCTAAACTAGGAATCTTTCTAATGTCAAATTTAATTGCGAATAAATGCGGAGCTAATTTGTTATTATTTACAGACGTCAAAACAAAACTAAATGGCATCGCTAATCAAAAAGGGTGCGGGGAGTTGAAACTTTGGATAAAAGGAATTATTAATCATATATACTGGTTGGCCTCTTCGTCAACAACAAAAGAAGAAAAAATTGAGAAATGGAGATCAATATTAAATCACATGTGTAACATACATCAAGGTCACAGTAAACTATTTCCTAGTTGCGCTCATGGACAAATCCCCGAAGACGAAATAAGAGTTTGGCTTGAGCATGGTAATGCGCAATTTTTCTTTTATTAATATTATTTAAAATATATTAATATAATTAAATATATTTTACAGGTACAGATTTATATTGCAAAATTTCAAAAATAGTAAACTCTCCTTACACCCTTTCTGGTATCGCAAATTTATCCAACGATTATCAAACTTATTCGGTGGAAGTGTTTCACTCGGTTTTGAACTCTTTCTGTCCGAAAAGGTTACATTTTTTTGCAGATTCTATGAAATCAAGGTTAGTTTTCAAACTATCGTAAGAATATTTTTTATCATAAAAATTAATAAAAGGTACGTTGTAATGTTGTAGAGTTATTCTGGCAGTGTTGCATTTTAATGAAAATGGGCACAAAGAACAAGTCGTTGATGAACATGGCGAGGAAGTTTACTTTTTGGCATTTCCTAAAGGCAAAGGCGGAGAAGCTAGTGCAAAAAAACTACTAGAAGACAGTACATTTGGTTTGCACAACTCTATACTTTAATTCCTGCCCTATATCAATTAATCACCTCTTCCCTAATATATCGTAACGGAACGCGTTAAAACAAAATATTGCTTCTAATAGGGGTGTGCGAGTCCTGTTTTTTTGGGTTTCCAGTCGAGTCCCGAGTCCTGGAAAACCGGACTCGTCCGAGTCCTCTGAAAACAGGACTCGCCGAGTCCTCGAGTCCTTAAGAAATGGTTTCGAGTCCAAGACGAGCCCAAAATTTCTGTGGCCAAAACAAAGATGATGTCCACCACCCTATACTATTTACTATTGTATTGGAATATTCCATGATAAAGAATTTTTTTAGTAGTACAGTGGTTAAAGGTTAAGTAAGTTAACTAAAAGGATAGAAACTGTTGTAAAAATATGGACTAGCCCAAAAATTTGGACTCCTTTTGTATTTACACCTCTTTTTGAGTCCTTCTCGAGTAATGTTTTAGCCCTAATGGAGGACTTGGGTACTCGCGCGAGTCCAGAAGAAACAGGTTGAGAGTCCCGACTCGCCTCGGACTCGCGACAGGGTACTCGTACACCCCTACTTAGAACAAATATTTTTAAATTTACCGCCTTATAATTTGCAAGCCCTACCTGCACTAACTGAAAATCAGAACATAAAATTATTCCCTGGAATATTGTTTTATCAAGGTTTTACTGTAGTAATTTTGGGAAGAGGAGATTAATTAGGAACTGTTTTGGATAAATACAATACTTTATCACGTAATGATAATTACGCTTATTTTTGTAGAATATGTGGAATTACTAATGCAAAAAACTTACGAAAATGCTGCAAATGCATCTGCCAGTTACACTCTAATGGCACCAGCTTGCCACGTCGAAAAACTATCAGATAAACTTTCTTTAAATATCAATAAAAGTGATGTGATTGCACAGAAAAAAAAGAGATTTTTAAAATAAATTTATTAGAATAAAACGTGTGGAACTTAAGTATCATTATATACATATATAAAATCTTGAAATTAGTAACGGGGATATTTAAATCCCGCATATTCTTCGCTTGGAAAAGTGTCTCTAATTTTGCTAATCACGCAACTTGGAAGGATTACTCTTCTATTTCTCCCTAATTTCCGGTAAATGATGCTAACAAACTGCCTGTAGGCAACGTATCTATATTTCCTAAAAATAAATAGAAGATTGTAAACATGGGTTTGAAAGCCTGCTAAAAGCCCACTTCTCTTAGGAATGAAGAAGAGTTGCGTAATGTTAGATTTGCTAGCCATTTTACGTTTGATAAACTCGACCCCTTTCATCTCTTGTTTTAATTCTAAAAGCGGCACGCTAATAGTAATTCTTAATGAGCGCCATTACAAAAGGGCTCTAAGATTACTATAGCGGAGCGCACTTTTCCATTACCAAACCTCATGTAACTTTAGTCAATATAATAATAAATCTTGGGCTTACATATGTATCTCGTAGTCATTTCTGTCATTCGTTTCTTGTACATAACGATCGTACGCAGGCTCCAATACATCTAAATCTAAACAGTTTTTAATAAACCGTGGCCAAAGTAAAACGCAAGGTAGACAATGCAATTTCTCCAAAACTTTTGGCACCTCGCGACAGCATAAACTTTCTCTCTCTGTATCCATTACCTCGCAATTGTTGCACGAGCACCAGTTTATATTTCCCACACGTTCAGCGTTAATTGGTTGTTGCTCATTTCTGTCTTCGGTTTCAGAATCAGATTCTGATAGTAGGGGCTGGGATAGTGGTTGATCCCTTACCAAAGGTTCAAAATTGTAAGGTTGGATCGAACTCATCTCAGAGAGAGTAGTCTAATGAGTCTACAGTCTACGTAGCCGTCGAAATTAAGTAATTGGGACTTGGAAAGCATTTAAAATAATACTAATCCGATCTTGAATAATAGTTTAAGTAGAAGTTAAACTTATCGCGAGTTTTGAACTTTTAATCTTTGAAGTTTGAAGACTATAGAGTATAGAGCATAGCCACTATAGCATAGCGTGTAAGCCTTGGACTTTTAAATCATTTCACCTCATGTAGTTGCTAAATAATCCCTAGAAATTTCACCCAATATCAGTAAATATTTTAGATTGATTTATAAAATAGAATAAATTAAAATTCACATGATAAAACAACTTACTTTAGTTTGTAAACTTGAAAAAGAGGCGAGAATTCAATCGAACCAGACTAAAATCAAGTAGAAAATCAGGGCGCGCTCTGAGTGGCTGACAATAAAAAAAGCGTACTAGCTCGTGATTGGATCCTGGGCCTCCGCGCATTTAAAAAAAAATACAGGTCGTGCTCGCCCCATTTACCGACCAAGGCTTAGCAGCTTGAAGTTTGGGACTTTGAAAATTGATTACAAATTAACGAAACCTTTTTGGTGAGTTTTGTTAATGTTTTTCTCATTATTTTATCATTCTTAATCGATAAAAAATAGGTTGTTTCGCCCTTTCATTATCCCTTTAAGGCTAAAAAAAAAATACTATGTTTCAAACTTGAATACCTTTCTCGCCCAAGGCCGTTCTAAGTTGAGAGTTTATTGAAGGTAAAGGGTAAAGTTTCACTCTTTTAAAAGAATGTCTGAATAACATTGATACCACCTTCGCCAATGATAAACACTTTACCTGAAAAAAAGGAATGAATTGAACTGGCGGCTTTACCTTATATATCGACGAGAGGCATTTTGGCAAAGAGCCCTTCTACATTTTAATCTCTTAAAACGCCTAGGTACGTTTGGGTCTTGGGGACACCTCTTTAGGGTATTAGGAGCTCTTGGAAATATATTATAGTTCGTTGATGAAATGTGACATCTATGGAGTAGTAATACTTTTATTTGAAAATATATGAGGTTTCTGATCCAAAATAATTAAAAATCAGGTGTCGATAGTCACGAATATTTCCTAGAAAGGAATGCGTTAACCTGCTCGCGTATGGAATAAAAATACGTCACTGTATACTTCTTCCTGCGCGGTAGTTCTAATCTATGGTTCCAACTTGGCCCTAATTTGAATATTTACGAATAATACGAATTCCAACGTTCACCGACTAGAAAATTCTATATTGAAACTAAAATTGTATTCGAAAGAATTTCATTTTTTCAGAATGTAAATATTTTATTTGGTTACACTACGAAAAAGTTTTCGTGTTTTGGAAAGAGAATTTTGTTTATAAGAAAACTTTATTTCAACGCTAAACGGGAATGATTTTGTTTGAGCTTTTCTCTCAATCGTCAGGTTCGTTTTCCTCGGAGCTGGCTTTCTTGGGTGTAATGTTCTTGGGGATGTTACGGTTCTTGTGATACAGGTTTCTTGGGTGATTGTGATGGACGTTTTCGTCTTGTTCTTCGGAACTTTCAGCTTTGGAAGGGCTTGGACTCTCTGGAACTAAAGTTTTTTGAAGAGCCGAGTTGTTATTTTTAGGTTCGGTTTTTTTCAAGAAGCAGTCGTTGCTTGAATGCAAATTTAGGCAATCAAATTTGACGAGGAAGTCGTGTAGGGCTAGGTATAGATGGTGACATTTCGAAGTTCGGGATGAACACGGTTTTAAGTATCGCCCTAAACTTTGGATATCAAGATTTCGAGTTGTTAATGTTGTCTGGGAAAGAAATTTCTAATTTTGACTATATTTACTTACCAACACGCGCCTTGTATTTCCTCTGGAGAAATTGGTTTCTCGTGTTGGCATGGTGTGTGGTCCCCGTGCGTGTTATCATGATGATCATCACCGGGGCCATGATGATCACCGGGGCCATGATGATGATCACCGGGGCCGTGATGATGATCACCGGGGCCGTGATGATGATCACCGGGGCCGTGATGATGATCACCGGGGCCGTGATGATGATCACCGGGGCCGTGATGATGATCACCGGGACCGTGATGATGATCACCGGGACCGTGATGATGATCACCGGGGCCGTGATGATGATCACCGTGACCGTGATGATGATCACCGTGACCGTGATGATGATCACCGGGGCCGTGATGATGATCACCGGGGCCGTGATGATGATCACCGGGGCCGTGATGATGATCACCGGGGCCGTGATGATGATCACCGTGACCGTGATGATGGTGATCATGGTTGATACATCTATGGGGACCATGTCCTGTAACAGTTTCTTCGGAATCAGCTGGTGTATTTTTGATTGGTGCGCTTTCTAAATTCCTGCAATTCGAACTGACTTTCGGACCAGCTTCTTCTCCACCTCCTGGATTTTCTTCTCCAGACTTTTCGTTACTTTGCGTGTTTTTGGAACAGGGCTTTTGGCCTCCTGTAGGGTTTTCTTCCTCGGAATCACCCTTAGTTGGACCTTGTTCTCCCGATCCGGCTTTTGTAGCTTCTTTGCCTTTTTCTTCTGAATCAACAGTAGTCGGCCCTTGTTCTCCTGATGTAACACCAGTTGGACCTGCAGCAGTTGGACCTTGTTTTCCCGATCTAGTAGTAATCGGACCTTGTTCTCCTGACTCAGCAGCAATCGGACCTTGTTCTCCCGACTCGGCAGCAATCGGACCTTGTTCTCCTGACTCGGCAGCAATCGGACCTTTTTCTCCGGATCCAGCAGCAGTTGGGCCTTGTTCTCCCGACTCGGCAGCAGCTGGGCCTTGTTCTCCTGGTCCTTTAGCGGTTGGGCTTTGTTCTCCCGATCCTTTAGAGGTTGGGATTTGTTCTCTAGATTTCGTTTCAGTTTGGCCTTGTTCTCCCGATCCTGCAGCTGTTGGCCCTTGTTCTCCCGATCCTGCAGCTGTTGGCCCTTGTTCTCCCGATCCTGCAGCGGTTGGACCTTGTTCTCCCGATCCTGCAGCGGTTGGACCTTGTTCTCCCGATCCTGCAGCGGTTGGACCTTTTTCTCCCGATCCTGCAGCGGTTGGCCCTTGTTCTCCCGATCCTGCAGCCGTTGGGCTTTGTTCTCCCGATCCTGCAGCCGTTGGGCTTTGTTCTCCCGATCCTGCAGCCGTTGGGCTTTGTTCTCCCGATCCTGCAGCCGTTGGGCCTTGTTCTCCAGATCCTGCAGCCGTCGGGCCTTGTTCTCCCGATCCTGCAGCCGTCGGGCCTTGTTCTCCCGACTCAACAGCAATCGGACCTTGTTCTCCCGATCCTCTAGCAGTTGGTCCTTGTTCTCCCCGTCCCGCAGCATTTGGCCCTTGCTTAGTCGAAGCGCATTCTTTTGGGCTAGGCGTTTCTTCCCCGGATGATTTCGTAACTCCATTAGGTTTTTGAGGGGTTTGTGCACTAAGAGTATTTACCTCTGGTGATGATCCACAGCCATAACCCTTCGATTGCCCTTCGGGAATAGGCGCATTTGTTTCTTCCCTAGTTTTCACCACTTCCGGTACAATCTTTCTCGTACATTTAGGTCTGACAGGCTTAACTGGTAATTGGGTGGTAATTGTTGCCTCCGTTCGAGTCTCACCAATCAAAAACGGCGGAACCGTGCCTTCGGCGTCCTCTTCTTCCAAGCAGTTAGATTCTTCGCCAAAAGACAGTCCTTCGGGGTTCAGGGTACCAACCGTTTCCAGAACAATTCCCGGTTCGGTAACCGTGTCCGCGTAGGTTGTTGTTTGTTTCAAAACATCGACCGCTTTATCCAAGACTGATTTCACCGTATTTTCGATGTCTCGGATTATTGGAGTATCTTTCCGATGATGGGTAAAATGAATTTGAGGCGGCTGACGAGGTGGAAGTAGGCTGATCGGACTTCCCCGTACTTGCTGAATTCCTGGGCAAGGGTAACGAGTGTATTCCTGGCAGTAGATGTTGTCCTTATGCAGGCTGTCGTATAAGTTGATGACGAAGTTGGTGTACAAAGGTCTGCAGTCGGTATCGATTAGCAAACAACGTTCCACGTGTTTCATACGGCTATAAATTATTGTTGTCAAAACAAGTTTTAGTCATGGTCAGTTTACTTTTTTTAGTTACGTAATATTTTAGTTTGACATGAACTTTGGCATAGTTCTTATTCTAACTTTATAAGAACATCATAGTGACGTCATTTCTTATCAGGTGACCAAAATAATTTCGCCATTTCAATAAGATAGATAAAAACTAAACTTACCAACAAATATCTCTGGCCCTTTTTGCGGGATTGATGGTAATGTACAGGGACGTCTGCTTGTAAGAATTAATGATGAAATTGACGTGAGTCTCGCAACAAGACAATGATTTTCCATAATCGCAAGCAAACGTTTGTTTTCCAACAAAAGCGAAGAGTAGCGCCGCGATTAAACAATACGGCGACGACATCGTGTACCGTTTAACCAAGGACCAAAATCATAGATATTTTATTTAAAAATATAAATTCAGTTCGTTAAATGTAATCAAAGAAATATAATACTCTTCTTATCGATTTAGGGTATGCTTTTCAAAGGGAAAGGGGAACATTATTGCTTGAATATGAGTTTTAATATCTAATACATAAATCTTTTGGGAGTTAGTACGTCAGAATCGGTTTTAAATTTCACATCGATCGAAGAAAAAGAGCGATATTCTCTGTTATATTTTAATTTCTAAGAACAAGAGACGCTTTTATTTGGAACGTAATGCAATTTAATTGATTTCGTCCAGATGTAGCTTTTGGCTCGGCCAATTTAAATTTCACTACACCTTTAAAGTTCTAAATTATTTCAAACGGACTTATCATCGAGTTAAGGTCATTTTTGAAGCGATAACTTAAATCTTATCATTGGTTTTAGTTACAATCAACTATTGACCGCGTTAAACCCCGTTATACTATACTTTATTTAATTTACATTTATATATATTTCATTTAAAATTTTATCACTCACCTCTAAACCGATTCAAATATCGAATCAAAATGGGCAAAGCACATACTAAGGAAATAATCACGATAAAAGAAAACAGCGGTATAAAGTATTTAATAGTCCAATGTGTATGACGCGTCGGATTCGTTGAGACGCAAGTACCTTTATGATCGCAAGCGCCATTACCTCCCCAACACGAAGACCCTTTTGGCAGGAAAACGGCGTGAAAACCGTTTAGTAGATTACCGCAACCTTTGTCCGAAAGGCAACACACTTTGCAATCATCTTCCGCGCAGACGCACGTTTTTAAACCAGACTCGACGCAAGCATCCGCCTCGCATTTGCTTTCGTTCAACGTGTAGTTTGTATGGCAAAATTGACTGATCCCGTCGCAGATGTTAGGTATCCTGCAAAGACCTTGTTGGTGTAGACAAGGACGCCTGGTTTCTTCTCTTTCAATTTTGCACGATTTGGTGCAACATTGGTCCGTTTTGTAGCTGCATTCGTAGCCCAATTGTTTCTTGTAGGTGCAACCGCGTGACCTCGAGTCATTTCCGTTATTTGGCGGGTTGCAACAAGGATCCAGTAAATTACACAATTCTTCCAACCCACAGTCGCATTCTTCGCCCATTTCTTTGACACCGTTGCCGCACCAGGAAGCTGTTAAATACGTGTAAATGTATAGTTTTTTAAAAAGAGCAAATGACGATATTTACGTACCTGTATGGTTAGTTTCCAAGCAATGCCGACGCTGGCGTATAACCCTTAGTATCTGCCTCCTACTGCACGACGAGAAGTGAACATTGCTAGACTGATCCCCTTTTAAAGTGTGCGGATGCATTATGTAAGGACCTCCGTGACCACATCTGTTGTCGTCATGGATGGCCCCGAATGCGTGTCCGATTTCGTGTATAACAGTGTTCGAGGTCATGGCATCCTCTAAAGTATCACCTTCGCTGGATTTGGTACTGATAACCGCGACGTTCATTCTGCGGACGACACCGTCAGAGTTCATAACAGAATTTTCGCATATCCCTCCGAATTGAGTCGCGTCGCCGATGTCTGGAACGTAGGCTACCCCCACTATTGCCTCGGTGAAACAACGATGGCAGAATGCGACGACTAAGCAAACGGTGTTACGTCTTTGCGCTATAAGCTTCAGATAGTCTTCCGCTACGGTTGTTCCATCGTTGTTGGGTAAATACTCTTTTGATAGTTGGTGCCAGTCCTTGAAGATAGTGACTTTGCGAACTGGAGAAGGAAATTATTCGAGGGTTTAGACCGAGTTGGCAAGAAACTTTTTATGGTCGAAGGTTCGTGTCCTTACCTACTAGACCAATTCCATCAGGGGCTCCATTATCGTCAAAATCAGTCCTTCTTAAAATAGTGTCGGCTATGGCGATGTACTTGTATATTTTTAAAAATATCTTGTCCTCACCAGGTCCGAATTCTTTGTAGAAAGTGGGATCAACTACTAATTCTAAGCTACAAAAATGTAAAATCTTTTTCACGATTATCTGTCGTTTGGGTCCCCTTTGTGTCCATCCCAATTTTGGGATCAAAACCGGGCATTCGTATCGAACGGTCCCGTTGGAATCGTGGGTTAAGGCTATGGTACCATTCGAGAACCTTTCTTCGGCGTATTCGAGACCTTGGTATCGGTACATTCTGGTTTTAACCTTGTCCAACGTGTCCAATTCTTCACCGAGTGGTTCATCAATGAAATACGACTGTTCTTTAAACTGGATCATTCCGTGAAAGAAGTTTTCTTTGAGAAAACCTACTAGAGTGACGTCTCGGTAATTCTTCGATAATCCTTCATATTTCCGTGGTATCTTGTATTCAGGCTTGACGACCGTTTTGTCGGAGGAATGAATTTCTAAGAAAATTGGATAATTCCATCTTTTCGGAAAGGTTTCGTGTATTTGCAGAATAAGTCTCGCGCTGTTAATTTTCATTTCGAACTTTTTACCATTCTGGAAGTTCGTCGTTTTTGTTATCGTAACGTTGCAGTAGGTATTTACTCCTAGTTCTCTAGAAATGATTGGCTGATAAAATAGTAATGAGTAGAACAACGTCATTATTAGACTCTGAGACGGATGATTTAACCTCATTTTTAAGGATTTTGATTTTTAGGGTTAACAATAAGTGGTATTCGAATATAAATTAAAAGCGCGTGATTTAAATCCATATTTTTTTGTGTAGCTCGCGCTGAACTTGATTGACCTCTCAATTATGTCACGCGAATTTTAAATATGAAGTTTAAAGTTAGGCTTAGTGTAACGACATGAAAATCAACGGAAAATTAATCGTTTTTGTTTCTTTCCTAATATTTTCAAGCATTTTTGATACTAGAGGTACGTTGCCATATTTATTTAGCTTTAATTTAAATTTACGGAGCTGTTTTAAATATTTTGTATCTTATTTATTCCATCAAAGCTTTACATAATCTAATTCGTAGCACACGTTTACAATTAAACAGAAATATGCTTAAGAAATTTTTGTGGAAAATCTATTAAGTATAAACAGAAGCAGATGAAACCCTCCTTTGAAGTCTACTACTCCAATGTTCCATATAGCGCTCCTCTCTGTATGGGTAAAATTCCCAATTTTACGAGTTAGAAGGGGTCCTACTTCATCCCCCCTGTCTACGGAAAATTGGAATTTCTCTCTCTCCACAAACGACGACGTTTTTTGGACGAACTCCAAGGCTGCTAGAGATATTCCCGCTCCGAAAACATCTACCGTTAAGAGGCGTACGAATCGCGCCTTTTGAGAATAACCCATACAGAGAGGGGTAGACAAGACCCGGGAGTAATAGACTTCAAAGGAGGGTTTCATCGGCTTCTGGTATAAATTATCCAAACAGCCGATGCCGTATTTTTTCTGGCGTATAGTTTAGTTCAAATAATTGTTTATTGCATCATTTCCTGTCGTTTTCTGACATCTAAAAATGTTAGGCGAACTCAATATTATCGGCAAAAAGGTGAACCCAAAACTGCGATCAAGAAATGTTTCCGAGACTTTTGTTGTTGACGATGACGAAATTCATCCATCGAACTCCAAACCATGGTTCCAGGAGGGTAAAGCCGACTTAAACGATGACGAAATCGATACGAGTTTCAAGGCGCGACGTATTCACGAGGGTAAAGTGGACATTGATGACGACGAAGCGAAACCTCCTTCCAAGAAAGTGCAAGAAATAATCGTCAAAATCTTCGACGATGACGAACGGGATTTGAAAAAGAAACCTCGGATTTATTTCGACAATGGTTTTAATCTGGCTGACGACGAAAAGGCGAAGGAAAAGAAAATGACGTGGGTCAAGATTTACCAGACGGACGATGAGAATATCATTAAGAAGTTGAAGGATCCAACAAACTCCGGACCGTTCGTCGTGGATGACGACGAAATTGACAGTATAATTTAGGGATTGTTCGTTAATAGTCCCAATCTAATTAATCTTACAAAATACGATTATTGTCAGAGTTACTGAAAGTCAAGCCGAAAATTCCGCCCACTAGCAAAAAACCGACTACACCGGATATCCGTCTTAATATGATCGACTTCAAACGAAATATTGACCAAGTACGGTTTCGACATTTGATGACCACTTTGGTTAAATCACCATATTCAATTTTAATTGAATTCTTATTAGTTTTACCATTTATTTAATTTGTGACGTCGTTAATGCGTGGCAAAAACGGATAAAGGGATAATCCCACGTGATTTGGGAGGGGGGAGGCACGTAATTTTATAATTTTAAGATGTAGGCGATCAAGAAAATGTATGGTTAAATCCCATATCCTCCCTGGTTTCTTCTTACGTGGATTTCGATCTTTGACGAATTATTATACACTTAGGTAACATGCAACAGGAATCTAACTTCTTGGTTAGTCAAAAAATGCGAGTGGGGTTACCAAATCAAAGATAATGACCCCATTAAATACGACAAGGAAAGCTTTTGTTGGTAATTTCAATTTATTTGGTAGATTATTTCTTTCGTTTTCGATTGCAACATCAGGGGGTTTAATTTTAATTTAATTTAAGCGCTGGTAAGGATTTTTTGAAATGCCTATATTACGCCTTCGAGAACGGCGATTGTATGGCTAACCACGACGAAAATCTCTTAATCTTTATCTTGACTCACGGAATGGCGCAACTCGATTGTTACCGGTACCAAAAGGAGTGTCATAGTCGACGCGTCAATAGCGCTCCTTTAAGAATTAACTGTCCTAGCGTTTTGGGCCTTGTTCTTCTGACGATAATTTATCTAAGAATGGTTATTTTGTGATGTCAAAGGACGGATTCTATCGACAACCTTTTGATTTTTAAAAAATAAAATTTGCGTAAAGTTCTGTAACTAAGTTGCTGTCATAAATCGTTTTCATCTAATTGGGCGGGATATTTAGTAAAATACAACAAATTTGTAACCGAATATTAAGTACTACCACGCACCATGCTTAAATATTGAATCTTCTGTTGTGTTTAATAACTTAATTGTTAATTAGTTCTTTATCTTGCAATTTGCTTAATTGCAAGATAAAGAACTAATTAACAATTTAAAATAATGCAATGCTCAATTTTAACTTCTAGAATATTTCATGCACGTGAAAAATTCGCGCGACTTTTATTCCCACGTGACGTTTTTCACGATCATAATTTTCTTTCGGGTTGAGCGCTGCTAAGCCTAATTATTAAATTTACAAAGCTTTTCAATTCTTTAATAACACCATGGTTGGATTTAAATCATACCTTCATATTTTGATAACCATATTCGTAGCTGGTAAGATTGGACATTATTTCGATATTTTATTTTGAATTTTTTTGGTTATTAAAAAAAGTTCATAAAATTAGGCGAACTATTGACAGTTGCGTCTTCTTGCGACGCGTATCGAGCCTTGGTGGCTGGACAATTGTGTCGTTTGTCATTTTCTGATTATTCGATGGATAAAATATTTAAAGATGACGTTATTTGCTGGTGAGATTTGACCTTTATGACGTAATTTGTCAAAATTTGATTCTTTGTAAATAACTGGGCAGGGTTGCCACTTCCTTAAAATCTGTACACCGTTTACGCGATTATGTAACTGATTACTGCCTTTGGTAATTAATGCAAAATAGGTCAAATCTACAGGATTATACACCGATTACTTGGAGTAATCAGACCATGGGTGTATGCAGGATAGGAAATTTGAAAATTGTGAGAAAGGTCAGGGAAGTCGAACATATAAGGGCAAAAGGTCAGGGAAGTCGAACTCGAACATACAGGGACAAAAGGTCAGGGATAATTGAGGAAACTCGAAATCGCGACAAAAGGTCAGAGATAATTCAAATACCTTGAAAAAGGCAGGGAAAAGAGGAGAGAAATTTAAAATAGGGTCGAAAGGTCATCAAAAAACTGGTATTTAGTTTAAGAAGGGGCATTTAAAATATCCATTAAAAGTCAGAGAAATTGAAAGAGGGTCGAAAAATCAGGATAATTGATAATAGCAACAAAAGGTCAGGGAAAGGTCAAATAATTACGTGACAAAACATGTTATCCTAGTAAAATAGACTGAATATCGAATAATATAATTTCTAACAATAACCTAGCACTATATTGGACGTTATGAGTTGTTTGAAGACGGCTTTCAATGAGCAACAATGCCCAGATAGCGACTATTTTGACACTTTAACCATTTGGGGACTTGAAAGGATACGAATTTACGTCGGATGCGCGGTCAACAAAAAATATTGCGAACAAGCCAAACTAGTTATTTAGTTTTGAAATAACCCCCAAATTATCAATTTGATTCAGCTTAACATCAAAATTATATTTTTCCTGAATATAACGATTATTTTATTACAATTTTCGTATCGTATGAAAGTCTCGTATACAAATGAAATATTTTTTTTGGTGATTAAAAAATTCTAATATTTAACGTTCATTAAATTACTATAGCTCATTATTATTTTTTGCAATTTTACGAGACGTTGGTTGTTATAATAATAATAATAATTCGGCCAACATTTACTATATAATATTATATTTAATTAATTAACTGGTCAATATGACTAAACTTTCATTTAAAACAAATTAACATCGGACATTTTAAATAAAAATATGTCCCAAATTCACCATCTTTTTAATATCGCTATACTCTGAGTGCCAAAAGACAATTTTCCTCTAGAGAACTTGATATTTTCTCCTTCGTTTAAATTCTTAGACTTTAACAACGATTTAAATATAAAATTGATTAAAATTGATAATAATTAACAATTAACCATAAAGTTTATGGTATCTAAGCGCTATTATTCCGTATATTTTAATTTCAAACATTAACCTAATCTCATGAAATAATTAATTTTAGAATAAAAATGTATTTAAAAAATCTCAATTTTTAGGAGGAAAACTGATTTTTCAGCAATAAATCTATCAGTAGATTAGAATTAATTTAAATTGAAACGACGAGCTAAAATTAGAACAGCTTTAAAATTTATTTTCAGATATAAATCTGTGCATAATTAATTTAATCACCCAAAAACGTGCATGTAAAATATTTTTTTCAAATTTGTCGAATACGTTTTTAATTGGCAAGGTGATTCCAAAAATATTCTCAATTCAAGCTAGTTTTAAATAAATAAGCGGTAAATTTAAAATCTTCGGTTTCAAAAATCTAAGATTTTCTTTTAACGTCAACAATAGAGGTGAAATATGATAATTAACACGAATTAATCCTTGAAACCTTTGAGTCATCGTAATTTAGCACTCGAGTAGGCGTACAATTTTCGATATATCAATCTCTTACATCCGGTAATAAAACGTTTTTCATTTCTTATAATAGTTTTCGACGTGATGGTAGTTTTGAAATTATAATTATTGCGTAATTATAATTAGGCGTGGGTGGTAATCGTTATATTAGCTGAAACACAACGCTAAGAGAACGCAAGCGACGGCTAAGAAAGGGGTGACTAAGGCGCTGTAGGCCGCGTTCAGGGCGTCGATTTGCACCTTGGCCTTGTCGTATTCTTCAACCAAGTGTCCACATACGGCCCTGTTTTGTTCCCCGCAAATAAGACTTCCTATGTACGCTGCTCCCTTGTTAATCTCGGATTGGGCTTCTTCAACCTTTTCGTTCAATAAACTAGCCATTTCAATGTGATCCTCCGGCGAACATTTCGCTTTCGTGAACGCGTGCTTCACGCAATCTCCCATGTTGTACGATAAGCTGTCACGAAAATTGATAAACTATAAGTTAGAGTATATATTTGGAGGTTCTAGAATGTACGCAATTTCTAAACGCGTGTAGGACAATGGACATCTATTTTAAAGGGTTGCCACAGGTCAGGGAAAACAGGGAAAAGTCAGGGAATTTGAAAATGAACCAAGAAAGTCAGGGAAAAGTCAGGGAATTTGAAAATGAACCAAGAAAGTCAGGCAAAAGTCAGGGAATTTGAAAATGAACCAAAAAAGTCGTGATTTTGTTAGTTGATACTTTTGCCCCCGCCTTTTGCCGTTAGAGGACGCTTATGAAAGCCACTTTTTGTCATTAATCTCTATCAGAAGCCGATGAAACCCTCTTTTGAAGTCTACTACTCCAATGTTCCATATAGCGCTCCTCTCTGTATGGGTAAAATTCCCAATTTTACGAGTTAGAAGGGGTCCTACTTCATCCCCCCTGTCTACGGAAAATTGGAAATTCTCTCTCTCCACAAACGACGACGTTTTTTGGACGAACTCCAAGGCTGCTAGAGATATTCCCGCTCCGAAAACATCTACCGTTAGGAGGCGTACGAATCGCGCCTTTTGAGAATAACTTATACAGAGAGGGGTAGACAAGACCCGGGAGTAATAGACTTCGAAGGAGGGTTTCATCGGCTTCTGTCTCTATCTTTTAAGATATAGGTGTCCATTGTTAATCGTTTGCTTATAGCGATACTGACCAACAGCCGGTTTTTTTGGGATGTTGAACGACCTTTATCTTGTTGTTTTCGTAAGTGTCTTTAAACGCTTTCGAGCAAAATTTAGCACCCTCCTCCGCGTTCTCCATATTGCAATCACCATTAGTTCCTAAAACCAAAACAAAAACATTATTTATTCAATGCATTTAAGATCCCTTAATTACCCGCGCCATATATAATTAAACCTCTAATTAATTCCACCCAATGACCTATTGAAATTAAAGGAAAATGTTAAAGAGAGAGTGAAGAAGAATATCCAAGTTTTTATCGATTCTTTATCTAAAATTAAGACCAGCTGTTTGCGTGTTAAAACATTTTTGAAAACACCTCTAAAGAATAGATTTTTACGGTACTAATTAAAGTTTCTTTGGCTATCTCTCTCCACAGCATTATTTATGATAAATTAAGCGTGTAAATCTTGTCCTAAATGTTTATTTTATAAATTCCCATTCCGAAAACCAATTTAGCTCGTATCTTTAATAATCTTTTACATATTTCCCACGCTTAAAAACCCTCACAAAATATTTTTGGCACAGCTTGAAAACTAATTACTACTTTTTTTTCTGGTTTTTCGTCGGCGGAATTCTTTGTCGTAGATTTAAAAAAATTCAAATTAAAAAATAAATAAATCAGCACCTATCATATTATATACATAGTTTTCACTAAAAGGGGTAAGTGCCGTTCCCCCGTGTTGCCAACCACTTGTGAGTGCAGAGGGAAAGGCTAGCAGTTCAGTTTTGAAACTGATCTGTTCTGAACTGCACTCACAAGCTCCTGGCAATGAAAGCAAAGCTGGATAAGAGGAGTGGGATTTCTTTTGCCCTTTTACTGAAAACTATGTATAGTTTATTACAACTTAAGATAAACCCAAAATTCTGCGAAATTCCCCATAGAAAAGTCGTGATTCCAATGTTATTTACAGACTCCTTTTAAGATTGCAGCTGATGAGCTTTTAATCTAGCTAAGTTTAAAAAAAACCCGAATATAGTTACACGTGACGGATAGAAGGCGTGGCCAAAAAAGTGCAAGAAATGTCTAGCTCTAAATTTAGTTTTTGGAATTGCTCCACATTATGGTGACTGTAAAAACGGGACTAGGCCTCCCTGCACTGCTACAAAAAAAAAAAAATATTGGCTAACACCGTGAAGTTTCGGAGAGTTTAAATTATGTCATGCATATGGTTAGATTGATTACATGTATGTGTCTATATTTTGTACAGAAATAGTTTGCAAAGTATGGGAAGTTATGGCGCTTTAATACGTAAAATTAAACATCATAGAGATTAAAGTAGTTTTTGTTGTACTAGTCTATCGATTTTTTTTTTAATTACCCCAATGAGAACCGAACCATTTAATTGGTTAAACAATTCGCTTGAAATTAGGAGTTCATCTCGGCTAGACATTTTTATAAGGGAAGATGAAGTGTAAAAGTTTTTAATAGGTTCCTTCGAACTCAGAGAATAAACGTTCTTCGAAATAATAACATAAACACGCAACCGATATACTTTGATTTTAAAAATTCGCGTATTTTTTAAATTAATGGAAATGGATACTTCATTTCCATTCATCTAAAACTTATTACAAATGAACGCTATGAATTTATTTCAGTTGAAACATTAGTAGGGCGAATTGGCATCCCAACAATTTGATTTGAAATTTAAAGCATTTTACTTTTACATTTCATGTTCCCTTTAAATTATTTCGTAATAGTTTCTTTTCAATTGATGTTGAAAGGATATTCATAAAGAGATAATGAAGCTTAGTACCGTGATATTTTCTTATTATCACGCGTTAATTGAATTCCAGAATAATCGATAAAAAATATTTTTCTTTCGTCTTCATTATCCCTTTAATAACGTACTAGTCTGTGACCCCAAAAGGGTAAACAGTCTTAACGCTGTCTAAACTAATTAACTAGCGTTTCAAATTTCCTAATCTCTTAATTTCTTAATGCTCAAAGAGGATAATCTAATATTATGCGGGTTTTGCTAATATATATACACAAACTTTTTTCCCTCTATAAATAGTAATATTATGAATCACTCTGTAGTAACATCAGCACCAATATACTAAATTTGTACTACTTTTTATACTGTAAAGATTAATATTATTTATTACTCCGCTATATCTTTGACACTAATATCATTTTCGACTCGAATTGTGTAATAAGGAATTTACCGACATCGCCTTTCACAACTTCAAGATAATAATTAGTTAATTAATTATTGATTAATAATTTAGTTTCAATTAGTAATTTTAATGTAGCTTTATAAATAACCCTCTAAGATATGTTTTAAGCTATAATTAGAGCTAGGCTAAAGACATAAAATTCAGCATCTTTTCATTTTTAATTAAATTTTATTATTACATTGCAATTAACTTTTAGTGCGTCCTTTGCATTAAAGTTTTAACATTTAATTTTATCAAAATTAATGGTTATTAATAACTATTTATATACTAATAGGACGTGGTGATTAAACTATTTAAACAACGTTCAAAATCAGTTCATCGAAACTTCAAAAATATTCCTTTCCAATATTGATCTAATATGTTTTCACATACGGTGGGCTGAACAGCAGCTAAAACTTTCTGCTAAATTAAAACTAGCTAAGCGAAGACTTAAATTCTAAAAATAGCCTAAATCATTTTCTCCCGTTCAACTCGTTTGCCTTTCGCCGTTCCACAAAAAAAAGCTTATTAGAAACTCGGTTTTAATCTCTCCAAAAATTCATAAAATTTCCTCCTACCTTTGGTCAAGGAGCATAAGACGAAGATTAAGACGAAAATGGAAGATAATGAAAGATGGCGGGATTTTTGTAATCGTTCCATGTTGCTCCGGATGAATTAATAATATATCAAATCCTTGATGATCTTAGAACTTTAGGGAAAATTCAGTCGGACGAGAAACGACTCTATGAGATGGTGGAACACGGTCCTGGCAACCGCACTTAGTGACACACTACACAGGGAGTTGAACGAAAAGAGGCACACAGACTCTTGGGAACCAAACTTTGGCATCCCCCCTTTTTCTTTTTAACCCCCACACTCTTTTCTCCAGATTCGACATCCCATTCCTTACCGAACCTAATATTAAGGATAGTCCGTAAAGTCGTGCCAATTAATAGAGAAACGTTTGCAGTTGCGCTTATCGTTGTATAATCAAGTTTTAGAACTCTGAACCTTTCTTTATGTTAGAATTTCGATATATAAATTAATAGTACTTAAAGTAGACACGCAACCAGCTGACTCAATTCGGGCCTCGTCAAATCAGAAGCCGATGAAACCCTCCTTTGAAGTCTATTACTCCCGGGTCTTGTCTACCCCTCTCTGTATGGGTTATTCTCAAAAGGCGCGATTCGTACGCCTCCTAACGGTAGATGTTTTTGGAGCGGGAGCTCGTCGAGCGAATATCTCTAGCAGCCTTGGAGTTCGTCCAAAAAACGTCGTCGTTTGTGGAGAGAGAGAATTTCCAATTTTCGGTAGACAGGGGGGATGAAGTAGGCCCCCTTCTAACTCGTAAAATTGGGAATTTTACCCATACAGAGAGGAGCGCTATATGGAACATTGGAGTAGTAGACTTCAAAGGAGGGTTTCATCGGCTTCTGGTCAAATCAAATTCGCGCCAAACACATGAATTTCAATTTCAAGAATTGAAACCATTCGATCAAACACTTGGTCAAACATTTGCTTAAAAATAGTTCAAATTGGAAAATTCCCACAAAATTCGACCAAATATACCAATAACCTGATGAATTCAATAAATGTGAACCAAGAATTTGCAATTTTTGGTCCACATTTGTTGATTTCATGTTATTTCATTTGGACTATTTGATTGGATTTTGTTGGAATTTTCCAATTAGGCGACTTTTTCCTCATTGTGTAAGCCGATTTCTTTCGGGAGCACTATGCACATATAAATGAAAAGCAACTCTGACGTCACGCGCGTGTAAAAACAGCCTCGGGAATGTTTTTCAACTCTAGAAAATGAAATTCACGAGTTTGGCGCGAAATCGTTTTGACGAGTGACAGATTGCGGTGAATACTTGTCTGCTGTCTTGCCAATCTTGTCTGTAAAATTCTTCTAACATATCAACGATATATATCTTAGACTGGGGTTTTACGGCTGCAAGGGTGCTTTTCCTTCCTTCATGTATACCAAATATTATCCAACTCATATTTTTTCTTTATATGTTTTAATAAGGGACAACAGGGTCTGTATTACATAGTTCCATATTTTTAGTCGCCAGGGTGCGCTTCCACGACGTAATGTTGTCCATTAATAAAAGTGATGTCGGAGGCAGGCTCATCTCTAGCTTTTATAAGTTAATTTTTTTAAGGGCGTGTCCCCCCACGCGCGTGGGATGATATATATCTTGCCCAAATAATAATGAGATTTCATCACGAACAAGGCTATTATCAGATACGACAAAATTTATTAGAGATATTATGGATGTCTGGCTTCGAACTCGTTGCAATCTGAACTGTTTCAGAACTTCGATGGTTTTTATTATAATAATATGGATGGGTATGAACTGGGATGCCAAATCGGTTTTAAGTGATCTCTTATTAAAAAAATATGGCCCCAAAAAGTCAGGGAATATAAAATACAGTTCAAAAGGTCAGGGGATATAAATATAGTTATAAAGGTCAGGGAATATATAATATAGTTCAAAAGGTCAGGGAATATACAGTATAATTGAAAAGGTCTGGGAATATAAAGTATAATTGAAAAGGTTAGGGGATATAAAATATAGTTCAAAAGATCAGGGACTATAAAATATAGTTCAAGAGGTCAGGGACTATAAAATATAGTTCAAAAGGTCAGGGAATATACAGTATAATTGAAAAGGTCAGGGAATATAAAGTATAATTGAAAAGGTCAGAGGATATAAAATATAGTTCAAAAGGTCAAGGAATATAAAATATAGTTCAAAAGGTCAGGGAATATAAAATATAGTTCAAAAGGTCAGGGACTATAAAATATAGGTCAAAATGTCAGGGAAATAAAACATTTCGGTACGGGTCAAGGAAATGCTTTTGATAGGTTGACCTTTTAATTATAATAAATAATTATTTTAAGCTGAAAATATTCACCTAAATATTAATTACTTTTCTCATATTCTGAGAAAATTCTCCTGACCCTGATTGATGGACTGATGTCAAATCACGTATAGAAAAAAGTGTGCATTGTAAACAGCTCACGAATATGATTAGAGTCATGTAAAATATTAATTATTTGTCAGGGAAATTATTTAGAAATGGTCAGGGAAAGCTTGGAAAAATCTGGGAATCTCACTTCAAAAATGAATATTTCAGCTTTAATTGAATAAATACTAATTAAATAACTCGATATAAATAATTTATTCAAAAAATTACAACTGTTTATTGATGTTTTGTTTCATCCCTTCTCGTAAATGTACAATAATACGACGGCCCAATATTATTTTCATATAAAAATTTCGTTAAATATTTGCATTGTACAATAATTTGTAGCTTAAAGTTTGTCTTTGGCTTAAATTTCTAAAAACACTAGCCCAACTTTATCATTTAAAATATTTTAAATATTTTGAGTCTGGGCAAACACTTTGGCTTAATTTTAAATATATTTTGATCGCGATCAGTTCATTTGAATCAATTTATTTTGTAAGGAGATTTAGTCGTAAAATACCGAGAGATTTCACCAAAACAACGTTTTATAAAGGGCTACTAAAACTATATATATATATATATATTGTTTTCTAAATTCAAAATGAAATAAATATGCCTTGCACCACTTCTTAGACGACACTGCATAAATCACTAGCTAAACTTGACTAAATTATCTAGTTGATCACAACCCAAAAACGTATTTTATATTCACCTATTTTCATATATTCCAAAACAACTTTGTTCTAATAGTTTCAGACCATTTATAAAATGTTTCTTGTGTCTAGTACCATTTTAAAGTTAGGTTGCCACGGTTTTTGCAAATAGAAATTGAGTTCGTTGAAAAATGATTAAAAATATATATCATAGACGATAAAAATACATATTTTTGTCTTCTGATTTCATTAATCCTTTAAATTTGGCCCAAAAGCTAAGTTGAAACTATTTTTTAATGTCCACATAAACTTTTCAAGCTATTAACTTTTTTTGATCAAATATCTTTACTGTTGGCCTCAAAATTTGACAGTTTGAAATTTTGAAAACGTTTAAAAACTATTAGAAAGTCTATGTTACGTTAACTTTATTAATCATGGACATTTAAAATTTTTTAATATTTTTTAAATTTAAAAATAATTTAAATATTGTAAGTCTGTTTTGTGAACGCCGGTAAAATGGTACCTCATCTCAAAGGCTTTGTTAATTATTATGTTAATTATAAATTATTCAATTAGGTGGGTAACTCGATTAGTAGCCAATCAACGCGTTTTTTCAACTCCATAATAAGCCTATTATAATTATTCTTAAAATGTTAAACGCTCTTGTTTGTATTAATTTTATGGGAAAGTTTCGTTAGCGGTTTAAAGATACATTCGGAGCTAATTGAGAGTCAATAAGCATTCATTTTTTTTTTATAATTTTCTTCTTGATCTTTCCTTGAATTTAACGCACTATTTATCGTTTTTGGCTGTATGTTTTTAAAGGGAGGGTGAAGAGGAAATTTTTTTTTTTTTTTTTTTTTATTGATTCAGTTTCTTAAAATAAGACGTTTGTGTAGTAAAACATTTAGGAAGTGCCTCTAAATTTTACAAATACCTCCAACTAATCAAAAGACACTCCCGTACCTTTGGCTTAATAAAATCCCCGCGACACGTGCTACGGCATGCACTCGTTGAATCGCTCTTAATTATTTTCACGCTCAAAATCGCGCGTACAACAGCGCGTGTCGCGCATATTTAATAAAGCCAAAGGTGGGGAGTCTTTTGATTAGTCGGAGGTTCTCCTTTTAATTGAATTATACAAAAATCTAAATCTCCTCAGATTTTTTGCACAATTCAGAGACAACTTCCGAATTTTTTTAATACGCTATCAAGTTTTATTTAAAATCTCTTCGATTTTCCTCTTAATCCTCCTTTTAAGACGTTTAATTTAAAACTAATTAAGACTCGTTTTCGTAAAGTGTTTTAGAATTAATAGATATATGCCTAAGGCGGAGATACCGAGGTTTGAAACGCCACTGTTCATGGCTTGAATCGCTAAAATAGTTTTGGCGTATTCGTCGTATAAATGTTGGCATTTTCTCTTGTTCATATAATGGCAGTTTGTGTTCCCCATATATCTGGCTTCGTCGTTGATCAGTTTTTGAAGTTCTCGTTGTTTGACTGCGATCAGTTCCTCCACTTGATGTTCAGCGAGATTACATCTGGCTAGCGTGTAAGAGTAGTTGTAGCAAGGATCGATGTTTTGCGAAATACTGATTTTGAAAAGAAAAAAGTATATTTTAGAATTTTAGTAAATCTAATTGACGTCCTTGTAGGTTGTAGCAAGTGATTAAGTAACTGAGGACAATGTTAAAGGCTCTAATTAGCTATGTAATCGCGTAAGTGATGATTAGACCCATAGCCTCCATAGACTAGTAACAATTTACACATACCTTAATACAGATTACAAAACCTGGCGTTCATAAGCGTCTAACTACCAAAACCACGTCCGCCTATTTTTTATCCATATCAGCCACTATGAGGTTTCGTAAGTTGATATTTTCCATTTTTGCCGTTAGAGGACGCTTAAGAACGTGTAGTTTTGTAATTTATCTTTATTAATTAAGATAGGTGCCCATGGTTAATAGTATAGATGAGACCAGACAAGATTATGCAGTTCTTAAAACACAAATAGGTCTAACACTTGTAACATACTAACCAACAACCGTGTCGTTTTGGACTTAGCAGTACTGAATCTCTATTTATGTTGAAAGCTCGTTCGAAACCTTCGTCGCATAATTTAACACCATTGAGAGCCAAAGTTAGGTTGCATTCGGGAATTTTGTTATTGGCGTGTCCACGAACTGCTGAAATAAAAATAAGATATACGTGTAATTCGCCCACCATTAAGTAATTTCTGATCAAAGAAAATTATCCCGACATTTGCCTTAGGTATATATATATAGATAAATAAAAACATTTCCGACATTCTCTCGACCTTTTAAAATCCTTTTACTGGCAGCGAGTTTTTTTGTTTTAGTGTATTTGGGCCACGCGAAATAGATATTAGAATTTCCTTTTCGGAAACTTTTATTACTTTTAAAACAATTTCACTTCCTAAAGCTATATTGAGTTTAAGTGTATGAGATCTAGCAATCTATACCATTTAATATTTTTGATATTTCTCTTGAATACTTATATTTTGAACCCTTTTATAGAAAGTTTTCTAAAAAAAAGTCACCCGCTGCAGATAAGAAAACTATTTTATTTTCTATTGAAAAATGTCTCGAAACGACTGGAACAAACCTTACCTTCCAAATATATAAAATCTAGTCCCTATGGGATACGCTTTTTTTTTCTCCCTTTTCCAATCAATATAATAGCGACAAACAGCCCCAGACCGAAACCCACGAACGAATTTCGGGGCGCGAGAGTCAGAACAATAACGAAATTTGCATATTATATTATCCTAACTCGTTATAATATATTCTTTTCATAATTTCCATCAGGGTGACCACCCTTCATATATTTTATAATAAAGGAACGTTGTTTTCAATCTAAACCTATATTTTCCTATAATTTCGGTAACTTTCCTGTATTTTCCTATTTTGGAAGAAACTATATTCCTGTGATTTCCTATAAATCTATGGAAAATAAATGTTTTTTGGGTTTTTAATCATTAACATCACTACCGGAACTTCAGAGGGCTGTATTTATTTTAAAATCAAATATTTGAACCTAAAATTATGAATTAAATAATTTAATTTTAAACGTATGGTTCATTAAAGTTGAATTTTCTAGAATTAGATTCCACGGTATAGTTGTAAAAAAAATTACAATCTATTATTTACTTAATCTCTTGTGTTATTAAAGATAACGTCACGAAGCCACGCGAGTTTTTTCGCGCGTATTATTTAGTTAATTTCACTTAATTAAAAGACTTACCAGGCACAAACATAACGATCCCCATAGCGCAAATCAGATTCCAATACATCGTTTACAAAAATAGGATATATATATCGAAGACGCTGGCGTCAGAGCTTTCGGAAGAGATGATAGTGTGTTTGTAATATCTCTAAGGATGCGGGATAAATGGTAGCCAGACTTAGTGGCGCCTCTTCGGACGTCGGTGGTCGTTTTCCTATATCACCAGTCGACTGATGAGAGAGCCGTATAGTAGCCACGATAACGGATGAAGAGAATCTTTATAGCTTGCTGAACCTTAGCTTTCTCCTAGCTTGCTGGACGAGAAAGTTGGGTCGAGCCTGATGCTAGGACTGAGTCGTGAACGCTCTGAAAATTTCGATTCGGTCGCATCGTTCGTTCGCCCTCGAAAAAAGGGGGTCGAAATGGGGAACAACCCCTTCTCTTTTTCGGATCGAACCCACGGGTCTTTTAAAGTGAGGCTGTAACGAATGTTTCACGACTTCGAAATAGAAATTGAAGAGCATTTTCGGAAAGATCGTTAAAAAACGTTTCAAAAAATAACCCACGTGCACCATAAAATAATACAAGAATCCATTCAGGTTCCATAAGAATATGGGAGCATAGCTTTAGCCTCTGGTACCATCCTCCCAAACTTTGTAACAAAAGTTCGTCTGCAATTTTCGCAACATTTGTACGCTTTGATCTTTTTTTCGGTCGGCTCCATTTTTATTACCCAAAATATTATGTCAAGCTCGTTAGTGGCGCGGGTTAATAATAGATGTTTGGAGCGATTTACTTGAAAAATCGATTCGAAGCAGACGAACTTTTGCTACAAAGTTTGGGAGGATGGTTATTGAATCGCAGCCCTCCCATATTCTTATGGAACCTGAATGGATTCTTGATAATATATTTTATAATTTGCATCTTGGAACATTCTACGTCATCATTGTCGCGTGGTTATTATAGAGTCTACAGTTGATTACCGCGCGCCTTTTGGTACATGATACGGTTGATTTCGCGCCGTCCTTTTCATGAAAGTACTTAATCCAGAAAGTCGTATCGTTCATTTTAAAGTAGGCCTAGACACGCCGTGTCAAATTCATTAATCATCTCGGGCCAAGCTCTCGAATATAATCTTTAGAAATTGAAAATTTTCTATAATTAACTATAGTGTGACGTCGGTTTTACTTTTCATTTCAATATGCTCCCAAAGAATAGCCAAAGAAATCAGCTTACCCAATGAGTACTTTTTTAATTGGTAAAAAAAAGTTGCAGCCTCACTTTAAGGCTAAGAAATGGCGGGAAACTTCTCGTGGGATAATATTGTAGGGGTATAAAATAAGATCGGAAGCTACAAAGGCAAAGCTCAAAGAAGAAATAAGTACCGTTTTTCCCGAAATCTTTATTTTGTCTTTCGACACCCACATTAGTTGTATATTAACAGACAATTTTTTATACCCTTTAAAGGGAGAAAGCAACCTAACAACAAGTGATTTTATTTATCGATTCCTTATCGTTTAAATAGTCCTAATCATTTCCACCAGAAAAAATATTTATAACAAATATTAAACTAGAAATAAATCTTACCCGAAAAATAGGCTTAGCTAAATATAGCTACGTTCACACTTGACACTTTGGAGCCGTTTTCAAATCGTTTCGAATGTTCAAATTGACTTTCCAAGATATTTATTTTGTTTCTTAATCAAAGATCTACACCGGTGACCCCATATTGTTATAATTTGACCTTTCCAAAACGGTAAAAAACTATTTCAAAGTCTGTTTTAATTATTTTCCTGCAAATATACAGCTTTGTTTAATTGGTTTATCTGTAAAAAGGACTCCTTTTCGAACTTTCTAGAATCAGTTACACTATTTTATAACAACGTCGAGATACTTTTAAAACTCTCACATTTTACATTAAAATTACACTTTATTTCTGTCAACAAATATACAAACTTTGGAATAAATTGCTCACCCGAAATTAGCGAATATCACTTATTAGTCTTTTGCCAATTTGCGCGTGCGCGTATGTACAATATATTATGGTATCCACCATCATCTTCACGCCTTAATTGTTGAGATACTGGTTCGGGGTCCGATAGTCTTGACGACATCGAAAGGTTCGACTTCCTCACTCTCGCGTGCCACGACCGAGCACCAGTAGACGCACCCGGAACCCAAGAATACGAGATTGGTAAAGATAAGGACGACGATAACGGCGCCGTCGATCAAGTTATCGGGCACTTTACCGAAACGACTGGCTACCAAGACGATGCAACTGCCCAGCATAGCGATGAAGGAGATTGTTAACAATAGAGCTTCGATCGTGATGAAATCCCTGCTATCAAATTTTTTCACCGCCCTTGGGACCATGCGATTCGCTTGCGTTTCCAGATTTGAAAAGCTGAAAAGAAAAACAAATAATACTTAATAGCCAGCAGCAAGAATCCATTCAGGTTCCATAAGAATATGGGAGCATAGCTTTAGCCTCTGGTACCATCCTCCCAAACTTTGTAACAAATGTTCGTCTGCCATTTTCGCCACATTTGTACGCTTAGATCTTTTTTCGGTCGGCTCCATTTTTATTACCCAAAATATTATGTCAAGGTCGTTAGTGGCGCGGGTTAATAATAGATATCAGGAGCGATTTACTTGAAAAATCGATTCGAAGCGGACGAACCTTTGCTACAAAGTTTGGGAGGATGGTTATTGAATCGCGGCCCTCCCATATTCTTATGGAACCTGAATGGATTCTTGGTAGCAGTTATTAAAATCTGTTTTTACTGGGAATTTACGACTCAATAGAGAAATATTAAAATTTGGTCATTTTTGGTTCCCGTTATATCAAAGGCATTTTACGTCGTTTTAATCCATATAATTCAGGTTATTCACTTGTTTGGCGCGAAATCAATTTTACGAGGCCCGAATTGAATCAGACGTCTACTTAAATACGTGCTATATAATAGTAAGAATAGTCTTGACTTAATGATAAACCCAATTTCCTTACTTTTCGCTCTTCAAACTAATCAATCCGTTGGCTATCCAAGTGAAAATTTAGTTTAAAATAATGAAAAAACTCTTTTTCAATTCACATTTAAGAGATGGCACTATTAACACTTTGTCAGGTCTTTTCACAAACCTTTTCAGGGTAGCTTTTTAAATTGGCCCGTTAGGTATAATAACGTTCAAACCACAATACTAAACTTCACAAATTGCCGAACGTCTTTCCAAATCCCAACTAGAATTTTTCCACGTTTAGGACGATTACCTTTAATGACCAAATTTTAACTTTATCCTTTATGCAGTGAATTATAGAACACGGCGGGCCTTTGACTTATGCGTGTTTTTCGGTCTGTTCCAAAATTACAACTTGCATGAGAACAAGACACAAACTGTTCACGTCGAATTGTCTACTACAAACCCATTACAAGAAGCCGTACAACGTAAAATTACAAAACAATATCAGTCATATTGATCCAAATAGTCCAATAAATTATTTGAAGAAAAGATAGATACAATTTGACCACTATCTTTTTTACTACGAACAATTTACAAGACGTTTCCGGAGGGGGATATTTGATGGTTCATTGAACTAGAATATTTAAACATTAGATAATAAACGTACTTAGCGTTAAGAAGAAACGCGTCTCCATGACAACGACGACAGAGAATCCTAATAGGCGGAATATCTGGTCTAGTTCTTCTGTTATTCATTACATGTAACTCATTATTGTACCGAAATAATTCATTAGCTAAGCCTAATCAATTAAGCCTAACTTCATATCCGACTCCTTTGCGCTATCGACTAGTTAATTCGATTAGATATCTCTAAATGAATAAAATGAATATTATGAATCTTGGGATCGGGGATACAATTTCCTTGAATGAAGGACTTAAACCCCCTCTATTATTTCTTATTGGTCAGTTTGTGTCGGCTGACCGGAAGTTGGGTAAAAATCGGAGCTATATAATAGGAGGAGTTTTGTCTCGAAGCCAAATTATATTCCAAGGGTTTTTTTTTGTCTAAAGGAACTTGGTTATTTCCGATTCACGAACATTCAACCTATTCTTATCCTAACTCTCTCTACCATAATGGGATTTTTCTCCTTGTTGGGTTCTTAGCGTCAGTGTATTGTAAGCTTAAGAAGCAAGCGGGTATTTTCGCCTGTAAAACTACGTAAGGCTTGTAAGATATAGGAACCATTTTAATATGCAAGTCACGCCCGCTCTTACATGGGTCCTAAATTGCCTCTTTTTCTTCTAAGTTTTACTCCACATTCTACTAAACGGTATTAGTATCACGTAAACCAGTAATTGCTAAAGATTGCAAATGTAAATAACACAGAGTGCTTGAGATTATAAATACGTGTACTTGTATAAATCGCTGGATTTAAAAAGTTTATATCTTGACCTCTGGGTAAATTAATCTTATAAGATCGAAAATAGGTCTGTTTAGTTGAATTTCATGGTTATGTTAAGGCTCATTGTTTAAATAAATATAAGGTTTGTGATGTACACGTGGATAGTTGTTTCAAATTGTGAAATGGTAATTCATTGTAACTCTCGAAAACATTCCCAAAATTAATAAGTCAATTGTTTTATCTTGGTTTAATTATGAATCAACTCTAGCTGCGTTAACCCTTAAGACTTTGAAATTGCTTTCAACCGTTTTGGAAAGGTCAAGCTGTAAAGTTTTGGGGTCAACTATAAAGGTCATTTGTAAAAAAAAATAATAATAATTAGCTAGCTTCTATCTTACGCGTTTTATTTCTTATTCGCCTAAAATTGCAATATGCAGGAGGCAGACAAAATACATTTGGGCTACTCAGTGCACCGTCATGACCAGTGGTACGTAATTAAGTGATAAAATTTGATATAGATAACTCTTGAGTGGGTCTGTTGGAGTTCTGTAAAATAGAGTTGAGATTTATTTCGAGTAAGAGTACCCTATTTTATGTAAATCATATTAAATGTCGGCCCTTTTTTCTTCAATGCATAAGATATGAACTCCCTTATTAAAAATAATAATAAAGTAAGAAAATAAGAAGAAAATTATATTTAGGGGAAAAGTATACTTAGGAACTTTTTTTTTCTTATTTAACCCGAAAGATTTTAACCATTCCTTGAAAACCAACCAGCGTAACTATAAGAACTAAAGCGTATCGCCTTCCAAAGTTAATTATTAACAATTCCGCTTTCTCGTAATTCCGTCTATTTAATTAAGGAAATTATGGAAATTCTGTTATAGTTATAGTCGTTGGACGCTGCCATGCAGGGTATCACGCGAACGAGATCTAGAAATCTATGTTCCATTATCCATTCCACCTCGTGGGAGAATAAATTATTTATTGTATATTCAAAAGAGAGTGGAAATCACTACTTTTTTCTTTCGATGTTTAACATTGTGTGTTAATGAGCCATATTCTATGAACTCGTGTTGAATAGAAATATAAGAGACCAGAAGTAAAACTAACTGTTGATAGAAACAGAAGTTACGCATTAACGAAAAGTATGTCACGTTGAATTCGATTGAATTTCTACCTAAATATTTATAATCTGTTTGTTTATGAATTAAGTTAGATAAGAACGAGATATTTTCTTCAGAATCTTATATATGAAGCCAAGAGGCTCCTTGTACAACGGTAGAGCGTTTCATTCCCAAGCTGTTAAAGCCGTCCCACAATTTTGGGTAAAATTATTGCACACTTAGTTTATTAAGTTTTGATCTTATGATCATAGCGATATAAATATTACCGAGAAGTTTCGACTCCATACTTTTATATTCTGCAGTTTGCAAACTATTTGAAAAGCTGAGGCGGATTAATATACAATAATAAACCTGATAGGGGATAAAAGTAGTATAGCCAGCGTATTCCATTATTAAAAGTTCATTCCTTGAGTATTATTATAATAGATTATACTCCAGATAACATAAAACTCGTATAGGTAATAACCCTTATTACGAATGTGTCGATCTTTTGTTAATATAATGTCATTAATTTGCTGGGATTCAGTATTTCGTGGAAATCAGTTGTATCTTATCAGTTTAATATCAACTCCAATTACGGTATGACTTATATACCATTTTTCAAATCGATTTTAATATTAAAACCACATTTTTTAGCTAATAATTCTACTTTTAGACAAAAAGGATCTTTACAAATCTGACCCCAAATATTTTTAAATTGACCTTTCCAAAAGGCTTTAAAACCTTTTTTTTTTTCAAAGCCTGTAATGCGAACGCAGCTTTAATTCGAACACGTATTACAAATCAATTTTTTTCTAAACCTAGATTTTTTTACAGCCAAGCGAGGATTACAAACTTTTCTTTGACCGACGTGTCATTTATCTTTATTTGAAACAATTCAAGTTGGCATCGTTATACCGAAAGCAATATGGGATCTTTATTATTCTATTTTGTTACTTCTAAACAATATTCATCTCTATAGATTTTATTCGTGGAATAAACTTGAAGGCTTTGGGACCGTTAAACCTTTCCACATGTCTTATACTTTTTATAGTCTAGCATCGTATGGATCTTCTTGCAAAAATATGTAGTTAATGTATTGAAGATATATTCGCATATGTTCCAACTCCCATATTATAAACAAATTAGCTTCTTGTATCTAACATCTTTATGGTAATGGTTTTTAAATTTATCATTTCAACCAAGAGGTTGCCATCATTATCTAACTAATGATTGAGTAGTGTTTCCTACTGTACACTGTAACTTGTTCCTCTACCAGATTTGGGCTTTGTTTTTGGTAAATTAGGAGAAGGTCAAAGTTTTAAGACCACTAAACCACGCAATATTAGGGTGGAGTATTTCGATATGTTGTTGTTGGGACACTTCACTCGAAGAAAATATTATACACTTTTGATTCTAGTTTAATTTTTCAATTTAAGTTTAATGGGTTTTCATTCGTAACATGTTATACATTATTGATGATTAAATGTTTATGTTTGGCAAATATGTTTAGCACTTAAAAATTTAAACTTTTAAATTGAGACCTGGTCCAAAGATAAGTTAATCTTAACGTATAATCATAACGTATAATCATAATGAATAAATAATGCATTTTTGAATAAAAAAAACTGCTCGTTGAAAGCGTATTCGTGTTGTGAATGCATTACTGCTATGGTAGAGAACAATTTGTGTTTTCAGCGCGTACGAAGCTACGCTTGCTTCTATCTCTATGCTTTGTTTTCCCTTAGATATATATGGAAGTGGAATAGTTATATGCGCTGTAAAAAGTGTTTGAAACTATACATTATCCATCGTGTTCGTTTGAATACTGCGAAGTGTAGTTTTATTCACAACTGTTACTGTCGATCTTTGCCTCTGTTAACATCGCTACATTTGTTTTGATTACTTGGATACGAACTTTAATGTGTTATGAACGTCGAGATAATGAAAGAGCCAAGTTTTGATTTCCTACTATCGATCATAAAGCCGAGGGGTCCGATACTCTTGAATTCGTTGATACACTTAGTTCAGCTTTGACATTGCAATGAGTTCGAACTCTTATGAACTCCGAGTTCAGCTTTGATAGTGCAAAGAGTTGAAACATTTTGTACGCCTGAGTTTGCGAGTGTCTGCCCCCTCGCATACTGGTATAATTTTGTATCGATTATTTGTAATAGTTTGATTGGGATACAAGTTCTCTGCTACATGTGTTAAAGCATAAGTGCATAAAGTTTGAACTTGGCAAAGGTTCCCCCTAATTCGCGTGTTAATTATCAAAATTACTCAATTTCTCTTGACGAAATATTAAATTGAAACTTGGCAAAATTGGTCATGACAATCATAGTTGAGCTTTTGAAATTGAGCTTTCGTTTGTTTTAAGAAATGGAAGCGCTTTAGAGTTTGGTTCTCAGGTCATTACTAAGACTATCTCTCATTGGCATCAGCAATACACGGTTTTAGTATTCCAAAGTGCGCATGCTCGCGTTCAAAGCGCTGACGTAAATGCAAAAAATAAAATTTCAAAACCACAAGAAATCATTCAAATCAGAAACAAATCTTGATATCCTTAAGAAATCTTAAAACCAGGTCAAATTTTCATATCTATAAATCTCTTACATATCCTCAAATCTTACATATATCTTCCAGTCCCAAACAAATCTTTAAATCCCCAACAAATCTGTAAGTCTTAAATCTTGTAAAATCTTGTTGGCTGGATGATCCTGCACGACCTTTAACCTCTAAACACCACCCTAGGGTTAAACTTATATTTAATTAACGGAGAATAAAGTCTAAATCTATTTGTTTTCTACGTCATGAAATACATTTTACCATTCAGACTCTGCGTTAACCATTTATCTATCAGACAACTTCAATATTTGTTACTTTGCAAATATAATAGCTCTTTTGAGACAAACTGTGTTAGTATTTGGCTAATTGTTTAACATCACGAACAATCAGAAACTAAAACTCCCTGAAGCTCTCTTTTAATCAAAACCATATGCCCGAATGAAGAGTCTTTGGAAATACTCAACGAAAAGACAATAAAAGTAAAAGGGTTAGTAAGGTTTTTTAATAAGTTAAAAAGTTCCCCATGAAGTAGTAATTAATTAAAATGATGGCTGACGTCACACGCAAACTTCCTTTCATGTTAAAACATAGAATCAAAGACAAGGCTTAGAAAGGTTGAGCGTGACCATCTGGACGTTGCTATTAAAACAGACACCTTCTTGTTACCGTAAAGACATTAATCTAACGACGCCCATTACCAAAAACTATACAAGGTATAAAATGAAATTTAGCAAGTACTTGGGTTTCTTGGACGCTAGAACTTTTGCAAATTGCCAATTGCGTACTCCGGACAATTTAGGTATCTTCATTTTATCGTTGAACTTTTGAAAGAAGCTCTTGTCCGAGATTTCTTCTATCATGGTGACGGTTGCAACGCGCGATTCTTGTAAAAACCGAATATCCCTAAGCCTAATTCTTCGCCAAACCCCGTGGATTACTATTAAAACGTATGGAACTTCTATATAGCGCTATGGTCACTGGGTATTAAGTACGCGCGCTCTGAAATACAAAGTTGCGTGTCTCGCGTTTAAGATACGCGTTTGAGTGCAGCTACAAGTTTGCTAAGACGCCAAGAGAATGGGTCGGTGATGGTAGGTTGGAGGAAAGAATGGACCTTCAACTACGAATAGGATATTTAGAGTGGGGGAGCGGTACACGTATTTCGCGAAAACGCTTTTAATATTGATTTGGCATTTCCTTTTTATACGCGAGTTGTTTTGTTAGTTTGCAAAGCGCGTTCGGAAAGTCTGTCGGACTACCTACATTTGGGCGAGCCAATGAATACGCTTCGTTTAAACGAAGTGGCGAAAATATTTACTTTATTGATGAGGGAAGTATTTATCTAATTGAAACACAGGGGCTCCATGCTTTTTTGTAGCAGACAACTAAGTCCGATCTTTAAAACATTTTTTATCATATTTAGAAGATGCTTAAAAATAAGAGTTGATATTTTTCTTAGGTTTTCGATAACGTAGATTCAGAAAAAGGTAAAACCAGAAAGTGATATAGCAGTTTTCATTTACCCTTTAAGCTTTGACAATGGATTGAGTTCAGCTTTGGTAGACTGCAAATAGTTCAAAAGTTTTGTCTCCACCTTGTGGAAAAACACCATTGTACAATTTGGATATTGACGTTTTCGAAAATAATAAAAAAGTTCCAATAAATTACCAATATAACTTTTCTAAAATTTCAAACTATCACCCGTCTTGCCTGTTTCAGTATGAAAGGTGTTCGTTTTCCAATTTCGACCCAGAACCCACCCCCTATTTTCTTCTGGAGAATTTTTCCTCTTTCGTAGACCATTATGAAGAGGAGAGAATGACTAAAGGGAAAACAACACGTGATGTCAAGTAAACCCCCTTGTTGGGGGAGTGTTTGTCAGGACGAATAGTTTAATTCCCACACTAGGGAATTACATAAGGTACGAGATAGATGCCTCTCTCGTTGGAAATTCAGTATAGCCTCCTCCCTCTATAGAACGATAGACAGGTCCTTATTAAAGGAAGGATGAAGAGGAAAATCAAGTTATATTTCATTGTCAAGTCTTATTTTTAATAGGGAGTCGGCAAGGAAGATATTGAAACGTCATAGGCATCTATCTCTCACCTCAGTGTCAATCCCCTTAGTGAGGGAGTTACGGTATTCTTCCCTACAAACGCTCCCTCAGTAAGGGGGTTACATGACGTCAAGCTTCCTTTCCCCCTTGGCTGTATGCCGTCTCCCTATAGTACAATTCATAAAAAATATCTTTATTTAAGCTTCAAGGGCACCATAAAATCAGAGGATTACATTTTTGGGCACCTTCGACTCTAATTTTATTATTTGTGAAAGACCCAAAATCCAGCAAATTGCCTTCTGACCTTAGCTCCACATTGTCAAGTCGCTAACTAACCTCTTTTAATTAACTATATTGTCAATTCTACATCAAGTTGACAACGTACCCAAATCTAGGCCACACTTTATGTATATCATTGTTTACCCATTGTCAATAAATAAATAATCTTTTTACCCAGTATCAATTCGATATGAAATTCACTTTAGTTTACTTATATATATTCTAATATTCTAATGACAAATGCTAGAAAATTATATAGTAGAATTTGTGAATGTAACATTTTGCTTCTATTACACCCTCTCTTTTCAAGACGAGCTTGCGTTATAGTTAAATCTAAAGCGGATTAATACACAATGTTAGTCACTTCCAACTCCTGAAATACAGATACGGTAAGCCTATTTTTGAACGTGCTGAAAACCAAAAATTGTTTAGAAACTTCAAGGTAAAAACTATGTTCAAAATGAGTTGGCTTAATAGGAAAAACTGTGGCGAATTGATCTACAATGTTAAAATTGTATAGAAAATAAAGTAGTCTGTGCGAATTACCTTTAAAGATATAAATACAAGTTTTATAAGGAAGTATATTTAATCAATATCGCGAACAAAAGGTTTCAGTCTTGTATGTAAACCTATTTAATGGCTGTTTTTTCCCATTTTGAAATCTCAGCAATGGCTTTATTGATAATGAATTTTTTATGTAAATATATTTTTAGAGGGATAAAACATTTATTTCCTTGAGACTGTCAACAATTTACGCATAATCTCATTAGAGGTCGCTATAAGCTAGCTCAAAGGGTTACTAGGGAGGAGTTAAGGCGCGTTTTCAATCAAGGTTTTTTTGTCCAAGAATCTAGCAGCTTTAGAGTCAAAACTAAATTCTCATTGGTTTTGACCTAAAAGCCAAAATACTTAATTGAAAACTGGGCTTTAAATTAATAGAGATAAACATGGAAGGGCATCTTGCGGTATTCTATACAGTCGAATCCTTTCTTTAAAACGTTCTCGTGTGTAATAATTTAGTTCTTTTAGAAATTATCGGTCACTTTGTTTTTATAATAATAAAAACAAATTCTTTGGATTTTGAACTCATCAAAAATTTCATCAACTAAAATAATTCTGTAGAATATTGTTTTCTCCAATTTTTTGTTTTAATTTTTAGTTTAAATAAGTTTAATATTGACTAATTATCATTACTCATCTAAAATCGGGCCAAAAGCTTGTGATGTTAGCATTTTAAACAAAATTAAAGATCAGTTCACAAAGTATCCGACTCGTTTATTATTTTTAAAAATTTAAGATATTATAAAACCGTGGACACTATGAATTTTAAATTAAAGGATTATCACTACTCATACTTGTGGGTTCGTAAACGTAGGCAGATTTTCAAAGAAATGCTAAAAATATTAACGACGTAATATTAGGAAATATTTAATTCCGTTCTTTAATAGCTCAAGAGATTTGGCGTAGGTGTAAATTTAATTACCATTTACCCTGTTAGTGTAATTTTTTATGAAAAGGAACTGGGCGTAAAGTTTATCAAACGAAATATGACGTTTATTTCAAAATTACTTAAACATGAGGTTAAACTTAACAAAAATTACAGTTAATTACATTAGTTAACAATATTAAAGTATAATTATTCGATGTTAATAAGGCAGATGTAAATTAAAGTGTTAATTAAGGCTAAGAAGAGATTAACGTTGATAAGTTCCGCCGAATTAATAGGATCCAACTTCCTGGAATTTCTAATTACGGGTTTGATGTCTGAAGTATTGATAGATGTTTCGTTAGCCACGGAATCTTCTTCCTGGTCATTTTCTTCCTCCGATTTCAACAAGAGAGTAATTTCGTCCGTTGATACTGAATCTGAAAAGTTTTCAAAGAATTATTCAAAAACCTAGACACCAAAATTTTTTTAGCATTTTCAAATTCAATATGACAAGCCTAAACCTCCCAGACTTACCACCCTGAAGACATAAGTGTTATTATACCATAAAACCTACCGGGATCTGAGGTGGTTAGGTTGGTTGTTGATTCGAAGGACATCGTCGTGGTTTCATCTCCCATTGAATCGTCTTCAAAATCGGATACGTTTAATACCCTCTTGAAGACTTCTTCGTTGACGTCAGATTCGAGGCTCTCATCCGCGTCTAAGGTGTCATTGTCCGATAAGATTATGTCGTCCCAGCCGGGTCCGTTCCATTGTTTAGGTTTTCTGACAGCCACTGGTTTAACCTCATTTGGCAGTTCTGTTTCAATCACGTTTACATCCGTGTAGTTCGGTAAATCATTGGCTAATGTCGTTGTCTCGACCTTATCCTGGCAATGTTTCTCGCATTTGACGTACTTGACTTGGTAGAAGAGTAATTCGGAGAATGAATTCATACTATTTTCTAGGCCTCTATCATTTCTGCAACCGGATGTAGTTAAGACTTCATCTACGCATGATTTCCAAGTAATTTGGACGCTGTGGGAAAGTATCTCGAAGTTAAAACTAAATAAATTACCGGTTAAAATTTGGCTAAATGAATATGTAACCATACCAGCATTGAATCTTAAAGTGGCTCATTGGCAATTGACTCATTATCTTGTTGGCTTCGAAATTGCATTTGTTAATAACATGACGGGCAACGGAATGGTTACAGGCTGTTAAAATATTAAACGTTAAATTAAGATACAATTGAAAGAGATTATAATTTCTTACACGTAGAACTTTCTGATGTGGGCATGAACACGGAACTGGCTTCGTTTGATTTAATTAGAGCAATTATTGAAATAATTAAAGCCCCAATCGCGACGATTCCGAATGGTACAATGTACATCTTGCGTGATTTCTCGATGCGTTTCTCTAAATCCCGTCTCAAGTGGGACTGATACATATTTTAGAGTAGAGCTTAATCACTTTAGTACTATTATAAGCTTAGAGATTATCCCCTAGGGGCGAAATTAATTCCCAGAATCCCTGTCGTAAACCATTAAAAAACTTGAGGTCAAAGTTACTCAATCGTTATAATTATACTACATTTTTTTCCAGCCATGGAGCAAACAAAACTAGAGACTAAATATACTTAATAACAATACATAAATGGTTCTTATCCTTCAAATCCAGTTTTTTATTGCTCCTTGGTCAACGCCTTTAGATTATATTCTAAAATGCTCAGTATTTATTAAATTAAAATTTCTTACGTATTTTTTTAAACAAAGAAACGTTTTTTTTTATAATAAATTAGGTTGTGATATAGTCATAAAAAAAACTACCGTGTTGACCTTTTAACTTTTGTCGCGATCGGTGATGAGTCATTCGGCGCGCGAAGCAAGTTTTCGAGATCGATAAAAATAACCAGAAGATTACAGTTGGATCGCGGTTCAGCCACGAGGTAGTTTGTAATTAGGCTTAGCTTCAAAATCTACTGAGTTTAACCATGTTGCCGCTGATATCGAGTTTTATAGTTGGTTTATTTATTATGAATAATTGTCATTTTATTAATGGTAATTTATTGACAGTTTTATTAACGAAATAAGTTGATTTTTAATTGTATCGGCTTTGCTTTATTTCAAATTAGGTCAAATTGAAGACGTTTCTACCGATTGCGATCCAGTCGAAGCTATGAAGGCCGCTTCCGTATGCCAAGAAGCCGTCAAAGATACTTTGTCCGTTTATTCAATCAGAGTTATTCAACATATGACTACGTTACCCTGCTGGTAAGTTTTTAATTGTTTCGATATGTCGGTGTGGGTGTGTTTGTCTTTGATGATGGTTTCTGAGTTGTCTTAAACGCTAGAACGGTTTTACTCCAAGGTTGTATATCTTGTTTATACAATAAGCCAAGGCCTAAATAGTAACTTTAAGATTTCGTGCTGTGGTTAACGCGAACAGTAATTGTTTAACTAATGTATTAAGTATATTTATAATGGTTTCGAAACTGCGGGTGTCGATATAAACGTTTTCAAATTTCTGGTGTCGTCTTCATTAACTTGGTGAATAACCTAACTAACTTCGAAGCTAATTTAATTTAATTTGCATCTTAAACCAAACGTTTTCAGCTCTCGTTTTGGTTTGAACCATTGCCTTAACGTGGCGTTTCGCGCTGGTAATTGTACTGGAAATGAGGAATCCATGGTTCGCCCTGTCTCACGCATTCGAAACGTCGCGAATTCCATCTTTAGCAACGTTAAAGATGACGATTGCCCTTCTCACGAAGTACTGGGTGCCAAGATTGGTCTCTGCCAAGGTCTCTTCGGATTCTTCAACGCCGCCATTCGTCACATCAAAGACGGCGATACATTCCCAATCCTCGAGAACATGACAAAGTCCGAAGCGGAAGCTTTCCTCAGTCAACCACCGCGCGAAAGCGAAATGTCGGCTTTAGAAGATTACCAACCGGAAGAACTAGTAAACGAATTGAACCATCTGTGGGAACGGTTTCCGGAACCTAATGGAAATGTAGGAGTCAACGAGAATAACACCGTATCTGAGAGGGGAGCCAGGACTTTGAATTTAACAGAATTCGACGATGCCTGGGACACATTCTGGATTACTTACCAAAACAACATCGCCAACGCAACTAGAAACTATTTGCTTTCTATCAACCAAACATTGCTATTCCCGGAGTTCAACTTTACACGAGCCTCGATCGATTTCATGAAAGCGTACAACGCGTCATTGGAAACATCTAGGGAGTTTTTCGCCAACAGTTCTAGAAGTTTCTTGGAATGGGTGGATGAAACAAATAGATCTATCAACGAAACTTTAACAATTCCAGAGTTCAACTTTACACGAGCCTCGATCGATTTCATGAAAGCGTACAACGCGTCATTGGAAACATCTAGGGAGTTTTTCGCCAACAGTTCTAGAAGTTTCTTGGAATGGGTGGATGAAACAAATAGATCTATCAACGAAACTTTAACAATTCCACAGTTCAACTTTACACGAGCCTCGATTGATTTCATGAAAGCGTACAACGCTTCAGTTCTAACGTCGAGGGAGGTTTTCGCTAACGATTCTAGAAATTTCTTGGAATGGGCCAATGGAACTTCGCGAATTCCCGAGTTCAACCTAACACGAGCTTCGATCGATTTCATGGAAGCCTACAACTCCTCATTATTAACATCAAGGGAGATTTTCGCCAACAATTCTAGAAGTTTCTTAGAATTGATCAATGGAACAAGGACATCTATCAACGAAACTTTGCCAATTCCCGAGTTCAACCTCACACAAGCATCGATCGATTTCATGAAAGCCTACAACGCTTCTTTGCTAACATCGAGGGAATTCTTCGAAAACAGTTCTAGAAGTTTCTTGGAATGGGTCAATGAAATGAGTAGAAATTCTATGCCCGAATTCAATGCTTCAATTTCTGACCTCAGGATGGATATTAATAACTCAAGCCATAACGACGCCTTGAACGACTCCATCAGTTTCAGAACTAACAGTTCCAGGAGTTTGGAAGACAATTTGGAAGAAATTGAGTTCGTTGAGTATATGGGCGGGTTGACGAATGAAACTGAAGACTTATCGACGCTAGTGGGAAATAATCGAATGACTGGCTCGAGGAACTTAGAAGCCTTGTTGGGAAGAATTGATAATATCACAGTTGTATTTCTCAACAAAACAAAGGGTTTCTGGGAAGAAATCTCTGCAGCCTGGCGAGACGAAGAAAACTCTACGAAGCGTAGCGCCAGATGTCTAGTCAACTCCACTTTATTCAACGAAGAATGGGTGAAATATTTGAAGACTATCGCTGATATATCAGAATCGACGTTAGCCACTCGATCAGATGTCTTGAATATTGGAAATGTCTCTACCACCAATGCCACTAGAATTGACTCGGCCAGAAGCTTGGATTGGAATACTACTGACCTTGATACGATGACCTGTGAAGAAATGAAGGAAAATTTCGAAGTCTTGCATAACCTGTATGAAGATTTTGCCGAGCTATCCGACAAGTCTGATGATGACGATTCTGATGGTGAAGCTCAATCTGGTTTGAGTTTCAACTCGTCTATGAGCCATTCTCTATTCTTGGATGCTAGCAATATCAGCGTCTTCAATGTCAGTGACAGGATGGAAGAGTTGCTTAACCATACTGGAGATTTTATTTCCAAGATCGACGGAGCCATACCAGACCGAGACGCCCGACAGTTAAGCAATGGAACCTGGTCGGATTTGATTGCCGAGTTCAACTTCACTCTTTTAAATTACACCAGTTTGCTCACTCATTCAAGAACACTCAATGATAGCCAACTAATCAGATTGTGGACTGCGGCCGAGTCAAGAAATGGGAGCAGAAGCCTGGACGACGATGATGATGACGACGACGACTTTGATGAAGATTCTGATGAAGACCTTGATGAGCGAGTCGCTTCCAGAAACGAGACTGTGTGCACTGAAATGGAAGAAAGGTTGATCGAGTCCTTGACCAACTCTACCAACTTGACCTCGGAATTCCAAGCAGACGATGATGGCCGGTTCGATAGCGTTGGAGCTACCCAAAGACCTGGGAACTTTCGCCCGTCTCAATTTCGACCCTTCGTTTTCTTATCCCAAGACAATGGTACCTCGAATGATACGAGATTCGAAGGACTCGAAACTGCAACGGAACCACTTGAAAATATGTTCAACTCTAATGACACGCTTATTGTCACACCAGAAATTGATCCGAGAGGTTCAAACTCCACTATAGAACCTATTGATGGTTTGGAAGATATTTTCGTTTCCAATGCCACGGCTCCCACAATTCCAGTGTTTGAACCGAGAGAATCTGGTAACTTAACTTCTCTTTCTGCTGTGGATCAGAACCGAAGCAGATTTTTGGATCTTGGAACTACACCAACCAACACTTCTGATAACATCACTGAACTATTAACCACGAACGTCACAGCTACTGAAGATAACTTGAAGAAAGGTCGATCTCTAAATCTCTGGAACTTATCTACCAATGATTCTGGCTCTCGAACGGAATCTGGAGAAGTTGACGCGTTCTTTTCGCTTGACTCTCTCTTGAACGATACTGTAAAAGAACTTAACGCCACGACCTTCACTCGTGCCCTTGTCAACGTTTCTGAAGAATTCGGGCCCACTCTCTTTGATGTGTTAGTAGATTTGGCTGACTTGGGATACAATACGAGTGATGCTGGAAATGTTTTGTCCAACGTAATCCGTATTCTGGAAGCTAATTCGACCGATGTTCCGTTACTTCGTAGCTTCATGGTGGAAGCTAGCTTGACCAACGACTCCACTTTAAATGGTAGTTTTATGGAAGATATGACTACACCGGAGCGCAGTACTGCTCCGGTATCGTTAGAAGACATTTCAACGTTTGAAACGACGGAATCTCTCGCTTCGTTCCATCATAGTTTCATGGCTGAAAACTCAACCATCGAAGTTAAAACTCCATGGCGAAACATGTCTCCTGAAACCAACTTCGAAACCACTGTAACACCAATTACCATCGTGGACGCTGAAGATGATATCCTGGTTAAAGAATCTTCGTTTGAAGACCGTCGTCGTTCAATGGACCTGAACACTACGTACGAAACGGAAACTAACGAATCTACGACAATGAACGACAGAGAATCCAGGCAGTTTTTCCCTGGTAGATTTCCTGGTAGATTCCCATTTACTCTAGCGCCACCAAAGGCTGTCACTACTCAAGCCCCGACGACGACAACAGCGGCAAAAACAACAACAACACCACCACTACCAAGAACAACAACAACCGTAATCGAAGTGAAGACTATCGAAAGTTGGACCGACAAGAATTTCAACCCTAAAGAATCCGATCTACGCAACGCCATTAGAATCCTCAAGTCATTGTCGATCGAAACTGTTCCCAATTTTGTTTTAATTAATACTTTGATTTCGTTAGTTTTAATAAGAAAGTTGTTATAGTTTAACCTTGTTTTAGAGTTACTTACAATAACAAGGTTTAATTGATTTTACATTTAATTAGGGGACATTTTTAAATTAAATTATCAGTGCAATGTCGCCTTCTTGTGTATATTTTCGAAATTGTTTTTAATATGTACGTTGTATAAAACCTGTTCCAAAGATTTGATTAAAATTGATATTTTTTTGTATATATCTCTTAATAATAAATTGTTTAATTTCGGATGGTTTTGATTTTCTCATTTATTGATTTTTCAGACACTTAACTTAGCTAGGTGGCAGGGTTTAAGTTTACTTAATCCAATCGATGGCTGCAACTGATAATCCACTCAGATTAGTTGTAACTCCTTACATAAAAGATTGCCTACGTATAATAGTAATCTTCAAAATGTAAAAAAGATCAAGGTATAGACTCTGGAAGTTAATTTTAATCGATGTAGACTTAAAATAGGCTTACGAACTTAAACTCGCCAAAGTTTTAATGGTAATTCGCGGCTAACTATCAAAGTTGCGAAATTAGGCTCGAGTGAATACCCGATTTATTTCAAAACGACTTATTTTCTGTTGCCAGTGAGAGTTCGTCGTTAAACGGAAGAGATGTTAGTTGGGAATAGGCCTAGCACTGCAAATTTTGTAGGATATTTGATTGGCTTCAATTCCGTTCCCTTGAATTTTAGTTCAAAAAATATCTTTGGAACAGATTTAGGCTTAGCGAGTTTAGTTAGCTAATTGTATGTAAATTACAGCGAAGCATATAGAGAGCTTTGATACGGTTTTTAGTTATATTTTAAGTCTGAATCTATTAAAAATAACTTATTATAAGAGTCTATTGTCTCCCACATTTAATCAGTGTATCTCGAACAAAGAAGTGCATAAAAAAACAGGCTTTATTCTCCCTTTAAGGCTTAGGCAGTTCCCTACAGATCAATAAAGGTTTTTATGTAATTTTATAAATTAACCCCGATGAAAATCGATATGTAACATAATAAAATGTCTGGAAATAATTACGTGAGGAGGTTTTGTTGTTGCATTAACTTCGATTAGTTCCGGTTGGGTTAATAAAGTGTTCTCCAAGCGACCGGATATTGACTTATTGAAAATCCATAATTATTTTAGGTCATTCTATAAATTTATCGAATTTAGAAACTGTTTTGCAACTTCTAGATAACGGACGATGAACCGTGAAGTTAATTTGAATATCTAGTAATATATTTAGGCCTAAATTTCGGTTAAATTTAGTATCGATACCCAAGGTATTATCATTTCAAAGGGAGAGTAAAATACCGTGGATAGGAAATAATATTTTTTAACCTATTCCTTTCCCCATAAATCGAGGTAGCGGACGCTTGAGAAATTAGGTGACCTACAACATTTTTGAAGTCTTTGAATGTAAAACAAATTCAAGAACCTTAATTGAGTTCGTTCTGAACTGTTTTGTATTAAAGATTATTTTGAGTAGTCAATTTTTATCACTGAAAACTTGCAAAATTACCTTTAGCAAGAACGTAGAACTAAAGGTGTACTTAAGAGTTTGTAATAAATTGATCCAGAGTTATTAGGAATAAACTAACATTGTATATCAAATTTTATTGATTTTCGTTAAATTTTGTACTCACAAATTTGGTCAAAATTTAAAACTTTAAGCCTATTAAAGCTAAGCCTAAATTTTAGCGCGTTTCTTTGATTATTTCCACGACGAAATAAATGATTTCAAGCACTAATCCCGTTGCGTATAGTATCGCTCCCCATTTCATTAACTGAATGCCAATCAATTCGTCTTTTTTTGATAGATCAGATGACCAATTTGAGCTGTTCTTGACGATGAAGTGTGCCACGGACAAACAGAAGAGGAGTAGGCCTATGACCTTGGCGGAACGATACGAACCCCAAAGTATCAGAACTGGAATGCCAATTAGACTTCTTACGCAAAGTTCAGCCACTGGGGGCGCGCAACATCTGGCTAAAGATCTACCGAACCTTTTGTACCACGGATGTCGAGGGAATCCCGCTGTCATCTAAAGGTAATGGAACTATGTTTAATTTTTTGGAATGACTGAGTGCGTGCTTCTTGTTAGTAATTGAAATTTCAAGGAACAACCCACAATCTACGTACCTTAATTTTGAACAAAAGTTGACTGAATGGAATTTATATTACCTTCTTAAAATGTTGATACTTGTTAAGATATTATTTTGGTTATGCGGGAAAATTTTGAAAATTAGGCTTAAGAAATATTTTTAAAACTAAGTTTAACGCTTTAGCACGTGCCGCCGCGCGAATTTACGCATTTTTTTTTTATTAAAAAACGAACGCCTCGTGTTTTTGAACGAAATATGCTACCGTAAAATATTTACAAGTTAGTATATAATTTTAGCTATTTGTTTTTTGGGCCAACAAAGACCTACTTTGAACTTATCCAGCTACACTGCTGCAGTACAGTAACAAAACTATTTATATCATTAAAAGTCATAAAATTCTACCAATTTTTAAAATGAACTTAAGTCTTCCTTGAAAAATCAACCTAAACCAAACCATGAACATAACTCAGTAGCGGGTATAGGAAATTTCCTTCAAAGGTATATTGACAGATCAATAATACACACAAGCTACGGTCCCAATAGCATTTCTTAATAGGTTTGAAACGGTAAAATCAAATCGATATTCAAATCGCCAGGAATCGTTTTAAGCGTCACGTGTTCACGTATTATCTTTATAAATCGATTTATCGTAGCTTCATCTATCGGTTGTTGAAACCGAATCGATATGAAACTGGTTCCCGAAGCAGTTTCTAGAAATCGAATCAAATCGATTCGACTCTAGCGAAAGGCCTAGTATGAACGCAACTTAAGTAAACTCAGGTGTATAGGAAACTCAGGTGTGTGAACGGTTTCACGTTCACACGATTCCATCAAAACGTTTTGAAACGATTTAAATCGATTCCAAGGTGTGGTATGAACGCGGCTATATAGGAACACGAATGTAAGGAACACGCCCTCCATCTTGCTTAAGAACAAAAAGGTCATAGGTCAATATAAATGATATAATAATGGTAATATTAAGGCTTCCCTCGTGCAAAAATACATCTAAATAAAACCCAAATATTTCTCAAAAAAGCGACTAAGATGAGAACGACAAACAATATTATAATAGATATATATTTATTTTTGATATTTCAACAATTTATATGGTTTGACAACGTTGAAGTGGTCTTCTAAACAGTAAATCGCGAATTTTTTATTTATTTTTTACATCTTTCAGATTTTTAATTCAATCTTTATGATAATATAAAGGGGACATAAAAGGCACGATTGATTTTTAACGAAAACTAGAACTTAAGGTTTTGATTTGAAGTTTATAGAAGAATTTGAAATTAGAATAGTTTTAAATTAATTTACGAGACTCCTGTATATTTCATGGTTAACAAAAACAGTTTATTAAATAAACCTTTTAGGATAGCTAGCACTCTCGAAATAATAAGTTAATCAGTCAATAATACTTTGAAATATCCTGACACTTAAAACTTAGTGGTAGTAAAATTAATAACACTTAAAACAAGATCACACTTCGATTTGAAACTTGCGCTTAAATACCGATATAACTTTTAAAATATCAAATATTTATACTCATAAAATAGAACCTACTTAAACTCTGAGGAGATAAATTAATATTCTGGAGTTTAAAAATTTATTCAACTACAGATGAACCCCAAATCTTCCACTCCACATTACTAAAATATCTCCCTAAGATATAAATATATATATTTGAGGGTGGGGTGATATCTTTAATGATAATTATATGAGAATTGAGTTCAACAATCACATATTGTGATATCATAAGTTTAAACAATTTAAATAAGTATGATTTTATAAATTAATTATAGTCGTATATCAATAATGATATAATAATTTTAGATTAATCCTGGGAAACTCAAAACGATTGACTTAATTCATTTAAATTAGTACATGAGAAATTGAAACGCTTAAAACACTTATTGAGAACTTAAAGGAATGGTGCGGTGTCAAAATATTTTTGCTGCAAACCCTTTAGTTAAACTCAAAACCAATTTTTCAAGTGTTAAAAAAATTTAAAATTAAGTATATTTTTAAATAAACAATTAAAACAAATTACATTGAGGGCACATAGGCGCCCGTATGAAGCTTTCCTGTAAAGCAAGAGCGCATTCGATACGTCACTTCAAGGTTTTTATTTCGGCAATAATCTGATTGGCCAAAGTAACTTGGCTCAGCTTTTTACTCAATGGTAAAGTTGACTACTACGCGCTTGAACGTTAAATCGACGACAGGTTATAACGGCAGTGCTCGCCAGTCTAACGAACGGGACGCCGACTGAAGGAGCATCTAACCCCGGTAAGCTGTAGCCTAGGCCTAACTCCGTCGGCGATTCGGACTCTCGGAGAGTATCGTCATGCCGCGAATAGATCCGTTTGAAGTTGAACCAGTGTACACGGAAGAAGAACTTTTAATTAGAGATAGACTACAGGAAGAGCGGAATAATAATGACGGTATCGAAAATTTAATTGACATAGACCAGATGAAAGAAAATTGCACCTGACAAACTCTGTAATCCAACTTCTTCGTAGGCAAAGGCTTAGTATAATACGCGGCTTTCACTGTTTCTTTAGCATATTTTAGCCATTTTGACGCGAGTTCGGGGTACTTTAAATGATCAGGAACCGTATAAAAACTTAGTCCAAACCGAGAACTAAAATTTTTGCATTCTTTTATAATACAACTTGGCATTTTGAACTTTCTTTAAAACAACACCGATTAAAAAACGAAGGATTCTAGACTTTACTGTCTCAGACTCTCTCCCCTCGGAGTCTCATTTCATTGGTTTATAAGTTATTTCTATTGGCCTATCAGATTGCTAGCCTGGCCAAGCACGACAGAGAAGTTTAGAATTAGGGGCAAAAGGGCCACGTCAATACTAAATTTATTTTTAACTATAAAATTATTATTATTATTAAAAATTAATTTTGAGTTATAAATTTCTGTTGCCAAGAGTGCTATTGACCCTTAGAGGCAAAAAAACCTTATGGGTGAACCATTCCTTTAATACCAAAAATCCATTCAGGTTCCATAAGAATATGGGAGGGCCGCGATTCAATAACCATCCGGGAAAAATTTCTAGCAAAAGTTCGTCCGCTTCGAATCGATTTTTCAAGTAAATCGCTCCTGACATATATTATTAACCCGCGCCACTAACGACCTTGACATAATATTTTGGGTAATAAAAATGGAGCCGACCGAAAAAAGATCTAAGCGTACAAATGTTGCGAAAATTGCGGACGAACTTTTGTTACAAAGTTTGGGAGGATGGTACCAGAGGCTAAAGCTATGCTCCCTTATTCTTATGGAACCTGAATGGATTCTTGTTAATACCTATTGCGGTAGCAGTACTGTAATCATCGTGATATTTAATTTTATATCTTTAATTATCATCACAATTTAAGCTTAAAGCCAAAAATTTGTAATTTCAGTTGTTTGTGACTCACGAACCCTAAACGCTCGCTTTCCCAAAATTTTGAGTAATTTACGCTGTAAATTGCACTTAAGGTAACTAATAATTACAATTAACATATAACATTTGAATCATATTCATTATTTTGATGATTCGGTAATCAAACACACTTAAAATTTAAATATTTTATTTTGAGTCTCAGTTAAGATTATATATTTAATTTTATTTAAGTTCAATTTTATTACTAATTAAGGCCCACGACGCTTCTAATTAATTAATCCGATGTTATTTAAAAATACTCGATATTGAGTAATTACCCGATGTTGTATGGGGAGGATACGCGGGAGCTAATGGTCCACAAAAGACACCTATTGTCTGTCCATCAGAGTAAGTCGTCGAATAAGGTTGTTTCGCCGAGTATGGGAAAGGACTAGTGGCGTAATCTCGACCATAAGGCTCTTCCGGGGGTGGGAAATAAGTGGAATCGTAGTAAAGAGGGATTCCCGAATCATCGTTGACTCCAATCGTGTCCAAGGTGTTAACCGTAGCTATTTCGGAACCGTCGGCGATGCCAACTAATGACCTCTTCGCCGATCTAATGGCTAATACGAGCAAAAGCACCGAGATGATGAACACCAATCCTCCGATACCTAAGAATACTGGTCCCAGTAATTGGACGGGATTGTTGTTTTTGTCCCTCGAACTTGAGCTTTCTTTACTGGCGTGAGGGTTCTTGAAGCAATTGGACACGACGATCATGACTATACCCATTAGCAGGACGCCGAAACCGAAGAAGGCCATCGCTAGGATACAACGTCCGGCGATCATGATCCCAGCGAATTCCGCTCCCGACTTCATCCAGTTGGAATGACGGTAATAAGGGTTTGGTATGGTGTACAAGAAGGGTCCTGATTGGTCGTTCCGCCGGAAACCACATTTTTCGTCATTTGGTTTAGGTTCCTGCGTCCCTTGTTGACTTGGTTCTTCTTGGGTTGAGATGATATTTGTATTGGTGGGTTGGCGATGAATTTCCGGTACGATCGGAATTGTAGTATCCATCATGATTGGTTCTTTATTCGTCGGTGGAATACCTTTGAGTTAGTAAAGGGGGTGGTTTAGTGTCGTCTAACCATGGACTGATAACAATGAACCTGCGATAAAGAAAATAATTGGAAATTGAACGTTAGTAACAAGATTTTTGAAAACATTTAAGTTTTAGTTATATTTCAATTCCTCCTCATCCGATTAATAGAGATATGTCATAATTTTACGACTGTGACGATTTTTTAATCGAAATCATATTTTAGACTTCCTTGTGTTAAAGGAACTTAACTTCCAGTATCTTTAATTATTAGAATTCCACGGATAATTTTAGTTCAAAAATATATACGATCCAATTTTTGATATTATCATTACGCTTTTACGCGCTTCTGATGTGTCAGTACTTCAAACAAAAGTCGTTATAACAAGTCCCGAAAAATTAACATTTCCTTCCCAATTTCGATTATTCGCTTTGAAATTGGACGTTATATAAAATATATAATTATACAATTTTTTAATGTCATCTAAATCGATAAGAAACTGACTTAAATATTTATTAATCAAAATATGTACTGTTATATATTTTATTTTAAATACATTTTTTCAAAAACTATATCAACGTTTTGATGAGAAGTCAGCCTTGCATATAGAAACTACAATCTATATATATGTAAATGAAAATAATGAGAAATTCTATATGTCATAGGGTTGTATGTTTAACCAGTTAAAATGAACAACACAAAAACTCTTGTTTCAGCTAAATATAATGACTTCCATAAATGTTTAAAAACAGTATAGATTAAATATTTACGTTATAGTACCTTAGAGACGACACTGATGGTTTTCCCAATAATTACTCTTTTTTACTTTTCCGTTAACTCTCTAAGCAACAAATAGACAATGTCATTAAGTTTCGAGCTAAAAGCCTAGAAACATTTTTCAAATCGTTACGTCGATTCTAGCTAGTTTGGAGGTCGAGGCCGTTTTGAATCTTTTCCAGAACTGAGATCCAATATATATGTGTTTAATGTAAATGTACAAATTTAAATCGTTTCTAGCACAACGATTAATACTTACAAGACTTTCGGCTTTCGCTCAAGTTCCTCAGGTGTGTAGTCGTACGCGACTCGGGAAAGCCCCATACTATTAAAGTTCTTTTATAGTTATATGATTCGAGCGCGATTAGTTAGGGCTACTTTTTACCCTATTACGTTTAGCATTGTATATTAATCCGCCCATACTTTAGCTATAGTTTGCAATCTCATAGTGAATAACTAAAAATAACTCCAGATTATGTTCAATATGTTTGATTTAATAAAGATTTCTTAGGGGACTGTATGAAAATGAAGCAAACTTTGGGTTTGAACTCTCTACCCCATAAGCTTGGCCCAAAATCTTTCCAATTGGACAAACTTCAATTCAAAGCTCACTTAAGATTTGTCACGAAAGTTATTTCACGCGTGCATGCGATCGTATTTTAAAGGTTTAGTGAAATGATCTAAAATTGGATTTTTTTTTTGGTAGATTTGTTATCCCAAAATTGATAAAGGCGAATCGGTATTTAAATCAATTAAAATCTCTGGTTAATTGGAGTTTTATACTAGTAACTTATCTATGTGAGTGTTATTAGGGCTTTGTGAAGTTTGAAATGAAATTTTTGAAAAAAAAAAGTACTTAAAATGACCTTGACCTTTAATCAAACATTTTACAAATTAAAAAGTTTCCAACTTTTCTAGCCCAGGCTTTCACTGACCATATAAAAAGAATCCTTGCCTAATGACTATTATATATCACGCATTTACAGATTTTCATGACAATTTCCTGACTTTTGACTTAAAATTTCCTTCCTTCGAATTTTTAGTCCAAATTTTCTAATTCCCTAACCATTACCACTTCCATGATTTTTCCCTACACTTTAAAGAACAAATTTTGAATTCTCTGATTTCCCATTGCCCTTTAACCCCTAATTAAAATTCCCTGACATCCCCTTAGACAAATTTCCAAATTTACTGAATTCACCTTGACCTTTAAGCCCTAATTTCCAATTCCTTAACTTTTTCCTGATGTTTCATTGACCATCAAAGTTAAATTTAAAACTACCTGACTTCTCCTTGACCTTTTAGGTCAAATTTAAAACTTCCTGACATCCCCTTGAACTTTAAACCCAAATTTCCAAGATCCTGACTTTTCCTGGACCTTTAAGCCTAAATATCCAATTCCAAGACTTTTTCCTGATCTTTTGTCTCGGTCTTTTCTCCGACTTGTGGAAACATTGGTTACGTAGTAAGAGACTTTCTTATAAATAATCAATTTAAAAATGACTAAAGTTATTTTGCTTTACACTGTCCCTTTATATGAATTCGAAGGCCGGGAAAGCCCGGGTTTCCCCACGCGTGAAACCCGTTACTATGGGAAGATGCCCTTTTACGAAGCGTAACCCCTTTTAACCTTTTTCTTTAAAAACTATTTCGCAATTTCTAACAGTTAAGTGTTGCGTAACGTTTTTTAAACACGATTCTCAACTTGCCCCTTTCATAGACTCGCACGATTTTAAAAGCTTTTCTTTTTATTACATCGTAAAATACTTATTTAACCTCGAGAAAGAATTCTTTCCTGCATAGTAACACGACATCCAAAGGGACCGATATAGAAATCGTACGCGAAACGTGTACGTGTACGGGAAGATACCATAATTAGTTTTATTGAAAGTTAGGCTTACGAACTCCTTTGCGTTACAATCTAATTATTTAATAATTTAATAAATTAATATTTTATATTCTTAAGGGTATTCTAACAACATTTTAGCTATCGGGTCAAATAGTTATTAAACGATTTCTTACAGTTTATGCCCTCATTAAGAGATAATTAATATGTTAATTATCGGGAGACTACATTTCCTATGATATAATTTTTTTTCCTATATTTTCATTGTGTTCCTATAAGTCCGTATAATATCAACTATTTTCCTACATTTTTCTTAATTTGTTTTTAAGATTACTAGTATACTAAATTTTACTATAATTTCATTAGTAATTCTACTAAATTTTACTATAATTTCATTAATTCTACTAAATTTTACTATAATTTCATTAATTCTACTAAATTTTACTAAAATTTCATTAATTATACTAAATTTTACTATAATTTCATTAATTCTACTAAATTTGACTATAATTTCATTAATTCTACTAAATTTGACTATAATTTCATTAATTCTACTAAATTTGACTATAATTTCATTAATTCTACTAAATTTTACTATAATTTCATTAATTCTACTAAATTTTACTATAATTTCATTAATTCTATTAAATTTTACTATAATTTCATTAATTATACTAAATTTTACTATAATTTCATTAATTCTACTAAATTTTACTATAATTTCATTAATTCTACTAAATTTTACTAAAATTTCATTAATTCTACTAAATTTTACTATAATTTCATTAATTCTACTAAATTTGACTATAATTTCATTAATTCTACTAAATTTGACTATAATTTCATTAATTCTACTAAATTTGACTATAATTTCATTAATTCTGCTAAATTTTACTATAATTTCATTAATTCTACTAAATTTTACAAAATTTCATTAATTCTACTAAATTTTACTATAGTTTTAGTAGTAATTCTCCTAAATTTTCCTATCATTTCTTTAATAGCCCTCCTAAATTTTCCTATCATTTCTTTAATAGCCCTCCTATATTTTCCTATATTTCTAAAAAATATTCATATCTAAATTGTATAATAATAATTTCCTTTAATCCCAATTTTTGCGGAATCAAACCCTGATTGTCGGCTTTCCCCTGAACACGAAGCGCGGATGTTAGAACACTTCTACAGGCGCAAGCCAAAAATACCATACCTTATTTCCATTAATTTAAAAATAAATTCTACCTTATTTTCCTTAATATATAAATAAATTCTTCATATAATTTTCTATAAATTTAACTTACGTCTTTTTTCTATTTGAAAATCGTCTATTTAGCAAAGAATCTGATACATATCTTAAACTTAAGATTGACTCGAATTTTTAAAGAAATTACGTATGATCCTCTTCCAAACGCGTTAAGGAGAACGAATAGTTTGTAAAATATCCCGACATAGACATTGACACGTAGCGTATTTTGTTTACGTTCACACGGTAGCCCCATAATTCCCAGACACCATGATTCTTGCACGTGAAACAATCGTGTTTAGGCGTGAGAATCTCCCATACAGAAAAGCACGAGTAAATCACTATAGTTAGGTGACGCTTATAGCTCCCTACAGGATCCCTTGTATATTATATTGTTCTATTTTTGGTAATTTTCCCTTTTGAATATTTAATCCCAACCTCTTTAGAGTGTTCGAACTTTTAAAGCCAATGCGTACGACGCTGGAAAACTTTATAGGTTTTTGCCCTTTTCTACTTATCAATTCATTATATCATATAAATTGAACGAACTATATGTACTCCGATACAATCTTGGAAGGTGTCTAAATTCTCCTATAAAACCGGTTTTTCTATGGACACTCTGGGTCGTTCTACGATTAAAACCGAATATAGAGTCTTCTATTTGTTAGAGTGGGTCTGAATTCCCATACATTTCACGTTTCACCCGAATGATAGCGGATTTTTTACTTAAATGCACGCCCTCATAATGTTCAGGGTCTCACGAAAATTGCACGTTTTTAGTTAAATTGATGCTTTGACCGATTTCTCACGAACACCAAAAAGGAATTTGAGTGACATTTTCGCAGAAAATATCGTTAAGAACGCGTCAACCCAGAAGTATAAATTTTTTGAATATTGCGTTTTAACAGAAGCCGATGAAACCCTCCTTTGAAGTCTATTACTCCCGGGTCCTGTCTACCCCTCTCTGTATGGGTTAGTCTCAAAAAGCGCGATTCGTACGCCTCCTAACGGTGGATATTTTCGGAGCGGGAGTTCGTCGAGCGAATATCTCTAGCAGCCTTGGAGTTCGTCCAAAAAACGTCGTCGTTTGTGGAGAGAGAGAATTTCCAATTTTCCGTAGACAGGGGGTATGAAGTAGGACCCCTCCGATCTCCTAAAATTGGGAATTTTACCCATACAGAGAGGAGCGCTATATGGAACATTAGAGTAGTAGACTTCAAAGGAGGGTTTCATCGGCTTCTGGTTTTAATATTATGATAAAACTAAAAACATTCGAAAATAATGGTGATAGCTTCACTTTTAAGAAACAACAAATATACATATATATGAATTGTAAATCAGTCATGGCCTTTTATTTTTAAGGGCTGGTTTGCGAAATATTTAAAGGTTAATATATGCGATTTGTGTTATATTTATTTTTCACAACTACATATAGGAGGGAACTCGATTTATATTCTATCTTAGATATAGTTTGCATCAATCTTAGAAGAAAATTACATTAATTTAAAAAGGTTTTCTAAAAGTCTGTAACTGATTCAATTTGCTTGGTTTTAGTCTAGATTTAAAGAAAATATTTTTATTTCTTCTTAGAAAGTCATTAATACCGTTATAATCCGCGACAATAGATTTAGAATATATTTTCTCCGAGTTCTTAAAGGGAGAATGCAACCTAATTACAAGTGATTTTTTTATCGATTCCTTATCGTTTAAATAGGCCTAATCCACCGATAAAAAGTTTACAATACAAATATCAAACTAGAAATAAATTTAAAACTTACCCTGAAAATTGGCTTAGCGGGATTCATGGAGATCCTGAATTACGTCCGTGTAAGGTCTAGCGACCAATGAGCAAAGTCCCGTCGTTCACGCGAGATCTCCACGAGACTTACGTCGCGCGCGATTGGTCGCTAGACCTTACACGCGAGGAAATCAGGAGCTCCATGAATCCCACTAAGCCTATTTTCAGGGTAAGTTTTACATTTATTTCTAGTTTAATATTTGTTTGTAAATTTTTTAAATAGTGGATTAGGCCTATTTAAACAATAAGGAATCGATAAAAAATCACTTGTTGTTAGGTTGCATCCTCCCTTTAATACCGTTATAATCCGCGACAATAGATTTATAATATATTTTCCCCAAGTTCTTAGGCATATAAATGATTTCTTGATATTAGAAACATTAATATTTAAAGTTTGGGAAAACTTATATGAATCAAAATATATATTTTTTTTAGAAATTGATACCTATATATACCTTTTCCTCGAAAAAAAAATAAAATAGCCTCAAAATATTGAAGGTGAAGAAAACCATAATCCATCGTGACCCTTTCAAGCCTGCAAACGCATTAACTATCGATTTTTCCAACTTATTACCAAGTCGGAAAGAATATATATATAATATATATACCCATGAAAAAAGGTTTATTGTCGTGGTAAACGATGTTATTGGCATATTGATTATTTTTTGATCTATAAAGACAAACACCCAAACTGATTGAGCCAATCATACACAGATCCCGTGCTTCTAACATATCATTCCTTTCCTGAACTATCTACGCTTTCTTACCGCCTTTCAGTTAATTGTTTCTAACTCGGTAGATGCTAAATTGTTACGTCCTCCCTGTATTTATATCTAAAATATTGTATATTGAATACTTATCCCGCGATGGACTTACAACCTTTTTTCCTGACGCTTAGATAGACTTTGTTATCGTGTTTACAAGGTGATTGGTTTACCATTGGACAAAGTCGGAAATGAGTTTGTTCCGAAATAAATAATGGCATACACGCGTATGAAGAAATCTTATGATATGGAGAACCATGTCCTATTTTTTGCCTGGATATGGTTTATTTGCGGGAATAATTTAGTAAAACAGAGGTTTCAAAACGTCCAAAAATATGGGTTTCTCCAAATTATAGTTAACTAGATATTACCACAAGTAAATCACGCTTCAAGTCTACAACAAGGCATATTATGATTAGTACGTGGTTCTGAAAGTTTTTTCGTCAGAACTTTTGCCCGAGGAGAATGGAAAAAATTTAAGATCTCTAAACAGTCGAGATTAGGAATTCTAAATTGCCCTCTCTCGCGGTTGAGATTGGAACTAAGTACGCGGTGCGTCGTCTAATAAACACATTTGTCCAAAATAGGGAACAAAAGCTCAAGGATTTAAAATAATTCCTAGAAAATCAGGGACAACTTAAGGATTTTATTTTTGGTCAACCAAAACATGCATCGACAAACCATAAAGCCATTTAATTTTGTTATTTATGCATTGGTCCTTCATCTAGAAAAACCCCAGAAAATGGTCAGGGATACGCTGGAAAATTCAGGGATTTTCCATAACACAAAAAAAGCCCAGTTATATTTAGAGGGAAACTTGTAGCTAAAAATGGAACAGATTTTGACTTCATTTTCGGAATCGCCATGCCAAAAAACGTATTCGAAATTTTTAATTTCTGAAGTTTGGTAAAATTTGAAAAAAGGAAATATAATTTCTGACCAATCATATTATTTCAGCCTTCAACAGCGCTTGTAATGTGCTGGCGTTTGACACCTAAGGCTTATTTTTTTATTATTAGGATATTACAAGCGCTGTTGAAAAGCCTTAAAATAATATGATTGGTCCGAATTTATATTTACTTTTTACCAAACTTAGAAATTAATTTAAACATCAAAAACGTGTCTAAAATTTGTGAAAAATTCTTAAATACGTTTTTTGGCATGGTGATTCCATTTTTAGCTCTAAGTTTCCCTTTAATCATGATTAGTTTAAATTGGTTTACTATATACATTTACTTACATCAAGACGGGTTGTGATTTCCTCCGTTAAAATGTTATCTACGTTGATTCCTCTCAACTCTGTAATTCGAAGCTAGTGTCCGTTCGGTTGGCGTTCTACTGTTCGTGTGTCGATCCGAAGACTAAAGCAAAATGACTAAATCGACTATAATTTTCATTATGCCTTGGTTTAGTAAAGGCTGCTGGGTGGTAGATAAACCGCACCAAGTTTTACAAACGTTTAGTTATGGTAACCATGACTACCGCGCGATCTAGATAGTTGCCTTATACATTTAAGTTACACCTCTTATTATTTATATAGCCTGTACCTTTCGCAACAGTTGGTTAAGCGTAAATTTTAATGGCTCGATCAAACCAGTAATAACGGTAGCTCATGATGATATAGATTCACGACGCACGCATGATTCCGAGGTGCGGTTTTCACGTGACACGTTGTAACTGTTCAAATCAAATATATATCTTCATGTGTCCATTAACTTTGGTTCAGATATTTGATTCTCTCCTATTTTACTGGATAGTACGGATTTTGGATTACCTAGCTGGAAAAATCAGGAAAATCAAAATATATTCTATATTGTCTTGGAAATATTTTAGGCCTATAATTTAAGAGCTATTTTGATAAAAATAGACCAAAAATATCGATGAGATTTAAAAATATGGCAAAAATATCGATGAACTTTAAAAATAGGCCAAAAATATCGATTTTTAAGGAAATTTTTAAAAAAATAGATAAATATATCTGGGAGATTTAAAATATATTCGAAACTTTCAGGGATATTTTGAGAAAAGTCCAAAATTCCATAGTTTTTTTTGAGAAAAGCTCAAAATATGAGGAATATTTAAAAATGCGTAGCAATATCAGGGATAATTAAGAAATAGGCCAAATAATTATTAAAGTTTTTTATAAAAATATATAAAAATATCCGTAAAAGGTAGAAAACTTAGACAAACAGGTCGATAATAAGCTTAAAAATATCTCAAATCATGCTCAGTTTGAAATTTTAAAATAAATTGAAATTATCAGCTCAAATATACGTTGGGAAACTAATTACAAATTATCAGGAAAAATTTGGAAAAGTCAGGTATTTGTAATGTAAAATATTCTTACGAACCACGTGACGTTCGAGGTATATAGGCTTAAGCCTACGCTTTACATGTCCAAACTTCGAAAGCCTTTGCTCAAGGTGGTTTCCGAAGTTTATACTGCGAGCCTTTCACGCGAGTGACGCGACTTAAGTAATAGAATATTTAACGACCTTATGAAAAATTCAAGATGATTGCGAGCTAATTATTCCTCAGGGAAATGGGAATGAGTTTTTCGCTGACTCTGTACTACGAATTCTGGCTACTTTCTGACAGGACTACGGGGTTTTTTGGTGAGGAAACGGCTACCTCTCAGTACCGTACTTTATATCGATTGCCAAGTAACGTTCAACACGCTACATTTTCTTTATTAAAGGGAAACTTGGTGCTTTTGAATTTATTTTCGGAATCACCATGCTTTAAAACGTACTTGAGAATTTTCATACAATTTTTAAACACGTTTTTGGTATTTAAATTAATTTCTAAAGTTTGGTTAAAATTTGTATAAAAGTAATTATAAATTCGGCCAATCATATTATTTCAGCCTTAACTTAAAGTTTCCCTTTAAGTTTAAGATTGTGTATCAAACCTTGAGTTCTAAATGGGTAATTTCCATGATTTGGGTCCACTTGATCGACTCCCAAATGATCGACAAGAGGTCCACTTGATCGACACCCAAATGATCGACTCACAATTGATCGACTCCCAAATGATCGACAAAGGGTCCACTTGATCGACTCCCAAACGATCGACAAAGGGATCAAATGATTGATGCCTAATCCCAAATTACCGACAACAAAGGGTGCATTTGATCGTTTCCCAATTGGTCAACTTCGTAATAACGATTATAAATAGATTAACCAACCTAACCTAACCTAACCTATTTGAATTAGTTCTTATTTATATACCATAATTTAACCTTTAATAGTTTCTTGCAAAAAAACTTTGACCTATACTCGTTACTCGCTAAAAAACTGGGCTGTCGATCAATTGGAATGGCTTGTCGATCAAATGGGAGTCGATCAAATGGGAGTCGATCAAACGGTAGTCGATCAAACGGACTCCTTGTCGATCAATTGGAAGTCGAGCAAATGAACCTAAGCCAATTTGATTTGTAATTTACTCGGTAAATTACCAGGGTAATGATAATTTACGGTTTGCTCTGGTAAAAATGACCATTATATTTTATATTTTGAATTGAAATGGGGGGTAAAATATCGTGAATAATAAATTGGTAATTAACCCTGATATTCCAAATATTAAAACCTTTTCTATTCATATTTAGGAAATATGCTTAATAATAATAATAAGTTTTTCGATAAACGTAGATTCAGAAAAACGTAAAATAAAGTAATTCGTCTATTTTCATTTATCCTAGTTAAGGTAGGCCAATTTTTCAAATTTACAATATAAGAGGTACTTCGTAAAACCAAAATATTTATTATTATAAAACCGATATTTACAATAAATATTATTATCATAAAATCGATAATTATTTTTATCAATTACGGTACATGATTGGTCACGTTCTATTGACGTAAGAACGAGCTTAAAAACATAAGTTTATAACTTATTTTCCATAAATCTGTCACGAGATGATTTTAGCGTCAAGTGGCGACGCTTAGTCAAAGATTTAGAGCTTAATTATAGCCGTAAATCATTAGCCAATGTCATATTTACGAATCGGAAGTTATAGACTTATGACAATCAAAACGAAATCCGAATTTAATCTCCGCAGTCAATGACTTATGAGATCGGCTGATGGTGTATTTGTGCCACAGTCTGATGGGTAATCTGCAAATTGAAAAAATTTAATTTTGTTAATATATTTTATAGTTTTAAATAAATTGATTATATAGTTGTTGGGTTAAAGGATGATAAAGCTTCTAACGAAATCGGTACTCGGTCCTAATGGTTGAACGACCCCTGGGACTTGGACCCCTTTAGGCCAAACCTCTAAATAATAATAATAATAATGAAAAGAAAGGTACTTTACCGTTTGATTAATTTCGTGTTGGATTCCTCTGTTTCCGGTACTCGTGCTAGGGTAAACCATTTCGTCTTCTTCCGTTTGGTTGGGTGTAGCGTTCTTAAAGTCGCGAAGGCTATTCGAAATGTCCACTGGACGGTCAAAGTTCAAAATCTCATAGTCCAAGACTCTGGCGAAATGCAAGTCGTAGTCGTCGTACTCGTATCCTTCTTCCTCTTCTTGTTCTTGTTGCGAATTCGCACCGCACTGGCGAAAAACGTTCGTTATGTAATTTCCGGCATTTTTTATCTTTTCGTATCTGTTCAACCTGGGAATCTCTTCCGCCGGCTTAGTTTCGGCTTTTCCTAACAAATGTTTGGGCACCACCGCGTTGTTGATCGACCCGTAGTTTTTGACGTTACGTTTTGGCGCTACTACCCCGAGGATTTCTCGTACTTCTCGCTTAATTTGGTCCAAGTAACGGCACCGCTCTAATGTTTGATAAACGTAGTAACTTCTAATTCCGAGAAGCAGAGTTAAAACGCAAGCTACCGAGATGAGACTACCGGAAATTAAAAATGCGAATCCGGTCCAATAGGTCATATCGTTATCTAGGCTGTTCGGATATATTATTTCGTCTGGGTCCATCATGTAAATACCGAAGAACACGAACAGCAATCCGAAGAATAATCCTATCACCGCCGGACGAGACCCCACGGTCCATTTTGGTACCCGTTCGTCGTCGTCCGTGTACCATTTACTTATAAAGTTTAATACGCCGGAAGTGACGTAATACTGATGTCTTTCGTAGTGGACATCGTACGATTTGAGCGGTTTTTCGACGCGGCGTTGGACAGGATTATCGTTGAACGTAGATTGTTGAACTTGACGCTCTAGGCGGGCTATTCGAATGTAGTAGGCTCGTTCTTGTTTTTCAAACCTTTGGTAAGCCCATATACCGGCGACGCATATCACGCTGAAAATGGTGCTAATACAAATCCCGATTACGAGTGAAACGTATCCGGCTATTTGATAAACTCCAATATTCGAGCTCTTTTCGGACTCTTTAAGGTCAAATTCGCAGGCCCTAAACCCGGCGTATACCAGTAAAAGTCCAAAAAAGAAAATTATGAAGCCTCGACGGGACCATTTGGTCAAGCCGGGGATCTTGGGGTCATCGTTACCCAACCATCTGGCGAAGAAACTACGTTGGAGAGGGCTTAACAAGTAGTATTGGCGCCTGACTTCCGGCGATTCGAAAGGGGCCATGCCACCCTTGATTTCCTGAATCTCGATCGAAGACTCGTGGCTAGCCATCTTTCTGACCTGAAATTAAATAAGTTCAATAAGTGATTAGAATTTTGATTTTTGTGGGGATAGGTTGACTGTTTTCAAAACATCTTTTCTTAAAACTTCGGTGATACCAGGAATTCATATATAAATATAAACAACGTAAACAAAACGTAAATTCGAGAGATCCAGTATTGAGAAGTGGAACTCTACCTGGAACTATGAGTCGAAATACAGAAAAATAAAATTATATATGAATTCCTGGTGGTACCCAACCCCTTTAAAAATACACTTTTTTCTTAATCCTGAGAAATTATTTCAACTAATCCTAATTAAAGTTTTATACTAAAATAAAAATCAATGATTAAATTGATATACTAATCAAAGAACGTCGTTACACGTTCCTTTACTTCATAATCCCTTTAAAGGAATACTAAACTATAATTTTTAGGACTGGCAAACAATGATTTCGTAATAATTCGCGGTTAAATATCAATTGCGAAATTAATCTCGGTGAAATTTCAGATTGGAATAAGAATTATACCAATGAAAACTCGTCTTTGATAAGACGCGTGTGAACCAAAAGTGAATGTTAGAAATATCGCGGGTGTTCCGAGTTAAATTGGATCACTCTAAATTTTTCTTTAGCATCAATTTGTTATTTGAGCCTTTTATATCCTATTTTCGTTCATTTTTAATGAGGGTCTCTTTAATCGTGCAATCCCACCGTACCTGATTTTCCATTAAGGAGGCGATCCTCAATTATTCCTCATTGTCATATTTTTAGCAGCTAGAAGACCTTCTGTCGCTGCTGTATTTCACCATATATACCGTTACTTAGCACGTGAATCTTTTAAGCTAAGTTATAAGCTTTCCTATATCTTTAAAGGCCCATCGCACACTGAATAGTGTTTGCCAACTAACCTTTGAAACTGTCCTATCTACCAGAGTAAATAAGATTGGGTATGGAATGTAATTTTATATTAACGCGTTTAAGAGCCTAAAAGTAAATTTGTAACAAGAAATTTTGCCGGCTTTCTTTAGAAGGCCTAAATGTGTCGACTTCGAGCATTTATTTATTAAAAATTAAAGACGAAGCTCTCTTAATTAAGTCTGACATTAGACTCGTCATTACCAATTTACCATGAACGTTAGCTTCTCCTTTTGAAGTAGATAATAATTTTACCCAATCATATTTACCCCGAGGCGGGATTACAAAACTGAAAACACGGGGTGATCTTTCATCTTTTACGAAAACCGAATTATGAAATTATGGAGATAAGGAAACAGGGTGTTTTCTTCTAGCTTTGTACGAGTTGAAATCTCTCATTGACTCGACAAAGCTTCTTGAAGGTTCTAGATGTTAAACTTTAACACCACTGATAATGGTATATTCTACTAAAATCTGGCTTTCTAAAAAAAAGCGCCGTAAAGCGCTTTAGAATCTATTATCGGAAAAAGTGGGATTGCGCTCCGGGTTTTCCATTGGGGAAGAAAACAATTCAATCACGTGGAGTAATTAATAATACTGTCCCTGTATTCAGTATTTTCTTCCCATACGCTTTCTGATTCGTTAGCCTTCAGTTGCGTCATTCTAATTGGCGGTGACGTATTTGACTCTATGGGCTGTGATAGATCAAAAATGTGGGAATGACGTCCTATTTCAGAACTATCACAGCCCTTAGGTCCAAATACTTTGCCGCCAATTAGAAATCATAGATGCATTATGACGCAATTGAAGGCAAACGAATCAGAAAGCTTACGGGAAACAAAATTGCGGAATGGTCTCCAACACCTTTGAAGATATATTTGAACTACTTGAGACCTCGTCCTCGCGTGGTTAATTTTCAGTAGAAAACTCTCTTATGGTCAATTTGATTATCAACTAAAAGACTTAATTATAGGGTCAATGAAAAATAGGTTTATTTCCAAGGGCGCAACTTATTGTATATCGAAATTAGTTATATCAGGGATTCTAGACGAATGAGGGAATTTTAGAGTTTATTTTATTGGTTATTATTATCAGATCGGTTGAGGTAAATACGCCTATTAAAACATAAAGGAAAAAAATTGGAAAAGATTCAGATTTTGATATTCAATTAAAATTAGAATTTCCGACTAATCAAAAGACGCCACTGTGCCTTTGCCTATATAAAATATCAGCGACACGCGCTCTTTTACGCACGATTTTGCGCGTGAAAATAATTAAAACGAGATTAATTTAGCGCGATTCAAAGAGTGCATGTCGCAGCACGTGTCGCGGAGATTTTATTTTAGCCAATGGAGGGGCGTCTTTTGATTAATCTCCTAATTAAATACCGAAACTAGGTTTTCGATTGACACTTACTTCTCAAAAGTGTTATATTTTTAGAAACAGAACCAATAAAATAAATTACTTAATTTTCCTCTTCAACCTCCACATAATAAAGAATATTAACGTCTACTTACTTCGTTCTAAAATGCGATGCCAGATGAAAGGCGCCAACGGAAAACCCAAAGCTCGCCCTATTCGCTAGGAAGACTCTCGAGGAATGAAAAATAATTGGAAATACTTGATCATTTTAGACCGGGTAAAATTTACTTTTCGCTTAAAAAAAAAATGTATACGTATCTAGCCTATTAATCTAGATACAACAAGTTCTGGATTTTAGCTCGTACGAAGCTAGGCTTTTCTCTTGATATTTATTTCTATTAAACCTTGTCAATAGAGATAAGAGGAATGTTAAATATGAACGACTTGATTTTTAAGATATGAATATTATAGAGCTATTCGTAAATTCACACGGAGAAAATGGAATGGAAGGGGCATGCCTTGTATTTCGGGTAAGAAAAGAAATATATCAATAGGCAACTCCAGATGGGCCCTAAACCTTTAGTTGGGCGGAAGATATAGGGCGCCTAGCTTCATCTAAAGTTGTCTGTTGACATTTCTATTCTTACCTTTAAATATGGACTGCGTTTTCCTTCGCGAATGATTCTCTGTGTGGGATTTATGAATCGGTCTATAGCGTGTGAAGATTCATTGTTAAATGTAAAAATGTATTTTAGGGGTCAGTACTCAACATTTTTTTGACTTTTCAAAAAAAAAAAAAAAGGCACAAAGAATATAGTTTAATCGTGAGGAAAGTATAAAAAGGAGAGCCAGAAGTGACAGGATTGTGGGGCGTGGGAAAATTTAATTTAATTTCTGTGCTTCTCATTGTTCTTCAGATGCTACAGATGCGAGCTTTGGTAGTAGCAAGAATCCATTCAGGTTCCATAAGAATATGGGAGGGCCGCGATTCAATAACCATCCTCCCAAACTTTGTAGCAAAAGCTTGTCTGCTTCGAATCGATTTTTCAAGTAAATCGCTCCTGACAGCTATTATTAACCCGCGCCAATAACGACCTTGACATAATATTTTGGGCAATAAAAATGGAGCCGACCGAAAAAAGATCTAAACGTACAAATGTTGGAAAAATTGCAGACGAACTTTTGTTACAAAGTTTGGGAGGATGGTACCAGAGGCTAAAGCTATGCTCCCATATTCTTATGGAACCTGAATGCATTCTTGGTAGTAGCTACATGTGACAATGAGCCTGATGAGCCCAAGTTGTGGCTTTTATTGATTCATCTTTTTAATAGAACGTATAGATCTCTTCTTGTTATTGTTCCAAGTTCTCTCGTCAGTTCCCTCCGTCTAAAGAATCCTTAACAAATATTTTAATTGATTGATATAGACTCATTTTGCAACGTCATACCCTTCTATCTCTTACTTCCGTGCCATCCCCCCTACCTGGCGCGTACAGTATCGTCTCTTAATGAAAGGGATAAACTGGTTTCCCCCTTCTCTTTTAATTCGAACTCTACTCGATGACGTTTTAGAGTAAACATTATTGTTCAAATTTGTTTTAAGTGGAATTGGAATGTAGATAATATCGAGATATTTAACAAGATTTTTCAAGTTCTTTAAAAAGTAAATGATCAAATTCCAATTAAAATAAATATAAAATAAATATAAACTTTACACAAAAAATAATTAAAGTAAATAAGAATACTTATTTCTTAAAAGGAAGACCACGTTTCAATATACTTAGAAACCGTTAAATCTGGGGGCACGGCCGTACCATCCTTTTCAGGTAGCCATTTAGGGCATTTTGGACCCCCCAATATCTTCGTCGTGGTTAAAGCTAGAAATCTGAATTTTTAGATACGAAGACTATATACTACAATTAGCTATTCTTCCAAATTTGGGGGAATTTGTATGTTTAGTTTACGAGATATCGCTAGTCGAATTTCGGTGCGAGACTTGGCATTTTTGTAATAATTATTACGAAAACATCTTTGGCGTTAAAACTTTCTTTCGCCATTATACGTCATAAGTACGCAATTATACGTCATAAACACACCTTCTCGTTAGCTTCGCGTACACCCTGCCAAAGCTTGCAATATTATCATTTTCCAAAATTTATGGTTAGTGAAATACTAGTAAAGATTTACCTAGCAGACGATTTTAGTATTTTTTCCAATTAAAGAGGGGATGAAAATGAATTAAAAGATTTAACTTCTGTTTATTGACTTCATAATTCATCCCTTATTATATCAAATTAACCACCTATAATTGGCTAGTTAATTATCTCAAAATAAGAAAAAATGAAAATAATTTAAATTCCAACAATTTTAAAAGATATAATTGCTCTAAACGTTTAAGTATTTCGGCAATAAAACTTTAATGGGCAGATTCAGGAACCGATTTAACTTAATGTTACTTTAAAGATAGAATGAAGTCCGTCAGCAAGTGATTTTTCTATCGATTTCGTATCTTTAGATTATGCCTTATTCTAAACAAATATTCAGTTAGAATTAAACATGATTTCAAAATAATCTCAGAATGAATAGAACATCATTTATTGTCTCATTTAATTTTTCCCTCTATGGTCTGTAAGGGGGCGGAGGTATTCCCATATTCGAAAATGACGAGTATGGTTCCTGTATTTCTACGAAATTGCTTTCTTCTGAAGACCCAGGCATCGTTCTAATTGGTAACGCCATGGCGTTGTTTGATAAACTTGGTGGAGGACGGACCAATACCGGTAAACTGTCGAACAATTCCGTTGTTCTGACGTAAGCTCCCACGTTACTGTCGCCAACGGTGACGTTTAAACTTAGCATGTATACTCGATAGCCTCTGAGAACTTTCTCGAAGAAAATACCGACGGCCATTAAGTAGATTCCGGTCGGGAAAAAAACTGGTCCCATCATTCGAGCTGTCGAATCGGAACGGTCAGTGTGGTACATACGAGTCAGAAGGGGCAACGAAGCGATGACCAAAATGAAGCCGATTATGATGCTGGAACGAAATACCTAAATAGAAAATTAGACTTAAATCAAATTACAAATTGAGAAATCGCATTTTCCACAATACTACGTCATCACTATGTAACTATTGTAGAACCTACAGTTGATTCTCGCGCGTTCTTGCACGTGATATGTTCGCTTTCGCGCTGTCTTTTTGGTGAAAGTACTAAAGTCAGAAAGTCACCTTTTATATGAAAATTACCGTTAACTACGTCATATCGGAAGTTAAAAAATCACTTAATTTTCGTCTTCATTCTCCCTTTAAGTCCCCACGAATATGACGAAACTTTAATGAGATATGAATCTAATTTCGGGTTTAATTAAACTTACTATTATCCAACGAGTCAGAATGGCCGGTTGAATTTTGAGAAGCGGAAGTCCTTCTTGAAGAAGTCCCCCTGGTGGGATAGTACTTGGACTTGTAGAAGTGGAAAACATTATTTTAAATTTAATATAAACTAATTTTAATTGTAGCTATCATAAAATCCACTTTAACGACATTTTAAAACGTGTTCCTGAAACTCCCTAAGGTAAAGAGAATGATATAAAATTATCAATTCATCTCTTTTGTTATTCAGTAGATAATTGAAAATAATCTACTCTAACAATGAAATTTCAATAGGTCGCAGTTTAAAGCTTATCTATAAGATTAATTAGTATGATAATTATAGTTCCGTATCCAATGCCTACCTATAAGTTGGAAATATAGCAGAAGAAGTCAGGTGAATCGTCAAAAACGAAGTAAAAGAAATACATAATGTCAAAAGTCTATCACTTTATTCCATAAGTTAAGTATACATCGCCCCGTAGCTTAATACTATCAGCAAAGGTCCAGGTAAATGTACCAGCAGATTCTGATTTGAGACACTCTAGCGGCCGCTGACGGTGTAAATAATGAAATCAGAAGCGCCACTCTTGGGGAGAGGGGGGAGGCAATTTTAATTGGAGAATGGAGCCTGACTAGAAGTAAAACAATTTGGAAAATTATATATTTAAGGGAAACTACGTGCTAAAAAAACAGCATTAAAATTAGTCGGTTATCATAACTTGAAAGGGACCAAGGGAATGTTATTTTCGGGCCTTTTTCAACCTTCAGAGGTGTTGCTATTCCTTAGGGCTTGACCATCTTGTTAACTTGTATTTTCCATTTAAAATAACCACACGAATTTTTAATTATACTTTGTAAGATATATTTATTTTAAACTATTTTACAGTGTATAATTATAAAATGTGTCTTAATTTTAAATTGTTTTATTTAAAAGTATTGATAAAATATTTAATTCCACGCATATTATACTGGTAATTGAATTGAAAATATATAAAATTTATACAATTCCATTCATAGTTTAAAAATAATTATTAAATATTTCCTATATAATCTGCGAATATTAAAAAATGTAAAGTATATTTTCATTTAATTTGGGGATTTTTTTAGACTAAAAATGGCGATTCTTAGCGTGTCTGAAATATAAATATAGTTAATTATTTAATGAATTCACCAAAAAAATTCTGTACTGAAAGTTGAGAAATCAGTAGCGTTATTTGCGGATGAATTCTTAGCGGTCGAATTGGGGCCATGACCTAACAATTCGTAGTTGTTTAGCGTAGGCGTAGTCTGGTACAACGTAGATGGATCAGGTATGGGTAGAATTTCATCTTCGCTTCTAACGTAACCGCACGCTTGCAGAAGACAATTACACAAGAAATAAAATGCCATCAATAGGTAAAAGACCACAATTACCGCGGAAATAATTACAACTGTAGTTAAAACTTCGTTGTATCGTTTGAATTTGTAATTAATCACTACGACAGACACGGCGCAGAAAATCATCACGCCTGTAATTATCATAATAATATACGCGATTTTTGAAGCGAATTCCACTTGGGTGACCCCTTGGCGACACAACAGGAGATTAGACAAATATGAACGTAAAACGCGATGTAGTGGAACTGGCGATGGTTCTACCAATGATTCTTGAGAGTGATTCGAGATTTCCTCACTGACGTGCCATCCATGACGTGAAATTAAAAATGAAATTAATAGTTTATTTGGTGCCAGACGCGTTCGAAAGAAACTTTATCAGCCAGCACTAGACAAATACACCACAAATTAATCTAAATAGAATCTTGTCTGTGGATTACCTGATATCCGGATCAAAACTGATTAAACAAGAAGGCAAAATCGCAATTGGATTCACGTGAAATCTGTTAGAAGCTGAAGCCATATTCTACACTTGTATCAGTACGGCTAACTGACTCCTCGCTAGTCGTCAGAAAATGCTGAAATTAATTTCTAAATCAAGCATAATTTGGCGATCAGGTGGTATCAATCATAAGTTTTTAAAAAACCTCTGGTTCATTTAAAAAATTTCTGGTGCCTTTGAAAAAGAAAAAGAATTATCTTTGGTGTTTAAATAGACGAAAACAATTATTTAAATATATTTTTTTATTTCGCCTAATACCGTATTTTGAAGTCCACAATATACTCTAAATAAGATGTAAATTTGAGTTTTGAGTAGCCGGGTTATTTTCCGAGGCTCCTTCTCTTGTGCCAACTGACCCGACTAAACATACCTGTTCTAAACATTGGATAATTATTCATTTTCTAATAGGGCATCGCAATTAAAATTTAGATTTTTTCGCAGCAGATATCGAAATTTACCAATGACCCCATTCTTTCTCACGAAAAATTAAGCGTAGCTTCGAAATTACAATTCCTAATATCTTTCTGGCGAGTTTACGGCTTCACTGTAAGGCGGGGGAGCTTCCCAATAAGAGGGCGGTGGTGGGGCGTCTCTGGTCTGTCTGGTGTGGTTGTACGGTATTTGCCCGAACAAGTCCTGGGTCGGATATCTACCAGAATTTGGATCGAATCGTGGTCTTCTCGTGTAATGACTAAAACCAAAATTTTCGTGACATTCTTCTTCCGACCCCCTTCTCAGCCCCTTAAAGTAACCGCAAAATCTGAAACTCAAAGTCATTCCCGCTATGACTAAGGTGATACCCAAGGTCAAGAAGACGGGGGCCAAGACGCGGTAATAGTTTGTGGATTGGTAGATCTTGTCACCGTTCAGAGTTAGAATCCCGTTCTGATGAGAATTTCCGCTGGTGAACATACTAATAGACGTGATGATCAATACGACTCCCGAGACGATAAAACCGGTTAAGAAACTTCCGGTTGTCCGCATACCAGTTGGTGATGGACTTCCGGTTTGACGCGGTGGACGAAAGGCTGTTCTAGTCCCGTTGGTACTTTGGTTCGACGGAGGTAATGACGGAGTTAAAATTACGCTCGGTCTCGATGGTAACGTCCGTGCCTGAACTTGGTGTACCGGTACCACGGCTGGAGGAACTCTGAGATCGCTGGTGGCATCCCTACAACTACTATCAGGAGTCGGAGTATCACTCGGTGGTACTTGTACTGAGGTTTGGTTGTTCAGTCCTAGACTTTCCTCGAAACTTTTCTCTTTCTCCTCCATTATGATCGACGTTGAACTGGAGCCTGCATTTAGCGTCTCACCGCGAGTATCCATAACCTATAGGACCAAAATAGACAACGCATGAAAGGTTTACATATTGTTAAGCCTAGATTGAATCTTCTTCTCTCGTTCCTTAGGCTAGATTAAATATCAGTTCTCATGTTGTTAAGCCTAGATTGAATCGTAGTTTACATATTGCTATCAGCATGAATCTTCCTTCGCATTTTGCTAAGCCTAATTTACTATTTTTATTAAGCCTAAATTTAACTAAGCCCATAGCTCTATCTGATGGAAACTGATTTCATTCCATTCTACTGACTGTTCATGAGTTTGTAGTTTTTTGCAGCCATGGAGCAGTAAAACTTTGAGAACATAGTTTCATTGGCTAATTCCCGATGCAAATACTATGCCACAAATATTCTTTAAATATTTATAAATAGAATAAAATAATCAAATCTTACCAGCTAGGACTGGTTTGATGGAGGGACGTTTATACGTTGTTTTTTCTCGGATTCTTGTCTAAAAAGACTATTCTATAGTCTATTATCAGAATTATGGAGCACAGGTACTCTTATCAGTCGTTTGTTTTCAATATAGTTTCGAAGGATATTGATGGATAAGGGAAGTCGCGGTCACGTTCTATGTAATGCGATATCATTAATGCACATTTTGTTATCTGCTTGAACATTTGAAATAATTCGTTTAATAAGCCTATTGTCAGCCTGTATTAAGCTCAGCTTTTGCGATAAAAGTGAATCTATCTTTGAGCTTGTCGTCAACTCTAGATGAAATAAACTATATTTGTAATCGAATCATATAATCAATTCCATATTGATTTGGCAGTACGTGAAAAGACAAATCTAACCCTTATCAAGGGTAATTACTGGAAGGTTATTTCAAGAACGATGGCAACAAAAGCGGATGTCGTTTTAAATGTTAACGACCTATTAACACCAACCGTAAGAACGCGTCAGTAAAAGCAAGGAGGTAGTATGGCGTCTTATTTTTGCTCTATTTCCATTGTGAAAAAAGGTAGATATCGGCTATAAATAGCCCTGAATTATGTTCTGACACATCTATCCTTAAGTTATAAGTGACAAACGTAATTTAACAGTACGCGAAAGACGGTGTGATTAATAAATTTAACTACGGAAGTTTGACATTAGATTTGCCTTCTGACGGTACTCGTTTTATAATCTAATTTTCATTGTCATATTAAGACACAAGTTTGCCTTAATGTAGATTATTTGACACTAACGCAATTTAATAATCCCCCTCCATGTAAAATTTTTGATGGCTGGGGAGTTGTATTATTAAGAGCAATAACAAAATAAATATTTCTAATATTTAAATATTTTATTTTGTAAAATATAAATTCGCGTCATATAATACAATAAATTTTACATTGAAAAATTGCTCCTAATGAGATATAAAAAATTAATTAAATAGCAAGACTTTAAAAATTGTACGGAGCGTATTTGGTCGGTCTCAGAGCCTTCGTTATCGTAGAGGAAAATTGCAGGAAAGAGATTTTCAGCTTAATTATTTTGTATCTTTGTCCATCTTACTCTGGTGCACTGTAAGAAAAAAATCCAAGGAAGATACAAGTTTTAAAATTAACTTAACCTCAAAAAAAAAAAAAAAATAACTTACGCATCGAAATATTGAAGTGAAGCAAAATTGGTCAGTTTCTTCTTCACTCGTAGATAGTTCCGTGACGATTAGGCTATTCCCATCGGTTGGTTGTTCAGCAACTTTATCGTCCTCTTCAATCGCCATCTTTGCTACATCCACATTCGGGACTTTGTTAACCAGTTGATCTTCTATAGTGCTTCTCACAGTTTCCTCGACGCAAGATGGTGGCGAGATTAATGCTACGTTCACAGTCAAAGAACCTTGGCCATCAACCATCGTACCTAGCTTGACATCGTTCGATGCGACATGGTTAGTTTCTTTCGCCGCAGACACTGGCTCATCCGGTTTCCTAACTTCCATCGTATTTTCCACTGTTTCCTGGGAGGAAGATGGCGACAAGCTTGATAATGCGTTCTCAGTTGAAGAACCGTGGCCTTCCATAGTTTTCAACTTGGTATCATCCGATTGAACATCGTTAGTTTCGTTAATAGCTGGTACTGCAGGCAATGATTGAAGAATCGCATCCGTGTTTGGACTTGGTTCTTCATTGGCTGGCGTAACTAACCCTATGGTTATAACATCAGTCGACGTAAAACTAGGTTGATCAGAGTCCGCTTCTTGTGTTACAGTAATGGTTATAGTTGTCTCGGACTGGACAGGCTGAAGATCTGAAGAAGGAAAGGGTGATTCCATATCTTCCGGCACTGCCAAGTTCTGAATTTGTTGTTTGGTTGGGCTGCTTTGTTCTGACTTGTGATCCATTGCACTTAAAATCTCGTTAAAACTACTATTAAACTCGAACGACTCGACCTGATTGTAAACTGATTTTGAAACTCGGATGATTAGGTTTAAATAGGCAAGGTGATATCTTTTTTAACACAGGAAGGAAGTTTTTGTTTTTCATACCTTTCTTTATCTGGGTCTGTTTAGTAGGGTAAAACGTACTAAACATTTCCGCTACTTCTGCACCAAAACGGAGAGTTTAAGCAAGCGAAACAGTGGAGGTTAGGTCGAAATTTGGTGAAGTTGGTGAACTTTAACACCTTCGCTCTCTATTATGGTGATGTTAGTTACATCGTGTTGGGGTTGAAGTACCGAAGAAATTTTCGAACCTCAATCTGTTCTACAACCCGAGTAAACAAACCCTGATCTCTAATGTTAGTTAATCAGTCGTAACTAGATGCTGGGGATCGTTATAAATAATGTAATAAATCACCAGATATTGTTTTCGGAGTAGTTATAGACCGAGTAGGGAATTAAATGACCCACTGACATCACGGCTCTACTAGTAGCGGTGCATGTCTCCCATTATCCGCTAAAAGGCCAATTTATTTCACACTAAAACCGCTAGGAGTTTGCTATGTTTCCGCTACGATTGGAAACAATTTCAAACCTGCACATTCAAATTTTCGAAGATGATTTTTATCTTAGTAAATAACTTTATTGACAGTTGAAATTATGTTGATGTGTTTTTGGATAGGAGGTAATAAAAGCTAAACTTTTATTCTGGAATATTAAAATTTTGGGTGTCAAATTGCAATCTTATTTTGATTAAAAGTTTAAAACAATCTTGGAAATAAATTCAATATATTAGCTTATACAATTTTTTTCTGTTCAACCATTGGTTCAGAATTATTTAAATCTAAATTAGAAATACTACTTTTAGAAGGTTTGTGACTTTCCATACCTACCTTAGGTCTACAACTTCAAAAATCAGCTCAGTATCTCCCAATAAATTATTCACCATGGTTAACAAATTTTATGTTAAAGACCTTCACCTATTTTCCCTCTAATAATCGTATTTAAATGGGGTTGGGAAACGGGACTCCATTTGCGTCTGGTCTTAGACTAGTATTCTTTGAATAACAATTAGAGTTAAATTCTTGGTTCATGTATGCATTTTTGATGCTAAACGTCAATTATATTTTCATTGTTATCTTCCTGTTGGATATCACCGTCTTTGTACTTAGTACTAGGTATTTTCAATCTATACTTCAACAACTTTGGATGCTTAATATAAAGCTGGACTAAGATTATACATTGTAAGTTTCTACATGGAAAAATGATTTGAAATTTAGTCACGTAGTTCTTTATACTAACGTCGATTCTAAAGATGTTTTAAGTGGATTTAGGTCGCGCGCCTTGGCCTAGTTGTTCCATTGTATTTTCTGTGGATCCATTAATTCTGAATTAGTTACTAGTTGCTGTTTCCAGCCCCTTTGCGTGTTTTAAATCACGCGCAATAAAATTCAAGTGCAATATGCTGTATTAAAAGTTTTAGGTACATCGTAAGCTTCCTTCAGAAATTGCAAATGGAATGTTTTTTGAAGTTTAAAACAGACAAACCCTGGTTCCCCTTGCCAAACATATTCCGCAAGTGATGATGAACCAGTTAAAAAAAAAAAGGAAATTGTAAAGCACGTTTACGGTGACTGCACCAACTTGTTTTCAAATAAGATTAATAACAATTATATACTTTTTAATCGTTTATTTATAGAATTTACAGTTTATTTCCACAAATAATATGGTTACAAAAATCAGGCGTTTAAGGTAAAATCAATAACTGATACAAATAAACGTATAAAACAAACGGGCGAGAAAGGACCGAGTGAAATTCATTACGGGTCAGAAATATCAGTCGGCAACGTAGTTACAAAGCAGCTGGAATTGGAAGAAGCGCTTCCCTTCTTCTGCGACATCGATACATTATGTAATTTACGATAAAACCAACGAGAATGCCGGCTATCGGTGTACATATGATCGCGAATACGTTGTCCACGCCAGAGCTGATGTCCACTAGAGAATCCTTGTGAATGTCGGAATTTTCCAGAATACCTTTAATAGCGAATCTTCCCACGACTGTGAAGATTAATATTATGATTAGGAAGATTACGGAACCAGTCCGAAAATTCCTGCACCCGGCGACAACGCACTGTTATAAAAATTTATTATAAAAAAACCAATGTAATTTGAATTAAGATAAAGGTTTGCTTCCCCTTCAACGTAAAGCAACTTACATTTAGTTCGTTAATAGGAGCCATTGGTGTATCGTCAGTACTTGTAGACTCGGCGTAATTTATGATGTCTTCGTGTGGCGAAACTGGCGATACCAGTTCTACAGTTTCATCCGGATCGGCTACGATCTCGTCAGAGTAGGCTGCTGTCTTGTACACATTTACAGAGATTTTACTTTTGACGACGGTATCATCTAGATTAATTAGCTCCTCCATTTCCGTATTTTCTACGGGTTTTGACGTTAATTGACCCACAATGAAATCGTCACTCGACATAGCGTCGCTCAGGGTAGACTCGTATAAAGAACTGTTTTCTTTATCTTCAGCGTAAACGACTTGGCCTCGAGTAGGTCTTTCAGTTTCTGGTACAGTCTCTAGATTCTCCGTGTCCGATTTAGTTCCCTCCATGAATTTATTTGACTCTTCTACGAAGATTTAACGCTAGACCTTCGGCATTCGTTTATTCGTATGGCGGGATTGAGAAGAGTTTTATATTTGAAAATATTTAGTTTTTTAACTGACCTTTGGGCGTAATTTTTTTTTTTTTCACACTTTCTTGCAGTATTAGGAGACCAATTTAGTTTTTAATGATAAATATTGATGATATTTTGGTATCAAACTTCATTGCTCCATGGCAATATTTAATTCAAACTATTAATTTAGGAAGATAAACAGAAATTCCATGGAGTAATGATAAGGGGATATGTAACTTAAAATAAAGGAAAGCAATTGTCCCTATTCCTCCACGGAATTAATGGCAGTGAAAATTTCAAGCTAATGTTAATAGCTTATGGACTACAAAATTGAATCATATTTTAATTCTATAAATTTTAAGTGGCTTAATCCTGGATAAAAACAATATACATTTGGTAGGAAATTGCAAATAAAAAACAGGCCATGATCACGTGACCCTATCTCCACTAGGTAGCTAGGTTATTGAAAATAAGGTTTTGACATTGTGAGGGGTTAATTAACAGACTGTGAATTTGACACGCATGATAAACAAGAAATGCGGATTTAAAAGTGGCGCTAAAACTATATTTATTTTTAATACTAGTTTATCGCTCTCTATAGGGAGATTAGATTCTCTGAAAGGAAAAGTAAACAGAAATTTCCTAAATACAAATTTCTATTTACTTTTGCTAAAAATAATTTTCTCTTATTAAGATAAGGAGCTGGAACGTGTACTCTAATAGTTGTTTTTATCATGGTTTTTGTAGTTAAATAAGATTCATGGACAAGTTTAAGAAGTTATTTTATTGGCATTAGCAATTTTTCCAAAATGACCCATGATAACAGAGGTCTATAATAACCCCCTTCGGGGGGAAGTATGAAAGTTAGGCAAAATCGACGAACAACAAGTGCCCGGCGTGAATCGCGGCGGATCGACACACCGCTTTACTCCCAAAAAATAGTTACACCATTTTGAACCTCACTAAATTTTCATTACGCACGCTTCCGGAACTTGCGAGCTGAAGTCAACCTTCGACTCCATTTTAACAGACAGCCTGACTCCTGAGACAGGAAGTTCTAAACACAAATCGAGCCGTCTTGTTTATACAAAGACCATTTACTGGAGTAGCGACATTGAGAAGTCCAGCGCGAGCTAGTGGCCTAGATAGTCAGCAGCGGGCTCTTGTTGTTCGTGATTTTTAGCATTGGTAGTATAGGGGCTTTCATACTTTCCCCCGAAGGGGGTTATTCTATACCTCTGATGATAAATATAAATACTCAAAATAATTGAAGTAATAAGAGAAGTTCCGTTTTGGAAAGACCAAATTTTTATTATAACTAAAAAACATTTTCAAATATTATAATCATTTTTGTGAATTGGTTAAAGCTGAAAACAATCACATGTTTGATTAGCTCGGGGAATGCAATGCCAAAGCTAGCAATATTACCGATAGATTTCCAAAATATATGGTGGCCAGCACCATCTAGAATTTTATTTACATAGTATTTCGAATTCCCAATATTATTAAATAAAAAAGTTATTTTCAACCATTTACAGCCTTGGAAAATACCTATATTTCTGTTGTACGTGGGTTTTTGGTCCTTTCCAAGATTGTAATTGATTGCAAAAATTATATCACGCACATAATCACGGCGCAAAGGTCGAATGCTGATTTGAGAAGATATGTCTATATAATTGAGGAATACGTTTCACGAAACTGTAATCTGTAAAATAGTTAATGAACAAAATTGGAATTAGGTTTAAATAAGTAATTACGAGCGATTTTAAATCGCAATTAAAATTAATCAAAATATAGAAATTGGTCAATAAAGCTATACGTTCACACTTGACACTTCGAAATCTTTTTTCAAATCGTTTTGAATCTTTAAATCAACTTTTCAAGATAAGAATTCCATTTTTAGACAAGTTATCTCTACAAGAGACCATATAATTTTATATTTTGTTATTTTTAAGACGATTTAAAAAGGATGTTATATTGAAAAAATCTGGAAATTTTAAAGTTGCTAACCTCGGTTATCGGGTCGTGTATTTGAACCTTGCCACACTTCCAACTGGCGTAGATGGCTATAAAACCCAGGACCAATACCACCACGACCCAGCAAATAATATTCATTATTTCGAATATTTGACGGTTGATATGTTTACGATATCGATACGTTAGGTAGTATACGTCAATGTTCATCACGATGATGAAGATTAGGCAAGGGAAGATGACCCATTTTCCATATGAGAAGAGCGAGCTGAAAGTATCCACGAATACTTTGCATGGATTCATTTCCGAATCCTTTAAAAAAAAATATTATCAATAATTTGATATATGTTACTTGTGACTAAAAGTATACAGTCAGATAGGCTTAGCACTTTTGTAGCTAATGTTAGAATTAGCGCGTTCCGTTTTGTTGCTCCATGGACTAAATGATTATTCCAGACAATCCATCTAAACAAACAGACTTGACGTCATTCCCCCAAAGTCTTAGCTTTGTCTCTACAAAAAAAGCTCCTAAAATGACGTTGTGCTGACGTAACCTGTTTTTTCCATAGACCCCCAAGAGTCAGGTCCTAGATTTATCATTCTCTGCCCTTGTTTTTTCCTAGCACTTCCTAAAAATTAGAAACATAAGCGCTTACTGTTTCATCTGGTTTGCAAGGCAAAATCAATTCGTATCCGTTTCTTTCCATTGTGAATATGTTTTCGTGGATAGGTGTTGGTCTGCCTCGAGCTAGAGATTTTGAACGACTAAATTGAAACTATTTTTAAGGTTCCACGTATGGCTTATAAGGTCATTAGATAGATTTGTCTTATCATACCCTAGATCAATATAAAAAGTTATCTTTTAAATCAAATACAATGTTTACTTGAAGAAAAAGGCGCGAAACATTGAGAATGCTCAATGGAATGCTTACCCACGTGTTCGTGATTTATTTTGTACATCCATGATGGTGCTTTACAATAAGGACCCGAAACTTAAGATAGTAACAAAACTCTGAAAAGGAAACTTCGTACGCCAAATTGATCGAACGTAAAAACCCGAAATGTACTCTCGATAAATTTGAAATAATATTTAACAGTTGTTCTTGAAAACATTTATTAGGAAACTAAAATAAAAACACAGTTTTATATATAGGTTACATGTGAAATAAAATATACGAAGTTTTTTTTTAATACCAAACAAGCAAACGTTTAACGAGGGTCAAGAAAATGACGCGTACTCAAGTGTTCAGTCAATTCACGGGATGGGCGGAGTTCTACCATAGACCAGCGCCACCCGTCGGAATTCGGCTTCGGTCATTCGGTTTTCGTTTAGCTTTTCGTACTTTCTATTCCTACACGTTATGTAAGTGAATGAAATGACCAAGTAGAAAGAGTACACGACCATGACACCCATGAAGATTAACAACAAGAAGTTTATCAAGTAGAGGATGACCATGGGGTCATCTTTACCGGGCGGTTTGTAATACAAGTCCATAAGCGAGACACGAAGTCCTAAGAGTAAAGACAGCACGACGACGATACCAATGGCGCAATTCATTTGACCCTTACGACTGGAACATGGGTTTAGAGAAGAATCCGAGGTTGGGAACGACACGGATCCTCGCCGAGATTCTGGTACTTGATCATTGTCCTCGGAGGGTGTGGGTGACACTTTGACTTTCTTTAAGACAGCATCATCCTGCCCGATTTCGTTGCTTTTTTGATTGGTTTCAGTATCAACTGAACTAGGGTTAGGCACCATTATGGTCGTTGCATTCTCAGCGTTGACAACAGGAGTACTCATCTTCGTTATTTCGTACGCGCGTTGGCTGCAATTAAACTTGTTATGGAAATTTGAAACCCTACGATTTGCTATATATACATATAAATATAGCTAGATAAGGACCAGGGTGTTTGGATTCATTTTTTGTATCTCCATTTTATGAAGAACATTTTTTAAAGGAATTTAATGATAAGATTAAAGGGTTATAGGAACTCAAAAACTGAATGTTTTTATATTCGACTTATTTTGTGTCTACTGGAGTTGGAATGAGGCGTTCATAAAGATTAACCGATGTGCTCTATGTAAATTTTTTTCCACGAGCGTGGATGACCATGTGGAGTAGACGTGGGCGACCACACGTCGGTAGAAAACAGGAGGGTGGTAGTGGCGTTGAAAACACATTCTGGATTAGATTTGTTTTAAATAGGCAAATAAGTCGTTTTAATTAAAACCAATAGGGAAAACCAAATTGTTGCCTAAAACCAAATTATTTGCCTATTTAAAATAAATCTAAACTAATTGAGGGTTATAACGAAACCCATCTGTTACAATTAGTCTTCTAATAATGTTTAAGAAATCATAATTAGTTTAAATCTTTGATAGAAATATCGCTAAGCCTTGGTAATGATATTTTGGCTTACTTTTGAAAATTTTACGTTTATCCTTAATATTATTGGTATATTGACAGCTACCAGTAGCAGAATCTTTGAATTCTTCGAGAGGGGCGCTATTCATTATTATTCAATTAATAACGAGACCACAATCCTTTAATTAATTGGATAAATTTTTAGTTTAAAGTGATGCTGGTACAATCTTTTTCGATGGCCTATGAATTTTATTTTTATTTCTTTATGTTTCATATTAATAACATATATTCAAAATTTTACACCTGAACAAAAATTAAGCTACTTCCTTCGCAGTTAAGGTGTTTTTATCAATCCTTACTACAAGGAATTAACCATTACATATTAGCTATCAAGTTCAATTACGTTCTCATCCTTAACACAAATAATTTCTCACGTAATTAGGATCGCTATCTCCTCATGCTTACTACAAGTAGTTGTATAATATATTAGTAAATATAGTTAAGAGTTTATAAGGATACGTCAGTATTTAGTTGTACTAACTACCTCAAGTAATTATCCTCCACAATTGAGATACGTTCCCAACAGTTAGGATTTAAAATGTTAATGTTTTTAAAGTAAATCGATCGTAGTCCTCAAATGCGTGAAAATAAACTTTATTCGTTACAAATCATCAAATCATAAGTTAAAATAAAATAAACAATGATATATTACAACGATAAGAACAACATTATTGAATAAACTAGAGGCATTCAAATTGCTTCGTATAATAACTGGCCTCTGCGGTCACGTCTAACCATCCAACAACAGTAACGTTCCTCGCAAAGCATTAGCAAATAATTCAGCCCTTTGCAGATGTAGTAAATGAAAACCATGCCCAACGCTAGAAGGAGTAAGTACGTCATAATTTCGATCGTCTTAGGTTTTTTTTCTTTTTCGTGGACGATCCAGTCGTTGAACAATAGACGCGCGGCTAAACAGTAGATAGAGAGGGTGAGGGCTAACACGATGCATTTCCAGCGTTCATCGTAATTGGTAACGATCAAGCTGTTATAATGTAGAGTCGAGTTTGTCGAATATCCTAACGGTAAAGTGCGGACAGGCAGGTCGGTGGGTAAAGAATCGTCGTTTATATCATCTGGGATGGAGTCACTTAAATTATATTCTGGACCAAGGAGATGAGCCATGACGCGCTTACTAAGCTTCCAATTGATTTTGAGGTCGGTTTAGGGTTTGAAAACTGTATTTATAGATTTAAGATTCGCGAAACCTTTCGTTTTTTAGTTTATTTAAATATATATTTTTTTTTTAATTTTTAACTTGATACCATACCGGGGGGGAGCAGATATTATTGAATTCGTTGTGCACTTGAGTTCAGCTTTGAACTCTTATGAACTGAGAGTTAAATTTTGTTAGTTCCAAGAGATAAAAAATTGCTAAAGCTAACTCTTGAACATTATTTACATTCAAAACATAACCAAGAACCTCTACCATCTCGAAAATAATGATTAAATCGAATCAATTTTTAGACCTTGGTTAAATCAGAGTTCTTTTACTGGGGTTGGGACAATAGAAGCAGATTTGAAAATATCCCTACTACTTCAGGGTCAAATCGGCGGGGTAAACGTTACCATAGTTCCAAGCAAACAGGCTAAAGTCACTAGGTTTGATACCCCGTTATTACACTCTTGTACCCTAAGTGTACTGTTATGTCTCCTAATGTTCCAACCCGGGACAACCCTGGTTGCCATTGTACCTGTAAAACCTTAAAGGTATTCGTATAAACCCGACATCTGATCATTTCTTGAATAACGAAAAAATAAAATAATGAAATATAATTAAACCAAATTTAAATAAAAAAAAAGAAGAATAAACGTATTCATTGCAGTAATTGAAACCAAATTTAATGAACAATAAATCATTAAAACTAAATTACAAATGGTATTAAATTACGATTAAAGAAAAATTTGCAATTTCACAAGCAACAAAGTCTAGCAATTCAATTTAAAAGTTAAGGGAAAACAAGTTGGTTAGAGTTTATATGGTGCCGTAAGTCGTTCCAACTGAAGGCTCACTATGCGCTCGGCGTCGAAAATTAGTAACCAAGCCTTGCCAGCAAGTGGCTCCTGTGTCATTACACTTCACGCCGAAGACGCAATAGCTCGTGACTGCCAGAATCATCAAGATAATGATGACCAACGTTGTTAGTTCAATAATGTTCTCATTTTCAACGTGTCCAGGCCACTGATCGATCAATAAACGCACTGATAATAGAATGATAATCGAAACGGCCAACGCGATTAGTAATTTCATTCCAGTAGTCATTTGGTTAGAATCGCTAGCTTCTTCCGGCTGGAGTTCAGGTTCCTGGTCGTTAACATCACCGTTAGTAATTACTTCCGCCTCCGCCACTTCCTTGTTTTCGGTATGAAGCTCCACGTTAATCGTGGACGGTGCAGTAACGTTTGAAGCCATGATACGCTTTTAAGTTTTTAACTGACCCGAACTGCACAGAGATTAATTTAAATAATGACGTTTGATGAATCCCGGTTTTGGTTTATATTAGGAAAGTTAATCGAGTTTTTTTAAGTAGGATTCACCGTCATATCGCGTAAAGTTTTTTAGACAGTAATTTTTTGTCGTTGTCTGCTAGTAGACAACCTATCAACTAAATGCCTAATTATTTCATTCTACAACCGCTAAGTTTACTGCATTTCCGCTTCCGCTATGAACTACGATTAAATATTTTGTGGCGCGAAAATTTGAAACCTGGAAAAGAATAAACCCCCTCGCGGTAGGCTAGTGAAATATTATTGGCTTTCCTCGGGAATCGGGATATGGTCCCCAAGCGCTTGACATCAGTGGTTGAGGTCTATACTTACGCTGATTCATTGTATACCAGGCGTTTCAGAAACATTCTAGATAGTGATTAAGTCATATCACGTGTCGCTTTCAAAGTATAAAATAATATTTTTGTACGATATTCTTAAATTGTTGTTTGAAAAAATTCAATTCAGTATTTCAGCCTCCGTAACCTGTTTTCATTGGTTAATACTTAAGTCAGGAGAATTTTAATGACAAGATTAGCATATAGAGGAATCAGAAACATAGCAAAACTCCTTGCTTTTGTGCAGTGAAATATTTTATTATTTTATGTAGATTTTAGCCGCCAATCATAACTGTTACAGATTAAACGAGTCTACTTGTTATGGATTAAACGCAATATCAAACCATTAAATTTATTTCGTAACATATCATAACATATATACAAAATATATTAAACTATGTTAAATTATCCCAAAATAAAAAAAAAATTCCAACTCAAGATATTTCTTATAAAAATAACAACTTTAAAATTAATTTTATTCGATTGAATTGTAGTTCCCGCGCCTGTGTCGACAAAACAGCCTACAATAGCGGGTTTCCGAAGGCGGTTGATGGATAAGATACACAAACTCGTAAGACAAGTAGCAAATTAAAGAAAATGTAAATATTACTAATGCTAGCATAATCGTGTTGAATGAACCCGGGTTCCGCTGTTTGTGTTCGGGAAAGTCCACTACCCATTTACGCAACGTACATAATAGCCATATTAAGGATAAACAAATCATGATAAGAAGTTTCCATCGATTATCCACCATTGGTGGGCTTGTATAATGATTTAATTCTGGATCGGGCCGGGTTGCTTGTTTGATCATATCACTAGAGTGACCTCTAAGTAATTCCGATCTTGATGCATTGGTCGTATTAATTTGGTTATCAGCGGTTGATGTCCGATCCGCATTAGTAGGAAAATTGATAAGCTTCTGTGAAGCCCATGGTCTGATTGTAATTCTTGGGTAATTGTTCCACTGTTCCGGGTCAGATTGATGAATTGCGTTACTTGATCGCTCTTGATGAGTTGATTGCGTGATTGCTTGATAGGATTTAGACTGTTCGGGGGTTAATTGACGTTCTGTACTACTTGGATCATTGGTAGACTGCTTATTTCTTTCACTGAGGTCATCGGAGATAACTGGCTTCATTTGTTTACTGGGTTCATTTACAAACGGATCCGAGTGGTCCATGTAGCAAAATGTATAAGGATCATACGAACTGGAAGTGCTGAATGCGTCGATACCATTCGAAGCCATACCACACGGGTTCTGATTGAGTGATAGAAAAAGTTAAGAACTGAATCAGCCTATGATTTATTTTAATTAAGATATTAATTAGCGGTATTAAGAAATAAAGTGGTTTATTTATTTATAATGGATGAAAAAATAGCTGGTTCATATCTCATAAACTATCATAAAAACATTGCTTATAAAATAGCGGCAGCGAAATAGGCAAAAAATTAATTATTTCGAACGTATCTCCACCTACTTTATTTATTTTAACTCCAATTTTCGATACAATTTGTAATTACAATCGAAAACTTATCACCACGAAGTGAAATAAAATTATTTGGATTATAAAATTATTTTAGGAATGAAAACAAACGGGGTGCGCTTTAGATAAAGGCTGTCAAGACATTTTATTGGTGAAATATTAAAAACTAATTCAGGCTGGAAACGAAATTGCAGACGCGAAGAACGCGCATAAGGAGCACAAGTACATAAAGAAAAAGCCGCAGTCGATATAATAAAATATTTGCCACACTTTAAGTTCCAGTTCCTTTGAGTGCGAAAACATACTCGTTATCGCGAAACGTAAAAACTGGAACAAGGCGGTCATTATGAAAAGGCATAGAAGATATTTAAACCTTCTTATATCGATTATGTACCACTTCGGCTCTTCAACGTATATTTCATTTTCGGGTTCAACCTTTAAAATCAATTAAGCGTTATTAGTTAGCCTTTACACAGTCAGACTAAACTTTATATTGAACTCGAAATAATTATTTTTGACCCCATTGGAGTTTTGAGTATATTTATATATCATTTCCTGGTAAAACTATGTAATTGACTTGATAAGTGGTGGTTGTAATGGGGATTCAAATATACCTAATTAACTAGGAAATAATATTTGAGTAGTTCACTTTTACAGAATTATTAACATATGACACTAATATTAAAGGGAGAGTGAAGAGGAAGATAAAGAATTTTTTTTTTATTAATTCTGCTTCTAATTTAAATAAGAAACCTTCGACTAATCAAAAGACACCCCTGTACCTTTGGCTAAAATAAAATCCCCGCGACACGTGCTGCGGTAAACTCTTTGAATCGCGACAAATTTTGTTCTTGGTTATTTTCACAATCGTACCTACAACAGCGCTTGTCGGTAATATTTTGTGATGTCAAAGGTGTGGAGTCTTTTAATTGGTCGGATGTTGTTTTAATTCAATGCCAAAATCTGAATCTTTTCCGATAGAATCTTTTCACAGACATTTACCAATAGTAGAATTTCCTTAGGTTAGTTTTTTTTTTTTAATTTTAAAAGTCGATCACTTGGATCAAAAACATGGTATAATATATATTTTTGATCATTTAGAACTAGAAATTGTAAAACAACTTACGATTAATGCCCGGTAATTGATATGACTATGGCTGTCAGAGTTTATGAGACTATGGCTGTCAGAGTTGATGAGACTACGACTCTCAGCGTTGATAGACATCGAAATAGTTAAGTTCAGTGGTGAAAGCTCTAGTATAAAATAACGGCTTATATCTCGATGCTTGATATTCCCTCTCTACCAAAAATATGTAGTATCCCCAGGCAGTTTCTTGAAATCTCCGTCGGAATGTATTTGCATAAGTTTAAAAGATTGGTAAAAACCGTTTAAACTGGATTTTGCAGCATTCGTGAACCAAAGACTATCTGGAAATAAATAGAGATAAGGAACGAAGTAGAGCTGATAAATCTAGCTCAAAATAAGTTTAATAGTTTTTAGAAAAGATACTAAAGTTTCACAAGAACTGGGAGAAATTTCTTATTTTACAAGAGTACGAGTAAACATAAATCTTCCCAAGCACAAAAATGTATTTGTTTGTATTTATCGAAGCCTTTTAGCAATATGTAGAGAAAGGCAAACAAAAAGATTCTCGGGCTAAACTTGGTTAAACAAAAGTTAATTTTTTTATTTTAAAACCAATTTAATTCAAAATGTTACTTAAATCAGAGGTATATAATAACCCCCTTCGGGGGGAAGTATGAAAGGTAGGCAAAATCGACGAACAACAAGTGCCCGGCGTAAATCGCGGCGGATCGACACACCGCTTTACTCCCAAAAAATAGTTACACCATTTTGAACCTCACTAAATATTCCCTACGCACACTTCCGGAACTTGCGAGCTGAAGTCAACCTTCGACTCCATTTTAACAGACAGCCTGACTCCTGAGACAGGAAGTTCTAAACACAAACCGAGCCGTCTTGTTTATACAAAGACCATTTACTAGAGTAGCGACATTGAGAAGTCCAGCGCGAGCTAGTGGCCTAGATAGTCAGTAGCGGGCTCTTGTTGTTCGAGATTTTTAGCATTGGTAGTATAGGGGCTTTCATACTTCCCCCGAAGGGGGTTATTATATACCTCTGCTTAAATATTAAAATTAACAAGTGCCAACCCCAAAATATTTATGAGAGCAGCCCTCGGGAGAATTTGAATGAAAATAAGTAATAATTATTACCAGACACATACTTTAATTAATAATTTTATTGTAAAATTTAAAAGATGTATATCTATATATTTATTGCGTGGCTGATATTATAAAAACCGTGTTTAAAAGAAAAATCGAGATAAAATTGTGAAATTTCATGTCATTGAGTTTAAGGATCATTATATTTCTTCGTAATTTACGAAACCCGGACATGCCAAGTAATTGCAAACGTAATAAACGACGCAATGGCTGCAGACCATGACGATAAACGAGCCGGCGCACCCAAAGATGAAGAACGAAATTTCTGTATTCAACATAAAGCGCCCGTGCACACTTCGACTGTATTGTACCATGACAGAAAACGCGATCGCTAGCACTATGGAAAGCAGAAAATAGCCAAACAATTGCCATGGCTCGAAAGCGTGCCGAAGAAATCTAGACACTCGTGCCTTGAAACGACTCCAAGCGCCGCTAATACCACTCTCAGAATCATCCGAAACAACGATACTTCTTAGATCTCTAGGTGGTTCACTATCAGAGTTTCCTATCAAAGAACTTCGATGGAATTCGATGAACGCTATCTCGTCAGTTTGTCCAGAAGGTCCAGAGAAGGGGCTTAAATTCCGCGGAAGCCAAGTACTTTCGACTTCATTCATGATGGATTGGGAAGATTCAAAGTTAATACTGCATGCCATACTCGTGATATTATTTTAACACCTTTAGAACTTTTCAGATGCTCCGCGTTTCTTATCTTCTTATTTAAACAAACTTATTTTAAAACTGGAACGTTTTATCGCAACCATTGCGCAATAAAAACCCGCAGATACCTTGACCTCTGCGTTTTTTTACCGACATCATTTCTTAACAAATGAATTGTTCAAAGATAAAAAAGACGTCGGATTGGTACATAATGTTAAACTCTATAAAGAAAAGTAGTTCTTCCTTCCAGCTCTTTTAAACCTGGCGAGAACCGCACTAGAGTTAATAAACGAGACAGTAGAGAAGTTTAGCAAACCATTCTAAGCGCCGGTTGAATGTCTAGATTTTGCTTTTGCTAAAGCTATTTCTTGACGTTGGGGTAAACCTCTTTAGTGCCGTAACCGGTCCGGAACTACAATAGAACCAAGGAACTTTAGATATTAGGCCAGGGATATGACAGTGGCTCGTATTTTACGGGTGGTCTAGGAAGCACCAACCAATGGGGGCCAAATTCAACTTCATTTCGATACTTACCCCCTGAACTACAACACCCCATTAATGCAGAGCCCCCTAGTTTACATTTATTCTTCAACCCTGAAGACCTTGAAAGATACTAAAATGATACCGAACTCTTGGCGAAAACCATAAAAAAATTATTACTACAAACATATTTAAAGTATTTTATATAATTAATTTCACAAATAGACACAGCACTCGGTTTAATCAATTTTAAGCTATTTATAGAAGATTAACTTAAAATAATAGTATTTTGAAGTAGTAATTGACATGAAGTTGAAACATTGTCGAAAAACATTTTAAAATTGATTAAACTGAGTGCATTGTCTTCTTACGAAATTAATTATATATAATAAATTCTATCTTCAACAAAAATAGACGTTTTAGAATAATATTTCAAATAATATTTTTATTTCATATAAATTTTTATATTTCGTGGTTAATATTATAAATTTAACCGTACATTTAAAATAAAATCGAGATAAAATTAATTTCTCCGTCATGGTGTATAAGGAATAAGTACAAGTTACTCTATCTCTTCGTAATCTGAGTGACTCGGAGACGCGTTCGAACTTCCTACGCAACTGAAAACGAAATAAATAACGCAATGACCGAAGAACATGGCTAAAAACCAGCCGATGCACCAGACCATGAAGAATGAAACTCCTTTGTTGTATTCAAAGTGTTCGTTCACGTTATTATATTGTACCAACGTACAACTCGCGAACAACATGGAAAACACTATATAACATAGCAATTGCCATATCTCGAAAGCTCTTCCAAGATATCTCGTCACTCGCGTGTAGAAACGAATCCACGCGACGGTAAATATTCTCCAAATCTTACAGAAACCGACTGGAATCGGCGGTTCTTCATTATCAGAGTTTGCCCTCAAAGCAATTTGGTATTCGCGGAAAGCTTCCTGGTCAATTTCACCCGAAAGTCCGGAAACAGGGCTTGGATTTCGAGGATCTGAAGAAGTTACGATTTCACTCGAGACGGGTTGGAAAACTTGAATTTGGAGGCCGAGCACATTCTTGCCCATGTTTTAAAAATATTATAGCAACAACCGCGTTTGTTTAATGCACTCATTCGCGGACAATCTGCACTTCTTATTTATACGCTAAGATCGTTTACCAACGGAGTAAGTCTATCGAAAAAAAATGGAGCAACAAAAATTGTATGCTATGCTTTCCTCGTCATTAACGGTCGCGTTCAGATAGCTTGACTTCCCAGTTTTATTTCTCCGTGTAGGTTAAGTTTTTAAAGATGTAAAAAAATGCTAGTTTATACTTGAATTGTTGACGAAATTTAAAAATAGGAGCTATGTTGATTGATATATAATTAACTCCATAAAGAAAATGTAGGCGTTCCAACTCCAACTGAATTCGAATGTAAGACTATCTATGGTCGAATAAAAACAAAGGAAATCCTACTCCGTATATACGGGGTACATTACTGGGGTAAGAACCGGACGAAGGGCGAAGATGGGCAAAGGTTTGCAGGTTTATTTCGCAAATATAGTTTAGGTAAAAAAAGGTGGATGAGGGGAAATTATGTGTAAGGTTTGCAGAGTATTGGTTTGTAAAAAGTTAAGTCTTTTCCAGGAAAGCGAGGTTGGGGCAAAACTAGGTCTTTACTATTTTCCAAGAAAGCGTAGAATCAGAATTTAAAAGTATTTAAACTACAATAACTAGCGAGTAACATAAAAAAAGCACAATATTTTCATCGTAAGTTGAATCAAATTATTTTATTTCGTATCTTCAAATTATTTAACTAAACTATTTATTACATAATATTAAAACTTGGCCAACTTAATTAAGGGAACCATAAGTGTTATTACTCGTTTGCGCGGCTAAAAGTGGCTCGAAACTTTGATCTTTTTTACACAAAGTCATCGAAGAATTAAGTTTAAATGATTTCGGACAAGTTATTAAAAACATAGCGACGCAAGTCCAAAAAAGGCCCATTAAAAAGACTAACGCTACGATAAGAAAATTGGCTGCCACGATTGCTTCCGCCGCCTCGTCATCGTCTCGAAGGTTGTATTCGGCCAAGTACATCATAAGGAACAAGCGGAAACAGACCACGAAGCCCAAACATAATAGAGCACCCATCAGAAACTGAAATCGTCCATCATGGTAGAAATCACGACACCCCTTACACGTGGAAACATTGACAGACTTTCGGTCATTCTTCTGGTCACTAGGTTCAGGTGGAATACAGACGACTAAAACCGTGCCTGTTTTACTTCCTTTATCTTTGCACTCGGTGGTAACTTCCGGTTCAGGTTGATTATGTTGAAAGACATCGTTGTCTGGTTCTTCCTCGAAAGGATTAGGGGTCAGTGGTTTTTTAATACCTTCAAATGGATTTGGTGTCAAAGGTTTTTTGATACATTCGGATCGATTCGGTATGAATGATTGTTGGATACCTTCAAATGGATTCGGGGTCAAAGGTTGTCTAGTTTCGTTGGAAATATGGGACGATACTGGCCTTCTTAACCATCCAAAGTCAATCTTGGTATCTTTGGATTCGAATCGTGTGTCGTTTAACCGTTGAATCTGCTTTGAAATTGGGTCGTTGATTGCAGTTGGACGCGAGCCATTTCCATTGATAGCTTCTGATACAATATCTTCAGCAAACGGATTATTAGATTGTTTACCAGGTCTCGCTGAGTGTCCAATGATGTCCATTGTCCCTAATCAATTATATACCATCTGAATTAATCAAGAGAAAATATTTTTATAGAAAAATTTCTTTCATGTTTATTGTTTTGAAGAAATTACTTCTCTCCTCGTTAGATGGTTCCTTTCTTTCTAATTTAATTAAATAATATGATCGTCTTATTACTTCCAACAATAATTATTGCTAAATAAAGTAAATACAATTTAAAAAATACAAGAAATCGGTATTCAGTAGGTCAAATTCTTAAAACATTTATTTTACAATAAAAACTAATTTCTTTATCAATTGTAAGAAACAGCTAAACGTGGTTCTCATTAATTAATTAATCATCTAAAAAGGGTAATTTATTTTGGCGATACCCATAAGTTTCTACTAATCACATGCATCATTTGTTTATTTATAGTTACATTTAATTTATCATTTTTTATTTCATTTTAAATTACCTTCGTTTAAAAAGTAAATTTTAAAAATACTGTTGGTCGCGAGTTTAATATTGTTAGTATTTGTTTAGTGGTACGTTAGATCCCGCCGCCGGTTGGTAAGGTGGTGGAGCTTCGTTTTGCTCGTTCGAACTAACATTGTGTCCCGGTGGTACCGGAGCTTGTCCGTAAGCCTGTTGAGGATACCCTCCTTGTCCTTGGCTAGAGGGCGGAAATTGGGCACCTTGAGGGTACGCGGAGCCATAGTAGGCTTGATTGTGTTGACCTTGTAGATTAGTGGTACCGGCAAGGACGGGTGCAGCCCCGATAGTGACCGTCGATGTTGTGGTAAAGGCCTCTGCACGTCGTTTCTTGACCGCGTTGATGGCGCAGACGATTCCAATAATACCGCCAACCAAGAAGGCGATACCCAAGGTCAAGAAGATTGGCGCCATGATTCGGAGAGGATTGGTGAAATGGATAGATGAGCTTCCTCGATTGATAATATCAAAGTTGTTAGCTTGAACGAACATGATGAGGGACGTGATGATTAAGAAGATCCCGGAAGTAACGAAACCGATCAGGCAACGACCAGCGATGACCACTCCGGCAACATTAGCACCGCTGGATACCCACGAACTTTGTTGGGGTGTATGAAGAGTGGTACCGATGTAAGTACCAGGAGGCGGCGGAGGTGGTGCGTATTGCTGGTACTGTTGTCCCGCTTGATATTGAGGTGGTGGTACAGGGGCGTTTTGATTTTGACTTCCGGTATTTGGGTGGTGTTTATCGTAGTCCGGTACGGGAGACTGTTGCGGTTGCGTCGGATATTGTTGATTTTGGGAGGACGCCATTTCTGTAATTGTATAAACAATCAAAATGTCATTGTTAATTCTAAATAACTTGTTTGTCATTTTAAAACTTCGATCAACTGAGTTAAATCCCTTGCCGATCATTTAAAAGTCGATCAATTGGAGCTACACCGTTTAAACTTGTGACTTTGAAACCATGAACCGTCTTAAAAGGTCGAATTGTAAATTTTTGGGTTCAGCTATGAAGATTATTTGTCGAAAAATGGAATCATTAGGTTTAAAAATTGATTTTAACATTGAAAACAGTTTTTAAAATGGTTTCAAAGTTCCTAGTGTGAACGAAGCTTTAGAGAGGGATATTTCAGTTGTTTTTTTGACGTATTTTTGGAGGCGCTACCAGTTTTAAACTACTGGGAACTAACAGAATCTTTCCGCGATTTCATTAAATTATTTTAGAACAGTATTCAATTGCGAACTTACTTGCTAAGCCTCGTCAGGTAGCTTTTTAAGTACGTGTTATGTTATCTTTCAATTCCAACGTCAACCTTTTAAAGGAACTTTCTTTCGCGAATGTAAAAATCCTATCGCGTTATCTTTTGGGTAACAAAAGCTGTAATTTCTCTTCTAACCGCGATAACGGCGTACCATGATTAACAGACTCACTGTACGGGCGTGTATATTACAGTACGAGGGATGTTAAAGGTAATTACGACCATTTCCCTCGATTTCGCAACATATTGCGTGTTTTAGGGGGAAGGAGAAGAATATCAGTAAGCCTCACAATTTATACTTTCCTTTCTAAAAATTTCAAAAGGAAAAAACCCGTTTATTCCCTCGCTTCCGACTCTCTCCAGTTAAAGGGAAAATATGAATTAAAAATGAAACATCAGCGAGAAACGTATTCCAAAATCTTGAAACAATTTGTATGCATGTTTTTGATGTTTAAATTAATTTCTAAAGTTTGGTTAAGTTTGAATCGAACCAATCGGATGAACCCAACAAAATATGTCCTGAATGGAGGTGTCGCTTTCGCCATCTGACTACTTTTTTAAGAAAGTCAATCCTGATCGCCCTGTTGGAGGCTGATTGATTGATTGGCTCGAATACGCTAAAATGCAAACCTAACCTAACTTTAGAATTTAAATTAAACACAAAAATGTAGCCGAAAATTTGTGAAATAATTATTTTTTTCATAATTTTGTATGCAGATTTTGAAGGATATTCTATTTTTAGCTCGTAGTTTCCCTTTAAAATCTTCCAGAGAAAATTCTGAATGACTTTCTCGATACTTTTCTTAATATATACATTTTCAGAAATAATATAACACAATTTTAAACAATTATTATTATAATTAATATTATTTTTAATATACAATTTAAATTCTCTATATATATATATATATATTATGTAACATTACGTGATAGGTTGAAAGGAAAAGTCTCATCAATTATTTACTTTAGTTCAAGAGGAGTTGAAATAACGTTAAAAGTTTAGGTGGGTTCACAAAACGTAGTCTTTCGTTGCCAATTTTCCTCTTGAACTTTTTTTTTAGTTAATTATTATAAAACAAGACTTTAAGATGAGACTATAATTCCTTGAAATAGTTAGTTAAAATTATAATAATTTATAACCTGTTACAGGATACTTTTGCACGTTTTTCTGTCCTTTATATACCTATATATGTTTTGGCACGTGATATATACGTTTGTAATAAATTTCAAACTTTGTCCAAGTTTCGACTTTTCGTCGGGAAAAAAAAACTCCGAATGAGATAGACTATATCCCATATTTTAATATATAGACCATTTGGTTTGAGAAATCGTGGGAAGAACGCGTACGTGAACGTCAAGCTACGTTTTAGAATGCTTTGTTCGCGTGATGACGTTATAGTAATTCTTTTAAAGGTAGCTTCACGTATTCGCACGCGTTCCAAAATTGATTTATTTTACGTCGTCTACTTAGATTTTGATTCCAGATTATTATTTTGCAAAATACTTTAATTCGGAATGATTATAGACCAAGTGGGGAAAATTAACTAAGTAATAGGGTCATGTGACCACTTCATGTTTTAGTTATACACTTTTCTCTCTTTACATCAGGTGGATTGAATGCTTATCCTAGGTTAACCCCTTCTGTAGTTGATTTCAAGAAACATTCTAGATAGTGTGACGTCAGATTAAGGTACCTCTCTTAACGAATTTGGTATAAGGTTCTCTTGGAAAAGAGAAAGCAAAAGCTTCAAAACGTTGATTGAAAATGGAGCTTTAGACCAATAAAACCAGAGATATTTTGATATAAAATGTTTATATTCGTACTGCTTCCCCTTTAAATTAAAAATCGGTTGTCAAATTAAGCAGACGACGAAATTTCAATATTAAAAATATGTTACGAGTCTATTCTATTGGTTCTTAGTTCAAGAGTTTTGTATTTTAACAAAGTCCATTGGCGCTGAGCCCACGAATGAAGGGAGATTCGTAAAAATTTCGTAAAGGAATCACTCTTATATAACCTTTTACTCCATTCGTCACGAATACGCTCCAAAATTTTAGTACGGAGTTTAATTATTGACGCGTATCGAGGAAATCTCTTCGTAAGGGGGCGGTGCGTCCGGAAGTGGCGTCATAACAGCTTCCTGTTGATTATTGGCGATACCAGCGCCTTGTTGCTGCGGTGGAAGAGAGTGTCGTAGTTCCGTCGCTTGGAAGTCCTGCATTTCCATCCATTGAGGGGCGTTTGGAAGAGGAGCGAAGACGTAAGACGTTCCTGGCATACCCATAGAAGACAGGTTTTCGGTGTACACAACTCCGGGAAAGTGCGTCTGCGTTGAAACGTCGCTCGCCATTGGTCTGGTTCCGTCCGCTGCTACGGTTCCGTCGGCACACACTTGAAGTACTTGACCTTTTGAATAGAGATTTATATAAGGACCATTTTTAATATAATAAGGCATGCAACGAATGTAACCTGACGCGTTCTAGTTCTATCGTATCTGCCGACTCGAGTATTTGAAATCAAAATCTGGTCACCCCATCTAAACACTACATAAAGGTTTTATTTCTACCTTTAACCTTTCCCGTTGAACACTTGTGTAATAGTATCTTGATGGCGATGAAGATCAAGGGTCCCAGAAAGAAGGAAAAACCTTTGAGATAAGGATCCAAGGGCAAGATGCTGATAACGATCTCTATGGCGAACAATATGAAGATGATGACGCAAGTCCAAACGATGCAACGAGCCAATCTCGAGTAACACGTCGTTTGAGTTGTGCCAGGAACGGCTTGCGGGTACTGATAGATCTGTTGGATAATGTATGGCTGCTGCCCCGGTAATGGTTGTCCATTGGGTCCCGTTGCCGTTCCAGCTTGGACGTAAGCGTGTCCTGGTTCGGCCGGATTATGCGTGATGATGATTTGACGCTGAAGACCAGGACCTGACGCCATCTAAAAATGGAAATGTTAAAGTTAACTTCGTAATATTCAAGAATCTATAATCCTGTTATAGAATTCACGTTAAGCCTAATGCTGGAACTAAGAAAAATTAAATTAAACGAATAATTATGTCGATGAACCTACTATGAGTAATTGTTGTCTCTGCTCGTGTTGATTTCAAAACATTTTACCTGTGGGAATTCTTTACGGGTTTAGAATTATTCAATTAATTATCTAAATAATCAGGGGAGCCCATCATTATAGGTTCAGCAAATGTCGTCAAATGGTTAAATAGTTTGCAAATTTGAAATTATGCGAAATTGAAGGCAACTAACAATTTCAAACCCAAATCTCCCAAAATTCAAAGTTCCTAAAACAAAAATACCAAAATGTACCTAAATGTTTGGTCCAAGTAAGAATTGTCTGTTTTAAGGGACGAAATAAACTGAAGTTGGTGTATATTGCTAGACAAATTCATTCCGTCAATTCCGTAAATTCCTGCGAATTAATTTTGAATTCATAGTGAATAAAATATTTCACGCCCTGATACTGATTTTTAGAATCTGGAACTCAATATAAATGCTATTATTTGTAATGAAAAATAATCATCTTGTTTTTAATGTTACGGTCAAACGTTTTTTTGTACAATACTGACGGACGTACCACGCGTCTACGCGCGGTCAAGTTTTGACTAAATACAATATGTATTACAATATCCGGTGGGGGGATTTATAAGTATATATGTGCCATGATAGAGCCGCTATTTAAAATTTCCTGTTATTATTATATTATTAATATTATTATAATTTTTTGTTAAATATATTGAACATTGAATGTCATTAATATTTTTTTTTCCTTTTTTTTTTTTTGTTTATTTATATTTTTTATATCCCAAACAAAGTGGACGGGTGTGTTGTTACCTCCAAGATGTTACCACGGGAGTTCTTTGTTTATTTCCAATCTTAACTCTAATCGCGTTTCCAGGATAAGGGAGGTGCTACAATATGTTCAAGCAGAGATTGCATTACGTAGATATCTTTAAAGGGAGAATGAAACCTAACAGCAAGTGATTTTCAAACAAATATTAAACTAGAAATAAAATTAAAACTTACCAAGAAAATAGGCTTAGCGGGATTCATGGAGATCCTGAATTGCCTCCGTGTAAGGTCTAGCGACCTATGAGCAAAGGCCCGTCGTTCACGCGAGATATCCACGAGACTTATACAATCGCGTTCGATTGGTCTCTAGACCTTATACGCGAGGAAATCAGGATCTCCATGAATCCCGGTAAGCCTATTTTGATGGTAAGTTTTAAATTTATTTCTAGTTTAATATTTGTTCGTAAATGTTTTTCACTAGTGGATTAGGCCTTATTAAACAATAAGGAATCGATAAAAAAATCACTTGTTAGGTTTCATTCTCCCTTTAATAAACCAAATGGTGTATTATTATTAGACAATGGGGAATTTAATTTATCTTTGTACGTGATGAAATCTCCGTCTGATTCTGGGTTAAATCGATATGTCGTATAAATGCTGGGGTTTTAGCGTAGGTAGCTTACAAAACAAAGAGTTATTTTATCCAATACAAAATGGATCGATAAGGTGAATGACTATCGAAACGGTAAGGAGCTTTGTTACCGAATGTTCCAATACCCATTAAAAACTCAATAATGAACTGATTAATCTATACAAAAGAGTTATTGGAGGCTTTTGTCACGATTGGAACGCTGCCTTGCGGTTGACGATTGCGTAAATATTACTCTCAGTAGGACGAAAGTTTCGATCAATTTTGTTATTCGGACTCTCCCATCTTTAAAGGGATAATGAAGACGTATACTCAGTTATTTTTAATCGATTAAAAGCTTTAAAATATTCATAAAAACCTTTTTAAAACTCGCCAAACGTTTTTCTAGTAAATAAATAATTATTTGGGTAGCTACTAGACTTAACTCCATCTAGGACTATTAACAACGGACACCTATCTTAATAGATTGAGATGAATAACAAAACCAGGCGTTCATAAGCGTCCTCTAACGGCAATCATTGGCAAAAGCAATAACTAACAAAACCACTTGGGCGTCTGCCATAGCAACCACGCACTGTTTTGTTAGTTCCTATTTTTGCCACTGTTTGCCGATAGAGGAAGCTTACGAACGCCAGGTTTTGTTGTCTTCATCTATTAAGATATATGTCAATTGTTAAAAGTCGATCTCAACTACAAGAACTAAATCATTCGGTGTTTATGACTGTTGAAGAGCACTTTTCAAATCTGCTTATATGCCCAATGGATCTTAAGTTTTTAACAAGAGAATCATTGCCCCTCAACTTTCTCTATTATGCCAATTTATCTTGGGGAAAAATATAACAGCTAGTGGCAAGTATATATAAGGGTGAGTGATATTTGGTCAAGGAACTTCTTGTCGTTCAATAATAAAATGTATCTATGTACCGGTAGAAAAAGTTTTTTTTTTGAACTATATATCTGGGATTTTGATTTTAAAAAGTCAATTCATTTTAAGGCCTATACGCTAAGGCCACCGTTTATTGTCTTTATTGATATCAAGGCCTTCCTGGACGGTCATTAAGCGTTATACCGGGATTCGGAATAGGCCGGTGGCGGAGAATGGGTGCACGTTAAGGGTGCGTTACTGGCGGCGGTTCGATAAGAAGGCGGTCTGGAAGGGGCGTAAGGCTTGGGGGACTCCGGTTCCTCGGCCAAATAATGGGCGGACGGATTGCTACAGGCCAAACTCCGTTGAGGAGAAGACTTGTATGGTACGAAGATGGGCGAGGATGGCTGGTACGGTTCCGCGTATCGCGCGTGAAGAATGGGTTGGTGCTGGTGCTGGTGGGCGTGCTGATGGTAAACTTCTTCCCTGGACACTCTGGCGTCGTCGGATGGAGGGCTGTATATGGTGGACACTCCGAATGAACACGTTCCCGTTTCGACGGGACCCTGAACGTCCCCGTGTCTCGCTGTGTGGTAATGAACGGTGGGTTGACCCGGTACGTCGCCGTGCCTTCCAGTATGGTAATGGACCGAAGGTTGACTCTGAAACGTAATGAATAATTGTTTATAATGTTGATGTAAAATTCGCAACGTGCTTAATCGATGAACTAACTGGATAAGAATCAACAACGTCGTAATTTCCTGGCGGTCGTGGTCCGGCTGGTTCATTCTTGGAATACTTGGCGATGACCAGAAGACAAACGACTCCTCCTACCAGGAAGAAAAGTCCGACGGCGAGAAAAACGATGCCCATTACACGAGGGACGTTAACCGTTCCGTCGCGACTCTCGAACTTGGAAGCGACGGCTAAGGGCAGGATGCCCATGATGCAAAGGCCGAAGCCAAAGAAGGCCAATTGTAGGACGCAACGACCGCCGATCGAGAGGCATCCGAATCGGGATCGGGAATGCATCAGATTGCCGGGCATAAATGATTTTTCAATAGTTTCCTCTTCGCAACATGAAACCCTGCCAGAAACGATATATTGTGTACTTCATACTATATGACTATATTACTAAAATCGTAAGATTAGGCCCGTCACACCAGATATATTCAAGTCCTATTAGTTTGATTAATTTAGGGTTTAATTCCAAAAAGGGGTAAAACCGTAAAATTGGATCAATCAAATTACTTTTTTTTTTTTTTTTTTTTTTTTGAAAAGGTGGCTTTAGGCGAAACATTTGGCGCGTTTTAGTGTGTTGCGGGCCTTACAGCGTGAAATGAGTCAAGAGCGTTACATACGCGGTGCCTGACTGTAAGGTCTGAAACTGTAAAACCCTTAAAGCAACGCCCTGAATTCGTGATTAAGGATAATTAAGAGATTTGAAAAATTGTTTCGGGAAAGGAAGGAGGTTGCGTATATTGCATGCGCTTGAGGTTGGGTGCATTTCCCTTAGTATAAATTTACGCAATCGATTTATATATCTAACCAGAAAATAACTGATACAGCATTTAATTTATATTTCGACGTACATACGTCTGACTTTAACACCTGCTCTGGTTTGATCGTTCATCTAATTGCGCGAAACCATTATTAACAATAGTCGTTAATTTTAAACGCTATTGTGTCTATCCGAGATTTAGAAGTTATTTGTTCAAAACATAACAACGATTAAAATCCCGACAAATATGTACATATTAAAACTTTCGATTTGCAAAGAATATATGGTTAAATTTCAAAACACACCCTGCCTTTTGGAGGGTGGGAAAAATCTCTACGCGGTGTTTCTAAAGCTAGAAAATGTGACATTGTTACATCTATCTGATTGATTTGCGTTTTGAAACCACTTCAAAACTCCACACAGTTTAAAACACGCTCGTAATTTTAATTAGGGTTCAGTTGGTGGTCGTAAAATATTTAAAACGCTCTATGATGGAGTTAGGCTTAGCGTGCTCAAATCTCAACTTCGTTAATTAATTGTAAATTAACAAGAATTATTTGGTGAGTTTTATTAATGTTTTTCACATATTTTAACTCTTCTAAACGATTAATAATAGTGGGGATCCAGGTTGGCATGGCCCTTCCGAAAATTTGTTTGGTACTACCTAAAATGGTTACAACCCTAATAATACGTGTTTCTCGTCTTCAGTATCCCTTTAAACCGTTCCACTGATTGAGCTACGGTTACTTAATAGTAACCGTATTTCTGATCACGTGAACATAGCCGATATCTCAATAATATGAAAAATAAATTAAAATAAATCAGTATCCCTTTAAGCATTTACAATCTCAATAATATGAAAAATAAATTAAAATAAAAAAAACCCAAAATTATTTCAGATTAATTCTCATAATTTGGCACGTATTCCAAAATAAATTCCACATAATTAGTAATCTTATCTACCAAATTCTAGTACATTTTAGTATCATATTTGTTAAATGACTGGAGTTATTATTATTATTTCTATGTGGTATTTGTTCGTGCTAAAATTTTGGCAAAACTCATTCAAGTACATAAGAACCTGGGATTACATTAGTTTTGAACTATCCTCGCATACTTCATAGCCAAAATTCGTCTGCTATTAGCTTCTCTCCTCTCTGGAATTTTATTTTTCTTTTGAGACTAATTCAACAAGATATGTTTTCACGCCAATTGACAGATCCATTTATTAAATAGGCAAAGTTTAAGAACCTTTTACAGGGACGCACCCATTGTAGATTGAATTTTAGTCGAAAGGGGTTATCTTAGAATGAGGCGAAAGGGTTGGAGAGGACTCAAGAAAGAGAGATTCTTAGAATATCTTTGCTCCAATGTTCTTCGTAATGTGGCTATATTATCGTGATCAATGTTATCCCTTGTACAAGTAGGCTCAAATACATTCCACGGACTCGTATGAAAATGATAGAAAATTGCCTAATTTGTAGGCCAATTATTTAATCATTACCCAAGTACCAATTTAAAATTTGCAAGTACTGAAAATTAGGCATATTACGAAAAAAAACTTTAGACAGTAATGTCAATTTCATTTAAATTAAGCACGCTAAAGGCTAAAGACCCTTTGGTTTTCCAAGAGGCGAATTCGTAGAAGTATGGGTAACCCTATCTTTGTACGTGCTGAAATCCTTGAGTGATTATTGGCGCGGGCATTAAGGGAATTTGGTTTCCTCTATGGGAATTTTTTTAGGCGTGTCGACTTTCAGTTTTATTATGAGATTGGATTTGATATAACAATTTTTATTCTTCTTTCGCTGAACTCCCTCAAGTTCCATTTAGGATCTCTAGCTCTCTCATACGAGTAAAAAAAAAAAGAACCAGGGCTTTGGTTAGGCGTGGCCGAGCACCTTCTCACTCGCTGGGTTCGCAGTGGAGAATTACCGTAGAGGTGTCCGGGTATGATACAGCCCAAGAATTACTAATTTTCCTAAACCCTAAACCCATTCAACATCGATAAGATTACGCTAGCAAATCTAGCGTGGGTGGTTCCTCTGGCCACTTTAGCTGTTGCCACCCACCTACCGCTAATTCACCTTCCACCGACAATCCTTCGCTACCTTTTCGACGTTAAATTCTCTGTCGTCTGCTATTTTTACTTTTAAATCAGTTGAACACGTGTGCCTCTCTTTTTTTTATCGAGCGAAAATTCTTGAAGTCAAATATTTTTGCATGTCATCATCAAATATTAACTCGACTGCTTACTTTTGTTAGTAATGTAAAATAAAACTGGATACAGAGGTTACGTAGCTTCCGAAATCGGAATATTAAAAAGGCTAATCACTCAAAGTTGTCACACTGACTCGCACGGAATCTCTAGATATTTTAGCTTCTGTGTAGTAAGATAATTTGGTATCATTGGACAAAAGAAACGTAATTACTAAAGAACAATCTAACAACTATATACTGGGAATGGGGAAAGTGATAATTTATTTTGTGAAACTAAATTAAATTAATTTTAAACTCCTTGGGAAACAAAGTGTTCTATTTTTTTTTTTTTTTTTTTTTTTTAAGGGAGGATGTAAGTTTCACCTTTAAGTTTTAACAAAAGGTTTCAACTAGGCTTACCTAATTTGAACAAAAGGTTTCAATTAGGCTTAGCCAACTTAAACAAAAGGTTTCAATTAGGCTTAGCTAACTTGAACAAAAGGTTTCAATTAGGCTTAGCTAACTTGAAAAAAAGGTTTCAATTAGGCTTAACTAAATTGAACTCTTATGAACTCAGAGTTCAGGTTTAGTAGTACAGAGAATTGCAAAAATTTGTGCATCTGAGTTCCCGAGTGTCTGGCCTCACGGCCTGCTTAGTTTTACAGTTCACTATCCCTTAAAAGCTTTTGTTTATAAGCCCGATCTGAACGGCAAGCTGGGTGGGTACTGAATTAAGCTTAGCCGCTGTGGTGGCTATGGGAGAAGTGCTTAGTAGCGGCGGTCGGTTTTTGATCGAAGATGACTCTTTAGAGTCATTCGTTATTCCTTTAATAGCCACGCAGGGAAAGACCGTTTATGACATGCAAAGAGGGAACCATACCCGAGCAATACGTGCTTCGAGTTTTGGAGCCGAGAAACTATGGATTACTCCAGAATGGGGGGGCGTTGTTTTCCTTGGATACGCGGGCCTCTAAATCTCCTAGAATTCTTTTACACGAGGGTTACCAGAACCTGATCAGCATAATTAGGCCTATTTTGGGACCGTAAAGGCTTGAGTTTTTTGTTTGAAAATTCTTCTAAAGTTCTGACTATATCGTTGGGAGGACTAATTAATTTTAGGTCATTTAGTTTAGTATATGTCTTTTAAGTGTAAGGAATTAAGTTTCTAATAATCGGATTATCTCCCTGACCTTTCATCCCCGTTTCTTGTTAAAATTCGCCTTAATGTAACCATTTTCGTCTATTTGTAAATTATGAATGGTAATTTTCACCAGCAGCGAAAATCCAAAACAAAAAATTATCCCACAAAGAAGAGCGAAAAAACCAAAAAAAGGTTTTTCTGGGTGAAAAAGAGGGAAATCATCTGATGTCATTTAATTCCCTTATTTTGGGAGTATTATAAGAGTTGTAACTTAAAAAGGGGTCTGGTACGCTTTTATTTTAAAACGTGTTTAGCAAGTCTTTTTAAACTGTTAATTTTCCTAGAGCTACTGGTTATTTCCAGCCTGTCTCGCGAAGTCGCCCTCAGTCGGCGCAACCGTCGTCTGCTCTGTTTTAAATTGTAATTCGCGTTTTGTGGTTGTAATTGTGAGTTTTAAATTTATCATTTCAGCAAAAACAAATCCTTATTTGGACATGAAACTGTATATCGTATGTGCTACGAATGTTTCAACAACGAGTTTGCGGTATTTTAGTCTCACAATACCAGATAATTATCAAATAACGGATATTTTTGTGCCAAGACTTTGTGTGGAAACCATTTGGGAACTATCAGTGAAAATCTTGTCCAACTTATATTTTCTTCAAGATCATCTTTATCAACAATTACTGGTAAGTAATTCTATTTGACTATATCATTTAATTATCGTACACGCAAATTGCTCTGTTTAAAAAAATTTAAATATGAAAGGTGTTGATTCATTACCTAAAATCCAGGTTTAATATCAAATAGCGCAATTGAATTAAAAAATACAGTGATAATGGTTAATCGCAAAAAGAGCTTGCGAAAGGGCCATGTTTAAATCACGAAAGGGCCATGTTTAAATCACGAAAGGGCCATGTTTAAATCACGAAAGGGCCATGTTTAAATCACGAAAGGGCCATGTTTAAATCACGAAATGACCATGTTGAAATCACGAAAGGACCACGTTTTGTTTCGAAATGGCAATGTTTAATTGCGAAAGCATGCTGTTCACTGTTTAATTACACGAGGGCTGCTAGTTAGTTACAAAATAGCTCATTTTAATTTACCAAAACCAGTTACTTGAAAATTTACCGGATTGTGATTGTGATAACGCAGAGTTGCCTAACAAAACGTTCAGATCCGTACATGAAATGTTATCAAATTCTGACCTGTACACAGCCTTTTGTGCATAAAAAAAACCTTGCGGAAAGAAAGCGATTGTATTACAGTGCAATTTTTAACCCTTATCTACTGGAACATCAGTTTCGATCTATGAAAGTCTTAGATTTCAATTCGCTCTTAACTCATTTCACTTGGGTAAAATTCCCCCTGGGGGGGGGGGGGGGGGTAGTGGAGTGGTATTAGTACAAGGTTTCAAAAAACCGACTTCTTACCTGTTATTCGACGATAACTGACATTTGTGTCGCTTGTGTCGGAAAGAGATTAGGTAGAAAACGAGAGGCAAAATCGTGGCTGGACGAGCGCCTGGCGAGGGCTTTCACTGTCGAACGCGCGTTGGGCCTTCGAGCTACGCTTCGAGAAGCTCGACGGGGAAAATCGCCGAAAGGGGCGCCGAAAATCGCGTTCGCGTGCGAGAGTATAAAGGTACACGCGCGACTTTTCTGTCAGGTTACTTAGGGATTTGCCAGAGGCTAGTCAGAGGTATACCCGCCCTAATGACGTCACTAATATCACGTGACTGGTATAATTTACGATCGGCAGAGTGATATTATTTTATGAAGGTTTTTATTGCTTAGGTTGTTTCAAACTCATTTCCTGGATTTGAATTTATTCAGAGGTTACAGAGGGTTCGAAACTATTCTGTTCCCACTATCCTAAAGATTGGAATAGGTAGAATTATTAGAATATCACACGAATTTTGAGTGATTTTGTAGGTCACGTGACAAATTCCCGGCTTCCAGTGCCGAATTTTCGCGTCTCTGGCTTCACAATACCCTTCCTCGCTTTACTCGCTGTTTAAATATAAAGGAAAGAGCTTATATAGCAGACGACGCGCGAAAAGTTATAGGGTCAATCCCGCAAGGCTTCGTGAATGATTTCCTCGTGTTGGAATATGTCGAATTTTCGCATAACTTTATTTTTAGCATTAAACCCGAGGGTTTGATCACCCAGGCACTTAATAGGTGTAAATTACTGTTGCTTTGACTGTGCTAAGGCGGTTACGTAACTGACTACGCATTTAGCATTACTAAAGGCTGTAATCAGTGTACAGATATATGTCTTACCGAAAAACTGATTTCTATATTTAGAATTTCGTTACTTTCTATTAAAATAACCGAATATTTCGATTCAACTAATCGAATTAGACCTTTCCGATTATTCGAAGAAAAAAGGGAATACTCGTTTTCAAAACGATTATTTATTATTAGACCGAAGAACCGTTTGAAACCGAATTAAAAATATTATTAGAACTAAAATGTGGTCAAAAATACGTTGCAGATTTACCAAGCTATTTGTCACTTTATAGTCAATTTCACTTTTAATTGGCAGCACGTACAAAGCTTATCTACGCGTAATCTATATATTTTATTTTAGGATCGATTATTGAGTAGTTTATACCGATTATTCGACCTTTTTAATCGATTATTAGACAGTATTAACCGGTATATTCTCCCGTTTTAACCGATTATTCGTGAATACTAGCTTTTTTTGTTGTTGTCGTTGAGAACCGAATAATAACCGGCACACTCCCACTTTCTATTATGATAAAATTACTTTAGGTTTAGCAATATTAGAATACAATGTTGCATGTGACGACATTTTCATGTTGTTGACCAAATGTTTCTAAGTCAATAACTCATCCATGAACATGATAATGTATCATAAGCCTAGCTGGTACTAAATTTCGTCTGCTATTCGTTTTCTCACACCTCTAAGCTAAGCCTTGTATTTTTCTTGACATGGTCTATTCCACAACGAATTGGCAGCGTTTACAAACCTAGGCTACCCTTTATCTATACATGATACATTTGCTTGGAGATAGAGCCTATATGTTTGCGCATACTACAATAATTAAACTGGATAATAAGGCTAATCCCTACTGTGAATTTTCATTAGTATCCACAATTATAAACACAGGATTAATATATTTAAAAAATATATTTCTATAATACATATTTAATCATAAAATTAAATATAAAATGTATATTTAGTGTCAGTTTGAAGTATTTTAAATATAACGCAATATATTGCCTGTCGATCCTTAAAAGCAAATTTTCTATTTTTAGTCCACCATAACGATTTTAGTTCTATATATAGATCCTGCGCATTGAACAGTAGAACCAGTATTTACATTTGAAACCAAATACCTTAAAATACAGTTATAAACAACAAATATTTGGTATAAAATAACGAAGTTTAGTTTTAAACGATGATTTAAATCTATTTAGAATTTAATTATATGAAATTAAAATACATTGTTTTATTAATAGTTTCCATCCAAACATTAAAATATATAAAGGCAGATCTAATTCTAAGCGGGTTTTATAATATAATTATATTTTTAATTTCAATAATTACGCTAAAACGCGACTGTTCTAATTTCATTGTCTCTAAATACTGATGTAAATAAGCTATATGAAATAACTAATAACGCGAAAGGCTTAGGTGCCTGATGTACGTGAATTCCATAAGGTAAAGATGTTGATTTAAAATCTAACATATATTATTAAATAGATTTAATCAATTACCTTTTTAATCCTGTCGGCGCGAGGTGTCGTCTGATTAATTAAGCCAATTGATTTTACGACGCTTAATCCCAATATTGAAGCCGGTTCAGTTTTAAGTTCTTACGTTGATGTTCTCGACTCGGTTTAAAGATGATGGACCTAAGATCTATAGGAGGGCCGGAACCCGAGCATCCTGTGCAAGACGGAAGAGGGTACTGAATTTTCCCCCAATCGATCCAATCGGGATCTTTTAGCCCCTGACAGTAGCTCTTTTCGGTAAGGTCCCTAGATGGCGCGTGTCTTACGACTCATAGTGGCGCAAATTTGTTCCTAACTGAATCGATATGCCATTTGGACTTGGACCATTTGCGCTTGATTTATCCAATTTAATGACCACTACGCGTCGCTCCTCAATTTCCAACCAAATTCCCGAGATTCTTGGGCGTATCGTCATCAAGGTTGCTAGAGATGTTTCTTATACGTATCGTCATTTGAAAGCTAAGACCACTTAACTCGATTTAGGATGCGTTCAGCGACGTATACCAAAGCACCCCGGGAGCTTACCAAAAACCACGGTTTGTCGCTGAACGGATATTTACACTCTCCTTTTCCTCTGGTCGTCCAACAACTGGTACGTACCAAGATTAGCTAGACGACCAAACCCGAAAAGCTACTGAAAAGTAGAATTTTAGACGATTTAAAAACCTTTGACAAAGTTTTAAATTATAAATTATCATTTTTTTTTTTTTTTTTTTTTTTGTAATTTTACTAGAGGAAAATATTTCCCACATTCCAAGTCATCAAAAAAAATTTTTTTAACATATTTTGAGCATTTTAATTTTGTACCCAGTCTTGAGGGGTTGATGATTACTTCTCGTAATCTGCGTATACGTCTGTACTAAAGTTATTACTTAACGGATTACGTATTTAGCATTGCCAAAGGCTGTAGTCATCTGTTACGTAATCGCGTAGTAGCTATGTACAGATTTTTCGAAATTGGTTAACCCCTCGCCCAAAAGGTTTAAATAGCATGGAAAAAAACTAAAATTATTATCCATTGGCCCACGAAAAAAATGGTGACAGTTTCATGCACTTTAAGCATATGGGATTTAAAATTTTACCACCCCGGCGCTTACTCCGTGACAAGTATTGTTGGAATATTTTACATATTGCTTTTTAGGGGCTTAAGGCGTCTTACTCCCATGGTCTTACGCGAAAAGAATAGACTATAGTAAATCAAAATGACGTGCTACGTACAGTATGTATGTGGAGCCGAGATTTCAGGCTCGCCTTGTAAATTTATTTATGGGAATTAAGCCTTAGGGATTTATCTATCGTAAAAAATAGAGACCTTAGCTTTTTCTTTATTGCCGACTATCCAATACTATAATTTAAATAAAGGTTATCCCTTGGTAGATATTTTTTTTAATTAACTTGGAGTACTATAGTGCAATTGGATAACATTTTTTCATCCATCCAATTTCCTAGAATTAAGGATTATCCAATTAAGTAGGACACGAACCACCCCTCCTAATTAATCAAAGCTGGTTTACGTATAACTGCGTCCATCAAACCGGGCTGTATATTATTTCCAAGAGTTTCTTGGATCAATCTTATATTCTTTGGTCATTCTCTCCTTTCTCGGTTTCCCTTCGGTATTTAACGTTTTTAGCCACACTTCCCCCTTGAAATTATGTAAGCTCTTATATTGACCCGTACCAACTGTCGTCTGTCTCAGAAGAGAAAAATTGTTATCCAGTCGAAAAGTATTAATTCAAGGTTAACGCGTCTAAAGTAAACAACATCACGTAGCTTAAACTGTCAGCAAAGGGCTAGGTGAACGTACTAGCCCATCACTTAACACTATCCCAAAAAAGTCATCACCCCTGTCTGGCTCGAGTGATTTGGACTCTTCCTCGATATTTTGAGTCTGGAGAGAGGAACGGAATTTAGGCGGGCCGCACTTGGCTATATTGTCTTCCCTCCCAACACCAGAGTTTCTCCTAAGATTGGCGCGTTCCGATTTCACTATTTACACCGTCTGTGGTCGCTAGAGTGTCTCGAATCAGAATCTGCCGGTACATTTACCCGGACCTTTGCTGATAGTATAAAGCTACGGGGTTTTGTTTAATTTTTTTTGCGTCACATTATTTAAGACAGAAGCCGATGAAACCCTCCTTTGAAGTCTATTACTCCCTGGTCTGGTCTACCCCTCTTTGTATGGGTAAGTTACAAAAAGCGCGATTCGTACGCCTCCTAACGGTAGATATTTTCGGAGCGGGAGTTCGTCGAGCGAATATCTCTAGCAGCCTTGGAGTTCGTCAAAAAAAAAACGTCGTCGTTTGTGGAGAGAGAGAATTTCCAATTTTGCGTAGACAGGGGGGTATGAAGTAGGACCCTTCCGATCTCGTAAAATTGGGAATTTTACCCATACAGAGAGGAGCGCTATATGGAACATTAGAGTAGTAGACTTCAAATGAGGGTTTCATCTACTTCTGTTTAAGATGAAAACCAAATTAATAAAGTCAAATCTTTTATTCAGATTAGAAATATTTATAAAGTAGATGTATAACGTATAATTGTAAATAATATATCCTAATTAAATTTTTAATTTAAGCATCGGTTTGAGGCGGTGAATAAGGGGGTGGTGGTTCGTAAGAAGGATACGCGATCAAATGCCTTGACAAAGAAGTCGTCCTATTCCCTGGTCTAAGGTTAATAGGTCCCGGTGGTCTTATACCATCGACTACGATGAGGTTACGACTGGCCCTTATCATACTGGGATATATGTTTTCCACCATGGCCGGTAAAGGAGAATGGCTATCGCTAGATTCACCACTTGACCGTCTCCTTCTCACTCGCGCGTGAAAGTCCACGTTCATGGTCACGTAGAAACAACACGGAGCCGAACAAATTGTTCCTAGTACCCCGCTTAAAATCAAGATTAGTCCCGACATTCTAAACGCTTGGTTCTTGATAGACAAGATGGCCAGAATGACACCGGCTATCAAGACCATGGCTGATCCAACCATTATCATGGCGAAGACTCGTTTCTTGTTACAGAATTTCTTGGGAGAGACAGGGTCGGGTACGAAACTTATCCCAGAATTGTCTTCCTCGATCGTGGTCACGTTGCTTTCGCTTCTGTTGCGACAAACTTCTTCGTAGCTCGGTAGATAAGCGGGGTCACTGGCATTGATGCTGTATAGGAAAATATAAAGAAATTAGTTTGATTTACAAAATTATATCCATATCTTTCCGTTATGTTGAACTTTAGTTGTTAATTGAACTAGGATTGGAGAAACGTTTTCTTGGGGAGGGAAATTTTTTGTCATTATCTCGTTCTCTGAGTAAACGCCATTCGGATACTTCTTGGAATTTGATAAGATGATATATTTGTAATTTTGTTCGGTGCAAATATTTAAAGTAAGGCTGTCACGAATTCTTCACGCTTTCAAATGTAATTTATACGCGTTCAGACTAGGCCTTGAAATCGATTTAAACCGTTTCAAAACGTTTCGCTAGAGTCGTGTGAACGGGAAACCGTCTTTTCTCGAATCGATTTGATTTGATTTCTCGAAACTGCTTCGGGAACCAGTTTCATACCGATTCGCTATAAACAACCGATAGATGAAGCCACTATAAATCGATTTATAAAGATAATACGTGAATTTCAAATGACTGAATATTAAATTTTCTTTTTAAATATAAAATTAAAACATAATCTGCCAGGAACCTATTTTATTTGATCATTGTCGTCCGGTTATTTACGTATGATCCGGGATTCCATTGGTCTCTTGATGGCAATAACCAGATTGAAGACTTTAAACGGACCGGCAACTATCTCCTCTTTGCCATGCTGGAAGGCAACTAATTCAATAACTTAGCAGCCAGCGGATGACATTAGGTGACCTTTCAAGCGGCCCGGGAAAAAAGTTATCATTTTAAAATAAGCGAGGGACCCACAAATATACGGTGTATATAATCTCACTAATAAATTATAGCTCAATAAGCCGTACTGCGCAAATTTCGGTGCATTTTAAAGCGTGTTTCAAACATTAAAGAGAAACGGGTCAGAACTGCGGCGACACAACCTTGGAATACGAAAATTTAATATCCCATAAATTTTATAATATTTTAAAGTGATAAGGAAGACGAGGAATCTGTTATTAAGCTTTAAATTATCGATAAAATCATCATTAAAACTTACTAAAGTTTTCTCATTAATTTGCAATTAATAAACCAAATCACTCGATGTCAGAAAATCTGCAGCTAATCAAAGTACTTTTTAAACTCAATTTTATGAGTTGCGAAATTTTTAAAATAAAATTCCTCGCAATTCTACGTCGCGTGGCTATTGTAGAGAATACAGTTAAGGTGGCTTTCGCGCTGTCTTTTTAGTAAAAGTACTTAATCCAGAATGTCCTACCTTTCGTAAGAAAATCATCCTTAATTTTGTTCCAGAAGTATTTTTAAAGGCCTAGGATTACTTCTGCCTGCCACCCTGGAAACAAACTCACCCTCCAGGCTTTTTCTTGCCTTGCTACCCAAAGGGGAATCTCAGAAGGTGAGCCCATTTCCAGTGAAACAGGCAGACGAAATCCTAGGCCTTTAACATTTTCATTTTGGAAGTTTCTTAAGAACTGTTCAACTTATAGGTATAAAATTTTGACTATGACGTTTTAATAGTATGATAAAACTAAAATATAATCCATAATCAGACGAAAAAATGGTGACAGCCTTACTTTAATCAAGGATACTTATTAAAAACATTAATCCTCTAAAGACAATATAGTAAATATTTCTATGAAAGAATTCATATATACTTAAATATTTAAATTTATTATCTTTTTTTTTCTAAATTTAATTTTCTTTGTATGTAGTATTATTTATTCCCAAAAGTGCCCAAGGATATTTTCCGGAAAATTTCTCCTCTTTAGATATTTATTGAGTAAAGAGAAGCACTGAGAGAGAAGAGAGTGAGCGAAAGATTGAGAGAATCATTTTGGAAAACTCCAAAAAGCAAACGCAAATATGTTTAGCCCGAGGACTACTGGTTCCTTTCACAAATTAAAGTGTCTGTGACACGATCCTTTAATAATTATCCGAATTACCTGGGACAGACGGAAATTTGGGTAAAATATCCATCCAAAAACTGAATTTCCGTCTGTCCCATAGAAGCAAAAACTTATAAAATTACATTTATGAAAAGGTTGGATCATTTTCCTATTACTTATGTCAAAAAAAACAATTCATTAGATTTTAATTAATATTCGTTACCGACACTTTTACATTTAGAATACCATAACTTACTTCGTGCCATCATCCCCAGTTGCAGCGGCGTTGACTGGCATTTTAAAATTTCATTTTCGGTGAAGTATACTTGGGCTAACTAGTAAAATCGACGCACGTTTTGATATTCGATCGGTTCATATCTAAATTCTGTATATCTCTCTTCGCTACCGCGCCTCTTCTAATTAAACACGTTCGAATCTTAATTAAACCTGCCGCGTCAAAAGGCACCGTTTTACAACAAAATTGTTTATTACACGCAGAAGCTTAAAATTTCCGCAACGTCAGCTCGTAAAAGGCTTAGCGTTTAGGCTTAACGATTAGGCCTAACTCGGGTCGTCTCCAGGTATAGATATTTGTACCGTTACACCTGCGTGATATTGATGAATAGAAGGATGGATAAGAAAGTTGAAACAGCCAATAAGATAGAAAATAGATTAGAATATGAACGAACGCCATGGCTCTGCGGATCAAAGTCAAGTCAACCCAGCTTGGCTAACGTTTTCGAACCTTATTCTAAGCTGATAAGGTTTGATTATGATTTTTTCGATGTCATCGTGAGTTTTCAGTACGTATAATACTATGATCCTTTCTAAGCCTTTTAAATTAACATATATTGCTTGGAATATTTTATACTTTCGTATGTGATGAAAGTTCAAACTTAAAACTCGGTTTTCAGACGTTTATTCAATTTTATATAAATGCAAGATTTTATTTCGGTAATTTGTGGATTGAAGCCGGTTTCTTGGAAATCGTTTTGAAATTACGAAATTGAGGATAAAATACGGATATAATTAATAGTTATGTAAACGAAAATAAATTCGTTATCTCAGTTTCATTCTAAATGAATTTTCAGTTTTGAAATATTTTATCCCTAGCTGGTTGTAAGCCTTAATCGGAATATTATAGTAGAAATGGGATTAAAACATAGTTTAATATTCGAATTATTATTATTTTAAACCCATGTTTAAAGGACATTAATGTTTTACAAACATGTCTTAGATTAAAGAATCCTTAATAACTCGCTTCCTTGTCCTCTTCACCCTCCCTTTAAGGTAAAATCTGCAATGAAAAATACTTAATTTTAGAATTGTTCGTAAACCTGGGATGGATTTCAAGGATTTTTTAAATTTAAGATCATGACTAAAAATGTGAAAATGATTTATATTATTTCATGACTTAAACTTGAATAATTAAAATCCTAGACTATTATAATGTAGTATAAAATTGTCTCGCCATTTCGATTTGACTTTTAACCTTTTCTCAACAATCTAATCTCTAGTCAGAAATGATCCCTGATCGTTCAATGAAGTGTTTATCGGCATTATTTTTTTTTTTCTAGAATTTAGATAAGTGTAATGGTTACGAAACCATTCTTTAATTAATAAGCAACGTGTCTATATAAACATTTTATTTACAAAATTCGTAAAACATTCATATATATATTTAGAAAAATGACTTTTTGGGATTTTTTTTTTTTTTTAATTTTAAAGCAATTACAAAAAAATATTTAAAGACTTATGATATAAAACCTTAATTAAAAACATTTCTCGTCATTAATATCTTTGACGTCTGTTAGTATCCGTAACGTAATTGGGATTAAAAGGGGGTGGCGGTCCTTCGTAATCTTGACCAACGGCGTACATTCTTCCTCGACTGTAATACGGATTATGAGTATAAGCCGATGACGTACGCGATTGAGGGGGTGGTGGTGGTACGTTTCTTCTTGGCGTGACGTCGTACTGTTCGATATAAAACACGTCACTACTGGCGCTAGTCGCTGTGGATAATCTTGGTGCCGAAACCCGGGACGGCAATTGCGAATAAATACTACCTTCCCGTTCATTCGCGTTATAACCAGTCGAAGGTAAATGTTGGTTCGGTTGATTCCTCTGGTTCACCGTTACCGTACGAGGTCTATTCGCGTTTGGTTGCGTAGCAGCCTGCGGCCTTACTTGTACCGAAACTGGTCTAATAACTCGATCGCGATCGTTAGGATCCGAACGCACCGATTTTACCGTTAAGGCTAGTCCCGTAAAAAAGCAGACGACGCCAATTGGTAATATGATTAGACCGGAAATCTGCATACCTTTGTTACCACTGTCCACGGGTACTTCGCCTAGTCTACCCCTACGCGTTTCGCTGGGACTGTAGCCCACCGATATTAAGGTCAAACCGGTGACAAGTAAGGCTAAACCGACCAGGTCTAAGACGATACACCATTTGAAGGAAAGGTTGCTACAGGCACGCCATCCTGATACGGCCGCCTGGCGAGCGTTGTGAGCCGGACTAGAAGGCATGGTGGTATAATCGTCACCTGAAAACATAAACAATGAACTCTTTTCCTGTAGAATTCTCAGGGATGGATTAAGGCTAGTAGAAGACAATTTAAGCACGCTCTGACGCAATCGCAAAACCACGTGACTGTTGGTAATCAGGGCTTGAATTTCCAGAGCCTATCCCATAAAGGGATGGATGAACTTACAATCAAATTGAATCTATTCATTTTCTGTAAAGTTACACTCTGGAAATTCAAGTCCAGTTTCCGAACAGTCACGTGATTTGGTGATTTACAACAAAGCCTGTTTGACCTGTCTAGCTACTAACCTTTCTACTGATAATCTCAGGATTATATAATGTTTCTGAGGCTCAAATTCGAGATATCCCCTAGAATTTAACTAATCGAAGTGGGCTTTTATTGGCTGGCTATCAGTACGTGTCTTTAAGAACTTGTTTTTCTACTGGCATGGGAAAGAAGGCCTGTTTTTGCTTAGAGTTTCTGTTATATTATTGATTTTTGATATCAACAATACTCTTACATAGCTTTCCCCCCGTAGTATATAATCTTTTATATTAAATTTATTAACCATGGGGCTTTTAAATATTTAAATTATTTTAATTAATGACGTATACTTGGAGATTTAAGTACTTACTTGTGGCGCTGATGTTGGCCCTGATTATCCTGAAGACAAAGTCCTTTTCGGCGTATAACTCGTCGGCTCCTACGTGAATAACCTGAGGGAATAAACTAGAACGGAAGAGAAATAGAAAGACGCGGAGTTTAAATATTTAAAATTGCGAGATGGAAAGAGCTAGAGATGGGCAAACGTAGCCCGATATTTACATAAAGAGAATTTTACATTAGGTTTCGCCCTCGTAATATACACATATCGAGCCTAGTGTTTTATCAAACAAGAATGGTCAAGACCAAGAAAGCCTAAATTCTTCCTTTTAACTATAGTTAATGTTTATGACGTTTATATTTTAGCAAACCATCGAAATATAGCTAAAAAAAAACTAATAACTATAGTTTAAAAAATTTTACTAGAAAAATGATAAAATGGTAGGAAAATATTAATATTTTTATATTAATATTTTCCTATCATTTTATCTGAAAACTTAAAAATGTTATTTACATTTTATCTTTAAGTTTACATTTTATCAACCGACTATAATATTTTAAAGGGAAAATGCAACCTAACAACAATCGATTTTTTATCGATTCCTTAAAGGGAGAATGAAAGGCCAAAATAACCTATTTTTAAACGATTAAGAATGAGAAAAACAATAATATAACTCACCAAAAATATTTCGATATTTTATAATCAATTTCAAAAGTTCCGATGCTAAGCCTCGGCTGCCTAGCTCGGTGAACTAGGCTAGCACGACCTGTATTTTTTTTTTTTTTTTTTAATATTCGCGGCTGTTCTTGTCGCCAATCACGAGCGAGTACGCGTATTTTAAAAATACGCGTACTCGCTCTTGATTGGCGACTAGATCAGACTGAAATATTTAAAAAAAAAAAGGCTCGTGCTCGCCTAGTTCGTCGAGCTAGACAGCCAAGGCTTAGCATCTGCAAGTTTCGGAACTTTGGAAATTGATTATAAAATAACGAAATATTTTTGGTGAGTTATATTATTGTTTATCTCATTATTTTACCATTCTTAATCGATTAAAAATAGGTTGTTTCGGCCTTTCATTCTCCCTTTAACAAATTGCTAAAGCTAGAAAGTCATCCACACTCTTGAAAAATAGTGTTATTCTCAATTAACGCAATTGAGTAATATCACTCAGTAATATCTCAGAAATTATAGTATATATATTACATCACTTGTAGTACCCATATTACTGAGCACACATTTCATTTATATTTTTATTTATTTTTTTAACAGTTCTTGACATTAAATGAGTTTCTCTTTTGAAAGAACTGAAAGAACTAAAAGAACCAGTATTAAACGAAAAGTCGTCGATTTGAAAAAAGGACCCCGTAAAAAAAGGGGGAAATAGAGATATAAGTCTCGCCTACAGCTGGAGTAGAAAGGTGGTGGCTATAAAAACATCGGCCCGGACATATATGAACAATCTAATATTAGCTTTTTCCTTCCCCGTCTAAAGTATAATATTCATGTATACCCAGTTCCGTATATAGTCCAAACCCTAAAGGTGTTTGCTTAAGAAAAGCGAACTGTGTTCTCACGTCTTTTAAACCTTTCAGCTCACGTATTTCACGAACATTTTGCAAAATCTACTTACAAGTTCTATATGGTTTAACGTTGCGAATTAATCCGTCTTAGCTTTCATTACATTGCATTCAGTTTTCGAACCAAAATATTAAGTCATATCACTTTGAAATTGCTGTACGTGCAAAGCCGGAATTCCTCCTTATTTCTAATCAATCATGGCTTAGGGATTAAGAGTAAACTTACGCTTTATACGCGTTGAATACTTCAAACTGACTCTAATAACTATAATAGATGAGGAGAGAAGAGAAACGGCTAACTGGATTCTTGGAGAAAAAAAAAAAAGAAATCGAAAAGATGTATTTTTCTTCCTCCGAAACTCTTATTTATTTTTATTTTATTTTTATTTTTTTCTGCGTTAAGGGAGACCACATTTCGTGATGAGAAGCCTTTTTAGGTAATAGCGTATTCCAAGAGAGCACGATTAGAGATTCAAATTAAGGCAAAGAACGCTAAAATAGGCCCACAAATAATGAAATTGCGCATGGTTTTGAATAAATATATATCTTATTAAAATTGATAATTTATTTAAGTTAGGCTATCACGGATTTTTCGTGAAAATTCATTTCCAAATATAAATTAAGTAGTATTTTCGGAAAGATCGTTAGAAAACGATTCAAAATATATATACATATGTCATGGAAAGAAATTACAGCTATAATTAAAATGCATATTTTATAATTGCCATTTTTAAAATTTGAAAAATTCCCCGCAATACTACGTCATCATTATCGAGCCTACAGCTGATTCTCGCGCGTTCTGGCACGTGATAACCTCGCTTTCGCGCCGTATTTTTCGTAAAAGTACTTAATCCATAAAATCCTCCCTTTCCAAGCGTAAACTACGTCATATATCGTAAAATAAATGACCTATATCTTTTTGCATTTTAATTTTGAAGTTTTAAAGAACCCTTGAAAATTCGTTAACTTCATATTTAATGGCCTATTTAAAAGAAACTGATCTCATTGCCAAAAATTGACCAATTACGAACTTTTAACTCCCATCTTTAAGGTCATAATTCAACAAGCTTGTCCTTTGAGTATATATAGCAATTCGTTGAAAATCTCCCGAAAGTCTTCGCAATCAAGCGAAAGATTATATTTTACCCTTATGTTCATTCGACTTGGTCAAGTTAACGCGTACAAGGCTACGTTGATGCGTATTTTTACCAAGGAAAGTTCTTTATCTTTTTTATTAAAACCTATTAACTTACGAAAGTCGTACGTAGTTTTAAATCGGGATGGTTGGGATTGTTTCATGGAGGAAAATGGCTCGAGAAGGTCCAATCTATTTTTCGAGCTTTCATCAAGAAAGCTTACACCACCTTATTACTTCAGTGATATATTTTGTAGTCTACGGATGTAATTGTTCCTTCGTTTTACGCTGAAATTCCGAACTTAATCTTACTGTAGTTCTTCGTCTATAGGGAGATTTGAAGAACATTTTTACCCATTTTTTTTAATCCGCATTTCGAGTTCCCCATTTCCAATTTTTTTTTACATCTCCCTATACTCATTTTCTTCTTATTGCAGGCCTTATGTTTGCCAGAACAGATAACGCGTAATCATTTCTACTTACATGTACATACATATAGGTTACCAAAAACTACTTCTGTACTTTTATGTTAGTATTCGCCATATATATTTAAAGTAAACATGCAACCTGACTTGATTCGGGCCTTGTCAAATTGATCTTGCCACCAGCTCGCGAATACAAATAGTTGCTATCATTATTAGTCGACGTCATAAGCTACGTCATAGTTTGTAAAGCTCATAGCGCTCGTGAGCACCGAGCATTTCTTAAGCTTAATTTTTCTATATCCGTGTCAGCTTTCAAGGTCAGATCTCTCCCGAGTGACTTCCGAGCCCTCTGACCCCTAGCGTTTTATGAAAACGGAAATAACTGCACTGTATAACCTTAACGCCACGTGATTTCGTGACGTGGTTAGTAACATTCGCACCCACAAGTTATTTTTTATTATCAACTATTGGGAAAAGTACCGGCTTCCGTAGAAAAACGAAAGAAATTTGCTTAAATATGGTTTAAATTGTAAAATTTCAACAGAATTCGACCTAATATACCCGAATTAGCAAACATAGAGCAAAGATATTTGTAATTTTAGTCCACTTTTGTTAAATTTAGCTTATTTGATCTATTTAGTCGAATTCTGTTTGAATTTGTACCATTTTTGAACAAATTATTTGGGAAAGCCAATTTCTTTCGTTTTTCTATGGAAGCAGATTTAAATTAGAAGTAAAACTGACGTCACGCTTATGTAAAAACAGTCTCGAGAATATTTTAAATTTCTAAAGCTAAAATTCGCGAGCTTGGCGATGAATCGAGTGAGCTTGCATGTATACTTCAAGTTCATATACAAATACAAAAGACCCAATTCCGTCTTGAAGACGGTCTTACGAAGAAACCGTAGTAAAGATACTACTAATCTCAAAGGGTGGATTAAAGGTGGAAACATATTTTAGTATTTTTATTCCTACTAATGAAATGGTTCAAAAGTTTCTTTTTTACCGTATTCATTTGACTATACCTTTAAATAAGTTAAAGAAAAAGAACGTTGGGGCTTGCAACGTTGGTGCTTGCTTTGCAGCACTGTCAAAGTTAAGATATAACAGTTGAATCTGAAAGGGTTATGTTTTGAACTTTTGATCTTTACGCGCGAGAAAGAAGAGTACACTGGTTATCCCCATATATTACGTATAGGATCTAGCAGAGATAGGATTTAAATCGCCCGCTAAGCTTATTACAAAAGGGAGAATTGAAGATTCGCTGGGAGGAGAGAGTGAGGGAAGAGGAGGATTTGGAATTGGAAATCATCCTACACTAGAAAACATTAAAAAAAGAATATGGCCATCGCCCCCGCGTTGATATCGGTATTATATCGTTACCAGGAAAAGGCCGGGGGTAATTCTAGAAGACCCACTCGGGCCCGGTAATCGATACATTAAAAAAAAAAAAAAAAAAAAAAAAGGGAATCAGGCCATGAGTTTCTAAGCTATATCGGAACATAACCTAAGTTATATCAGAAATTAATAATGAAGAGAAATCAGCAACTTAAAGGAAGGAAGGTTTATCTGTTTTTAATTAATTTTTGGTTCCCAATCGTTCCTAATATTACATTAGGCCTTTAGATTAATCTTCACTCGGTTTATTTCCGTAAAGGCGCCTTTTCAATCAATATTTTTCACCAAAATCTTTTTCGTCATAATTTAACTTGCTTTTTTGTCCAAAAGAAAATCATGATTGAAAACAAATTCGCCAATTTTTTTCAACTTCAGAAAATTAAATTTCGTAAGGTAAATTTGACGAAGCCCGAATAGAGTCAGGTTGCATGTGTATTTTAAAATAATAGACACTATTGGTAAGGAAGCCCTTGTAAAGATTACAGCCCGACGTACAATAAAGACTTAAGGTTAAGGCGACATGTAGGCGATTTTCCAACAGCAATTGTTTTAGATATTTTTATGGAAAACTTTGAGGCAGCAGACACTTGCGGTTTTTGATATCTTGCACTACCAAAGCTAAACTCAGAGTATGAACCCGAGTGTCCAAGGAATTCAAGAACTCACCTCGGGGTCGGTAGCAAAAAAGTTATTATTTAAATAATATTTTCTAGCTCGTTTTAAAATTTTTGAACGTTTGATGAGATATAGCTTGCTACCCCAAAGAACTTTCCCTCGTGAAGTGTACTGGATTTGTCTACCCTGTTACTATCAATTGAAACAGAAGCCGATGAAACCCTCCTTTGAAGTCTACTACTCCAATGTTCCATATAGCGCTCCTCTCTGTATGGGTAAAATTCCCAATTTTACAAGTTAGAAGGGGTCCTACTTCATCCCCCCCGTCTACGGAAAATTGGAAATTCTCTCTCTCCACAAACGACGACGTTTTTTGGACGAACTGCAAGGCTGCTAGAGATATTCGCTCGACGAGCTCTCGCTCCGAAAACTATCTACCGTTAGGAGGCGTACGAATCGCGCCTTTTCAGAGTAACCCATACAGAGAGGGGTAGACAAGACCCGGGAGTAATAGACTTCAAAGGAGGGTTTCATCGGCTTCTGATTGAAATTAACCATAATTCTAAACTTAATCAAATTTCTAGTAGTTCTACAAAACTTTCACCTATGTATCTTTGCTCTAAAATAATTCAAAATCGTGCCTAAGAAAGGGATGTGGGTTGCTAGTTTCTTGTTTCTGAAATTTATTTTTGTCTATAGTTGGAATCAGTTTGATTTTTCAGCACGTGTAAAGCTGTATTTGTGTTTTATCCTTTGTCTGCTCTGACTACTACCGGAGCACTCCTTCCTCCAGGAGCAGCCCAAAGAAAAACAGCTTTGGAGATAAAGGATGAGATTAAATAATTTTTTTTTCCAGCTGAAAACTCAAACCTGTATGATTCTAAAGTTCTATAATTAGAATTAGCCCGAGATTTCAGCACGTATCAAGCTTAAATCCCTCGTTAGAGACTATATCTGTGCTTTGTTTTGTTATAGAAATAGATACAGTATAGAAATAAGTATGTTAGGAATGTAGAGCTCTGAGCGTTGAAATCTAAAACTGTTTCCCGAACGTATCTTCTCCTGAAAAATTCTTTTCCACCAAAATACGATCAACGATAGGATACTTCTTGAATTTCCGAACGGTGTCATTTTCTCAAATAACGTTTTTTTTTACCCATTTTCTGGTCCTGGAATTTCTGTAAAAAACCTATTTTTTTTTTCTTTCGTGATAGTGGTACCTATATCTTTTATCTTATAAATGTTTTGAAGCTTTCTTAGCAACAAAAGGGAACAAACATTATTCAACCAAAGTGGGCACCTCACCAAGGGCTGTCTGATCTTTAAATTCCTAAGTCACTCTGCACTAGGAGTAATATAATAATTCAATTGGAAGGTTCTTTTTTTTCTTTCTTTAAAGGGAGAATGAAAGGCGAAACCAATATATTTTTAATCGATTAAGAATGCTAAAATAATGAGAAAAAATATAACTCATCAAAAATATTTAGTTATTTTAGAATCAATTTCCAAAGTTCCGATGCTAAGCCTAGTTTGCCTAGCTCGGTGAACTAGGCTAGCACGACCTGTATTTTTTTTTTAATATTCGCGGCTGTTCTGGTCGCCAATCACGAGCGAGTACGCGTATTTTAAAAATACGCGTACTCGCTCGTGATTGGTGACTAGATCAGACGGGAATATTAAAAAAAAATACGACTCGTGCTCGCCTAGTTCGCCGAGCTAGGCAGCCAAGGCTTAGCATCTGAAAGTTTCGGAACTTTGGAAATTGATTATAAAATAACGAAATATTTTTGGTGAGTTATATTATTGTTTTTCTCATTATTTTAGCATTCTTAATCGATTAAAAATAGGTTGTTTTGGCCATTCATTCTCCCTTTAAAGAAAAAAGGTTATTTTTATTTGGAAGCCTTTGTGCATGGAAATACTATCTGTTGAATCAGAATCTGAATGTCGTCTTTGCTTAAGAATATATGGTAGTCTTTTAAAGTGTTTGCCTTACGCAATCATCAATAGATTTGATTTGATTTTATATTTTTCAATTGTTTCAACATTAAGGTATGATAGGAATAATATTTCCAATAGAAAACATTTTTGTTTTAGTTGGCAAATTTGTTCAATTTCAGGAACTTGTTTGGTAATTGCATTCGCTCTTAAATGTCAAGTTATAATTTTTTCGTAAACAAGAGCAGTTTACAAACTACTTTTTTCTACGGAGTTTAATATTGTGTATCAATTCGCCTCAATTTTTCGCTATTTTGATAACTCCTCTATCGAACAAGATTAAAAATTCTCTCCCTCTCTGATAAGATTTTATCGCTTCGATTGCAATGTAGAGGGGGGCCTATTTCTATCGTTGATATTAGTTTATGCTTATATATGGAGTGTTTCTAAATTGGTAACGTTTATACTTAAAGGGGGACAGACAGAAAAATTAATTTATTTAAAATTAGTCCTACAAATTTGAATAAAATTATTTATTGGATAGATCTGCTAAATTCGGATGATATCCGTTTTACTTAAAAATATATTATTTATTTATCAATAGAGTTAACTAATCCGAGGATAAAATAAAATAATATAAATATCTATTTTTATCCGAAAATGGCAACTTATATAAAAACCCCCCGTAACATATTGAATTTTTAAATAAGGGGCGTGGACTAATTACGGCGCAATTTGTCGATCTCGCCCATCCTGCCGGAACTCTAGCTATCTGAATATCTCCCCACGCGCCTTTATACTATATTTTATTCATTTTTATTAAAGCCCGTCAAAAATTTCCCGATAATTATATTTGATTTATTTTACCATCATTGACGTCAGAGCTTTTTCGTTTGAAATCGTTGTTCAATATTGTTGCTCTAAAATCAAATAAGTTGATTTTAATCGTAATTAATATGGTCTAACCTTTGACATCGTTGTTTGTAGACATTATCATACTTAAATACTATTTCTCATATTTAAAAGAGTTGAAAACGACACGCAAATTTGGCTGCGAAAATCTATATTACTTATCACAATCGTCAGAGTTGCATGACCTATATTGTAAGCGTTCCCATACGTTTACATTTTATCGTGTTTTTGTTGTCAAACGCCGTGGCCTGTAAACTCTTTTGCTGTGTTTTTCATTTATTTTCCCACGATACGTTTTGCGTTAGTAACTTGGTAGAATAATATTTACCTAATTATCCTATATAACTTACATTTTCCCGGAACATAGTCAATTAAAACCACGTTTGGAAAACCAATTATTTTCAGTGATATTCCCTGATTTATTTTTCTTTCTCATGATTTGTCGTCATTCAAAATTTTCTTAAAATTGTTTTTTCCCTTTTCCAAAAGTAATCGCCTTTCCCTTTCCCAGAATTATCAGATCTTTCTCTTTCACAGAATTATCGTCTTTCACTCTCCTAGCAATTTGATCATTTCCTTTTTGAAATATCTTTCCCATTCCCAGAATTATCTTTCCCTTTCACAGAATTGTAAACTTTAATTTTCCCAGAATTATCGTCTTTCCTTTTCTCAGAATTATCGTCTTTCTCTTTCCCAGAATTATCGTCTTCCACGTTTAACAGAATTATCGTCTTTCTCTTTCCCAGAATTATCGTCTTCCACGTTTAACAGAATTATCGTCTTTCTCTTTCCCAGAATTATCGTCTTCCACGTTTAACAGAATTATCGTCTTTCTCTTTCCCAGAATTATCGTCTTTCACTTTCCCAAAAATTATCGTCTTTCCCTTTCCCAGAATCATCGTCTTTCTCTTTCCCAGAATTATCATCTTTCCCTTTCCGAGAATTATTATCCTTCCCTAATTTCCCAGAATTATCGTCATTCACTTTCCCATAATTATCGTCTTTCACTTTCCCATAATTATCGTCTTTCAATTTCCCATAATTATCGTCTTTCACTTTCCCATAATTATCGTCATTCACTTTCCGATAATTATCGTCTTTCACTTTCCCATAATTATCGTCTTTCACTTTCCCATAATTATCGTCTTTCACTTTCCCATAATAATCGTCTTTCACTTTCCCATAATTATCGTCTTTCTCTTTCTCAGAATTATCATCTTTCTCATTCATTAATTAGTCTTTGAAACCTTCCCATTTCTCAGAACTATTCCCTTAGAATATAAAATTATTTCCCTCAGGTTCTCAGAATTAACCCTTTTATTTTTCCCACGGTGACCACAAATGATAAAGTTATAAAATCATATTTTCGCGAGAAACAAATCAATATAGACCAACAAGTAAACCAACAACAAGTTACAACTATAGTTCAATAATAAGGGAACTCACTTCAAATGTTATAAACCAAGTTTTCTCTGGAACTCGATATACTAAGAAGATGATGATCTCTTTGGAAGAGAAACTGATCTCGCTCCTGCTGGAAACCTCAAAAGCATGATCGTCCGACGCGTGGGAAGCCTCGAAGATGCCTCCATCCGGAAGAAGACGAAGAGAGCACGCCTCTCGAACTAAACTGAGCGAAAGTCGAAGATCTTCTCGTGCACGGTGCTTTTCTCTCTTTCTCTCTCTCTCTCGCCGTTCCTCTTAGGAGAGCCTTATTCACTCTCCTCCCTCTCTGTCTGTCAGACACTCTCTCCACCCAAAATGCCTTTGGCAATCTTGGGCCAAAACTACCTGTTTTAAATCCAGCAGCGCCCTATGAATCTTTGATCGTTGCGGGAGAAAGTTATAGAGGCAAGGAGAATATACTTGCGTAGTAGAAAGATATACTCGCATTACCATGGTAAATAAAGCTAGGGTCACGCTAGCATTTCTTAATAGGTTTGAAACGTTCGATAAAATTAAACCAAAAAATCAGAAAAGATTCATATTTAGGTATTCAATTAAAAGAAGAACCACCCACCAATCAAAATACCCCATCTTTGGCTTCGTAAAATACCAGCGACACGCGCTGTTGTAGGCACGATTGTGGGCGTGAAAATAATCAAGAACGTGATTTAGCGCGATTCAAAGAGTGTGCCTCAGCATGTGTCGCGGGGATTTTACTAAACCAAAGATTAGTATGAAGTTCTCCTTTTAATTAAATACCAAAATTGGAAGGTTTCGGATTTTTTTTATGGAATTCAGAGACATTTCCTGAATGTTTTACTGCGCAAACATTTTATTTTTAGAAGAAGAATCAATAAAAAAATTCATGACCTCTTCACCCTCCTATTAAAGAAGGTCATGCGTAGTATTAAATATGCGCTAATAAACGAAACCAATATGCAAATAAAACGAAAATAATTTCATTATATCGGAATTTCGAAATAAACTAATGGTTTATTTCAATAGATGCATAAAATTACGACGGATGGAAGATTTTAAGTATACACATTTAAACTACATTATCTGTAACGAAATCCAGATAGATCACATCACGGTCACATAGCATTTTTAATCGATTTGAAACGGTAAAATCAAACCGATATTCAAATCGCCAGGAATCGATTTAAACGTCATGTGTTCACACATTATCTTTATAAATCGATTTATTGTAGCTTCATCTATCGGTTGTTGAAACCGAATCGGTATGAAACTGGTTCCCGAAGCAGTTTCGGTGTGACGGTTTCCTGTTCACACGACTCTAGCGAAATGTTTTTTGTAATTTTCGTTTCCTTTCGACTTCGTTATGTCTCTAATCTTTTTCTTCTCCTAAACTGTATATTCTCTCTGTATGAAATGAGGTAAAAGCTTACGGAGCGAGAGAGAAGAGTGAATTTTGGGGTGCGTAGGACGTAGGTTTGAACATCGACGGACTAGCTAGCAGCGACACGGATGGCTAGCGGCGTAAAAAAGCAGTCAATAATCTTCTCTCCGGCCGCTTTCTCGTCGCTTAGCAACCCTTCTTGACAACATTTCACTACTTATTATCAACTGTTAAGGAGAGGAATTAAATTTTCTACTCCACCCCCCTTTTACTCCCAACTATTATCAAAACTAAACGTTCAGCCTCGGGCACACGCCACCGACAACCCTCCTACTAAAAATTCCATCGCTAAAGCGGTTAAAGAGCGGATGAAATACGCGGAGAGAAGAAAAATATATCTCTGATCTTTTTCTCTAATTTTTTAAAATTTTGTAAGCCATTTTGGTTCAACTGTTTCAAATTAGCGCTTGAAGGTTTCCTCCAATGAACAACGACTTTAGCTTACGCGAAATCCCACTACGGGTGTCGTTAGTTCAGTTTAAAAATCAATACAGCAATTAGGAAAATACAAACTTTAAAAACCTTTATAATTTTACAAAATTTGGAATTGAGTTTCGTGTTAAAGTAGAGCTTAAATTAAATAATTAAATATTTAGGGCTAGAAAAATATAAGACGTTTTACTACAAAACATTTATCGACCATGGTGATTAACTTATAATTTATTCTTAAATTAATTAACGAAACTGCTACTTCATGGTTAAGAAAAACAGTTAATTAATTAGGAATTAATTAATCCAAATAATGTTCACCAGATGGATCAGACCTGATCAGATGCAATATTTCTCATTTAAAAGTGTAGCCCCAAGAGTTTCAACCCTCCAACCATTTCATCCAAATAATTAAAATTAAATTAAACAAATTATTAGTGTTAATAAAAAAGAATCGTGTACGGTCATTTTGATAAGGCTATGTCTCGCCGCCAGCTCTCGGACGCGAACCCGCTACTGTTTGACGCGGGAGCTTTTGCCTGCAACATTTCTGCCCTGGGCCTATTCGCTCCTCGTTAGACCAACCTGGTGACCCACGGGCTACCCCGAGGTCACCATATTGACGCCCGACTTAGCGCGGACATCCGATCTACACGGGTCAACGAGTCACAGATCTCCCTACCTCATACCGACCAATGATTCTAGCTTCCAAGACGCTGGATTACAGGAGTTCGCCAAGACTCCCAGCTCTTGATTCAACATTCTCGGAAAAGCCTTTAAGCCTAATTCTTAAAAAGTTTTTCCAATATATTTTCTTCATAAAACTATTTCATCATTAATACTTCGCGGTGTTGTGGGAAAATACGAACTTTAACAGAAACCCAATTTCATTCTTTTTTTATCCATTTCCTTTATCTAGCGCAAAAAACCATTAACTACCAACTAAAACAAATCAATTAAGAGTTTCATCAAATCACCGGCTTTCCTTTGGAAGAAAATTTCCGCGGGAAAATAAATCAAAAGGATGAATCGTCATGACTAGAATGTCATGACCAATCAGAGATTTTTGGTTTAAATCAAATGCGGAGTTATACATAATGTTAAGACTCCTAGGAAAGAAAATAGTCTGCGAAAATTAGTAAATAACTCAAATTTTTAAAGGGAGAATTAAGTTAGACAATAAATAATGAAGTGGGCCTAAATTCACAAATTAAAAATATTTAAAAAATATTAAATTAGAAATCAATTTTAATTTGTCAAGTAGGTTTAATATCTTTGATATGGATCATCCCTGATGAGATTGAAATTATAATCCCTTCGTCGATAAAAAATATTTTCTCGTAACCTTGAACTCTTCAACTCAATATGTAAATATATAAAATAGGCTTACTCCACTTGTTACGTCACGGCCTACGTCACCAACCTTTCACTAAATTGTTGTTTCCGCTAAATTAACAAGTTTTACAAGATAAAAACCACTTTTATGATATTACCAAGATCAGAAACAATATTTTCACCAAAATATCTTAATACATAGTTTTCACCATAAATACTGGATAAATTTCGTTCCCCAAGTATTTGCCAACCATTTGTGAGTGCAAACTGAAACAGAGACAGGGTTGCCAAAGGTCAGGGAAAACAAGGAATAGTCAGGAAAACAAGGAATAGTCAGGGAAAACAAGGAATAGTCAGGGAATTTGAAAAAGAACCAAAAATATATTTTTAAAAGTCAGGGAATTCAAAGATATTTCAAGAAGCCAGGAAATTACAATCATTATCTGCAGAAAAGATTCGAAGCTGACCGTGTCAGTTGTATAGATTAGAACAAAGATACGCGTGCAAAAAGTTTGGCGAACGCAATTGCAAAATAAAAGGTTAAAAATTGGATAGTATTAGCTGAAACGGTCATGGAAAATCGTTGGGAAAGGTCAGGGAAAAACCTGGAAAAGTCAGTGAATCTGAAAAAACTGTGGCAACCCTGAGAAAAGCTAGCAGTTCAGTTTTGGAACTGATTTTTTTCTGGGTTCACAAGTTCATGGCAATCCTTCAATTGAAAGAAAAGCTGGGACTTTTGCCCAAAGACATCCCAATCAGAAAGATAAATCACAATAAATTGAAAGCGTGTCATATTCCCTTTATGATCACCCACCGTCATTTCGTAACCAAGGCTTATTTTATTCTATAGAAGATAAGAACGATTTTTTCCCCCCATTGTAAAATGAATTCCTGATGAGAATTTTTTATAATTTTTTTTTTTTTAGTTTTTTTTTTCTTCTATACCCACTTTTTTTTACCTTCGCGCGTTAGATGTCATTTTTTATGTTTCTTCGACGTCCATATTTCACGTAAAAATCTCTTCCCGTCTACTTTTGCTTCGACGCATAAATTATTGAGTGATTTTTGTTCCAATTTCAATTTTCTTAAAGTACGAAGCTAGGTTCAAATGTAATTTCAAATTCTTACAATGAAGTGACGAATGTATTAGAGTAGGTTTTAAGGTAGAGCAAACTCCGATTGGTGATGAAAATAAACGATAAATTTTATCCCAGATTTTTAGGGAACCTTTACTATATCGAGATTCGGATTATTTAGGATTAGGAAAAAATTGAAAAAGGGACGGGTTTAAAAAAAAAATATAATTTTTATACTTTAATTTTATAATATTTACAATTGTGTGATAAAGGAATAGGTTTGTTTTTACAATTTATTTATAAATAAAGTTTAAATTTAAGAATTAAATGATTAATTGATTGGTGGTTGACCGCGTTGATAGGGCAAAGTTCTTAATTATTTAAAAATAGACTTGAAGACGATTTAAAACTTTCAACTATGACCTAGTTTTTAGAAATTTGTTCACTATTAAACTACTAAGTTTTAAATTATAAATTACCATGTAGCAAACCGTAAATTACTACATAATTTACCGCGCAAATTACCGCTTTATTACTCTATTTTAACGTGCTTATATTTATTTAGACGAGTGATAATCTTACAAAAGGATAAAGTTAGCTATTGGAGTAAATTTTTGGTAATCTTTAAAGTTAATATCATTTCAGGGGTAAAATTAACCAATATTTTGTTGGCCAAATTATTCTTCGGAAGTATCCTATATATGGGAAATAATATATTGGCAATGTACTAAATTTACGTAACAAATTTTTAAATTTTTATAAAATTCTGTACAATTTTTAAGATTGTGTTTTCTCATACGTCATCCTCTCTATAGCTACGGTCACACTAGCATTTCTTAATCGATTTGAAACGGTAAAATCAAAAAAAATTATCTTTAAATCGATCGGTTGTTGAAACCGGTTCCCAAAGCAGTTTCAGGAAATCGAATCAAAATGATTCGAGAACAGACGGTTTCCCGTTCACACGATTCTAGCGAAACGGTTTAAATCGATTCCAAGGCCTAGTATGAACGAAGCTTATGTTTATTTTAACCATTTCACATAATTTAATTGGTTCAGTCCTTAATTTTTAATTAAGTTGTCGATGGACTCAAAAATTGTTAATTTTTATTGTTTCCCAACTAGGTTAAGGTGCTTTTGCCTGGATAAGGAGGTGGAGGATCCCAATATCGACAAGGCAAACCCGAGGCGTCCAAATCTTGCCCGCAAGACTGAAACCTTCCGGAATTAACCGTGGCGTTATTAACTTCCGGGTAGTACAAGTGATAGGAATGTACCCTTGACCAAGGAGAGTACCTTGGACTACCGAAAGGCGGTGCTGTCATCATAGAACTATTATTACCGAGTTCCGATTGGGTCGGAATGACGTCGTCGATACTCGCGGATCTTAGTAAAGAGCGTCGATCCAAGGCGAAAAGTACGATTGCTTTGAGCATAACGACACCACCCGCGCAAATAAACGCGTAACCGAACACGCGCATCGTGTTACTGTCGGTAGAGGGAGGTAGGAGATCCGGATGACCCGCGATAATGGTCAAAGCGATGCCCGAAGCCAGGAAGGCGAAACCAACGACCAGAACAATATGTAAGCAAGGTCGTGGCCATAAACGTCCGTTTCCGGAACGCGCCGCTATCGTTTCCGGTAAGTAAGGATCATGAGGATTGTATTCCATTGTTGTTTTCTTAATTGGCGTTGATAGGGTTAAAAATGTCTCTGTTTTGGTTCTGCTTCGATTTTTCTTTCCTCGTTAGGTATTCATGATTATTTCTGAAATTATTTAGGGTTTATAAATAATTAAACTATATTTAATATCATTATTATATATCCCCAAAATAGAGTTGAAATAATTAATGGTTTATCGATTTTTAACACCTCAAAGTCCAAAATTTAAAACGCTTGAGACAAAACCATTAAGAATCCATTAACAAAACGGATTTAAATTTTTCTAAATCTATACCTTCACTCTAGACACTTTGAAACATTTTCTCTACAGTTGTACCCAAACTTTTACGATTGACAAGTTAATATTATAAAATTTTGGGGCTAGAAATGAAATTATTGCCTTGAAAAATCTGTATAAATATTCATAATTTTGAATCGTCTAATATGAGGTGGCTAATTTGAAATCTTACCAAAAAGGTTTCAAAGTCACTGACTAATTAGGAGAAAGATACGCGTACGACTTACTCTAAATTACATTTAAGCTGATGTGCAAATGCAAAAACAAAAAAACTTACCAGTCCAATCTCTCCAAATTCAAAAGTATATCCCTCTTCAATTCAAGTAGGTTAATCCAAAATAAAAGCGCGGGAAAACTATGATTTTTTGTTTTAAACCGAGGTTATAATGTAGATACACCAAATTTTAAAACTGACTAGCTAGCTAGGCGCCAGAATTACAAATCAACTTATCAAGTAAGGCTGCAAAAATCTATATCACGGGGAAAATAAAATATGAAACCCCCTCTTAAAAATTCGTTTACAAAAGGGTCTCTCCCGGGATCAGGCCAGCCGTCTCTCCAAAATCCCAAATAATATTTGCATCGTGAATGATCTGTCTCCATCCTTAGCTTTCCCCGGCCATCCACGCGCCACGTTTCGGACCCAGGATGAAGGAGGGTTACGTTTGGGGGGACGTGGCGACGCTCGATATGTTAATACAAGCTGGGGGTCATCTTTAGAAAAGGAAAAAAACGAAACTAAACCTAAAATTTAGGCTTGGGAAAGGCAGGGCGCGTGCCACCGCGTGGTCCTATATCATATAGAAAGCGTCGACAATATAAAGCATCTGCGTTACGTATATATATATATATTAAGAGAGTCTAGCTTTACCCCACGCTTCGCGAGCAGCTGGTTTTATAGCGAGGAAACCCCTCCTATGCTCTCGTACGTATAGTAAAGATATAATACAATTTCCTGGCCCTTCTCCTCCTCATCTGGGGTTTGTAGTAACGATAGCCGAAAAGCATATGGCTCCCGCCGCGGTTTCCTCTCCCAAGCTGGATTATTAAAACGAGCTGAACCGCTATATTTACGAGTCCCTGGTCCGGCCCCCTTTCCGTTTTGATGGTTATTCTATATAATACTACGCCCGGTACGCCGTAACACCACGGTTTAATACTTAAAGCGCGAGTCTCTTTCAAATTCGCGTTTTTGTTAATGAGATATTGGAATAGTACTCGCGGAGAGCTTTGAAATGAGGTATTACATGAGAAAATTCGGATCCGTGGTTGACACGATACGTCCACATCGAATGTTGCGTCCAATCAGATCGCTAGATCGTGCAATCTGGCTTTGCTCTTCATAAAATTGTAAGAAAGTAACGTATAGTTATAAACTAGATCTCGCGAGGGGCTTAACAGTACACTTCGTGTAATCGTTGTACAAGCCTGTAGCTTTGACTGCAATAAAGATATTACGTAACTAATTTAGCAGACGAACTCAGGTTACAGAGAAATTTCCCCTAATATACGCGCATACGAACCAATCAAATGCAATAAAAAATTAACAGACAGCTTAAACCACATTGTCCTTAACACAAAATTTAATAATCTGTTTTTCTTAATATCAGTAGCAATCTAATAAAATAATTTAATAATATTAACCTACATAGATGTAAAAAAAAACCTTACATAGCCGTGGAATTTTGTGAGACTTGTTCTTTAATGTCCATTTTTAGCGCCTTCAGTCTGTTTGACTAGTTAGAAATAACACGTACAAGGCTGTAGTATGTGGTTACCAATTTACCGCCTTTATCTCTTTGGTCGTCTTTGCTTATTAATTGTCTCCCAGTTAAACGGACCATAGGCGACCGTTCCGAGAGATCAAATTAAGGAGAGCTTCCGCTTGATATTAACACGAGCTTGTTTAGCTTCCGGTTTCAATAGATAATCCGGAACCTACTAATAAATAACAATAGATATAAATTCTTGGTCATTTTTAGATATTTATTTGTAAATAAATTTTTATTTAAAGGCTGACTCAATGACCATTTAGGGTTATTGGGTAGCGTCATATTTTCATCGTGATATCCTGAAAAACATTCGGATGGTTGGTTTTGTGGGTAACGGGTCAAATTATTTAAATTAACATTATTGCCGTTATAAAAAAAATTCCTTAAATATTTCCCCTTTCTTTACATCCGGTGAGAATTAGGCCTAGTTTTAGCAGACGAAATCTTCTTAAATCTTCCCCTTTTCGTTATATTTTGTTAGAATTAGGCCTCGGTTTAGCATTGAAGTATGAAATAATTAAACACATAGTATTCTAACATATTCTAACTCATTCAGCCATCAGGCATTTTAATATATACATTAAATTACTTAAAAGTCATGTAATGACTTATTTTCATTATTTATGCGTAGCATAAAGATCACACACAAATCTTAATACTATATTTCGGTATATAGAAACGTAGATGAGACCATGAATTTATGTATAAATTCATGATGAGACCAAATTTCGACCAAACCAAAATTCTATTCCGTAAACATTTTAAATTTAGTTTCCGATAGAAAACTGCAGATTCCCTCTTAAAATTCTACCCCTCTTTCCCAGCTTTCCTTTCATTGCAGGGTTGCCAGGAGCTTGTGACCGCAGTTCAGAGCAAATCAGTTTCAAAACTGAACTGCTAGCCTTTCGCTCTGCTTAAGTTTGCGCTCACAAGTGGTTGGCAACACTGAGGGAACTGCATTTCCCCCCTTTAGTGAAAACTATGTATTATTAGAGCTAGAAATCGAAGTTTTAATTTGGGTTACAGATTTGGGTCCCTGTTGGACGCTGCCTTTTATAGACAGTTTATCACCATTACATTTTCTTGTACATTGTTTCCTGGTGTATGTTTATACTCGGGTCAAACCCAAGGTCAAGGCTTTTAGTTATTAAGTCTTCCCAATAAACTGCCTTATGAATCCGTGCCCCGATCCTTCGTCTAAGGAAGGAAATGATTCCAGCCTGTGTTCGTTATGCGTTCTGTGGACATAACCACTAACGCTTGTCACAGTTCTTTCGCGTCCCGCACCGTTAATATTGTTACGTTTTCTAATTTTTCTGACCACCAAGACCACTCTGATCATTGTAAATATTCCGAACAATGAAGAACATACACCGAAAACGATGAAAAATATGCCAAAAACGTCCAAAGGCGTTTCTTTCCAATGTCTAGCCACTTTGGCCGTGTGTCCCGTTTGAGTTTTGGCCGACAGCACTTCGACAATTGCTCCAATTGTAACGAATGCTAAACCTACCGCTATTAAACACGCGGAGGTTTTTGCCGCCGTTTTTAATCTCACCCCGCACATGTTAGGTGGTCTTAATTCTGGTAATATCATGTCCACAGTGGCGCTGTCATTACTTTCGGTGCTACGATCGATCAGGTCGTTCTAAAATTTTAAGAGTAGTATTAGAAGCGTGTAAGATTATTCGCAACCTATAACTTTGTTAATTAACAGCAAATTAACGCTTTCATGATCCTTTAATTAAATCGTAATCATAATCCTCTAAAATCTGGAGAACCCAGAAATGTCATGAAATTAGAATGCTGAGAATTCATCAGGGAAAATTTGGACATAAGGGAATTTTTGAGGGTACTTAGTAAGTTTAATTAATGGGTTAGTAAAAGATGACAAAGTCCTAGCAAGCCTTCATATTTTTAAATCTTTGACCACACCAAAATATTAATTTGACTGCACCTATAAATATTATGCAAAAGTCGTTGAAAAACCTATAAATTGGTTAGTTAAATCTTGTATGAATCCTGATCCATTTTGACGTGTGTTATTTTAATTGAAATTTGCGATACGCTTAGAGTTATCGTATGTTGAATTGCCACTCTAAAAATTATTAGTTTTTTGGCTTACCGTATCCATGTCGTTTTCAATTTCCGACATATATTTCAAAATTTAAATTTAAATGCCGTTTAATAGTTTTCGATGTGTCATTATTCATTCATCGATAAATTGTACCACCCTCTTTTATTCCTAGTAATCAAACTAGATTATAAAAGGTATTTTTTAGCGCAGATGCTCAGCTACCAATTTTATAACGAAGGACTATGAACCTCTCTTATCTCGTAACATTAACAAGAACTAATTTAAATGGAAAATAAGAATGATGGAAGATGGAATTTCTTTGTATTAGTGAGGAAATATACGTTGTTTTCCTACACCGCCGTATCTCCTCAATTCCCCCTAAAGACCTCTAATGTATCTTCAGCATTCAACCGTACAGCTCTCGACATCTAGCGACGTTTTTAAGAAACTCAATCGCGATAGCGCTGTGGAAGGCTGAATAATAATATGATTGGCTCGAATTTACCATACGCTGAAATTCAAACCTAACCTAACTTCAGAATTTAAATTAAACACTAAAACGTCGTCTAAAAATTCTGTAAATAATTATATTTTATTAATAATTTTATATTCGGATTTTGAAAATAGTTTCAAATTCTGTTAAATTTTTTATTCAAATACGTGTCAACCCAAATTGAGGTGTAAAAATTTTAAGACCTGTTTTAATAGTGTGAAAAAGCTAGAAATATAATCCACAGAAATATAAAATGGTAACAGCAAGAGTTGAAGGTTCTCGACGTGTCTCATAAATTAGTTCTTGTCATTAGTAGTTATTCAATAAATGAATACCAGTACTTTAAAGGATTAGCAAAGGGTAATAATGAATTTTACCCAGATGTATCCGAGCATTTATTTTAGTTGTGAATATGTTTCTACTCTGGTTGAGATTAGAGCTACATCCTCTATGGTTAATTCCATTGAATGGTTTTTACTCCAAGCTGAATTTGGATATTTAGGACCTAGGGGGGCGCTTTATAAGATCCAGGATGTCACACCTTGTCGTTTAGGTCTTTAGGGATGTAATAAACTGATAAAAAGAGCTGGTTATAATTTGAACGTGCTAATCAAATTAAACTGTAAAATTTTGTAAGAATAAAAAAAAAAACTTCAAACATCGACAACTCAATGATGTTCCCAATTATCTCGCACAGTTCTGTTATACTAGCGATGAAAACATCTGAGTTTCATCTCATTTACTTAAAGGGAAAATACATCCTACAAAAAAGTGATTTTTCTGTCGTTTACTTAACGTATAAATAGGCCTAAATAACAAATATTTTTGGAAAAAGATGAGCTAAAAATGCAACAGCTTTTGAATTTATTATCAATTAATATTTCCACAATTTTTAGGCGACATTTTAGTGCGCAATTTAAATTCTGCAGTTGGATTATGTTTGAATTTCATTGTAGGGTAAATTCGGATCAATCATATTGGATTAGGTCTATTTGAGCAATAAGAAATAAATAGAAAATCGTCTGCTTGTCATTGTGTTGCATTCTCCCTTTAAAAAGAAATGAGGAAGTCTGATACACTCCGATAAAAACCCTATAGTCATCTGTTTCCACTCCAGTTAGAGGAAAGATTCAATATATCCTCCGTGTTTCATAATATTGAAATTTTTAATTATTTTTATATGAAATTTAATTTAATTAATAATTATTAGTTGGTTAATAATTTTAATATTAAATATATTGATTTTAATTCGTAATTTTGGCGCGAGATGGCGATACTGAGAAGATAAATCGTTAAATGATTTTGAAGGCTACGTCAGGCAGTATGACGTCAAGAATCCTTTCAAGCGAAACGAAAACTAATCCCAGCCAGAGAGAGAGGGAGAGATATATTTGAAATATTGCGGGTTTGCTCATCTGACATCCGGCTGGCTGGCGAAAGGATAGGTTTTAAGCCTTATCGTTCAAATGGGGGCATATTTTTTGTTCGTCCCCATTTGAAATTAATTTATATGGTATCTTGCGTCTTTAACTTTACTTATTTTTCATGATGAGCTAACGTTTATGTTTAGCTCGAAGGTCTTTTGATTAAAGGTAGAAATTTTAGTAAGATCACGTTTGCGATTCTTAGGAAATAAATGTTTTTGCTGTTCAAATTTCAACACAATAAGAAAATTATATTTTTAAAGGGAGGATAAAGCTTTGGCCCAAGGTGTAAGTTAGGTACAGCTTGACATTCCTGCCGCTACGTTTAACAAATCTTTAAAATCGGCACAAGTTATGTCATGAAACAAGACGTCACACGCATTTGCAGACGGTTTTTAGCAATACCTCCCCTAGACGGGAGGAGTTGGCGGTGTGCAAGAACACAAAATCGTCATGAAGACGAAAACATTGTATATTGTAATATAGGCTTACTAAAAACCAAAGGATCGTTGAGCCAGCTCAATCGGTCGTTGAGCCAAGCTAAGTCGTTCGTTGAGCCAGCTCAATTTGGTCGTATGAGAAGTGTGGCTCTACATATGAGCTTGACCATCTTGTTCGTTTGGTCTACACTCCATTTAAATCTTATGTCATTATTTATTTTTAAATACGAGCTTTAAGTTTCTCTTGTTATAATATAAATATATATATTCAAGTTTACATTATGTATAATATAATTAGTATTATAATTTTACTAGCTATTCTTCGTGAAGGGGCTTTTAAAATATGATAACAATGATGAACATTTATTTGATGTGGCATAATAATATACGTAATACGTGTTCGCGGTTTGTCCCTCTAAACGGGGCGCAGATGACATGCAGACTGATTTTCACTGCCAAATGAGTTTCGCGACAAACGCGGAAAAACTTTAATATGACCCACTTCATGCTTAGAATGTCCGCTTTCTTGAAAACCATTTTATTTTGTATGATCTTTATCGTGGTTTCTCTATACGTCCTAAAATCATCAGCGTTCAAATGGATGATCACAATATTTGAAATTTTAATTTAAAAATATAGTATTAAGAAATTCAATTAAGCCTTGATACGCCCCGTTTTCAATCAGTATTTTTCATTGATACGGAAATTAAGAGTGACTCAGACATGAAGAATTAGATTAACATAACTTAAGTAGACTGGTAGACGATTTAAAACGTTAAATTTTGACCTCTTTTAACAATTTGTTAAATCTAAAAAGTTTTGAATGTTATAACCATTTTTGTAATTTTACAAAATGAAACCGTAAATTATCATTAAACTGGTAATTTCCCGCGTAAATTTCCCGCGTAAATTACCCGCGTAAATTTCCCGCGCAAATTCCCCGCGTAAATGTTCCGCGTAAATAACCAGGGTAAATTTCTGATTTAAAACTCAAATATTTAGGTCCTGGACGTTTAATTTGTTGCCTAATTTCCAATATAACACTTTACTAATTTTCATTAAATCCATTTAAGGATAATTTTCCTTGATACAGTTTCTCGACTAAATAAGGCTTAAGGGAAAAGCCAGGCAGGCTTCTGGTGTATGTCATTTTGTTATTCGTATATGGTTAAGGACCGGGGGTTTTTGACATTTTGAGGTCAGTTTTGAGCGCGATTTCTCGTCGTTGATTGCAACGGCGGCTTTGATTTCAATCCGCGTTTCGTCGCTCGCCCTCCACTCCTATTTTGGTTATACAATCTAAAGGTCGTAAATATTAACATATAGAGAGATGGTGTAATTTCCCAATAATTTGATAATTCTAAATGTTTCCCGCGTTTGACGAAATCTTTTGAAACAAAGCGACTGATAACGGCGGTGCTGTGGTTTGAGATTATTAAAATGTTTAATATCAAACGCTCGTGAGTGATTATCGATGAACTAATGATATCGTAAAACCTATAAACATGTTACACAAGGTCTTGTAAAATAGGGTTAGGAATTTTTTAAATCCTTTAAATGGAGAATGCAACTTAACATGTGTTTTTTATCTATTCCTTATCATTTAAATAAGCCTAATCCAACAATAAAATAAAATTATAAACAAATATTAAACTAGAAATAAATTTGAAACATACCCAGAAAATAGGCTTAGCTGTATTTATGGAGAACCAGTTGAAGGGTCAGAGATCAATCGAATGTTTTATTGGAAGTCTTATGGAGATCTTGCCTTAACGATGGGCCTTTGCTTATTTGTCGCTGGCCCATCAATTTGAATAAATTGCGATTCTCCTTGAATCCAGCTAAGCCTATTTTTATAGTAAGTTTAATATTTGTTTATAAAAACCATTTACTGGTTGATTAACCCTTTAAACGATAAGGAATCGATAACTATTCACTTGTAGGTTGAATTCTCCCTTTAAATAATTTACTGTGTCATACTTTGTAAACTTTTGGTAATACAACGTTTAAATTTGAAGTAAGGAGTTTTTTTTAATAGCAAAAACTAATATCCCGTGAAATTGTCGCTATATCCGATTTCTTGTGGGAATTTCAAACGAAAACCCAGAACTAAAACCTCCCTTTGACGTTATTCCGATCAAGGAAAATATAATTATCTCAATATGTTTTTTAAGAAATCTATTAAGAATGGTTTCTTTAAATTATTTTAATTAATGAGACAAATACTTTGACATGGAAAAGGTTTTGGGAATCTCATTATCTTAACTAAATTAAATATCTCGAGATTTGTCGCACGCTTTAACCTAAGTCCTCGACATAAGTAGGAGCACGTGACTATTCACGAGCTATTCTGGTTAGATTCGGAGGCGGTATCCACTAATTGTTAAATAATTTGGCCACGCCCCCTTTCTTAAAATTCAAATTTCTCGGGTTCATTTTTTGTGTTTGCTTGAAATCGGTAAAATATTTTTAAGTGAAACTTTGTATAGACAGATTTTATATAATAATACACACATTTTAGGATATTTTGAGTTGAAAATAATTTTCTAACCGTCTCTTTAAAGGGAATAGAACCCCTTATCTGCACTGGAAATTGGTGGCGACTGTAGGCCCAGTTTTTCTCGTTTCCGGCGATATCTTAAGAGTTTCCAACTAGAAGATTTCAATGTTGCTAACCGGAAATAATTATACGAAACCAGAAATTCATATATAAATATAGAAGGGACATTAGACTTATTTCCCTTATTTTATTCTTAATCATAGTACAAGAAGAGCCCCCACCCCTCAACGCGAAACAAAGCTTTATAAATATAATATCAATCTTAAATTGACGTTTCTGACGTGAGTGGCAAAGAAAACATAACCTAAACGTCACCATATCTAGGCGCAGTCTGGGAGCTATAGAACTCTGTGTTAAAAACGCTCCCAAAGGATGACAAAACAGGGCAAAGGAGGGGCCCATGGCCTACAGAAGAGCGAACTCCCTTAGTTTATGTGTATTAACAATTGGGCCGATTACGTAGTTAAGTCTATTTTAATAGGTAATTAGATATTTTTCAAGCTTTAAAAGTGTTAATACTTTGAATGTCCCGATCCAAAGAGTGTAACGTTTTTCTAACGCTTTCCTGGCGCCAATAAATACCTTTAACATTTCCAGGTGTTCGTTTAACTATGTTTTTTTGGACTTAAAATACAGGTGCAGTTTTGTTTTCGACTTTATTGGAGTACCAGTATATCGCGACCAATATTTTATATGTATTTTCAAAGATATTGGTTTGTTAGGTTTGGTACTAAAATAAAATTACATTTCTTTTTTTTTTTTTTCAAAGGCATAATGATTATATTTTTAGTTTTTAATAATAATCAAATACCACCCTTGATAAAACACCTTCTTTTTGCAAATCTGGATTCATTTGTAACAACTAACATCTAAACAAAATATCCTTAACATTCTAGTTCATTTACAACTTAGTTCACATCATAAAATTATCCTGAAAATGCTTAAATTTTGTTTTATTAACTATTTTAAAGTGTAATATAGTTATAGGTATTTTTATTATTTCGCTTTTTTGAACCGAAACAATGCCAACACGACGGATGTGGATGTAACCTTAATAACTTAACGCTAAATCAAGCGAATCAATATCTTGCAAAGTAATCAAATAAAGAATAAAAAAAGCGGCTTGAAATAAACTATTGTTAGAATCGTTCGATATCAATCTGCGGAAAAAATGTAACCACGCAAAAAACGCGTTCTTGATTTTTCATCCTAATTAGGATGAAAATATGAGGCGGCCAATTTCAGTTATCCTCAAAACAAAAACGAATTAACTTCATTATCTTAGTTTCGAGGAAATAATGATCTTAATTACTTGCCTTATTAATATTTAATTATGATTAAAAATCGGTAATTAAAAATTAATTAATTTCCGGTCGTTTTAAACAAATATAACGAAGTTTATAATATTATTTTATTTAAATATAAATAAAATGTGGTATATCGAGTTAAAACATTTATCCTCTCAATGGACAATTTAACATCCACGTATTTCTAAGGAAGTTCGCTGCTTCGCTCAATGGCCAAATTACGCGGCAGCTAAGATTTCCCGCCTTTCTTTCCCCATTGCTGACCCTGAAAAATGCGCCCGAGACGAGTTTCATGGCCACAAGAATCTCTCTGAGATCTCAGCCGGTATAAACCTAGGATTCATTATTTTACTTTTTGATTTACTTTTATAAGGGAAGTTTATAAGGTTATATACAATGAAATCTCCGAGTGATTTGGTACCGTGGAGGATAGGTATCTCTTCCATAGCTAGCGTTTTTAAAAACGTCGAGTCCGCCGTGAATGGCCAAATCCATTTGAACGCTTCAATTGTTATGAAAACCAGGGCTCCGTCTAGGTATTCGATATCATTACCAGAAGCAAAGGATTCTTAGGGTAGAAGTATGATTCTTTCTTACAAATTACGCTATTCAAATTAGGCTTAACTAAAACATGATTCATCATTTGTAGATGAAAAATAAAAAAAAATGGAATGTTCATAGATTACATTACTTTACTGAAGGGTTAATGAAGACTTTTCTCGTTAATTTACTGTTAATTAACAGAGTTATGATATTATTAAATTAACGAAACTGCTACTTCATGGTTTGGTGAGTTTTAATTGTTGTATGCATATTTTATCAATTATAATCGATTAAAAATAACGTTACTTGTCTTCATTATCAATTTTAAACAATTTTTAAACAAATATCTAGCTGCTGATAATATAATTCTGATCTAATTTATAATAACAAAGAGGTCGCCCAATTTTACCTCTGTCACCTTTGATATAGCACGAGGACGTAATGATACCTTTACTAGCGTTTTGGTGACACATGATCGAGATAAGAAGGTTAAACAACCGGCATTACGCTTTGCTGTAATTTATATGCGCCCTAAAAATTGGAAAACCCTACATGACAATAAAAGAAAATGACGTCACCAGTATCATCCTTATAAAATAAAATTTATTCATAATTTCGTCTGCTAACTAAGCCAATGGTGTAGACAGAATAATTATACATTATCGATTTCCTCTCATAGTAATTCGAAATGCAAGAAATTGACGTCACCAGTATCCTCCCTAGCAGGCTGGGAAATAAGGCGGTTTTACTGGACAAAAGTCCAGTTTAAAAATTAGCTGGGCCAGTTTAAAAATTAAATGCTTGGGGGTCTACTGGCCACAAGGCCAGTTAATTAATTCCAAAATTTTGTTTTGTTTCTTAGCCTAGGTCATAGTACTACGTCATAATGACAGTTTGTCAATCTCATGAAAATTGTAACTGGCCAATGTCCAGTTTTTTAATTAAACTGCTTGGGCTCTACTGGCCACAAGTCCAGTTTAAAAATAATCCTTATTTCCCAGCCTGCTCCCTAGTAGTCCCTATCATAATTTCGTCTGCTTACTAAGCCAAGGGTGCTGGACAGAATAATATCATATTTGAATATATATTATTGAAAGTCTGAAACTTCTAATTATAAACTTCTGTCTCCTGTTATAAAATTTACGAAGACCACGTAACATTCTGTATTTTATTTTTATTTCAAAATAATAATTACATAATAGGCATAAAATGTCGTTCATATAGATTGTACATCCCCCTAATAAGGGGAACTAGAATTACTAGAAAATTCCTTCCTAAATTTGGGGCGTAAAAATTTTAATTTCTTGTGAAATCGCGTAGAAATTCTACGATCAGTTAAAAGCGGAAAACGTTTCCATTTCGGGGGAAGAAGAAATTCAAAATAAAAATAAAAAAATATTTAAAATTCTCCGAAAAACAACCTTGCCCCGAGCTTCCCAATTCTCATCCTTAAAAAGTTAAGCCTAACTCGACACTGTACAAGTGTTTCATATATACAATACAGAAAACCCCGACCTATATACACGTTTCATATTCCATAAAAGTACAAAACATGTAGATTAATATTTCCCATAGAGATACTGGCATGCAGGGGGCTGTTAGCTTTTTTACTCATATTATTTTTTAGTACTTCCCCCTGTGAGTCCGATATTAAACCGAGCGAGAGGGGGGCAAAATTGTGGGGATATTTTCCGGAAAGATTCGCCGGTTTCCTTATATGGGCATGCGAGAGGTCCTACAGTCGATATGAACCAACCAATCAGCGATCAGCTCTCATTGTTTGAGAAAAGCATCGACTAGAGAGAGGGGACTTCTACGGTCGAGTTGTGAAGGCAGCACTGTCGCTAAAACCTTCCATTTCTGTTTCCATCGTAGCGATTTCGCTTACGATTTTGTTTTTAAAATTGGCCGGTAGAGGAAAAATGATTCACATTTTGATACGTTAAGCTAGCCCATCCATTTTGGTGTTGTGTTTCAGTAGTCGTTGGAATAAATTACTCACAAGGTGGCCCCGAGACTTTACCATATATGGGCAAGCACTTCTCTCTTGTTCGTTAGTTCCAACAGAGTCGGCGCGAGAAATACACGTGGATTTTCGGCTTTCAACTGTGCCGTAGTTTTTCATTCAAGCCACCTACACTCGATCACTTCGGACGGTCTACTTCATTAGATCGAATATTCGAAATTTTTTCTTTTTCGAAGCTCAATCAAATGTAAGTTTGAATTTTAATTACGTTATCGTAGTGTATTAGAATTTTGAGATGTATTTTAGCTTTTATTTAAATTTCGGAATTGTATAGGTTTTGTGTTAGGTTTCTGTTGGGATTAGTTTTTCTTTCTGTTCGGTTAGTTCGGGTGTACAATATTTTATATCAGCTTGTTTGAAATTTAAGAATATCTGTCCTTTTAAGAATAGAATTGGCTTCAAATTCAATGTAGCAAATTGGGGCTTTATTTAAAACCTACAACGGCCATCGCTGATAAGAGTAACATTTGTAGTTGTAACTGACCGGTCAAATCTATTTTTACCAGCAATAGAATACATCTTGTAAATTCCACCAAGAAGAAATTTTCCATAGAAGGGAGGCGTTTTTCTGGCTTTCCATAGGGATGAGGGAATTCTAGGTATTTAGTGGGGGGTCTCTGACAGTAAAAGGGGGATGACAAAGGGGTAGAAACAGGGATAGGCGTCATCCTTATAGGCGGTGATTCAACGGAAAAACGAACGGTCTTAGGGCGTTTGCGGTTGATTCATTTTTCTCCCCTTTGAATTTTTAAATTCGTTCGGAATTTCAAGCTCTATACATCGGGTAGTTAATGCGGCTTTTATAACACTTTCAAAGATTAAGACTATTATACTTAATCAAACTATTTCTTCAATCTATTATTTTAATAGAACTTAATCAATCATGTGTGACGATGATGTTGCCGCTCTTGTCGTTGACAACGGATCCGGTATGTGCAAAGCCGGTTTCGCAGGAGATGACGCGCCCCGGGCTGTTTTCCCTTCCATCGTTGGTAGACCCAGACATCAAGTAAGTTTTTTTATTCATTTCATTTTAAACCTAATTAAGCTTAACCAATTAGTGAAATCTTTGAAGCGTGTTAAAATCCTATGTCCAACAAATGACGAAAATCGTTAATGATTAATAATTTTTATTGATCACATCCTGTCATTTTCAATTAAGAGATCAAATAAATTGCTCAAGAGTGATGGAACTTCTTTTTTGAACTTGAAATTACACTTGAGCCACCCTAGTTAAACTCAATAATACTACTTTGCCCCGCCCTAATTTTAACCACAGACACTTAATACTTACTACTTTAATTAAACTTATTGTTAAATATGCTAATCGTATTATTTTTTTTTTTCTTTAACCTAGGGTGTCATGGTTGGTATGGGCCAAAAAGACAGTTATGTAGGAGATGAAGCTCAAAGCAAGAGAGGTATCCTAACCTTGAAGTACCCAATTGAGCACGGTATTGTAACAAACTGGGATGATATGGAGAAGATCTGGCATCACACTTTCTACAACGAATTGAGAGTTGCTCCTGAAGAGCATCCAGTCTTGTTGACCGAAGCCCCACTTAACCCTAAGGCTAACAGAGAAAAGATGACCCAAATCATGTTCGAAACCTTCAATACCCCAGCCATGTACGTCGCTATTCAAGCCGTCTTGTCCCTTTACGCTTCTGGTCGTACCACTGGTATCGTCTTGGATTCTGGAGATGGTGTCTCTCACACCGTACCCATTTATGAAGGTTACGCTCTTCCCCACGCCATCCTCCGTTTGGATTTGGCTGGACGTGATCTTACCGATTACTTGATGAAGATCTTGACTGAGAGGGGTTATTCTTTCACCACAACCGGTAAGTAATCTGTAACTTTTGAGGATATGTACTTGTTAATTATCACCACCCTAATAACTCCTTAATCAACAGCCGAAAGAGAAATTGTCAGAGATATTAAGGAGAAACTTTGCTACGTTGCGTTGGACTTTGAACAAGAAATGAACACCGCCGCGTCATCGTCGTCTTTGGAGAAATCCTACGAACTTCCCGACGGTCAAGTTATCACGATTGGAAATGAGAGGTTCCGTTGTCCCGAAGCTCTTTTCCAACCATCTTTCTTGGGAATGGAATCTTGCGGTATCCACGAAACAACTTACAACTCAATCATGAAGTGTGACGTCGATATCCGTAAGGACTTGTACGCTAACACGGTCTTATCAGGAGGTACCACCATGTACCCTGGCATCGCCGATAGAATGCAAAAGGAAATCACAGCCTTGGCTCCTAGCACCATGAAAATCAAAATAATCGCGCCACCCGAAAGGAAGTACTCTGTCTGGATCGGAGGATCTATCTTGGCTTCCCTTTCCACCTTTCAACAAATGTGGATTAGCAAACAAGAATACGACGAGTCCGGACCTAGCATTGTCCACAGGAAATGCTTCTAAATTAACGCTCTTAACTTTAATAATTTTTTTTTTTCCTAAAACCAAATACCAAAAAAATTCCTTGTTTTTTTTATTAATTGCTAATATCTTAAAAGAAAAAAAAAAGACTATGTGAGCAGGAAAAAATTCCTTTTGGGTGCCGCGAAGTTTTCAATGGCGTAATTCCAGAACAAAGATGGATATTTTTTTTTACAAAACTCTGGCTGACTGGGATCAAACAAGTTAAGAGGGTTCGCGTCAGTAAAGTGAAAAATATTGTATAGTTTCTGTTTTCTTCGGTACTTTGCAAAAGTGTTTTATTTTTATTTCACTTTACAGATGTGATTCGGCGAGATATTCCCGTTGAATTATATTTTTTTATTTAAGTTAAGAAAGACTACGCTTTCATTCCACCCCCTTACTTGGTTATATAAAGAAATAAGGGGTTTTGAGAAAAAAACCAACATTATCTTGTCATAAGTTTTTAAAATAATAAGTCCCTCCCTTTTTCCGTGAGTTTTGTATTTTTTTTTTTTCTCAAATTTGTCTTTACTATACGTGTATTTATGAGATGGTGACTAAAATAAAAACAAATTTGTTAATTTGATATATTTCAAAGTATTTCATAACTGTTATTACTTATTTCATTTTAAGTTTACAAATTTAGGAATAGCTTCAAAATCAGCATTTCTATATTAAGGTTTCTTTAGCATCCATCAATGTACTGGGTTTAAATAATCACGAACATTGGTAAAATCAAGGATATGGTATAATTTTTCTACAAATAAACTTCATAAAAAATAACATAATTCATTTCTAGGAAGTATGTAAACTGAACACAGACTATTTAAATAAATATAGGAGTTGGCCATGCAAGGAAAGTATGCATCACCATGTTTGACCTGAGAATTGTCATGGATTCACATGTCACGCTCGAAAAATGTAGTAGTGAATCATACAAGATATAGAAAAATGGGGAAAAGGAGTTGGCACACTTATTTCCCTATTAGAATTTTTGTCTGTTAACGTGGTATCCAGAAATACATTACATAATTTTATTAATCATTGGGAGGACTAGAATTTCCTGTAAATTCCTAAACTGGAACTAATGGATTCTTATGATCATTATTTATTCAAGGATTCCAAGGTGAAACGTAAGTAAGCTTGAATAACCAGGTTCAGCAGACATATAATAATATTTTATTTAACAGGGTATGTCTTAATGAAATCAAAGATAAATTTAGGTGAGTATCTGTGACAGATAAATCAAACAGAAACTGGAAAATTTTAATGTTAAGCCTTGGTCAATATTGCGTGTGATATAGGAATTCAAAATTAAGCGCCATTAGGTTCAAGCCACGCCTCTTCGAAGTCTCTCGTGCTGCCCTCAAGCGTCGTTTGCTCGCGGTGTCCAAAGATCAACGAGCAAAAATTTCTTTCAAGACTTCCATAGATCATTGTGGTTTTTTGGTCTTCTAACTTTTACTTTCTTTTTCGCGGAAGAGTTATTAGTCCACCCGTTTTGCCGAAGAATTTTCCCTCGTTATATATTAAGACCTAATTTGGTTAGCAATTTCGAAAAATGCCAGAAACAGACAGGTAAATCTCGATTTATTTCCAATTCTGAAAATGTGCGTTTCATTGTCATGGTTTTTTAGCCTTGGTTACGGCCGGGTAGACATTTTTCAATATATTTTTAGCTAAAATAGCCTTATCTAAGCGCTAAAAATAAGCCTAGGTTTTTCTTAAGCCTTTTTCTACGAAGTTTTGTTACTTTGTATCAAGGAAGCCTTGCACTTTTTTTTTCTAATTTAGCTTCTAAAGTTTTAAGCCAGCTTTCCGAATCACCACTTGACTCACGTTTAAAACAATCATAAACGCGTTATATTATATTTTATTACAGTAATTCGAGTAACCTTCCCGCCCCTCCTGTATTATGGGCTCAGAGACACAACTTGGTTTATCTTAAAATTGCCCTGGAAGACTGCAAAAACCCAACAATCAAATTAGATAAAGATAAATTATACTTCAGGTAAACATTTTTTTACACGTACCTTTCAAACGCGAAATACAGAAGAGTAATTAAAAATTATAATTTTTAATCTTAAAAAGAGGGGTTGGTGGTACTAGCAAGTCTGATCACGAAGTCACTTTAGAGTTTTTCTCAGAAATTAAACCAGATGTAAGTTTTCTTTGATTATCTGTCAAGATGTAAAAACTTTCTTAACCATAATATCTTTTTCAATGCTATTAGGATTCTAAATTTGTCACGAGAGACCGAGGCACGGAATTTGTTTTAATAAAAGCCGATGAAGGTCCTTTTTGGAAACGATTACTTAAAACAGAAACCAAAGTATGTTTCTAAAATACAAAATTTTGAATTTTAAGTAGAAATCGGTTTTATATCGTTTGTTTGTCAGTTTCACTGGTTAAAAGTAGACTTCAATAAATGGCGAGATGAAGATGATTCGGAAGATGATGGAGCTGGTGAAGATGGAACCGATTTTGAAGAGGTTAACTATCATTTAAAAGTTAAATTTTAACAACTTTTGTATAAATTAAAACCTTTTTCATTCAGATGATGAAAAAAATGGGAGGTTTAAAGAGTGGTAACACTGACTTAGCTGATATGGTAATTACTGTAATTTAAAAATAAGGTTTTACTTAATTAATTTAACTCTAATTTTATTGAATTATTAGGATAACGGAGCTGATAGTGATGATGAAGGTAAGACAGATGGTATTTAACGTTAAAATTATTACAAAAACACATTTAATTGCGCAATTTCGCAGAAAATTAGATAAAAAAATGTTTTATTTTTATTTTTTTACGCAAAATCAGAACTTCCTGACTTGGAGTGAAAGTACAAGATGTAAATTAGGCCCAACAAAAATCAACCCTATCGCAAAAAAATATCATTGTCATCATTATTTAGCCCCTTTTCTTAAAATTTAATTAATTTGCTCCCATTTTTACGAGAAAAAAAAAAAAAAATTTGAAGTAAGTTAATTTTGGCAATTTATAAATCTTTGCCTCGTTTATTTTTTGAACCAAGAGATAGATATCGGCTGTTAATATCGTTTATTCTTATTGCTTACGAGAGAGCTACCAATATTCCATTTTAATTTCCCCTTCTCAGTTTTACGTCATTATTTTTTCCCCAAAAATTGAAATAACGAATTTCCGCTATTTCTTCGTTAAAAATAATAAAACCTTAATTATTAAACTAGTACTACAGCTTATAATTACTTTTAGTGTTCATAATATAATGTAAATTTAACCATTTATACTTTTTGAGAAGAAAATGTATTAAAAAAAAAAAAAACACTCGCGAGAAATAAAACAAACTTTGTGAGGAAATTACTTCAAATTGATAAGAAAAATATCAATTTTAGTTTCTCCCCATTATTATAAAGGCTAATAATTAAATGATACGGAAAAAACAAGCACTTAGTTACGCGTGATTATAAATTAAATACAAATTTGTTTAGTTCTCGGAGAGTGTATGATGCGCGCGAGAAAAACCATATTGTGTACTAATATCGAGAAGGGCTAATATTTCGATCCCTTCTTGGTTTTATTTGGAGTCTTTTTTGATTTTTAAGAAATATTTCGAAGCCATTTCACGGACTGAAAGTAATAAAATTTCAAATTTTGTTCGTAACGGCTTTGAATTTGTATATTTCTTTGTAAGCGTCATTTTATGTTGTAATCGAAGAATGAAGGGAAGAGTATTTTAAAAGAAACTCAGTATCTGCATAGTGTCAAGAGTTTACTTGTAAAAATTCAGGTTATTTGGCCTATTATAAATATAATAGGACTTATTCAACTTGGATTACCAAAATAGGGACAAAAGGTCAGGGATTAAAAAATTCCTAGAAAATCTGGGATTAAAAAGAAATTTCTAGAAAGTCTGATATAAATTTTTTTTCCCCAAAAATCAGGGTTAGTGTGGCATTTTTACAAGGAAACATGCATCGCCAAAAGTGTTCTTTTTTTTTTTTTTTTTTTTTTTTTTTTTCCTGATAGGTATGTTGTTGCTACACCTAGGAAACCGCTAAAAAATGTTATGGGATAATTTGGAGAAGTGAGTTTCCAAACATTTTTCACGAGCCCTGTGATTTTGCAGATTTAGGCGCTTATTTACTGTTGTAGCCTAAAAGTGTCGCTTTTGGATCATGGGGCTGTATCAATTTTAAGGGACGCGTGCTTAGAACGTGGATAGTTTGTTGGTTTTGCGAAGGGTGCACCATCAAGAATAGATTTTGGGGTGGTTCAGGATCGTATCATACACGCCATGGGTTGTATGATGTTTGGCTGTATAGTGTATAACACCCCTTGTTCACCACTTAACCACCTTAACTCGGCAACATTCTCCTTGAATATTTTAACCCTACTCTCAAAAAAAAAAATATTTTCCCCAACGGTAATTTATGTTTTTCAATCAATTCAATTTTATTTCGTAATATAAATGTAAAAGACACTGCAAATGACGACCCAAAATTGTTAGATCACTAACATCTTTATTTTAAAACGTTACAAATTTACATATAAGAATAGTTTAAAAAGTAAACAAGAAATATGAATTTATTTAGCGGGGGAGGAGTTGAAGTTGTTAGCGGACTTGTTTATTTGCGCTGCCCTTTTGGCGATCTCTGCTCTCGGAACTTCAAAGAACTGGGATTAACAAGGTAAAACGTATTAGTTTGGAACTTTGCAGCTATATTGGACATGAATAATTTATGTATTTTTGCGAAATTACAGGACTAGCAAAAATAGAAGGGTCCACGGCTTCGCCATCGTCCCACTCAGTGTTCCAAGAACAAATCGAGTTTGTTTGAACTACAGCGGACTTGTAGACACTCGAATAACTGGGCTAAATCAAAATATAGACCAAAATAGGCTTAGCGATCAGCCTAGAATATAAATTGGTTTCAAACTAACCGATTCCTTAATCGATGAAATGGAAATAGTGGATGGCTTTCCTGGAGGTTCTGTATTCAAATCTGCAAAATAAGATGTATGTGTCTTGAATATTTGTAATACTTGGACAAGTATACAAAGGTCTAACTCACTGTCGGTATGAATCGATTCAACAAGATGAGACCCCGGTTGCGGTTCTCTTCTGAAGATGGCCGAAAGCTCTTCGTTATTCGCGTGGTGTATGATGGCAATTTCGGACTTGTCCAACTGCGAAAAATTACCTTGCGTTCCGAGAGAATGGTCCTTATTTGGTACTTTGTTCACCAACGAGATGTTCTTGGGCAATGGACGTGTTGGAAGAGCATTCTCCCTGAATTTCCAAGATGACAAAGGTAATACCATTTGTAGAATAAAATTAAATAAAGCTATGTTCACACCAGCGACTTTGATAAAATTTCAAACCCTTTCGAAAGATTAATCCGACTATTCTTAATATTAAACGCATAATTTTATGGTAGATCTAAACGGCTGACCCCGAAATTTTCGCAATTCGATCTTTCCAAAACGGTTTCAAAGTCTCTAGTGTGAACGTATCTTAAGAAGAATCATCGATCCATACTTATGATTAGACTTATCAGAACAACAGCAACTAAACATAGCGACAAGAGTGAAATACGAGGCGTTTATTTGAAAATAATATTACAGGTTATAATTGTAGTAAAGATTTTGTACGTTATTTATATATTTAAAGAGAGAGGGAGAAATAGAGAAAATTAAAATAACAGGTGAAATCAGAGCTGCTTTTTTTAGATAGTTGCTTCACTCTCAATTTAAAAAATATCACATTATTATGTTAGTTAAAAAAACTAAAAGCATTTTTCAAATCGAAGTTAAAAGTGCATGGTTTCATTTTATTTGTTTTTGCCCAAGAATTAGTTAGCTATCTTCTATTGTAGAGTTATACAAAAACCATTAATACATTGATTTGACTATTAATATTCTTCACCAGCTCCTTCGTCTTCGCCTTCCGCCGAATCTACCCCAACTTCCTCGTAATCTTTTTCCAAGGCAGCCAAGTCCTCTCTCTGAAAAAAAAACCACAAAAAAACAGATCTGTTTAAAACCAAACTGGCTCAAGGTTTCGGACATCCCACCAATTGAACACCTACCGCTTCAGAGAACTCGCCTTCCTCCATTCCTTCGCCCACGTACCAATGGACAAACGCTCTCTTTGCGTACATAAGGTCGAACTTGTGGTCGAGACGGGCCCATGCTTTAATATTTAAAATATATAAATATGTCAACGCTTGTGAGTTCAACTTAAGCCCACTGTTAGGCTCCTTTAATTACGACTACGCAATGAAGATTTGAGGAACGCTTTCTAATGCTCACATACCTTCAGCAATTGCGGTTGTGTTGCTCAACATGCAAACGGCTCGTTGGACTTTGGCCAAGTCACCCCCCGGAACAACGGTTGGTGGTTGGTAGTTTATTCCGACCTATAGGATTGATTAAATTGGTATAGATAATTGCGGATCGATTCTTTGAAGGGAATACCTTGAATCCTGTCGGACACCAATCGACAAATTGTATCGACCGTTTGGTTTTAATGGTCGCTATGGCAGCGTTAACGTCTTTGGGAACAACATCACCTCTGTACAGCAAACAAACTGCCATGTATTTCCCGTGTCTAGGATCGCATTTCACCATTTGATTAGCTGGTTCGAAACAAGCTGGAAAAGACGTCAATAAGTTGCGGAAACGAAAGGAATTTCAGCAATTCTCACCATTGGTTATCTCGCCGACAGTCAGTTGCTCGTGGTAGGCCTTTTCAGCTGAAATTACTGGTGCGTATGTCGCTAAGGGAAAATGAATTCTTGGGTACGGGACCAAGTTGGTTTGAAACTCGGTCAAATCGACGTTCAAAGCGCCGTCGAATCGGAGCGATGCTGTAATTGACGATACGATTTGACCTATCAATCGGTTCAAGTTTGTGTAAGTTGGACGTTCAATGTCCAAATTTCTACGACAGATATCATAAATAGCCTCATTGTCGACCTGTAAAGATAAAGATATTATAAAAACTGAGTGTTTTTATAAAAAATATACTAATTCTCTTTGAGGCATGTACTTGGAAATTGGATTACAGTAATCACATTTAGTCCTAGTTTTAACAGGAGTTGATAAGAAACGTGCTTCCTTATAAACTCCTGGTGCTCTTATTTCCACTAGCATTGTGAAAATTTTCTGTTGGTACATATTTCAGCACCATAGTGCCAAGATAACATTTTGTTTAGTTGAATTCGTGGTTCAGATTCTAAAATAAAGCCGCGTTCACACTAGAGACTTTGAAACCGTTTTGAGACAATTTGGAATGGTAAAACTGAATTTTTTTGCGCTAAATTCGAGAGATATCTGATCAAGAAATAGAGTTAATTTTAATATTAGAACGGTTTAAAAATTTTAATAATGGAACGGTTTTAAGGTATCTATTGTGAACGTAGCTTAAAGGTCAGCTGTCTCCTACCATAAAAGCGCAATCTGAATGTTCCAAGGTGGTATGAGTAGTTAAAACTGAGTTGTAAGGCTCGACAACGGCAGTGGACACCTGAGGAGCCGGGTAAATGGAGAATTCAAGCTTGGATTTCTTTCCATAATCAACGGATAATCTCTCCATGAGAAGGGAAGTGAAACCGGAACCGGTTCCACCTTAGTCGAACCAGGATATAAAATTAGTCGATCTGGTTGAACAGCCGCTATGATAACTGAACGTACCTCCGAATGAGTGGAAAATTAGGAATCCTTGTAGACCGGTACATTGGTCGGCTAATTTGCGAATTCGATCCAGAACCAAGTCGACAATCTCCTTGCCGATGGTGTAATGCCCTCTCGCGTAGTTGTTGGCAGCATCTTCCTTCCCGGTAAGAAGCTGCTCAGGATGGAACAACTGTCTGTACGTCCCAGTCCTCACTTCGTCTACATGGCGTGCACATTTTTTTACCTTCGTATTTGCGAATATGTTCCGATTTCGAGATTACACTTACCAACCACGGTGGGTTCCAAGTCAACAAAAACGGCTCGAGGCACGTGTTTTCCCGCGCCAGTCTCGCTGAAGAATGTGTTGAAAGAATCGTCTCCTCCTCCGATCGTTTTATCCGAGGGCATTTGTCCATCGGGCTGAATTCCGTGCTCCAAGCAATACAGCTCCCAACAGGCGTTGCCCATCTGCACTCCGATACAATTATAGTATTCAGGTTATGTTGTAAAAACTTATTTAGACTTATTTGGAGGTCAAAAAATTAATAAATAAATAAAATTATGGACCTGAACTCCGGCTTGACCGACATGGACGCTTATGCATTCCCTCTGCAATAAAAGGTCTACGTCAGGACATTTTTCTAACAATTAGAACTGAGCTCCAAATTTTAATTACGTACCATGATTGTTTAGTTAGAGTTTAAGTTTTAACTTTAAATAATACAATGTCAGATAGTTTTTCTCCCCAATTCTAGTCCTAAATCCGATGAATTCTCTTTCGCGAACTTGGATTAAACTACGAAGAAAAATTCTTTGAGAAGAATTGAAAAACTCCTCCAAGGTTCGTCGAATTTTTAACTTGGGTGTGTGTTTGTATACGCATGGATAGAACTCGTCGTCAAGGCAACAACCGGATGTAAAACACGTTATTGGTCACGCTAGCTTGAGTACGCTGGTCAATATTACCTCGATATAATTTCAGAAGAAGGGTAGTCCAGGTGTATTAGCGGCTTTAAGCTAGACCTTGGAGCTTCTCAATGTGTCTTTCTTCTTTCAGCGCACGCCAAGACCAAACACGCAACTTTTTTCGATTCTTTCTTTTAAATAGTCCGTAAAAGCTCTATTATATAATTTGCGTCGTTTCTAACCAGTGTAACGAGAGCAATAATTCTAATGATTCATACAATGTACATGTATAGTGGGTGGATGTAATTAAGATAAATTTAACGCTTAAGTACTTTATCTAGTTCAAGTAATTTAGCGTAGTTAAGTTTTTAAAGTTCATAAATTAGTACATGTAGGAAATAATTTAAACTTGGTTTTATTCACATTACCGAATACGCAATCGTTTTTTTTTTTTTTTTTTTTTTGGTCCATGGTTTTATTTGTTTGAATTTACGCGCCCAGTGAAAATCTCACTGATTGGTCAACCATACCACATGCTAAATATGATGTAACGCCCAACTTAAGTGAGGAAAAAAATGGCTCCCATGCAATTTCGGAATTTGTTGTTCGAATTTTAATAGTAATTAACATTAATTTAAATTCCTAATTTTAGAAGCACAAAAAGACATTCGTAGGAAACTTTAGAATTTGTTTTATGTATACTCTTAATATCGTCATGTCGTAAGAAGTGACAATTTTAAGTTATTCGACCTTGGATCGTTTACTATCCTCAAAGTTCTTTAGAAATCTTGTACTCTTTTGCTCTGAAAGAATTATTCAACGTAAAGATTCGTAATCATCCCTTTGAAAATGGTTAAAATTTAACCTTGCTAACTCGTTAAACCAACTAAAATGTTAAGACATTGTATCCGCAAACTAAATAGACTTAAAATTGAGTTCTTCCATGCGTGTTGAAGAAGCATGGAAGGTTCGGGTAACTCAAATACGTTGGCCTTTGCTCCAAAATCCTTATCATTTCGCGATAGGATAGCCAATTTATATTACAAGCACGGTTTATTCTGTGCAAGCCATCCTTATTCTGTCATACTTTTAACATTATTCATTGCGTCGTTGTGTTGGTAAGTTCAAAACTGACTGTCATTTTAAAAATAAAAAAGGTTGTTTTATTAATATTAATTCTTAATAGCTACCCGCTATGCCATAAACCGATACTCGGAAACTCTTCCCAAAAATTTACAACCCCTCTAGCTTCGCCTCAAACCAACAAATTTGATTTTGACGATGTTCAAAGTAGAGCTCCAAGATGGGTAAGCTTCTTTCTTTTATCTACTTAATTCAATCCTTATCTAAACTTACAAATTAATTAACAGTTTCAAGCTATTCCTCTCGGTTATATTCAACAAATTTTCATCAAAACGTCCGTATCACCATGGCAAGACAATCTAGTTTTAACAGATTCCTTTCGCGCACCATTAGCGGAAGTTTTCAGGATAGTAGAGTCTGTTAACAACTATCAATTTTTAGACGAGTAAGTTCTTAAAAATTCTTAAATTTTTGTACAATTTTAACCTCATTTAAACGTAGAAACAAGGGATTGGTTTCATTGAGCCAACTTTGCTTGCAAGTTGATGAAACTTTACAAAAATCGGTCAAAGATTTTCTTCCTCAGTATGGGTGCCTTATTATTTCCCCAGCCGCTATTTGGAATAATAATATAAACAAGTAAATTATGAGATATTAACTTTTTTTAAATTGAATCAACTAATCTCAACAAGCTCACTTTTAGGTTTCAAGAAGACAGTAATCTTCTTAAATCTATTTTCGAACGACATGGAAAATTGACGGACGCAACGGGTTTTCGAGGTATATTTGATGATCTTAACAAATTTTATTAATCTAGCACTAATTATTCAAATTAATCTACACAGAAATACTATTCGGAATTCCTTGGAAAGAGAGTGGTATTAAAAAATTCCTGCTCCGAACTCGACAAAGAGTTTTAACTTATTCCGTGACGATCGTCTATAGTTCTTTAAATGTCAAGTTAGTCTGGACGAATATTTAGGATTTTGTTTTTAGACAAAACTAAGGATTAAATTTAACATAAACCTACTAATTTTTAGTTACACATTAGCATTACAAGATCACCTCCTAGATAAATTCTCCTCCAGTCAACCAGTTTCGAAAGAAAAACTATTTGACGAACACAGCGTAACTCACATTTATTTTGAAGATAACTATACAATGGCTGAATTCATACCTTTAGGTTTTACCTACATTATTTTGTGCCTCTATATTTACTTCTCCGTTCGTAAGTACATAAGTTTGTTAAATTTAAATTAATAATTAAAATTAATTAGGTTTTTTTTGATCAAATAGGAAAGATTGATTTGGTGAAATATAAATGGGCATTAGCTATTAGTGCTGTTTTTACCGTTATCATGTCTTTACTTATGTCTGTCGGTCTTTGCGTCTGGTTTGGTTTGAATCCGAACCTAAATGGCAGGTAAATCATAAAATTATAAATCAATCTTGTATTTTATGACCACATTTTCTGCTTAGCACAAGTTATTTTATCAGTCATTCATTAAACAAAGACATTTTGTAGGCTAACTTTATCTCGCGCATGTATTTTAAAATTTATTCACATTTTATTTCAGTCTCTCATTCAGTGAAATCTTGCCGTACTTAGTTGTCGTTATTGGTTTGGAAAATATGCTGGTTTTAACAAAATCTGTGGTTTCAACTCCAGTTAATTTGGATGTCAAGATTAGAATCGCTCAAGGTTTAAGTAAAGAAGGCTTATCAATCACGAAAAACCTTCTCGCAGAGCTCGCTTTACTCGCTGTTTCGTTTTTCACCTTCGTTCCTGCTATTCAAGAATTTTGTCTGTTCGCAGTTGTCGGACTTTTGTCAGATTTTTTCCTTCAAATGGTTTTCTTTATCACTATTTTGTCGATAGATATCAGAAGATTGGAAGTAAGTTTTGATTTCCACCCGAGTGTTTTTTGATAAAAAATCAAGATTGATTTATATTTCATCGAAAAGGTTGAAGAATATAAACATACTTTGAAGAAAAACTCGTCTAACCTCGGTAATTTGGGTGAAACTGGTCAGGAAGCTGATGAATTGAGTGATCCTGGTTTAACTGGACCAGTTTTAAGAAGAACTAGGTATGAAAGAATGTTTTTTTTTGTCAGAAAATGTCACAATAATACATCCTAATAACAAATTTGAATAATTTTAGGCTAACTTTAACACGTATGAGAGCTCCCGTGGTTCCCTACAACAATACCCCTTATTCCACCAGCGTTTTTGCTCCACCTAGTACCCCTATTTTAGCTAAAATACCAAAACGTTTGAGGTTTTTCCATTTTTGGGCCCGAACTAGAATGGTACAACGAGGTCTAATGGTGAGAAATTAAAGAGATAGTGAAATAATGAAATGATTTGTTTCATTATATTCTCATAATTACTAAATTATCATAATCATTCCCATGTATAATTTTTAATTTTGCAGTTTGGTCTCGTAGTTTGGATCATGATCTTGGTCTACAACTCTGGTATAGTTGAACATTTCACGGAGAATGCAACGACGATAACTCCTGAACTTTCCCAAGGTTCTAGGCAATTATATTTAATACATGTTGTAATATTCTCTTATAGAATTTTTTGTTCTTCCAGAAGGCTTTTTTAAATCATTTATGAGCGCTAATAACACCCAAGATATCAAAAATGGAATCATGTCAACATTTGGATTTAAAAAAGATGAAAATTCTTCAACCACCCCAGTTTATGAACTTAAACATCATAATTTAAACTTGTGGCAAAGTCTACCGCCTCATCATTGGACCAATCTTTTTGGTTTTTATAACATTTCCCTCCTTGGAAGGTAAACTCGAAAGTTATACGAAGAAAAAACAGTTTTTTATGATTTATTTGTTATAGGTATATAACAATGTTACCCCCAATTCATCTATCTATACCTATTTCGCCAACGAGTGCCATTCAGATGAGACATCCTTCTGAAATGGATCCTTCCTTGACAGCCTACTTCAAAAAGTACATCGATAAACTTCAGGGTAATTATAGTTAGATCCATCCATCCATCCATCCATTAATGAATGAATTAATGAGCAGTGACGAGTTAATTGGGGCGCGGACTAATCAATTAGGGCGTGGACGAGTTAATTGGAGCATGAGTGAGCCCGTTAGGGCGTGGACGCGTTAATTGCGGAGTGGACGCGTTAATTGCGGAGTGGACGCGTTAATTGCGGAGTGGACACATTAATTGGCGCGTGAACGAGTTAATTAGCACGTGGACGAGTTAAGTGGGGCATGGGCGAGTTAATTGTGAAGTGGACGAGTTAATTAGGGTGGACAATATTATTAAATTTGTATTAATTGAATTTAATTCTCTCAGATGATGATACGGAAGACATCTCATCTAATGAAATACCCCTGCTACTTATGTACCAACCTTCCTCAACTGCTGAAATTATTTTGGCCGTGGGATTGGCTTTACCAACCCTTTTTTTCCTCATCTACTTTATGGTGATTCTGTATCGATGCATTTGCCCGAAACATTACGCCGAATGGAGGAGTTCTTGGAAGAGGAAGAGCATCTCGAATAACAATAACATTTTAAACTCTGAGATGGATCCTGATACCTACTTAATTATGGAAACTCTTCCCATTAAATTAGTCGGGCATCATCAAGTTAGTAACTTTAGCGTTGAACTAGTTTTCAAAGATATTTAATTGCGATGGAATTAATTTCATTTGCTTTCATAGGAGATTGAAGCGATGGTTAGTGATGAAAATATCGTATGTAGCGTTTGCTTATCGGGAGATGTAAGAATTTGGGACGCTATGTCTGGAGAATGTCTTAGTGTTCTTGATCGATCAAAAAAGTGAGTATCTAGTAACTGTCCTAATGAAAAAAAGCTAATGATATGAACCAAGGGAGGATTGTGATGGCAGGAACTGTCACAAGATTACTAATTTAATATATTTTTAAAGGAAGAATGAATTGACTTCTTCCTCCCTTTATATTTTAAAAATTTATTCATTTTTATTTTCAGTCGACATCAATATGAGAGGAATCGTGACCAAAATTATTCGGATAACGCATTTCAGTCAAAAACGTCCACGAATGAAGATCTAAGTAGTGGTTTTCATTGGAGTCACACGGGTGATATTGAACAAAATTACCCACCCCTTAGTCGAAGTCAGTGGGCTTCTGATAGCGGTATGTCCAGTCCAACTATGGGTACAAGCCCGGAACAGTCTAGTTTTGTAGTAGGCGGTGGAATCTCGTCTACGCGCCATAATAATAGGGGCCATAGAAGGAGTAGAAGTGAAAATTTTACTCTCTCATCATTGAAAGAAAATGTCAGCGAGTCTCCGTTTGACTATCAACCTGTATGGTGCATGAATAGCAAGGGATCTTGGCTCATATTAGGATGCGCCGGAGGTCGTGTGGAGGTGAGAATGAAATTTTATATATTTAAAGGGATACTTGACTCTTAACGAGTTATTTTTAATCGATTTTGACGGTTTAAAATATGTTTAAAATAAACTCAAAAACCATATCCAAAATTTTACAGTTAATTATAATATCCGTGAGAAAGACTCGTTAAGCCAAAATCCATTTTAAATTAATTTTTTGCTGGCTTATAATTTTAAAGAATTTTTTAATGGTTTTAGTTATGGGACACGCTAACGGGAACACTCATATCCGCATATAATCATACTAAAGTTGGCGTAACTTCACTTCATTTAGAAAGAAATAGGTAAATATTATTTTTCTCCTTTTTTTTTTTTTAATGGTTTTAGACCTAAACTGAGTTTTTTTTATTAGACTTTACGTAGCGAGAATGAATGGAGTAGTCGAGTTCCTATTAATAGACTTTTGCGAGTCGAGTACGGATGAAGTAATTTGTCATCCAGAACCGGGAAGTTTTGATTACGGTTATCAACAAAGTTCTTCCGTCAGAGACAAAATGAAAATAGCTTTACTTCATAGTTTAAAAGCTCATTCAAAATCCATCACCGTTTTGACTGTATTTGATGGTCATCTCGTCACCGGTAGTCAAGATCATCTCATGAAAGTAAATAATAAGAAATTCTGAAGCCAAATCTTAACATTATTGACATATTGCTATGAAACCTGAATTTTAGGTTTTTTATTGTGATACGGGCACCTTAATTTATACACTACATGGTCATTCTGGTGCCTTGTCTGCCTTGCACATTGATCAGTTGAATCCTAGCACCGCCGCGAGTGGTTGCCAAGAAGGGATGGTGTGCATCTGGGATCTCTTAACGGGAACCTGCGTTTATAATATTCACGCTCACGAAGGACCAGTCTTAACATTAATGACGACACCAACCTATTTAATCAGTTTGGGTTCAAATGATTGTGTTTGCATTTGGGACAAGAATCAAGGCCATTTAATTCACTCCATAAGACAAGTAAATGAAATTTATTTTTAAATAATTAATTAGAAAAGAGAATTTAAAAAATAATAAGATGTTTAACTGTTTGTTTTTTTTTGTTTTAGCCAAATCTTTGCAATGATATTGCTTTGCTTACAAATAATATTTTAGTAACTGCAAACCAGGTAAATTAATTTTAACACTTATTCATTTAATTTATTTAAATATATTAATGATTATTATTTAGAATCGTTTGGTATTATGGGACACCAATTTTGGCGAAGCATTGAGAGTCGTTAATTTGGGTATGGAAGACCATCTGAATATTCGTCATTTAAGGCTTATTGGTAGAGCGATAGTATGTTGTTACGGTAATGAACTATGCGTGGTTCATTTCCCAGCCATGACAGAGAAAGGGGAATAAGAGTCTTTCCGTGATATCTTTGTGTTTAGCCAAACCCCCTATCTTTCCCTTAAGGGAGACGATAAAAGCAGTCATCCCAAGTTGAATGGGAATAATTAGGCAGCACTTTCCAAGCCCGAGTATTAGTATCACTCGTTCGTAAAGACCAGATAGCTTATTCAATTACCCCTGCCTATTAATATATTTACAAAACAATGACCAAAATATCTAAAAATGCAATCCTCTGAGAATATTTTTTACTGACACTAATTTTAATTCAGTTATTTGAGAACGTACCTCTTAATATTTTTTTCATACATTGTAATTTAAATTATTGACGCATTTTTCAAGCCTTTTTAAATTCTTATTCCTTAACATAATGTGTTTTCGATTCGTAAAACGATAAAAATTAGTTATCGTAATTCCCTTTTGGAAATAAAAATTAAAGAAAGTGTGAATTTAAACTTTGTCATCCATGAGTTTTTTTGGGGTAATTTTATTTTTATATTGAAATAAAGAAAAATATAATGTGCAAATTGTATTTTAATTTCAAGAAACCTTAATTATTTCAAAGAAAATTTAATTTCGTGATACGGTGTTAAATTTGGCGCCGAAATAGCTGGAATAATTTTCTTCGTTCAGGGACTTGTATCATAAGATACCACCTTCACAGAAAATACATTACCGGGTGCTTTGGTATTCCTCACTGAGCACTGCCTAAGACTGCTGACTGATCTGGATTGTGTCAAGAATTATTTATCATTATCTATCATATTATATTGCTCAAAATTTAAAAAAGACTTCTCGGTCTGATAACACTCGTCAAGGAGTGGAGAATTCTTAAAGAAACGGATTTTGAATGAGCTTCTACTCCAGTCTCTCACAGTATTTGTTCTCCACTCTCAAAATTACGAAATAATCTTATGTTTTGGTTGTTGGAGATTATGGACACACGAGACGACGGTTGATCAATTCTAAGAACATATTTTATTTATAATTAGCGCTACAAAGTTGATTTTATGAAAATAGTTTCGGTTTAAAATAATATCTAGTGCGGCTGTACTAAATTTTGACGAAAGTAACCTAATTTCACAGTAATTCGGTTTGATAGTGTTAGGCTTAGCGAAACTCCAAGTGTCAGACAAAATGTCGGCTACTAGGCGGGAATGTCATGGTTAAACATCCCATTTTGAGATTTCGGTATCAGACCAAACGAATTCTCCTCTTGGTGATTCAACATTGGGTGGCAAAAGAGACAAGTAAATTGGAGCTACAGCACCTGAAATGATCATTATTTTTAGGTAAGAAACTTTTTTAAACATGGGTAAGAAGACGCGTTGAATGTAACAAACTCTTAGATCTAATTGGGGAACCTAATATTACCTTTAATTATCATAAAAATATTCCCCCTAGCCTTCCATTGTTTAAACATTACCTTGTAACAGTGCTGGGCAATTCGCGAGTGACTTTGTTTACCAATCCTGATCATTCCCAAGAAAGTTCCTGAATTTGCCCACAACTGCCTTATAATGAAGGATATGGGTGGAGCTAACCTTATGCTGGCTCCATATAGTATACCCTACCTTCATCCGGCGTTTTTGTATAAGCATGGTTAGACATGTCTGTCGCAATGTAACCCGGGTGAACCTACAATTAACCAATGAGACATTAACTTAAAATACTATTACTCTTCACATTAAACTTACTGCATTGACAACAATATCCATGTCAGGATTCTCACTGGCTTTTCGATGTAGAATAAATGATAAAGCATTAGCTGCCACTTTAGACATTCTGTAAGTAGTTGTTGCCCATCCTTTATCCAATTGAATTCCTGCTCTAACGTCGCTTTATTGATAAAATGGATGAGTTATATTAAATATCATATTTAATTCATTCAATATGAACGTACTCCAAATAACGATCCATTATCTCATCTAGTTTTTCAATCGTTAGGTTTGGGTTATTCAGTTCTTTTTTGATTTCTTCATTTGAAACATGAGTTAGTTTACCCTCAGAGCTGGTTACATTTACCACCCTATTTAATCGTAAAATAATAAGTTACGGTCGTAAGATTGGTTTTTTGAAAGGTTTACCTGGCATGTTTCTTGAGTATTGGAAACAATATTTCGCAGACATTTTTAGTTGAGTGATAGTTTGTGAAAATAGTTTTTTCCGCTTGTTCTATCACCGGCACCGTTGAAGATCCCTTTTAAGATTAAAAATTGACGTATATGTCAATATTTGAAGATAATCAATTATTCCTGACAACTTTATCTGGCTCGTTAAAATATTACTTAGAGCATTATTTTAAGTAACACAAATTCCCTTTAAAGCTTAATTTACTTTGACAAAAACAAACTCACAGAAAATGCAATCCCAGCATTATTAACTAGAACATCTAAGCCGTCATATTCCCTTTTAAGGTAATCCCTAATTGTCTCGATGCTAGTTTTATCATCAATGTCCAATTTATGAAATTTTGGATGTAGACCCAATTCCTCTAACTTTTTCACAGCTTCTTGACCCCTTGCGTCGTCCCTTGCTTATAATTTTGAATTTTTCATTATTAAATTATAAAATTTCATTTAAAATTTGTTGATTTTCAATTTTACCTGTTAATATGACATCACCGTCAAATTTCTGGCATAATCCTTTAACTATTGAGAATCCAATTCCTTTATTGCCACCAGTTACCTTTAAAAAGTTCTTATTCAAGGTTATAATCCTGATAATCTTCAAACCTTATAAAAATGTTTCGACTTACTAAAGCCACTTTAGACATTATTAATTTCTTGTAGTTAAAATTTTGATTTTGCAAGAACTTGGTGGTCTTAGAGCAAGATCCTAGTGCTTAGCTTTTATAGACTAGACTGATTATGAAATTCCCTCCACTAGCTCATCGATTATGACAGTATGTCCTTGATTTTGATGGGGGAGGGAAAGCCATGCTCTGGGACGAAAAAGCCTTGAAAACCTTTATAAAAACTCATAATATGCATATAATATAAAGTACAGGTATTATTTTCTACCAAAGCTGCCCTACCCACCTTATAAGTATTATCAAAAGTAATATTTAAGCATATGTTAAAGTGATGCTGTCATCGATTTCACGGAAATTCACGCAACCCAAGTTGCAATTTCGGATTGTTAATATCCCCTCCCACCCTGTAAAAAAAGGTTCAAAATATATATATATAGACAAAGTTTCTGAAAATTTTACAGTTAGGGGTTTTTCATGAACTCGAAATGAAATAGCATTCTAGGAGAGATCATGAAACAGTAAAAAAATTATGAACTGTATCTTTAGAAGTTTTTTAAAACTCTTTGAACTTTGAGATTTAAAACTTTGATTATAGCTTTTTACTGTGTAAAAACCAAAAATATAATCCATCACCCCGGGAAAAAATGGTAACAGTATCACTTTATTGTTCCTAACTTTTACGTCATAAGCAGTGTTTTTATAGAAATTTAAAGGATTTATGGTAGGAAGAATAAATAGTTACGAGACATTAATTTATTTTGACCCAAAGTATACGTGAAAATCGTTTTATTGATTGAATAAATCTTTAACAACTATACAATTTGATCAATATGTCTAAAGCACAATGGCGTACTTAAAATATTAATATTTATATTTTAACGTTTGCCTTAAAAAGTGTAAGTGAATTGTAACAAGAATCTGATTCAATGCAGATTATTTTCCAGGACTTGTAAGAATTTTTAATTTGCATTAACTTAGTATTATTATAGGAAAATATTGTAATCTCCACTTTTAGCGCTCACTGATGTAGTTAATGCTTTTATCGTGCCCAGTCAGTTACGACTTTGTCATACCATACGAATTCGCCTCTTGGTGAATCAACATTTGGAGGCAAAAGAGCCAAATGTAAAGGAGCAGAGGCGCCTATTGTATGCAAATGAATTAAATTTGAAAATGAGTATTTAAAGGAACTATGCTTAGGTGATCAACATCGTCTGCCGATATAATATAGCTTTCTTTTCATTGGTCTAAATCAGAGACCAATTCAAAGCCAGAATATATATTTTATGATCAAAAACAAAGGCTTAAGCTATCAAATAGAACTCCTAAAATTACACCATAAAATACTGACCCTCTTCCGTTGTTAAAGGTCCTTGATGATTAGTCATGTCAGTATCGACGTAACCAGGATGAACCTAAATTCAAATTTATAATTATTGTAAAAATTAAGGTAGTAGAATTAAAATTATAGTTAAACTCACGGCGTTAATGATGATGTCTTTGTCATTTTGACTCAACTTGCGGTGTTGAATGAATGTCAGGGCGTTCAAAGCTATTTTGGACATCCTGTAAGTTGTACCAGCCCAACCATTAGTCTTGTGAACACCGGCTCTGACATCGCTGTATAGAAATTAGATTTTTCTCAATGATTTTTAGGAATCTTCTGTAAAACTACTGTTTACCTCAAATATTTTTCAACAAGTTCATCTAGTTTTTCCTCGGTTAGATTGGGGTCAGTGAATTGTTTGCGAAGTTCTTCATTAGGAATTAGGGATGCTTTTCCTTCAGAACTTGTGACATTGACAACCCTTTAAATAAATGAGAAATAGTATAGCGTTTAATTTTCCCACAAATTAATTTATTAATTACCTAGCGTGATTTTTAAGAATTGGAAACAAAATATCGCAGACTTTTTTAGTTGATTTATAATTTGTTCCAACAGTTTTCTCCGCCTGTTCAGTTACGGGGGCTGTTGATGATCCCTAGAGTAGTTTTTTTGTAAATACGCGTAATAATAGGCGTGTAATTACTAATTAGTAAAAGATAACTAACTGAAAATGCTATCCCAGCGTTGTTAACCAAGACATCAATCCCACCATAATTTTCTTCCATATAATCCTTAATTTTTTTAATACTCTCTTCGTTATCAATGTCTAATTGATGAAACTTTGCCTTCAATCCTTCAGCTTCTAATTTTTTAACCGCATCAGTTCCTCTGCCCTCATCTCGAGCTGTAGTCCCAGAGTTTATTAATTTTTAGAAAGTGTTTAGGAATTTAATAAAAATTTGTTTGTACCGGTCAAATACACATCCCCTTGAAATTTTTCGCACAACCCCTTTACGATTGCGAAACCAATGCCCTTGTTACCACCAGTTACCTAGATTTGTTGTTTAAAGTTAATTTATAATAAATACCAATTGATAGAAACATAAGGCATTATTAATGTTTACCCTGGTAGTTTGATACGCAACGTTAAAAGAATAAAAAGTTAACTCACGATTGCCACTCGAGTAGCAGCCATTTTTCAATAAAATCAATAAGTTGATTAATTTTTATCAAAAATCCAAGGACAATTAACTAGCTTAATTTAACTGCCGGTTTTGAAGTTGCGAAAGTACACCCGGGCTTCAAACTGATAACTGATTATCCTCTCTCTGTCAAAGACCAAACCTTTGCATTTTGACACCATGCGCATGTCTGAATCGTAAATTCCCATTATAGATGGCGTTAAAATGAAATTTCATGCCAAATTAGTTACATAGGCGCCGTTTTTAAATCACGAAACTTTTATTTCAAACTTTCATCCTTACAAATTACAGTTTTTCATTTGACCTGAGTGGGGAAAGAGAAGTCGTGTAATATGACATCGCACTAGCTAGTATGTTTCTCAAACAACGGAAGGGATTAAACGCCTTGTATAAGCATTCTATCAACCTGGTGAAAAACAGTAGAACAAAATCTTCTTTCCCCGCTAGGTCTATATTTCACTCTGATTTTGACCAATCCGCAATAGTTTTATCGCACCATACATATTCCCCGCGTGGTGATTCGACATTAGGAGGTAAAAGAGCCAGGTAAACTGGGGCTTCGGCTCCTGTCAATATATAAATTATTAGTGCTAGTACATTGTTAGTTGTTCAGATTAAAGGGAGTGTAAACCAAATCGAAACGTCGTCTGCTAGCGATCGCGACATCTTGTTTCCTAAAGTAACTAGCGCCCTTTTAGTGAGCATTTGTTAGATATAGTAGCAGAAATGTGAATTTATACCATCTACCTTGGGTTAGAGTTTTATTACTTCCTTTTAATATGATAAATACGAGACCAAATTTATCTTGCGACCACTGACAGTTAGCTACAGATTATTTGATCTTGTCTGTTTATTGTTTGTTTCTCCGCATGAGAACTATAGAAAAATTTAAGCTCTCTGGGGCTTTGACATCAAGAGACAAATGGGAAATATTTTCAAGTTAGCAAGATTAAATAAGCAGACGACATGGATCCAGCAATAGGGAACAAAACTTTCAATAGACTCTTTCTAGTAAATGCTTCCTTTAATCTGAATTTGGTGTCAATTATAGAAATTTAACTACCTTGTTCGGGTGTCAGAACGCCTCTATGATTATTCATATCGGTATCGACGAATCCAGGGTGTACCTACCGATATTAAATTTGATATAAAATAATTAAACTGATACAGTTGGTTTAATATTAAAGGCTTACTGAATTAATTACGATATCAAGATCAGGGTTTAAACTTAATTTCCTATGCTGGATGAATGTAAGAGCTGTTAGGAAGATTTTGGATGTAGGATACGTGGTAGGCCAGCCTTTTTCTAAATGAGCTCCTTGTTTTATGTCACTAGATTATAAACATTATAAATTATTGGTCCTTAAAGGGACTATCTGCGATTTTTATAGCCCCTTTAAAGTCGCCTTTTTTAGCTTAGCAGACGACGTTTTGTACAGTCAAAGCTAGATTTTGTGCGTACGTGAAGAGCATTTAAAATAGGCAAATTTCAGAGCAGATAGGGCCTTTAAAGGGAGTATCCTTCTCTTAAAGCGGCGCAAATTACGTTAGGAAACTACAGCGCCCGTTAGCAGACGATTTTTTGATTTTCTTTATATACTCCCTTTAAAGGAACTTTGAAATGTTACAAAGCAGACGACAAAAATTAAATTAATGGGCGAGGTCACATCCGACCAATAAGAGTAATACGAAACTCAAGGTCACTGAAGCAGCTCTGCCTTAAGTCTAAGTAATTACTTCAAATAAGTTTCAATTAGTTGATCCAATTTTTCTTCAGTTAAATTTGGATCTGTGAATTGATTTTTAAGTGTCTCATTTGATAGGTGGATTAACCTTCCACCTGAACTTGATAGGTTCACGACCCTAGTTTTGAAAAATTAAGATTTTAAAGGTGAAATATATTTTTATTTAATTTTGTTATCGATAAATACCTTGCGTGCTTTCTTAATAGTGGAAATAAAACATCGCAAACTCTTTTAGTCGAGGTATAATTGGTTTGTAAGGTTTTTTCAGCCTGTTCCAAAAGTGGCAGTGTAGATTCACCCTAGATTTAATACTATTTTAATTAAAATTTTTAAAGTGAGAATTAAGCGTGACTTTTGCATAAATGTAACAAATAGCGGCATTGTTGACTAGAATGTCAATTCCTCCGTAGGAATTTCTGACATATTCTTTGAATTTTAATAAACTTTCTTCGTTATCAATATCTAATTGATGAAATTTTGGTTTCAGCTCCAACTCTTGAAGCTTTTTAACCGCCGTCAAACCTCTCTCATCGTCACGAGCTGTATCAGTCGAGCAAGAAATTGGTAATTACATTTAAATAGTTTATTTCCGTAGTAAGTTAACCTGTTAATATTACATCTCCGTCAAATTTTTGGCACAATTTCTTGACAATCTCGAATCCAATACCCTTATTACCTCCGGTTACCTAAGAAATGATTAAAATATAAATTAGGGTATGAAAATATTAAGATTTTACAATATTTTGTATTTACTATAGCCACTTTTTTACACTCCATCTTGTATTTTTACAAGATAACTTATCAGTTTAATATCGAGGCATAACCCAGATCATCCCAGATGGCGATAGTCTTTCGATCGAAATGCTACCTTTGTTTTTTTTATCGATTTTTTTTTTTCCACCCGCCTATTTTTGAATGTCAAGATTTCTCCGTTATTTGTTAGTATTTAAAAATATGTACAGTACATTAACTTCTGATAGTGTTTGATTCTGAAAACGAGAATATTCGTTCTAGGATCTGCCCGAAAAATTCTTATATTCATAATTATTTGTAGTAGATTCTGAAATCTACTTTTTTAGCTCTTAGTTTCAGTTTATCACTGAAAATTCAAATCTCGGAATCTTACCTGCCCCTTTTAAATGCTCTTCCCTTGTGCACGAAGCCTAGCTTTGACTGTACAAGTTGTTATGGTCAGCGTCGTCTGCTAAGCTAAAAAAGAAGGTGACTTTTAAAGGGCCTTTCAAAATCGCAGATAGCCCCTTTAAATTCTAGTCTTGAATATCCCCAATTTTTTTTAATTAGTTCTACTTTCTGATTTCCAAGCATTGATAAACGACGGTACTTTTTTTATTACATTTTAAATAGATATTATTTTAAAATTCATTAATTCCAAGTCCCAAATCCCTGATATTTTTACGACATATTTATTGGAAGTGGCTGTTATTTTAGTCTCTAAGCTTCACAGATTTTCTGTTCAACATGAGCTGGCGTAATTAGATAAAACTGGGGTAAATGAGACGCAATATCCAACCCGATAACCAGTTTTAAACTTTTTCTGGCTTTAGACTCTTTTGGAATTTAAGCTATAAGTTATTTAACTTATTTTAAAACGTCAGTCGAATTTTTAATTGAAATCTTATCTGAAAAAAAGGTTAATCTTTTTTTCCAACCAAGTTTTCAAAATGTTTAACGAGTTGATTAAAGAAAACCTCATTTGCGAATGTCAGCAGCGCTTAAAACTACTTAAAATATGGAAGAGTTTTTCACAGAGCGAATATTCTTTTCAACCTCTCTGTTCTTGTTAATTTATGATATATTTTGTCGAACGTATATTTTAGTTTGTCTAGAAGTATCCGCGTTTTTGTTCCCTTGGGACTTTGGCTCTCGCAACTTTGCTATAACTTTCAAACTTGCCATGTTATAATGACTGTAATTTTACAGAACCCACAGCAGCTGTTCTCCGGCTTAAAAACATTTCTTAAAAGGGGTAGTGAAACGATATCAGGTTCCAAATTTCATTGAGTATAATAGTCCTGGTCGATTTCCAAAACCGAAAGTCTAGAGACCCTCGCGAAAATTTTGGCGGGGAAAACTTTTGTCACGTGATCGTCCGCTATCTTTTTGTAGTGTGAAATTTTCGTCTGCTCTAGATGTAAATTCAAAGTTTAGAGTTGGTTTCATGGCAAATAGGAACAAGCCCCCTTTTTATTGGAGTTTATTTAAAACATTTCAGTCTCCCTTTAACAAAAACTTCTTAACCGCCGTCTGCACTCTCGCTTTTCTCAATCTTCGTAAACTTATAAATTTACAACCATAGAAAGAACGTAAATTTCCATAGAATAACAATATTTCTACGACAAAGTAAATCCCTTTCAACGTTTCAACTCTTATAAAAAAACTTTTAACTCATTATAAATGCGGTTAATTTCAAATCCACTCAACCTCTCTTCCACCCTCGAACAGACGTTATCCGAAAGGCAAAATCCTTAAAGGGGTAATGAAGAGTAAAATTATTTTTTTACCCTTTGTTTTATAATTCAGCCAAAGGCTTGTCGTTAATTTATAGTTTAGTAACAAGATGGCGAGTAAGGTCAGCTCAACTGGCCGGTTTTTGAACGATCTTTCCGAAAATGCTACTTAATTTCCATTTGAAGCTCATTAAAAATACGTAACAGCTTTACTATAATTGAAAAGAAATTTATATAGTGTAGATTCAAATATATATAAACCTAATATTAGTCCATTATATTATATCGAGGGGTCAGACACTCTTGAATTCGCTGTACACCTGAGTTCACTGAGTTCAGCTTTGACAGTCCATTGAGTTAGAACTCTTATGAACTCTGAGTTCAACTTTGATAGTGCAAAGAGTTCAAAACTTTTGTACACCTGAGTTCGCGAGTGTCTGCCCCCTCGTATTATATTTATTAACTATGGTGATATTTCATGGTTTAAACTTGGTTTAAACCTCAAAAACCTTTCTTTTGGGCACACACTCTTCTTTTCAACCCATTTAAGACAGTGTTTGCGTGTAATTAACCAGATGTTTTGCGGTGAGCGTCGGGTTCTAAACATGAAAATGTTTTTAATATAAACAAAGTTCTCATAAATTTGTCTATTTTTCATAAATATACGAATAGGCCTATCGAAAGTTTCGAAAACAATGCATAGGGCGTGCGAACGAGGTGGCCCAAACTCGAAAAAGGCTCCGTTTTTCTCACGGTTCTTAAAACGTTAAAACGTTTTCCAGCCGGCGATATTTTAAGACTTTTATTTCAAGCCTAGAACGCGTAATGAAGGAAAAGTTAGGCGGATTAATATGCTATAATAAACCCAAATATATATAAAAGTAGTTTTTCATATTTTTCTTGAATCGTTGAGTACTTTATCCACTCACGACTTCATGGATACGCGGCGCCATTCTGTCTGTCTCAAATCTTCCTAAGGATCAAGACACTAAATATATTGTATCTAAGTTCTAACATATAGTTATGGTATAACAGGTTTATTGTTACGAATTTTTAAGCTTGATATTTCCACGGTTTTATAGTTTTATTAAAAAAAAAAAATATCCCTTGTGCACCTCCAACTCTTTATTACGGTTTTGCTCTAGAAAGGCGATCAACTGTAAAAAAAAAGTAGGAAAAAATATCTTTATCAAATTTTGAAAGTGGTTTTTAAGAAACTTTATGGCGCCATTCAAGGTATTTTTATACAATCTTTACAATTAAAAGTTTTAAAACCAGTCCGTTTGTTTTTAAAAAAGTTTTTTTTACTTTTGTTTTAAGTTTTAATTGAAAGCAAATATACTTAAATTCCCCGGATATGCCAAAATGAGGATATAAATTAATTAAAATAATAATTTACAAGCTTTCTTAAAGGTAGGACCCCCAACCTAGTACGAATTTGAATTCAAGGGAAGTTGACACGCACAATTTTACTATTTATCATTAGCTACGTTCACACTTGGCACTTAAAAACCGATTTCAAGCCATTTCGAATGTTGAAATCGACTTTTTATGATAATATTTTGGATCAACACGAATAACCCCAAAATTTTATAATTGACCTTTCCAAAACTGTTAAAAACGCGAAGAGCTAACCACATTCGAAATCTGGTGGACAAAATTTCTGAAGTCCCAAAAATGTCATCGAAATCTTGCGCGACGTCCTGAGAATCTCGGTGAAGTCAGGTGTACAAAATTTTACCTAGTGGTTAGCCCCTCTTAAAAACGCGTTCGAAGTCTGAAGTCTGAAGTGTGAACCGGTGTGAACGCCACTATTGTGTAATAACCCCGCTTCAGCAATTACCTCTGGAACATAAGTATAGCGGTCACCAAAGTCCGCCAAAGTCAAGGAGTGGAAAATATTAGAGGCTCGAGAGGACAAGGAGGGGGGGGGGGGCGTATTATCCCTTTAATTGTCTTATGTTAGATTGGCATTAAGTTCATTAAAACTTTGCAGTCTTTACTCTAAAACAAATTTACATGTTTTTATCCACCATTGTTTGTTTTCTTAGGTCCAATATCGAATTTATTATTTTATATTCTGGTATTCTAGCCCACTTAATAGCTTTAATCAGTGGGTGGGTGGCGTCTCCAAGGTCCGAGAGAGAGTCAACTTTATAGAGACCCCTACCAATACATATATTCTTTTAAGCTTTTGGCTCCCAGGCGCTAGGAGTGTCGGCGCCCGGCGTGTTTAGCCGCCTTGTTGGCGTCTCTAGCTTTAACCTCAAACCTCCCTTTCTCCCCCTGGCGGACGGGACGGACAGCTAGGATATCAGCGGTCCGGAAATGAAAAAGTGAACCCACTCCCGTCGAGAAATTGGTCAGCCGATGACACGACCAACGCGAAGCCGAGCCGCCACGCCGCCTCTTCAAACGCCAAAATTTGGAGCTCGATGAAAAAAAACAAACGTCTATCAAGTATATAGTCAAAAATACACTTTAAGTTGTCACTATGTAGAAAGCTAGGGCGGAAGGATACGTTTATACTAACTTTATTATACCCTTCCACAGCAAATTAGTCTTTGTCAGCTCACAAACGAGAAATTTCTGTTAATATCTATTTGAAAGGAAACCAAAGTTACAATAATTTTATTAATCATGAAATTAGGTTTTAACATAACTGTTTTATTGTTATAGCGGTAACGATCAGACCTGATTTTGGGCAATTTTGAAGTGTATGGGGCCCTTGTAGGAGGGTTGTAAATTTCCGGAATTTTCGTCAATAGCAAACCTTTCTAAATGACGAATTTTATCCGTTTCATGATGTCATAGTAATTATTACTCGCCAAAACTCAGAACTAAGACAAGTGGTCCCTCTAGTATAAAAGCGTTATCGGGGAAATCAAACAAGTTTTTTATTGGTTCGTTAGTCCACTATTTTAATAATTAAACAAAAAATTTCCGTAATTATTAACACAATTTCGATAATTATAATGAAATTGATAGGTTTACGAGTTATTCTAAGAACGGATATGAATTATGATGAGGTTTGAATCGATGAAAAGATTGGTAAAACCTAAAGTTTCTAAAAAATCTAAATCCCTTAAATGTTTTTATAAGTAGACCATTTCCCGCGAAAATTCAATTTATAGTTCGTGTAGATCACGCCAGGGTGCGCTACGATTCCAAATTCTTAGCGCCCCCTAGTGGGAAAGCCGGCTTCGTGAATAATTTCATCGTCCGCCACACCGCCAGCCTCTCTCAGACGAGTAGATAATCGCGTTGCGCGTAGTTCGAGGAGTATCGTACCTCTGTCGTTTTACGCTAGTCGCGTGGTTTCTAACCGTTTACACGCGTTAACGTTGTCTGCTTCAACTTTAAACCTAAAGTTTTTAACTTTCGCTTGTCAAGTAATGAAGCAAACGTAGCTTTCATAAGACTAACATGCCAATTAGTAAAATTACGTTTTCAAATAAGCCTTGGCTTTAAAATTTGCGTGCGCGACTCTTGTGATCGCAATTTTTGTTACATCTCGACATCATGGTGCCAATTCACGTGTCATCACTGATTGGAACTAATTCAGCACCAATGTTCATCGTAGCATTAGCGCTTTCAATCGTACTAACTGTTAAAGGTAAATAGAAATTTAATTAATTTTGACAGGCGTCGTTAAGACCTTAGTGTTTTTGAAATTTTCCCTACAAAACCTACTTAAAACCAGTCGTAATGATTTCGTGGTGCCAGACAGTCGGAGGACACGGTATTTCACGGATTTTCTAATTATATTAAAGCTTGATTGCCAAATACACCCGTTTATTATAAAATTACTGAAATTCTTTGTAAATAATAACTCTTAGACCTGCCTTATTTCAACCACCGTTTTCTAAAGAAAAAAAGGTTTTAGAATGTCACAGACCAAGTGTCGTCTTCCTAAGACATGCCCCTTAGCGATAAGCAGGCGATGGTTAATTTCTTTTTATGTCGGTAGATAATTTATGCAAATTTAAAGCAATCTTCTAGAAGTACCGGTAACTTTAGGGGATCGACTTTAAAGTTCGTTTGTACCGGGGTAAATATTTTAAACACGTGAATTGTAAATATGAATATGAACTTCAGTTTTAAATTAATTAAGGTCTGACTTCGCACTTTAAACTTACTTGAACACCATTTTTTTTACTTTAATATTTTACTTCAAAATCAAATTCCTTAAGCAATGACCCCTTCGAAATCGTGAGTGGCTTCAGGCTAAACTAGTTGGAAAACTTAAAAAAAGATTACCTACGGACCCCTTGAGACTTGAGTTTGGGAAAAATGCTTTATACCATGGGGTTGAAGAACGCTTGGTTTCGCTAGAACGTTTCTCAATGAGGGGGGGAATATTTTAACTACCGAAAATGATGGTGGGAAAAAATAATTTCCTTCTTCTACAACAAGCTTTTTTTTAATTGATACCTGCCTGTTAAAATCGTGTGGTTCGAATTAACATTTTTAGGAGAAAAACGTTGTAGCACGGATGTTAAAAAATATAGAAAGGAATAATTTTGATTGCATTTTAACCCTAAATGAATGTCTTCCGAAAATGCTGAGCAAGTACTTGTTTAAATATCGAAAAAAACTTTTTAAAGTTAAAAATGGGGCACAATAATCAAAAAATGGTTAGGTTAGGTTTGCTAGGGTCAGGCTTGCCTGGATTAGGGTAGATGAAGGTCGTCAGAATTGTGTGAGCCAAATTTAAGTCCATAATATTTGTTTAATCCATTTATTTTCGTTTTCACACTACCTTTACAATGTTCTGCTCAGTTTGAGATTTTACTTCGTACTACAGGTCTTAACTTGATTTTGAATAGTTAAAGGTTTCTTAGAGATGTTAGGAAGCCCAGCTTTGAACGTAGTGCAATCTTACTAATGTGATATTTTAACTACCACGCAAAATATTATATTTATATATTAAGGGCGCAGCCTGGACTTAAATTCCATGCTGTAATTAAGAAAAGTTTATTTAATAAGACTTGTGGGAGAGAGAAAAGTCATTATTTTCATTTCGGGTTTTTATGAGCCGGGGCAAAAGGGAAAGAAGATACTCCGTATGTTCAAAAGCGGGTTACAGAACTATTTTTATGTCCTTAGACATTAACATTGCGTATCATTCCACACTAGCATTATCTGTGATGAAAACAGATCTCAAACAAAACTAATATAAAAAATTTATACCGCTACTATAAAGTCATTAAAATTCGCTATACTTTTTTTATTTCAAGAAGAGTTCCTAAAATACAGAAAGGTAAGGTGGATTGATATGTAATGTTAAATATAATATGAAAAAAAAGTAGTCTTTGAATAGATAAGGGCTGCTCAAGTGATACCAGAAAGTTGTAACAAAAATAAATAAAAGAACAAAATGTCTAGGACAGGGTCACCGAGGAACGACCTCTTTGAGGGGTAAGAAAACGTTTCTTAATATTCGTTCCATCCCCAAGGAAAACGTAATATCCAGATCTGCTGTAAAATAGTTCATGTCTGTAGGCGCGGAGGGATGAGAGATAGTTTTTCCTCACTCCGCCATACACGAGCCTTCATACTTGAGATATTCAAGTGGATAGATTACCCGGTTAAAATTAAATTTCTTGCTGTATCAAGTGTCTTTATTGGAAGAATGTAACCTAACAACAAGTGGTTTTTTTTTTATCGATTCCTTATCGTTTAAAAAGGCCTAATCCACCAGCAAACCTTTTTACAAACAAATACTAAGCTAGAAATAAATTTAAAACCCACCAGGAAAATAGGCTTAGCTGGATTCATTGGAGAACCTGAATTTCTTCGCGTTGAAGGGTCAAGGACCAATCGAATGCTCTTAGAAGTCTCGTAAAGATCGCGTCTTAACGACGGACCTATGGTAAATGACCTATCAATATGAAAAAATTCAGGATCTTTGAATATTTGTCATTTTTTTTACTGGTGGATTAGGCCTAATTAAACGATAATGAATCAATAAAAAATCTGTTGTTAGGTTGCATTCTCTCTTTAAGTTTTTTTCTACTTGAAGAGGCAGATGTAGTCCTAGACTTCTGTTCTACATATTTTTGGTTGTAATATATCTTCTCGAAAATACTGTTTAAATTCTATTTGCAATATCAAGAAGGATCAGACAAGGAGAGGAAAAGTGGGAACGGCGCGGTTCCTACTGCGTCGGCCTAAACTCCCACTCTGGGAGAACGGGGACAGACGGGGGTAGAGATGCTTCGTGGTAAATTGTTGTCACGTGGGTAAATCGGATCCTTTATGAGACGCGTAGTAGCCGACGACGCTAGCAACCACGTGACAACATTTTTCCTATCCCCCTTTCCACCCGAGTGGGAGGTTGACTCTTCTCTCTCTAACTCAACGCAGCCCCACTTTTCCTCTCCTTGTCTGATCCTTCTTGGCAATATGCGAAAAATCGGTGATAGCTTCTCTTTAAAACATAAAAATGATTACAGTTTATAAAATTTGAATAGTTTTTATCCCGAGAGAGGAAATTACATCCTTTCCCTTATTATCGGTAACAATGTCTTAAATTTGAACAGCTTTATTTTTCTTTGTCCAAAAGTCAATTATAAAGCTATCAACCTGATATAATTTCAATTTCTTCCCTTTTGGGTCTTTTAAGTACGTTGATAAGAAGCGAAATAATATGAACGTTTTTTGTACCACTCGCGCCGATTAAAACTCCTTACGCATAAAGCTTTTGACTCTTATTTGACAAGAATCAGATTGTGTTTTCACCAAGTACAAAGACTCTATTCTTTATCTGAGGAACTAAATCGGGAAGGTAACAATGATACCTAGCTTTGTACGTGTTGAAACATCAAACCGTTTGCAGTTTGTAAACCGCGGGAGGGATTATTATGTTGTTGAACTTTGTCTCACTCGCAATATCGCAATCTGCGTTCGTTTATAAGGGATGATGAAAATGAAAATATGAACTTGATTAATCTAATATTTTTTCCCAATGTTTTAACTATATAATAAACATCGCTTTAAAACACGTACAAAAAGTATATGTTTATTAATTGATAAATATAGAAAGCGTCCCCTTTGAAAGGGCAGAAAATATAGAGCTTCCCCTTTGAAAGGGCAGAAAATAGAAAGCGTCTCCCCTTGAAAGGGCACCCGATAAAAAGCGTCCCCTTTGAAAGAACAGAGGATAGAAAGCGTTATTCTTGAAAGAACAACCAATAGAAACCGTCCGCCTTGAAAGAACAACCAATAGAAATCGTCCGCCTTGAAAGGGCAGCCAATAGATCGCGTGCCCTAAACCTATTTATGACGTAGTTAATTAACGACGAAACCAAAATAATTAACCATTAGTTTTGAGTGTCCCTTTAAACATTTGGATGTACGTAAATTTTGATTAATCTGGCCTGTATTTCATACTCATCTTAGTTGATTATGATTATATCCATTGAAGGCAGAAATATTTCTTTATGCTACGTTTTATTTTTTATTTGAAGGCGCCGACGAGACTTGATTTTTAGTACACATACACGCCTGCTGTTGAACAGGTTGGTTGTTTAATGCGAAACAGCGATGTAGTCTATAACATTTTTGTTTGGGAGCGTATTTTAATACCAAGGGATTATAGTTTTAGTTTTAAAAACGCCGGATTACCTCGTTTGAATGAAACTTCGATATGAGAATGTCAAATATTTATCTTTTACTATTCCTTTAAGCCTATTTTATTTCTAATATATGGCTGAAACGAGAACATCATTAATTTGGATTAAAAATTAATGTCCGTCAGTAAATTCAGAAATAGTTTATAGTGACTTATCAGTTAGAAATCACGGAACTTGGGTCCCCATTGTTAGTCTACCGGGTACTGGGTTTATACATGGCTTAAATTCTAAAGATCCACGAGAGCTGGACAGGTTCCCTATCTTTTTTTCTAGGAGGAGTTTGCGATTTTTGTTGACAACTGAAGAATTATCCGCTTGTCTTACCTCGTACACCACGCTCTCTTTACCTTTTCTCTAAGGGCATGGCCTCTGTGGACCTCGTATCTATATAATACTCGTTCATAATTCACTTTCAGTTTGTTCTAAGTACTTAAGCAACATCACTGCTTCATTTCCTCGCTATTTATATATCATTGTCCATACTATTAATATTGGTATAGTCTCTTTTTGAATTTGACCGAAAATGCCACGAGAGTATACTGTCTGCGATTTCAACAAGTACCAGACAATATTCTTACGTTTTAACTGTAAGAATGTAGTGACTAGTTTAAGTTAGTTTAGGTTTCTACTAGTTGAAATATCAGATTGATTTCAAACTAAAGGAGCAAACGTGGCGTCCCGCTGATCTCGACGAGGATAAGCGATGGTTCTCCTTCAAAAGTTCCTTTTAGAGTTTCTTTCGTGTCTCCCGAAACGGAGGCTCAAGATTTGAAAGAGCAAGTCTAGATGAATATTTTAATTTTAGATAGTCGTATATTCAGATAGAGTTCGATGGTACCTTCAAATTGAGACCAGTTACAACAAAATTGGCCAAGAAATTAATGTTTTATAAATTTAAAAAAAAATTATGATCGGTGAAAAGTTTTATCAGGTCGCTCTTTATGACGTCATTATGATAAGTTTTGTAATAAGCTCATTCAATACTACGTCATCACTGGGGTCGCGTTCCTATTGTAGAGACTATAGCTATTGATTCTCTCGCGTTCTGGCATATAAGTCGCTTTTTAATTAATTAATTTAATTAAATAAATTATATATTTTTGACATTTTCTTTTGGAAGCTTCTTTTACAAACTTTTTTCTCAACCATGAAGTAGCAGTCTTTCTAACTAATTTAATAATATTATAAATCCCTTTTTTGTTAGACTTTATCTTTACTAAAACCAGGCAGAGAGTAAACCAGTTCTATTCTGTGTGTTTTATTATTTTTTTCGGTGATTTCGTAACTAAATAATAGCTTCAGCTTCTTTTCTAAAAAAATAAAAAAATAAAATCTTGAGTAGAAAGTCCTCAATATATGTTCCATATAAATAACAATGGAAGCTTTATTGAAAGCGAAATTTCAATTTATTGCTATATTGAAGTATGGAGAAACGTTTCAATGCGAAAAGTAATTTATTTTGACGCGATTCCTGATCGAATGAATTATTTTAAAGATTTATTCTAAACAGAAACGTGTTTTTCTCTCTCTGGTTCGTCAATTTAATGTTAAAGGAAAAATGATTTATTAAATGATCAAATCATAAAAATCATATCTGTTCGACTTGGCACTGTTATTGGCAGATATAAGACTTTTTTAAACACTTTAAGAAAGCAAATGATTGGTCCTAACTTGCGTTTACTGGTACTCAATTCCAAGTAAATGAATATAAAGGAATCCTCCAATCATGTAATTTTAAAGGGGTAATACTGGAATGCTCAATTACAATATATTTTCTACTAAAGGGGCTAAGGAAATTCCACCTTTAATAATAATTTTACCTAAACAAATCGTAAATTACCAAATTACCATTTATCAGGTAATTTGCCACGTAAATTTCCTATTTGCCGCGTAAATTACCTATTTAAAGCTCTACTTCTACTCTAGATATTTAGGCCTAATGAGTCCACAATTTGTTTTAAGTTGGTTTTTGCTCTAAAAATCAAGGAGCTAAAGAAAATTCCACCCTTAATAATAATTTTACCAAAATAAATCATAAATTACCATTACTCTGGTAATTTGCCTCGTAAGTTACCTATTTAAAGCTTCAATTGTACTCTAGATATTTAGGTCTAAGGTGTCCACAATTTGTTTTCTATCTGTTTTTGCCATCAAACATCAAGGGGCTAAAGAAAATCCCACCTCTAATAATAATTTTACCGAAACAAATCGTAAATTACTATTACTCGGGTAATTTGCCGCGTAAATTACCTTTTTAAAGCACTAATTGTACTCTAGATATTTAGGCCTAAAGAGTCCACAATTTGTTTTCTAGTGAACTACGCGATACTTTCTGTCTTGAAAGTGCATCTTGAGTTCAAACTCTATCGAAACTTGATCTCGATTTCGGGTATATTTACCTTCGTAATTAATGTACAGGATTTTGATGAGTTGACGACCCCTTTCTCGTAAACATCACAATGAACGCTTTGTTTCAATGGAAACTTAAATGATTTGCTGGAAGCCATATGTCATATATCACGAATAAACCCGAAATGGGGGGGGTGCTATCATCGGCCTGTTTAGGGTGACGTTGATTTTTTTTGGTATTCGGTATACCCCCTGCTTTTAAAAAGTTTATTTTCATTATTTTGATAAATCACCGACGGGTGAAATTGAGATAGATGGTATAATATACTTTATAGACGGGCCCCTTTCTTTGGGTTAACCCCCTTCCCTCTATCCATACCCCCCATTACCCTTCGGCAGTATTTTATCCACGAGGGAAACATCCGTGAAGCGTAGTGACACGTGACGTTTATCTTCTCTTCGTGAATAAACGCTCTCCTTTGCTCTCTCAACTTTCTTTTCTATCCAAATTCTAAGACATTCTCGATAAGGCCTGTCCCACACGTTAATTGGTAGCGAGGAGTTATGATCTTACGTAAAATTGACTTTCAGTTGCAGCATTAGTTAGTTATTTAGTTTTACTTCTAAAGATCGAACTTTGACCTTAAAATGGTACTAAAACTAACCTTTTAATTGTCACAGAAATTAATTTTAAATCCAAAATATAATAAATTTCGGACGCTTACCAAAATCTTTAAATGTTAATTATGGAAAAATATAAACTCCAAAATATTTCCTATTTTCATAATTTAACTTCAAAATTTCGGAATTCCTTCAAAAATCCAACGAAATTACAAGAGTAGTACCTATCGGTGTGGGAAATTAAAAAAATTAAATAAAAAATAGCCCTTAATGTCAAATATATTTAAATATGAACAAAAGTATACAAGGCCTCAAAAATGTTTGAGAAATAAAATTAATTCAAGTCATTTTTAATTAATTTAGTTAATTTTACCCACTGGTTGTTCTAAATATCGTTAATAATCGTTAGAGATTATAATCCTGTAGTCACCATAATTTTTAGTGCGCGACTGTCCTAAGAAAAACTTCTCGGGAAAGAAGAAACTTGTGTAAATTCCCCTCGATACGTATAGAGACGAAGAAGCCCCCATGGCTTCCCAAACTCTGACCCCCGTGCGCGGCCCGCTTCACAATTTCCTTTCCTAAAAGGTCTGTTTACTTTAACTAAACATATTTATAAACTATCTTGGTGAATAAACCCCGAAGAGACGATAACAAATTCTCCCAGTTTTTCCTTTTCTTTCTTTTTTTTTTTTTTTTTTCTTAATCACTACAGACGTTAAGTTCCCCCCCCCCCCCTCCTATCTTAATTTATTTAGCCGCTTATAGATTAGACACTGACTTCTTTGTAAAAAGGGATGATGAATTTATATATAGAGTTTTTGTAAATAGAGAGACTAACCATAACAATCGCTGCTGAACAAGATATGATAGAATTCTTTAATTTGGACTAAGAATAATAATAAATAGTTCCACCTTCGTAGGTATGATGCTGCCTACTTATTTATTGGTCAAACCAGGTGTAATATAATTTAGTTCGGATATCACGTACAGAAATCACGCTCATAGGGGCACTGATTCCTTGCTTGGCAAAACCTAGGACTTTATCTTAATAGTCCTGGTCGATTTCCAAAACCGGAAGTCTAGAGAACCTCGCGAAAATTTTGGCGGGGAAAATTTTTTGTCACGTGATCGTCCGCCATCTTTTTGTAGTGTGAAAATAGCTACAGACTAACCAACGCCTCCTATACTTTATCATATAGGAAGCGTTGGACTAACATCTTGAATTTGGTTTGTGGGAAATAAAATTAGAAATAGTCTGGCAGCCTGTTACTACAAAAAGATGGCGGCGCGGCTATGAGACAAGGGCCCATTTCCGGCAAATCGACCAGGACTATATACTTTTTGGCGGATATTGTCGACTGGGGGCGCAATTACCTCCCAACCAATGGGATAAAGGTAACTTTCGTGAAGTGTCTCACCTTTTCTAGCTTTACGCCGTGTAGGGAAAAGGGAGGGAGTGATACGGCCATCCGCAAAAGGTCTATAGGTACAGATTAATAACAAAACCAATTCTTCCTAAGAGTCCTCTAACGGCAAAATCAGTGCTAACAAAAACTCTGCCTAATATATTATTTGACCGTGTTGTTTCTGTTAATTTTTCATCTTCCCTTTATGGACTGTAGTTACGTGTACGTACATCTACGGTGCATAATTTCTTATCGTTAATAATCTTGTTTGTAATAGCTTTGATTCGACATTTTTTTTTCTTCTTGAAATATCTTTATATAATAGATTAAGGAAAATATATGTTTTTCGACTTTATTTTATTGCTTCGGCCGCCGAGATTAAAGCCGCCTAGAAGCACTTCAGAGAAAATTGCTTTTTAAAAAATATATTATAGATAAGAAGACGTTTAGCTACTGAAATAACATCGAATGGTACCAGGATGAGATTTCAGTTCGTTCAAATATTATGTCATTTCAAAACGAAATATAAATGCTACTAATTCATTTCTATAATAGTTAGATATATTTTCACTTTCATATCAATTTAAATTATCTACAGAAAACTGTTTTTCATTTGCAATCAAATTCATAGACAGATTTATGAGTTAAATACAGATATGGTTTTAAGAAACTCAGTCACTATAGCGTTGTTGAAGGCGTCTGTCTATAATTTAACCATAGCAGCCACGAACAAGGTTTTGTTTGTAACTTTTGCCACTTTTTGACGTTAGAGGACGCTTATGAAAGCCTGGTTTTGTTATTCATCTTCATCTATTAAGATATGAGTTCATTAGGTCCGAACGCTGAATTTACAACTTAACCCAACTTCAAAATTAAAATTAAGCCCCAAAATATGGAAATAAATTTATTCAAAATTGTGTGCTGATTCTGAAAATAATTTCAAAACCTGCCGAATTTCTAGATCGTAGTTAATAACTTTCGGAAAATCGTCTGCTAAGAGGAAGTCTTAAATTTATTCGCGTCATACGTTTTAAATTTCTCTTAAATTCAGAATCAATTTTTCAATGAAATTTAAGTTGATTTCAAGGTTAAAATTGATTATATAAAATTATTAAATTTTAGGTTTTTTTTTATAATTTTTCCTGGTTTTCCTGCATAGCATTCTAGGGGCTAAGCTTTGATTAAATTACTAGAAATTGATTTAAATTACTAGAAAATGATAAAAATGCCGCTAATTGCTTGAAATTAAATTAACAACTTAGAAAATATTAGGTAGGGCCTATAAAGGGAATGTTTTTACCCCACGCAGCGGTTATTTGAATTTGCGGTTTTTTGGCTTCGCAGCTTTATAAGACTCCGTTCTCTTGTTTATTTTCTGGCGATCTCTATTGTAAATATATTCGGCAGTTTGTCTTTCGCTTTCTAAGTAGCTCTCTGTCAGATTAAGGCCTGGGTTTGTAGCGCAACCCGGCCCGGTTTTATGATATTCCGAGAGATGCCAAACGTTGTCGAGTGACTTCAGTCAAAAATACAGTATTATGGAGAATATAATAGAGATAAAGAGAGAAGAAGAAAGTCCCTCTTTATTTTTCAATTCTATTTTTAGAGGCTACGCCATCTATTGCGTCGAACGTTTAAGGGAAATATATCAAGAGTGAAGTTTTGTCGAAGGATTGCCTCCTCTTGACGACATTCAAACTACTTTAAAGGGAGCAGGAAACCAATTTTTCCTTAAAACAATTCCTGGCGATATGAATATCGGTTTGAAGTGCTAGTGTGACCGTAGCTAGAGTGTAACCATAGTAACGCTCGCGCAAAAGGGCGCGACTGCAACGTTCTTAATACGTCCAAACGGAGTTAGGCCCGAATTAGGCTTAGTCTAAAATCAACCAGAAAGGTATTTTTCGAATGTAAAAGCAGGGCTCGTACACGACCTGGAAAACCTGGAAAAGTCGGGGAATTTGGAAATTGGCCCAAAATGTCAGTGAAAAGTCGGGGAATTTGGAAAGTGGCCCCAAAGGTCAGAGAAAAGTCAGGGAATTTTAAAATTGCTCCAATAGGTCAGGGAAAAGTCAAGTCCATAAGGATTCAAATTGTTGCTCACATTCTGAGTAAACTATCAGCTGACCCCGATTGATAAACTATAGCAAATAAAATGTGGAAATTGCAAACAGCTCGCTCGTAAGAATAAATTCACGAAAAAAATATTAAAATTGGTCAGGGAAATTATTTGGAAATGGTCAGGGAAAATCTGGAAAAGTCGGGGGAATTTTTTTGTACGAACCCTGAACAGTTATAATAGTTTCGATGTTATCGTGCCCCTATTTGTGGACTTAATTCTCCCTTTAGTATATAATTTTTTATATATCCATCTTTTAAGATGCCTGGAATTCCACTTTATCCGCGAAACATTTATTTTAACTTCAAACTCAAAGGGTAGTGAAAGATCAGAGATCCCATCACGATTTGGAAATAGGACTTTAAAGCGTTAGTGACATAATTCTCTTAAATCATTAAATAAATATACCAAAACAATCCTTGAAAAATCTAGTTCATTACCATTTTGAATTCGGTTCCATATATTAATTGGTGAAACTGTAAACAAAGTATTCTGTTATGAATAAGCGAATATCAAATTTCGCCGTGTTTGATGATGATAGGCTGATGGCGAAATTTCATTGTCTCACTTCACTCTCTCATTCAATTTGGTTCACCGATAAGTTTTTGACCGATTTCGGTGAAATTTCCTTCTCTGAAAAACGCTGAAAATTTTAGAAGTTTATCTCGAAAATGATTGAAATATTTTGATTTATAGTAATTCAACATCCTTTCCTTTTGTTTAAAGAACGCAATTTCTTAGCAGGAACTAAAACCCAAACCAGAGGTATATAATAACCCCCTTGGGGGGGGGGGGGACGTATGAAAGCCCCTATACTACCAATGCTAAAAATCACGAACAACAAGAGCCCGCTGCTGACTATCTAGGCCACTAGCTCGCGCTGGACTTCTCAATGTCGCTACTCTAGTAAATGGTCTTTGTATAAACAAGACGGCTCGATTTGTGTTTAGAACTTCCTGTCTCAGGAGTCAGGCTGTCTGCTAAAATGGAGTCGAAGGTTGACTTCAGCTCGCGAGTTCCGGAAGTGTGCGTAGGGAAAACTTAGTGAGGTTCAAAATGGTGTAACTATTTTTTGGGAGTAAAGCGGTGTGTCGATCCGCCGCGATTTACGCCGGGCACTTGTTGTTCGTCGATTTTGCCTACCTTTCATACTTCCCCCCGAAGGGGGTTATTATATACCTCTGCCCAAACCTATTCTTTAAGCGTTTGACAAATTGTAGAATCTATTTAAAACCTAACTCGTGTCAACATTATTTAAATTTCAACATTCTTTAGTTGAACACTACGAAGGAATACATATTTGTTTAAGCATTCTAATTTCACTATCATTAATTGTCGTTTTCATGCAGCTGGCAAAATAGATAAAGCCGTGGCGGATTAATACATTATATTAAATCACAAATGGATAAAAGTAGTTCCTGTTAATTACTCTTGAACCGAAGAATGGTCCTAAGTAAGAAAGTGGAAATAGTTTTGTTGGATTTCAAGTTGACGCGAGTTGAGTGAGATTGAACACAGTCGCTTTTCTTCAAAAGTTTTTTGGCCAGCGTTTTATCATTGCGTGAAAAAAATAAAAAGCAAACACTTATTTTACACAGTTTTTTATACCAGAAATACGTAACGAATACTAGAACAAGGCTTTCTTTGTTGTTATTTGTGTGTTTTTGCGGCACCTTTTCAAGTTAATTCGTTCGTGCGGTGGGAAACATTTAATAAAGTTCATAAGACGAATATTCTCGCCAAGGAATTATAATCTAATTCTATAATTTAATTGTAATTTTCTCCACTATATTTAGAGATCTAAAAATACCGTAATTGAGGAAAATTGTTCAGTTACGCGGTAATTTAGCGTATCTCGGTAATTATCGGTATTCACAAATGATTTGTATTTGAATCTCGGTTTTTTTTAACGCTTCAAAATTCTAATTTTTGACTAAACAACCCCTGGACTCATGAAATATGCAATGTTTTTGATGATACCCTTGACCATTTGACTTTAAATTGATTGTGCAAAGAGATTAGACATCAAAAAAATATATTAACATGCCCTTAACGACGCAGAGCACGAATAACAATTAAAAAGTAGATTTAAAGGCGATTTAAAACGTTAAACTTTGACCTCTATTAGCAATTTGTTCATTTTTAATTCAAGAAGTTTTAAGTTATAAATTACTATTTTAGTAATTTTACCATTACCCCTGTAATCTACCGCGTAAATTACCGATTTATAACTCGAGTCATATTTTCATTCTATTTATTTTTTCGGAAATACAAATTATATGAAAAAGATGATTTCGCGTTGACAGCAGACAGTCAAATCATTTCTCTAAAGAACTCCAAATGTCATATACTAACCAATATTCTAGACTTATAGTTTTAGTCCGGGGAAAAAAATATCTTCCCTGATGCTGAAATATTCGGAGTTGAGAGGTTCCCCTGCATTTGTGGGCGCATTTCTCTGAAGGCACGGGGCAATTATCCGAGTCTTTTTGAGGTGAAAGGTCGCTAGATGGATGGTCTATTTTCCCCCTCCTAGTATTTAAAGAAAACTTCTCCGTAGTTCGTGGAACACGCATTAATGAAAGTAATGAGAGGGAATTGAAAAAAGAACCAAGTTATGAAACCCAACTCAAGGTTTTTTGTTCATTATTCAGTAAAGTCGGGATAATCTTCAACCTCACCGTATGGTTGCTCTCCATCTTTCTCGTAGTCGATTTCTCGAAGAGAATACAGCGAGTAGAAAGTTGTTCAAACCTTTCTTTTAACTGTACAAAAAGATTGTTTCGGAATGGTTGTCGTTGTTTTTTCGTACTGAAATACTGTGTATATTTTGAGCTTCATCCCCCGTTAAAGCTGTTCCTCTCTCTCTAAGTTTCTGTAAGTTTCTCTTAGGTTTAGTTTGCAACACTTACAAAACTACCCTTAATTCTATCGTAATAGGAAAGTTATTACATTATATATGACTTAAAAGTTTGTTTTTTAGTGAATATTGGGCCTGTTTCTGCACTGTTCGCGGCGTTTGACGTCTTTGACATTGGACACGAGGCCCCCTGACTCTCGTAAAATAACGTTCTTACTTTTAAACCGCGGGATTGACTTCAATGTTTGCTTTGTGCAAAACAAACTTTTCAAGTTTTGGACCGGTTTTCTTTTTCTATTGATTTTTGAAAATCCTACATATATTTCCGATATGCTAATTCTTAATTTACTGTAAATGATAAAATTTACGGCAATCTTTAGTTTTATACTTCGTTTAAATTCAGTACTAGAGTTAAAATGATTTAGTTTAGCAACTGATTTAGTACAAATTAATCAGAAAACTGAGAAAAAGGCCAATACATTTTTATTAGATTCCAATAATTAATTTTAAACTATTTATTTCATAAGTAACAAACTACCAAGTTAATAAAACCTAGGACTATTAACAATCTTAATATATAAAGATATCAAATAAGCGTCCTCTAACGGCAAACAATGTCAAATGTAATAATTAATAAAACTCTGCGCACGTCTGGCCTTTCGTTATCCATAACAATCACGCACGAAGTTTTGTTAGTTCCTACTTTTGCCTCTGTTTGCCGTTAGAGGACGTATATGAACGCTGGTTTTGTTATTCTTCTTGATCTATTAAGGTAGGTGTCCATTCTTAATAGCCCAATTTAAAGATATTGTTCTTATCGAACCGAAGACAAAACACAAATACTTGAAACTTTTAAACGAAACGTGTACCATTTTAAGAAAATGACTTCCTTTATGACTTCGCTGAGTCGCCCCAGACTTTTTCTATCGTCGCCATAATATTTAAAAGAGATCAAAGAGTCACTTCTTAAATATACATTTTTGTTGATAAAACTAAAAGCTTTTTTTTATTCACTAGAAAAGAAAAAAGGCAATAATAATTCTTCATGGAAATTTTAGTTTTTCAGACAGCTTTTAAACCTAATCTTCTATTTCTAATCTTGTCTATATATGACATTCCTATTCAATAGTTATTTCTTTACCGGCACAGTGGCATCAGTAATTGCCTCCCACTGTACCATCTTAACTTTACCCCAAAACGCTTTATCTTCTGAATTTTTGAAACGAAAAAAACCTTTTCCAAAGAAACTTTCGCTGTAATTGGGTAGTATCATTTCAATGGCATCCTGTTGTAAATTTTCAATTGGAAGGTTTACTGAAGATACTATACCGATTTCAATCACAAACTGGTGCGCTTAAAAAAGCCTTGTCCCGGGTTTCGGCACCATTTGGTTTTATCTTGAATACCACGTTTAAATATTTTTGTCATTGTAAGACGTTACTGGTGGTGAAACCCGGTACAATGCATTTTAAATCGGCTTTAAAATGTATTATCCTGGCAATTTTGCTTCAGTATCGACTTCAATTCATTCTGTATCGCTTTAATGTACATTGGTGCCGAAACCCGGGACTTTTAAAAATCGTATCTTTCCCTACATTGTTCCCAGTAACTTTTTAAAGTGAAATGAGTATTTCACGATAAAGGTAAAATACCTGTACCATCCCTTGTCGGAGTATGAAAAGAAATGGTACCGCCCACTTCGTTTTATGATACAGAAAAGTGACAGTTCGTAAGTTCAGCGTGTACCGAGCTAATTCTACCACGTTAATCAAGTAGAAATTGATGGTAAAGGTAGCTTCGTAGATGCTGAAATCATAAACTGTTTCGGACTATTTACCTATAGTTGTAGTATCTTGTTTTTTCCCATTGAAAATGGCCGGGGAAGTTTGTTTGAGGATGGACATACCATCTTCCGAAACAATATCAGATTTCCGAACGTGAGAAGCTAGGCTAGCTTGTTCCTTATGCCCCGATTTAGTAGAGTGAGAGGATAGGTTGTAGTTTTGTTGGGCACTCAATTCTCCGATACGTTTCTTTCGTTTTCTTACCGTGTTTGTTTAGTTGAGACGCCGCCAGGGGGTATCCTACTATATACTTTTATTACTTCTTGGTTCTGAAGGGGGGATGGTTTGTGTCCCTTTTCTTCGCGACCAGTGGAGCCAGTCTATAAATAGGCGCTTGAGTACGCCCGTTAGGTCAAACCACCCATGTTGAAGTTTTTCTTTGGGGTTTTTTGTATCCTCTATATTTTGCTTTGTATAAATCTTGACTATATGTACATTATTATTATCCTTGCTTAGAAATATATAAATAGGTATGAGTTATGAAGTTATTAGACCTTGTAATTTATCTTTCGTTTTATTTACGATCGTATTTCTCCAGAGAAATGTTGCTCTGGATGTAGACATTTTAACTTGAAACTTTATGGAAATATCAACGTAAACTGAAGGCAAATCGTTAAAGAATTTCATCTCTCAAATTTGACTTTAAGAATTCATTGAAAGTACTTGAGGTTAGGTTCTCATAAATCTTTCGTATCTTATCAGAATTGTTAATTAGAAGTTAATTGCGTCAGGGAATTTAATTGAAAAATTAAAATATTTGAGAATATTGTAAACCTAATTTAAATTTTTTGATTTTTTTTTTTTTTTTTTTTTTTTTTTTTTCCACGCGAATTTTGATATCTAAACAATCCATTTCTTTCAAACGGAAGTGTCTCTAATGAGACTCAAATCACTTCCGTTTTCCGACGGGAAGTTATTGCGTGTTTATATTTAATTTCTTATATTTGCTAAGCCTTTTCGGGTCATTTGTCAAGTCAAGCCTTTTTTTTTAATCTGCTTCATTACAAAAATTGAAGCCTTTCTCTTAAAGAAACACTTGGATACAAAAACCACGACAACAATTTTCCAACTTTCTCCTACGTGGCCACATCCACATCTGCTATTCTTGTTTTTATTTGCCTTTAGCGAAACTAATTTATTTTTTCCACATTTTAACATTGAATAGAAGTTTTAAAGAAAGTAATGGGTGTTCGAGTTCCGTTTAAAACCACCCTTTTCTAGTTTCTGTATTAAGCATCTCGTAACGTATAAACTTGTAGCGAAAAACGTCGGAACGTTATCGTTTTCCATCTCGGAAACTCGGAAGAGAGAAGTGGGGCGTTTTATTCCACGGATGTTGGCCCAAAACATATAATTTCAAGTTAAGACTGTACTTAATCGAAAATAGAAACGTAGTTCTTGAAGCCTTATATTACATTATATTTTCAACTTGATAATAGGAGTGATGAAGAAAATTTTGAATTTTAAAAAGGGGGCCATACATAAATACCAGTTAAATATTCATATTTTTTATCCGAATTAAACCAAAATATTTAAATTCTACTTGGATGATAATTAAAGCTTCTGAATTAGTATCGAGCATGTTGTGAACGTAAAATTTGAAAAATATTGATTGTATCACCCAATCATATTACGGTTAATTATCGAAGTTGCATGATCAGGCTTCAAAGACGTTTCATAATGAAAAAGTCCAGAATTGCTGATTCCAATGAGAATTCGTCTTTGAAATAGCGCGTGAACTATGGTCATATAAGGTGTTTTAAAAAAAAAGCTCATACTCTACAGTTAAATTGGTTCACGTGCCGTTTTTAGACGGTCTCTCATTGGCTCCAGCAATTCCGACTTCTGAAGTTTATTTGAAATGGATTAGGGTTAGTGAGTTCCTTTCGCAACTTTTAATAATTAATTGATATGGTAATAATAATTTCTTTGCATGTAGGGTAGCTTATTCGAACTATTTAAAACTTTCTTGAACTAATACTTTACTTGAAATGATAAATTTCTTAAGTCTCTCTAAGGTTGAAAACCCAGTGGGTCATCTGGTAATCCGTAGGATCCCTTCCGAGATAGCGAATGGGGGGACACGGTCCCAAAAACTTTATGGAACAAAGATTGGCAAGCAGTTACAAATATGGTGGGAATATGAAGATAACGAACAAAAAAGTTTAAAATATCTCATTCGTAGTATTCAACGAATATAAAACTACTCTTATCTAAACCAACGTTGAAGCAAACTTTAAAGAGACCTTTCCAATATTAAGGCATGAGATAGGGCGCAAATCACTCGCAGTGAGATAAACTATACTGTAGGTAAGCCCTGGAAGTTCGAAAAGCTTCCGACGGCGTACGGCGCGATTACAATCAATGGGGACCTCGTTCCCTTCATCGCGATAAGAGAATAGACCATTACTATCTTAGAATAACCCGATAATCTCCCTTAAAAACAGGTTTTTCTGTTAAATTTTTGATCCTTTTCAAGAAAGTAATTGGTTCTCGGAGTGGCGCCCTTCGTCTTGACTTTGGAGGAAAAAGTTCTTCACGCCGCGACGACCAGCGCCGATCTGCCGGGACTCTCGGGGCCCTCTCTTTATCTCTCTCTCACTCTCTGGGTCTCCTTTAAAACTAGTTTTACCCCCTGCACTCCCCGGTTGAGCTCCGGAGCCGCGCTGACGAGCCGTCCTCTCAGGGGTCGCGACGAGACGCCGTTTCGTCTGAAGCGGCTATCAACTTCATTCGCCTCTTTTGCACTAGGCCTACTTCCCTCACCCTCGCATCTCTTGTCGTAAAGTGAAGATGAAAATGAGCATTAAGTGAAATTGTTAAAGCATCTCTCTTTTTGTGTTCTGTCTTTGTCTTGTTTTGTGCCTAAGTAGTAGCTAATAATCTAAAAAAAATAAACTAAGTAATTTAACAGGGTCCATACAAACCTGGATTACCTTGACAATGCCTTCACGTCATCAAATGATGTTAAAATTTGGAAATAATTTTTATTAAAATGGATCATTTCCATCGTCCCTTTAAGTATTTTGGGGGGATTCTACTGGGGTCCAAACTCTCATCGCCTTGACTTATCAAGTCCATCCGTCAGAGTATCCTGCCTAGGCTGCCTTTTACATTTTACTATACTTGTCTCTTAGCGCTTCTCAAAAGACCCCTTCGCCGGAAACCCCCCTCGACCACCCCTGCGTGGAATCAACTCTTTTTACCCCAAATACCCCTTATAGTCCGACAAGAAACAAAACCGAATGAACAGATATTAGGGGGAAAGTAATGAAACTCTGCTTTTTTGAATAGTTTCAAATCGGAGCCTTTTCGACCCTTAACCCAATTCAACTTTATACTGTGTTTTAACTTAGCTTAATGTTCACGTTCATTTAGATAAAACTATTTTTTATACCTTATGATGTTTAACATTATATATTAATCCGCACTATCTTTGGTGAGACTGCAAACTAATCCTGAACGATATTTTCTACGTAAAAAGGTTCACTGGAGATTATTTTTCATAAATGGAGATTTTTTTTTATGCATTTATAGATTAGATATAAGGGGGTTAAACTGGGTTGAAATGGAGGGGTTACATGGCGACGACTGGACCCAACTTTCCGTCGTCCGACTGATGGGCACCGAAAAGTTTTTCGGTCAAATGTTTTCAAGCTGTATTTAATGAGTTTTTTCTCGACGACAAGATATAATACTGAGATGTTTTTTGACCCTAAAAATGAAAGTTATTTTTAATAGTCCTAGTCGATATAGATTTTTTTAGACAACGCTAAATTAAATCAACAGATCCGCTAAAGAAAAAGTGCGACCCCGGGTTTCGGCACCATATTTTAACTTTTAATTGAACTATACACTTCTGTTCAGACAGATAAGTTTAAATTTATTATAGTTAACACTGGGACTAACTTTACCAAACTGTACTTAAGATATAAATACGATCTGTTTTTTGTCTTACACTTTAATCTCGGGCCGCTAGTCTTAAAGAAAACGACTCGTTTTGACATAACGTATTTGATAAAGACTCTTTATATAGATATATTTTTTCCCCCCGAAGTTTCTTGGGAGAGTGGATGTGGTTCCTTTTTGGAGTGTCGAACCAGATGTTGGGACGTTCTTCCTCTATAATAGTTCTCTCTTGAGACACTTTTAGCTTCCGCTATCTCCCGAGTCCTCAACCTAAAAGACTCCCAAACTTGGTAAAAGGGCCCCCTCTTCAAACTTCTAAAAGCTTATAGACCCTATCCTATATTTGAAGTTATTTCTGTGACACTACTAAAAGAAAATTCGCCTCTGTGATTCTTTCTTGGTTTTGGTACGAGTATTAGAATTGATTAAAAGAGACGTTTGTCAGGTTATATTCGCAATTAAAACTAATCAGAGCTTAAATTAAATGAGGCCGTATGATCAGTAAAGTGTTACGGACATGATTTAAAAAAGACGAAATTATTCTTTCGCCAGTCATTTTAATATCAATTTATTTCAATCAATTATAATAAATTATTATCAACATTAAATGGTATTCTTTGAATGTGATGACGTAGATAGAATAAGGGTTTCTAGAAATCTCTCGCGAAAATTTTGTTTACTTGGGTTGGGACACAAGGATGTGCTTTGAAAACATCTTCGATATTTAGCGCCAAAACGGTGTAGCTACGTCATCACCACCCTAGTAAACGAATCTTGAGCAGCTATTTTTGTAAAAATAAATAACAAAACTCAATTAGAACTCATTTTAGAAATTAATTCGTTTCTAAATAGCACGCGCTTTGTTTGGTTTTCAAACAAGATTAGCTTAATAAAGTTGCCTTTTCCCCAAAATTACGCCAAATTTGATGAAGTAATTTGAATTTTTGTCGACTTAAACGGAAATATTTTCTCTTATAGATTTGTTCGAGAAGTTTTTAAATATAGATTATTAGAAATACGGTAATTAACTTTTGCATTAATGAATAAAAAAAGTGTAGTTTTCTCTATACCACTTTAATGAAACTATTAACGATAATTTAGGCCTAAAATTTCTCCTTGGGATTGTTACCGCTTTGTGATAATAAAACATTAGAATGATATATATGTCTAAGAATTGATTAATCGACTGTAGGGTTAACTGGTTGGGAAATTTGTGTTGGGGAGCGGAATCCGCAAATGAAATTATTTGGCGTCAAAGACAGAGCTGGGTGTGAGTGAGGGCGCGGGAAGGTTTTGTTATGGCATTGTTTTGTGTAGACAATTGTCCTCCCTATACTGCCGACATGGATATATAAATCAGAAAATGTTGGGTGGAAAGAGAACAAACCATCCGGAGTTTGCTTTTGATTGGAATCTAGGCTCCAAATTAATCTACGTAATTTGGATTTAAGATTTGTCAGTCCAGATAGAGGGAGTATAACTTTACGTTGTGCAATTTCAATATGAAGTATACAATAAAGGGGAAGGTTATGCCGCGAATGTTTTAGTTTTTCAACTAATAACAGTCTGAGAGTTCAATGGAAACAAAGATACATCTTTCGAATATGATTTCTTACGTCTTGACCGAGAAATATATTTAGCGCGCGCTGAAATCTCGTAATATTGTTAAAATCACTTAAGTTTTCAGTACATGATTAAGCTATGGTCTCCTCTAATCTCCACCATACGATTTATTAGAGTTATAATATTATATAGCTTTGAACTTGCTGATATCTAATATTGTTTTTGACCTTAGCACTGAGTAAAAAGCTTTAGATAAGGGAGGGTAGGGGGAAAATAACAAAAAGGGGAAGGGATGCGATTTAGAAAGCGCCTAGAAGTTTGGCTTCTCGGTATCGCGACATGGCGCCAGTCAGCTTGGGGATGTTCTGCCGCTGGTTGGCTTTACTCGCTCTCAAAAGCCTTCTTTACTGATGAGGCATAGTTCACATTGTAATTTATTTTTTATTACTCGAGAAAAGCAAAGAATTTGGTCGCTTCGACTCTAATCGAAATTTTCAAGTTTCTTTATAATGATGCTTTGATATGTCTGACTCTAATGTCACTCGTGATCTACATTATGTCATGGAACTTATTCTGTCCCATGTGACGTTGACCGCTTAGCGTAAGACATGATAGCAAACACTTGATCTGTTTTATTAAATTGGTTATTTCTATATAAAATTATTAATTTTGAGGTAATCGTCCACTAAAAACTCGGAGTATACCCCTGCGCGATAGCTTTCCTGTATATCATGATTAGCTGAAATATATAGTATTGACATTTTAAAAATATTTATTGATGTGATTACTCTTAACGTATGATTTATACTAACAGCCAATCAAAACTATATCCAAAAATTGCTCGAAGGGTAGATTACATTACAGGGGTAATGGCTTCCCACATTTCTAATTAATCAAATTAAAATTATTATTCATAATTAAAAAATTATCAATATTATATTTTTTTAAAACTACATTAATTTAAGATCAAATGTTTATTATATTAATTTTTATGACATTAATTAAAACAATCTAAAAAGTTCCAACATGGAGAAATAATGCAAGGAGCCGCACAGATAGAAAAAAAAAATAATACTTTTCTTTTGGTCACTCCTGATAAAATTGGACCATTTGCGTAAAATGTTTAATTAAAGAGCTATTTAGTTTCCTTACAAAGATGAAATACGAACTATTTATCAAGTGACCTTGGTTATTTCCCAACGATACAGACAAACATCCGCTTTGTAGAAATAATTTCCGGTACAAAAAAAATATTCAAATTTGTTTGGGAAATGTTATAATGTAAACGGAGCCGTAAAAATATCAGAATGTTAGCTCGACGTCCTCCTTCGACGACATTGAGTCGCCAACAACCCATGCATGGGGGAGGGATAAGCAAAAAGTGGGACTATCTCTTCCATCAGGCTTCCTTTTCTTTAAAACTCTCCTCCTATTAAAAGCATTCCATAGCCGCACCCCCGTCAAAGCCCTTAATAACCAGAAAATACATTTCCTTTAAAAGATGATACGGAAAAATTGTTACTTTGAAAAAAATATATATATCGGGAACTACATGGATGAGAGAGAGAGACAAAAAAAAAAGACAGTTGAGTCATTGGATGAAATACGTCATCGGGTTTGAAGGCGACATTGAGACGACTATAACTTAGAAAGTTAGACTATTCATACTTTTCTGGTAATATAAGAAATACGTCTTCCATGTCATCAGAAGCCGATGAAACCCTCCTTTGAAGTCTATTACTCCCGGGTCTTGTATACCCCTCTCTGTATGGGTTATTCTCAAAAGGCGCGATTCGTACGCCTCCTAACGGTAGATGTTTTCGGAGCGGGAGTTCGTCGAGCGAATATCTCTAGCAGCCTTGGAGTTCGTCCAAAAAAACGTCGTCGTTTGTGGAGAGAGAGAATTTCCAATTTTCCGTAGACAGGGGGGATGAAGTAGGACCCCTTCTAGCTCGTAAAATTGTGAATTTTACCCATACAGAGAGGAGCGCTATATGGAACATTGGAGTAGTAGACTTCAAAGGAGGGTTTCATCGGCTTCTGATGTCATCTAATGTCTACTAGCTGTTTTAAAATCAGAAAACAGATTTTTATTTTTCCAAAATGGTGTTTTTTCTAGTTTTGTACCTAAAACGTATAATTCTGGTCCAAGTGAACGACATTGACGGAAAGGAATTGATTTAAACTATCTTAACCTTATTGCTGATCATTTTAAAGTCGATCAATTGGTTTAAACTCCTTTGTCGATCATTTTAAACTCGATCAATTGATCTAAACCCCCTTGTCGATCATTTTAGAATCAATCAACTTGTCTAAAAGCTCTTGTCGTTCATTTGATAGTCGATCAATTGGTCTAAAACCTCTTGTCATTCATTTGATAGTCGATCAATTGGACAAAACCCCTTGTCGATCATTTGATAGTCGATCAATTTGGCAAAACCTATGGTCGATCAATTGGGAAACCCCTTGTTTTTTGCAAGGCACCCTAACTAAATTTTTAGGGCACCACATGGAGTTATAGCTATTCTTACCCAGGAATTCATTTTTCTCTGTATATAACAGTTGACGAACAAAATTCTACCATTCCAAACTTTATACTTAAACTGTTTAAAGTCTATAGTGTGAAAGAGGCTTTTAAAGAGCAGTGTAATCCAATTCCCAATGTTACGAAACATCATGGGAAGAATAAAATTTCTTTGAACCCTATTACAAATTATGGTTGCGGCCAACTTTCTTTGAACCCTGTTACAAATTATGGAAATGGTCTACAAAGACCTAATCCAACAAACATTATACAAACATAGCAAATATGCGAGTGAAAATCAATTCAAAGGTTTAATATAGTCCAGATTCGAAATGATTTAGAAACAACGATATTGCAAACCGCGAACAATTTGATTTATCGTCGGCTTTTCTCTTTTTCGAGTGTATACATTGTGTGCTATAAAAACCTTTTTAAATTTTACCAAATACCCAATCTCTTTTATCCATACATTCATATTAAAAATCATTAATTTTCCTTCAATAAGTTTTTCAAATGGTGTTCAACCGCGCATTGAAAGCGTCCATCAATAAAAATAAACTCATTCGCTTTTTTTCTTTTTTTTTTTCATTCACCGCCATATAGCTTGAATCTTTTTTGACAACCGTACAAACAAACCCGTGTAAACGTTATTTAAAAACTTACATCCAATTTAAACCAAAAAAAAAAAAATATTACTGAAACGAATGGGTATATAATTCTAAATTTGACGTCACGCCAAAGAATTGTATAATCATTTCTTATAAAATCAAATTAAAGAGGTTGGAAAAACTAATTTTTCATCCAATGGGTTAAATAGTGGGAGGTTGAAAAAGAAAAATTTAATTTTAGTTAGTATATAACTCACGAAAATTAGTAAGTATGATGTTAAGGAGGAAGAATACGTTATATTAACTTGTATTGAAGAAAAGTAGTCTGGCAAAATTCTAGTTATGGACATTCTAAACGAAATTCACCCCGTTATAAAAGGTTTTTATTTGTATATAGCCTTTGAAATTTAAGACGGCCCTCGTTGATTGGTCGCGATACATTTATGCATTTATTTAATAAATGGATAAATTATAATTTTAAAGCCAATTATAAACTACTGACGAAAGTAAACAATTAGAGAAAAATATTCAGTAAAAATAAACAAATTATTTTTAGAACTATTATATTAGGCTTAGCGTAGATTTAAATTAAAACATCGCTCTGATTGGTGAATTTTTTTTATCAACGTAAGTTAATCGTATTAAAATTCATAATGAAATGGGTTCTTAACCAGCGGACATGGTCGGTATTTGATTCCATTCGATTCTGCTTATTTAATTAAGATCAGAAGCCGATGAAACCCTCCTTTGAAGTCTACTACTCCAATGTTCGATATAGCGCTCCTCTCTGTATGGGTAAAATTCCCAATTTTACGAGTTAGAAGGGGTCCTACTTCATCCCCCCTGTCTACGGAAAATTGGAAATTCTCTCTCTCCACAAACGACGACGTTTTTGGACGAACTCCAAGGCTGCTAGAGATATTCGCTCGACGAACTCCCGCTCCGAAAACATCTACCGTTAGGAGGCGTACGAATCGCGCCTTTTGAGAATAACCCATACAGAGAGGGGTAGACAAGACCCGGGAGTAATAGACTTCAAAGGAGGGTTTCATCGGCTTCTGTTAAAGTTAAAATTATGGCCGTTAATTTTCATTTTCAATCGCCCTTTAATAATTAAATAATTTAAACGGTACTATATTTCATATAAATTTGGCTGAAATTGTAGATTGAAATAACTCGGTGGCGCCGTTGAAAGATATAATTATCTGTCTCTTATCAAAGAAGCCAAGGAAAGAATAACCGTGGGTTGACTGATTACTTTAATATCAGCAATTATGGTCCTAGAATATAAATCGATTAAATAAAACAATAGTGAATGATTATGATAACTAGATCGTCGCTTTTTTTTTTTTTTTTTTTTTTGTATAACATTGTTTGATTATATATATGATGAAAAGAGGTGCGTAAACTTTTACCTCAAATATTTTGTGGAGGTTTTAAAGTACATATCACTATTTAAAGGGACAATAAATCCCTCGGCCAAGCCATTATATAAAAACAAAAGATCACGTGTCATTGACGCCACACCTCTAACGAGTCCGTCGTCAGAATATCTTACATTTACAAGGGAGTGTGACGTCAATAAAAATGATTTACAGCTAGGACCATCAACAGTCGACTTTTATCATAATAGATAAAGATGAATAATAAAACCTGGCGTTCTCAAGCATCCTCTAACGGCAAACAGTGCAGGCAAAACTAGTAACCCCTATAGATACTCGTGAAACAAGCTGAACCTTTTGGCTGTGCAAAGTTAATCACTCATGAAAAATTACATTAACATGCCCTTAACGACACCAAACACGAATCCTTTAACTTTCGAAAAGTAGACTTTAAAACGTTACTTTGACCAGCTCAATTTGTTCTTTTTTTAACCCAAAAGTTAATAAATTACTATTTTGGTAATTTTACCGGAGCAAACCATAAATTACCATTACCGTGCATGACAATTTACCGTCTAAATTACCGATTTAGAACTCTAGTCGTGACCAATTCAAAAAGTATCCTTAATATTTAATTGAAAGCAAAAATCGGCAAAAATGTTAAAATTGGCGTAATTGGGATAGTGGGGGTTTCGAGAGACATTGAGTCGGTATCCGGGTTAGGCCGTGGTTTGAATTCCAGACTGTCCGACGCGTTCATATAGAGTGAAACCAGTTTATTCGAAATAGGAATGATTTGTAGAGACGCCGAAAGATTTACCAATTGCGCGAATGAATCTTTTAGTTCATTCTCTCAACAACGGCGGTCTCCACTTTAGTAGGTCCAATTCACCAAATAGATTTATTTATTTGTTCCTTCGTTCGCTCTTTTGCCCATAAATAACAAGTTGTATACTAGTAAAAAAGTATCTGATATTTGTGGTTTAATATTCTCTATATATCCCTTGTGACATGAAAAATTTGGAAATAATACATACACAAGTACATAATTTTAAATAAAAGGGAAAGTGAAGCTCTCAATGCTGCCAGTTTATTCATGTTTCATCATGAAAGGCTTTGGTTCAATTCAGTTCATGGCTCATCAAAGAAAACTGGCAATCCGCAGTATTATTACACCCCCTGTAAAAAAAAATATTACACCCCCTGTAAAATAAATAATATCAAATACACCCCCTGTAAAATAAATAATATCAAATACACCCCCTGTAAAATAAATAATATCAAATACACCCACTGTAAAATAAATTATATCAAATACACCCCCTGTAAAATAAATAATATCAAATACACCCCCTGTAAAATAAATTATATCAAATACACCCCCTGTAAAATAAATAATATCAAATACACCCCCTGTAAAATAAATAATATCAAATACACCCCCTGTAAAATAAATAATATCAAATACACCCCCTTTAAAATAAATAATATCAAATACACCCCCTGTAAAATAAATAATATCAAATACACCCCCTGTAAAATAAATAATATCAAATACACCCCCTGTAAAATAAATAATATCAAATACACCCCCTGTAAAATAAATAATATCAAATACACCCCCTGTAAAATAAATAATATCAAATTTTTGACAAGGTGTACCCCTTGTAAAAAAATATTACACCCCCTGTAAAACAAATAATATAAAAAGTTTTGACAAGGGGTACCCCTTTAAAAAAAATATTAATAAGGATAGTATATTCATTATATAGTCCATTTAGTTTAATTTTTGTAAACCTTAACTTGATTCCTCTCCAACCGCTGCTAAATTTCAACCTACAATGGGTGCGTCCCTTTAAAAGATTCTGTCTATTTCTTAAATGAATCTGTCTATAGGGAGCTAGATTGTCAATGTTTAAAAATTACGTGTTTGGTCTTGTTTTGGAGTCACGACTCGGACTATACCTTTATTAGTGACGATAATAGTAAGAATGCAATTTAATTTTTTCCGTTTGGAAGGGAAATTACGAACTTTTTTAATGCCGTCTTGTAATTTGGAGCTCGAGGCGGGTCCGGTATCTATAGCTAGATGGATGGATAGAGACTACCGGTCCGTTATTTTCTAAAAACTTAACTACTATAGAAATATAACTCTGATTTTTCTCTCTTAGAAAATTGTAGGGTTTCTTCTTTTGTTGCACGTCCGTCACATTCTTGGATAATCTGGCGTCAGTCGCTAGATTACGCCTAAGATTCCCTGTTACTTTTTTTTATTTCAAAACCATATTCTATTCTTCTCGTTTTCTTTGTTACGAATTTTGGGGCAATTTTTTATGTTATATATCGAGTTGGGTTGAGTTTCCTTCTTATTAAGCCACGTTTTCAATCAAAATTTTTGAGGTTTTGCTTCAAAACAAAGATGAATTTTAGATCCAAATTTTCGTTAATCCCACGATTACAGACTTTAAGTGAAAGAGAAGCGGATTTTTAAATGAATTTGTAATAAAAACAAAAACTTGGAAAACGTTCATTGAAAACGGAACTCGATTAAAAATGGCTTCCACTTCTTTTGAAATTTTTATTTCAAATAATACTTTTTTTAATTTGAAGTTTAGCGGCAAGTTTTACCCGTTTTTTATAGGAATTTAAATCAAATTATTTAAAATTAAAACTGAATTTCTTACGTAACACACTTAGAAAGGACTAAATTGCATATTTGAGTATTAAAACCCTTCGCTGTTTCTTTACTAGTTTCTACCCTCCAATGGTGTAAATATAAAAAATATTTTAAAGTTATTTTCAAACTTTTCTTTAATAATCTCTATAATCTTTTCAAATCTCATTTGCGCGGCATTTTTTTCCTTTCCACAAAGCCATGTCTTTATGTAAAGAAAAAAACCTATAAAGTATTCCGCGGCATAATTTAAAAATTCGGTGCATTAAAAACATTATGGTAAAGATAGTAAAAAAAATCTTTCAGAGTCTCTCGTTATCGTCTGTAAGAACTGTAGATGTCAAAAGTCAGAAGGCGGTTTTTTTCTTAAAATGAAGTTTGAGAATATAAAAAAATCCATTTTCTTCTTTATAGCTAGCGCTTTCTTGGAGAAATAATGTAAAAGAATCATCGAATGAATGTTTTTCGCTGTTCAGAGTGGCAGCGAAGAACCTAGTAACATGCATGTTGAGCAGATGTCTTGAATTTCAATTATTTAGGACGACAAGTGTGTTAAGAAGGGATAGGAAAAAAACTAAATTCGAAAGAGACTTGCTTGTTTTAAGTGATCGGAATGTGATAACCATTATCTACTATTATTACAAAATAAATATTAAACTAGAAATAAATTTAAAACCTACTTTGAAAATAGGCTTAGCTGGTTTTTACGTAAATCCTGAATTTCTTCGCGTTGAAGAGTCAGCGACCAATCAAATGTTATTAGAGGTCTCATGGAGAACTAGCCTTAACGACGAACCTTTGATCATTGGTTGATGACTCCTCAATGCTATGTAATTCAGGATCCCATGAATCCAGCTAATCCTATTTTCCGGGCAAGTTTTCAATTTATTTCTAGTTCAATATTTGTTTGTAATTAGTTTATTTGTGGAATAGGCCTATTAAAACTAATCTTTATTAGTTGCATTCTCTCTTTAAAATGTTGCAAAGTGTTACAAAAATTCCCATAATAGTACTGCTTTTACCAAACACTGCGCATTCGATGATTCCTCTACCTTATTTCTCCAAGGTGCTGGCTAGAGTTAGGACCTCATTCCTCTAAAAATCTAAAGAAAAAAATTAAAGAAGCACGAGCTGTACAATTAAGGGGCCAGGGCCCCTTATGCTAGCGTTGCTCAACAATTTCTTAATTTTTTCTTTTTCTTACCCCCATCATTAAGTTCTTTTCCGTGGCCCAAAGACACGATCGCTATTTACACAACAGGTTTTTTCCTACTAGCCAATTCTCTTCTTCTATTCAAGACAGTCTATACGGTATTAAAGGAATGGTGCGGTGTTAAAATATTTTTGCTGCAAACCCTTTAGTTAAACTCAAAACCAATTTTTCAAGTGTTAAAAAAATTTAAAATTAAGTATATTTTTAAATAAACAATTAAAACAAATTACATTGAGGGCACATAGGCGCCCGTATGAAGCTTTCCTGTAAAGCAAGAGCGCATTCGATACGTCACTTCAAGGTTTTTATTTCGGCAATAATCTGATTGGCCAAAGTAACTTGGCTCAGCTTTTACTCAATGGTAAAGTTGACTACTACGCGCTTGAACGTTAAATCGACGACAGGTTATAACGGCAGTGCTCGCCAGTCTAACGAACGGGACGCCGACTGAAGGAGCATCTAACCCCGGTAAGCTGTAGCCTAGGCCTAACTCCATCGGCGATTCGGACTCTCGGAGAGTATCGTCATGCCGCGAATAGATCCGTTTGAAGTTGAACCAGTGTACACGGAAGAAGAACTTTTAATTAGAGATAGACTACAGGAAGAGCGGAATAATAATGACGGTATCGAAAATTTAATTGACATAGACCAGATGAAAGAAAATTGCACCTGACAAACTCTGTAATCCAACTTCTTCGTAGGCAAAGGCTTAGTATAATACGCGGCTTTCACTGTTTCTTTAGCATATTTTAGCCATTTTGACGCGAGTTCGGGGTACTTTAAATGATCAGGAACCGTATAAAAACTTAGTCCAAACCGAGAACTAAAATTTTTGCATTCTTTTATAATACAACTTGGCATTTTGAACTTTCTTTAAAACAACACCGATTAAAAAACGAAGGATTCTAGACTTTACTGTCTCAGACTCTCTCCCCTCGGAGTCTCATTTCATTGGTTTATAAGTTATTTCTATTGGCCTATCAGATTGCTAGCCTGGCCAAGCACGACAGAGAAGTTTAGAATTAGGGGCAAAAGGGCCACGTCAATACTAAATTTATTTTTAACTATAAAATTATTATTATTATTAAAAATTAATTTTGAGTTATAAATTTCTGTTGCCAAGAGTGCTATTGACCCTTAGAGGCAAAAAAACTTTATGGGTGAACCATTCCTTTAAGAATCAGTTTAAATTTTCAACTAGTACAAAGTTAATACCATTGGCATCTGTATGTTCTTTGGTTTTAAAGATATTATGGAAATAACTTTGGTTTGTTAAGTTTTACGCGATGAAATTTTAACCGGATCCAAATTGTTTGTAGGAAATTTAAAGCTGGGGTAACATGATTTGTTTTTAATTTTCTTAGGTAACCCAAACTTTGACTCGTGAATCATTTAATTCAATTTAAACTGGGGCAAGTTCTAATTTTCATGGTCCATAAAAACCTGGAAAACCTGAACATATTTGGGGGATAAATAGAAATAACTGATAAATTGATAGTTTTTAGGGAAAATCGTATTTTTGGCTGGAAATAATCGAAACTTTTCTGATACGAGTTAATTTTAAAGAGACATGTTCGGAAAAATGTATTCACATTTGTAGATCACATGCGGATTGGTTGAAATCTCTGTCATGTGAAAATACATCAAGTAAACCCTTCCTCCAATCATTAATTCGGATCTCATTAAATTGATCTTGCGCCAAACACGGTGAATTTCATTTTCAAGACTTGAAACTCATTCCGAGGCTGTTTTTACACGCGCGTGACGTCACAGTAGCTTTTCATTTCAATGTGTTTCCATACTACCCAAAGTAATCGACTTTTTAAATGAGGAAAATTTTAATTTATTGAAAATGGAAAATTCCCACATAATTATGAGTCTGGAAGTTGGAAAATATCCATACCAAGAAAATCTATATATTTTATTTTTATTTTCACCCTCCCTTAAAGGATAAATCATTTCTTCAACATAGTTGAAGGATGGAACTGGCTTCTACTTGACTTTATAAATAAAAAAATAAAAATTAGAGCTATATAAACTTTAGTGAGCCAGGCAAGATTTTTAAAATACAGAGTCGGCCCATTGTGGTTTTGGGGAAAAAAATTTCAAGGCTTTTTGTGTAATATATTTTTTAATATTTCACTTTTTTTATTTTGTGACTTAGTTCATGGTCTGTATTTGAAATATTTTACTCTATACCGCGAGCAAAATTATTTTATCCCCGTTGAGCTTTAAAGGGAGAATGCAACATAAAAAACAAGTGATTTTTTTTAATCGATTCCTTATCGATTAAATATGCGTAATCCACCATAAATAAATTTAGAAAATATTTATTTAACTAGAAATAAATTTAAAACTTACCCGGAAATTAGGCTTAGCTGGGTTCATGGAGATCATGAATTTCTTCGCTTTGATGGAATCAGCGACCAATGAGCAAATGCTCGTCGATAAGGCGAGATCTCACAATATAATTCAATTTTTCCCAGAGCCATTAATGTGATGAAATTCAGGATCTCCATGAATCCAGCTAAGCAAGTTTGGAAAACTTTGATCTACCCACAATACATTTGCACATTCACTTTTCTTCATACCTGTAAAGCATGCTCTTACACCCTCTTCAGACGTAATTAGCCGAGTTCAATAAACCTTGGTTAATTTTGATTAAACCTCGGTTAAATCTAATTAAGCCGGCTAGTTACGCCTCGTCTCTCTTCAGACCTCTCTTCAGAGGTGTAATTAGCCGGTATAATCAGATTTAACCGAGGTTTACATAGCCTTATCAGTTTAATAAACCTCAGTTAAATCTGATTAAACCTCGGTTAATTAATCCTTGTCTGAAGAGGGTATTTGTAAGATAGTATCAATGGGAAAGGTAACACATCTAAAGCATTATAAGTTTAATACAGTATCTCTCTTCTCCTATCATTTCCATTTGCTGTTAAATAGTATCTTTGTCCATTTATAATTCTCTCGGCCTTTGACTCTGTTGCCTCTAAATCAGAAGACTGAATACAGTTTTCAAAAATGCTATTGAAACCAAAGTCTAGAATGAAAAGGGAGGAGGGGGGCTCGAAGGAGGGACTATAACATATCTGCTGATACGTAGCGCGGTAATTGATGTTTACAAAAGGAACCTTACAGCTTGGCTTCCAGCAGGCCAGCAAGCACGCACAGTCGCGCGTTCAAAACTCGTGCTCTGTCTTTAAAACAGACCCCGAAAAACGTATACGCTATATACTTTACTATATGCCTAACCCTCCTCTAAAAAGCCATCCATCAAAAGCTTTGAGAAGCCAGAGCTAGCAGGGACTAGCTTTCCTCTTCTAGGTCTATAATCAAAAAAGTATAAACCCCCCCCCCTTAAAAGTTTCCGAAAAATAACCTCTTTCGAAAAATTCGGACCAAAATGAGGATTGTGTTAAAACTTATTATTACGTTGAAAATAGAGGGTTTTCAATCCTTCGTGCTGAAAACTCTTGTTTGAGAAAAACTAGACTTATCAAAAAACACATTTAATTGTCCAGGAAAAAACGTAGACGAGTTATAGAATTTTAAATCAGGAAAGTTTTAGACAACCCTGAGCAGTTCTTACTCTTGCGGTACTGTTTTGAATCGTTTTTCAACGATCTTTCAGAAAATGATACTTGATTTCCATTTGGAGTTTTTGCAAATTCCGTAACTGCCTCACTATAAATTGAATCGATTAATTAAATCTAATTCAATCCTTCTTTATTAATTGATATAAAAAGAAAGCGCGAATATAATTTTTACAGTAATCGTAATGCGAAGTTAACTGTGTGACACACGTATATGATTTCTAAAAAGATCTATTTTGACTTTCCTCGGATGTCAGACTGAATAGACGTCTTATCTATCATTAAGATAGCGTCTGCGTCTAATTAGCGCACCTGGAGGGATGCGAACCGACTCCGTCTGTAAAGAATATTCCCGCCATCGTTTCCTGCTATGGGGTCCGGGTTTTTTTGCGCGTTTTTTGGCTGTCGACGGCGCCAAACAGGAGAGAAGGGAAAAAGAAACCTATATAATGTAAATAGCTTTCGCGTTAAATTATTGCGTTGCTTTTTAGGGTTAATTATCATTTGTTCCACCTGGCTCACTCTTCTACGTCGATTGTCTGTCGCTCGTGCACGCGAGAGACCGTGGAGACACATTTCCGTATAAGTCTGGCGCCATTATTGGTCCCCACCCACCCACGAGTTTCGTAACTTTTGTTCCATTATTTTGATCTCCGTATATATAAACGTAAAAATTTTATGTCTTTTTGTTACGGATATGCCTATACCTCGATTTCACTTGTTGAATTAGGAAATAGGGTTTTCTATAGAAAGATATCTTCAAAAGGGAAACGGACGAGTCTGTATCGTTTAAATATAGGCCTAATCCACCAATAAAAACTTTACAAAACAAATATTAAACTAGAAATGAATTAAAAACTTGCAAGGAAAATAGGCTTAGCTGGATTCATGGAGATCCTGGATTTCTTCACATTGAATGATCATTTACCAATCGAACGCGATTGTAAGTCTCGTGGAGATCTCGCCTTAACGATAATCTCTTACTCATTGTTCTATGACCCTTATACGCGAAGAAATTCAGGATCTCCATGAATCCAGCTAAGCCTATTTTCCTGGATAAGTTTTAAATTTATTTCAATAGTTTTAATGGTAGATTAGGCCTATTTCCCTCTTTAAAAGCATACCAGATGACAACATCAGTTCACAACATCAGAACAATATAAGTAATCATTCATATTTTTTGTTTCATATTGCATTTTAGCCATGATTACTCCGTTGATTTAAGATCATATGGTTTATTGCCCTGTCTTATACCTTTAATAGAATATGCCCATCAAAATGTAACTTGCGTGACGACTTGAGTACGTGTTTTACATGACACAGTATAATTCCGGTATTCATAGTTTAATAATATTAATACTACTTCATCCCGGAAATGTGCCTTACACATTTGTTGAAGAAAAATATAAAAAAAGCAAATTTGCGGCGAATGCGGGCGTGTTATAAATATTAAAATTGAATAATAAAGTTCGGGGGGCCTGACTTTAATTTATAAAAATAAAAACCGGTTGAGTACGAAATGCAAAAATGTTTAATTCGTGAGTAGAAAATAGGATTTCACTCCCCCACTTGTGACAGGCTCCGTGATAGACCTCCCTGGAAGGCCGGAACTCATCGTGTTTTCAATGCGACCCAATCAGTAATGGGTTGGGAAACTCTGCGCTCACTGTAGTTAGTCGGGATAGTTATATGGTCTCGGTACTTGAAACGATCGCGAGTACTGGAGAATTTGCTTGGTTTTAAGGGTGGAGACCCCGAGAATTGATACCAAATATGATACCATAAAGAGCAAGTCTATCTTGACGTTCAAAAGATGGTTTCGTGTCCATGAGGTAATGAACTTGTTAAATTATGGTAACGAGTCGAATACTTCGTTGTTGGAGTCAGTTTCTGTAATGAATTATGATTTCAGATAAATTATCAGAGTTTGATAATGGTAGGTTAAGTACCACCAAACCTTATGTCTAATTTGTGTTAAAGATATCCCAGGATGATAATTGTAAAGTATAGGTACGGGAAACCAGTTTTTGACTGTCAAAATTAGGCACAGCGAAGTTTTGGCTTAGTGACGTATATTATTTCGTCGACCTTTTTGCTATTCAAACCAATTTGACGGTGGTCAATTTCATTCCAAGAATCGCGATGGGAAGCTATGGAGTTAACTTCATATTGCCCAAGTCCTTGTTACCCATAAAAAAGTTATAATTTCATTTGACGAACTCTCTACCGTAATGTTTTTAATGTTTTATGTCGTCATATTTACTTTTAGAGACTATCTCTTTAAGGTTTAATTTCGTCCTACGAAAAAAATGTTTTTGGTGAAGAGTTGAAGCTGAACTCGGCGGGAGTTCCTTTTGCATCTCGGATGGCGATACCCCGCCGAGAAACCCAAACTTCCAACTACCACAACGAAACTCAATATTCTCCACAGGTTTTTGGGCCGTTTCGGCACATTTAAGTCCGTAGAACTCTTATAAACCAATGAAACAATGTTGGGGAAGGAGAAAACATTGTTCATGAGTTCATCCATCCTTCATCGTTATCCAGTCTAGTACGAATTGGCCCTATTTAGTCAAACGGTTAGAACCATCTAGGGGGTACGAAATTTTGAATTACCATTAACCCACCGTCTATTTTGGCGATATTTAAAACTCTAAACGCACTGATTGCCTTGTAGTTTGTTATAACTTTGGAAAGGACCAAAAATTCTATCTGAAAACCAGTTTTTCTCTGGGAACTTTAGTTCTTTTCTAGGGTGAAATGGATATACCCATAGGGTTAATAAGTTAAATGAAACTCTCGCTGATTGAACGATTTCAGCTTTATCGTTGACAGTTTAAATTAGTACTTGCGATGTTAGTAATGTCAGTGCATTAATAATAATTTTTAACTATTTTTGAGGGGATATTTGAATCTGTGGGGCACTAATTATGTTTTAATAATTAAATTTGCAAGGTGGAGGGCTTTAAAACGTTGTAACATGAGCCGAACATATATTTGGGGATAATATATAAATAGCATATAGAGCAGGGCTCACACCCAAAACTGCTCCAAATAAAAGTGAAATAAATGAAGAAATAAATGATCTAAGCATGCCCAACTAAGTGGAAATAGTGCCCTGAATTTCGAGAATATGAATCGATTAGTAACAATATTAGATCAGAAATAGGCCAAGATATTTCCTCTTCTTTTCTGAACCCGAAAAGACCCCTGGCTCAGTATGAAACGATTAAAATAGATAGTAAAATCAGGTCGATTTAGTGATCAAACTATAGCAAATGAAAAAAACTTGAATTCAGCAAAATTAAATCAAAAACATTTTCCATTTTGGTCCACTTTTGGTTAATTTTAGGATGTTTCACAAATATAACCATATATCTATATAGGAAAACAAAGATAACAGCATTACTTTAAAAAAACTAAATATTTGGAACTTAAGAAAGAATTTAATTTCGAAAACTAGTTTGAGCAATATCGTTAAAATTTCATCTTGTGTTTTTTTTATTAATTTAAATAAGTCAAAGGGTTTTTCCTTAGCGCCGATAAAGAGAGGCGCCAGACAGATACTTTTCATGATTTCAAGCCAACCGGGAAAGAAGAAGAAAAACAGATTTAACTCGGTTGTTACTAGAGAGATGAGGGAAATTCTTTATAGGAAATATTTAGTACGAGATTTGAATTTCAAAGATTTAAGATTTTTGTTCAAGGGCTATTTGCAAAATATAACGAATGCGAGGTGAATTAATACATCATGTTAAAACCAACCCAACTACACGAAGAAAACAATTTTGGAAACTTCTCTTGAACAAGAGTGTAGAAATTCCGCACGTACAAAACTGATCAAGAGGTCAAAAAATCTTATTGAATTTTTCTTTTTGGCGGGTTTTTCGCGAAACATCTTCGAAATCGTGTTTTGTGAAGGGTCAAAAACCAAAATTTTATTCTTAAAGTAATTAATTTTAAATGGGGATTAATTAATTTTAAATAAATGGAAGGTGAAAAGGATAATCACTTGATTCTTAAAGAGAAGGTGAAGAGGAAAATCAATTTATATTTTAATTAATTTTAAAAATAAGATTTGTTTGCGTAATTCTCGAAATGTCTCTGAATTGTGCAATCAAATGAAGAACCTCCGACTAATCAAAATACTCCCTGCCTTTGTTTTCATAAAATACCCGCGACATACGCTGTTGTACGCGCGTTAAAATAATTAAGAGCTCAATTCAAAGAGTGCATGCCGCAGCACGTGTCGCTGGGATTTTACTAAGCCAAACGTAAGGCGTCTTCTGATTAGTCGCAGGTTCTCCTTTTAATTGAATGCCAAAACAAGGTTTCTATTTTTACTACAATTCAGTCAGTGACAAGTTTACCAAATGTTTTATTACGCAAACATGTTTTATGTTTAAAAGCTCCATAATTTTACTTCAAGAAGGGGGTTCCAAATACAACAAATAGACTTACATTGGCCTTAATGGATGTGCAAATTTTACGATTTTTCCAATGTTCGCATGCACGCTTTAAATTTACCGCGACGTAAAATGTTTCGGGTCATGTGACTATATTTATTAAAAGCTTCGGTTCAAGAGGAATATTTTAGGTGGATTGATACATGACGTTTAACTAAAACGGGAGAAAAATAGTCTGCCATCGATTACAAAGAGTACTTAAGTTGAATTTGAAATTCTACAGACTGTAACACGACACCATTCTTAATTTATCGCGGCAAAAGTCCTCATCCAATAAATATATATAAGAAATAAAATCCTATTAAATTCTTAGCTAATTAATATCAAAAGGCTCGCGAAGCTCCCAACCTAACCCCAATTTAAAGGTAAACTATAATTTAAAAATTAGAATTTAAAATTTTATGAATTCTTCTGAAAAATAAAAAATTCCCGTTTTTAAATACTTCACACGCTTGGAAGTGACCTAAATTCGCATTTAAAATCGATTTTCCTATTAAAATTTTCCTTTCCTTTCAAGGTTGTTCATTATTACTGCATGAAAGCTTAATTTCAAGAACTATTTTTATCCCCAATAAGGTTTAATATTGAGTATTAATCCGCTTTAGCCTTCCCTACTTTGCAAACTGATCTTAAACAAAAATATCCTCTTCTCTCCGTATTTTCTATAACCCCTAATTAGAAACGATTATAATTTTATCATTTTTAGATTTAATTATTCGTTAAGACTCCTGACTGGCCTTCTGGGTGGAATTATGAACGCCCACTTTCCATATTAGTCATCATCTATTTGATATTTCAGCCCATACTAAAAATATATTCCATATTCCACCTTTTATAAGAGAGAAACTATGCTTTGTACGTACTGAAATCTCGCACTGAGACAGGCGAGGTTCTTAAAACAGTCTCAGTTTGCGTAGAAAGTTTTATCATCAAGGAAAAACATTAAATATCGTAGTTTTTGATGCGCGATCCTCCTGAAGCGTCCGGTGTGCTACCTCTTATATAGATGGTATCTGCGGTATCAGTTGCTGAACACAATTTTGTGATGGGTTCGCGGAGAGATACGTTAAAGAAATTTGGTCAAAAATGGCCCAGAGTTAAAATTTATTTACTTATAAAGGGACAGTGAAGTCCGAAAAGTTATTTTCTATTAATTTCCCTTTTTTTTTCAATGAAATAGAGTAGCTGGTCAAAGATGGTTTTAAAATTAAGTTTATTAAACAATTTATAAAGTTTAACTTACAAGACTTATTTCGTGTCTAAGAAGCACAGTTAATAAAGGTTTTCAGGGAGTTTTCGGAAGTACAAGTATGCATTTTAATTTATAAACTAACGAACCAGAAAATTCGCCCAAGAGAAACTCGGTATCAGTTTTGCGTTCGTTAGTTTATAAATGAAAGATCTCTGAAAACGTTTAACTTCCTAATTGTGAAGTTAATAATTTTCCAATAAATTTGATTTAAAGTACTATTAAATTAAAAAATCTTAATTGTTTAACTTTAAAAACAAAATATAATAAACTAATCAGATATACAATATAGTTAATGTTATGAGTATTATTCACCTTCGAACCTTAATCAAATTTTATCTTTCATGACTTCAGAAAACTTATCCATCTTTATGTATCGCTAACTCCGAGTGGGTTTATATTTGCAGTAACATCTCTAAATATTCCAAAGATCACTATATGTATCAATATTACTCTATGATTTGTAATAGGGCCTTAATAGACTTTCCCCTCCTTCCACTGTGCTATCGAATTACATTGAATTTCACTATAGAGCTAACAAGAATGTAGGTTGGCATATTATTGGTCGTCGTTATTATTCGAAGGTCGTAGTTATGTCATTAATTTCAAAGTCAATGCTTCTGTTTTTCGGAACCTCCGTTTTTTTTTCGCTTAATAATCTCCTCAAGCTATTTTTCGCCGCCTTGGGAAGCAACAAAAAAATAAAACAAATTGATATGCACTCAAGTTTCATCTCCTGTCTTATCTACAGACTTAATGTTTGAGTTGGCAGTTGAGAGAGGCTCCGTTTTTTGCTATATGGTGCTGAATTATTGAATATATTATTAATAAAATTAATTGCTTCTTTTTAAGGGAAACATTTCAATTCTAGTACCATAAATTAAATGTTTGACAATTAATTTAAAAATTCACTGATTACTTTTCTAATTTGGAAACTTTATTGAAACTAAAAAGCAATTATTGTTAAAATGTATTTAACTATCAGTTAAAATCGCTCCAAATAGTTTAAAAATGTTACTATTTGGTTTCGAATACCTAGAGATTATAAAAATTTTTATCAAACTATTAAAACTCCATGTTCAAAATTTTATACCTCTAGGTTGACGCGATCTTATGAAACAGCAAAATGAAAATGTTAAAAAATATAGGCCATTTTTTTAATTTTTTTTTTCGATATATATCACATACTAGTTTATTTCTGGAACGGTAATTTGCATACGAATGGTACGACTTTCTGGATTAAGTACTTTTACCGCGTGAAAGTGACCTTATCACGTGTCAAAACAGGCAACCATTGTATATTTTTACTACCCCCATAATTTTTTATGACCTATCTACTTCTAATAAGTTTTTAAGCTGTTTTTGATTTTACACAATTTTTACGAATTTGTTTAATTAATCATTATTTTATTTTTAATTTTTTAGGGGAAATCCGTTGCTACTGTAATCTTCCAATTTGTGTTCCGACGGGTTATATGTGCAAATCATCGCGGGATACTTGTTTCACAGAACATTTCTCCTTCAGCAGCGACTTAGCCCAGTCCCGACACGGATGCGCCGAACTATTGCGAACAAATCACGCCAGGGACTCCAATAGCAAAGGTTCTCCTTGTTCTACGAGATTGTCCCGTCGTGGAGGATCCAACGATGTCCTCTCGAATGACCAAGATCGCGAAGGAGTCCTGGTTCGACAACAAAACGGAGGATCCGGACACGGAGAGATATTTCCTTCGCTCTACTGTTGTCAGGAGGACATGTGTAACTACGTCAACGCCATGGACATACACGTTCAAGTTCAGGCCAAGTCAAATAATACGCATCGTGGTGGTACGTAAACTTTTTTGATTAGAGATAATATTATTTGAAACAAAAGTTGATCTCTTTATAACACCCTATCAGCAAACGTACTAGCCCATCACTTAAAACTAGCAAAAAAAGTCATCATCCCTGTCTGGCTCGAGTGATTTGGACTCTTTTTTGAGTCGGGAGAGATATACGGCGGGCTCCGCTTGGCTATATTGTCTTCCCTCCCTACTCAGAAATTTCTCCAAAGAGTGGCGCTTCCAATTTCACAATTTACGCCGACTGCGGCCGCTAGAGTATCTCGAATCAGAATCTTTCGGTACATTTACCTGGACCTTTGCTGATAGTATTAACCAACGGGGCGATGTTTACTTAAATTATGGAATAAAGTGATAGACTTTTGTCTTTATCTCTTAAGATAGGTGCCCAAATAGAAATAATCTATTAATTTATTAGTTAAGATATAAAGTTTGGTTTGGGATTCAGGCTTACGTTGATTAATTTTGAGGAACGTTATTTAGTCTACAACTATGAAATATTTCTAGTATTATACAAGTATTTTTTTTTAATATTCGTCCCGCCAAGCAGTCTTCTTCGTACGAAACGATCATGCTATAATTTAATTCTTCTCATCCGTCTTATACTCTCGTTCTTATTCGCCAGGGCATGAATATTTTTGGCAACGAGCCATTCTGTTCTAATTATCATCGCCTCTACTTTTTCGTAATGAACCTAGTAATTTGGCCCAATTAACTTTAACCACTAGCGAAAGTTTAGCTTGCCCGCGACTAAACTAAAGTATAAACGTAAAGCGGTTGTTATATAATATCTTAACCAAATTCCCTGGTCTTTTTCAAAGTTCAAAACGGCCATTAAAGGGAAAGTATAGAATCCCAAATTAGAAACCTATTAGCTACTTCGACGGTAGAAAAAGGGGTAGGCATCCTTCAGTATCATGCATACAAAGGGGGATGAAACCCGCACTCTCAATGCGTAGGAGCTCATGAAGAAATAATTTCAAAAGCTGTTCCAATTTTAGCTCAAAGTTACCATTTAATTAACCAAAACTTAAAAAATATGTAAATATATATTTTAAAAAATTGAAGTGACTATATAGGTAGACGGTATGCAACTAAGGGGGAAAGGAAGCTTGACGTCATGTAACCCCCTTACTGAGGGAGCGTTTGCAGGGAAGAATCCTGTAACTCCCTCACTAAGGGGGTTGACACTGAGGTGAGAGATAGATACCTATGACGTTTCAATATCTTCCTTGCCGACTCCCTATAGATGTGGTTTCTCGTGTGAACTTTGCTATCTTGTTTAACGCATCTTTCTTTAGAACGTAATTATTTTATCTTGGAATGTGTCTTGAAACGAAATAACTGAAAATTCGTTACACGGCTTTTTTTCATAACCATGTTTAACAGTATTTGTTTATAGAAAAGTATGACGCTTTCAGATTTTCTTTTAGATTTCATTCATCTATTTACGTGTTTTATAGAGTAAAGGGGATTATCTACATTATCTCGTTAGTGAAAGAAGGTAGGAACAAGACAAGTTTCGTTAATTAGTCCATCATTTTGGCGCCAAAGGTCTGAGCTAACGGTAGCTTTTTACCTATCTTTTCGTTCTCGCTAACAAATGAGGTAGCTAGAGACCACCATTAAGAAAAAGGGACCTGTGGCATTGTATGTGTCGCCAGGGTTTCCTATCTAAAATGGCCCAGATCCAGATCTTTCTGGCGAACAACTTCATAAAATTGAAGTGTCAAATTTCGCTTCGTTTCTGTACGATTAGCTATTTTTTACATATCTATATTTTTCTGGTTGTCTTTAACGCGTTATTTATAAGGAGTTTGAAATCCAGATTAACCGTGACGTCACTTATTGACAAAAAGTCGAGTAATTTCGATATTTTACAACAAATCGTGGAAAATTGTAATATATCTTGAAATTAGAATGCAACGGGTCAACAATTCATTTTCCATTGAAACAGAGGCCTAATTGAAAAGCCAGAAAGTAGGCTTAGCAAGGATCCATATTTCTTTTATTTTCCACGTGACTTTTTTATCCGTTGTTATAAGTTTTAATTCGAGTAACATATTCTGATAAACCCTATCCATTTAACTTTAATCTGAATATACATATTACATTTTTTAGACACATACAATCAACCCGAAAAAATATCTGAAATGGTTATCTATCTGTACTACTATAGGTCTATATATATACTGTTTGGCTTTAACTTTAAATCGGAAGTTAAAAAGGCTTAACTCTCGCGCGATTACATTTCTGAATAACAACACCGAAAATAGTTCAGCGGAAGAACATATAAATGGTGGAACTGTTTTTACAGAGAAACTTATGTTATGGAGTTTTCAATACATTTCACACTACTTGCAAGTTTATACGCCTTTGGTCACGTGTGTCATTTCATTTTCCCTTTGAATCCCCTTCAGGGCGTGGTATTTTCTCGAATTCCAAATTGGATATAACTAAATCTCCGTTTCATTTGAGAAATCGCTTCTGTTCAGACTTCAAGGTCTTTTGGATAATAAAATCTTTAGCGACTTTCTCGAGGGGGTTACCTACTAATAATCCCCTAGAGACCCGGATGGCGAAATTAGTGTATTAGCTATAGTAACGTAACAAGCCTGGGCGAGATTTTTTTCTATCGATATAAAAATTCCTCTTCTTTAGCATCTGTCTTCCTTCTGAAAAAAAAAAAAAAAAAAAAAAAGGGGGGGGGGCATCATTATTTTTATATAAATTTCTCTACTTCGGGGAACTTAATTGGTTAAATTGGTAGCTATCGGCTTCTTCTAACTTTCTTTATCTACTTTTTCCCCTCTAGCGGCGTCTACGATAAACTATTAATGGATTTTTAATGATCTCAAATAAGTCTCTTTTTATTTAAAAAAACAAAAAAAAAACCGGCTTTGTTTTTCACTAACAAGTTTAAAAATCGGTTTTAGTTTTTAGCCTTCGAATTTAATGTTAATATTTAAGGTAAGAATTGCCGTATTTAATTTTTAGATCGTAAAATTTGGTTGGATGTAGAGCCTAATTGGTTAACGTGGTTTAAACATTATGATTTAGATATGATAAGGCAATAACACTTAAATTTAAATATTTAAATAAGCCAATAACGCTCCTATTTTGGTGGTACAATAATCCAATGGCACCCAAATTTAGGTGTTAAAATAAACCTATGACACTCCAATTTAGGTGTTAAAATAAACCTATGACACTCCAATTTAGGTGTTAAAATAATCCAATGACACTCCAATTTAAGTGTTAAAATAAACTAATAACACTCCAATTTTAGGTGTTAATTTAGTCAGATTCTACCGGCTAGTTACGCCTCACCTGAAGAGGTTATTACACTCAAAGCTAGATATTAAAATAAGCCAATAACACTCGTATTTAAATTATCTTGCAAAGGTGTAATGAAACGTAATTTATGTTAAAGGTTGCTGAAACACCATTTTTTATCAGAATTTTCTTGTTATTTACATTTTGAAATGAACGAAAACTTTTGAGTAGTTTTCTAAATTTATTGTTTCAATTTAATTTTGAAATTAAAAAAATTAAATCTTTTTAAATAATGAAAACTTATTTCGTTTAGGAATGACGTATAACGGAGAAAAAGGAGGATATCCGCCGGGTAGCGGTCAAGCGGGTGAACAGGCATTTTTCGCCAATCAAGATCTCTGGTTTAAAGCCGCCGTCATAGCCGTTCCTATCGCTGGAAGTTTCGTTCTAGTGCTTTTGATCCTATTAGCGGCGCGTATGCTCAAACAGGATTCTGAGAGACAGCGACGTCTGTCGGAACTAAGACGACAACGACAATATAAAGCGCGTTTGTTACTCGGCGAAGCCTATTCCGAGAAGGGTGAACAAATGCACCATTTTCACTACTCCGGACACTACAGCGAAATCGGTGGAGGCGGATATGCCACGGACTATTTAGTGACCTCGCCTAAAAAGAGCTGTAATGACGGTGAATCCAATTACCAAGAGTTCGTTTACGAAAGGCCGGTTAGTGTCTCCCTCTGTGGGAGTTTTTTGCCATTGAATAGGTGGGACAGTAATTATAAATCTCCCGCTTTCGTATGAAAAGTGAACTGGGTTTTTTATTTTTTTTTTGAAAAAGACAAACAAAAAAAGCACTAAGCCTTGGTCAATACCAAATAACTTTTCAATAATTTAGTCAACTTGAAATGTGGGTAGTACCGACCAATGGTTAAACTGTTTTGACTACGAGAGTCTGACCATTCGCTAGTTGATTTTTCAAAAAAACTATTGATTGAGTCAGTCAATTCGAGCCTATGTTCGCGAGCTCTAAAGCGGCAGCCATTTTTGCTTCGAAACTCTATGGCGCGATAACATCGCCTTGTAATGAAAATATATTAGCATTTCTAATAGTGCTAAAACTATCAACCCAGTGACCAGGGCGGGAATGTGCTACGTATCTATCTTAGACGTGGGTTAACGGAGAAAAAAATTGCTATCTCACAAAGATCACTAGCTTTCAAGTTAAGCGTCAAAGACCTGAAGCAGCCATGGAAGAAAATATGAAGAGCCAACTGGGCCCTTCTTGTTTTATTGAGCTAGAAGATGGAACGAAACGAATTAAGACAAAATTTGTCTTCCAGTTAAATAAGTTTAGAAAAACATCGCAAAAACAAAAAAACATGGTGCCTTTTTTATATACATGAAAAATTAATCTCTCGTAAGTTTAAAATTTAACTACAATGTCTAATTATAGTTAAGATTTCCCTTGACAGGTTTGGTTTATGTAAAATATATTTATTAACGAGTTGAAATGTTTTCAAATTGGAACTATATCTCAAAAATGCGGAATTTCTTTTGGCTAACTACTAGAAGGCTTAAATTTTACTGGAATTACGATTTAGAAGAATCTGAGAGGCCCAGGGCACATTTCCGGAATAGGAAAGATCCCTGTATGATTTTCGATATAGTCTTAGTTCCAATTTGATGCACTTTAACTTCAAAATTAATTATTTCAATATAACCTACCTATTCCATTTATTATTACAATATAGTTTCAAACTTGAGAGATACTAAATTTTCAGACAAAACCCCTGATTTAGGAAAACCAGGTTGCTTTAAAGGCTGCAAATTGTCAAATATATAATATTTCTAGGTTCTTATTTAAATTTTTGCCTATCCAAAGACAATATCCACTTCCATTTAATGCTATCCCATCTCAACAACAATAATAATAATAAAAATATAAGGTTTTTTTGTATTTATGAAAATATAATCTTGCATATTATGATAGTGGCGTGGCAATCCTTAAAAAATGAGTGCCAAAATTGTAAATATTTAGTCTTCGATAAAGAAAATTTATAAAATTAGAAAGTTTCTTGAGGAGAAAAAAAAAATTAAAATAAAAATTATTTAACTTAGAGAAACAAATTTTGAAAAAAATTTCTAAAGCTGAAAATAGTTTGTAAATATAATAGTTAACGATAAAAACAAAATTGACGCTATACAGTTAGTTAAATCTGATATAAATTTTCTTTTCTGGCGAAATAAACAAAATGGCCATTATTCAAAGATTTTGAAAACAAATTTTTCCTAACAAATATATATTAAAAAAATAGAATTATTTTTCTAGTTCCATGTTAGCAAAAATGGAAAGCAAACGACAGAAATTTATCTAAAATAATATTCAAATTGAGTGAATTTTGCGCCAAATATTAATGAAAACCCTATCTACAGAATAGACAACTTTAGTAGATTTTTCTATTTTTTTTCTTTTAACATTTAAATTAATTTGGTTATTTTTGACCCTCAACTTTAAAAACGGACCGGAAATAAACCATTTTTTTGATATAGATCTAAAACCCCAAATCTTTGTCTATTTGTCGCAATTAAATAATCCCTTCCAATTAGAGCTCGGAATCAGATATCTATTATTTTCTGTTATTCGTATATTTTCAGATTTTTATTTTCGGATAAAATCGTTTAACTAAAAAATTAAATTTGTATATTCGTATAATCGTTAAATGTATAAGGTTTACCCGAAGATAAGCCTTCGCCGCTTTATCTACCTACAAATTACTCGTTTTCAAACGTATAACGATGGATAAGAAAATTCACATTTCCAGAATTAGTCTAAAATATAAGAAAAATATTTCAAATTGACTTTTAATTTGAAGAATATAAATAAACCAACGAAACTAAGATTTTAAATCATCTTTTTATTTATTATTTTTCACGAAAATAAATTTAGAATTTTTTTATCCGAACGTATAACGCGGATAATATTCTATATATAAGATAGTATATTTTAAATCAAACAGATAATATACATCAGAATTTAGTAGATTTTATCCAATTAATAAAAAATATACGAATTCCGAGCTCTACTTTTGAATAATAATTTCTATACCTATAATACAAACTCGTGTGTGCCAAATTTACTGAATCGAACAAAAGTAAAAGCTACCTCTTTATCTCTAACCCTAATTATAAATTCAGAAATCTTTGGCCAGTTTTATTTTGAACCTATTCATTGAATTAAACGAAACCTTAACCCGTTACTTATTGATTTGCCATTGTTTATAAAAATGTTCGAACAGTTATCTTTACTTAGGGAACAAGAACAGCTTTTTGGTTAAATTAAAAATAGAACTGTCTGATTAATTTTACGTGTTACCGTTTTATTTCTAATTCAATGTAATTGAAATGTGGTTGTTATCAGTTATGACGTCAAAGCTTTCGGTTGCACGTCATGAATTTAAGCTTTGGCAGTTTTCTAGTTACTGATCAGGGGTGTTTAAAGTAAAATTAAATAAAAGAACAGAAGGTCTAGGACAGGGACACCACACCGGGGAGAAACGGCTTGTTTGAGGGGTTAAAAACGAGTTAGAATTTAGACACGCTTCCCAATAGTTCGTGTCTGCGTAGGCGGAGGGAAGAGATATAGTTTTTCCTCGCTCTGACTACGCTAGACCATGAGCCCAATGATGGGCATGCTTCGCCGGGTGTAGTACAATGGAAGCTGGACTTTTTGTTCTTTATTTATTTTGATAAACTATGCGCTAATCAATTCCACATTGAATTCTCATCACATTCAAATATCGATTTTTGTACGTGCTGGTAGTTCTAGGTGAAATATAATGTATAATTTTCCTATCGTCGATATTTTAAGTGTTTCGCGTAGTTATGAATGTTATTAATTTCGATTTTTGTTTTTGCGAAGGGAACCGCAACGAACACTTTTTTTGACATTGTATTCCTTTCTTGTAAATATAACATTTCCATCCACCTTGATATATATACTAATATATACAGGAGTGTGTGTATGTACAACTCGCAGGATGTAAAAATATTTTAATACGAAAACTTATTTATTACGAAAACACGATAAAGTAAAATAAAAACTAACGTTACGCTTAATGATGTTTGTAGATTATTTTATCGTAATTTAAGTCATACTGTACTCTTCAAGGCTCTATAGTAGGTATTAGCCAAGAGGAAGTAAAAGAAGATAGCAACACAAGATGTTATTTTTTTCAAGGGCTGTATTTTTAACAAGGGGTGTATTTTTTTTTTCAATTTTTGTACGTAGGGGTACCCCTTGTTAAAAATCAGAAAAAAAAAAAAAATTATTACAAGGGGTACCCCTTCAACGCCTGCTTTATTTTCAAAAATCTCAATTTTCCAAATCTCAAAAATCTCAATTTTCCAAATCTCAAAAATCTCAATTTTCCAAATCTCAAAAATCTCAATTTTCCAAATCTCAAAAATCTCAATTTTCCAAATCTCAAAAATCTCAATTTTCCAAATCTCAAAAATCTCAATTTTCCAAATCTCAAAAATCTCAATTTTCCAAATCTCAAAAATCTCAATTTTCCAAATCTCAAAAATCTCAATTTTCCAAATCTCAAAAATCTCAATTTTCCAAATCTCAAAAATCTCAATTTTCCAAATCTCAAAAATCTCAATTTTCCAAATCTCAAAAATCTCAATTTTCCAAATCTCAAAAATCTCAATTTTCCAAATCTCAAAAATCTCAATTTTCCAAATCTCAAAAATCTCAATTTTCCAAATCTCAAAAATCTCAATTTTCCAAATCTCAAAAATCTCAATTTTCCAAATCTCAAAAATCTCAATTTTCCAAATCTCAAAAATCTCAATTTTCCTAGTCTCAATTTTTCAAGTCTCAATTTTTCAAGTCTCAATTTTTCAAGTCTCAATTTTTCAAGTCTCAATTTTTCAAGTCTCAATTTTTCAAGTCTCAATTTTTCAAGTCTCAATTTTTCAAGTCTCAATTTTTCAAGTCTCAATTTTTCAAGTCTCAATTTTTCAAGTCTCAATTTTTCAAGTCTCAATTTTTCAAGTCTCAATTTTTCAAGTCTCAATTTTTCAAGTCTCAATTTTTCAAGTCTCAATTTTTCAAGTCTCAATTTTTCAAGTCTCAATTTTTCAAGTCTCAATTTTTCAAGTCTCAATTTTTCAAGTCTCAATTTTTCAAGTCTCAATTTTTCAAGTCTCAATTTTTCAAGTCTCAATTTTTCAAGTCTCAATTTTTCAAGTCTCAATTTTCCTGTATTTTTACAGGGGGCGTATTTTTACAGGGGGTGGTATTTTTACAGGGGGTGTAATTTTTACAGGGGGTGTAATTTTTACAGGGGGTGTTATTTTTACAGGGGGTGTTATTTTTACAGGGGGTGTTATTTTTACAGGGGGTGTTATTTTTACAGGGGGTGTTATTTTTACAGGGGGTGTTATTTTTACAGGGGGTGTTATTTTTACAGGGGGTGTTATTTTTACAGGGGGTGTTATTTTTACAGGGGGTGTTATTTTTACAGGGGGTGTTATTTTTACAGGGGGTGTTATTTTTACAGGGGGTGTTATTTTTACAGGGGGTGTTATTTTTACAGGGGGTGTTATTTTTACAGGGGGTGTTATTTTTACAGGGGGTGTTATTTTTACAGGGGGTGTTATTTTTACAGGGGGTGTTATATTTACAGGGGGTGTATTTTTACAGGGGGTGTATTTATGAATTTTATTTTTTACAGGGGGTGTATTTATGATTTTTATTTTTTACAGGGGGTGTTTTTATGATTTATTTTTTACAGTGGGTGTATTTATGATTTTTATTTTTTAGAGGGGGTGTATTTATGATTTCTATTTTTTACAGGGGGTGTATTTATGATTTTTATTTTTTACAGGGGGTGTATTTATGATTTTTATTTTTTACAGGGGGTGTATTTATGATTTTTATTTTTTACTGGGGGTGTATTTATGATTTTTATTTTTTACAGGGGGTGTATTTATGATTTTTATTTTCTACAGGGGGTGTATTTTATTTTTTTTTACAGGGGTGTATTTATTATTTTTATTTTTTACAGGGGGTGTATTTATTATTTTTATTTTTTACAGTGGGTGTATTTATTATTTTTATTTTTTACAGGGGGTGTATTTATTATTTTTATTTTTTACAGGGGGTGTATTTATTATTTTTATTTTTTACAATGTTCCAAATCTCGATGTTCCAAATCTCGATGTTCCAAATCTCAATGTTCCAAATCTCAATGTTCCAAATCTCAATTTTCCAAGTCTCAATTTTCCAAGTCTCAATTTTCCAAGTCTCAATTTTCCAAGCCTCAATTTTCCAAGCCTCAATTTTCCAAGCCTCAATTTTCCAAGCCTCAATTTTCCAAGCCTCAATTTTCCTGTATTTTTACAGGGGGCGTATTTTTACAGGGGGCGTATTTAACAGGGGGTGTATTTTTACAGGGGGTGTATTTTTTACAGGGGGTGTATTTTTACAGGGGGTGTATTTTTACAGGGGGTGTATTTTTACAGGGGGTGAATTTTTACAGGGGGTGTATTTTTACAGGGGGTGTATTTTTACAGGGGATGTATTTTTACAGGGGGTGTATTTTTACAGGGGGTGTAATTTTACAAGGGGTGTAATTTTACAAGGGGTGTAATTTTTACAGGGGGTGTATTTTTACAGGGGGTGTAATTTTACAGGGGGTGTATTTTTACAGGGGGTGTATTTTTACAGGGGTGTATTTTTACAGGGGGTGTATTTTTACAGGGGGTGTATTTTTACAGGGGTGTATTTTTACAGGGGGTGTATTTTTACAGAGGGTGTATTTTTAAAGGGGGTGTATTTTTACAGGGGGTGTATTTTTACAGGGGGTGTATTTTTACAGGGGGTGTATTTATGAATTTTATTTTTTACAGGGGGTGTATTTATGATTTTTATTTTTTACAGGGGATGTATTTATGATTTATTTTTTACAGGGGGTGTATTTATGATTTTTATTTTTTACAGGGGGTGTATTTATGATTTCTATTTTTTACAGGGGGTGTATTTATGATTTTTATTTTTTACAGGGGGTGTATTTATGATTTTTATTTTTTACAGGGGGTGTATTTATGATTTTTATTTTTTACAGGGGTGTATTTATGATTTTTATTTTTTACAGGGGGTGTATTTATGATTTTTATTTTTTACAGGGGGTGTATTTATGATTTTTATTTTTTACAGGGGGTGTATTTATGATTTTTATTTTTTACAGGGGGTGTATTTATGATTTTTATTTTTTACAGGGGGTGTATTTATGATTTTTATTTTTTACAGGGGGTGTATTTATGATTTTAATTTTTTACAGGGGGTGTATTTATGATTTTTATTTTTTACAGGGGGTGTATTTATGATTTTTATTTTTTACAGGGGGTGTATTTATGATTTTTATTTTTTACAGGGGTGTATTTAAGATTTTTATTTTTTACAGGGGGTGTATTTATGAATTTTATTTTTTATTGGGGGTGTATTTATTATTTTTATTTTTTACAGTGGGTGTATTTATTATTTTTATTTTTTACAGGGGGTGTATTTATTATTTTTATTTTTTACCATGTTCCAAATCTCGATGTTCCAAATCTCGATGTTCCAAATCTCGATGTTCCAAATCTCGATGTTCCAAATCTCGATGTTCCAAGTCTCAATTTTCCAAGTCTCAATTTTCCAAGTCTCAATTTTCCAAGCCTCAATTTTCCAAGCCTCAATTTTCCAAGCCTCAATTTTTCAAGCCTCAATTTTTCAAGCCTCAATTTTCCAAGCCTCAATTTTCCTGTATTTTTACAGGGGGCGTATTTAACAGGGGGTGTATTTTTTACAGGGGGTGTATTTTTACAGGGGGTGTATTTTTACAGGGGGTGTATTTTTACAGGGGGTGTATTTTTACAGGGGGTGCATTTTTACAGGGGGTGCATTTTTACAGGGGGTGTATTTTTACAGGGGGTGTATTTTTACAGGGGGTGTATTTTTACAGGGGGTGTATTTTTACAGGGGGTGTATTTTTACAGGGGGTGTATTTTTACAGGGGGTGTATTTTTACAGGGGGTGTATTTTTGCAGGGGGTGTATTTTTGCAGGGGGTGTATTTTTGCAGGGGGTGTATTTTTACAGGGGGTGTATTTTTACAGGGGGTGTATTTTTACAGGGGGTGTATTTTTACAGGGGGTGTATTTTTACAGGGGGTGTATTTTACAGGGGATGTATTTTTACAGGGGGTGTATTTTTACAGGGGGTGTATTTTTACAGGGGGTGTAATTTTACAAGGGGTGTAATTTTACAAGGGGTGTAATTTTTACAGGGGGTGTATTTTTACAGGGGGTGTAATTTTACAGGGGGTGTATTTTTACAGGGGTGTATTTTTACAGGGGTGTATTTTTACAGGGGGTGTATTTTTACAGGGGGTGTATTTTTACAGGGGGTGTATTTTTACAGGGGGTGTATTTTTACAGGGGGTGTATTTTTACAGGGGGTGTATTTTTACAGGGGGTGTATTTTTACAGGGGGTGTATTTTTACAGGGGGTGTATTTTTACAGGGGGTGTATTTTTACAGGGGGTGTATTTTTACAGGGGGTGTATTTTTACAGGGGGTGTATTTTTACAGGGGGGGTGTATTTTTACAGGTGGTGTATTTTTACAGGGGGTGTATTTTTACAGGGGATGTATTTTTACAGGGGACGTATTTTTACAGGGGGTGTATTTTTACAGGGGGTGTATTTTTACAGGGGGTGTATTTTTACAGGGGGTGTAATTTTACAAGGGGTGTAATTTTACAAGGGGTGTAATTTTTACAGGGGGTGTATTTTTACAGGGGGTGTAATTTTACAGGGGGTGTATTTTTACAGGGGGTGTATTTTTACAGGGGTGTATTTTTACAGGGGGTGTATTTTTACAGGGGGTGTATTTTTGCAGGGGGTGTATTTTTACAGGGGGTGTATTTTTACAGGGGTGTATTTTTACAGGGGTGTATTTTTACAGGGGGTGTATTTTTACAGGGGGTGTTTTTTTACAGGGGGTGTATTTTTACAGGGGGTGTATTTTTACAGGGGGTCTATTTTTACAGGGGGTGTAATTTTACAGGGGGTGTATTTTTACAGGGGGTGTATTTTTTCAGGGGGTGTATTTATGAATTTTATTTTTTACAGGGGGTGTATTTATGATTTCTATTTTTTACAGGGGGTGTATTTATGATTTTTATTTTTTACAGGGGGTGTATTTATGATTTTTATTTTTTACAGGGGGTGTATTTTTACAGGGGGTGTATTTTTACAGGGGGTGTATTTTTGCAGGGGGTGTATTTTTACAGGGGGTGTATTTTTACAGGGGGTGTATTTTTACAGGCGGTGTATTTTTACAGGGGGTGTATTTTTACAGGGGGTGTATTTTTACAGGGGGTGTATTTTTACAGGGGATGTATTTTTACAGGGGGTGTATTTTTACAGGGGGTGTATTTTAACAGGGGGTGTAATTTTACAAGGGGTGTAATTTTACAAGGGGTGTAATTTTTACAGGGGGTGTATTTTTACAGGGGGTGTAATTTTACAGGGGGTGTATTTTTACAGGGGGTGTATTTTTACAGGGGGTGTATTTTTACAGGGGGTGTATTTTTACAGGGGGTGTATTTTTACAGGGGGTGTATTTTTACAGGGGGTGTATTTTTACAGGGGGTGTATTTTTACAGGGGGTGTATTTTTAAAGGGGGTGTATTTTTACAGGGGGGGTATTTTTACATGGGGGGTATTTTTACATGGGGTGTATTTTTACAGGGGGTGTATTTTTACAGGGGGTGTATTTTTACAGGGGATGTATTTTTACAGGGGGTGTATTTTTACAGGGGGTGTATTTTTACAGGGGGTGTATTTTTACAGGGGGTGTAATTTTTACAGGGGGTGTAATTTTACAAGGGGTGTAATTTTACAAGGGGTGTAATTTTTACAGGGGGTGTATTTTTACAGGGGGTGTATTTTTACAGGGGGTGTAATTTTACAGGGGGTGTATTTTTACAGGGGGTGTATTTTTACAGGGGTGTATTTTTACAGGGGGTGTATTTTTACAGGGGGTGTATTTTTGCAGGGGGTGTATTTTTACAGGGGGTGTATTTTTACAGGGGTGTATTTTTACAGGGGTGTATTTTTACAGGTTGTGTATTTTTACAGGGGGTGTATTTTTACAGGGGGTGTATTTTTACAGGGGGTGTAATTTTACACGGGGTGCAATTTTTACAGGGGGTGTATTTTTACAGGGGGTGTATTTTTACAGGGGGTGTATTTTTACAGGGGGTGTATTTTTACAGGGGGTGTATTTTTACAGGGGGTGTATTTTTACAGGGGGTCTATTTTTACAGGGGGTGTAATTTTACAGGGGGTGTATTTTTACAGGGGGTGTATTTATGAATTTTATTTTTTACAGGGGGTGTATTTATGATTTCTATTTTTTACAGGGGGTGTATTTATGATTTTTATTTTTTACAGGGGGTGTATTTATGATTTTTATTTTTTACAGGGGGTGTATTTATGATTTTTATTTTTTACAGGGGGTGTATTTATGATTTTTATTTTTTACAGGGGTGTATTTATGATTTTTATTTTTTACAGGGGGTGTATTAATGATTTTTATTTTTTACAGGGGGTGTATTTATGATTTTTATTTTTACAGGGGTGTATTTATGATTTTAATTTTTTACAGGGGGTGTAATTATGATTATTTTTTACAGGGGGTGTATTTATGATTTTTATTTTTTACAGGGGGGTGTATTTATGATTTTTATTTTTTACAGGGGGGTGTATTTTTACAGGGGGTGTATTTTTACAGGGGGTGTATTTTTACAGGGGGTGTATTTATACAGGGGGTGTATTTTTACAGGGGGTGTATTTTTACAGGGGGTGAAATTTTACAGGGGTGTATTTTTACAGGGGGTGTATTATATTTTATTTATTATAAAAATAATAAATACACCCCCTGTAAAAAATAAAAATAATAAATACACCCCCTGTAAAAAATAAAAATAATAAATACACCCCCTGTAAAAAATAAAAATAATAAATACACCCCCTGTAAAAAATAAAAATAATAAATACACCCCCTGTAAAAAATAAAAATAATAAATACACCCCCTGTAAAAAATAAAAATAATAAATACACCCCCTGTAAAAAATAAAAATAATAAATACACCCCCTGTAAAAAATAAAAATAATAAATACACCCCCTGTAAAAAATAAAATAATAAATACACCCCTGTAAAAAATTAAAAATAATAAATACACCCCCTGTAAAAAATAAAAATAATAAATACACACCCTGTAAAAAATAAAAATAATAAATACACCCCCTGTAAAAAATAAAAATAATAAATACACCCCCTGTAAAAAATAAAAATTACAAATACACCCCTTGTAAAAAAATAAAAATAATAAATACACCCCCTGTAAAAAATAAAAATAATAAATACACCCCCTGTAAAAAATAAAAATCATAAATACACCCCCTGTAAAAAATAAAAATCATAAATACACCCCCTGTAAAAAATAAAAATCATAAATACACCCCCTGTAAAAATTAAAATCATAAATACACCCCCTGTAAAAAATAAAAATCATAAATACACCACCTGTAAAAAATAATAATAAATACACCCCCTGTAAAAAATAAAAATAATAAATACACCCCCTGTAAAAAATAAAAATAATAAATACACCCCCTGTAAAAAATAAAAATAATAATACACCCCCTGTAAAAAATAAAATAATAAATACACCCCCTGTAAAAAATTAAAAATAATAAATACACCCCTGTAAAAAATAAAAATAATAAATACACACCCTGTAAAAAATAAAAATAATAAATACACCCCCTGTAAAAAATAAAAATAATAAATACACCCCCTGTAAAAAATAAAAATAATAAATACACCCCTTGTAAAAAAATAAAAATAATAAATACACCCCCTGTAAAAAATAAAAATAATAAATACACCCCCTGTAAAAAATAAAAATCATAAATACACCCCCTGTAAAAAATAAAAATCATAAATACACCCCCTGTAAAAAATAAAAATCATAAATACACCACCTGTAAAAAATAATAATAAATACACCCCCTGTAAAAAATAAAAATAATAAATACACCCTCTGTAAAAAATAAAAATAATAAATAGAACCCCCTGTAAAAACTAAAAATAATAAATACACCCCCTGTAAAAAATAAAAATAATAAATACACCCCCTGTAAAAAATAAAAATAATAAATACACCCCCTGTAAAAAATAAAAATAATAAATACACCCCTGTAAAAAATAAAAATAATAAATACACCCCCTGTAAAAAATAAAAATAATAAATACACCCCCTGTAAAAAATAAAATAATAAATACACCCCCTGTAAAAAATAAAAATAATAAATACACCCCCTGTAAAAAATAAAAATAATAAATACACACCCTGTAAAAAATAAAAATAATAAATACACCCCCTGTAAAAAATAAAAATCATAAATACACCCCCTGTAAAAAATAAAAATCATAAATACACCCCCTGTAAAAAATAAAAATCATAAATACACCACCTGTAAAAAATAATAATAAATACACCCCCTGTAAAAAATAAAAATAATAAATACACCCTCTGTAAAAAATAAAAATAATAAATAGAACCCCCTGTAAAAACTAAAAATAATAAATACACCCCCTGTAAAAAATAAAAATAATAAATACACCCCCTGTAAAAAATAAAAATAATAAATACACCCCCTGTAAAAAATAAAAATAATAAATACACCCCCTGTAAAAAATAAAAATAATAAATACACCCCCTGTAAAAAATAATAATAAATACACCCCCTGTAAAAAATAAAATAATAAATACACCCCCTGTAAAAAATAAAAATAATAAATACACCCCCTGTAAAAAATAAAAATAATAAATACACACCCTGTAAAAAATAAAAATAATAAATACACCCCCTGTAAAAAATAAAAATAATAAATACACCCCCTGTAAAAAATAAAAATAATAAATACACCCCCTGTAAAAAATAAAAATAATAAATACACCCCTTGTAAAAAAATAAAAATAATAAATACACCCCCTGTAAAAAATAAAAATCATAAATACACCCCCTGTAAAAAAAAAAAAATCATAAATACACCACCTGTAAAAAATAATAATAAATACACCCCCTGTAAAAAATAAAAATAATAAATACACCCCCTTGAGATTTTTGAGATTTGGAAAATTGAGATTTTAGAGATTTGGAAAATTGAGATTTTTGAGATTTGGAAAATTGAGATTTTGAGATTTGGAAAATTGAGATTTTTGAGATTTGGAAAATTGAGATTTTTGAGATTTGGAAAATTGAGATTTTTGAGATTTGGAAAATTGAGATTTTTGAGATTTGGAAAATTGAGGTTTGGAAAATTGAGATTTGGAAAATTGAGGTTTGGAAAATTGAGGTTTGGAAAATTGAGGTTTGGAAAATTGAGATAATTTTGATTTTTGAGATTTGGAAAATTGAGGTTTGGAAAATTGAGGTTTGGAAAATTGAGGTTTGGAAAATTGAGATAATTTTGATTTTTGAGATTTGGAAAATTGAGATTTTTGAGATTTGGAAAATTGAGATTTTTGAGATTGGAAAATTGAGATTTTTGAGATTTGGAAAATTGAGATTTTTGAGATTTGGAAAATTGAGATTTTTGAGATTGGAAAATTGAGATTTTTGAGATTTGGAAAATTGAGATTTTTGAGATTTGGAAAATTGAGATTTTTGAGATTTGGAAAATTGAGATTTTTGAGATTTGGAAAATTGAGATTTTTGAGATTTGGAAAAATTGAGATTTTTGAGATTTGGAAAATTGAGATTTTTGAGATTTGGAAAATTGAGATTTTTGAGATTTGGAAAATTGAGATTTTTGAGATTTGGAAAATTGAGATTTTTGAGATTTGGAAAATTGAGATTTTTGAGATTTGGAAAATAGAGATTTTTGAGATTTGGAAAAATTGAGATTTTTGAGATTTGGAAAATTGAGATTTTTGAGATTTGGAAAATTGAGATTTTTGAGATTTGGAAAATTGAGATTTGTGAGATTTGGAAAATTGAGATTTTTGAGATTTAGAAAATTGAGATTTTTGAGATTTGGAAAATTGAGATTTTTGAGATTTGGAAAATTGAGATTTTTGAGATTTGGAAAATTGAGATTTTTGAGATTTGGAAAATTGAGATTTTCGAGATTTGTAAAATTGAGATTTTTGAGATTTGGAAAACAGATTTTTGAGATTTGGAAAACAGATTTTTCAGATTTGTAAAATTGAGATTTTTGAGATTTGGAAAACAGATTTTTCAGATTTGGAAAACAGATTTTTCAGATTTGCAAAATTGAGATTGTTCAGATTTGGAAAATTGAGATTTTTGAGATTTGTAAAATTGAGATTTTTGAGATTTGTAAAATTGAGATTTTTGAGATTTGTAAAATTGAGATTTTTCAGATTTGTAAAATTGAGATTTTTGAGATTTGGAAAACAGCTTTTTCAGATTTGGAAAATTGAGATTTTTCAGATTTGGAAAATTGAGATTTTTGAGATTTGGAAAATTGAGATTTTTGAGATTTGGAAAATTGAGATTTTTTAGATTTGGAAAATTGAAATTTTTTAGATTTCGAAAATTGAGATTTTTGAGATTTGGAAGATTGAGATTTTTGAGATTTGGAAAATTGAAATTTTTGAGATTTTGAAAATTGAGATTTTTGAGATTTTGAAAATTGAGATTTTTGAGATTTTGAAAATTGAGATTTTTGAGATTTGGAAACTTGATTTTAGATTGCTTATACTTATTCTGGCACTGTGAATCCGAAACTAATTTAAAAAGCTGTACCATTTTTATCTCCAAGATTCTCTTCAATCGTCATGAAGTTCGTGACTCCGCTGGAAAAAAATAATATCAAACTCCTCGAGTTTTTTGAAATAAAAACGGAGTTTGACACAATGTTTTTCATTGTGCATCTAGCTTTGCGTGTACATTTTAGACAGACAGACGTAGACAGAGACTTACATATTTTAGATGATATTATTATTTTAGATTGGTAAAAGAGACTGAGAATTTCATCTTACAACCTAACAAATTTTATTTAAAAATTAAAATTTTTTAGAAATTAAAAATTGAAAACATATATCGTAGTATATATTATTTATCAAAGCCGCGTTAAGTCCTTTTTATCCATGGATGAATTGCTGATACAAGAAACACCGGTTTCTTTACTTTCCAGAGCAACTTCGTTCGTGTAAGATTTAACTTCGCTTGGATTTTGAGAAAATCTCAACGTGCTATGCCACATTCCATACGTAAAATAGATAGTTAGACCTGTAATAATTTAGTTTTATAAGAAGCAAAGTTTAAATTCACGAAAGGTCGCGGAATAATTAAAAACGATTCTTACCAACTGCCATCCATACGGCGAAACGTATCCAAGTCATTTGATTTAACTGAAACATCAGATAAATGTTGATACCAATACTTAAATAAGGGATGAATGGAACCAAAGGAACCTAAAAAATAATAAACCTTGATTAGATGTGGGAGAAGAACCCTCAAATATAAAAAATGCGGGTATATTAAGCAAAAACTCCAAACAATGCATTAAGCCGTAATTCTACATACCATTGAACTGAGAAACTAACTAATTATTGAGTCCAAATCTCTCAAATTTAATCTACTATTGAGTCTAATTTCCATGTACTATTGACATATTGTAGAATGAAACCCCACACACTATTGAGCCAAAAGCCGACACGCTATTGAGCCAAAAGCCGACACGCTATTGAGCCAAAAGCCGACACGCTATTGAGCCAAAAGCCGACACGCTATTGAGCCAAAAGCCGACACGCTATTGAGCCAAAAGCCGACACGCTATTGAGCCAAAAGCCGACACGCTATTGAGCCAAAAGCCGACACGCTATTGAGCCAAAAGCCGACACGCTATTGAGCCAAAAGCCGACACGCTATTGAGCCAAAAGCCGACACGCTATTGAGCCAAAAGCCGACACGCTATTGAGCCAAAAGCCGACACGCTATTGAGCCAAAAGCCGACACGCTATTGAGCCAAAAGCCGACACGCTATTGAGCCAAAAGCCGACACGCTATTGAGCCAAAAGCCGACACGCTATTGAGCCAAAAGCCGACACGCTATTGAGCCAAAAGCCGACACGCTATTGAGCCAAAAGCCGACACGCTATTGAGCCAAAAGCCGACACGCTATTGAGCCAAAAGCCGACACGCTATTGAGCCAAAAGCCGACACGCTATTGAGCCAAAAGCCGACACGCTATTGAGCCAAAAGCCGACACGCTATTGAGCCAAAAGCCGACACGCTATTGAGCCAAAAGCCGACACGCTATTGAGCCAAAAGCCGACACGCTATTGAGCCAAAAGCCGACACGCTATTGAGCCAAAAGCCGACACGCTATTGAGCCAAAAGCCGACACGCTATTGAGCCAAAAGCCGACACGCTATTGAGCCAAAAGCCGACACGCTATTGAGCCAAAAGCCGACACGCTATTGAGCCAAAAGCCGACACGCTATTGAGCCAAAAGCCGACACGCTATTGAGCCAAAAGCCGACACGCTATTGAGCCAAAAGCCGACACGCTATTGAGCCAAAAGCCGACACGCTATTGAGCCAAAAGCCGACACGCTATTGAGCCAAAAGCCGACACGCTATTGAGCCAAAAGCCGACACGCTATTGAGCCAAAAGCCGACACGCTATTGAGCCAAAAGCCGACACGCTATTGAGCCAAAAGCCGACACGCTATTGAGCCAAAAGCCGACACGCTATTGAGCCAAAAGCCCACACGCTATTGAGCCAAAAGCCCACACGCTATTGAGTCAAAAGCCCACACGCTATTGAGTCAAAAGCCCACACGCTATTGAGTCAAAAGCCCACACGCTATTGAGTCAAAAGCCCACACGCTATTGAGTCAAAAGCCCACACGCTATTGAGTCAAAAGCCCACACGCTATTGAGTCAAAAAGCCACACGCTATTGAGACAAAAAGCCACACGCTATTGAGCCAAACGCCCACACACTATTGAGCCAAAAGCTAACATAATATAGAGGAAAAAGCCCATATTATACAGGGAAAATCCCATATACTATAGAGCCAAAAGTCCACATACTATGAGCCAAACTCCCTCGTACCATTGGGTCTAAATCCCAGAAACTATTAAGATAAAAATCACGCACCTTAAATGATAAAGCAACCGTGGAAGATGGTTGCCTATTGAGGCAAAATACGAGTAGAAAAATGGCAAACACCACGACAGAAATCAAAACGACGAATGCAATGTCGATGTTGGTGATTTGATCAAAAGCGTACGTTATTAAGGCGTCCATAATGACTAGCAAGACGGCTAAAAATATATATAAATAATTAATTATGGGTCAAATTCTGTCAGTAAATAGACACTTACTCGTAACAATAATCATGTAAAGACTCATAATTGACGAAAGAGGGCTGGGTTTTTTCAAATCATCCCAGTTAACAAACTGTCGTACTATATCACCCACGGATGATTTCATGACTGAATCATTTCCAACGCATATATTTCCGTTGATAGTGGTTTTAGAACCAATCAAATTAGTATCGGACGAAGCTACGCTAAAAACTTGAAAATTAAACCAGAAATGAAATGAACTCTAACATTAAATCACGTGAAAGTTGCGTCTTGGGCAAAACTTCATACGAAAGATATAAAATTTTGAATAGGAATTTGAAGAAAAATTAAATAAATGCGAAAGCGTGAAGACCTTTTTTGATAAGAGTGCCATATCTTGTCTCCTAAAAGACTAAGTTTCTATCAAATACCACATTGGATGCTGTACATATTCCATGGGTATATGAAAAGCTCTATAGCAACTAATTGTTCGCAATATTTGCATTAATGTTAGTAATTATGGTCTAAAATGTTTTTAACATTAAAACATTTGATCAGATTTGGTCGCGTTTTGAAGCTTAAAAACAGAGTTTTCACGTGACTCGTATTGCAGGGCGACCACGGAAATGTTTTAAATCCTTCGAAGGAAATTTTTTAGCGAAATATATGAAAATATAGTCTAGAATATGAAGAATAATTAATTAAATATAGGAGCAAAGGTTTATTTTGCAAATACTTGATATTTTAGGATTTAATAAAGCTTTCAAATGTCATAGAATATTGTCTCGTTTTAGGTACATATTCGAAAGTAGCAAGAACTGATTAAATTCTATGATGTTTTTCAGACTATCCTAATAATAGGGGAAATTATTCTTCAATTTCTCGACTCTTAGTTGCAATATAGGATATTATAATAATTATTAAAATGTAGGAGAATGTAGGATAGAAGAAAAAATATAGAGGAAAAAAATGTGGTCGCCCTGGAATTGGAGAAATTTCCTAAAATTACCATAATCCGGGCGGAATAACGTCATCGCATTTATACCGCAAGATAAGTACAGATAGAGCGACCAAAGAATACGCTAATAAAGTTCCGATGGACATCATATCGGCCAATTCAGAAACGTCAAAAAGCATGGCCATAACGCCAGCAAAAACTCCGGAGAAAATGGTAGCAATCAAGGGCGTTTGGAATCGAGGATGAATTTTCGCCAAAAATTTGTAGACCAAACCATCAGAACCCATAGCGTAGAAGATTCTCGGTAAAGGGAACATTGCGCAAAGTAAACTCGTTGAAAGACCGGCTAATGCTCCCACCGAAATTACCATTTTTGCTACCGGCCACCCTGCTTGTTCAAAAACGTAGGGCAAAGGCGCAGAGTTATTCTAAAAAAAGGTTTAAAATAATACATTATGGAAATTATTAATTGTAATTTAAATGGTATACAATTATTTGAAATTATAATCTTATCTTTTACAGTTACACAATAATAATCTATAACAAGATGGTCAACCCCATAGGAATAGCTAGACACCTGACAATGTAAAAGAGGCTGAAAGGAATGATGCTATAGCAGGGGCGTGTTATGCCTGTTAACATTTATATTCTTACCCCTTCGCGCCTGATTCTCTGCATGAAATTTACGAAGATGTCTATAAAACATTTTCTCACAATCAACTAGAAATAGAAACTCGCGCTCTTTGACCAGAGTGTTTTCCAGAGAAATTCAAACTTTCGGTAAAGGAACGTGGCCAAATTATCACGAATTTTCTAGATTCCCGCGAAAACCAAACTATAAAACACAGGTTTACTTATTTTTAAGAATACGTGCTAAAACTCGAGAAAATTAAATGTTTCTTTAGATTTTGCGAATGACTTCAAAGGGTTTTTTTAGAGGGGATTTCGATAGCAATCGGTCGGCTAGTCTTTCAATCAATTTATTTTCCCGCGGGTTTCTCGACAGAACTTTATAGTATTTTTCCCTGTACTAGTACAAGTCCAGGGAAAATAAAAACTAACTTATTCGTCACCGAAATCTATCGTGGCGCCGCCCTGTCTGTCGCTGTTCAAAACCTGTTTTCTTGATTTTAGCAGACGACAAAAGCATCAGCGCCATCTAGACTCGTTTAAAATGTATCTTACTTGATCGTAATACGGCCACATCAAGGTTTGAATCCCAGAAACTCCAAAATAAGCCAAAAATACGAATAGTAGAGATAAAACGATACTGATTGGAATAGATTTTTGAGGGTTTTTGACTTCTTCCCCTACACATTAGAAATAATATAATAATGTAAAATATAGCATTAGATTCTAATTTTTTTCCGAATTTTTACCCGTTGTAGCTATGACATCAAATCCAATGAAAGCGTAGAAACAAGTCGCGGCTCCTGACATCATACCAGAGACTCCGTAAGGCATAAAACCTCCAACTCCACCATTTTCGGGAATATTCTAAAGAAAATATAAAATTAAAAGTTAATTGAAAATAAAATGGATAACCTATAAGAATTTTATGGTATTTTTTATAATGCGCCCTAATTGTACCTCATGTAAGTTCCAGTTTTTAAGATCAGCTTTAAAAGCCCCGCAAATAACGACGTAGAGAACAATTAGAAGATTCACGGCGGTAAATACATTGTTGAACTTTGAACTGAGCTGAACACCGAGACAGAGAGTCACTAAAAATAAATGTAAAAAAATTAAAAATATTGAAGCAAGGAACTAAAAAAAGGTGCCCGCGATAATTTGAAATTATTTATATTTTTATAACACCAGGATGACCGCAACAAAAAACTTTGAAAGATAATTGGAATTTTGGAAATTTTCCCTCGATTTATAGGAAATTATAGGAGAAAGTTTTTTTAGAAATATAGGAAAATACAGAATTGCCGAAATTATAGGAAAATATAGGAGGATCCGATGAGCTGGTGGAAAGAATTCTTGAAAAATAGGAAAATAAAGGAAAATTTAGAAATTATGGTAACACTTTAAGCGCGTACGAAACCCGCCAGCCACCTAGAATACTCTAAAAACTCTGGTAATACTTTCCAAAAATTTAGGGGAAAATTAAAATATTAATCCTTAAGTCATACATGAAGTTTTGCGTTAAATTAATATATTAAAGGGGACAAAAATCATCTGGTACTATAGCTTTAAATTATTAACATACAAGTTAAAACGATTATAATTCCAAAAGCCATGAAATCTGGATATGGCGAGATGTTTGGAACATTTAATGGTATTGTCTCTGTAAAATATTTTTCAACTGCGTTTCCAGTTAAAGAATCAATGTAAGAACTATATCCACGCGCAACAGAAGCCGCACCTGAAGAATAAAAGAATATAAACAGCTTAATATGGTAAAAAGAAAATTAAGTTTTCGACGAAATTAATTACCAATGACGTATTCTAGTATAAGATTCCATCCAATAATAAACGCCATGAGTTCTCCAACTGTTACGTAACTGTATATATAAGCTGAGCCAGCTCTGGGTACTCTGGCACCAAATTCAGCGTAGCATAACCCTAAAATTGATTAGAAATATAAATTTCAAGTTAATTATACATACTTATATATAAAATATAAGTTCAAATGCCTACCAGCAAAAACTGATGCCACAGCTGCAATAAAAAATGATATAATAACAGCTGGACCAGCTTTGGTACTCGCAACTTGACCGGCAATAACGTATATTCCTAGTCCCAGCGTGCTACCAACTCCTAAATTGTGAAAATATCCCAAAAATAAATTAAATAATTTAATTAGATGAAAGACCATGATTTAAAACAACTCAAAGCCGAGTTCGATAAGTAATTTTTCAAAAGCGCGGCAGAGTTTCAAGCTCAAGCCTAAATCGAACTGAAAGTTAGAGACTGAAAACCAGCCAGCCAGCCAGCAATCGGGCATCTATGTAATACGTTTGCAAAAAGTAAAAATCCTATGAATACGGTCTAATAGTTGATATTATAAAACTTAATTTCGTCCCAACCTGGAAAAAAAGAAACATCTATTGAACAGGTGCTATTTAACCACGGTTGCTAGGTTAGTCTAGCTGCTGGTCTCCTAAATCGACCATGGCTATTTAGTTCAAATTTATAGCTATAATATTAAGGGGGTTTTCAAAATCAAATACTAAAACATATTAATTGGGATTAGTTTTCGAACTTGTTATTTTGTGCTTAGGAAGTTTGAATTTGATTTGGCAAATTATTATTCGCTAGAGATGATGTCGCCATCTATCAAAGTTCTGAAGATATTTCATGTTTGATATATTTGATTTTCAAACTTTTCATATTTCTTAAATTGAAAAGAGCCTGTAATGTTTACCTAAGTTTATCTTTAAAGGGTATATGACCTACCAAGAGACAAAGTCTTATGATTCTCTATAAATATATTTTTCAAATGGTACACAAAATAAATCAAAAACAAATATTTTAGATATGAAAATAATTCATCCTCCATCAAGAAATCCACTAGAAATAATTTAAAAATTACTGGAAATTTAATATTTTACTTTAAGTTACATTGTAACAACTAGCCGTCAGTTTCTTCTAAGAATTGGGTTAAAGTTGATGAATTAACTGGAATGAATAAATATTCTAAACCATCTCCCCCTTTCTTAATTTTCAACATGTTATGATCTTTGAATTCTATTAATTGGGTACGTAATGTCAAATCACTATTGACCAAAAAGGCTTCTCGGCACTGTCGAAATAATTCAGCGAAAGATAAACCAGATGATGAACCTTCATCTCCAGTTTTTTCCAGTTGGCTTTTAGCCAAAAGTTTAAATATTCCTTGAGCATTTGGCGTTAGACTTAGATAAACGTGTCTCAAAGAACTGATGGCTAAGTTTTCTGTCTGTTGACCCTGCATGGAGTTTTCGTAGGCAGTTTCTACTTTGTAACGATCGAAAGTCGAAACGTCAAACCATAACCACTTGAAGAGGCTGGATTTACTGGTATCAAATAAAAGTCCGGAATTGATATGATCAACTGAAGCTACAATATGAATACGTTTGCTTCTGGCTAACTGACTCAGAATTGATATAGACTTCTCATTGGCAAGAGATGTGCCGTCAATATTGTGAATAATTAAGTATAACTCGATGTCACGTTCTTCAAGATAATTAGAAATAGATACTGCGTGTTCTGATGGACTGGAAAAGGTTCCACTTTCGTCCAAAGCCTCCGTAGTTATAGAATTCAAAATTTCTTTCACTGTCAAACCAGGGAAGAAGCCGTGAACTACAACTCTTAATTCTTCTTTCAATTTAGTTTGGACAAATTCATTCAAAATATTCTTTTTTGATCCAACACCGTACAGTAATAGGTTGAAGTTGTCTATCAAGAGGTCTCTCCACTTATCAAACATTCGTCGGTGTTTATCTAAGAGTCTCTTTCGTTCCTCTACATGCGATTCTTCTCTCGTTTTAAGCAGCTCTTGAATCTCATCGTACTCTAATTTTTCTATTTTTTCCTTGGATTTCTTCTCATTTAAATTCAACGCTTTATTCTTGTTACCATCTAAAATACATTGTTCGACAAAGAATTTATGGCTATATAACATCGATAATCCTAGATCCACTTCATTATCTCCTATATCTTCAAAATCATCACTGTCAGATTCTATCCTTTGCCTTGTATTAACCTTTTTCCTTGCATTGGCATTTGACTCTCGACTTGAGCTTGGTCCATGGGATACTTGGCTTTTTCTTGGGCTTCTAACACTTACTTCACTTTCAATGTCAGAATTCTCACTAGCTTCTACAATTTTATTTGGCCTCTTTAACGATTCCTTATCAACATCACTAGCATTTTCATCACTATTAGGTTCACTATCTTCAACTTGTTTGACTATCGCGCCATTAATATCACTTTGATTTTCAAGCTTTTGCTTCGATAAGCTAAGCCTTGTACGACGAACTGGTTTTGGATCATCATACACGTACTTTTTGGTCGCTATAACTTTAAGTCTCTCACTTTTACGACGCGAACTAGACATTTAGATTTAACTTCAACAAATAATAAGAACGGAAATGTAATTTGAACTGGAAGAATCGTAGATATTAATTGAGAAGCCCTGCGAACTTGCGAACTACCTCAGCCAGATGAGAAAACGCGGTAAACTGAATAAGCAAAGCAGACGACACAAATTTTATCTTAAAGCTTTGCCGTTCAGTTCGGTTCAGTTTGTTTTTATAGCGCGGGAATTTTAAATATAGCCCCATCAAGAGTAAAAGAAAATTGGATTAAAAATGTAATTACCTAGTAATGTTAAATCAAACGTTGACAAACATCTATTAAGTCTCGATTCGTGTCCTCCTTCCATTTCCATACTTTGCTTCCGAATTAAAGCCGTGAAGAAATTCCGAAACAGCTTCATTTTGTCTCGAAGTTTAAATTCTAGGCGCAAGATGTACTACGGATGTCCTTTCTTCTTGTAAACTGTCGCGACCTAAAACGAAACAACGATTCGTTATCAAACCATATACTTCCTCCCATTGAAACAAGCTTATCCACATTTGCTAAAGCCTTTATATGAAAGATTTTTTATTATATTATTACCGTTTTACTAAGCGATAAATCTCTTGTTAAGTTGTAAAAAAAACAAAGCGTTAGCAGTTTTGGGTGTTATTCGGTCAATATTCGAAGCTTGATTGCGTAAAGGGTTAGACGAACCGAGGTAAAAGTAAAGAAAATATAAATTCCAATTTTACTTGACGGTTTTATTGAACCGACCTTGGAGACGGCGCGATTTACAAGGATTTTCGTTGAACTACACTTAGTTGATAAGAGAACAAGAAGAAAATCGAGCTAATATAGCAATATGAAGTACTTCTAATCGGTCATAGCAAGAATGTCATAGAAAATTACACTATCATTTTAGTCTTTCTCTAGAGTCTACTCCTAAATCAAGGAACCCGTCAAGGGTGGGGTTTCGAGCTAGCGACGACCTGTCTGCGATTTTACACTACATTTTGAAGAACCTGATTGGTTTTTGAAGCATGCCAATTGAAAGCACGTGAAGTGACGTAACCCATCAGCGGTTCGATAATATAAAAAATCTTTCAGCTGCCTTGTTCACTCTTAGTGTAGTTACTAACCATATTCTTGCTCATAGGCAATTAAATTGGTCGATTAATATATTATATAATTTTCTCCGATCGAATTAACAAACTTTTAACGAGGGGAATGGCGAGGTTTCATTTCCAGAACTAAAGCATCAATTATTATTTTAGAAAATTTTTTAACATTCATGAAATATTTTTGCGAAATAGTCTGTCATTTTTCTCAGCCAATAATAAGATTAATAATCTAATCTTAAATACTTAACTAAAATCCTAAAAGACGTGGCTAAAACTTAGTTTATTTTCAACAATATTTACTAATTTAACATCACTCTTATCATCCCGGTATTTCCGAGATTGAAGTGTGAACCATACTTCAAATTTATTCAAAATATTAAAAAAGACGCGTGGGTTTCTGGGATAAACATAAGTATAAGACTTAAGTAAACGTGGTTTAAGTCACGTTCAGCAAATGTTTTGAAAACATCTTTACGCGGCTCTCCTGGTCACACTTACACTATATAGTCTGTTTTAAACTTCTTATCGCTAATTTTCAGGCAATGTCATTATCTCTGGGATTTTAAAAAAGGGTTTTTTGTAAATGGGGATTAGGAGGGCTTAAAATGATCCATAGCTTCTAAGCTTTACAAAAACATTTAACTCTTAAAGGGATTATCTGCGTTTTCTAGATCAGTTTTAAAGTCGCCTTCTTTCCATGCTTAGTAGACGACGCCTACATCTTCTGTACCAGTAAAAATATATAATTAAGCCGAAGGTTTTGCCTTTAAAACTCTTGAGTAACAGAAACGAAATAACAGATAATAACAATTAATTGGCGAGGCATTTGTGGCTACTCCAGAGATATTATTTTATTTATCTAATCAAAGTATTTTTAGGAAGTGTTCCACTATTTTATCTTGTATCATTTTCCCCGGTCTAGTAAAACATTTCTTCAAAAAGTGCATGATCAAAGTATTTCTATAAGTTTCTATCACAATATCTGATGAAAATATGCAATAAAACCTTATCTATATATGAAAGACACCGTATTTAATTTCGAAGAAACATTTCGACATGCATATCTTCATATTCAAATTAGAACCTTTTTTTCTATCTAAACAGAATGCCCATTGACTCATTATACCTAGAGTGAAATATATACTGATGGCAGTCGTCTTATTTGTAAGTAAACTTTATTATAAAAAAGATTACGGGGTGCTAATTCGAAGTTTTTCTAGTTTTTCCACACTAAAACCAGTATTTCTAAATAGCAGGTGTTTGTATTTATTTCTATCTAAATCTATACCGTTAACCAGCACGTAAACGGGATAATTTTACCATTACAGTGTTCTCAGGTTAGATTGATACGATGCAAAAAAGGTTACGTTAGAAACGTGATAACCCCTTTTTTGCCTCATGACACAGTTTTTTGTTAGTAATATATTATCAAAAACTAATTAAACATATTGATAACAAATTACCTGTGCAATGTTTACTTTATTTCAAATTCCCTACGTTGTTTAATATCACAAAACTCTGTCGCACCCCTCTTTGGAACAAGAAAAAAATCTTAACTGGTGCCAAAAATATCCAGGAAGTTCACTGCTAATATCGCTAAAAACTAGCGAATGCGAAAAGGGTGCGAGCGGGAGGCTACGAGCAGAAACACTTGGACTATAAACGAACGTACCTGTTTAAATCATAACCAAAGCAAAGCAAAAATCTCACAAAAAGGGAAAATTTTAATTCCTAGTCACGCCACCTTTCAAATTTTGAATTATGCCAGAATTTTGTTTCAGAATAAAAAACGCCTAGTCAACACTCGAAAAAATGGTTTTATAAAAATAAAGACTAGAAAATCCATAAGATTAAAATATCTTCGTATCTTTTAAAGAATTTTAACCCCAAGGGCAACCACTAAGGCGCTGGTTTTGATTTCATTTTTGATTCACACTTTTTATTAAAGGAAAAGTCTCGCATTGAAATCCATTTCGGATAAAAAAAAACGAATTTCTTAAACTGAAGCCATCACCATTTTTTTCATTTGTTTTTAAATGGGGTCAATTAACATCATAAAAATCCCAAATATAAAATTTAATCCAGAGTTGATGATTTTATAATTAAAACATAATTTAAAAAACCATACTTGATTTAAAAATCAAACAAAACTGAAACTTACCAAAAGACCTGAAATTTATAGCCTGCCTAGCTGATTCCAATCAATATTAAAATTAGTTCACTGATATGTAATTTATTTGAGTTAAATAAAACAACCTGAGAGTCAACAATAATTAAAGAATCTAAATTTTCGAGCCTACCTATCGCGTAATCAAAACTAAAATATATATTATCTAGATTACATATCATTATTAATTTGTAATGACATCATCTACAAATCTAACTGTTATCTCAGTTATTTGTTTACATCGCGTGACAACAAAAGGTCAATATACTGAATGTGTCTATTAGCAGTTGGTGGAAATTACTTTTCCCTATGACATATTCATTAATTATGAACATGAAATTATCACAAACTGATCTTTATCAACAGTGAACAACCTAAAAGCAAGTACACGTTTAAGTACCTAAGAACATTAGTACATTTTAGTTAGGTCTGAAAGCGAAAAGCAGACGTATTCTGGCTACAAAGTATGCGAGACTGTGGTCACGGAGAAAATTTATTTTAGCTTTTTAAATTGAAAATAACGAGTCCATATACCCGAAACCTGAAATACAGGCTAACTTTAAAGGGTGAGTGAACTTATGTAGTATTTATTTCATAAAATTAGCTAGGCTTTATATAAAATTGTTTCATTTGTAACATAACATCTATTGGGTTTTAAAATGCCGAAAATATCGAAATTTGGTTGGTAAAGTCATTTTTAATGCGGGCTATTTAAAGTTTTAAGTTGTTAATTTATACCGCATTTACATTCCCGTCAATGTTAAGTCTTTTATATTTAAAAAGCAACTCAAAACGTTCTTGATATTAACTTAACAGAAAATAATTATATTCTCAGGATGACAAATCCTACGAAGAACGCGTGTCCTCAACTTTACTTTTAAATTCTCAGCTTCATTATTTCTTTGTTAATTTAGGGGTAATTGGTGTCATGAAAATGTTTACTAAATGAGAGTTTACACGACACTATATCTTTATTATCAAACAGTATTTTATCAAACTCTAAACTACTCTAAATAGGAAAGAAATTTGACACTCACCGATTGGAAGAATGTTCCGTGTTAGATATATAGCTCTCGCCAAAAGCGTGTTCACTGTTCAGTGTTTCTTCTATGGCAAGAATAGAATAAACGAATCTTCGAAGCCGAAGCTCTATGATCCATCCTCCTGCGCGCGTTATTTTCGGACTCATCCCGCGCTTATTTTCTTTTTACCCATAATTCCTTTGGTTTACAGTTTCTCTCGTAATCACCTTTACCGAAGAGCACTATCGAGGGATTCTAAAACCTTGAGCTTCACTTCTCCTAATCTCAGGTAATGTTGAAATCAGTCTTATCATCTTCAGCCTCTAAACTCTCCTACACAATCTCTACAAGTTCACCAAAAGAAAACCGAAATCAACAGAAGCAAGCGGAAGTTCTAAATGAGATGATGAAATCCCAACGAAAATTTACCATTCTAGAATCAATACCATTTTTTTTTTGGCTTTCTATTGGTATTTTTAAGATTAATTTAAAACATGGATTGTTAATTACGATTTCATTAAATAAAACGTAGGGTAAACTTACAAATCTGTTTTTTATCTCATTTCATTCATAAAAAAACAAATTCGTTGTATATCAATGTTAAAAAACTTTGTTCTTTCTTTTCTTGTCACAATAAAGCTAATTTAGTTAAGATTAAAGTTGTTTTTAAACGTTTCGTTTTCTTCTTTCATTAACAGCATGTCTTTTTGTACCAAAATCTCCAACAAAGTCTGCATTAGATCGTTGTTTGGAATTTTTTCGCGGCAATTTTGATTCGTAGCGAATATCTTGCGTTATAAAAAATAACATTAATATACTTCACATTGGCAATGATATGATTCTTAAAACCTTTCTTACTTCATCTTCAATTACTTTGGCCGATTGATTCAAAATTAATTTCAATTTGTTATTCGAAAAACATTCCTCCGCATATTTCGATCGGATTTCATCCAAATCCAGTTTTAGTTTGATGTTTTCTGACTTATATTCCTCAAACTCTTCGCTTAGTTTCATTAACTGAAACAGTAACACCATAAATTAATAAAATAATTTACCATATATGGATGACAAATGAAAATCTCGTTAAATTCTAAGGGATTGAATGGAAGAAGGGAATCTAAAAAACCAAGGAATTAAAATGAAATTATCGGGAGAGTGTGTTTCAGGCTTAGAAATTAGAATTCTAGAATTGACTTCTTCAACCACAGCAAACAACCACGTATCATTAAAAAAACATGTGCTTTTTGCCACGAGTTTCACCAAAAGGGCTCACGGCAATGTTCCAGAGAAATCGTCCAAATGGCCGAACCTTGGGAAATTTGGGCTAACTTCATCTCTTGATGAAAATACAGTGATTTAGGAGGAACGTGGTAAATGCTCTTCATTCTTATATTCCCTCTAACTAGATGTCGAGAATTGGAAGGAAAGCCTCTCTCGCATACACCCTCGTCTTGCCTTTTATAAATCTTTACCAGCTTTCTTCACCCCGTAGAACGTCTACACTTACCTTATTTTTAAATTCTTCGTTTTCCGAGTCGCTTTTGGTCAATCGAATTTCTAACGCATTCAATCGATCTAACTCTGTTTTCTGACTGTCAATTTTAGCGCTGGCCACTTTGTAGGCCTTTCTAAGGACTTCGTATTGAGTGGCCAGTTTACTTTCGGTCATTTTGTAGACCACAAGATCGTCCTTGCATTTTTTGAGGGAACGAGTGAGCGTCTGGTTTTCGCGAACCAAAGCCAAGCTTTTCTCGGCTGCTTCTTTCAATTGGACTCGTAATTGGACGTTTTCTTCGATGGTCTTTTTGACCGTGAAGGACATTTGATCGTTGGAAGCTTTACGGAATTCGTAAGCCAACGTGTCCACTTGATGTACAACGTCTTGTACCAATTGTTCCTTGTCTTCCAACACTTCCCTTTCGATTCGACTAAGTTCTTGGCGGTAAAAGGACTCTCTCTCGACTAATTTGGCTTCAGTTTCTGATAATTTGTTTAAAATGTCTTCTTTTTGAACACGGAAATCTTCCAGAGCTGACAGCTTTCCGGCTATCAAAAAATTATTAGTAAATGAAGTGAGGTGGGAATGTTGTGTAGAATATACTCAACTAAGCAACATATTTTCTTCGGTCAATCGATCTTTGCATTGCTGGTACTCGGCTTGTAGTTGATTGTAACGGTAATCGAGTTTCTCGATGTCCTTACGATGTACTTGCTGGATTCCAATCAGTTTTTCTTGCAGTTCAGTAATTTCGACGGCTCTATCTCGCAGGGCTCGTTTCAAAAAGGCAACAGTGTCTTCTTTATCTTTCACTTCTTCGTCATAGCCGATTTTATATGTTTCCGTTTCGTTCCTCAATTTCTCGATCAACCTATCACGACTGTGTAAAGGGAAATAGAATGATCCTCAACAGGTCATTTGTTGTCCTCAAAAAAACTGTGCATCTTTACCCACAAAAACAAGAGGAAAATCTTCCCACGTTTTAATTTTAACATTGTAACTAAAGATAATCTATATCATTCCAAACATAACAAGTGCAGATGGTTAAACGGCCTCCGCTTTCCTAACAAAGAAGAAAGCAAGAGAAACATAGTCTTGGGTCTATCTTCCCGCGTTTTCCGTTTCCCTAAATAGCGACCCGCGCCAACTTCGCCAAAAGCTGCCATGGCTTCTTAAAAAATTGTAAAATTGATAGTGGAATTTGAAAAAACAATACATATATTTACTTCTCCAATTTTTCTTCTAAACTTTTAATCCTAATATCCAAGAGAGCTCTTTCAGTGTAGGTCAGTTCTTCAGTGTCACCGAAGAGATCATTTTTCTTCTCGGCTTCCGCATTTTCTTTGACACCCTTTTTGCCACCTTTTTTCTTTTCAGATTTCTCTTTCAATTTTGGTTTTTTCTTTTTAGTTTTATGAGTTAATGTCATATTGCTCTTTAAAATACGGGAAATGCCCTAAATTACACCGCAATTTCCGATTCTTAAAAGCGGGGGAGTTATTAAAATCAATCCTGTAAAAGGCAAATTTTTGGTTTGTTGATGTCGTGAGTTACCTAGCAACCTCGACCAAGGTAAAAACGCGGGAATTTCTAAGATTGAATAACATAGTGTAAAAGTTACTTATATGCACAATTTTTGTAGAAATAAAACGAAAAAGTAGTTTTTATAATCATTTAATAACTTTGATCAAAAAATAATTAGATATTTTTCCAGTTTTTTTTACAGAATAAATTTTACACACGAGAAAAATACAATTTTTCACATTTATGGTACAGTATATACATTGTACAATATTTATAAAATAAAATTATGTATAATATTTTACGAAAAATACGTTTAAATTTCATATATGGAAGGGAATTATTTAGAATAAATTACCGGTAATTCCACAATTTTTTAAAGATTTTTCTTTATAACTTAATATAAATATCTTGTATGCATTTATTTAAAATTAAACGAGTATATGTGGGTGAAAAGATTATTTAAAAACTAATCGTGGGTGAAACAATTATTTAAAGCGTGCATGAAGAGGAAAATCAAGTGATTTTTTTGTTGATTCAGTTTCTATAAATAATCCAATTTTCCGTAGTGAAACATTTAGGAAGTGTCTCTGAATAGAGTAATATCGGTGTGACGTGACGCGACGTCACCCACGCTATTTCCAATAAGAAAAAAGTTGCCGCCAAAATGGCCGCCATGGTCAATGCTATGGAGCGACACTACTCTATTGTACAAAGAAACCTTTTGATTTTGATATTCAATTAAAAGGAGAACCTCCAAATAATCAAGAGACGTTCAGGTCTTATTTTTAAAAGTAAAATCAATAAAATAATCGCTTCATTTCCTCTTTACCTTCCCCTTTAAAGTACCAGCATCATTAAGAATTAATTTTTCTATATTTTGTTAAAATATGGAACGTTTTCTCAATATTCATATTAAAAACGTTTCAACCCCTAATTTCCACAGATCACCTACTGCTAGCGCCAGAAGTGGATAGCGGACAACTCTAGAACTACATAATTTGAGAATAAGATCATTTATTCAAGCCCCACGTGTGTAAATAACTCTCTAAACGTAAGTCTGAAATCTTTGGTTTAAGTATCTTGCGGCTCAACTTCTGTAGAGACAAACTATGTTTCTATCATCAAAATTATAGATGGCGTTGGCGGTGTTTCTCGTAGTGCTGAGCAGATTCGTTTATTAGTAATAGTTTATTTTTAAACTTGAAGAAAGTAATCAGTAATCGATTACTTTACCCAGTAATTGTATCGAGAGAAGGCGCAAGTTTCTCGCGAGTAGTGATAGGTGGCGCAACTACATTATCAAAGGGGGGAAATTGAAACTGCGGAAAATTATTGTAGTATAAATAATCATTCGATTTTAATTATTATTTTTTCAGACATTTTATTAACTTTTAGTCAAATACTTATGACGCTGGTCCTTTAAAATTGGTCAGATGTTCCCATTAAGTGTAAATTAAATCTTATTTTTAAGTTTTTAACGCAATTAGGGCCTTTATCTTCCATTTAATTTGGTTTTATATAGTACCAAAATTAGTCTTAGCTTTAGAGAATCTATTTTGGTGGCTTTGTGGACATAAATTTGTTTTTCTATATATATATATATTTTTTCTAAGCAAAATTAACCCACAAGGAGTCGTTGAAAACCGCAAATATTCAAGAGGTTGGCAACCATGTTTAACAATATAGCTTGTTTTTCATATAATTAGCACCGTTAGCACCAAATCTCTTTTAGCCATCTTGGGGTTTAAGGGCATTGTTCTATTTCCAATGCCTTGCAACCCCGCAGGATAGGAATGTCTATTTCAACTTTTCAAGATTTCTTACAGAGTTTTTGTAAGACCACCATTTTAAAGGGAATATAACCCCTCAAATTTTACCCCTACACTTGAAGGTTCAAATGTTTGCCACCTCCTCCATAGTTTAATTCTATAAATTTCGGGGCTAGTTAATTATTTCTTGGAGGTGAAGGGGTCATTCATAAAACTCTGGAGCATCATTACAAAATATTTACTCATAGGTTATATTCCCTTTAATGTGGTTCAATTGTTTCTTTAATAATTTGTAAAAAAAAATCTAATTTCTGGGTTTAAAATGACTAAATCAGGTATTTAAACTTAATTAAAATTAACTACTCTTTATTTCTAAACTGAAAAAAAAATAGAGAGCAAAAGTTTAACTTGAAAAACTAATATTTAAAGTAATTCTTCGAGGCTACGATTCAGATTGGTAGAAAATTTCAATACAATGAAATTTGAATGAGAATGAAGATATCAATGTGATTAAGACTTAATATCTAGAATTAAAACTAACTTGATAATCTAATTATACTAATTATATTTTAAATCAAAATTAATTTAACAATAAGATTCAATTTGGTATCAAAATTTCAATTTGATGAAATTTGAATGAGAAAGAAGTCATCATTAATGTCATTAAGACTTAATTAATCTCTAGAATTAAATCTAATTTAACTTTAGAATGAAAATTAAATTAACTTAGCCCCAAGATTCAATTGGTTTCAAAATTTCAATCAGTAGAAATTTGAATGAGAATGAAGACTTAATTAATCTCTAGAATTAAACCTAATTATCACAGCCAATTAATTTTAAACTGTCCTAAAAATAAATCCAATCTTAAAAAATAATACGATAAGAGATTTTACGTAAAATAACAACAGATATTTAGTTTAAAAAACTTCCTAAGAGTTTTTTTTTCAACTTCTCATTTGTATGGGGGAAAAAAAAAATAAGAAGCTTACTTGGAAACTAAGGGCGATCTTTCATTGTTGATTGTAGGAATTCTTCTACGAGAGTCATCGGTATCACTACCATTATCACTCAATATGTCTTCTTCAGGGATAGGGGCGTATCGTTGACGTTCAGAACTATTCCAAATTCCATAGCCAAAATAAATTAGGAACCCTGATAAAATAAATGAACGCAAAAAATGTTTTTAACAAAATTATCAAGTTAAAAACACTCTCACTAGTTGAATTACGTAGTTGTAAATAAACCAGATGGTTATCTCGTATCAAAACTATACTTTATACATTTTTTTCTCCTCAAAAACTAGTATTAAACAAGTTGGTTTGATAGAGATTTAAAACCCTTCTCATATTTTGGAAACAAGTTGGTTGGCTAGTGTTTAAACTATTCTCATATTATTGAAACAAGTTGGTCAGAAAATGGTTTCTTCTGAAAAACTAACATTAAACAAGTTGGTTGTCTATAGTTTAAAGGGAGAATGAAAGGCCAAAACAACCTATTTTTAATCGATTAAGAATGCTAAAATAATGAGAAAAACAATAATATAACTCAAAAAAAAATATCGTTATTTTATAATCAATTTCCAAAGTTCCGAAACTTGCAGATACTAAGCCTTGGCTGCCTAGCTCGGCGAACTAGGCGAGCACGACCTGTATTTTTTTAAATATTCCCGTCTGATCTAGTCGCCAATCACGAGCGAGTACGCGTATTTTTAAAGTACGCGTACTCGCTTGTGATTGGCGACAAGAACAGCCGTGAATATTAAAAAAAATACAGGTCATGCTAGCCTAGTTCACCGAGCTAGGCAAACTAGGCTTAGCATAATAATAATAATAATAATAATAAGGCTTAGCATCGGGACTTTGGAAATTGATTATAAAATAACGAAATATTTTTGGCGAGTTATATTATTGTTTTTTCATTATTTTAGCATTCTTAATCGATTAAAAATAGGTTTTTCGGCCTTTCATTCTCCCTTTAACTCTTTTCATATTTTGGAAACAAGTTGGTTGGCTAGTAATTAATAGGGTGATAAAACCAAAAAATAGAATCTAAAGGCCTTCGAAGAAAATCGTGCCAGCCTCACATAAAAAATAAAAATAAAAATCTTACCAACAACCATCCAGACAGAAAACCGAATCCACGTTTGCGTTCTCAGTTTAAACATTAAGTACGTATTTGCAAAAACGCTTATAATAGACGTGTAAGGCATTCCTGGAGCCTAAATAAAATTTAATAATATTAATGGTAGTCCAATAATAAAAAAATTAATTAATAAACTTACTTTAAAGTGTAAATTTGTTGGATTTGAGGGTTGTAAGGATAGAGCAACTGATAGTGCTACGATGACTAAAAATAACACTGAAATTGGGACCAGAACGTATATTTCCAACAAGTAATCTTCGAGAAAGACCAATAAAGCATCTTCGATAATTGAAAGAAAGACTAGAAATGAAAATATTGAATTGGGTATAATTAATGTTTTTAAATCCTTCAGAAGCATGAACTTAAAACCCCCCAATATCGGTTTTGGTCCAGTTACCATGTAAAACTAATCGTCAACGAGTAGTTTCAGTTAAAACTCACCGATCAACGTTATTAGATGGGTAGATATTTTGGAAGTCAACTGCGTTGGTAATTTATGTTTATCCATATTAAAAACTTGACGCCATATTTCTCTTCGAGTGTATTGTTGAGTAGAAATCATCATACTTGACGAAACATTAACAGAATTACTGGCTAACGATTGCGGACTTAAATTATCATTGTATCTAATTTATAAAGAAAAATTAGAAAAAAATAACATTAATTAACTTGAAAATTAGATTATATTTGAAATTTAAAAGAAAAATGAAATGGAAATAAGCAGAATTTAAAGAAAAGAAGGAAAGAGAAAGAGTTTCAAAAGTAGACGGGATTAAATATCTTACGGGGAAGAATTTGGGGAAGTACGCAATGGGGTGCGTAGAGGAACTGTTTCTACCCTTAACCGGTACCTAAGGGAAATGGAATTATATTAACACATTGATAAGTAATCAGCTATATGTACTATTGGACGATATAGTAATTTAACTTGATTACCAATAATGAAGTTTTAAAAAGATACTAGACTTTGATGACAAATTAGTTTTAAAACTTTTAATCGACTTAGAGCCAGCAATATTCTAGGAATATTCTAAGCAGTAGCCCCGCCAGGAATTTTTCACAAGTAGGCACAGCCAGATTTAGAGGCTAGTTCCCATTTCTTTTATTTGAGAAAAATTTCTCCGCCTTTTGCAATATTTATTTTTAAACCAAAATTTGTAATTTTTTGGACTTTTTAATTACAAAGCCAGGGTTTTTAGAGAGAGTGACATTCTGAGTGACAAAATAGATGGTGCTGACATTGCTATTAGTTCTAAAAAAGCTAGGTCGACCACCTGCCGCACTACTCGAGAAATTCATATCAACACGAACTAAGAATTTCTCAATATTTCGCTAAAGGTAAGGCATACCTAGGGGTATCGTAGCTATGCAAGTGTTGACAGTTTAGTTTGGAAGGATCGCAGTTTATATAAACGCCCCTTTTGACGAAGAATAAATTTCATTCTTTAACAAAAGAAGCTATGATATTTTCCCTTTTTTATCAATACCGACTGGCTGATGCTGAGCTGTACAGGTGCACTGTGACCTTGCACGTGTTAATTCCCCTTTAGAAAAACAATTTTATCGTCATTTCAAAGAATTAATGTTATTGCCCAGCATTCCGCTGTTATCTAATCGTTTTTGCCATTTGGAATGGGGGCTTTATTTACAAGTTCAAATGGTGAACTATTGTCCAATAATTAATTCATTAATTGCAAAATATTATAATATAAGCGATACAAGTAAAACGAATGATATGCTTTAAAAACTGGAAATTGTTAGAAATGTTTGAGGCTGTTTAAGCTTTTTCCCCAAATTTCAAGACCCCCCCCCCCCCTTAAAATAGGCCCAAATTTTAAACTTAGGCATGTGCCTACTGCTGGCGGGCTACTGACTCTAAGATAGATGGAGCCATGGATATTCTAAGATAGATGGCGCCATGAATATTCTAAGCTAGATGGCGCCATGGATAATCTAAGATAGATGGCGCCATGGATAATCTAAGATAGATGGCGCCATGGATAATCTAAGATAGATGGCGCCATGGATAATCTAAGATCAATCTTAGTACATCCATATCGTTAAATATTGGTTAATTAGACGCGAAAATGATATCAAATCGGTTCAGACTTACTACTATAATTTACTACATTTAGATATTACCTTAAAATTAGAACAGAAAGAGCTACGAGCGAATAGGCAAGAAGAGTTCCTATAGACATCATTTCAGTCAAGACGTCAACTTCAAACATCATTGCCATACCACCGGCGAAACATCCAGATAACATCGTAGCCAAAACGGGCGTTCCAAATCGAGAATTTACTTTTCCTAAGCCTCGAAATATGATGCCATCGGAAGCCATGGCATAAATGACTCTCGGAAGAGGGAACATTCCTCCCAACAGACTGAAGATTAAAATATTTTATTATTTGATTTCAAATTAGAATATTTTCTATTAATATTCAATTGTTTACCTAGTTGAAAGACCAGCAAGGGCTCCGATTGAAATAACCCATTTAGCCGTATGCCAGCCAACCATATCAAATACGTATGGTAAAGGAGCTAAAAGTTAAAAAGGAAATTGGTAAAATACTTTTGAAATTAATTCTGATTTAAATTTTCAGTTAATAATAACTAATTACCCTGCTGATATTGATCGTAATATGGCCACCTTGAAGTAATTAAAAAATAGTAATTAAAAAATAAATTAATTACATTTAAATTACTATAATTACATTAAAGTTTGGATAGCTGATATTCCGAAATAAGCGCAGAAAACAGTCAAAAGAGAAATGACGATGGATATTGGAATCGCCTTTTGTGGGTTTTTGGCTTCTTCCCCTGTAGAAAGAAATTAATTATATTTAATTAGCAAAACTTAACTTCGATTTCTTTCAAGTAAATAATGATAATTACCGCTAGTAGCGATACAATCAAATCCAACAAAACTATAGAAACACGTCGCGGCTCCCTGCATCATACTTGATAACCCATAAGGGAAGAAACCACCTTTTCCACGTCCAGCTGGAATCTAAAATTTAATTTTAAGATTCGTTAAAATTAAATGAAAAAAATGTACAACCTAAAGATTTATTTTTTACAAAGTTTAAAATTACAAAACGCTAGTAAGTTTTAATTAAACCAAAATTATAATTAAAGGGAGAAAGAAGTAGAAAAACAAGATATTTAAATCCACAACAAAAATCCTAAATTTTTCATTTCAATTTTAGTGCCATTTCACAATCAATAAAAATCCATTTGATTTTTAACTTCATTCTCCCTTTAAAGTTTAAATCTAACCTGATTAGCTGGAAGTTGCCAGTTACTTAGTTTAGCTTTAAAACTACCGCAGATGACGACGTAAACAACAACAAAAAGGTTGATGCACGTAAAAATGTTGTTGAATCTAGTTGATTCTTTAACACCGAAGGATAGTAAAGCTACGAGATAAAACAAGTATATAAATATAAGCCTTGTTGGAAATTGAAGTATGATTTTCTTACCGGTTAAAAGGAGCGTAATTCCAAGAGCCAAGAAATCTGGATATCCCGAAATATACGGTATATGTATTGGCATAATTTTGGTAAAGTAGTTTTTAACGGGACTGCCGAACAACGAGTCTATGTAATCACTATAACCCCTAGCGACAGACGCTGTACCGATAACGTATTCTAGTATTAGATTCCATCCTATAATAAAGGCTGTAAACTCCCCAACAGTTACGTAGCTGTATATGTAAGCTGAACCAGCTTTCGGTACTCTACCCCCAAACTCGGCGTAACAGAAACCTATAATAAATTATTGTTGATAAAAGCAAAACGTAAAAATTACGGATAATATCCAAACCAACCGGAAAATACAGAAACTACAGCCGCAATAAGAAATGATATTATGACAGCGGGTCCGGAAGATTTAGCAGCAACTTGACCAGCTATAACGTACATCCCTAACCCTAAGGTACTTCCGATTCCTAAAAGATTTAGAATTACAGCGCAATATTCTAAGGGAGAGTACAATTTGAAGATATTAACATACCGAGAAATGTTAAATCGAAAGTTGATAAACATCGTTTCAATTCAGACTCTCCTTCATCTCCTTTCCCACCTGACATTGGTTTTTTTCTGACCAACGCTTTTCCAAACGTGCGCCATAATCCCATTTTAATTTGTAATAATGTCACTGAGTCAAATATTTGCGCACTTTTTGAAAATTAGGTAAAGAGTTAATCACATTTGGAGTAAATATGGTTGCCCTATTTTTAAATTAAAAATATGAGAAAAAAAAAGGATACTCACAACTAGTTTATACCAGCTTTGATTGGTTATTTCTTACAGTAGAAGGTCAGGAATTAAAGAAGCCAATTAGTTAACCAGTTTCTTGGGCTTAAAAACTATCCAATATCAAGTTGCAGACAGAGATATTGGAAATTTGGCACACTTTTCTTGTATTTAATATTTTTTGGTCGACGAACTTTCGTGTAATAAATAAACTGATAAAGTTCCTTCCTTCTCTTTAGACAGATGCGTTGCGTTACTAATATATTAATGTGTAAACAAGATATCTTTCTTTAATAATATTACGGGCGTAAAGTCCACTAACTTGGAATCTCTGGCCTATTCCCTATGCGTTTGCGTTACGTTAAGCAGCCAATGAATATTCATAAGCCTTGGTCACGTTTGAGCGAAATTATTTAGTTTACCCTATTCCTGGAGAAATTTCTTTCACACGGTACTTTAAATAAAAACTTGAGAATGGAAGTTCAACGATTTATCGATAACATATCAAAAACTACAACGTTTTATTAACAAAAAAAAGTGGTTCTTTGAAAATAATCGTAGTTCCTATTCCTATATCTCCCATCGACCAAGAAACGTCAAATGGGGGTGTTTTGCTCAGCAGCTGAAATTCAGCCCTCTAGCACGTGAGATGCGTATTAGCAAAAGGGAAGTCACGAGACCATTTCGCATTTTTTGGCGCGAAAATATGAGGGGAAAAATCCACGTGGCCTTGAAGATCATGAGAAAAATATCGACATTTAATTTATTTTGAAGATTTTAATACCGATTAACCTTAAAATTACTGATAAGCTTCTTAGCTCCGCTTCAAGTGACTAACGCTAATTAGTCAAAAATTATATTACTTAGCGTAAAATTAATTTAGTTTTATTAAAATTTATAATATTTATTAAATATTTAAAATTATTTTACCCATTAACTCAAATAACAACAAAACCGAGTACCTTAAATAAAATACTTAACAAAACATGTGTAAATAAAAATGTAAAAAATTAACCACAAATCATGCTGGAAAAACATGTAAAACATTTTTATCCCGCAACAGAGTATTTGCAGTGTTGTTTAAAATTCTTTCGTAGCACAAACTACTAGTAGTTAAACATAAAATAGTTACTACATTGAAATTTGACTATTCGGCGTCAATAATCAATTTTAGTTTGACAATTTCGCTCCTGTGAGACTCGGCAACATCACAGAGGGGCGTAAACGGTGAAACTCGACCCAAATCAGTTATGACGCTGCAAAAGTTTTAATTGGAGATTAAAACAGAATCCTAATCTTTATTCCCAGAACCACTTTTGTCACTATTTAATCGTTAAATTAATTTTTTCTGCTTTTATCTTACCTTTTTTCTTGGTTGGTGTTCAACCAATCGCTTAATAGTCTCGGATCAATCTCGTTACCAGAGGTTTTTGATCCTTCAATGTCAAAAGATTATTGCATTATGAAATAAAAGATAATCTAATTTTAAATTAATAAAGTCAAAGCTATGAAGCACACTATTGACCCTTCTTTGTCCTACAAAGTAAACCTAATTCATAATAAAAAGGCCTAGCAAGTTTATTTTGAACTTCATATATGTATTTTTACTGTTGCTGCAATTTTTCTATGACATGAATGTATATTTTTAATAGTTTTTTAACGATGTCTACGAAAATGCTACTCAATTTCGATTTTGAATTCATGAAAAATCAGTAACAGTCTCAATTTAACCTTAAAATCTACATTTAGCGCAAACTAGGCATATATATTCATTGAAGCCTAATGTTATGTTTATTCCTTTATATGATCCCATTAAATATGAAAATATCTCACTTAGAAAATAACTGGCGATAAGTCCTATAGTCATTGTTATGACGAAACCAATCGGTCCTTGCCACATGAAAGATACAGTAAACAGTGGAAAAATTTCCCTGTAATCGTAAAAACACAATTACGAAAACATCCGATTAAGGCAAATAACATATACAACGGGTCTAGGCTACGTGTCAACTCTAAGATGTATTTAAAGATGATTTAGATTCGTAGCCTACTTCGTAAAATATTTTATAATAAATATATATATACTTCTCCAAAGGATCTGATGACAAGGTCATTACGAAATCTCGAGATAATTCGGTGGTGTTTCCATCTTGATAGGTTTCCACGCTAGTCAAATTTAATAAACTTTCGGTAGGACAATTGACATCAGTCAGTGGCAAAGTTCTTATATTCTTGGGCTGCAAATTACTTCCAATACAAAGAAACGTGTTGAACGCGAGTCCGAGTAACAATCCAACAAGGGCACCCTATGAGAGAAAGCGTAACAAAATAAATAATATCACAGATAAATAATGCTTCAAGTTTACAACGAGGCATATTATGATTGTGGTTTTGAAAGTTTTGTCGTCAGAGTTTGCGCCCGAGGTCGAAATTGCAATCTCTAACGGTTGAGATTGGAACTAAGTAGACGTTGCTAATATCGCGCTGAACTTTCTAGACGTTTATGCGGGTGAAAATGTATCGAGGGAAAACAACTCTCCCCTCTCTCGAGCGAAACAAAGGAGCGTGTCTCGTCCGGTCGTCGCAATTTCGAGTCTGATTTACTCTAAATAGAAAATACTGTACAAATTACGGAACTGAGAAATCGGACTCGTTTCATTGTTACCCGCAGTATGTCGTCTTAGAAACTTGAAGGATGATTTACTTGTGATAATATTAATAAGTACTAATTTATTCTTGAATTTTCAAAACAAATATTCAACCTAAAACGTTAACTATAAAGAAAATGAAGCTAATTCCAATTGATTTAAAGAGAAAATATAGCTAAAAATGGAACAGCTGCTGAATTTAATTTCAGAATTCAATCCGAACTCAAAATTTTATTTTATGAAACGAAAATAAAACCGGTTTATTTACCGAAAAAATAAAAATTCTTGAATTCTCAATAAAATATAATTTAATAGCATACTCTAAAATAAATTTAAAACAGAAAGGGTATCATTAGAAATTAAAGGCTTACCTTTTTATTGGCTAAACGGGTAAAAATACCCAAAAAGACGACTGCCAAAAGGGGTCCACCCGTGGCACCGGTTATTTGAATTCCAGCTTTAATGACACCACCCAAAAATGGTACCATGTAAGCGAGAAATATACAAACGAATCCGTATACGCAAGCTGTAAAGATAATAGGTACAGTAAATTTAAAATATTTTGATTACCTAGTAATTACGTGGGTTGGTCGTTATAATTGTCAAACATGTTTTACAAACATTAAAAATTTATAGATTACGATAAAAATCTTACTGAGAGCTTTGCAGAGAAGAAGGCTACGCTCGTCAGTTAGAAATTTTCCTCGTTTGTTCAAAGCGGGTTTGATAAAATCTTCCATGGTCAGGGTCGAGAACGAATTGATGTATGAAGAAAAGGTACTTAGCGAACCGCTGAATATTCCAGCCATGGCCAACCCCTTTAAACCAGGTTGTTGCAATATTTGAGCCATTCCGTAAATGAGAATCTGCAATTATTTAGGATTTTGATGATTGTTCATAAGGTAGATAGATCGACTGTCATTTTTGTTTGTTTCGGTGTTGGTGTTAATTTAATTTATGGTCCTATTAGGACCCAAATGACCCTACAGATAGCTCTAGTTATCCCTAATTTTAGGGTATAGAGTGAAAATAAGACGGTTATTATATTGTTCACCGACTTTCGGGGACTAAAATTTTTAAAAAACAGTAATTTGTCTCGTTTGGAGTATATGAAAACTTCCACTAAGATATTTCTCCCACCCAGCCCCACTCTCGCCGCGAATGTGTCTCCGATAACTAACATTACAGACCTATACTCTTAGGAAGGGTTTTCACATATCTGATCTCGTATTAAAACTCTCTCAATGAGTCAAAAATCGCCTATCAAAGCGTTTAATTGTGGCCACGGCTTCTTAAAATAAATATTGAGCGATTAAGCTATTCTAACCAAAAATATTTACCTGGTCAGGGGATTTGACCCCGGTGATCTCGGGATGTAGAAAAGGATCGCAAGCGGAGACATTGGCGTAGACGACTACCCCCGTAAATACGATAATGGACACGATAATGAAGATGAAGATTCCTCCCAAGAAAGTGGCGCACTGGGCTTCTCTCAAACCGCGGACACTCAAAATTCGTTGTCCAGCTGCTTGACCGGCACTCATGGCGTTCATAAAGACAATCAGGGCCCCCAATGTCAGCGACCAAATGGAATATCGGGTGTGAGAGTCTTCCATCAAGCTAAGGAGACATTTTACATAGGGATTTTCTACACGAGGATCGGACAATCTCCAATAACCAGAATAAAGATTGGTTTCCTTCCAAGTAAGTCTCTTACGTCAAATGGAAGATTCTTTGTCCTTTAACCGACGTATCCCAGACGTTGGCGAAACCTCCCACGTTAGCGGCTCCCAGAAAGATGATCAGGATGTTGCAAAGCATCATAAAAGCCGCTTGAATTACGTCGGTCCAAATAACCGCTCGAATTCCGCCCTAAAAGACTATCGGAGTTAGGCCTAATTTAATTTTAAGACAATAAAGACTAAATATCCGAACCGAAACGCAATAGCAAACGCATACTACGCCGGCCACCGAGACTGAAACCCATTGAGGAACATCGGTTAATGTTGAAATGCAAATTGCTGGAACATAAAGAGCAACTGCGCTGAATACCATCTGTAAAAGGCATTGGGGATTAACTTCAAATATTTGTAAATGAAATAAATAAATTGTAACTTGTAACATATCTCACTTTAGCAAAGATGTAAACGGAAGAAAAGAATAACCTCATAGTGCGATCATACCGTCTTTCTAAATACTTTTGAATATTGACAATCAGAAATATGTAATGTTGTTAACACTCTGATTGGCTGATTTATAGTAAGTGCGACAACTCTAAATGACTATTTATCGTAGCTTAATAAAGATGAAGTTGAGTAACAAACCCTGGAGTTCATAAGCATCCTCTAATGGCAAAACAATGGCAAAAGTAGTAACTAACAAAACCACGTGCAAGATTTTGTTAAAAACTATGTATGCCACCGTTTGCCGTTAGAGGACGCTTATGAACACCAGGTTTTGTTACCAGGGACGGAAATAAGAAATTTTTCTTATTGGACCAATGTCCAGTAACCCCCCTTTAAAATTCAAAAGTTATCGGACATTTAACAAAATTACCGGACAATGCTACATTTCCTATATTGAAAAGTACTTTTTTTTTATCGGGCATTTGTCCAGTGACCCCCTCTTAAAAATAAAAAGTTATCGGACATTTGGAAAATTTATCGGACAAATGACCAGTGACTTGTGCTTATTTCCGTCCCTGTTTGTTACACATCTCTATCTTTTAAGTTAGTTGTCTATTGTTAGTCCTAGATCAATGTCTGGAAATTGCCGACGAAATATGCCTTCCGAAGAGATATGTCTCTAAGTTTCTCAGATAATGGGTAAAGGTTAGTTGACGCACTTACTACAGAATCCCGCCAAATAGTTTATTTTTAATTATATACTTCGTAAATACTGATGTATTTCATTCTACGATAAATAGGAACAACTAAAATTCCGGAAAGAATCAAACCAAGACATCCTCCAACCGCGAAGAAAATGTATTGGATACCGTGTAAATAGACCTGTACGTGGAAATATAAATAATTTGATTATTTTCACCATATTTTGAAACCTTCTTGTACCGGTACTCGTTAATGTAAATGTAATTCTTATTGATTTGAAGAGAGAATGAAGCCAGACAATGATGGATACTGTTTAACGGCGAGATATCGAACATTCTATTCATCCTTAATCCTTGTTAAGCCTACTTTCTGAGTAAGTTGGAACAACTTTTAGTTTAATATTTGTTTGTAAATTGAAGACCTTTTTATAAGATAAGTAATCGAGCTTCGTTTTCACTTTGACACTTCGCCTGAAAACTAAATTTAAGTATTTTAAAATTCATTCGATTCACCTTGAAAATTGAAAAAGGTTTTATCATCATGTTTTATTGATTAGAAAAATTTCTCTCCTCGGGCTATATATATTTTAGATATTCTTAGAAAGGGCTGAGGCACTTAATCAGATCGTTTATCTAATTGACCATTTCAACTGAACTAAGAGGGAAAAACCCAGAGGTAAAACTCATAGAATAACTCGCGATTTCAATTCGCCCGCGTTGTAGGCTATGTATGCCAATGAAGTTCTTTCAACGAAAGTGGATGAGACAGATTCAACAAGATGGTCAAGCCCATAGGAATAGCTAGACCCATGACATTGTAAAAGAGGCTGAAAAGAACCTCTTTGAACAATTTGAATGGCGTTTCGAGATTCCTTTAAACACGAAGTTTTTCAAATCATGTTTTTCAAATCATGTTTTTCAAATCATGTTTTTCAAATCATGTTTTTCAAATCATGTTTTTCAAATCATGTTTTTCAAATCATGTTTTTCAAATCATGTTTTTCAAATCATGTTTTTCAAATCATGTTTTTCAAATCATGTTTTTCAAATCATGTTTTTCAAATCATGTTTTTCAAATCATGTTTTTCAAATCATGTTTTTCAAATCATGTTTTTCAAATCATGTTTTTCAAATCATGTTTTTCAAATCATGTTTTTCAAATCATGTTTTTCAAATCATGTTTTTCAAATCATGTTTTTCAAATCATGTTTTTCAAATCATGTTTTTCAAATCATGTTTTTCAAATCATGTTTTTCAAATCATGTTTTTCAAATCATGTTTTTCAAATCATGTTTTTCAAATCATGTTTTTCAAATCATGTTTTTCAAATCATGTTTTTCAAATCATGTTTTTCAAATCATGTTTTTCAAATCATGTTTTTCAAATCATGTTTTTCAAATCATGTTTTTCAAATCATGTTTTTCAAATCATGTTTTTCAAATCATGTTTTTCAAATCATGTTTTTCAAATCATGTTTTTCAAATCATGTTTTTCAAATCATGTTTTTCAAATCATGTTTTTCAAATCATGTTTTTCAAATCATGTTTTTCAAATCATGTTTTTCAAATCATGTTTTTCAAATCATGTTTTTCAAATCATGTTTTTCAAATCATGTTTTTCAAATCATGTTTTTCAAATCATGTTTTTCAAATCATGTTTTTCAAATCATGTTTTTCAAACCATGTTTTTCAAACCATGTTTTTCAAACCATGTTTTTCAAACCATGTTTTTCAAACCATGTTTTTCAAACCATGTTTTTCAAACCATGTTTTTCAAACCATGTTTTTCAAACCATGTTTTTCAAACCATGTTTTTCAAACCATGTTTTTCAAACCATGTTTTTCAAACCATGTTTTTCAAACCATGTTTTTCAAACCATGTTTTTCAAACCATGTTTTTCAAACCATGTTTTTCAAACCATGTTTTTCAAACCATGTTTTTCAAACCATGTTTTTCAAACCATGTTTTTCAAACCATGTTTTTCAAACCATGTTTTTCAAACCATGTTTTTCAAACCATGTTTTTCAAACCATGTTTTTCAAACCATGTTTTTCAAACCATGTTTTTCAAACCATGTTTTTCAAACCATGTTTTTCAAACCATGTTTTTCAAACCATGTTTTTCAAACCATGTTTTTCAAACCATGTTTTTCAAACCATGTTTTTCAAACCATGTTTTTCAAACCATGTTTTTCAAACCATGTTTTTCAAACCATGTTTTTCAAACCATGTTTTTCAAACCATGTTTTTCAAACCATGTTTTTCAAACCATGTTTTTCAAACCATGTTTTTCAAACCATGTTTTTCAAACCATGTTTTTCAAACCATGTTTTTCAAACCATGTTTTTCAAACCATGTTTTTCAAACCATGTTTTTCAAACCATGTTTTTCAAACCATGTTTTTCAAACCATGTTTTTCAAACCATGTTTTTCAAACCATGTTTTTCAAACCATGTTTTTCAAACCATGTTTTTCAAACCATGTTTTTCAAACCATGTTTTTCAAACCATGTTTTTCAAACCATGTTTTTCAAACCATGTTTTTCAAACCATGTTTTTCAAACCATGTTTTTCAAACCATGTTTTTCAAACCATGTTTTTCAAACCATGTTTTTCAAACCATGTTTTTCAAACCATGTTTTTCAAACCATGTTTTTCAAATCATGTTTTTCAAATCATGTTTTTCAAATCATGTTTTTCAAATCATGTTTTTCAAATCATGTTTTTCAAATCATGTTTTTCAAATCATGTTTTTCAAATCATGTTTTTCAAATCAAGTTTTTCAAATCAAGTTTTTCAAATCAAGTTTTTCAAATCAAGTTTTTCAAATCAAGTTTTTCAAATCAAGTTTTTCAAATCAAGTTTTTCAAATCATGTTTTTCAAATCAAGTTTTTCAAATCATGTTTTTCAAATCATGTTTTTCAAATCATGTTTTTCAAATCATGTTTTTCAAATCATGTTTTTCAAATCATGTTTTTCAAATCATGTTTTTCAAATCATGTTTTTCAAATCATGTTTTTCAAATCATGTTTTTCAACTTGGCTACCTGTGAACGCGTCTTTATATCTAATATTTATTAATTTATCTTGGATACTCGTGTGTGTGAAAGCGGCTTTATATCCAATCGATATGTATATATCTTGGATACCCGTGTGTACGCGGCTTTATATCTAAACTTAATTTTTCTTTGATACGTCTGAACGCGGATTTATATCTAATCTTTATTATTTTATCTTGGATACCCGTGTGAACGTGGCTTTATATCGAATATTTATTAATTTTTAACTTAGATACCCGTGCGAACAGGCATTTATATATTATCTTTGTCATTTTATCTTGGATACTCGTGCGAACGGGACTTAATATCTATTTATTAAGTCATTTTTATCTTGGAAACGCGTCTTTCTTTATTAAGTCATTTTATCTTGGATACCCTGTGAACACACCTTTATATCTAATCTTTATTAATTTTTACCTTGGAAACCCTTGTGAAGGCACCTTTACATCTAATCTTTATTGTCTTATCTTGGATACCCGTGAAAACGCACCATAATATCTAAAATTTATTAATTCATTATATCTTGAACACCCGTGAAAACACGCCTTTATCTAATCAACCTATAAGAAAATATTGAATATCTTCGAAAATATCTTTTATATTAAATTAAAATTTCAGCAACTTTGGTTTTTAGATTAAGTTAAATCATTTAATCTGTTTTAATTTTAATTTAAATGAATATTACGTTTCAATTCAGTAAAAGCTATAACCTCAGAAGGCTAAAATAGACGCGAATCCAAAAGATACTATATAAGGAGCTCGTTTATCATTATAAACTAAGAAGCGAGTAAGGGTTGCTGCTCTTCAATGAGTTGCAGTGGATGTACGTTTACAGCAAGGTAGAGGCTAATAACTGTATATTCGACTTTTATTGGAGAATCAAGCGCCGTGGTTGATGACGTCTTCTTCCGACGTCACACACAGACAGAACCTCTCCGCGAACTAAAAGTTCAGTCGGAGAGGTAAGAAGACGAAAGTTTTTCCGATTTGATGACGTAACAGACAGAACCTCTCCATGAACTAAAAGTTCACTTGGAGAGGTAAGCAGACGAAAGATTTTTCTATTCGATGACGTATTTCGTCTTCTTGCACGACGCCAACGCCCACGCCAACGCCCACGTCAACGCCAACGCCAACGCCGCAGTGAATACAGTAGCTAGACCCCACCCAGGGTGGGTCTAGCTAAAAATTGACGAAGAGAACTTTAATATGCAAGGGGTACGCCCTCCATCTTGGGTAAAAATAGAAATGGGAATGTATTTTTGTACCCAATTGGATGATGAGCCATCATTAAGGGGATAATGAAGCCAAAGTAATTACAATCAAATACGCAGGGACTGATCACTTCATGTAGACTATTTAAAACCTGCTGATGAGTTCCCAAAAAAATCTAAAAAAATCTCCGACCAGCAGTTTGAGAAAAAAGTATTTGAATATTTGAAATTTCCATGGTAAAATACCATAAAATGAGACATAAGCAAGCTTAGTTTAAAATATAAAATACCTTTTTCTCAAACTTACGCGGGTCGGTGATATATTTAAGTATTTATTCTCAACTTACCAGGTCCTAATTAGTCTAAAATCATTGTATTTTGGTAAGGGGTAAACGTAAATCTTTCGAGTAGATTTTTTACTCAATTTATTTAATGAATCGATCAATTGGACCCAAACCTAAAAGTCAAAGGTAATACTCACTTCACCGACGACACCAACCATCAAGCTTCCGGAAACCGTCGTGACCGCCAAGGAAAACGCCACAGGAACAACGCCCATCTTGTAATTGCCCATGACATACCTCGCGACATCATTGTTATCACCTTTAGAGTTTCTACCGCGACATCCGTAATAAATCCCTACTCCCCATGACATGATCAACATGGACAATACGGCTAATAGATCGGGATATCCGAGATAATTCATGGTGTCGAACGTTAAGTACCACGCGATACCAACCGCAATTACTCGACTTCGATACGACACTGATATTCACAACACTCTTTCCATTCTTGGTTCTCCAGGAGAACTCCTTCCTAGATTTCTGAATCACGAATGTTTTTTTATTTCTTCTTTTCTTTTAATTCAACTCGACCTTGCTTTCTAAACAACGTCTTTGAGAATACGATTAAATCCCAACACCAAACGCTCACGTGGCTGGCGATGTCTATAAAAAAATTCAGCGGAGTTTTCATGGGCGTGAAAATTAAAGGGGAGTTGGTTTTTATCATGGTCTTATAATACACCGGGAACTAAAATAACAATTAACTCTCAAATTTTGAACAAAAACACAATTTATAGCAAGTAGGCGTGGTATTTACGGATTTAACAATGTTTTTTTTTGAAGGGTATTATGCGAGGGTAATTTTGTCCCGTTGAATTACGAGTGTAACAACTTTATTTTTTTTTGTTTTAAAGCAATAATACCGCGATATGACCCATATTTTAATTGGAATCAAAACACTTTCATATTGCGCATGGTTGTCTCCCAAAATTAGGCCTCGGAATCGTATAACTATTATTTTACGTTATTCATATTTTTTATGATGTTTTAGTTTCGGATGAAATATGTAAATTTAGATGAAAGTTAAATCCGAAATAAACGTTAAATCAAGTTACTCGAATTAAAAATTTGGATAAGAAAATTCACATTTCTTAGAATTTGTGTAAAATAAAATTAAAATAAAATAAAATAATTTTCGGATAAAACCGGTTAAGAATATTATTTTATATTTTGTCTTCGGATAATTTAACTGGAATAATAAATAGTTTACTTTTAAGCAAACCCCTAGATCTATCTAATTAATTTAAGTTTTACAAATTCCGAGGATTACCAAAAATATTACTTACTGAAGAAACAGTTCGCAAAATACTGGAATCTGTATGGGCCAGTGTTATAATACGAAGTTTTCTTTAGGAACCTTGAGTTTGGCCAACGTCATTAACGGTAGCAAATAATATAGTAGGTTTGTCCCTAAAGTAATGACACATCTACTACTCTGAAATTAATTTATGTTGATTAGGGTATAGCGTGTAATCAAAATATGAGATACTGTACATACCTCTTCCAAGGTAAAACATTAGCAAAGCTACTGTCAGCATCAGATGCCAGCAATTAAGGCCCTACCGCAGTAAAAAAGCAGTTTTCGATGAATTTCATTTACGTTTTTAATCCCTTTAAAACTTCAACAAAGCTATGAAACTTTTCAAACTTAATTATTGAAATCTTATCTTTAAACTGGTAATTTTTTAAGATCTTGAAAAAATTAGTTTTTGAGTAATTTTAGTTTAAGTTAATGCCCTTTTGCATTCGCGCTTGTTCATTATAATGTAACTCGCGTCAAATGTATGGGTCCGAAATTTTTTATTCTAAGCTCTTTTCAATCACAATTGTTGGGTCAATGGGATGAGATACTTTCAGGAAGATCCAATTATTAATTCGGGAGTTAAGTAAGTTCAAAGTCAAATTTAGTTTTTCGAAAATTTCTACATGATTTTCATACATCGAAATCACACACTTCTTTTCATTTTACAATTTCGAAAAACCTTCATCCCCTGAAATACACATTCAGCTTATTTTTAAAACAATTCCCGTAATTTTCCCATTACTGATACGCGTACGAGTTAAGTTTAAATACAGTGCTATATTTCGCCATTGAAATTAACCTTGTGCCCAAAATCTCGTAGTTCCGGCAAAATCCGCTCGGGGGCCACCGAATTCTGACCTACTAATAGCTGCGATTTCTTTCCTCCGTATTACCCTCTATCATCAAAGGTCCCGTGGGGGCAATTATCCAGTAAGTAAGATGACTCGCCGCGCGGGACGTCCGATCTCAGCTATTAGGTCGTAAAAAAGAAGGGTACCCTTCTCCGGGACATTTCGCTGGGGTGGAGGGGGTTAGGGGGGGGGGGCTAAGTGCTTCCAAAACTACAACAATACTTTTGGCTAAATAAAGAAGGCATTTTCTTTACGCGGTCCTGAAATGCTATAGTTGGCAATGATACCGCGAAGTGACACATAATATTGAACCCAATAAAGAAAATAGAAAACACATTTTGCGCTTTCTCTTATGGTTGGGGAGATGCTATTTTTGCTCCTTATGTTTTCCTAGAGTTTCAACTAAGTTTTGAATCTTTATTTTCGTTATTCCTCTCGCTCGGAGACACGAACATATACATAGTTTTCACTAAAGGGGGTAAGTGACGTTCCCCCCATGTTGCCAACCACTTGTGAGTGCAGAGGGAAAGGCTAGAGTTCAGTTTTGAAACTGATCTGTTCTGAACTGCACTCACAAGCTCCTGGCAACCTGGGAATGAAAGCAAAGCTGGGTAAGAGGGGTGGAATTATCTTTTGCCCCTTTACTGAAAACTATGTATAGGCATATTTCAAATTAATTCTAAAAGGTAGGATAAATAAAAATTTATTTGTTATAGCCTATAGGCAATAATATTTCAAAATCAACGTGAGGAAATCTATGAGTAACGTCCATATATTAATCCTAGCGTTGATTTGACCGACAGATATACCTAACATAATTATCAATTTGGAAAAAACTGTTATACATAATTTGGCTCAAAGTTGAGCTTTTAGTTTTCAAAGATAATTATTTTAGTAGTCAAGCTAAAACATTACGCTCCATTACTTTTTATAGAAGTGTAAACCCCAAAGCAAAGTATATTCTTGCGCAAGAACACAGGTTCCAAAAAAAAAAAAATAATAATAATAAAATAAAAATCTTCTCCCTCGCAATAAGCACTGTTCGCAAATTAGAATCAATGCGTTGATAGCCGGAGGAATTCTTTTTATAAGGACCATCTGCCCATTTTAGTCCCCGTCCCGTTCATCGTAATACTGTCTCAACGCATAACACACGAGATAAAGGGAAGGGTGTATATTTTTTGTTAAAGGGAGAATGAAGTCTGTCAAGGATTTTTTATTGATTGCTTAATTTTTATATAGGTCTAATAATATTTAATTATAAATCAATTTTTAACTTACTCGGAAAATATGGATTCGCGGTAATTAATTTTTTTGCAGTGGGTGCGCCGATCAATCAGCGAACGCGAATCGGGGTTGCTATGGAAGCACTCGAGTAGGGCGCGCTTCAGCTCGGTATTATGTGGCACGCACGTTCGCTGACTGATCGGCAAAAAAATTAAATATCTAAGAATCCCCGCTAAGCCTAAAAAAGTTTAAAAAAATACTAATTAAATATTAATCTGTAAAATTGTAACTGGTGAATTAGATCTATGATGAGATCGATAAAAACTACTAGTTGTCAGACTTCATTCTCCCTTTAAATACCCACAGTTGACTTTTCTTGAATACTTTTTCCTTTCATGGATATTCTGGTTTCCTACTCATTTTATGACCAATTTATCACTTGAAGGGAATTCCTATTTTTGAGGGGCGGTAAAGTCAAACGAAACAAACTTTTAGCCGATATAATAGAAAAATCTTGGAAGAGTCAATAAAAAATTAAGAAACCCCTCACGATTCAGCCGGAATTTTCAGTACTTTCAAATTAGCTAGTCAACAGTTTATCTATTGTTGAAATGAGAATTGAGCTCACTGGAAGAGACCATTTACACTTTGAAATTTCAGGTTGAATTTATCACATTTTCTGGAAAATCTCAATACGCGACGTCTTGTTTAGAATAAAATCGAAGCTGAGGACATCTGGTGGCAGAAAACCTTAACTTTTTTTTGTGGTACAGCCTTAAGAGGTTGTAAAATTTCGCGTATGTGCCGCGTTATTTTAAGTGAGGCTCTCATAGTTTTTTCATGAACTCCAAATAGAAATTGAGTAGCATTTTCATTAAGATCGTTAAAAAATCGATTCACATTTTTTCATCGCCGTGGAATTTTTAAAATAAATATACCCAGGAAATACTACGTCATCACTATGGTCGCGTGTCTATTATAGAGCTTACAGTTAATTCTCGCGCGTTCTGCTACCAGTGGCAAGGTCAGTTTCGCGCGGTCTTTTTCGTAAAAGTACTTGTTCTAGTTTCGAACACCTCAACTCAGAGGTATAAAATCTTGGATATGGCCTTTTAATATTATGATACAACTAAAAATATAACCCATAGACATTCGAAAAACATAGTAACAGCCTCTCATTAACTAGGCTAATAATGTTACATTAAATTACTGTAAAAATAAAATTACCCAACAAAAATCAAGTTTATAAATAGCATGTAATTTTTTTAGGCTTTAATTTGAAATTAAAATTAACTATCATGTTCTGATTATTTTTAACATTACGTATTAATGCGCTTCAGCTTCCGCTATTCTGCAAACTTCTCTCAAATCGAGTAGAATTACGAAATTTCCCCATAGAAAGATATGGTTTCATTAACCAAACAAAATATAAATTTATTTACAATGAAAATTCACGGTCACTGTCACGGTCACGGTGAGTTACGTTTTTGATACAATTTAGCTTTTTATTTTTTTCAAAAAACAAAAAGCCTAATTCTACCTACTGACTAGCTAATACGTCTTAATTAAATTGCTACAATTATGTCTGGATATATTTTATATCCTGAAGTCACTTGACCATGGTAAAGAGATAAACACGAATATTTCGTAAAGCCTTTAAATGAGTGAGAAACCAACTACCGATTAGTCTTAGCCTAGTTAGTTCTTCGAGGTTACTTGTTATTCATAACTCGTACTAAAGGAAAATATATAACATTATTAAAAAATTTAAAACTGACAAATATAACTAAAGGGTTAAGTCCATTGGGAAAAAGCTACACCTCTTGTTGTTGTTAACGTCTAAATCCAAGGGTGTTTACTGCCTCAGGGGGTCAATATTTTTTTTTTCAAGTAAACTTTATCATGTTTGAATATGGATTTGATTTTACTCTTCAAATCGATTTGGATACGTTAGTGTGAACATAGCTCTCACTTGAATAAATTGCTGGCCAACATTATTGAACAAACAGCTGTGGAACTTAAGAGTTGATCTACTTATGGTGGTAGTTAACTTTTCTTTATACTCTCCAATGATTGCAACAAACTTTGCAACAGCACGTATTGACTTGGTTTCGAAGAAGCTGACCTTAATCTACGTTTTCTTAAATTAAGAAAATAAGTTGTTTTTACACAATTTTAGGGCTTAATTTATATTCTGAAGTTTGATTAAGTTTCAATTTACGTGTATGGTAAATTCGGGCCAATCATATTGGTTTAGCCTTCAATAGCGCTATTTCGACTGAGTTTCTTAAAAACGTCGACAGGTGGCGATAGCGACGTAGTTAGAAAAAGGGAATTCAGTGCTGTCGAAGGCTGGGTTCGTTTGATTGGTCCGATTTTACACATTCCTTAGAAAAATGTTCAATAAATAATCACTAAAATTCAAATTAGTTTTAATACGCTTAGAAGATAGCTCATCTTGTTTTGTATGTATTTTCAATTGAATGGAATTGACTATAATTTATGTCAAACTGCGAAATTTAAATTAAATACTGTTAGTTCTTTTATTTTATGCCGGAGGACAGAAAATGCGAAAGCTAGACTTAATTTATGCACAAAAAATTTAAAACTTGCAAATTTTTAATTTAAACAATCGAGACATTACTTTTTTATTATTCGTCAATCATTTCTTTTAATATTTAATATTAAAATCACGATAACCGAATAATACCCCGGTTAACGGGATAATTAGGCTATAAGGTCGCCGTTTCTTTCGCCAATGACAATAAAGCGGGGTCGATTCTGCTGTGGTTTAACCTGTTTCAAAAGGTAACTTTTCAATAAAAATCAGATAAATAAATATATATTATTTTAAAGACAATTAAATTTCAAAGTGGAGTGTCTACGGCATAACCCCACCTTATAGAAATGTAAAACCATTCATAAACCAAATTCAAAGTATTATTAAATATAAATTTAAGCCTTTTTATAATTCTTATGAACGTGTATATGAAAATAATAATAAAAAAAAATTATAGACCTTGAGAGAGAAGAAAAAAAAAAAAAAAAAAAAAAAAAAAATGGCAATTATAATAAAAGTATATTACTTCTAACCCCGAGGTGCCAAAAAACATTTGGGAAATAACCCATATATATTTTCTATAACTCCGAAACTTCAATCAAAAGTTCATTACATAGGCCACAAAAGAAATTAACGCCATCATTAAATCTATTACTATTAATATTTAGACACCTATCGTAATATATATATATATATATATATATATATGAATATCAAAATCTAGTATGAATCATAAGCGTCATCTTGCGGCAAACAGTGGCAAAAGGAGTAACTAAGATATGGATCAAGAATAGGCAAACGCCCAGGTGGCTTTGTTAGTTACTATCTCCGCATTGTTTGCCGTTAGAGGACGTTTAGGAACGCCAGGTTTTCTTATTCATTTCAATCTCATAAGATTTGATATTAAATTTTGATGTCTCAGAGCTTCAAAATAATACTAAAAATTATTAAACCGTGGAACAAATAAGAAAGTTACGTATGCATTTTAGGTCGTCTTTGATAAAGTTCAAGAGAAAGCAGCACCCAAAAACATATGGTGCTACCCCTTTAAAGAGAGGCTGAAGAGGAAAATGATGCGATTTTTTTATTAATTCTGATTCAAAAAATGAAACATATCTGCCTGTCGCGCGTATATATCTTACTTTTAAAAGCAAATTCATAGAATTAAAAAAAATAACTTCATTTTTCTCTACACCGTCCCTTTAATTTTTATATATTAGAATTAATTAGATACTTACTCGGTGGTAACTGTTTTTTTAACCAAACAACTCATTAGCTTTGGATCTATTTGTCGTTTTTTGTCTTTAGAGGAACCTGCGGATGATACCTCAATATTGGAGTAATTAATTACGTATATTGACATACATAGTGATAATTTACTAACCTAGAAAATAACTACTCAAGAGTCCCAAGGTAAACGTGATGGTCAAACCGATTGGCCCTTGCCAAAAGAAAGAAAGCCGGTAGATTGGTAAAACGCCCCTGATCAAAAATGATAATTATTTGAATTGATTTCCTAAACCAATCAAAAACTAACACGAAAAGACATTAAACCAAAAATAAATAAAACAAGATGTTCAAAGCCATAGAAATAGCTACACCTCCTTTGGTTATAAACGCCTGAAGTCTGGGGTTCCCAAGTTCTCAATTGGAGGTGTAGCTAAACATCAGTGACTAATACAAGCCCTTCTTGCTACCCTACCCGTAAAAACCTGTTCGAGACATTGAAGGATATACAAGCCCTTCTTGCTACCCTACCCGTAAAAACCTGTCCTAGACATTGAAGGATAACTGCATTGCCGGATTAACGACCTTTGGGGTACATACGCCGTAAAAGCAATCTACTATCTAGGATATCGTACTAGCTACTATCTCTAATTGTTCCTCTCCTAGGAAATTGGTTCATTTCTAAAAGCTTTCGTAGATGTTGGGATTAAAGCTAGGAATTATTTATTGTACTCTTACTCTTCTTCCATGGTGTGTACTGTGCTATTTTCATAAGTCAGCGATTGACTATAAGACGTACTATTGACGTTTTCACATCCAAAGTCGTACAGCGGTAACGTAGTGTAAGGTCTCTGGTTCATCAATGATCCAGCACAGATCCAAAAACAAAACATCAAACCCGATATTAATCCTATCAGAACGCCCTGTTGATTAGAATTATCTCGATTACAACTGATTTGAAATTTTTAAGAAGAAACAGTACAAAGTTACGAAGCAACTTTCATGCCTGATCATGCTGTAAACTTATCTTATACCTTAGTATTAGCTGTCCGGCAGAATATACCCAGAAAAATTACCCCGAGTAAAGGTCCACCCGTCGCGCCAGTTACTTGCATTCCCGTTTGAACGATTCCACCCATATAGGGTACCATAAAAGCCATAAGAATACTCAAAACTCCAAAAATGCAAGCTGTAATAAAAAAAAGGGTTTAACCTTGAGTATCATTCCGCCTCAGCTTTTGCCATTATGCAAACTCCTTTTGAATAGTAGACGACAATAAATGTTGTTTTCAGAAATGAAATTAAAATGAACACTTACTGCATAATTTGCAGAGTATAACGTTATTCTTATCGGATAAGGCCCGTCTTCTATCCTTCAAAATAGGCTTAATGAAATCCTCCACGGTCAGGGTGGCGAATGAGTTGATGTAAGATGAAAAGGTACTCAAAGATCCGCTGAAGATACCGGCTAGAGCTAAACCTTTTAAACCGGGTCCATCCAATATAGCAGCAACGGCATACATCATTATTTGATCAGAAGATCTGATCTTGGTATCTTCGGGATGTGAGAATGGGTCGCAGGTCCAGAAATTGGCGTAAATCACCAAAGCCGAGACGACGGTTAAGGATAAAAAGGCGCACACCAAGAAAGCCCCCGTTAATGTCGCCCTGTCAAATTTGTTTCGTTATTACAAGAGTACTTTTCAAATATCACTTAATATCGATTTTAGGCGTAACTAACTTCTGAGCATCTTTCAAATTTCGTACGCTGAGGACTCTTTGGACCGTGGCCTGGCCGGCGCACATGGCGTTCAAGAAAAGAACCATAGAACCGAACAACAGCGACCAAATGGAGTATCTAGTACGCAACGTCTCCACTAATCTGTCCAATTATTTTTTATTGTTATATGTTAGGAAATAAATGAGTAAATACTTCAGAAGTTTGTGTATTATTTTTGAAGGGGATAATCTAAGCTTATTTCCAAAGTACTTAACAACGTTCCCTAATCATTTTTCTTACGTAATGTGTCCAATACGTCCACTTTGCACGCAAGCGTCAATGACCTTTTGAACTCCACCGACCCTTAGAACCCCGAAGACAATTAAAAGCAAATTACAAGTGACCATGAAGAAACTCTGAATGACGTCAGTCCAAATAACGCCTCGAATTCCACCCTATATGAAATAAAAAAGTGGAAAAATAAAATTAAATTTATTGCACTGGTTACGACCCCGGTTTTGCCTAAGGAAAATAAGACGGGGCTCTTTGACTATGACGCGCATTCATTAAATTACAAATTGATATTTTATTGAAACTCACCGAAACGCAATAACAAATGCAAATGGTACCAGAAACAGCCACGGATACCCATTGTGGTACGTCAGTTAATGTGGATATGCACAGAGCAGGGACGTATAAAGCGACCGAAGTAAATACCATCTAAAAAGAGTATTTGCCCAAGATTTTGAGTCATAATCAAAATATTAGTCAAAATCAAAACCTGAATTTTCAGCACCTACAGAGCCAAGTTCCCTTCATTTATAGGAAACCAACTAATTTACACTTAAGTTCACAAGAGTTCAGCCTTGGCAGTGAAAAGAGTTGGAAAAATTTGTACAACTGAGTTCTCAAGTGTCTGCCTCTTTGGTTTATTTTTAAACGTGCTGAAAACTTGAATAATTCCAACTGCGAATAACAATACAATTACTTTGGCAATTATATAAGTGGCGGAAAAACTGAGCCGTACGCTTCGATTATACCGTCTTTCTAAATACTATATTTTTTTAAGTTAGTTTTAATCTTTTGAGTGTTAATTTAAAATCAGAAACGTACCTCGTAAATACTGATATACTTCAATTGGCGATAAACGGGTATGACCACGAAAGCCGATATGAGAAGTCCAATTGTAGAGCCCAAAGTGAAAAATATGTATTGCCCTAAAACGAACCAAAACTAGATTATTCGTGGAACGAATAGACTTTCGGAAATAAGTCTGGTAAAGGGGTTTATCAAGTCCATAAATTATACAGAACTTCTACGAGATTATGTGACTACAGCCTTTGGCTATGCTAAAATTCGATGTCAGTTACGTTATCACTTTAATACAAGCTTGTACATTGAATACATGAACTGATCAACCCCATGGGTATGAGCGTGTCTCGTGTTAACACTCACCTCCATATAGATAGACCTGGGGTTAATGAAACAGTCATTCGCCGGAAACAATTGACGTTAGAGAGGAAAAAAATATGATAATAGTTAAGTTAAATGTTTCATAGTCAATTGCATCTTAGTCAAAATTTAAATTCTCCAAGTCAATCAAAATCATAAAAAGGTAGAAACTTCGACCCATCAAAACCCAAAGTAAAAGTGGATATGTTGTATTTCCGATTTTATTAAGTACTCTACACTTTCACTGAACCAGAACTTGCTTGGAAAATGATGAAAGATTGCTCTAGTATTGATACATTACAAGTCGTGCTGAAGCTATAAGCTACTAGGGGTTTAAAAAATCAAACAGGATAATTACGTACTTCTCCAACTGCACCAACAATTGAATTTCCAGATAAGGTTGTAGCGGATATTGAAAAAGCCACTGGTAAAACGGCCATTTTGTAATTTCCGAGAGCGTATTCCGTCATCAAAGTACAATCGTCTTCGTTCGGTTTTTGACCACCGTTATTTACCTTTTTCTTATTACGCCTACTTTTACAAGAGTAATAAATACCAACGCTCCACGATAACATCAGCATAATTAATATAGCCAGGTAATCCAGATATTCTAAGCGAGCGCTCATTGTGTTTTCTCAGCTCAAATTAGAACACCCAACCTATTAGCGAAATAAAATTAACAAACATAATTAAAGCAAAAATGGGTTCAAGAGATCTTTTTTATCAGAAGCTGATCTAAAACCTACATTTAAATAGACGAGTGAACTCAAAATTGAAATTTTTACAAACAAAAATATGAAATTATGATTTTGAGTGTTAGTTTATTGCTAAGATAATTCTAACACTTTCAAGAATATTCAATTTTAAAGTGATAATGAAGCCGGAAAATAAGTTTTTTCCTTCTTGAATCAGTATTTACGAACAAAAAATAAGTTTCAATCATTTTCAGCTTACGCAACTTCCAGTAGAATTGCGCCACTGGCAACAAATTTCGATTATCAAAAAATATATAACGCTCTAGGTACTACGTCTGTCTGTCTGTCACGCTTAAATATGCATGTAAAGTTAAATACACTTTGTCAAACTTCGTTGCTCGAGTTTTTATTTCGAAAAACACATTTTATTTTTTTATTTAATGCAGTTCAGCGTATTATCGCCAAACTCAAGACAAATTCAATTATTATATGCTCTAGAGATTAGAGATTTGAAAATTATAAGTTTTTTTTTTTGTTGCTGCGATGTTTAACAAAGAACTGGAAAAACTAATAACTAAAAAAAATATAGTCGTATGTTATACTTTTTGACCGATACTAGCTAGTACTACGTAAACGTAAGATTTTTTTCTGTTAAACCTTATTTAGCAGTTGAAATTTCAATTTTATGTAGTTTTTTCTCAGTATATATAACCTAAGTTCGTTGATATGCAGAGATGCATTTCTAATTGAAGATGTCTATTCGGAAACATTCCGAAATTAGTTTATTTCTAATTAAAAAAAGTTTTGTGCTCGCATGCTACAACAAGATTTATATGATTATAATTTAAATATTTTATCCTTACCTGTATTAAGCGATGTCTTGGTTCCGCGACGTGGGAATTATCAGCCAGAATGTGTTATTTTGCATTCCATACGTAACTTAATTGACATTAAAAAATTAAACGATTTGTAGAAATTTCGCACCTGTTAACCATCCATCAATTAGATGTCTGGCTTTAATAAAATGAAATAAAAGAAAATGCAAGCGTACTGTACAATAAAGAGCTAAATTATAACTACAAGCAGAGGTATATAATAACCCCTTTCGGGGGAAGTATGAAAGGTAGGCAAAATTGACGAACAACAAGTGCCCGGCGTAAATCGCGGCGGATCGACACACCGCTTTACTCCCAAAAAATAGTTACACCATTTTGAACCTCACTAAATTTTCCCTACGCACACTTCCGGAACTTGCGAGCTGAAGTCAACCTTCGACTCCAATTTAACAGACAGCCTGACTCCTGAGACAGGAATTCTAAACACAAATCGAGCCGTCTTGTTTATACAAAGACCATTTACTAGAGTAGCGACATTGAGAAGTCCGGCGCGAGCTAGTGGCCTAGATAATCAGCAGCGGGCTCTTGTTGTTCGAGATTTTTAGCATTGGTAGTATAGGGGCTTTCATACTTCCCCCCGAAAGGGGTTATTATATACCTCTGCTACAGGTTTATATAAAATACACTCGTCCGTCATTTTAAATAACAGAGAGATGTTTATTATAGTAGAAACATTTAAATCTATTGGATAACGAATCTTATGGCGTTTTTCTTTGTGACTCCGAAATACATTGATTTGCTCCGAGATAGAGATCGGGGTTTGGACAAAATAATCCACAACTATCAGTTAATCATAAAAAAATAATCGGAAAATTATTCGCGATTACATTGGTTTTATCATAGACTTTCCTCGAAAAAATTTTAAGTTATGAAAAAAGATAAAATAATCAGAAATTTTCTTGTCCAAACCCCGATCTCTACTCCGAGAAAAACGCTATAAACTACACTTAATAATACAGAAAATATTGTTAAGCCTAACTGTTTAAACGGTATAAAGATTAAGCTTACTTCGTGTGAAAGATTGGCTTAGGCACTGGGGTTTGGAGACAGTAGCAGCAGAATAATATCAGGGATCCTTGCAAAAACATAATACGTATACCTGTTTATAAACTTACGTGTACATTTTTTTTACATAAATATTAAGCCCCGTTTCCAATCAACGCTTTTCAACCTTTAAAGCTTTCGCTTTTCGGAGAATCATATCAAATTTAATTAGATATTTGATTCTCTGCCACTTGGAGCCTGTTAACGAGGGTTGAACGAAAAGTTTTAAGTTTCACCTTGACGCAAAAGCTTCATTCGTGGATAAAAAACTTGATTGAAAACGCGGCTTAACAACGTATATATACTTTTGTTAAAAAAATAATAATAATAATAAAACAGAGATGTCAGGAAACTGGCCCGTTTTCTAATGTATATATGATCGTAAATTAAGTGCACAGCGGCAAGAAGGATCAGACAAGGAGAGGAAAAGTGGGGAGGGCGCAGTTCCTACTGCATCGGCCTAAACTCCCACTCTGGGAGAACGGGGGTAGAGATGTTTCGTGTTAAAATGTTGTCACGTGGGTAAAACGGATCCTTTATCAGCTTCGTAGTAGCCAACGACGCTAGTGACCACGTGACAACAGTTCACCTCAAGAATTTCCTATCCCCCTTTCCAACCGAGTGGGAGGTTGGCTCTTCTCTCTCTAACTCAACGCAGCCCTACTTTTCCTCTCCTTGTCTGATCATTCTTGACAGCGGAATCAAAGAAATTCACAAAGGGTACGTAATTCCCGGTATTCATAAAATGATTTGCATTTGAATTTCAGTTATTAAAAATGCGAAATTATTTTTTCAAAGGCTTTAAAATTCTTATTTCTGACACTAAACAATACCTTCACTCTTGAAAAATGAAATGTTTTCATGATATTTGCTTCTCCATACGGTTTTGCATTGATAGGCCAAAGTGACACAGACAAATAATACAATAACGACGCCAAACTACTTTAAGTCGACTTGTAGTCTATTTAAAATGTTGAACTTTGACCTCCTTCAGCAAATATAAATAAAATAAAGTCTAGAACAGGGAAACGAGGGAGGAACGGTCTCTTAACTTGTGATGGTAAATCCAAAAATTCCCTTCAAATTGATTTTTTCAAACAAATAATTCTACATTTTCACAAAGAATCTATACAATTGACCCCAAAATTGTTCATTTTTGACCTTCTAAAATGGTTTAAAATGTTTTTTAGTGTGAACGCGTCTTAAGTAAGGACAAGACGAACAAGTATAAAATAGAGTTTACCTTACGATGCACTTAAAATGATGTTCCGTTCTTCGATTTGTTAATTTTATTTGATAAAAATTGCAGGTCCGTTTGATTTTACTGAAGACTGCAGTTCACAATAGCAAGCTAACAAATCGAGATTAATATATGTTTAAGCAAAAGATTCTTGACCTGACTTTTGAGATCATATCTTAATCTTAACCTATTTTAATTTACTAGTAAACAAAGGATATCCGTTCTTAAATTACAATCGTGCCAACATAAATTAAGAGGAATGAGAAAATATATCGTTGACACGCTATATAACTAATGTTTAATTAAGAAATTCATAAAAACACAACAACAATTTGAGAAAAAATTAGAAAACGCCTCTCTAAATACTCACTCTTGAAAATGGAAGACTTCAAAATATTTAAAAAAATGTAAACAGCCATCCTCGGCCAAGGACTACAACTATTTAGAGGTATTTCAACACCCACAAAAGTTTTTCAGAGAACATTCAAATATTTTCAACAAGGAGCCCAGTGGTCCTACAATTCCTATATTTTCAAACATGTCCTATATTATCCTGTATTATAATAAACTTGAATGGTTTGCATTACACAGACCCTATTAGCTAAGATTTGTACATTGCTTCTGACAATTAGAGCTGGAGCTAGCATCCTAAAAGGGTGGATGAGGGAGTTCAAGAAAACTTAACGGTTATGGGCGGGATCAATATCTAAACAAATTAAATCCCACGCGTTTGAGGAAGTAGTTCCGGTATAACTGGATAGGCCTAATATGTATAGTTTTTTTTAATGTGTTTTTGTTTAAATTTGCCCTATAAAATCCTTAATTTGAGATAATTTTAGTCCTATATTATTCTATAAAATATAATTTTGAGTCCTGTATAATCCTATATTTTGGAAAAGAAACCCTATATATTTTGGAGGGTAACATCATTTCTCTGTATATCTATATACCGTTTTTGTTTAGGACGCTACTACTACCAGAATGTAATATTTTGGTTTTCCCTACTTTTTGTTTTATTTTAACAAGAAATGTTTGTGCAATATGAATCCCATAGAAATATATTTATTTTCCTTGAAAAAAAGGATCGAAATCGTGCACAAACTCAATGAAACAATAAATACGGCACATATGATTTCGAAATTAATAATTTCGGTATTAAAATTTATTTTCAAATGGATTATCGCCAAAAATTGGTGTCAGTGGTGATAAAATTTGAGCCAATTCTTGGTAAGCCTACGTGAAATTTTTTTCGTTTTAAGTTTATGGAGCTACTATTATCATTAAAAAATATTTACCAATGCAGTGTTTATGGCCCCTAGCCTCAAAATGCAACCGATACATTCGGTTTTAGAATTTGGTTGTCTCGAAAACAGTGGACTAGCGGTAAATATTAGATCCCTGTTACATTTTTTTCCTATTCAAAAAATGGGAGTAGTAATATAGAAGTCTTAAAGTTCGTTCTACATGTTAATACAGAATTAGGCTTAACTCTTGAAAGTCAATTGAAACATAAAAATTTAAGTTTTTAAATATTCTTATTTACATATGGCGAACGAAGCAATTGCAACGGGGATATTTAAGGTTCAATGCAGTTATGTTATTTATTGCTCTATTCGCTCGACTCTACCTTAGTGTCAAACTTGTGAACAAGTCTTTAGGGATAACAAAAAATTTTGAAACAACTCACCACCGTCGCTTCTAGAATTCAAAGTCGTTATTAAATTATCGGATAAACTCTTTAAAAATGGTCCCATGATAATGCAAGTTCCAAAAACAGCGAAATCTCCCACTGTATCTTTAATGTCAATTTCCGGAGTGCTAGACAATTCCATATTTTCTCGTACCACCATTTTATCGTCAATATAAATGTGGATTGAACTGAAGAGACTGTAAGAATAACATACGTGATTATTTTTATTGTAAATATCAGTCTTCTGAAAGAAAATAAAAGAACAAAGTCTAGGCCAGTACCACCGAATACAGACTTTAGCGTTTATTTGCCATTAGAGAGCGCTTCTGAACGCCAAGTTTCGGTATTCCTCTTAATCCATCAAGATAGTACTTAATAGGAGTTGGCAGGACGACCGACCTAGTCCCAAACTTTTTGATTTTTCATTTATTTTTGGTTCTTACCATTTAAAACTCCACCACTCTCCACGGGCTATTCTACCAGCTGTGTACCAATCTAACAATACCAAATTACTAGAACTGGTCATTCGAACTTCTTGTGTTTGACGGAAATCAGCGTCACGATAACAAAGAACTGGGTCAGAAACGACAGCCAAAAAACTGGATGGACCCAACTGAAAACTGAGATCTTGATAACAAGATTCACTGGACTCGCTAATGTAAACCTGAAATTGCGTTTGAGTAGCAAAATTATTAAGGTATTCGACAAATAAACAAATGATCTAACCTTTTGGAAAGATTGCGAAGTCCATAAAACACACGCGAAATCTTTAACGTGGACTTGAACCATCACCCGATCACCGCTAACCTGGTATTGCACACATTTTTAAAACCCGAATTATGTCATGTTTGGCGTAAGGCCATACTAACCAACCCACCACCGTATATCACGTTGTAGACCCATTGACAGACGGTATTTGAGGCGTGTTTAGGTACAAAAATTCGCAACTTTAAGAAAGTAAGGGTTAAAAGTCAAAATTCAGTTGAATTACGGAAAATTATATTATAACTTACGGGATATTCGTAGAACAATCTCGTAACACTGCATTTTTTAAAAGGTATTTCACTTGTCTCAGTGCTATGATTTATGCATGTAAACTCTAATTGGCATGGTTTGGGTAGTACCGCGATGATTTCATTCATGTTTCGATAAAATTCACATCAAAACATTTTGAAATACCTTATGTTGTTTGTAATGATTTGATTTTAATATTTTCTTGATCATGTGGACTTTAAGAGTTTAAAAGTTCCCGCAATTATTCAACGAAAAAAGTACCTGTTTCAGGCGCTACGAAAAACGAACGGTTAAGTTTCGAAAAGCGTAAATTCTTGGAAAGGAAATCTCAATTAAAGATACGAATATCTATTTAAACTGTTTCCCCGAGTACGCTGCCCTATCTTTTAACAAAACCAAGAAATTTAGTCTTACGTACCTCTACATGAAGATAAGTTATCAAATCTTTTGACGAAGCCACAGTTTTTTTTTTTCTTTCTTCCTAGAGTGAAATATAAACCGAGTGGGGAAAAGAACCACGTGATCGGATAAAGTGGCCAGGGACCACTGCCTATTTTAGATCTGATGTTTTTCACCCGGTAAATTGAATTATAATCCCGGTTAAGCTTCGAAGACCCAGACATTTCACCCATTTTGTCGTTTATTTCGAGAAATAGTGTAGAAATATTGTAGGTGAATTTAACAAAACGTGGCGTTCATAAGCGTCCTCTAACGGCAAAGAGTGGAAAAAGTATTAACTAACAAAACAACGTGGTCTTCCTATTCTTTAACCATAGCAGCCACGCACGAGATTTTTAGAAATTACTTTGGGCACTGTTTGCCGTTAGAGGATGCTTATGAACCCCATATTTTTTTATTCATCTTTATTAAGATAAGTATCCAATGTTAATAGACATAGGGCATAGTAGGCTTAAAATATTCAATGGAAACAATAAAAAAATATTTAAACATAAAAACTTTAACTATATTAACTAATTGCCGTTCATAATACACTTTAGTTTGATAATTTCGCGGCTGTGAGGCGAAGTGACGTCACAAAGGGGCGTAAACGGAGAAACTCGACCGCAATCCGTGATAACGCTGCAAAATATATTTTTAAAATAGATTAGAAAAAGTATAATCAAAATCTTGATTTCCAGGAACACTTGTACCGCTATTTCATTGGCGGTAATTGAGTTGTGTTTATCTCACCTATCTTCACGCTTAGTATTTAACCAATCACATAATAGTATGGGATCTATCTCGATAACAGAGGTTTTTGATCCTGTAATTTCAAAAGATTTCATCAGGAATTTCACAATTAATACAATCATTGGCAAGAAACCGCTTATCAAATATCCGACTATAAAACCCTGACGTTTGCTTGACCGTTTGCCTCAATTTTAAAATTTCCTGACCATTTGTCATAATTTTAAAATTTCCTGAAAATTCCCTGACTTTTTGCAGATTTTTTAAATTTCCCTGTTTTTACCAGCCTAGATTTTCAAATTCCCTGACTTTTTCAGGTTCTCCCAAAACCGGGCAGCCCTTTTAGAAGAAATCGGTAGCCCCCTTATTGAATACGACAGTTGTATAACCTTGAGACGGTCCAATTACGCTTTCGCGATTAAATGAATGATAATCTTACTTAGAAAGTAACTCGCGATAAAACCAGTAATCATTGTTATGGCGAACCCAATAGGTCCTTGCCACATGAAAGAAACGGTAAACAGCGGAAAAATTTTCCTGTAATAGTAAAAACACAATACTAAACAAATAATAATGAACTATACAACCAAGGCAATAATATACAGACGTACTGATATATAATTATTATTAGGTGACCTACTTTTCTGAAAGATTGGACGATAAGATTATTTTAGAATCTATTTCGAAATTTTGAGGTAATTGGGTGCTATTTCCATCTAGATCGATTTCCAGGCTCGTAAAATTGAATAACCTCTCGGTAAGACAATTGACATCAGTCAATGGCAAGTTTCTTATATTCTTGCGCTGCAAATTACTTCCAATACAAAGCAATATGTTGAAAGCGAGACCGAGTAACAATCCAACAAGGACACCCTATGAGTGAAAGCACCAATTTATTCTCGAATTTTCAAAACACTTTTCTCTACATCAACAAATATTGAATCTAAAACGTTGACTATAAAGCAAATTAAGCGAATTTCAAATGATTTAAAGGGAAAATACGAGCCAAAAAATGGAACAGCTTTTGATTTTAACTAAAGGTGGATCAAGTTATTTCGAAGTCAAACTATCTTCAAAACGGGTTTAGAAATTAAAAGAGAGTTTACCTTTTTATTGGCCAAACGGGTGTAAATACCCAAAAAGACGACTGCCAATAGGGGTCCACCCGTGGCTCCGGGTATTTGAATCCCAGCTTTAACGACACCGCCCAAAAATGGTACCATGTAAGCCATAATTATGCAAACTAAGCCATAGATGCAAGCTGTGAACGATATATAGGTTTAATAAATTAATTTGATTTTCCACGTTATTTCTTGGGCGGGTCGTTTAGTTGATAAAAATCTTTAACGCAGCAAGAATATGATAGAAAATGGTACTGTTTTAAGTCATTTTTTACAGCTTACTGAGAGCTTTGCAGAGAAAGAGGCTACGGTTTTCGGATAGGAATTTCCCTCGTTTCTTCAAGGCGGGTTTGATAAAATCCTCCATGGTCAGGGTCGAGAACGAGTTGATATAAGATGAAAATGTACTAAGCGAACCGCCGAATATTCCAGCCAAGGCCAACCCTTTTAACCCAGGTTCTTGCAATATTTGAGCCATTCCGTATACGAGAATCTGCATGGGGTATTTACGATTTTGATACTGGTTACATTTAAACAGAGCAAAAACTTATCTAAATCTGGTTAATAAAATCTCTGATATTGTGACAAAGGGAATGTGATCAAATTAATGAACATATTGTCGTTTTACAACCGTCCGAGGTGTAGCTATTCCATGGGATTGCCCATCTTGTTATAATTTTATTAAAACATCATTGAAAATTTCTGGTTGTGTTTTTTATGGTCCGATTTTAAGAGTAATTGGCCTAGTATTAAAGCCCTCCATGAGTTTTAGTTATTATCTTAGTTTGTCTAAAATTATCTTTCGAATTAGGCCCTTAAACTGTGGTTACTACCTCTTACGTATGTTTTAATTATAACCATTCCTAGATTGACGTATTTATTATAATCGAAAACGTGTACCTGGTCAGAAGATTTGACACCAGTGATTTCGGGATGGAGAAAAGGGTTGCAAGCGGAGACGTTGGCGTAGACGACTACTCCCACAAATACGATAATGGCGATGATTATAAATATGAAAATTCCTCCTAAGAAAGTGGCGCATTTGGCTTCTCTCAAACCGCGGACACTCAAAATTCGTTGCCCCGCGGCTTGACCGGCACTCATGGCGTTCATCAAGATAATTAGAGCACCCAAGGTCAGCGACCAAATGGAATATCGGGTTCGAGAGTCTTCCATCAATCTACGGAGACATTTTACTTTTTAATCTTGTACGCGAGGATTGGGACAATTAGCATTTAACTCGTTAAATTCTCGTTAAATTTTGACGCTGCTCATACGTCAAATGGAAGATTCTTTGTCCTTTAACCGACGTATCCCAGACTTTAGAAAAACCGCCGACCTTTGCCGCTCCCAAAAAGATGATCATAATGTTAGAAAGCATCATGAAAGCCGCTTGAATTACGTCCGTCCAAATAACCGCTCGAAATCCCCCCTATAGTAAAGAGAAAAATCAAAGGTAATTGGAGTTAGGTTTAAATAGGATTTATTTGTGATTAAAGTCGAAGTAGATCCTAACCGAAACGCAATAGCAAACGCATACTAAACCGGCCACGGAGATCGACACCCATTGAGGAATATCGGTTAATGTAGAAATGCAAATAGCTGGGACATAAAGCGCAACGGCGCTGAATACCATCTGAAAAAGGTAACATGAAATATTTAAAATGGAAACTGAAAATTTTGATATTTTTAAAAATTAAATTCAGATTTTTAATTGCAACGTGGATATCTTACTTTAGCAAATATGTAAAGGGAAGAAAAGAACAACCTCATAGACCGATCATACCGTCTTTCTAAGTACTTTTAAAAATAAAAATAAATCAGAATCACGTGGAATATTTAAATAGCGCTAATTTCAATATACCTCGTAAATACTGATATATTTCATTCTGCGATAAATTGGAACAACTAGTATTCCGGAAAGAATCATACCAAGACAGCTTCCAACAGCAAAGAAAATGTATTGGATTCCTTGCAAATATACCTGAGCGAGGAAAGGTTTGTATTTTATGAGATGGAAAGGCGGAAAACTTATTGCATGACGAGTTGAAAACTATATGTATATATTGCTGATCAAAACCACTTCCGGTATAAGGTGGTGCAATTTACTATGTTGTTCGAAGGGAAAGTGGTGAAACATGCTGGCCGGATTTTAATTAACCAAGTATTTACGGTTCGAAGCTAGCTAACCAGGGTTCTAAGCCATTAGAGGCTCTTTGACGTAGTTGAACAACTTTCTAAAAGGATATATCACTTGAAACGAAACCCTCGAACGAAACTAAGTGAAGATGGTTGTTACGCCATTCGGAGACTCTTAACTTACAGTTTAATCATTTCGTGACAATGTTATACAAACTAAAGCCACGAGTTGTAATAAAAGGGATTTCCTAAGAGTTTACTACAAAGAATTCAATTTTGGTACCCATGGGGTGATGAAACCACGTCTTTATAATTCCAATGGTACAAATAATTTGTTAGAGAAATGAACTTAAAAGTCAAAGTGTACTTACTTCACCGACGACACCGACCATCAAGCTTCCGGAAACCGTCGTGACGGCCAAGGAAAACGCCACTGGAACTACGCCCATTTTGTAATTGCCCATGACATATCTCGCGACATCTTTATCATCGCGTTTAGAGCTTCTACCGCGACATCCGTAATAAATTCCTACTCCCCATGACATGGCCAACATGGACAAGACGGCTAATAGATCAGCATATCCGAGATAATTCATGGTGTTGCCGTCAAATACTACTATACAGCGAATGAAACTATTCGACTTCGAAACAAGTATAGAATGTTCACTTTCTTTTAGCTTGATATAACGGTAATATTATTTACATTCTGGGCTTTTTGTTAGATTTCGGAGTCAATAATAAATCTTTTCTTTTTGCCAGCACAAAGAGATGTTACCTTGATTTTGAAACAACGGTCTTCGAGAATTCTACTAAAATCTGAATTACAAACGTTCACGGGGCGACGCGACTTACTGTTTTTGTTTCCTGCAGGCTACAGCTACCTCTAATAAATTAGCTTTCAGCGGATGCCATTAATTAGGAATGTTTTTTTTTTTTTTTTTTGTTTCTATTACAATTGCAGACGCGTGTCACTGATTTTCTCCAGCGTTGAATCTTATAATTGTTCCAGGTAAAGATTAGGGTCCATATGGTTCCTATCAGGAGCTTCGAAAATACCTCTTTACTTTAGGGCCAAAGCAACCAGATTAGCGCTAAAACGGTGCACCCAAATTGCGCGATGGTAGCTCCTTTTCCCGGCGTTTTAACTCCTGTGCCTCAGTTCGATTAATTAAAAACTCATTTATCCTAGCTGCGCCCGGACACTACAAAAAATATGTTAAGAATTAAAAAAAAAAAAAAAAAACTTTCCATTACGATACATTTTGGTCTAAAAAAATATTTGTCTTCAAACTAATCTTAGTTTCAACTGGTTTTAAAATTAATATCACCCGAAATTAAAGGTGCCAGGTCACCCAGGTGCCATTCTTGGTACTCTACGTGCGATAATATATATTTACCCTACGGAACTATTAAACATTTGTTAAAAAAGAGTTCCCTAATTTTTTAAAGTGAATGTAACCATCTTTAAGGATACCAAAAATATATTATGAATATATTTGTATCATTTAAGGAGGGAATAAACGTCACGGCTATTCTTTATTTTTGGTTCTGGCCAATGAACACCGGCTATAAAGCCCAGATTAAATCTTGGAAACTTTGGTTTTTAAATCCCCTTTAAAGTCGCCTTCTTTTCTAGCTTAGCAGACCACGTTGACCATAACAAACTACACATTCAAAGCTAGGCTGTGCATTTTAAAGGGGCAAATAGGGCCTTTAAAACTATGGCGATTAATTTCCAGTCTTCAGTGGCACCAAAAGTTATTGACCTCCCCAGGCGTCCTAAATATATGTATATTTCGATTCTTTTTAATCAGGGCAAATCTTTCGTTAGGGTTACAGACGACTTTTTGGCCTACCCATAAACATATTCCGGCGCCGCCACTGATAAGAAATCTTAAAAATATTTCAGCTAATTATATTTCTTTAAATCTCTCACGATTGATTAAATAATTGCATCCGGCGAAAATTCATAGAAGGGAAATCTGAAAGGCGATTAAGTTGTGTATGTAGGCTTATGTGCCGGTATTGAAACAGATAAGTTATCATGTCTTTTGTCGGAAGAACAGAAACTTATTAACACTTATATAATAGATTGATTATAAATACAAGTTATAATGAAAACATTCTCATTTTATTATAAAAACAACTTTTGTACCGTTTCACCATAAGAAAATAATATATTTTCTTTCGGTTGTACAACTTTACCTATATTTACAATTTAACAAGATTAGGCTTAGAAAAAAGGGCTGGACATAAGTCTTCGTGAGGTAGTTGAAGAGGCTCAGATCCACTGTAATTTTTAATAGCAAACCAGACTAAATCCGTGTCAACAGTTTCCGCTACTTTAATCGTATCTTTGGCGGCCTTTGTTTGCGTTTTTGAAAAAGATAAAATGTTTTTAGAATATTTATTTTTAATTAGGGGTCCTATTGCAAAAGACACGTAAAATGGAGCCAGATTTGAATGGTATTAAATCGTATGTTTACCTGAAGCAATGTTTGAGGGTGTTTTTCGCTTAAATACGTAATTGCCAAGCAACACGTCGATTCTAAATCGTATTCTCGAATGCCTAACTGTTTATAAACAATAAAAATACTGTTATTAACACGCACTTTTATAATATGTTTAATTAATAAGTTACTAACCAATTTAACCAGTTTTCCTAAATTTGATAAAACCTTTAACTGCAACTTGTACTGAATTGTAAATCGGTAGGCGGAACCATCATCTTTCCCGTGACTAATTAATCGTTGTTGCTCCAATATGGAGATTATTTTAGACCAAACGTCGCTTAAGGTTCGTTTTCGAATAAAATCACCGCAAACTTCAGACAATATCAATAATGTCTCAAATGCCTACAATATGATTTAATTATTATATCATAATTTAAGATAATTTTTAATTTTTCCTTTTGGTTGGCTTACTTTTAAGGTTACGACATTTTCATCGTTCGTAAATCTTCGCACTAATGGTTCCCATAGTTCGTGTACCAGAGGCAATAAATCATCTATTGTTATAAATAATATTAATTGGAAATGTTAAGCCTTGGTCATTTTTTATTTTTATTTTTCTGAGATCGTAATTTAACTGATAATGGCAGTTTTTTTTTATTCAAAACTATTACTGATATCATTATTTAAAGGAAGATAATTTGTTTAAAATTTCACAGCCCAATTGTTTTTCCTTCATTCCTTGGAATTAAATATAGCCCCCTGAATTTTTAGAACTTTGTTAGGCTTAGCAATGTGTTTGAATTTCCCAAAATTACCAAAGGACCAATCAGAGTCAAGAGCTAATCTCTAGAAAAACACTTAAGTGGGTTGAACGATACCAAAATTAACTACTTTAAGCGGTTTTGTAATGGATGTAAATAATGATTGGATGATGATTATGACAAGAACACGCCATGTTTTTAAAAGTCTAATGTGCCAAGGCTTAAGGAGAAAGTTAATTTAAATTTTGCCAGTGAAAGGAAACAGTGACTCCATCTATATTCGAGTAAACAAATCATAAATGCCAGTTAAAAAGACTGAAAGCTGATTAGCTTGTTGGTACTTTTAGCGAAATTCAAAAGCTTGGGTTTAGGATATGAATATTTCAAATAGAATGGTTTCTTCCAAAATTGGGGAAAAAATAAATAGGGGGTGATGATATCTCTAACTGATGTTTTTGACGCATAACGTTTTGGCTTCAAATTAAAATTTTCGTGCCAAAATCATGATGTTGCGAGCGCCATCTATTTTAAAATATCAGTTAGAAGCAAAACGGATATATCAGTAACACCACTCATACAGATGATTGTGGTTCCTAAAAATTAAACTTAAATTATTTAATTACCTTCATTTTGTTTCAAAATCTTCACTCCGAGTTGAATTAAATCTTGAGTTAAGATTCTAACCGGTAAACTGGGCGAACTTTGCATATGAACGCAGCGTTTTAAAACATTATTTGCTATATCTAAGTGATGTTCTTTCTTGACAAGTTTCTCAGGTTGCGTCAATTCTATTTCATCTTCATTGAGATCTTCATTCGTTTCAGTTTCTTCAAAATTTTCCGTTAGATTATCAGCGATTTTATGTAAACGGTGATATTCGAGTAAAAACTCTTTTAAACTTAATCGTTCTAAATCATCGGAAGGTAGAATTTGAGCTGCAAGTCTTGGTTTATCGCAATCGAACCATCTAACGATAGCTATCAATAACGTATTCAGTACTTTCAATAATTGCATTCCTTTTTCGTGGTGATACGTATCAACCAATCGTAAAACCTTAAAAAAAATCATTTAATATCTTTTTACAATTACATTAAATTGACAATTATGTTCAACAACAAATAATATTAAGTATTAAGTTAATAAAACTGATGGGTCTAAACTGATACGATATTGAGGTTTTCATAATTGTATCTAAATAATCAATATACTAATACAGATGGCGCTTGTGACGTCAGTTTTTCGGCGCGAAAATTTTAATTTCAAGTGAAAAATCAAGTTTTTACGAACAATTTCATATCAAATTAAACAATATTCTAATAAAGAATGGCAATTTTTAATTATGGCGCGAAAATTTCAATTTTGAATGAAAATTTTAATTCAGAATAGGTAACAGCTATTGATATCGTATCAAGAGTGACCCACCACTATTCATTCTCCCTTTAAATTATCATTCAAGCATTTGACTTACTTCAAATATTAAATCTTGCAATTGAGGTAAGATTTTGGCTTCACCAAAACGACATACAACATCTAACACGACGGGTGCATTAGGAAACTCGTCAATGTGTCTTAATTTCACCGATAAAGAGTGAGCTAAGTAGTCACAGTTTTCAAATATTAAATTCGGAATTTCACTGGAAAAAGTTAATGGTTAAAAAAATTATAAAATACAACAATCAGAGTCTAGTATTCCTTTATAAAGGAAATGTGAATAGAAAAATGATTTAAATTAAAAACTATATCAAATTTAACTCATTTTTCATTTCTCTTATCCCTTTTTAATACTGAATTTCCTCCAGATACGAACCTTTTCATACTATTTTCGGCAATTACTTTCAACCCTAACGTCGCAGTGTGTGAAATTTGCATAGAAGGACTTCCAACTTCTTCCAGAAATGGACAAAGTACCGTAAGAAACACGATATTAAAGTCTGTAGTTATCAATTCTGAAAATCGAGCGATTCCTTCGAGTAATAAACATTTCTGAATTATATTTCCGCGAATCTTTTCAGGAGTTATCGCGTCTTCATTTTCTGTTAACCAAATTTCCTTGAATTGATTTTTCGGTTTTGTTTCGCAGATTGCAACATTCCAAAAAAGATCGGACAAATATTCTTCAGTTACTCGTCTACGAAAAAAAGCAAACATTTCAAACATTAATAACAGAAAATATTATTTAAATTAAATAAATAAAGACTTAACTAACTCGACTAAGTGTAGAGGATGTTCGTCGTCCGATTCATACCCAATTTGACCCAATAGGATTTCGTTTAGGACTAAAATTGCTTCTTTTCGATATACAGAAGATTGCTGCGCTTTTTCCAAAAGATACTCGACTATATGACTAATATTGCCTTCATGAATAATTTAATTGATATTAATTTCTCTACATAATTAATAAATTCAAAACAACCAACGGAATCTCACCTGGTCGCCCTAATTGTCTACAAACATTCTGAAAAGTAGCAAACACTTTATCATCTCGAAAATGTTTGAAATATTTTCGAGTCCATGTTACAGTTGGTGCTGATAACATTGTTTCTATTAAATTAAGATTTCAGTGTTATAACTTAAATTAATTTGAACTTTGATAAAGGGAGAATGAAGTCTATCAATAAATATTTTCTAATCAGCAAAACCTAGGCATGCGCAAATTCTGAAGGAAATATCCCTTGTAACGTAACATTTTGACTCCTATTTAGTTATATATAGTTAGATATAGCCCTAGTTTTAATGGACGATCTACTGGTTTGAACGAAAATTACCCTAATTCTTTACTTTTTCCTTATAACCAATGACCTTTTTAAGCGGACTACAATTTTAAGGTCTTTTAAGCGGACGAATTCTGGTTATAAGTAAAGAAAAGGAACATTTTTCATTAAAACTCAAAACCAATGACCTTGACCAAAGCCAAGGCCTAGCAAACTATACAGAAATATGGATATAAAGAAATGGTTTCTTTTTCCCCTAGAATTTAATTATAACGAGGTTTACTGTATATTTCTTTTGACATCAATTTTTATAAATATTTTGGGAAGAAAATTTTCAAATTTTGGCACTGAAATATTGAGGTCGCGAGCACCATCTATCTTAGAATATGGTAAATATTCGTTTTTACGGCAAAACCAATAAGGGACCCATTTCTTGATGTTTTATTGTATTGTGAAGTCACTATCTCAAGATTCATTAATCTTAAAATGGGGCATACCTTGTTGGGATGGGGTTGTTTTATTATCAATAATAAAAACTTGATTAGTGTCTAATTGAATCAATTGCAGTAACGAGAGCATAAGTCGGTCTATAATGTTGGTTGATAATAAAATCAACCTCATTTTTCTTCTGCCTATAACAATAAAAGGATTAATTTAATTACAGTTAAACTTAATATTAATATCATACCTATAATTTTTATATAACCAGCTAAAAGATTCAAGGCGCTAATCTTCTCATTGTCATCTATCAAAAAACAAAGTTTGATTAACTTAATCGTGACTAAAACACTTATTTCATTTATTTTTTACCAAAAACTCTGAAAATCCTGGGTAATTTTGTGCACAATGTATAAATGCTTTCTTCCAATTTTGCTTTTAAATCTTTTTTCTCAAGTTTCTTTAATAAATTGGAAAATATTTCCAATATTTTCTCGCTTTTTGAAGAAACTTCCGAGTATTCGTCAAGATTTAAAGTAATAACAACATCCAAAGGTATTTGTAAGTGTTTACCCAATGAACTAAATATAGGATTGAGAAACCTTAAGTAACTTTAGATTAATAATAAGATGTAAATAAAAATGATTACCCGGTGCACTGGGTGAGAAAAACCTCCGCCCAATTCAAAAGAGCGAGTCGAACTTTCCATTTTTGATGAGATACTAAAGAAGCAATTTTACTCATCAATATCGCTAGTTTAGAACCAGTTTGTTCAACCCATTCCGAGGTACGAACGACTTCAGGAACTTTAACTTGAACTAGTTCTTCGTTCGTTTCCTCATCTTTAGAAATTGATAAGTTTTCATCGCTGATGACAAGTGAAACCACAAAACTCCATACTTTCAGTGAGGTCTTTGAACATTAAAATTAGTTTTTTTAGGCTTAGGTTTCTTAACATCTCAAAAATATAAATAAATTTACGAACCAAAGTAACTCTACTGCCTTGCTTAGTGTCTCCAATAGCCACGTCAGTCATAGCAATGCAAATACCGGGTAAAAATGAGGCTAACCTCTTACCCGTTGAAGATAGAAGTACTTCGTTAGGATTATTCAGACTGAAGAGAGAAATTATAACCTCCATAGCCGCGATACGCAATTCTCGTGACTTTTCGTTTTGCGACATCCATAGAAGGATAAAGATTGAATGGCCCAATGCGGGACAAAAGGCTGAACTCATCATTTGGAGTTGAATTTCGGGAGTGTTTTTTGAAATTAGACTCTGAGCGCAACTTAGAATTTCCATTTTTAACTCGTCACTGCTTTTGTTGTCTACTCTCAAAGTTACAATAATATTAAAATTATGTAGATATTTCAGAATAATAAATATTACCTTGTATTTGAGTGGAAGAGTTACTAAGGGTCGTAAATAACTGGGTAAATGTTTTAGAAAAAGATTCCCAATTGTTGGAGACTGATAAACGTAAAAGGCTATTCAAGGTTTTTAAGGCAGATATTGATGTGGCTTCGGAACTAAATTAATATAATCTTAATAAGAGACAATTACTACGATATTTACATAAAACTTACAACTTATTATTTTGAAGTAGAACCATTTTCATTGGGAATGAAAGATATTCTTGAAAAGGTGGTATCAAAACTGTATCTACGTTGGTCACATCTCGGAGTTGTTTAGTCAGTACATTTTCGAGATCAGAGAAAGCTTCTTTAGAAGGATTTTCGATGGCTCTCACACAAAAAGGTTTCAAATGATCAAATACTGATATTTCACTCATTTTAAGTTGCTTAATTAAAATATAATCATTAGATATTATCCTTTCACTTTCAGCATTGGAGTTTATTCAAAATATTTACGTTACATAACAGCATTACAGCAGACGCTTCGACAAAATGGAAGAAGGACCGGGACGGAAATAAGCACAGCAAGTTTCCATCCACTTGCCCACTTTTGCTTAGGAGAAGGGGATCGGTGCTTGTGGGTTAATTCTCATAGATCAGACATTTTCCCGATGTCCTATGCATGAATTGCATAAAAAAAATATCTTTTCTTTGTCTTTGTCCAATCATAGAGTATAAAATGAAGTGTATTATAAGGCCCTCTATCCTAGAGAATAAACAGAAGAGTAGTATTAGGCTATTTCTTGTCCTCAAAGAGATCAAGGCTAGTAAAGACAAAGGTTAAGCAGACTCGACCAGGTGACTATTTGGAATCCGGGTTCGATTTCGGGAGCGCGAAAATCTAAAGGCGCGAAAAAAAAATAAAAAGTGATGTCGCCCAAAAAAGACTAGAATACCTACTTCCGCCTATTTACTCCTGATTTCACTTAACATACGATAGATATACCAGAATAAACTATTTATCAAATTTCAGTATGGTAGAATGATACCCTGTCACTATCCTTTCCACGCCACTGTCACAAATAACTTAGTAACAAATACTATATACCTATTCCATCCATGAACTATTAGTCTCATTAATTTAAATAATTTAACTGCACCGATAAGGTTTCAATTCCCGATATAGAAAAATATCTGATAATGAATACAATTGTTTCGTCTGAATTGACAAAAATCCAACACTTGATAAAAATGAATGAGGATAATGCAATCCACCTTGAAAATCAACTCTATATTTTTGTTAACTTTCCATTTCTCTATCGAATAAATGCTGGAAATGGAAGCAACCCCAGACACCACCGGTTTTTCGACATATTTTCGCCCTGGGGTTACCGAATTTCCGAACCCCAAACAGGGTCAAGTTACTGGAAACTTTCCCAAATGGTTAAAAGGTACCCTTTACCGAAACGGACCCGGTCAAATGGAAGTTAATCAGGATAAGTACAACCATTGGTTCGACGGGCTCTCCATGATTCACAAATTCGATATGAGGGAGGGTTATCTAACTTACCAGAACAAATTACTGAGAAGCGAAACCTACAGGAAAAACATCAAAGCGAACAGAATAGTAGTTTCCGAATTTGGTACCAACGCTTTTCCAGACCCATGCGCCACCCTTTATGAAAAGTACGTAAAGCCTTAGTGAAACTAGGTTAAAAAGTACATCTAATTTAAACTATTTCTATTTAAACGCGTAGATTTTCTTCGATATTTACTAGCATAGCGACAGACAATGCCAACATAAACATCGTAGAGTATGGCGACGCTATCTACGCCGTTTCAGACTTTGACCGAATTACAAGAGTTGATAAAACGACGTTGGATACATTAGAGAGGGTATAACAAACTATTATTAGTTAAAATCCCAAGGATCTAAATTCCGATAGAAAAGTCTATTTTTCATTGGAAATTCAGATATCTTCCAAATTTGTATCAGAGTGCAGTTATTTTGGGGTATTTTGACAACTGTAAATTTCCAGGAAGAAATTGGAAAATATGTCTCGGTGAATTTGGCTACTGTACACCCTCACTATGAGAAAGATGGCTCGGTTTACAACTTGGGCAACGGATTTACGAATGGATTATCCACGGATTTACTGATAAAATTCCCCGCCAAACCATCACCAGGTTATACACCCAAAATATCCTTTTATAGCGTAACACCGATTAAAACATTTTTAACTTTTATTATAATCCTTCAAACTAACCAGGTAAAACACCATTTCAAGAAGCTCAAATCATCAGTAAGATGCGATGCGCCTCCTTATTGGCACCCAGTTACCATCACAGTTTCACCATGACGCAAAATTACGTCATCATCATAGATCAATCATTCGTGATAGATCTTCCAACGATGGCTTGCGCCATGGTTCGTAAAAAGGCTTTCTGTGCGGGTTTGCAATTCAGACCCGATCGGCAAGTGGTCATCAAGGTCGTTGACAAAGTCACGGGCCAAATATTACCCAATAAGTTCACTGCCGATCCATTCTTGATGTTCCACCAAATAAACGGTTACGAAGAGGACGGTCACGTGATAGTAGACATCGTGGCTTATAAGGATAAATCTTTCGTTAATACCTTCTTCAGGGATAACGCCGAAGCCATTGTTCAAAACCCCGAACTGTTAAAAAACTTACGTACTTGGGCTTTTAGGTTTGTGCTACCACTAAGGGACCCGTCGGAATGTAAAGTAAGATGCGAAGTCAACGTTCAAAAGTAGTCTGTAAGGGTAAAAGTGAATTTAAAAATAGGTTTATCCCGAAACCGGTTTGATAAGTCTTAAAAGTACAAAAGCTTCGGCTAGGGTGAGTCCCGATGGTACTATCCATTGTCAGCCAGAAGTTCTGAGTGAAAGTATGTTTGTTCTATATTTATATTTAAAGGGACTCAGGTTAAGGCGGCGGTTTAAACAAAAAAACATCACCGTGACGTCATAAAATCGGTTGAAGTTACTTCGTTTCATGGTTAAGTGACGTCCCAGCTACATTTTTAAAACTGGGCCCGCCGCCTTGTAGTTCGAGTTCCTTAGAATATTGAGAAATCGTACGAAAAGGGAACCTTTAAATTTCAGAGTTGGGCTATATCGAACTACCGCAAATAAATTACGAATCAATCAATGGCCAAAAATACAAATTCTTTTACGGCATAGGCAGAACAGTGGATGATTTACAACAAGGCATTGTAAGTACTAAGCTCTAAGTACACGAGGTTAAAAAAACGCGTCTTTGCAATCCCTCTCTTCGGGCATAATAGAGACATTTTATTTACAAGGTGAAACTGAATGTGGATGACCACAACATCCTAGAATGGAAACCTTCCGAAGTGGATGTCTTGCCATCGGAGCCCACTTTCGTGCAGAGACCTGGAGCAACTGAAGAAGACGATGGTACATAATCATGATTCGTACGAAGAACATTTATATTTTGACTAAAAACTACTTCTTTCGCGTAGGAGTATTAATATTTTCGACTTTACATACGACTAACGTTAACAAAACGACTCTGGTATGTTTGGACGCCAAGACGATGACGATAGAAGCGTCGGCCGAATTCGTCACCGATACAATTATACCGAATAACACACATGGAATATTTTTACGTCAATAAGTTCAAATGGCAATAACGCGGTATAAAACCCTGGTTCAAACAAGAATTGTTCCATGTTTGTAGTCTGAATAGTAATAATAAAAGAAATATGTTTCGTAATTATAAATAATTCTTGTAATATTATTTTTAGTCTAGATTTAGAATTTGAGAAAACGAAAGTAGAACATGTACCTGTGAAAGAGTCCAACTGAGACCGCTACTGACTTGATTTAAACTTTTAAAACGGTATTAAGGTAGAGTGTGAACGTAGCTATAAAATAGTTGGGAAAAATAGTTGCCAAATTCATCTTGAACAAGAATTATGTTAAATAAAAGCAAAAGTAAAGCATATCGCGCCTCACCTGCCAGATATAGAGTTTCCACAATATAATAGACACTGATTGGGAGTTCCCCATCGATTTTAAAGAGAACTATACAGGAAGGAAAAGCGATTTCGATCGGGGAACTGAGTTCATAGAGGGTTTCATTGAAAGGAGCCACTTGCGGAAATAATAACAGGGAAAGTAATCGTTTGTGACACCCTGATCATTTTTTACCCACTACCGATACTTTCTTCGTGGTTTTTTTTAACCAAAAGATTAATAAAATTATAAAAAAAATAGAAGTATTTTTACGCACGACCCGCAGCTGATGGGTTTCTATCAGATCACGTTCTTACATACATTCTAAACCTATAATAGTAACAATGGAAGCCTATAACATGGTTGGATAGAATTTCATTTAAAAAAATGTAAAGGACAGGTCTAGGAAAAATTTAGATTTTTATGAAAAAAAAAATATATATTTGTCTATATGAGTAAAAGTTCTGCAAAATAAAGAGGGGCCACAAAGGCAGTCATTTCTTATTGAGTTGATGAGCCGCGTGGACCAATAAGATTACGTCGAGCACAATTACGTGCCACATGCTAAATGGCAACGCAGTTCAGAACGGATCAGTTCCAAAACTGAACTGCTAACCTTTCTCTCTGCTTTAGTTCGCGCTTAAAATTGGCTGGAAACACTGTAGTAACGCATTTTCCTCTTTTAGTGTTAACTAAGTAAACATCTCTTATTGAGATTAAATTTCTTATTTAAATTAATTAATGAAATGTACCCTTAAAAACTTCATGGCAATTTCGTTCCCGATATGGGTAAATCAAAAATTGTGTGGGCTTTACCGAAATAATAACTAAAATGTATAAAATAATTATTACCTTCGACATACACGAAGGAAAAAGGGTTAAATTAGTCCCTCGATAATTTTCGCAATAAGAACCTTGAAGAATGAAGGCAAAATTACACCTTTCGCTATAGTACTACCATCAACAATCTATAGAAATAAAAGGGTAAAGTTATTGTACTACCACGAAAATTAGTATCGAAATAATATACTGTTCAGAAATTGATGGATAAAGTCACGGGCATTATGGATAACTATAATTTCTAACAGTATTAAAATACCAGGGTATCCAATATCTCCAGAAATACAGCTGCTGCCTAGCATTCGACTATGACTATACACCATTCAGTTTCACTTTTAAACGGAGGATCAAACGGAAAATTAAGTTATAATTTCTATTAGATTCTTTCTACCACAAACAAAATTCGATCCGAAAGACACCAAAAATAAATAAATGACAATCTAAATATAAAGGGAGAATGCAACCTAACAACAAGTTAGATTCCTTATTTTTTAAACAGGCCTAATCCACTAAGGGAAATATTTTACAAACAAATATTAAACTTGAAATAAATTTAAAACTTACCCGGAAAATAGGCTTAGCGAGATTCATGGAGATACCGATTTCCTCACGTATATGGTCTGGCGACCAATCGAATGCGATTGTAAGTCTCATGGAGATCTCGCGTGAACGACGGCCCTTTGCTCATTGGTCGCTAGACCTTACATGGAGGCAATTCAGGATCTCCATGAATCCCGCTAAGCCTATTTTAAGTTTTAAATTTATTTCTAGTTTACTATTTGTTTTGTAAACTTTTTATTGGTGGATTAGGCCTATTTAAACGATAAAGAATCGATAAAAAATCACTTGCTATTAGGAAATGGGTTTTTAGATTTCTTAAGACTCTAAAATATGATATTTATTATAAAATATTGCCCATTTATAGTTAAATTACTAAAAAACTATTTTTTCGGGCTTTTTTCTAAAAATTCAAATTGAAACTATTTAATAAAGTAGGCTGGCATAATGAGTAAAGCTAAGGCGGATCGATACATAATGTTTAATATCATAGATTAGAAAATTATCTGTCCCAAATATCTGTTTTTACATCCTTTTAAGTTAAAAAAAAATTCTACTCTTTAAATTTTTTTTTTTTTTTACAAATTATATTTGGCTTATTTTAATGAATATTTTTTTCCTTTTCATTCTCCATTTAAACCTCCTCAAAATATTTCTCGGGTCTGGAAGAAATCCGCCCAGAAGATTATTTTTGGTTTCTTCCATCCCGACACTTGATACAAGCAGCTGCAATTTTTTTTAACATTTAAAAACTGTTTTTTCTCCCCGTTTTTTTTTCCTGGTATATACCTGATGCCATAAGCGAGCCCCGCTTTGATGGACCTTTTATACTTAGTACTAAGCTAAAGAAGAACTATACGTTGGTCTCCAGCCCCCTAAACTTTAACTAAAAGTATCGTTCTCTAGACTTATATGACGTTTTAGGTCTAGCGAGAGAGTACCCCACACGAAGATGAGATATTTTTGGGGGCATCCCACCATCCAAATTCTCTCGTTCACTCTCTCTCTCTCTTTCTAGAATCATGGGATATAAAAGAAAATTTCGAAATCCATGGGGGGTTAAAGATGAATTTGAATTTACATCATTCCGGATGATCTCCCGTTTCGTGGCTCGCGTTAGACTTAAGCCTCTTAAAGGTGCGTTGATCCGGAAAGACGGGCGTAGATTAATTGGAAATAAATTGGGTTTTATTGAGGATAGAACCCCGTCAAAGGGAATAATATATATATCTAAATTAATCTCATATTTAAAGCTTACAGGGTACAACTGTCATGAAATATGACAGCTAAGATATAGAAAAATCAGCTATTTTTGTTCTTTTGTACAAAAAGTTACTTTTAAAAACGCAGCTTCAAGCTTTTGTGATGCCTTTTAACCATTTCTAGCCGAAATTGGAAGTTAATTTGTTTAGACACGACGAAAACAATCAATATAGAGGTGTTTATTTGTATTTCAAGTACTGTTATTTTAAAAGCGAAATTAAACTCTTCAAAATTCCTATTTCTGACTAAATAACCCTTACACTCGTGAAAAAATGTAATGATATGTTGGACCTTTGACTTTGAATTAATATTTCAAAGTGACTCAGACATAAAAAATAATTACTATGTCCTTGACGACGTCAAACACGAATAAATATTGAATACTGGTAGAGGATTAAAAATGATTAAAAACGACCTCTTTTAACAATTTGTTCACATCTAATCCAAAAAGTTTTAAATTATAAATTAGCAGGGTAAATTATAGATCTTGAACCTCAGGGAGCTGGTTCGAGATCCAAGAACAGCCAGGAAGGTTCAGAGATTCACGAACAGGAGCAACGGAGATCTGAGAATGAAACTATACAACTTGGTGTATGTGGGTTCAAAACTATGACAAAATGGACAGAACTATTTGGATAGAATGGAGGTTTACTTTAAGGCTTAGGCTTGAACTGATACGATATCTAATGATATACCTTTGACTGTCAAAGCAGCGTGTATTTCGAACCGTAAGATACAAAACTATGATTCAACATCGAGCTGTCTAAAATAAATTGGTAAAGCAGTCCGTCAAATCATTCAAATCGAATATTGTGTAGTTCGCGTGTGTGGGCTTCCTTAAATCATTGGCAGGTGGTAGACCGCGCGATGGTGGGGTGCCTTCAGAGGTCAATACGGAATGGCCGTCGCGGCTCAAGCACGAATATGCCGGAAGCTGATTGGCGAATAATACGAATTGACTAGGAGCCCAATCGAGAAAGATTCTTCATTTTACGGAGCTACGATCACATCACAGTTTCGAATATTAAGATTTCTTTTAGAAGTACGAGCGGTTGGATCTGTTAAAGTTCGCTAGCTAATACGCGTGTATACGCGTTTGAGAAGTGATTGCCAATAATTTGATTTGATACAGTTGAATCACAATTTTACATAAAACTATTCGAAACTGTCTCTGGTGCGAACTCATCATCATATGAGTTTTCATAAAAAACAAAGAGTACCGTTAACCGCGTAGCCTTCATTTACTACAAACCAAATTACTACATGTTACAATTATAAAACCACCGATACAAATACTTACAGTTAGTTAAGAATTAAACTGAGGTTTACACGCAGTGAGTTAGTTCCAAAGCATTTCCTATAGTCTCTAAAGTCAGTTAAAAATTTCCATTCGCAATACGTTTTCTAACAAAATTCACCATCGTGTTTAACGCGAAAAACCTTTCGTAAAAGATAAAGACTAAAAAAATCCCGACAAACATTGATTAGAATCATATCAATTTCCGTAAAAATTGGCGAAATAAAAAAATAGAAACTTAAAAAAATCAGTGATCGTTATATTCACCGAGGCCCCACATGACGATTGACCCCTTCCGTGACCTTTTCAATTCCTAAGCAACGTCAAAATGAGCTTCACGCCATTCATACCTCCCTATACCCCACGCTTTTGAAACCAGTTTTGAAAGTTTCGTGATATTTTAATCCCGTGGAAGTAAAAGAAATTGTCTTGTTTATGGGATTACGCGACCCAGCGTGTATAAAAGGCTAAAGCAACTTTGTTTAAAAAATATTTGAGACATTCTTTCGTAAGACTCGTACCTACGCGCGAAGATACGTATTAAACATAAAATATTCGAATATAAAGTTTAGACACGCGTCAGAAGCGTATGAGCCCGAAGTACCCATCTTTTTTTGGACATAGAAGTTTAAACCACCTAGATAGGCGCAAAAATTAACTACATACGCAACTTATTCTAGCCTTAGATAATGATAAATACGTATTCACTATAGTGCAGTCAAAATTACAGGTTTCTACACCAATTACATGCCAGAGTGATGTCCACTCGAAGGAGTCATGGGAAAAATTTGGGCTAGTACGGCAGGCTCCCAGTGTTTGAGTTGTTGTCTTGAGTCTTATTGGCTTACGATGTGCACGTTTATGTCTATAACCACAACCTCTTCGGGGATTGTAATATTTGTGGGCTGATGAACTATTTCTTTCTTCCTTCAAGGTTTATTTAAATAGGTTTGTCTTATAAAGCATTGCCGCTGTACACTTCGAGACGAGCTCAAATTCTTTGAGTAGTCTTATATACTTCGAGTAGATTCATATACTTCCATTATAGTCTTATACACTTTGAGTAGTCTCACTTCGAATAGCTCATATTCTTCAGCAAACACTAGACCGTCACCTTGGCCGAATAGGCCGGTTTTCCCCGCCATTTTTACTGCTGGGTAAACACGGATTAAATATTTGTGGTATTTTATCTCGCGGGCTCTTTTAATCAAACATAGGCGCACATAAAATAATAATAAAACCTGTCGAAGTTGGTTTTAATTCGCGGGTATATATATAATAAAAAATGTACATTTACGTTTCGTAGCAGAGCGTGGTTTCGATACGCCGGAATTAATTCTCTTCTTAATTTCGCATTAGATATTATATTTCAAAAGAAATGATTCGTAGCAGAGCGTGGTTTCGATCCACGGACCTCTGGGTTATGGGCCCAGCACGCTTCCACTGCGCCACTCTGCTCCTGCGGGTTCAATCCGACGGAATTAATTCTCTTCTTAATTTCGCATTAGATATTATAATTCAAAAGTTTTGATTCGTAGCAGAGCGTGGTTTCGATCCACGGACCTCTGGGTTATGGGCCCAGCACGCTTCCACTGCGCCACTCTGCTCTTGCGGGTTTGATACGCCGGAATTAATTCTCTTCTTAATTTCGCATTAGATATAATAATTCAAAAGATTTGATTCGTAGCAGAGCGTGGTTTCGATCCACGGACCTCTGGGTTATGGGCCCAGCACCCCTCCACTGCGCCACTCTGCTCCTGCGGGTTCGATACCCCAGAATTAATTCTCTTCTTAATTTCGCATTAGATATTATAATTCAAAAGGTTTGATTCGTAGCAGAGCGTGGTTTCGATTCACGGACCTCTGGGTTATGGGCCCAGCACGCTTCCACTACGCCACTCTGCTCTCGCGGGTTCGATACGCCGGAATTAATTCTCTTCTTAATTTCGCATTAGATATTATAATTTAAAAGATTTGATTCGTAGCAGAGCGTGGTTTCGATCCACGGACCTCTGGGTTATGGGCCCAGCACGCTTCCACTGCGCCACTCTGCTCTTGCGGGTTCGATAGGCCGGAATTAATTCTCTTCTTAATTTCGCATAAGATAATATAATTCAAAATATTTGATTCGTAGCAGAGCGTGGTTTCGATCCACGGACCTCTGGGTTATGGGCCCAGCATGCTTCCACTGCGCCACTCTGCTTCTGCGGGTTCGTTACGCCAGAATTAATTCTCTTCTTAATTTCGCATTAGATATTATAATTCAAAAGATTTGATTCGTAGCAGAGCGTGGTTTCGATCCACGGACCTCTGGGTTATGGGCCCAGCACGCTTCCACTGCGCCACTCTGCTCTTGCGGGCTCGAGACGCCGGAATTAATTCTCTTCTTAATTTCGCATTAGATATTATAATTCAAAAGATTTGATTCGTAGCAGCGCGTGGTTTCGATCCACGGACCTCTGGGTTATGGGCCCAGCACGCTTCCACTGCACCACTCTGCTCCTGCGGGTTCGATACGCCAGAATTAATTCTCTTCTTAATTTCGCATTAGATATTATAATTCAAAGGTTTTGATTCGTAGCAGAGCGTGGTTTCGATCCACGGACCTCTGGGTTACGGGCCCAGCACGCTTCCACTGCGCCACTCTGCTCTTGCGGTTTTGATACGCCGGAATTAATTCTCTTCTTAATTTCGCATTAGATATTATAATTCAAAAGATTTGATTCGTAGCAGAGCGTGGTTTCGATCCACGAACCTCTGGGTTATGGGCCCAGTACGCCTCCACTGCGCCACTCTGCTCCTGCGGGTTCGATACCCCAGAATTAATTCTCTTCATAATTTCGCATTAGATATTATAATTCAAAAGGTTTGATTCGTAGCAGAGCGTGGTTTCGATTCACGGACCTCTGGGTTATGGGCCCAGCACGCTTCCACTGCGCCACTCTGCTCTTGCGGGTTCGATACGCCGGAATTAATTCTCTTCTTAATTTCGCATTAGATATTATAATTTAAAAGATTTGATTCGTAGCAGAGCGTGGTTTCGATCCACGGACCTCTGGGTTATGGGCCCAGCACGCTTCCACTGCGCCACTCTGCTCCTACGAGTTCGATACGCCGGAATTAATTCTCTTCTAAATTTCGCATTAGATATTATAATTCGAAAGATTTGATTCGTAGCAGAGCGTGGTTTCGATCCACGGACCTCTGGGTTACGGTCCCAGCACGCTTCCACTGCGCCACTCTGCTCTTGCGGGTTCGATGCGCCGGAATTAATTCTCTTCTTAATTTCCATTAGATATTATAATTCAAAAGATTGATTCGTAGCAGAGCGTGGTTTCGATCCACGGACCTCCGGGTTATGGGCCCAGCACGCTTCCACTGCGCCACTCTGCTCTTGCGGGTTCGACAGGCCGGAATTGATTCTCTTCTTAATTTCGCATTAGATATTATAATTCAAAAGATTTGATTCGTAGCAGAGCGTGGTTTCGATCCACGGACCTCTGGGTTATGGGCCCAGCACGCTTCCACTGCGCCACTCTGCTCCTGCGGGTTCGTTACGCCAGAATTAATTCTCTTCTTAATTTCGCATTAGATATTATAATTCAAAATATTTGATTCGTAGCAGAGCGTGGTTTCGATCCACGGACCTATTGGTTATGGGGCCAGCACGCTTCCACTGCGCCACTCTGCTCTTGCGGGTTCGCTACGCCGGAATTAATTCTCTTCTAAATTTCGCATTAGATATTATAATTCAAAAGATATGATTCGTAGCAGAGCGTGGTTTCGATCCACGGACCTCTGGGTTATGGGCCCAGTACGCCTCCACTGCGCCACTCTGCTCCTGCGGGTTCGATACCCCAGAATTAATTCTCTTCATAATTTCGCATTAGATATTATAATTCAAAAGGTTTGATTCGTAGCAGAGCGTGGTTTCGATTCACGGACCTCTGGGTTATGGGCCCAGCACGCTTCCACTGCGCCACTCTGCTCTTGCGGGTTCGATACGCCGGAATTAATTCTCTTCTTAATTTCGCATTAGATATTATAATTCAAAATATTTGATTCGTAGCAGAGCGTGGTTTCGATCCACGGACCTCTGGGTTATGGGCCCAGCAGGATTCCACTGCGCCACTCTGCTCTTGCGGGCTCGATACGCCGGAATTAATTCTTTTCTTAATTTCGCATTAGATATTATAATTCAAAAGATATGGTTCGTAGCAGAGCGTGGTTTCGATCCACGGACCTCTGGGTTATGGGCCCAGCACGCTTCCACTGCGCCACTCTGCTCATGAGGTTTCGATACGCCGGAATTAATTCTCTTCTTAATTTCGCATTAGATATTATAATTCAAAAGATGTGGTTCGTAGCAGAGCGTGGTTTCGATCCACGGTCCTCTGGGTTATGGGCCCAGCACGCTTCCACTGCGCAACTCTGCTCTTGCGGGTTCGATACGCCGGAATTAATTCTCTTCTTAATTTCGCATTAGATATTAAAATTCAAAAGATTTGATTCGTAGCAGAGCGTGGTTTCGATCCACGGACCTCTGGGTTATGGGCCCAGCACGCTTCCACTGCGCCACTCTGCTCCTACGAGTTCGATACGCCGGAATTAATTCTCTTCTAAATTTCGCATTAGATATTATAATTCGAAAGATTTGATTCGTAGCAGAGCGTGGTTTCGATCCACGGACCTCTGGGTTACGGTCCCAGCACGCTTCCACTGCGCCACTCTGCTCTTGCGGGTTCGATGCGCCGGAATTAATTCTCTTCTTAATTTCCATTAGATATTATAATTCAAAAGATTGATTCGTAGCAGAGCGTGGTTTCGATCCACGGACCTCCGGGTTATGGGCCCAGCACGCTTCCACTGCGCCACTCTGCTCTTGCGGGTTCGACAGGCCGGAATTGATTCTCTTCTTAATTTCGCATTAGATATTATAATTCAAAAGATTTGATTCGTAGCAGAGCGTGGTTTCGATCCACGGACCTCTGGGTTATGGGCCCAGCACGCTTCCACTGCGCCACTCTGCTCCTGCGGGTTCGTTACGCCAGAATTAATTCTCTTCTTAATTTCGCATTAGATATTATAATTCAAAATATTTGATTCGTAGCAGAGCGTGGTTTCGATCCACGGACCTATTGGTTATGGGCCCAGCACGCTTCCACTGCGCCACTCTGCTCTTGCGGGTTCGCTACGCCGGAATTAATTCTCTTCTAAATTTCGCATTAGATATTATAATTCAAAAGATATGATTCGTAGCAGAGCGTGGTTTCGATCCACGGACCTCTGGGTTATGGGCCCAGCACGCTTCCACTGCGCCACTCTGCTCTTGCGCGTTCGATACGCCGGAATTAATTCTCTTCTTAATTTCGCATTAGATATTATAATTCAAAAGATTTGATTCGTAGCAGAGCGTGGTTTCGATCCACGGACCTCTGGGTTATGGGCCCAGCACGCTTCCACTGCGCAACTCTGCTCTTGCGGGTTCGATAGGCCGGAATTAATTCTCTTCTTAATTTCGCATAAGATATTATAATTCAAAAGATTTGATTCGTAGCAGAGCGTGGTTTCGATCCACGGACCTCTGGGTTATGGGCCCAGCACGCTTCCACTGCGCCACTCTGCTCTTGCGGGTTCGATACACCGGAATTAATTCTCTTCTTAATTTCGCATCAGATATTATAATTCAAAAGATTTGATTCGTAGCAGAGCGTGGTTTCGATCCACGGACTTCTGGGTTATGGGCCCAGCACGCCTCCACTGCGCCACTCTGCTCTTGCGGGTTCGATACGCCGGAATTAATTCTCTTCTTAATTTCGCATTAGATATTATAATTCAAAAGATATGATTCGTAGCAGAGCGTGGTTTCGATCCACGGACCTCTGGGTTATGGGCCCAGCACGCTTCCACTGCGCCACTCTGCTCTTGCAGGTTCGATACGCCGGAATTAATTCTCTTCTTAATTTCGCATTAGATATTATAATTCAAAATATTTGATTCGTAGCAGAGCGTGGTTTCGATCCATGGAACTCTTAGTTATGGGCCCAGCACGCTTCCACTGCGCCACTCTGCTCTAGCGGGTTTCGCTACGCCGGAATTAATTCTCTTCTTAATTTCGCATTAGATATTGTAATTCAAAAGATATGATTCGTAGCAGAGCGTGGTTTCGATCCACGGACCTCTGGGTTATGGGCCCAGCACGCTTCCACTGCGCCACTCTGCTCTTGCGGGTTCGATAGGCCGGAATTTATTCTCTTCTTAATTTCGCATTAGATATTATAATTCAAAATATTTGATTCGTAGCAGAGCGTGGTTTCGATCCACGGACCTTTGGGTTATGGGCCCAGCACGCTTCCACTGCGCCACTCTGCTCCTACGAGTTCGATACGCCGGAATTAATTCTCTTCTAAATTTCGCATTAGATATTATAATTCGAAAGATTTGATTCGTAGCGGAGCGTGGTTTCGATCCACGGACCTCTGGGTTATGGGCCCAGCACGCTTCCACTGCGCCACTCTGCTCTTGCGGGTTCGATAGGCCGGAATTGATTCTCTTCTTAATTTCGCATTAGATATTATAATTCAAAATATTTGATTCGTAGCAGAGCGTGGTTTCGATCCACGGACCTTTGGGTTATGGGCCCAGCACGCTTCCACTGCGCCACTCTGCTCTTGCGGGTTCGATACGCCGGAATTTATTCTCTTCTTAATTTCGCATTAGATATTATAATTCAAAAGATATGATTCTTAGCAGAGCGTGGTTTCGATCCACGGTCCTCTGGGTTATGGGCCCAGCACGCTTCCACTGCGCAACTCTGCTCTTGCGGGTTCGATACGCCGGAATTAATTCTCTTCTTAATTTCGCATTAGATATTAAAATTCAAAAGATTTGATTCGTAGCAGAGCGTGGTTTCGATCCACGGACCTCTGGGTTATGGGCCCAGCACGCTTCCACTGCGCCACTCTGCTCTTGCGGGTTCGATAGGCCGGAATTGATTCTCTTCTTAATTTCGCATTAGATATTATAATTTAAAAGATTCGATTCGTAGCAGAGCGTGGTTTCGATCCACGGACCTCTGGGTTATGGGCCCAGCACGCTTCCACTGCGCCACTCTGCTCCTGCGGGTTCGATACGCCGGAATTAATTCTCTTCTTAATTTCGCATTAGATATTATAATTCAAAAGATTTGATTCGTAGCAGAGCGTGGTTTCGATCCACGGACCTCTGGGTTATGGGCCCAGCACGCTTCCACTGCGCCACTCTGCTCTTGCGGGTTCGATACGCCGGAATTAATTCTCTTAATTTCGCATTAGATATTATAATTCAAAAGATTTGATTCGTAGCAGAGCGTGGTTTCGATCCACGCCTCCACTGCGCCACTCTGCTCTTGAGGTTTCGATACACCGGAATTAATTCTCTTCTTAATTTCGCATTAGATATTATAATTCGAAAGATATGATTCGTAGCAGAGCGTGGTTTCGATCCACGGACCTCTGGGTTATGGGCCCAGCACGCTTCCACTGCGCCACTCTGCTCTTGCAGGTTCGATACGCCGGAATTAATTCTCTTCTTAATTTCGCATTAGATATTATAATTCAAAAGACTTGATCCGTAGCAGAGCGTGGTTTCGATCCACGGACCTCTGAGTTACGGTTCCAGCACGCTTCCACTGCGCCACTCTGCTCTTGCGGGTTCGATGCGCCGGAATTAATTCTCTTCTTAATTTCGCATTAGATATTATAATTCAAAAGATTTGATTCGTAGCAGAGCGTGGTTTCGATCCACGGACCTCTGGGTTATGGGCCCAGCACGCTTCCACTGCGCCACTCTGCTCTTGCAGGTTCGATACGCCGGAATTAATTCTCTTCTAAATTTCGCATTAGATATTATAATTTAAAAGATTCGATTCGTAGCAGAGCGTGGTTTCGATCCACGGACCTCTGGGTTATGGGCCCAGCACGCTTCCACTGCGCCACTCTGCTCCTACGAGTTCGATACGCCGGAAATAATTCTCTTCTAAATTTCGCATTAGATATTATAATTCGAAAGATTTAATTCGTAGCAGAGCGTGGTTTCGATCCACGGACCTCTGGGTTATGGGCCCAGCACGCTTCCACTGCGCCACTCTGCTCTTGCGGGTTCGATAGGCCGGAATTGATTCTCTTCTTAATTTCGCATTAGATATTATAATTTAAAAGATTCGATTCGTAGCAGAGCGTGGTTTCGATCCACGGACCTCTGGGTTATGGGCCCAGCACGCTTCCACTGCGCCACTCTGCTCTTGCGGGTTCGATACGCCGGAATTAATTCTCTTCTTAATTTCGCATTAGATATTATAATTCAAAAGTTTTGATTCGTAGCAGAGCGTGTTTTCGACCCACGGACCTCTGTGTTATGGGCCCAGCACGCTTCCACTGCGCCACTCTGCTCTTGCGGGATCGATACGCCGGAATTAATTCTCTTCTTAATTTCGCATTAGATATTATAATTCAAAAGATTTGATTCGTAGCAGAGCGTGGTTTCGATCCACGGACCTCTCGGTTATGGGCCCAGCACGCTTCCACTGCGCCACTCTGCTCTTGAGGTTTCGATACGCCGGAATTAATTCTCTTCTTAATTTCGCATTAGATATTATAATTCAAAAGATATGATTCGTAGCAGAGCGTGGTTTCGATCCACGGACCTCTGGGTTACGGGCCCAGCACGCTTCCACTGCGCCACTCTGCTCTTGCGGGTTTGACACGCCGGAATTAATTCTCTTCTTAATTTCGCATTAGATATTATAATTCAAAAGTTTTGATTCGTAGCAGAGCGTGGTTTCGATCCACGGACCTCTGTGTTATGGGCCCAGCACGCTTCCACTGCGCCACTCTGCTCCTGCGGGTTCGTTACGCCAGAATTAATTCTCTTCTTAATTTCGCATTAGATATTATAATTCAAAATATTTGATTCGTAGCAGAGCGTGGTTTCGATCCACGGACCTATTGGTTATGGGCCCAGCACGCTTCCACTGCGCCACTCTGCTCTTGCGGGTTCGCTACGCCGGAATTAATTCTCTTCTAAATTTCGCATTAGATATTATAATTCAAAAGATATGATTCGTAGCAGAGCGTGGTTTCGATCCACGGACCTCTGGGTTATGGGCCCAGCACGCTTCCACTGCGCCACTCTGCTCTTGCGCGTTCGATACGCCGGAATTAATTCTCTTCTTAATTTCGCATTAGATATTATAATTCAAAAGATTTGATTCGTAGCAGAGCGTGGTTTCGATCCACGGACCTCTGGGTTATGGGCCCAGCACGCTTCCACTGCGCAACTCTGCTCTTGCGGGTTCGATAGGCCGGAATTAATTCTCTTCTTAATTTCGCATAAGATATTATAATTCAAAAGATTTGATTCGTAGCAGAGCGTGGTTTCGATCCACGGACCTCTGGGTTATGGGCCCAGCACGCTTCCACTGCGCCACTCTGCTCTTGCGGGTTCGATACACCGGAATTAATTCTCTTCTTAATTTCGCATCAGATATTATAATTCAAAAGATTTGATTCGTAGCAGAGCGTGGTTTCGATCCACGGACTTCTGGGTTATGGGCCCAGCACGCCTCCACTGCGCCACTCTGCTCTTGCGGGTTCGATACGCCGGAATTAATTCTCTTCTTAATTTCGCATTAGATATTATAATTCAAAAGATATGATTCGTAGCAGAGCGTGGTTTCGATCCACGGACCTCTGGGTTATGGGCCCAGCACGCTTCCACTGCGCCACTCTGCTCTTGCAGGTTCGATACGCCGGAATTAATTCTCTTCTTAATTTCGCATTAGATATTATAATTCAAAATATTTGATTCGTAGCAGAGCGTGGTTTCGATCCATGGAACTCTTAGTTATGGGCCCAGCACGCTTCCACTGCGCCACTCTGCTCTAGCGGGTTTCGCTACGCCGGAATTAATTCTCTTCTTAATTTCGCATTAGATATTGTAATTCAAAAGATATGATTCGTAGCAGAGCGTGGTTTCGATCCACGGACCTCTGGGTTATGGGCCCAGCACGCTTCCACTGCGCCACTCTGCTCTTGCGGGTTCGATAGGCCGGAATTTATTCTCTTCTTAATTTCGCATTAGATATTATAATTCAAAATATTTGATTCGTAGCAGAGCGTGGTTTCGATCCACGGACCTTTGGGTTATGGGCCCAGCACGCTTCCACTGCGCCACTCTGCTCCTACGAGTTCGATACGCCGGAATTAATTCTCTTCTAAATTTCGCATTAGATATTATAATTCGAAAGATTTGATTCGTAGCGGAGCGTGGTTTCGATCCACGGACCTCTGGGTTATGGGCCCAGCACGCTTCCACTGCGCCACTCTGCTCTTGCGGGTTCGATAGGCCGGAATTGATTCTCTTCTTAATTTCGCATTAGATATTATAATTCAAAATATTTGATTCGTAGCAGAGCGTGGTTTCGATCCACGGACCTTTGGGTTATGGGCCCAGCACGCTTCCACTGCGCCACTCTGCTCTTGCGGGTTCGATACGCCGGAATTTATTCTCTTCTTAATTTCGCATTAGATATTATAATTCAAAAGATATGATTCTTAGCAGAGCGTGGTTTCGATCCACGGTCCTCTGGGTTATGGGCCCAGCACGCTTCCACTGCGCAACTCTGCTCTTGCGGGTTCGATACGCCGGAATTAATTCTCTTCTTAATTTCGCATTAGATATTAAAATTCAAAAGATTTGATTCGTAGCAGAGCGTGGTTTCGATCCACGGACCTCTGGGTTATGGGCCCAGCACGCTTCCACTGCGCCACTCTGCTCTTGCGGGTTCGATAGGCCGGAATTGATTCTCTTCTTAATTTCGCATTAGATATTATAATTTAAAAGATTCGATTCGTAGCAGAGCGTGGTTTCGATCCACGGACCTCTGGGTTATGGGCCCAGCACGCTTCCACTGCGCCACTCTGCTCCTGCGGGTTCGATACGCCGGAATTAATTCTCTTCTTAATTTCGCATTAGATATTATAATTCAAAAGATTTGATTCGTAGCAGAGCGTGGTTTCGATCCACGGACCTCTGGGTTATGGGCCCAGCACGCTTCCACTGCGCCACTCTGCTCTTGCGGGTTCGATACGCCGGAATTAATTCTCTTAATTTCGCATTAGATATTATAATTCAAAAGATTTGATTCGTAGCAGAGCGTGGTTTCGATCCACGCCTCCACTGCGCCACTCTGCTCTTGAGGTTTCGATACACCGGAATTAATTCTCTTCTTAATTTCGCATTAGATATTATAATTCGAAAGATATGATTCGTAGCAGAGCGTGGTTTCGATCCACGGACCTCTGGGTTATGGGCCCAGCACGCTTCCACTGCGCCACTCTGCTCTTGCAGGTTCGATACGCCGGAATTAATTCTCTTCTTAATTTCGCATTAGATATTATAATTCAAAAGACTTGATCCGTAGCAGAGCGTGGTTTCGATCCACGGACCTCTGAGTTACGGTTCCAGCACGCTTCCACTGCGCCACTCTGCTCTTGCGGGTTCGATGCGCCGGAATTAATTCTCTTCTTAATTTCGCATTAGATATTATAATTCAAAAGATTTGATTCGTAGCAGAGCGTGGTTTCGATCCACGGACCTCTGGGTTATGGGCCCAGCACGCTTCCACTGCGCCACTCTGCTCTTGCAGGTTCGATACGCCGGAATTAATTCTCTTCTAAATTTCGCATTAGATATTATAATTTAAAAGATTCGATTCGTAGCAGAGCGTGGTTTCGATCCACGGACCTCTGGGTTATGGGCCCAGCACGCTTCCACTGCGCCACTCTGCTCCTACGAGTTCGATACGCCGGAAATAATTCTCTTCTAAATTTCGCATTAGATATTATAATTCGAAAGATTTAATTCGTAGCAGAGCGTGGTTTCGATCCACGGACCTCTGGGTTATGGGCCCAGCACGCTTCCACTGCGCCACTCTGCTCTTGCGGGTTCGATAGGCCGGAATTGATTCTCTTCTTAATTTCGCATTAGATATTATAATTTAAAAGATTCGATTCGTAGCAGAGCGTGGTTTCGATCCACGGACCTCTGGGTTATGGGCCCAGCACGCTTCCACTGCGCCACTCTGCTCTTGCGGGTTCGATACGCCGGAATTAATTCTCTTCTTAATTTCGCATTAGATATTATAATTCAAAAGTTTTGATTCGTAGCAGAGCGTGTTTTCGACCCACGGACCTCTGTGTTATGGGCCCAGCACGCTTCCACTGCGCCACTCTGCTCTTGCGGGATCGATACGCCGGAATTAATTCTCTTCTTAATTTCGCATTAGATATTATAATTCAAAAGATTTGATTCGTAGCAGAGCGTGGTTTCGATCCACGGACCTCTCGGTTATGGGCCCAGCACGCTTCCACTGCGCCACTCTGCTCTTGAGGTTTCGATACGCCGGAATTAATTCTCTTCTTAATTTCGCATTAGATATTATAATTCAAAAGATATGATTCGTAGCAGAGCGTGGTTTCGATCCACGGACCTCTGGGTTACGGGCCCAGCACGCTTCCACTGCGCCACTCTGCTCTTGCGGGTTTGACACGCCGGAATTAATTCTCTTCTTAATTTCGCATTAGATATTATAATTCAAAAGTTTTGATTCGTAGCAGAGCGTGGTTTCGACCCACGGACCTCTGTGTTATGGGCCCAGCACGCTTCCACTGCGCCACTCTGCTCTTGCGGGTTCGATACGCCGGAATTAATTCTCTTCTTAATTTCGCATTAGATATTATAATTCAAAAGATTTGATTCGTAGCAGAGCGTGGTTTCGATCCACGGACCTCTCGGTTATGGGCCCAGCACGCTTCCACTGCGCCACTCTGCTCTTGAGGTTTCGATACGCCGGAATTAATTCTCTTCTTAATTTCGCATTAGATATTATAATTCAAAAGATATGATTCGTAGCAGAGCGTGGTTTCGATCCACGGACCTCTGGGTTACGGGCCCAGCACGCTTCCACTGCGCCACTCTGCTCTTGCGGGTTTGACACGCCGGAATTAATTCTCTTCTTAATTTCGCATTAGATATTATAATTCAAAAGATATGATTCGTAGCAGAGCGTGGTTTCGATCCACGGACCTCTGGGTTATGGGCCCAGCACGCTTCCACTGCGCCACTCTGCTTCTGCGGGTACGTTACGCCAGAATTAATTCTCTTCTTAATTTCGCATTAGATATTATAATTCAAAACATTTGATTCGTAGCAGAGCGTGGTTTCGATCCACGGACCTCTGGGTTACGGGCCCAGCACGCTTCCACTGCGCCACTCTGCTCTTGGGGGTTTGATACGCCGGAATTAATTCTCTTCTTAATTTCGCATTAGATATTATAATTCAAAAGATTTGATTCGTAGCAGAGCGTGGTTTCGATCCACGGACCTCTGGGTTATTTGCCCAGCACGCTTCCACTGCGCCACTCTGCTCTTGCGGGTTCGATACGCCGGAATTAATTCTCATCTTAATTTCGCATTAGATATTATAATTCAAAAGATTTGATTCGTAGCAGAGCGTGGTTTCGATCCACGGACCTCTCGGTTATGGGCCCAGCACGCTTCCACTGCGCCACTCCGCTCTTGAGGTTTCGATACGCCGGAATTAATTCTCTTCTTAATTTCGCATTAGATATTATAATTCAAAATATTTGATTCGTAGCAGAGCGAGGTTTCGATCCACGGACCTCTGGGTTATGGGCCCAGCACGCTTCCACTGCGCCACTCTGCTCTTGCGGGTTCGATACGCCGGAATTAATTCTCATCTTAATTTCGCATTAGATATTATAATTCAAAAGATTTGATTCGTAGCAGAGCGTGGTTTCGATCCACGGACCTCTCGGTTATGGGCCCAGCACGCTTCCACTGCGCCACTCCGCTCTTGAGGTTTCGATACGCCGGAATTAATTCTCTTCTTAATTTCGCATTAGATATTATAATTCAAAAGATATGATTTGTAGCAGAGCGTGGTTTCGATCCACGGACCTCTGGGTTATGGGCCCAGCACGCTTCCACTGCGCCACTCTGCTCTTGCGGGTTCGATACGCCGGAATTAATTCTCTTCTTAATTTCGCATTAGATATTATAATTCAATATATTTGATTTGTAGCAGAGCGTGGTTTCGATCCACGTACCTCTGGGTTATGGGCCCAGCACGCTTCCACTGCGCCACTCCGGTCCTGCGGGTCCGATACGCCGGAATTAATTCTCTTCTTAATTTCGCATAAGATATAATAATTCAAAATATTTGATTCGTAGCAGAGCGTGGTTTCGATCCACGGACCTCTGGGTTATGGGCCCAGCACGCTTCCACTGCGCCACTCTGCTCTTGCGGGTTCAATACGCCGGAATTAATTCTCTTCTTAATTTCGCATTAGATATTATAATACGAAAGATTTGATTCGTAGCAGAGCGTGGTTTCGATCCACGGACCTCTGGGTTATGGGCCCAGCACGCTTCCACTGCGCCACTCTGCTCATGAGGTTTCGATACGCCGGAATTAATTCTCTTCTTAATTTCGCATTAGATATTATAATTCAAAAGATATGGTTCGTAGCAGAGCGTGGTTTCGATCCACGGACCTCTGGGTTATGGGCCCAGCACGCTTCCACTGCGCCACTCTGCTCTTGCGGGTTCGATACGCCGGAATTAATTCTCTTCTTAATTTCGCATTAGATATTATAATTCAAAAGATTTGATTTGTAGCAGAGCGTGGTTTCGATCCACGGACCTCTGGGTTATGGGCCCAGCACGCTTCCACTGCGCCACTCTGCTCTTGCGAGTTCGATAGGCCGGAATTGATTCTCTTCTTAATTTCGCATTAGACATTATAATTCAAAAGATTTGATTCGTAGCAGAGCGTGGTTTCGATCCACGGACCTCTGGGTTATGGGCCCAGCACGCTTCCACTGCGCCACTCTGCTCCTACGAGTTCGATACGCCGGAATTAATTCTTTTCTAAATTTCGCATTAGATATTATAATTCGAAAGATTTGATTTGTAGCAGAGCGTGGTTTCGATCCACGGACCTCTGGGTTATGGGCCCAGCACGCTTCCACTGCGCCACTCTGCTCTTGCGGGTTCGATAGGCCGGAATTGATTCTCTTCTTAATTTCGCATTAGACATTATAATTCAAAAGATTTGATTCGTAGCAGAGCGTGGTTTCGATCCACGGACCTCTGGGTTATGGGCCCAGCACGCTTCCACTGCGCCACTCTGCTCCTGCGGGTTCGTTACGCCAGAATTAATTCTCTTCTTAATTTCGCATTAGATATTATAATTCAAAATATTTGATTCGTAGCAGAGCGTGGTTTCGATCCACGGACCTCTGGGTTATGGGCCCAGCAGGATTCCACTGCGCCACTCTGCTCTTGCGGGCTCGATACGCCGGAATTAATTCTTTTCTTAATTTCGCATTAGATATTATAATTCAAAAGATATGGTTCGTAGCAGAGCGTGGTTTCGATCCACGGACCTCTGGGTTATGGGCCCAGCACGCTTCCACTGCGCCACTCTGCTCATGAGGTTTCGATACGCCGGAATTAATTCTCTTCTTAATTTCGCATTAGATATTATAATTCAAAAGATATGGTTCGTAGCAGAGCGTGGTTTAGATCCACGGCCCTCTGGGATATGGGCCCAGCACACTTCCACTGCGCCACTCTGCTCTTACGGGTTCGATACGCCGGAATTAATTCTCTTCTTAATTTCGCATTAGATATTATAATTCAAAAGATATGATTCGTAGCAGAGCGTGGTTTCGATCCACGGACCTCTGGGTTATGGGCCCAGCACGCTTCCACTGCGCCACTCTGCTCTTGCGGGTTCGATAGGCCGGAATTGATTCTCTTCTTAATTTCGCATTAGATATTATAATTTAAAAGATTCGATTCGTAGCAGAGCGTGGTTTCGATCCACGGACCTCTGGGCCCTGCACGCTTCCACTGCGCCACTCTGCTCTTGCGGGTTCGATACGCCGGAATTAATTCTCTTCTTAATTTCGCATTAGATATTATAATTCAAAAGATTTGATTTGTAGCAGAGCGTGGTTTCGATCCACGGACCTCTGGGTTATGGGCCCAGCACGCTTCCACTGCGCCACTCTGCTCTTGCGGGTTCGATAGGCCGGAATTGATTCTCTTCTTAATTTCGCATTAGACATTATAATTCAAAAGATTTGATTCGTAGCAGAGCGTGGTTTCGATCCACGGACCTCTGGGTTATGGGCCCAGCACGCTTCCACTGCGCCACTCTGCTCCTGCGGGTTCGTTACGCCAGAATTAATTCTCTTCTTAATTTCGCATTAGATATTATAATTCAAAATATTTGATTCGTAGCAGAGCGTGGTTTCGATCCACGGACCTCTGGGTTATGGGCCCAGCAGGATTCCACTGCGCCACTCTGCTCTTGCGGGCTCGATACGCCGGAATTAATTCTTTTCTTAATTTCGCATTAGATATTATAATTCAAAAGATATGGTTCGTAGCAGAGCGTGGTTTCGATCCACGGACCTCTGGGTTATGGGCCCAGCACGCTTCCACTGCGCCACTCTGCTCATGAGGTTTCGACACGCCGGAATTAATTCTCTTCTTAATTTCGCATTAGATATTATAATTCAAAAGATATGGTTCGTAGCAGAGCGTGGTTTCGATCCACGGCCCTCTGGGATATGGGCCCAGCACACTTCCACTGCGCCACTCTGCTCTTACGGGTTCGATACGCCGGAATTAATTCTCTTCTTAATTTCGCATTAGATATTATAATTCAAAAGATATGATTCGTAGCAGAGCGTGGTTTCGATCCACGGACCTCTGGGTTATGGGCCCAGCACGCTTCCACTGCGCCACTCTGCTCTTGCGGGTTCGATAGGCCGGAATTGATTCTCTTCTTAATTTCGCATTAGATATTATAATTTAAAAGATTCGATTCGTAGCAGAGCGTGGTTTCGATCCACGGACCTCTGGGCCCTGCACGCTTCCACTGCGCCACTCTGCTCTTGCGGGTTCGATACGCCGGAATTAATTCTCTTCTTAATTTCGCATTAGATATTATAATTCAAAAGATATGATTCGTAGCAGAGCGTGGTTTCGATCCACGGACCTCTGGGTTATGGGCCCAGCACGCTTCCACTGCGCCACTCTGCTCTTGCGGGTTCGATACGCCGGAATTAATTCTCTTCTTAATTTCGCATTAGATATTATAATTCAAAAGATTTGATTCGTAGCAGAGCGTGGTTTCGATCCACGGACCTCTGTGTTATGGGCCCAGCACGCTTCCACTGCGCCACTCCGGTCCTGCGGGTTCGATACGCCGGAATTAATTCTCTTCTTAATTTCGCATAAGATATAATAATTCAAAATATTTGATTCGTAGCAGAGCATGGTTTCGATCCACGGACCTCTGGGTTATGGGCCCAGCACGCTTCCACTGCGCCACTCTGCTCTTGCGGGTTCAATACGCCGGAATTAATTCTCTTCTTAATTTCGCATTAGATATTATAATTCAAAAGTTTTGATTCGTAGCAGAGCGTGGTTTCGATCCACGGACCTCTGGGTTATGGGCCCAGCACGCTTCCACTGCGCCACTCTGCTCTTGCGGGTTCAATACGCCGGAATTAATTCTCTTCTTAACTTCGCATTAGATATTATAATTCAAAAGAGTTGATTCGTAGCAGAGCGTGGTTTCGATCCACGGACCTCTGGGTTATGGGCCCAGCACGCTTCCACTGCGCCACTCTGCTCTTGCGGGTGCGGTACGCCGGAATTAATTCTCTTCTTAATTTCGCATTAGATATTATAATTCAAAAGATTTGATTCGTAGCAGAGCGTGGTTTCGATCCACGGACCTCTGGGTTATGGGCCCAGCACGCTTCCACCGCGCCACTCTGCTCTTGCGGGTTCGATACGCCGGAATTAATTCTTTTCTTAATTTCGCATTAGATATTATAATTCAAAAGATTTGATTCGTAGCAGAGCGTGGTTTCGACCAACGGACCTCTGGGTTATGGGCCCAGCACGCTTCCACTGCGCCACTCTGCTCTTGCGGGTTCGATACACCGGAATTAATTCTCTTCTTAATTTCGCATTAGATATTATAATTCAAAAGATTTGATTCGTAGCAGAGCGTGGTTTCTATCCACGGACCTCTGGGTTATGGGCCCGGCACGCTTCCACTGCGCCACTCTGCTCTTGCGGGTTCGATACGCCGGAATTAATTCTCTTCTTAATTTCGCATTAGATATTATAATTCAAAAGATTTGATTCGTAGCAGAGCGTGGTTTCGATCCACGGACCTCTGGGTTATGAGCCCAGCACGCTTCCACTGCGCCACTCTGTTCTTGCACGTTCGATACGCCGGAATTAATTCTCTTCTTAATTTTGCATTAGATATTATAATTCAAAAGATTTGATTCGTAGCAGAGCGTGGTTTCGATCCACGGACCTCTGGGTTATGGGTCCAGCACGCTTCCACTGCGCCACTCTGCTTCTGCGGGTTCGATACGCCAGAATTAATTCTCTTCTTAATTTCGCATTAGATATTATAATTCAAAAGATTTGATTCGTAGCAGAGCGTTGTTTCGATCCACGGACCTCTGGGTTATGGGCCCAGCACGCTTCCACTGCGCCACTCTGCTCTTGGGGTTTGATACGCCGGAATTAATTCTCTTCTTAATTTCGCATTAGATATTATAATTCAAAAGATTTGATTTGTAGCAGGGCGTGGTTTCGATCCAAGGACCTCTGGATTATGGGCCCAGCACGCTTCCACTGCGCCACTCTGATCTTGCGTGTTCGGTACGCCAGAATTAACTCTCTTCTTAATTTCGCATTAGATATTATAATTCAAAAGATATGATTCGTAGCAGAGCGTGGTTTCTATCCACGGAGCACTGGGTTATGGGCCCAGCACGCTTCCACTGCGCCACTCTGCTCTTGCGAGTTCGATACGCCGGAATTAATTCTCTTCTTAATTTCGCATTAGATATTATAATTCAAAAGATTTGATTCGTAGCAGAGCGTGGTTTCGATCCACGGACCTCTGGGTTATGGGCCCAGCACGCTTCCACTGCGCCACTCTGTTCTTACACGTTCGATACGCCGGAATTAATTCTCTTCTTAATTTTGCATTAGATATTATAATTCAAAAGATTTGATTCGTAGCAGAGCGTGGTTTCGATCCACGGACCTCTGGGTTATGGGCCCAGCACGCTTCCACTGCGCCACTCTGCTTCTGCGGGTTCGATACGCCAGAATTAATTCTCTTCTTAATTTCGCATTAGATATTATAATTCAAAAGATTTGATTCGTAGCAGAGCGTTGTTTCGATCCACGGACCTCTGGGTTATGGGCCCAGCACGCTTCCACTGCGCCACTCTGCTCTTGCGGGTTTGATACGCCGGAATTAATTCTCTTCTTAATTTCGCATTAGATATTATAATTCAAAAGATTTGATTCGTAGCAGGGCGTGGTTTCGATCCACGGACCTCTGGGTTATGGGCCCAGCACGCTTCCACTGCGCCACTCTGATCTTGCGTGTTCGGTACGCCAGAATTAACTCTCTTCTTAATTTCGCATTAGATATTATAATTCAAAAGATATGATTCGTAGCAGAGCGTGGTTTCTATCCACGGAGCACTGGGTTATGGGCCCAGCACGCTTCCACTGCGCCACTCTGCTCTTGCGAGTTCGATACGCCGGAATTAATTCTCTTCTTAATTTTGCATTAGATATTATAATTCAAAAGATTTGATTCGTAGCAGAGCGTGGTTTCGATCCACGGACCTCTGGGTTATGGGCCCAGCACGCTTCCACTGCGCCACTCTGCTTCTGCGGGTTCGATACGCCAGAATTAATTCTCTTCTTAATTTCGCAATAGATATTATAATTCAAAAGATTTGATTCGTAGCAGAGCGTTGTTTCGATCCACGGACCTCTGGGTTATGGGCCCAGCACGCTTCCACTGCGCCACTCTGCTCTTGCGGGTTTGATACGCCGGAATTAATTCTCTTCTTAATTTCGCATTAGATATTATAATTCAAAAGATTTGATTCGTAGCAGGGCGTGGTTTCGATCCACGGACCTCTGGGTTATGGGCCCAGCACGCTTCCACTGCGCCACTCTGCTCTTGCGGGTTTGATACGCCGGAATTAATTCTCTTCTTAATTTCGCATTAGATATTATAATTCAAAAGATTTGATTTGTAGCAGGGCGTGGTTTCGATCCAAGGACCTCTGGATTATGGGCCCAGCACGCTTCCACTGCGCCACTCTGATCTTGCGTGTTCGGTACGCCAGAATTAACTCTCTTCTTAATTTCGCATTAGATATTATAATTCAAAAGATATGATTCGTAGCAGAGCGTGGTTTCTATCCACGGAGCACTGGGTTATGGGCCCAGCACGCTTCCACTGCGCCACTCTGCTCTTGCGAGTTCGATACGCCGGAATTAATTCTCTTCTTAATTTCGCATTAGATATTATAATTCAAAAGATTTGATTCGTAGCAGAGCGTGGTTTCGATCCACGGACCTCTGGGTTATGGGCCCAGCACGCTTCCACTGCGCCACTCTGTTCTTACACGTTCGATACGCCGGAATTAATTCTCTTCTTAATTTTGCATTAGATATTATAATTCAAAAGATTTGATTCGTAGCAGAGCGTGGTTTCGATCCACGGACCTCTGGGTTATGGGCCCAGCACGCTTCCACTGCGCCACTCTGCTTCTGCGGATTCGATACGCCAGAATTAATTCTCTTCTTAATTTCGCATTAGATATTATAATTCAAAAGATTTGATTCGTAGCAGAGCGTTGTTTCGATCCACGGACCTCTGGGTTATGGGCCCAGCACGCTTCCACTGCGCCACTCTGCTCTTGCGGGTTTGATACGCCGGAATTAATTCTCTTCTTAATTTCGCATTAGATATTATAATTCAAAAGATTTGATTCGTAGCAGGGCGTGGTTTCGATCCACGGACCTCTGGGTTATGGGCCCAGCACGCTTCCACTGCGCCACTCTGATCTTGCGTGTTCGGTACGCCAGAATTAACTCTCTTCTTAATTTCGCATTAGATATTATAATTCAAAAGATATGATTCGTAGCAGAGCGTGGTTTCTATCCACGGAGCACTGGGTTATGGGCCCAGCACGCTTCCACTGCGCCACTCTGCTCTTGCGAGTTCGATACGCCGGAATTAATTCTCTTCTTAATTTTGCATTAGATATTATAATTCAAAAGATTTGATTCGTAGCAGAGCGTGGTTTCGATCCACGGACCTCTGGGTTATGGGCCCAGCACGCTTCCACTGCGCCACTCTGCTTCTGCGGGTTCGATACGCCAGAATTAATTCTCTTCTTAATTTCGCAATAGATATTATAATTCAAAAGATTTGATTCGTAGCAGAGCGTTGTTTCGATCCACGGACCTCTGGGTTATGGGCCCAGCACGCTTCCACTGCGCCACTCTGCTCTTGCGGGTTTGATACGCCGGAATTAATTCTCTTCTTAATTTCGCATTAGATATTATAATTCAAAAGATTTGATTCGTAGCAGGGCGTGGTTTCGATCCACGGACCTCTGGGTTATGGGCCCAGCACGCTTCCACTGCGCCACTCTGATCTTGCGTGTTCGGTACGCCAGAATTAACTCTCTTCTTAATTTCGCATTAGATATTATAATTCAAAAGATATGATTCGTAGCAGAGCGTGGTTTCTATCCACGGAGCACTGGGTTATGGGCCCAGCACACTTCCACTGCGCCACTCTGCTCTTACGGGTTCGATACGCCGGAATTAATTCTCTTCTTAATTTCGCATTAGATATTATAATTCAAAAGATTTGATTCGTAGCAGAGCGTGGTTTCGATCCACGGACCTCTGGGTTATGGGCCCAGCACGCTTCCACTGCGCCACTCTGCTCTTTCGGGTTCGATAGGCCGGAATTGATTCTCTTCTTAATTTCGCATTAGATATTATAATTTAAAAGATTCGATTCGTAGCAGAGCGTGGTTTCGATCCACGGACCTCTGGGCCCTGCACGCTTCCACTGCGCCACTCTGCTCTTGCGGGTTCGATACGCCGGAATTAATTCTTTTCTTAATTTCGCATTAGATATTATAATTCAAAAGATTTGATTCGTAGCAGAGCGTGGTTTCGATCCACGGACCTCTGGGTTATGGGCCCATCACGCTTCCACTGCGCCACTCTGCTCTTGCGGGTTCGATCCACCGGAATTAATTCTCTTCTTAATTTCGCATTAGATATTATAATTCAAAAGATTTGATTCGTAGCAGAGCGTGGTTTCGATCCACGGACCTCTGGGTTATGGGCCCAGCACGCTTCCACTGCGCCACTCTGCTCTTGCGGGTTCGATACGCCGGAATTAATTCTCTTCTTAATTTCGCATTAGATATTATAATTCAAAAGATTTGATTCGTAGCAGAGCGTGGTTTCGATCCACGTACCTCTGGGTTATGGGCCCAGCACGCTTCCACTGCGCCACTCTGTTCTTGCACGTTCGATACGCCGGAATTAATTCTCTTCTTAATTTTGCATTAGATATTATAATTCAAAAGATTTGATTCGTAGCAGAGCGTGGTTTCGATCCACGGACCTCTGGGTTATGGGCCCAGCACGCTTAAACTGCGCCACTCTGCTTCTGCGGGTTCGATACGCCAGAATTAATTCTCTTCTTAATTTCGCATAAGATATAATAATTCAAAATATTTGATTCGTAGCAGAGCGTGGTTTCGATCCACGGACCTCTGGGTTATGGGCCCAGCACGCTTCCACTGCGCCACTCTGTTCTTACACGTTCGATACGCCGGAATTAATTCTCTTCTTAATTTTGCATTAGATATTATAATTCAAAAGATTTGATTCGTAGCAGAGCGTGGTTTCGATCCACGGACCTCTGGGTTATGGGCCCAGCACGCTTCCACTGCGCCACTCTGCTTCTGCGGGTTCGATACGCCAGAATTAATTCTCTTCTTAATTTCGCATTAGATATTATAATTCAAAAGATTTGATTCGTAGCAGAGCGTTGTTTCGATCCACGGACCTCTGGGTTATGGGCCCAGCACGCTTCCACTGCGCCACTCTGCTCTTGCGGGTTTGATACGCCGGAATTAATTCTCTTCTTAATTTCGCATTAGATATTATAATTCAAAAGATTTGATTCGTAGCAGGGCGTGGTTTCGATCCACGGACCTCTGTGTTATGGGCCCAGCACGCTTCCACTGCGCCACTCTGATCTTGCGTGTTCGGTACGCCAGAATTAACTCTCTTCTTAATTTCGCATTAGATATTATAATTCAAAAGATATGATTCGTAGCAGAGCGTGGTTTCTATCCACGGAGCACTGGGTTATGGGCCCAGCACGCTTCCACTGCGCCACTCTGCTCTTGCGAGTTCGATACGCCGGAATTAATTCTCTTCTTAATTTTGCATTAGATATTATAATTCAAAAGATTTGATTCGTAGCAGAGCGTGGTTTCGATCCACGGACCTCTGGGTTATGGGCCCAGCACGCTTCCACTGCGCCACTCTGCTTCTGCGGGTTCGATACGCCAGAATTAATTCTCTTCTTAATTTCGCATTAGATATTATAATTCAAAAGATTTGATTCGTAGCAGAGCGTGGTTTCGATCCACGGACCTCTGGGCCCTGCACGCTTCCACTGCGCCACTCTGCTCTTGCGGGTTCGATACGCCGGAATTAATTCTCTTCTTAATTTCGCATTAGATATTATAATTCAAAAGATATGATTCGTAGCAGAGCGTGGTTTCGATCCACGGACCTCTGGGTTATGGGCCCAGCACGCTTCCACTGCGCCACTCTGCTCTTGCGGGTTCGATAGGCCGGAATTGATTCTCTTCTTAATTTCGCATTAGATATTATAATTTAAAAGATTCGATTCGTAGCAGAGCGTGGTTTCGATCCACGGACCTCTGGGCCCTGCACGCTTCCACTGCGCCACTCTGCTCTTGCGGGTTCGATACGCCGGAATTAATTCTCTTCTTAATTTCGCATTAGAGATTATAATTCAAAAGATTTGATTCGTAGCAGAGCGTGGTTTCGATCCACGGACCTCTGTGTTATGGGCCCAGCACGCTTCCACTGCGCCACTCCGGTCCTGCGGGTTCGATACGCCGGAATTAATTCTCTTCTTAATTTCGCATAAGATATAATAATTCAAAATATTTGATTCGTAGCAGAGCATGGTTTCGATCCACGGACCTCTGGGTTATGGGCCCAGCACGCTTCCACTGCGCCACTCTGCTCTTGCGGATTCAATACGCCGGAATTAATTCTCTTCTTAATTTCGCATTAGATATTATAATTCAAAAGTTTTGATTCGTAGCAGAGCGTGGTTTCGATCCACGGACCTCTGGGTTATGGGCCCAGCACGCTTCCACTGCGCCACTCTGCTCTTGCGGGTTTGATACGCCGGAATTAATTCTCTTCTTAATTTCGCATTAGATATTATAATTCAAAAGATATGATTCGTAGCAGAGCGTGGTTTCGATCCACGGACCTCTGGGTTATGGGCCCAGCACGCTTCCACTGCGCCACTCTGCTTCTGCGGGTTTGTTACGCCAGAATTAATTCTCTTCTTAATTTCGCATTAGATATTATAATTCAATATATTTGATTTGTAGCAGAGCGTGGTTTCGATCCACGGACCTCTGGATTATGGGCCCAGCACGCTACCACTGCGCCACTCCGGTCCTGCGGGTCCGATACGCCGGAATTAATTCTCTTCTTAATTTCGCATAAGATATAATAATTCAAAATATTTGATTCGTAGCAGAGCGTGGTTTCGATTCACGGACCTCTGTGTTATGGGCCCATCACGCTTCCACTGCGCCACTCTGCTCTTGCGGGTTCAATACGCCGGAATTAATTCTCTTCTTAATTTCGCATTAGATATTATAATACGAAAGATTTGATTCGTAGCAGAGCGTGGTTTCGATCCACGGACCTTTGTGTTATGGGCCCAGCACGCTTCCACTGCGCCACTCTGCTCTTGCAGGTTCGATATGCCGGAATTAATTCTCTTCTTAATTTCGCATTAGATATTATAATTCAAAAGATTTGATTCGTAGCAGAGCGTGGTTTCGATCCACGGACCTCTGGGTTATGGGCCCAGCACGCTTCCACTGCGCCACTCTGGTCCTGCGGGTTCGATACGCCGGAATTAATTCTCTTCTTAATTTCGCATAAGATATAATAATTCAAAATATTTGATTCGTAGCAGAGCGTGGTTTCGATTCACGGACCTCTGGGTTATGGGCCCAGCACGCTTCCACTGCGCCACTCTGCTCTTGCGGGTTCAATACGCCGGAATTAATTCTCTTCTTAATTTCGCATTAGATATTATAATACGAAAGATTTGATTCGTAGCAGAGCGTGGTTTCGATCCACGGACCTTTGTGTTATGGTCCCAGCACGCTTCCACTGCGCCACTCTGCTCTTGCAGGTTCGATACGCCGGAATTAATTCTCTTCTTAATTTCGCATTAGATATTATAATTCAAAAGATTTGATTCGTAGCAGAGCGTGGTTTCGATCCACGGACCTCTGGGTTATGGGCCCAGCACGCTTCCACTGCGCCACTCTGGTCCTGCGGGTTCGATACGCCGGAATTAATTCTCTTCTTAATTTCGCATAAGATATAATAATTCAAAATATTTGATTCGTAGCAGAGCGTGGTTTCGATCCACGGACCTCTGGGTTATGAGCCCAGCACGCTTCCACTGCGCCACTCTGCTCTTGCGGGTTCAATACGCCGGAATTGATTCTCTTCTTAACTTCGCATTAGATATTATAATTCAAGAGATTTGATTCGTAGCAGAGCGTGGTTTCGATCCACGGACCTCTGGGTTATGGGCCCAGCACGCTTCCACTGCGCCACTCTGCTTTTGCGGGTTCGGTACGCCGGAATTAATTCTCTTCTTAATTTCGCATTAGATATTATAATTCAAAAGATTTCATTCGTAGCAGAGCGTGGCGTCGATCCACGGACCTCTGGATTATGGGCCCAGCACGCTTCCACTGCCCCACTCTGCTCTTGCGGGTTCGATACGCCGGAATTAATTCTCTTCTTAATTTCGCATAATATATTATAATTCAAAAGAGTTGATTCGTAGCAGAGCGTGGTTTCGATCCACGGACCTCTGGGTTATGGGCCCAGCACGCTTCCACTGCCCCACTCTGGTTCTGCGGGTTTGCTACGCCAGAATTAATTCTCTTCTTAATTTCGCATTAGATATTATAATTCAAAAGATTTGATTCGTAGCAGAGCGTTGTTTCGATCCACGGACCTCTGGGTTATGGGCCCAACACGCTTCCACTGCGCCACTCTGCTCTTTCGGGTTCGATACGCCGGAATTAATTCTTTTCTTAATTTCGCATTAGATATTATAATTCAAAAGATTTGATTCGTAGCAGAGCGTGGTTTCGATCCACGGACCTCTGGGTTATGGGCCCATCACGCTTCCACTGCGCCACTCTGCTCTTGCGGGTTCGATACACCGGAATTAATTCTCTTCTTAATTTCGCATTAGATATTATAATTCAAAAGACTTGAATCGTAGCAGAGCGTGGTTTCGATCCACGGACCTCTGGGTTATGGGCCCAGCACGCTTCCACTGCGCCACTCTGCTCTTGCGGGTTCGATACGCCGGAATTAATTCTCTTCTTAATTTCGCATTAGATATTATAATTCAAAAGATTTGATTCGTAGCAGAGCGTGGTTTCGATCCACGTACCTCTGGGTTATGGGCCCAGCACGCTTCCACTGCGCCACTCTGTTCTTGCACGTTCGATACGCCGGAATTAATTCTCTTCTTAATTTTGCATTAGATATTATAATTCAAAAGATTTGATTCGTAGCAGAGCGTGGTTTCGATCCACGGACCTCTGGGTTATGGGCCCTGCACGCTTCCACTGCGCCACTCTGCTCTTGCAGGTTCGATACGCCGGAATTAATTCTCTTCTTAATTTCGCATTAGATATTATAATTCAAAAGATTTGATTCGTAGCAGAGCGTGGTTTCGATCCACGGACCTCTGGGTTATGGGCCCAGCACGCTTCCACTGCGCCACTCTGGTCCTGCGGGTTCGATACGCCGGAATTAATTCTCTTCTTAATTTCGCATAAGATATAATAATTCAAAATATTTGATTCGTAGCAGAGCGTGGTTTCGATCCACGGACCTCTGGGTTATGGGCCCAGCACGCTTCCACTGCGCCACTCTGCTCTTGCGGTTTCGATACGCCGGAATTAATTCTCTTCTTAATTTCGCATTAGATATTATAATTCAAAAGATTTGATTCGTAGCAGAGCGTGGTTTCGATCCACGGACCTCTGGGTTATGGGCCCAGCACGCTTCCACTGCGCCACTCTGCTCTTGCGGGTTCAATACGCCGGAATTAATTCTCTTCTTAATTTCGCATTAGATATTATAATACGAAAGATTTGATTCGTAGCAGAGCGTGGTTTCGATCCACGGACCTTTGTGTTATGGGCCCAGCACGCTTCCACTGCGCCACTCTGCTCTTGCAGGTTCGATACGCCGGAATTAATTCTCTTCTTAATTTCGCATTAGATATTATAATTCAAAAGATTTGATTCGTAGCAGAGCGTGGTTTCGATCCACGGACCTCTGGGTTATGGGCCCAGCACGCTTCCACTGCGCCACTCTGCTCTTGCGGGTTCGATACGCCGGAATTAATTCTCTTCTTAATTTCGCATTAGATATTATAATTCAAAAGATTTGATTCGTAGCAGAGCGTGGTTTCGATCCACGTACCTCTGGGTTATGGGCCCAGCACGCTTCCACTGCGCCACTCTGTTCTTGCACGTTCGATACGCCGGAATTAATTCTCTTCTTAATTTTGCATTAGATATTATAATTCAAAAGATTTGATTCGTAGCAGAGCGTGGTTTCGATCCACGAACCTCTGGGTTATGGGCCCAGCACGCTTAAACTGCGCCACTCTGCTTCTGCGGGTTCGATACGCCAGAATTAATTCTCTTCTTAATTTCGCATAAGATATAATAATTCAAAATATTTGATTCGTAGCAGAGCGTGGTTTCGATCCACGGACCTCTGGGTTATGGGCCCAGCACGCTTCCACTGCGCCACTCTGCTCTTGCGGTTTCGATACGCCGGAATTAATTCTCTTCTTAATTTCGCATAAGATATAATAATTCAAAATATTTGATTCGTAGCAGAGCGTGGTTTCGATCCACGGACCTTTGTGTTATGGGCCCAGCACGCTTCCACTGCGCCACTCTGCTCTTGCAGGTTCGATAAGCCGGAATTAATTCTCTTCTTAATTTCGCATTAGATATTATAATTCAAAACATTTGATTCGTAGCAGAGCGTGGTTTCGATCCACGGACCTCTGGGTTATGGGCCCAGCACGCTTCCACTGCGCCACTCTGGTCCTGCGGGTTCGATACGCCGGAATTAATTCTCTTCTTAATTTCGCATAAGATATAATAATTCAAAAGATTTGATTCGTAGCAGAGCGTGGTTTCGATCCACGGACCTCTGGGTTATGGGCCCAGCACGCTTCCACTGCGCCACTCTGCTCTTGCGGGTTCAATACGCCGGAATTAATTCTCTTCTTAACTTCGCATTAGATATTATAATTCAAGAGATTTGATTCGTATCAGAGCGTGGTTTCGATCCACGGACCTCTGGGTTATGGGCCCAGCACGCTTCCACTGCGCCACTCTGCTTTTGCGGGTTCGGTACGCCGGAATTAATTCTCTTCTTAATTTCGCATTAGATATTATAATTCAAAAGATTTCATTCGTAGCAGAGCGTGGCGTCGATCCACGGACCTCTGGGTTATGGGCCCAGCACGCTTCCACTGCGCCACTCTGCTCTTGCAGGTTCGATACGCCGGAATTAATTCTTTTCTTAATTTCGCATTAGATATTATAATTCAAAAGATTTGATTCGTAGCAGAGCGTGGTTTCGATCCACGGACCTCTGGGTTATGGGCCCATCACGCTTCCACTGCGCCACTCTGCTCTTGCGGGTTCGATACACCGGAATTAATTCTCTTCTTAATTTCGCATTAGATATTATAATTCAAAAGATTTGATTCGTAGCAGAGCGTGGTTTCGATCCACGGACCTCTGGGTTATGGGCCCAGCACGCTTCCACTGCGCCACTCTGCTCTTACGGGTTCGATACGCCGGAATTAATTCTCTTCTTAATTTCGCATTAGATATTATAATTCAAAAGGTTTGATTCGTAGCAGAGCGTGGTTTCGATCCACGTACCTCTGGGTTATGGGCCCAGCACGCTTCCACTGCGCCACTCTGTTCTTGCACGTTCGATACGCCGGAATTAATTCTCTTCTTAATTTTGCATTAGATATTATAATTCAAAAGATTTGATTCGTAGCAGAGCGTGGTTTCGATCCACGGACCTCTGGGTTATGGGCCCAGCACGCTTAAACTGCGCCACTCTGCTTCTGCGGGTTCGATACGCCAGAATTAATTCTCTTCTTAATTTCGCATAAGATATAATAATTCAAAATATTTGATTCGTAGCAGAGCGTGGTTTCGATCCACGGACCTCTGGGTTATGGGCCCAGCACGCTTCCACTGCGCCACTCTGCTCTTGCGGTTTCGATACGCCGGAATTAATTCTCTTCTTAATTTCGCATTAGATATTATAATTCAAAAGATTTGATTCGTAGCAGAGCGTGGTTTCGATCCACGGACCTCTGGGTTATGGGCCCAGCACGCTTCCACTGCGCCACTCTGCTCTTGCGGGTTCAATACGCCGGAATTAATTCTCTTCTTAATTTCGCATTAGATATTATAATACGAAAGATTTGATTCGTAGCAGAGCGTGGTTTCGATCCACGGACCTTTGTGTTATGGGCCCAGCACGCTTCCACTGCGCCACTCTGCTCTTGCTGATTCGATACGCCGGAATTAATTCTCTTCTTAATTTCGCATTAGATATTATAATTCAAAAGATTTGATTCGTAGCAGAGCGTGGTTTCGATCCACGGTCCTCTGGGTTATGGGCCCAGCACGCTTCCACTGCGCCACTCTGCTCTTGCGGGTTCAATACGCCGGAATTAATTCTCTTCTTAACTTCGCATTAGATATTATAATTCAAAAGATTTGATTCGCAGCAGAGCGTGGTTTCGATCCACGGACCTCTGGGTTATGGGCCCAGCACGCTACCACTGCGCCACTCTGCTCTTGCAGGTTCAATACGCCGGAATTAATTCTCTTCTTAACTTCGCATTAGATATTATAATTCAAAAGATTTGATTCGTAGCAGAGCGTGGTTTCGATCCACGGACCTCTGGGTTATGGGCCCAGCACGCTTCCACTGCGCCACTCTGCTCTTGCGGGTTCGATACGCCGGAATTAATTCTCTTCTTAATTTCGCATAATATATTATAATTCAAAAGAGTTGATTCGTAGCAGAGCGTGGTTTCGATCCACGGACCTCTGGGTTATGGGCCCAGCACGCTTCCACTGCGCCACTCTGCTCTTACGGGTTCGATACGCCGGAATTAATTCTGTTCTTAATTTCGCATTAGATATTATAATTCAAAAGATTTGATTCGTAGCAGAGCGTGGTTTCGATCCACGGACCTCTGGGTTATGGGCCCAGCACGCTTCCACTGCGCCACTCTGCTCTTGCGGGTTCGATACACCGGAATTAATTCTCTTCTTAATTTCGCATTAGATATTATAATTCAAAAGATTTGATTCGTAGCAGAGCGTGGTTTCGATCCACGGACCTCTGGGTTATGGGCCCAGCACGCTTCCACTGCGCCACTCTGCTCTTGCGGGTTCGATACGCCGGAATTAATTCTCTTCTTAATTTCGCATTAGATATTATAATTCAAAAGATTTGATTCGTAGCAGAGCGTGGTTTCGATCCACGGACCTCTGGGTTATGGGCCCAGCACGCTTCCACTGCGCCACTCTGCTCTTGCGGGTTCGATACACCGGAATTAATTCTCTTCTTAATTTCGCATTAGATATTATAATTCAAAAGATTTGATTCGTAGCAGAGCGTGGTTTCGATCCACGGACCTCTGGGTTATGGGCCCAGCACGCTTCCACTGCGCCACTCTGCTCTTGCGGGTTCGATACGCCGGAATTAATTCTCTTCTTAATTTCGCATTAGATATTATAATTCAAAAGATTTGATTCGTAGCAGAGCGTGGTTTCGATCCACGGACCTCTGGGTTATGGGCCCAGCACGCTTCCACTGCGCCACTCTGCTCTTGCGGGTTCGATACACCGGAATTAATTCTCTTCTTAATTTCGCATTAGATATTATAATTCAAAAGATTTGATTCGTAGGAGCGCATGGTTTCGATCCACGGACCTCTGGGTTATGGGCCCAGCACGCTTCCACTGCGCCACTCTGCTCTTGCGGGTTCGATACGCCGGAATTAATTCTCTTCTTAATTTCGCATTAGATATTATAATTCAAAAGATTTGATTCGTAGCAGAGCGTGGTTTCGATCCACGGACCTCTGGGTTATGGGCCCAGCACGCTTCCACTGCGCCACTCTGCTCTTGCGGGTTCGATACACCGGAATTAATTCTCTTCTTAATTTCGCATTAGATATTATAATTCAAAAGATTTGATTCGTAGCAGCGCATGGTTTCGATCCACGGACCTCTGGGTTATGGGCCCAGCACGCTTCCACTGCGCCACTCTGTTCTTGCACGTTCGATACGCCGGAATTAATTCTCTTCTTAATTTTGCATTAGATATTATAATTCAAAAGATTTGATTCGTAGCAGAGCGTGGTTTCGATCCACGGACCTCTGGGTTATGGGCCCAGCACGCTTCCACTGCGCCACTCTGCTTCTGCGGGTTCGTTACGCCAGAATTAATTCTCTTCTTAATTTCGCATTAGATATTATAATTCAAAATATTTGATTCGTAGCAGAGCGTGGTTTCGATCCACGGACCTTCGTGTTATGGGCCCAGCACGCTTCCACTGCGCCACTCTGCTCTTACAGGTTCGATACGCCGGAATTAATTCTCTTCTTAATTTCGCATAAGATATAATAATTCAAAATATTTGATTCGTAGCAGAGCGTGGTTTGAATCCACGGACCTCTGGGTTATGGGCCCAGCACGCTTCCACTGCGCCACTCTGCTCTTGAGGGTTCAATACACCGGAATTAATTCTCTTCTTAATTTCGCATTAGATATTATAATTCAAAAGAATTGATTCGTAGCAGAGCGTGGTTTCGATCCACGGACCTCTGGGTTATGGGCCCGGCACGCTTCCACTGCGCCACTCTGCTCTTGCGGGTTCGGTACGCCGGAATTAATTCTCTTCTTAATTTCGCATTAGATATTATAATTCAAAAGATTTGATTCGTAGCAGAGCGTGGTTTCGATCCACGGACCTCTGGGTTATGAGCCCAGCACGCTTCCACTGCGCCACTCTGTTCTTGCACGTTCGATACGCCGGAATTAATTCTCTTCTTAATTTTGCATTAGATATTATAATTCAAAAGATTTGATTCGTAGCAGAGCGTGGTTTCGATCCACGGACCTCTGGGTTATGGGCCCAGCACGCTTCCACTGCGCCACTCTGCTTCTGCGGGTTCGTTACGCCAGAATTGATTCTCTTCTTAATTTCGCATTAGATATTATAATTCAAAACATTTGATTCGTAGCAGAGCGTTGTTTCGATCCACGGACCTCTGGGTTATGGGCCCAGCACGCTTCCACTGCGCCACTCTGCTCTTGCGGGTTTGATACGCCGGAATTAATTCTCTTCTTGATTTCGCATTAGATATTATAATTCAAAAGATTTGATTCGTAGCAGGGCGTGGTTTCGATCCACGGACCTCTCGGTTATGGGCCCAGCACGCTTCCACTGCGCCACTCTGATCTTGCGTGTTCGGTACGCCAGAATTAACTCTCTTCTTAATTTCGCATTAGATATTATAATTCAAAAGATATGATTCGTAGCAGAGCGTGGTTTCTATCCACGGAGCACTGGGTTATGGGCCCAGCACGCTTCCACTGCGCCACTCTGCTCTTGCGAGTTCGATACGCCGGAATTAATTCTCTTCTTAATTTTGCATTAGATATTATAATTCAAAAGATTTGATTCGTAGCAGAGCGTGGTTTCGATCCACGGACCTCTGGGTTATGGGCCCAGCACGCTTCCACTGCGCCACTCTGCTTCTGCGGGTTCGATACACCAGAATTAATTCTCTTCTTAATTTCGCATTAGATATTATAATTCAAAAGATTTGATTCGTAGCAGAGCGTTGTTTCGATCCACGGACCTCTTTGTTATGTGCCCAGCACGCTTCCACTGCGCCGCTCTGCTCTTGCGGGTTTGATACGCCAGAATTAATTCTCTTCTTAATTTCGCATTAGATATTATAATTCAAAAGATTTGATTCGTAGCAGGGCGTGGTTTCGATCTACGGACCTCTGGGTTATGGGCCCAGCACGCTTCCACTGCGCCACTCTGATCTTGCGTGTTCGGTACGCCAGAATTAACTCTCTTCTTAATTTCGCATTAGATATTATAATTCAAAAGATATGATTCGTAGCAGAGCGTGGTTTCTATCCACGGAGCACTGGGTTATGGGCCCAGCACGCTTCCACTGCGCCACTCTGCTCTTGCGAGTTCGATACGCCGGAATTAATTCTCTTCTTAATTTTGCATTAGATATTATAATTCAAAAGATTTGATTCGTAGCAGAGCGTGGTTTCGATCCACGGACCTCTGGGTTATGGGCCCAGCACGCTTCCACTGCGCCACTCTGCTTCTGCGGGTTCGATACGCCAGAATTAATTCTCTTCTTAATTTCGCATTAGATATTATAATTCAAAAGATTTGATTCGTAGCAGAGCGTTGTTTCGATCCACGGACCTCTGGGTTATGGGCCCAGCACGCTTCCACTGCGCCACTCTGCTCTTGCGGGTTTGATACGCCGGAATTAATTCTCTTCTTAATTTCGCATTAGATATTATAATTCAAAAGATTTGATTCGTAGCAGGGCGTGGTTTCGATCCACGGACCTCTGGGTTATGGGCCCAGCACGCTTCCACTGCGCCACTCTGATCTTGCGTGTTCGGTACGCCAGAATTAACTCTCTTCTTAATTTCGCATTAGATATTATAATTCAAAAGATATGATTCGTAGCAGAGCGTGGTTTCTATCCACGGAGCACTGGGTTATGGGCCCAGCACGCTTCCACTGCGCCACTCTGCTCTTGCGAGTTCGATACGCCGGAATTAATTCTCTTCTTAATTTCGCATTAGATATTATAATTCAAAAGATTTTATTCGTAGCAGAGCGTGGTTTCGATCCACGGACCTCTGGGTTATGGGCCCAGCACGCTTCCACTGCGCCACTCTGCTCTTGCGGGTGCCATACGACGGAGTTAATTCTCTTCCTAATTCAAAAGATTTATTTCGTAGCAGATTGTGGTTTTGATCCGGGGTTATGGGCGCAATTGAGATACCGTTCCTTGAAGTTTAAGTACGTTTTAAATGTAGAATCTATAACAACATTAATTTTCCTCGTTACCCTCCCTTAAATGCAGAAATCCCTACCTTTCATTTGTAAATTAATTTTAATGAAGAGGAAAAAATTATGATTTATATATTTTTTGATACACTTATTTAAAAATCCCTAAAAACGCCTCAACCCAGAGGTGGAACATCTTCAATAAAAAATTTTAATCTTAGGCCTATTGAAGAAACTAAAATATAAAGTTTTTTAAATTGTATGAGAGCATCACTTTAATAGGAAAATTCTCACGCGTGCTGGCATGACTCGTGACACGCAGCGTGCAATCGAAAATTTGGCGGAGGAGAGTTCCTCGCACGCGCGCTTAAAAATAATCCCCACGTGGCGGGGTATATCACCACGTGCCTGTTCTCCGGATTTCCCTTTACAGGAGGCGCTTTTCATTTGACCTAACGTCTAGGGGTCTCGTCTTAAAAAAAAAAAAAAAAAAAAAAAAAAAAAAAAAAAAAAAACAGAACACAGAAGAGAACGCGGAACACAGAGGAGAACGCGTGCAAAGATCTTTGGCGGGAGGGAGGGATGAAATATCCAGGGAAAGACCCGATTGGATAAGACACGTTTCTGTAAAGTTCTCTCCGCAGCTTCTCTCGGCTCACCTGAAGATTCGATGGAGATTTCACGCTTCTAGGATAGAGAGCGGGAAAATATTTACGCACTTGTCGTTTAGAAAGGATCCTAGGAGGTTGAGAGATCCGGTGAACGCCGGTTTTCCATTGAATTTATTAGAGGATAACTTTGGATAATTTGGATTTTATTGAGGACTCAAGTTAATATGGAGGGATCGAATAGAAGGGTACGTTTACTTTGAAATAAAATTAAAATTTTATTTTAATTGGATACTCATTACTCGGTGTTTTAATTTTAAAGGTGTCCAAACCTTTGATGGAAAAAAGACGAAGGGCCAGGATTAATCAAAGTTTGGCTGAGTTAAAAAGTTTAATTATGGATGATATTAAAACTGAGGTGAGTTTCTTCATTATCTCGAAATATATTTGAATTGTAGAGTTTTAAATAGGTAATTTACCCGATAAATTACCAGGGTAATGGTAATTTAACGTTTGCTCTGGTAAAATTATCAAAAATATAATTTATACAATTTAAAACTTTTTGAATAAAAAGTGAACAAATTGCAAAAAGAGGTCAAAGTTTTACGTTTTAAATCGTATACGAGTCTACTTTTCAATATAGTTATTTGTGTTTGACGTCGTTAAGCGCATGTTAATGTAATTCCATGTCTGAATCACTTTGGCCAATCAATACGCTGATTTTTGAACTCTAATTTGAGTGTTATCGTTTGACTCATCTATTTTATTATTTGACGCGATAGTCACCCAGGCATTCAAAATTGGAAAAGGCGGATATTCTAGAAATGGCAGTTAAACATTTGAAAGAACTTCACAAGCAAAGACGAATAGGTAATTATTAATTTGCTCAAATCTTCGCGTTTTAAATTAATTAATTGATATGATCACGAAAGTCAATTCCACGTAAATATGTCAACACGTATAATAGTTAGCTATATCATATCTTTACTTAAAGATAAAAATAATATCGTGGGCTGAAAAATAATATGACTGCATCGAATTTTTTTCCAGCTTCGTTATTGACCAGAGAAACAGTCCGTAATAAATTCCGAGCAGGCTACGAAGAATGTATCAACGAAATCGAAACGTTTTTTACCTCGAACGAACCACCGACTTCGACCACCACCACCACCACGCGAAACAATACCGATAACCTTAAAGAAAACATCGGTGACTACTCGAATACAAACGATAACGCCACGAAAAGAATTCTAAGACACTTAGGAGAAAAACTGGACCATTTAACTGCGATTAAAAAGTGTAAAACCTCGGATACAGGAGGAGAAAACGCGTCTTCGACGGACCGCGATGGAAATTGTTCGCCGTTCCCGGACCGGTCGGGAACGGCTGACTCGTCGGGTTCCCGCGCGTGCTTTTGTAGTCGCGTCGGATCTCTCCGCCTCTTGCTAGTTCCTTCGGAATATGGGAACGGCGAGTGCGACGTCATTGGCGTATCGTCAACGAACGAACTAGGTAACGAGGGGTCAAGAGGTCACCGGGACACTGAGAAATCGTCACCCCGACCAGAGAGTTCAATGAGCGGGAATAGCGCCGGTTTTTCCTCCCAAGTTTCGTCGTCTTCGCAATCCGCGGACGAAAATAGCAGTTCGGACGAATGCGAAAGGCGGGAACATCCCGTTCAAGTTTATCGGGAAAGGGAGGAAGTGTCGGTTAATTACGACGACGTAGAGGATGTACAAATGCGAGAATTGCCCCCTGTTTACGGTGACCCTTTGTGGAGACCATGGTGATGTGGTACGCGATACGATAAAGGTCTTGGCCTTCAAAAGGCGCGAGAATATAGGCTATGATCTTGAGATCAAAATTTAAATTTGCCATTTATAAAAAAGCGGACCAAATTAAAAAATAACAACACAACAACATTACTGGAATTTGGAAAAACGCTAAATTCACGGGTTTGAAAGCCGTCCATTCTCAAAACATTTCGCAACCAAAATCAAAAACTAATTAAAAAGTTAATTATACCAATGTTAATGTATGCTTTTACTACTTTTAAAGCGATTCAATCTCTCAAACTAATTAGGTTTAAATCAGTTTATACTCTTGTTTGTTCAGACGAATAAAGCCATTAAACTGTGGTTAATTTCCTAAATAATCAATTAAAACATGGTACGCGACTTCCGACGTACAAAAGCTTGAAAAGTGAACATATCAACAAATTTTAAACTGCATATGCTCAATTAAATGAACTATATCAAATTTAGCGTCAAACGCCTATTTTTTTTACCAATTATAATAAATTATTTTGTATAAAATTAATGGGTTATAAATAAATATTTTACCATTAAAAATCCTTTTTTTTTTTTTCTATTTCTTTTAACTTTAAAGTCAGAACCCACTAAAATTAGTTTGCAATCAATGTTTCATCTTTAAAGGGTAAATATGAGTTAGAAGTTGAATTCCAGTTACGTTTATTTTCGGAATCTTCGTGCGAAAAAAGGTATTTGAGAAGTTTCAAAACAATTATTGGAATCATTACTTGGTGTTCAAAATAATTTCTAAAGTTTGAGTTTTATTATAAGTTAATCAGATAAACCCAACAGATTTAATTCCCAATATATTCTGACGGCATCGATCTCGATATCTGACGAGGTTTCTAAGAAACTCAATCGCGATAGAGCTTCTGAAGACTGAAATATGATAGGCCTAAATTTATAATAAACTAGAATTCAAACCTAAACAAACTTCAGAATTTAAACTAAGCTCTAAATTAAAATATCGCCTAAATTTTAAAAAATTGTGAAAATATATATTTTATTCATATTCTGAAAATAAGTTCAAAAGTTGTTCCATTTTTAGTTCTTATATAGTTTCCCTTTAAAGCGAATTGTCACCTAAATTGAATTCTTCGATAATAAATTACAATACGCGAGTTAAAATTCTACGAAGGTATATTTGGGCTCGTTTTGAATTTATTGCCGTTCGCCGACACCCAATTATTGGTTGAATTTTGCTATAGATAAGATTTAGTTATACCCGGGAGGCCGCCTGGGACCCGACGTAAAACCGTCCCAAACCGACTCTTGTTTAAAAATTCAAATATAATTAGTTTTGGATTTCAAGGTGTAGAATCAATAAATTATACACGACTTGGTTACTTAATTATAGACAGAGAAGGTAGCCAACATAGCTGGAAATATCTAACTGCAAAGATTCCTTTAAAAGAAGACCGCGTATACAATTTTTCATTTTAAATTAGAAATCTTGATAGCCGACTGGGGGAATTTAAAATTCTGATATAGAGATTGGCGAAGGACCAGTGAAGAGAGATTAATTTAAAAAAAGATGACCAAGCCCATAAAACAATAACTAACGCTTTCTCAAGAAATTGTTGTAGTTAATTTGAATTCACCCCAAGACATATATGTCAAAGTAATGTGCGTTAAGAGGTCTAAAATACAGTAATTTTCTAAATTGGTGGTTCAAAGGTGGTTTAAAGTAGTTGAAAATATATAGAGGAGACACTTACCTACGATAATGGCGTCTAATTGTCCCAAAATTCTATATCTGTGGTCACTTTTGGTAAATTGGAATCCGTTATTAGTTCTTGGCCACTCCGCCAAGAAACTATTTATTTATTGGTCGATCAACCAAGTTATCGATGATGGAGATCGATTGCATCGTAATCTATTTTAGAGAAAAAGAAAACAAACAAAAGATTAAATCAAATTAAAATAACTTCCATATATTCAAACTCATATGAACTTAATGATAATGGTATATTTCCGTTCAATTGATATTAAATTCTACCTAAAAACTTGAACTTGAAAAATCACGCAGAAATTTTGAACTCTTGTAATATATTAGCTACCAAAGCTGACACTTAGGGTCTTAAAGTGAGAATGCAACCTAGCAACAATTTTTTGTTTAAATAGGCATATCTACTTAATTAACAAAGAAATATTAAAATATAAATTTTAAAACTTATCAATCGAATGTTATTGAAAGTCTCACGGAGATCTCGCCTTAACGACGAACCTTTTTGCTCATTGGTTGCTGACCAATCAATGTGAAGATATTCATTAAATCCATGTATCCAGCTAAGCCTATTTTCCGGGTAAGTATTATATTTATTTCTCGTTTAATATTTGTTTACCTAACTTGATGTTATGTTGCATTATCACTTTAATAAGAGTTCGAATTCAATGTACTGTCAAAACTGATCTCAGTAAACTCACGTGTACAGTGAATTTAAGAGCGATAGTATCTAAAACCTTACATGGTTCCATTCGTCTCGGTCCAATGGCCATGACTCCCCATATAAGGACCATCGACCGCTCCATAAGCGAGTCATTTTTTAAAAATATTTATTTTAACCCTTGACCTATAACGTTTTTTACTAAACACATACCTAAAACATACTTAGACAATTAGAAAACTCTTTTATACTGGCCTCTATATATCGCAGTACGTGACACACCAATCAGCGAATTGTAAATTAATCTTGCCGGAATGACAATAGACATCAGTATATACTCGGAGCATATTTAATTATAATTATTTACCATTCTTTCTATAATAGCTTCAAATGATGATGAGATAAAATTTTGATGTTAATCGAGTTTTAAGAAGCACTTTCAGCACCGTTTTTATATTCAAACAACCTACACGTTCTTACCCAAACGATATAATCTGCATACCATAAAGTAATATTTTAATATTTACAAAAAAAAAAATCAAATGAAAAATAATTATAGGTTAGATATAAAACTGTATGACAGTCGTTTTTTGTCTTTTTTAACATTTAAAATTTACATATGGCACTCAAGGGGTCGTCTTTAAAGGGCGGGTAAAGCGAAAAGTTATTTTTATCGATTTTACAATTAGAAATAAGACATGTTAGCGAATTAAAACATTCGGGAATGGAAAAGATTTAGATTTTGGAAAAATTCAATTAAAAGGAGAACCTTCGACTAATCAGAAGATTCCCCGCCTTTGGCTTAATAAAATATTCGCGATGCGCGCTGTTGTAATCATCACGATTAGCGCGATTCAAATAGTGCATACCGAAGCACGTGTCGCGGGAATTTTATGAAGCCAAAGGTACAGTGCGTGCCTTTTGTTTAGTTCAAAGTTCTCATTTAATTTTGCATATGACGTCATATATTAACAGCCATTCAGCGATTACTTTCGCACGCTTTACGGTGGACAAGTATGTCAGCTTATCTCAAATACTAATAGGCTAGGACCCGCGAACTCCCAAATAAAAATGGCATAGTAACACAATTTTTAATTTTAAATGAATGATCTCGAAAAAAATGTATTCGAGAAGTTTTAAACAATTATTGGACACGTCGTTAATTGGTGGAGGTTGGTTAGATTTGAATGTAAATGAAGTATAATCAGACAAATCAGATTTCTCTATTTATAATGACGGCGTAAAAACCTTCATTTGCACACGAGTTTCAGTTACCCTTTAATAATTGGTACCAACGTATTGTAAATTTTATTAGCCGAAAGGTTTTGTTTGATTATAGAGTGGGATCAAAATTTAACTTATAATTAAAGTAAAATGAAAGTCTCCCCAATTATTTAATTCGTTTCACCTTTCTTCACCTAACGCGTAATGTCTCGTGCTAAAGGAATAGCCCACTCATAAAATAATTGTTGCTTATATAATGACAAGTGTATTTCCAAACATAAGAAAATCGTTGTTTTTTTCATTTTAACTTAATTATTTAAAATGTTTTTGAGGTTTAAAAACACGAATTAAATCATTCTCTTAAATAAAAGTTAATTAAATTTATATTTCACCATGGTTAATATTTTTAATATTAAAGAAAAGTCTGTTTTTCGTGTTTTGAAATTAATTTTCTTTCGAAACGCAATTCTATTTAACCTGGACTTTAACTTTAAAAATCAAATTAAGTAGGATTTCAATTCTATCATTTTAATGGGAGCACTGTCAACGCTTTTGGCGGATTAATACAGAGCATCAAACACCGTAAGTATAAAAGTAGATCTTTCCAAATCTTATTCGTTATGGAACCTCCAAACTAATTAGAATATAATAATAATTCTTTATTTGTTTCTCTGACGTGATTCAACTTCTATTAATCTCGAAGTCGAGATCAGTTTGAGTCCCGATCATATTGACCCGGTCTTAAAAAAGGGAGAATGCAACCCAACAACTTATTTTCTATAGATTATAGTCTTAATCTGACACTGCATGTTGCAGACGACGCGAAGTCGGTCCAACTTTCGACGTTAATGCGCGTTCATCATAACGAACTTTTGATCTCGTTGTCCAGTCGACACAATGGAACTAACTCCTTTTTGGGTGGCCTAACTGTTTTTTTAAATGTCTCCATGGATTATCCGTGTTGATTTTTAACTTGATATTAGTGTGTGACTTCTTTTCAACCATTACGATTTATCGAATCAGAAATATTTTACTTAGGCAAAATCGGGTCGTAATCAGGGCAACTAAACACGTCAGTTCAAGAGAGCCAATAAGATATTTATATAGTTTTGATAGGGGATGAGGGGTGGAGGTCTTCCTTGGGCTATGAGTTGAAATACAGCAACAGTAAGTATTCTTTATTTAGAAGCAGTAGAAAATCTTTTTTTCGGATTGCATTCTCCCTTTTAGAGCAATTATTTGATATAACTTAGCGTTGAACACGCGGAAAGCTCCAGCTGATTGAAACAATACTTAAGGGTCTTTTAAGCATCATTAACTTGGCGTTCGTGGGGTTTTCTTTCCATTTAATGAAAATATAGTTATAGTTATAGAAAATTAATAATAGCATAAGGATCATAAGCCTTTATCATATATTTATAATAATAGTAGTCTCTGTCGATGTACTAGGTTATTTGTAATTTTGTAATTAATTTAAGATTTAGTTGAATATGGTACGTAATTTAATGTTAGCGGATGATGAAGACACCTGCAAATTCAAGGTCTTACAAAGTAGAAAGAATGGATGACACTCTTTCAAATAGGCTTTACACAGACATCCCATTGTCTATTGTCTCCCATTGGGCCCCCATTATCTGCCGACGAATATATTTTTACACAAGAATGCAAAATATTTAAATTAAATATAGGAGAAGTCTCTAATGGCTTAGTTTGGTAAAAAGAGTTTAACCAACTTTCCTGGTTTTCCTACTGTCCTGTTTCCCAAGTAAACAGGGATCTTGCAATTCTTATAATATGGAAAAGTATTTGTAATTTACATCAAATTAAAATCATATAACTCTGTTATTATGATCCAATTAAAATCATTCAATTCTGTTTATTTTGATCCAATTAAAATCATTCAACTCTGTTATTTATTTTGATACAATTAAAAGCATTCAACTCTGTTATTTATTTTGATACAATTAAAATCATTCAACTCTGCTTATTTTGATCCAATTAAAATCATTCAACTCTGTTATTTTGATCCAATTAAAATCATGCTATTAAATTACTTCTTCTCTTGTTAGACTGATCCTTTTAAATTCCTATAACCATGTAATTTTGTCCTATAAAATGCTATAACTATGTTATTTTGATCCTAAAAAACTAAAACTCTCTTATTCTAATCATATAAAAATCCCAACAATTTTGAGAATTTTATCCAATAATGTCTATAATATTTTTATTGGGGAAATTTTGGGAGCCCTGCCTTCATCGTTAAGAGAACCAATCAAACGTAGGCGTTTGATATTTGATCGTTAAATAGAATGTCCTCGGGCTTCGTTAAAGGAAGTTCAAAGGGAGTGTCGTTATGGACGTTATAAATGAAATACAGTCAGATTGCAGTTTGAAATCCGAGCAAATACAAAGCTAACTCCAATTAAAAAAAAAAAAAAAAAAAAAAAAAAAAAAAAAAAAACGCCCGTCAAGAGATATTGACTATAACTTTGTACGAAATGAAATTTCAAACTGACTGTCGAGAAAAAAGTTTTTCGGTAAAAATCAAATGAAATGCAATGACGGCTAGAATTAGTTTCAGTTTTCAGAATGCGAAAATACATAACATGCTCTTTTCATTATTAAGGCGCGTTTTCATATACAGAAGCCAAACATTAAGGTATTTATAAAAAAATGATAGCAAATATATTATAATTACTTAAATTCATCTTGCTTCGGTAATTGTTTCAGATATTTATTTTACTTTCAACAACAAAAAAGGCTTAGCGGCCCTTATTTCAAATTGTAGCGGTTAGTATAGTAAGGGCCAAGGCTTAACGAAAAATAACTACATTGAGACAAATAATGGGTATATTTCTTCGCTACTTCCATTTTTAGATATCTCATTCTTTAATTCACCCGGTATCGCTTTTATTTTTTTTTCGCGATCGAAAAATCACTCCAATTACGGGGAAGGAATTAACGCTAATTAAATTTGGGCAAATCTATCGATTGACTTTGATGTTAGGCAACCAATTAGGGAACGGCGAGAAGGTATGACGTTTTAAACATAACAGAGCTCTAGTAATACATCCTATAATGGGGTATATGTTTTGATAGCTTGCCAAAATATATAATTAGGCCTAATAATTTAATTTTGCCTTGTAATAGGCTTAATCGACATTTAAAATAATTTGAAATAATTTGAAATAATTTGAAAAAAATAAAATTCAAAATCCCGCTCTTGTTTTGAAATAAAAACGCAAATTCACATTTTAACTTTCCCACGAACAGACGTACCTGAAGAATTTTAGATTTTGATTCTCCGCAATCTAAAATAATTCGTTATGCAGAAAAAAATATAAAATATTTATCTGAAAATCAGTTGTAATCGAGTGGGAATGTGAAAACGTGCCTTTAAAACTTAAGAAATAAAATCTTACGAGAGATACGGAATTGTAGATTTGTAGGCGCTGACAACTGAACAAAATTCTCGCGTTTCTAACAGATTCTATAAGTGTATGCCGTTTTTAAGAGGTCTAATATAGTCAGCATTAATTCTGATATAACGAGCTGGGCTAACGATAATTCTGACGCCTCGCGAATACCACTCAAACCTTGACTATATAAAAGTGCCTGGGAAAAAAGACTAACATCCATTTAGAGGAGAACACGAAGAATACTAAACAGAAAGAAGATCTTCGCTCATTTTCGCACGTCTTTAACTTATCCTCTAATAAGAAAGCCCGCCACGCCGACATTCCAATTTCGAGGCGTTTTTATGACCAAAAATTTATACGAAATATCAAATTCTATACCAGATATTACCTATTATTTCGCCTTAAAAAAAAGCCAGGTGTTAAATATTTTTGGGTGCATTGAGAGGATTCACCCTTTTGGGAGGGAGGAGAGACGTTCGGGGTTGCAGGACCCCTTAAAACAAGATGTTTCATTTAAAATAAAACTAATGGAGAGTTTTTAAAACAAATCTAGTCACGTGACACATTCATTGAAGGCAATAACGTTATACGATGTAAGGTCTATACGAGGGGGACGTCACTGTTCTTGTACACCCGAGTTAACCCAAGTGCGGCTTTGGTAATGCAAACAGTTCCAACTCTTGATGAACTCAAGAGTCCAGCTTTGGTAGTGCAAAGAGTTGAAACATTTTGTACACCTGAGTTCTCAAGTATCTGACCCCTCGGGTCTATAGGATCTGCCTTTAAAACCTTTTTAAATAGAAAACAACAGATGCCGATGAAACCCTCCTTTGAAGTCTATTACTCCCGGGTCTTGTTTACCCCTCTCTGTATGGGTTAGTTTCAAAAAGCTCGATTCGTACGCCTCCTAACGGTAGATATTTTCGGAGCGGGAGTTCGTCGAGCGAATATCTCTAGCAGCCTTGGAGTTCGTCAAAAAAAACGTCGTCGTTTGTGGAGAGAGAGAATTTCCAATTTTGCGTAGACAGGGGGATATGAAGTAGGACCCATCCGATCTCATAAAATTGGGAATTTTACCCATACAGAGAGGAGCGCTATATCGAACATTAGAGTAGTAGACTTTAAAGGAGGGTTTCATCGGCTTCTGATAACAATGAATAAAAAACCTGACGTTAACAAGCGTCCTCTAACGGCAAACAATGGTAAAAGTAGTAACTAACAAAACTACACGCGTATTCTTCATCAATAGCAGGCGTGCACGAGCTTGTTAATTATTACTTTTCCAAACACTGTTTGCCATGAGAGGACCCTTAATTATGAAGCCTGTTATATTTATCTATTAAGATAGGTGTCCATTGTTAATAATCCTAGGACAGACGGACAGAGTTGTAATTATCTATAAGACGACTTAAATTGTAATCGTACTAACCACGTGTCATTTCCATGGTATTTTATTTTGCCACTGCATTAATTAAGAGTCATTATTTAATTTCGCAAACGGTTCTCTTTCTCCCCTCTCGCTCTTTCGGCGACGAATTAGATATAGATATATATAAATCTATTAATCACGTATCCGATTAAAAGAACTCTAAAAACGCCTATTTCGACGAATATATAAATGAGACGGAGAGTAGAAGATCAAAAGAATGCATAATTAACGATATTACACTCGTAAAACGCGCTTAACGTCAAAGAAAATAATTGTTTGATTAAGATATTGAACTTTGGCGGGGTAAAAATATTATGGCTTATAATCTACAGATAAAAAATACCGACCAGATTAAGTAGGATTTTTTTATATAATATTCAATTCCGTTCTGATTTTTATGAGATTATTTAAACTTCATTAAGATGGTTGAATGACTTTTATGGAGATACTTGTTTGAGTATTTAATTGGTTATTTCATAATATATTCTATAACTTTCGTAAAATTATAGTCATAGGGTTTCTGTATCAGATACGTTAATAATATTAATTAAATATATACTGGGTGAGTTAAAAAATGTTTCTGAGTAGTACAGCTCGATTAATTAATTAAAAAGAAATTCTTAAATATTCGACTAAAGCTTAATTCTAAGACTTGAAAGTTTTAACTATGTTAGTTGATATTTTGGCTTTACCATAGAAAAACCTCGATTTTAGTTTTATATTTAATCTAATTTCCCTTTTGAGTTCATTTTCGTCCAAATTAGATGAAATTTATTCATTTGGATCCATTTTCCAAAGATTGGAATAACTGAATTAAATCGAATTGAACTAGAACTTGTTAAATTAATTTTTATGGTTAATTGTTTTTCTTCCAAATTGTCAAACATAATTAATAGCATATTGTTTTTAGTAGCAATTGTTTTTTTACAGTGAAAATAACATTGTGTTTATGGAAAAAAAATTAAATAAACATCATGACGTTTTCTTTGTAAAAAACATAATGTCTATGGTTTAAAATGTGCATATATTTCTTATTAGGTAAATCTAAGGGGTTAACCTTATACACGAATCATTTCTCTTGTTGTCCCCTACGTTTTCGACTTCAAATGACCCATATATAACCGCTTTAACCACCATTTTTGATACACCATGTTTAATTTTAATATTAAGTCGCATTATCCGTGGATAAAAACGTCGAGAGGGAGAAACGGATGAACTATTTAGTTATATGTAAAACCTGGACGTGGTGCTGGATCCCTGCATGGTTTAACTAATCCTAAAAGGCCTAACTTAAAATCAATCGATTTTGGGTACCTAAGGATATTTGGGCAACTGGGAATAATAAAAAATCGATCAATATCGAAAGGTCAAAATAATTCATTGTAAGAGACAAATTTGGTCACGATTTTCGGTATCGGGTGTAACGAAAAACCAGACCAATTGCGCTGAGTATATAAAACTAAATTATTCTGAATAGAAATTAATTTGGGATAAAAAAATTCACGAATATCGATAGATGATTAATCAGGCTCTAAGTTTTTTACGCCTAATCAGTACGTTATCGAATAGCTATACTATCTCTGACAACTTGATTACAGCGAACGAGAAAAAATGTTACGGCCAATTTAGCTGTCAGCTAGGACTCTGCTGAGAAGAATCTCTACAAAAAAAAAAAAAGCGTTTGCATCGTTCAGTTATGATCTTTTTGCGAAACGAGTGGGGCAAGACAAATTAAAACTTGGATTTTGAAAAATTCACTCGCATATACTTCTAGCTGGCTGTATGTTGGCAAATAATGTCAATTTTTAGGTTGAAATTATCCATACTAGGTCTTGGAAACGATTCTAACTGTTTCAAAACGTTTCTCTAGAGTCGTGTGAACAGGAAACTGTCTTTTCAGGAATCGATTCGATTCGATTTCTCGAAACTGCTTCGGGAACCAGTTTCATACCGATTAGGTTTCAACAATAAATCGATTTATAAAGATAATGCGTGAACACGTGACGCTTTAAACGATTCCTGGCGATTTGAATATCGGTTTGATTTTACGGTTTGTTCCCATTTCGCCCAAAATTATCTATTCCCATTTCGCCCAATCCTACTTCACCCAAACGTATTATCATTTGGCCCAAAATTATCCTTGTCCCAATTCGCCCAATCCCACTTCGCCCAATCGTTTTATCAGTTAGTAAAGAATTATCTATTCCCATTTCGCTCAACCTAAAATTCCTTTTCCCGTTTCGCCTATAATTGTTAGGTTGGGTTAGGTTGGGTTGGGTTAGGTTAGGTTAGGTTAGGTAGAAATAATTAAACAGGACCAAGGAACCGATCAAGAGGATTTTGTTCGCATATGCCTTGGGTGTGGATTGGGCGAAATAAGAATTTGGCAAAAATGGAATTATGCGAAATGTGATTTGGCGAAATGGGAATTAGGGGAAATGGGATTGGACGAAATAGGATTGGGCTGATTGGGAATTGGGCCTAATAAATTGGGCTGATTGGGAATTGGGCCAGTTGGGATTGGGCCAGTTAGGATTGGGCCAATTGAGTTTTGGGCCAATTGAGATTGTGCGAAATGGGAATTGGGCCAAATTTTTTGGGCGAATCGGGGTAGAACCGATTTTACAATTTCAAACCGATTAAGAAATGCTAGTGTGACAGTAGGTTTATTCACCATTTTTATCAAGTACTAAGATACTGCTATCAAATGCTCATGTACATCAAAGATGAAATGAAAAAAAAAAAAAAAAAACAGTATTTCGAAATATTTGAAAACCACAAAAAAACCTTACTTTTCACGTTATCACGTGAATCTAAGACAGCCAAAGATTACTTTTAATAATTAACATATACTTAATCCAGAAAGTTCCGTTTTTAATTTGAAACTGATTGCTCAATGCCATTTTTCCCCTAAGATTCTACTTCATTAAGTGAAAATAAAATTAAGTTTTTGGCAATTTAATTTTTGAATTTTTTTGAAACCTTGAATATAGGTTTTGAATAGTATGATCAAGCTAAAAATATAATTCATAAAACCTTCGGAAAAAAAATGGTAACAGCTTTGGAAAACTGTTAAAAGGGCTATTCCTAATTGACAGCATCCTTTTAACTATTCCAACTAAATATAAAAACAATTTAAAATCTGGTCTATTTATTTCACACCAAAAGCTTATAATCGGTATAGGTTTTTGCCAATCTTACTTAATAAACCGGTAAACTGTTATATTTTTCGGGGGTTTAAAATGAGCTTTGAAAATTGTTTTTAAGAGGCGTTAATTGGCAAATGGAATGCAACCCCCCCCCCCCATTTCTTAAAGCCCCTTAAATTTTAAAAGAGTGTTAATGAGTAGAGCAGTTGGTGAGAAATATTTTAGCCTGAACGGTTAATTATTGATCGGGAGCCTCTTATCCGGTGAACACGCGATTTGCTCGTCAAGAACTTGGAGAAAATGAGAAAAAATTCTATAATTTTTTTTGGGCTGAATTGGTTTTTGATTTTAAAGCGATAGTTTACCATTATAGCCATGAGCTTTTAAAAATTGAAATTCCTACTAGGACAAAATTAATTTCAACGTGTTTGGAAATACTTAGAAGTAGAAGATAATTGGTTGTTCCCCAAAATATTTTTTTACTTTTCTTAGAAATTATTCACCCCCAAGAATTTTGATAAATTTAGGACAATTATATGACGTCAAGAGATTCTCGATCAAAAACTTTAGCTTGGAGCTTTCAAATTCTGCGCGAATCATTACGAAATCAGAGATATATAATAAAATCACCCATAATCAATATGAAAACAATGAAATCAAGTAGAATTACTTGAAATCTGAAATCAGGTGTACAAATATCTGTAGAACGGTAGGCAACTGGGCCAATCGGGTTATTTTACTTTCCCAGAAAGATCTGCTAATCCTCAGTTACAATTGAAAATGTTTTAACAACATAACATCCCAGTTATGATTATCACTTATGGCGAATGACAATGTTATATCAAGAATTCATTCACGTTCCATAAGAATATGGGAGAGCCACGATTCAATAACCATCCTCCCAAACTTTGTAGCAAAAGTTCGTCTGCTTCGAATTGATTTTTCAAGTAAATCGCTCCTGACATCTATTATTAACCCGCGCCACTAACGACCTTGACATAATATTTTGGGTAATAAAAATGGAGCCGACCGAAAAAAGATCTAAGCGTACAAATGTTGCGAAAATTGCAGACGAACTTTTGTTACAAAGTTTGGGAGGCTAAAGCTATGCTCCCATATTCTTATGGAACCTGAATGGATTCTTGGTTATATGACGTCATTAAATGGGTAAAAATTCGGAAACGTCGCCTTCAACAATCCAAAAATCATATGTAACTATCCCTTTATAAGGACACGCCTAAACTCTATAGTTATTATAACTTTTTAAGAATATATAGGGTATATATATACTATAATAGAGCGGCATTTCATCATTATCATCGTCATCATCTGCTATTATTATTACGAGATGATTCTCACGCGAGATTCGATCCCGACGTTAATGAGAGGGAAGCGTTGAATGTTCGGGTGTTGGAATGTAAATTTATATCCCAATTTAAATCTATTATTTTCTTTTTATTCTCTCGAAACGCGCGACTCGCGACGAAATTGCTGTACCAAAGATATTCAATTATACAACACGCTATATATCTACTAGAGAAAATGACGCTTACCATCATATCAAAGCGATTGTCGCCTTTTTTAACACGCGACGTTTTAATGAAAAGGAAAATTTATAGAAATTTAAAGGTGCAGTGAAATTGAATTTTTCAAAAATTCATAATTTTCATATTAATTTTAATTTTAATTTTAATTAAACTTCAAAAACTTTAAGGGGTAAATGAAAACTGATGTATCGCTTTCTTGGTATCCAAAGAAAAATATCAACTCTTATTTTTAAGCATCTCCTAAATATGGTAGAAACGTTTTTAAGATCGGACTTAGTGTTGAAATTATCTTTTCACTTTAACTTCGAATTAAGAACCGGATTAAAATGAAAGAGGAGCCCCAGGAGGAGCCTAAAAGAGCATATGGGAGAAGTGTTTAATAATAAAAGAAGTTCAATCTCATCCGTCATCATTTAAGGAAAAATCATCCACACCCCTTTAGTTACGCTTAGAATTTCGTTTCAAACATGTCTCAGGGCTATCGTAGTCAAATTGCCACCCTTGATTTTAAAATTATGAATAATTTAAGCGGCAGCACGACATGTCGTATAACTAGATAAGATTTGGCAATAAACCCTAGAATAAGCCAGGGATAATCTCAAGATAGACGATGGTTTATACTAAGATTATCCCCGGTTATTTCAAGTTTAACATAACTCCTTTCGATAGGGACTATTTTCGGATTTTTGCTCGATTTCTATCAGCGGTGGAGTAATCTTTAACGAGTGGCTCATGTCCATTTTATTATTTTAAATTAAAATAGGGAATGTCTTCTTTCTAATGGTGCTATCGGTTTAGGCCTAGGAGGTCGCAGAGAAAGGTTACGGCCATTTTAAGATAGGGGTCATTTTAGGATTTTTTCTCGATTTCCATCAGTGACGGAATAATCTTTAACGAGTGGCTCATGTCAATTTTATTATTTTAAATTAAACTAGGGAATGTCTTCTTTCTAATGGTGCTATCGGTTTAGGCCTAGGAGGTCGCAGAGAAAAGTTACGGCCATTTTAAGATAGGGGTCATTTTAGGATTTTTTCTCGATTTCCATCAATGACGGAATAATCTTTAACGAGTGGCTCATGTCAATTTTATTATTTTAAATTAAACTAGGGAATGTCTTCTTTCTAATGGTGCTATCGGTTTAGGCCTAGGAGGTCGCAGAGAAAAGTTACGGCCATTTTAAGATAGGGGTCATTTTCGGATTTTTTCTCGATTTCCATCAGTGACGGAATAATCTTTAACGAGTGGCTCGTGTCAATTTTATTATTTTAAATTAAACTAGGGAATGTCTTCTTTCTAATGGTGCTATCGGTTTAGGCCTAGGAGGTCGCAGAGAAAAGTTACGGCCATTTTAAGATAGGGGTCATTTTAGGATTTTTTCTCGATTTCCATCAGTGACGAAATAATCTTTAACGAGTGGCTCATGTCAATTTTATTATTTTAAATTAAACTAGGGAATGTCTTCTTTCTAATGGTGCTATCGGTTTAGGCCTAGGAGGTCGCAGAGAAAAGTTACGGCCATTTTAAGATAGGGGTCATTTTAGGATTTTTTCTCGATTTCCATCAGTGGCGGAATAATCTTAAACGAGTGGCTCATGTCAATTTTATTATTTTAAATTAAACTAGGGAATGTCTTCTTTCTAATGGTGCTATCGGTTTAGGCCTAGGAGGTCGCAGAGAAAAGTTACGGCCATTTTAAGATAGGGATCATTTTTGAATTTTTGCTCCATTTAAGGTACAACAAGAATGAATTAATTATCATATTAATAAATGGTAATGTATTATCTTCATTAATATAAATTCTTTGATGCGTAACATTCACATTTCAATAAAAACAATTTTTAAAAACATATATTTAAGTTTCTCAGCGATTTAAAATCATCATTCGTGGATTAAAAGTGGCCGTAAACTTATAAGGCGATAAGAAACACGCGAAATCAATTGTGCCGGTAAAAATTAATTGAAATTAAGAGCGATAAACCGTCACGATCTTTCGAGATTAAAATGGTTCTATTATCAAAAGCTTTTATAAATATTATCTGATATATTTTTTTTTATTTAATGTAAAAAACCTTTTTTTTTTTTTTTTTTTTTTCTCTCCCTGTTTGAAAAAATACATTAATCAAATAGTTAATGATGACTTATATAATTTTCTCCCCAATTTCATGGGATTTTATTTTTTTAAGACATTATATATGGCTTCTTGAATTTATCCCTTGGCTACTTCGTGACACATCGATGTCATGATACATTTACATCCCCTCCTTATTGAAATTCATTCATTTTAAATTCTAGTCTAATACAAGCGTATCGATTTTTTTAAAATTTTATAGCGGTCATCTTAAAAATCGTTAAATACACAAATCTACCCAAGATTTTAGTTTAACAAACTTGACTTTATAATTATAGTATATTACCCTTCAAAGTTTTCAACACGTGCAAAAAATTCTCTTATACGTATATACTTAAGTTAAAAGTTCATAACTCATAATTTAGTTTTAGCCAGGTGCGTTGATTTTTAAAATTTTAAGAAATCAACACCCTTTTCAAAGTATACCATGGGCGCTTCAAAATGTTGGATCTTTTATAAATTGTAGCTTATCATAGTGGGAGATTAATGCCTAAAAAAAGAGGTCCTCTTTTAGATGTTGTAAAGTATTCTAATTAAGAATATCTCAGTTAAAAGCCTCAATCTTGTAGCTAAAAGTGGAACAGCTTTTTTATTTATTTTCGGAATCATCATAAAAACGTATTTTTAGACATGTTTTTGGTGTTTAACTTAATTTCTGAAGTTTGGTAAAATTTATTTATACGAAATTATATGTATTAATTCGGACAAATAATTATTTCAACCTTCAACAGCGTTGAAGGCCTAAGACGTTGGCCATCAAAACACCGGCCTATTCTATTAATTGTTAGGACATTACAAGCATTGTTGAAGGGTGAAATAATAATATGATTGGCCCGAATTTGTATTTATTTTTTTCAAGGTACAGATCACTCCCCGTAATCCGTGTACACGCCTGTAGCTTTGACTGAACTAAAGGTATTACATAACTAACTACGCATTTAGTACTACCAAAGTCCGTAATCATTCCGGTGTACAGATTTTAGGGAAGTGGCTAGCATCTCGATGTTTTTTCAAATTTTACCAAACTTAAAACACCAAAAACGTGTATGAAAATTCAGAAAACATTAGTTTTTTGACATGGAGAGTCTGAAAATAAATTCAAAAGCTGTTCCATCTTTAGCTCCAAGTTTCCCTTTAATTCCCAGTGGGCTATACAATTTAGGCATAATTATATCAGATTTTAAAATATTCCGAAGAACTCTGTAAATATATATCTAATAGATTACAAAAATAGTTCTGTCAATTGGGCCGTTTCAATGTTTCAGACTCTCAACTAGATAATTACGGCTTTCGTATCTCAAATCAACAAAATTGATCAATCCGCGTATGATAGGGGAATTGAAACCATCAATATTCAATAGAAGAAGCTCGAAATAAAAACTCAATCTCGTCGATACTTACAAATCGATAAAAAAGAAAGATCCATTATAGAAAACGAGCAGACGCCTTGAAAACATTCGCCGCCGGGCAATATTAAACCTACCTATACTACAAGGTAGTAATACCGACCTAACACCCTTGAAAAATATAGCCATAAACGCGGTTAAATCGGAAAATTCGCATAATAAAGCTATTTACACCCTGCGCTGGATATAACAAACGATTTAAAAAATGTTCATAAATAAGCGAGTAAATAACCCTCTTTTAAGTTCCGCGCGATAAACTACAAGACTCGAGTAGCAGACAACAAAATTATGTTTTGTTTAGTTCGAATATATCATCGATAAAGGACAAGTGACAAAAAGTTGGATGATAAAGGTGGATCGAAACGGTTTGGTAAAAGGTTGGAAAGTTGTTCTATAATAGTTTTAAAATGTAAGGACTTTGATTAAAAAAATGGCTGGAAAGAAGTTGGAGTTGGAAAATGGTTGTAATGTCTTTTAAAAATGGTTGTAAAATGGTTCTATAATGGCTGGAAAATTGTTCCATAATGATTGGAAAGATTGGTTGGAAAATGGTTGGAAAAGGCTGAACAATTGTCGGAAAAAGAGAATATGGTTGGAAAAAATAAGACTATGGTTGGAAAACGGTTGGAAAAAATAAGACTATGGTTGGAAAACGGTTGGAAAAAGTAAGACTATGGTTGGAAAACGGTTGGAAAAAGTAAGACTATGGTTGGAAAAAATAAGACTATGGTTGGAAACAGTAAGACTATGGTTGGAAAAAGTAAGACTATATGGTTGGAAAAAGTAAGACTATATGGTTGGAAAAAGTAAGACTATGGTTGGAAAACGATTGGAAAAAGTAAGACTATGGTTGGAAAACGGTTGGAAAAAGTAAGACCATGGTTGGAAAACGGTTGGAAAAAGTAAGACCATGGTTGGAAAACGGTTGGAAAAAGTAAGACCATGGTTGGAAAACGGTTGGAAAAAGTAAGACTATGGTAGGAAAACGGTTGGAAAAAGTAAGACCATGGTTGAAAATAGATTGAAAAAAGTAAGGTCATTGCCAACTCTTACGAATAGGAGCTTGATGAGCTTCGGATACGAGTTTATAATTGTACGTGTCGAAAGAAAATGTGAATTTGTATTTGGCGTATAAATTTCGGAGAAAATCGTGGCTCTAATTGAATTTCGTTTAATATAATGTATTTTACTTTCAAAGAGACTTGCCCTACACGCTGCCCTGGCAATGGCGTTACTCATGATATCACGCCATCCCCACCCATGATAAGTCCGAAGGTACTTAACGAGAAGATATTACCTAAAGTACGCGAGTAAACTTAAAGTTAGAGCGATATCGAAGGCAAAGCTACTGGCTATTTCCACGTAATACGTGGGCATGGTAAAAATCTTAAGGTTGTCTCGATGGCGAAATGGGAATTAGATATTCAATTGGTGAGAAAAAGCATTAATCAAAACAGATTTATATGAATTAGAGGGCGCCTTTTCTACGGAGTGTTCAATTTTGTTTTCCCCGAGACATTTTGGGGGAAGAATAAGCAGATTTTATGCCAAGCACGTCTCGAGCCTTTCGGGCGGGCAAAAATTAACCGCGCGTCAAAGTCGGTGTATCTTTAACAGTTCCGACCATGTCATTATGACGCTTTCGGCCGCGCGCGCGCAGGTGCGAAAATAAGCGCCACCCGATGACAAGAATATTAAATAGTCGCCCACTTTACTAAGACCATTACGACCCGAATTAGACACGTTCTCACTAAAGCCGAGCACTTAAAATACAAAATTTACACCTTCCAGGGATTAGAGCCGAACCTTTTTTGTATTTGAACTTTCCCGGGTTTAGAGTTGAACTGTTTTCGTATTTGAAACCAGGAAACACTGTTTGAAACCTTCCAGGGTTTAGAGATGAACCTTTTATGTATATGAACCCAACAGTGTTTAGAGACGCGCGCAGGAAAGTTTTCTATTGGGGGTACAAAGCATACATTTGAATTTGACGCCCCATTGAGATGATTTTGAACCTTCAAAGATTTTAGGGGAGTACATTTTACCCGCCGTTCCTACACCACTATGAAATGGTTATATGATTCCTTCTTTCCGATATTTTTTTATGATTTCCCAATTTACCTAGCTTTATTCTGATTTCACATTTTCCCTGAATTTCTGATTTCTAATATTTCATCAATTTCTTCTGATTTCTATTATTTTCTCGATTTCTTCTCATTTCTAATATTTCTTCGATTTTCTTGATTTCTAATACTTCATAGAATTCTCCTCATTTCTAATATTTCATAAAATTCTCCTCATTTCTAATATTTCATAGAATTCTTTTGATTTTCAATATTTCATAGAATTCTTCTGATTTTCAATATTTCATAGAATTCTTCTGATTTTCAATATTTCATAGAATTCTCCTCATTTCTAATATTTCATAGAATTCTTCTGATTTTCAATATTTCATAGAATTCTCCTCATTTCTAATACTTCATAGAATTCTTCTGATTTCTAATATTTCATCGAATTCTTCTGATTTCTAATATTTCCTCGATTTTCTTGATTTCTAATACTTCATCGATGTCTTGATTTCTAATAGAATTCTCCACATTTCTAATATTTCATAGAATTCTCCTCATTTCTAAAATATTTCATAGAATTCTCCTCATTTCTAAAATATTTCATAGAATTCTCCTCATTTCTAAAATATTTCATAGAATTCACCTCATTTCTAAAATATTTCATAGAATTCTCCTCATTTCTAATATTTCATAGAATTCTCCTCATTTCTAATATTTCATAGAATTCTCCTCATTTCTAATATTTCATAGAATTCTCCTCATTTCTAATATTTCATAGAATTCTTCTGATTCTAATATTTCCTCGATTTCTTCTAATTTCTAATATTTCATAGAATTCTTCTGATTCTAATATTTCATAGAGCTATTCTGATTTCTAATATTTCATCTAGTGCTATCGCGATTTCCATAAATATACAGAAATAAATTCCTTGGGATTTATACACCTGATTTCTTAAATGGCTAGCCCCTCGGATTAACCAGTCGAGGACCAAATAATTTGAACATAAATCGCGTCTATAAGTCCGAACAAACTCCTATCATACCAAAGAATTTTATTTTTTTATTTTGGTTATATCTTCTCACCTTTTTTTTCCATCAAATGGAATTTGCCGCCTATCAGATATTTTTTATTATTTTTTTTTTTATCTCTTCAAATACTATATATAGATAGACTGGAAAGATAACGCTGATAGGTTGGTTATACTAACTGTCACGATATCTATAGCGAGAAAAAAGGGAAGTGGTTTCAACACTTATTTAGTATAGAATCTAAATTTAAATCGTAAATCATGTACAAGTATTGAATTATAATTTTTTCGGTACCATCGTGAACCGATCGTCCCATCTTTATTTTTTACGTTGATCGCGTAATAGGCCCTGCACGCCGCCATACAGTACTTTCTAGCAAGTTACGAATGAAAATGATATCGCCGCCTCTAAAGCAATCTAGAGCTTCAAATTATAGAAATGTAAAATCACGAGTGTAGAATATAAAATATTCTAAATATCTTAATAAAAATCTTGTTTCCATAGAGGCACTATATCTTTATAAGCGGTATGGATAGCTTGTACTGAAGTTATATATAGTCAAAATAACTTTGAATTTGCATCGCGTAGAAACGATATGGCGAAGGAATATATCAAGAATACATTGAAGTAGCCACAAGTACCAATTTAAATATCCAATCGGGCTTGTAGTTTCACGTCAATGAGTTCTCGAATAATTCAATGAGTTCTCGAATAATTTAACGAGTTTTCGACAAATATTCCGCGTGTTTTCGACTAATATTCCTCGAGTTTTCGACTAATATTCCACGAGTTTTCGACTAATATTCCACGAGTTTTCGACTAATATTCCACGATTTTTCGACTAATATTCCACGAGTTTTCGACTAATATTCCACGAGTTTTCGACTAATATTCCACGAGTTTTCGACTAATATTCCACGAGTTTTCGACTAATATTCCACGAGTTTTCGACTAATATTCCACGAGTTTTCGACTAATATTCCACGAGTTTTCGACTAATATTCAACGAGTTTTCGACTAATATTCAACGAGTTTTCGACTAATATTCAACGAGTTTTCGACTAATATTCCACGAGTTTTCGACTAATATTCAACGAGTTTTCGACTAATATTCCACGAGTTTTCGACTAATATTCCACGAGTTTTCGACTAATATTCCACGAGTTTTCGACTAATATTCCACGAGTTTTAGACTAATATTCCACGAGTTTTAGACTAATATTCCACGAGTTTTCTACTAATATTCCACGAGTTTTCTACTAATATTCCACGAGTTTTCTACTAATATTCCACGAGTTTTCTACTAATATTCCACGAGTTTTCGACTAATATTCCACGAGTTTTCGACTAATATTCCACGAGTTTTCGACTACTATTCCACGAGTTTTCTACTAATATTCCACGAGTTTTCGACTAATATTCCACGAGTTTTCTACTAATATTCCACGAGTTTTCTACTAATATTCCACGAGTTTTCGACTAATATTCCACGAGTTTTCGACTAATATTCCACGAGTTTTCGACTAATATTCCACGAGTTTTCGACTAATTCAATAAGTCTTTGCCAACTTCAATCGGTTCATTGCTACTTATTTACCTCATCACAGGTAAATCAAGGATGATTTACTTGTGACCTTATATTGAGGACCCTGGAAGTCTGTTTTTAAAATAATCAGGGTTTCCAAAAAAATTCTAGAAATCCTGTGCCTGATACAAATGTGTCTTTCATTCATTTACTTCCATCTCATTTAAATAAATATTTATTCTTCTTAAGATTAAATATTGAAATTTGTAATTAATAGCTTTAAATCTCTTTTAACAATAAATACACGCGCGATTAATGAGAAATTCTTCGTATTTCTCCCCCAAAAATAACTTTAGGGTGTAAATTCCCCAGGGCAACGTTAGAGAATTAATGAAATTTTAATTACTGAGCTACATCATTACCCCCTGATCATAAAATGTCTTTTAATTGGCCTTTTTTCTTTCTTCTATGTTTTCTAAAAGCAAAAAGATTAAAATACGGGAGCTAACAAATAATATAAATGGCTGCAAATAACAGTCATTATATCGAGCGGCGAAGTTTTGTATTAAATTATATAATAAAAAGAAGAAAAGTATTAATTAAAAAACACCTTTGGTGTATATTTAACCTCAATTAATTATATACGGATATTTGGCTAATCGCGTTTTAATTGTAATATATGTTTCTTAATTTATAAGAATTTGTAAGAATGATAGGCTATTATTAACAAATTAATTTTATGCCTTATTAATTACCGGATATTTGGAATTTTTGTTTCTTTGGCATGAAATGTGACGCGTATTACACTTTCTTTAAAGAGAGAATGCAATCTGACAACGACTGATTTTTTTATATATTCCTTATCGTTTAAATAGGCCTAATTCAAAAATAAAATTACACACAAATATTAAACTAGAAATAAATTTAAAACTTAATCCTAAATTTCTTAGCGTTGATTGTTCAACGATCAATCGAATGGAGATCTCGGCTTAACAACGGGCCTTTTCTCATTGGTTGCTGACCCATCAAGTAAAAAAATAATTACAAATATTAAACTAGAAATAAATTTAAAACTTACCCATAAAATAGGCTTAATTGGATTCATGGAGATCTTGATTTAATCGCGTATAATAGCTAGCGACCAATAAGCAAAGGTCCTTCGTTAAGGCGAGATCTCCACGAGTCTTTCAATAACATTCGATTGGTCGTTAGTCCTTATACGCGAGGAAATCAGGATCTCCATGAACCCAGCTAAGCCTATTTTTCGGATAAGTTTTAAATTTATTTCTAGTTTAATATTTGTAATTTTTTTACTGGTGGATTAGGCCTATTTAAATTAATTTTGATTAAAAATCACTCGTTATTAGACTACATACTCCCTTTAATGCCAGTATCATTCGATAGATCATTTTGAAGATAATGATTCGTATTACAATCACAATTAATAGTCTGAACTCCATGGCTACATTTTTGCTTTAAAAATTTTATCGAACCAATTAGCGTTGTTTTTAACTTATAACATCTGTCTATATATAAGCTTATTCTAAAATTACGTTGCGTAATTTCAACCGGGGACCAATAATCTGGTTTATTAAAAATTTACATTATCAATTGGAATTTTTCTCGTAAATGTCACGCGAGCATTTTATAGACATCAACAAAGACGAATTGGTTCGTGATCAATTTTGGAAAATAATTATCGGCCTCTTTCATATTCCTACAAGTTAAATCTAAAATTATAATTAAATCAAACGCGCCAATCCGTAAGCAAATGTGATTTTAAAAATTATACGGATCGATCAAACGTTTTGAAGCGCTTAAATTAAAGTCGTACTTAAAACTACAAGTATATTTTATCTTTTTACGAAATGTCTTTTGGAAATGTTATAGTATTTTTCTTTGGGCTGCTCCAATTGCTCCCGGAGCACTACATAAAATATCGCGCCAATAGCTTTTTGAGGGTTCCAGATGCAATCAGTGCAGCCCAATCGAGGGGTCCGACACTTGCCATTATTTTGTGCGGGATTTTTAAGAGATTTAGAGATTTTAAAGCTTGTTTTTGAGATTTTAAAGCGGGTTTTTGAGATTTTAAAGCGGGTTTTTGAGATTTAAAGGCTGTTTTTTTTTTCGATTTTAAAGCGGGTTTTCAGATTTTAAAGCCGTTTTTGAGATTTTAAAGCCGTTTTTGAGATTTTAAAGCCGTTTTTGAGATTTTAAAGCCGTTTTTGAGATTTTAAAGCCGTTTTTGAGATTTTAAAGCCATTTTTTGCGAATTTGAAGCTGTTTTTAGAGATTTTAAGGCTGTTTTTTAGATTTATTGCCGTTTTTTGAGAATTTGAAGCTGTTTTTAGAGATTTTAAAGCCGTTATTGAGATTTTAAAGCTGTGATTGAGATTTTAAAGCTGTGATTGAGATTTTAAAGCTGTGATTGAGATTTTAAAGCTGTGATTGAGATTTTAAAGCTGTGATTGAGATTTTAATACTATTTGGTCACGAAGATTCCGAAAATAAACCAAACTCGAGTTTCATTTATATTTTCCCTTCAATAACAAATTATTCAAATAAAAATTTCATTAAATTTGGTAAATTTTAGATACAAGGCTCAAATTAAAATAGTTGCGGACTCTTTAACTATCCCTTTTAATTATTTTCCGAAACATATTGCAAAGTACTGCATAAAACGCGGATTAACACACTTATGATAAATATCATCGGGGAAAAAATAGTTCAAGAAACCTTTCTCGAAAACTAAATAATTTGAATCAACACCTTAGGGCGAGATAGAGAGTATTAAATTCAAATTTATGAAGTTGAATCAAGCAAGGATTATATAGGCAAATTTTTGCACCACATAAAAATGCTAGGAGTTAAAAAAATGGCCTCCAAATTACGCATAAAATTGAATAAAAATTCAACCATGCTCGAAAAAAAAAATAACGTTTTGACATGCCCCCGAGGCGAGAATACCAATATGGGCGTGTTGAGCAAATTTTTCTTTGAAACTATAATGCCGCTTGTAAAATATTCAACGTGATTCATCCGCGCATGCGTATTAAATTTAATGTTACCGATATTTAATACTGTCTAAAACTAGTTGTAAGAACGCGCTCGAGACTCGAACGAAAATGGTCTTTTGACACATAAGGCGCAGGTGCGAATAATAGCTGAAAAAAATTATCGCTTGAATTTAAAGATGAGTGATTTCTTTGGTATTAATATTTTGATAGACATTTTTGTAAAAATTAGGGCGGGGTCTAATAAATTTATGAGAGTTGACTAATCTTAATCAATTTTATAAAAGAAAGGCGACAACTATAAAAATTAAAGGAAGCTTGACACGCAAAGAACGGATATAATTAAAAAAAAAAAAAAAAAAAAAAATAATTGCGAATTTTATTTAAAAATGAATAACCTGATTACCGAAAAAAGAGAAAAAATAGGAAAATATACGAGAAAACCTTCAATTATAGGAATTTATAGGAAGGCATTGAAAATATAGGAAAAAAATAGGAATTATAAGAAGTTTGGTCATCCTGGTATTCGTTTTAATAGGATAATAAAATGGTGACACTCTCACTTTAAGATAGGTGTCAATTGTTAAAAATAATTCTAAAAATTAATTTTGCGTTATACCTTCCCTTTAAGGTGTAAGATAAAAAATTAACGCCTCATCTGCACGCGAGCTATTTTTTATTTTATTTTCAAATTTTAACAAATTTATTTTTTAGTTGAAAGAGATTCCGCACCAGCTCACCACGCTATGATATGATAGATTTTAATTTATATATCAGGTTCGGCCCACTGGTTTTCGCTATTTAATTTTTATAACCCAGACTCCTTTTGTGAGAAACATAGGTAACCGGCTAGCTTTAATAATAGCTAAACATACTAGAAAATTTATGGAATAATTTTAAACTTGACGTATAAATTTCAGAAGTCTTTAAAATCGAGCGGAAAGGTTTTTATTTTATTTCATTTTTTTTTTTTTTTTTTTTCTTCAAGATTAATCCAAAAAAAATGGATTATAATAATTAACGAAAATAATTTATTAACTAACCTTGACTTATTTAATTAGTATAAAAACACGCGAGGACAAATGAAATTAATAAATATTAATTGAAGGGTGACTACTGAAAATTTTAAAATCCTATATAGGAAATTTCTTTGCGAAATATAGGAAAATATAGGAAGAATTTTATGTAAAATATAGGATAACATAGGAAGAAATAAGTGTAAAATATATGATAAAATAGGAAAATAATTAATTAAAAGTAGGAACTATGTTTATTATTACATCACAACTCTCGCCACCGGTTTAAACATGGTATTAATATGATCCAATTGCTTAAATAGTATGGAATTTTACAGACTATATTAACTGGAAAATGTACAGTTAAGCTAAAATCATCTTATACAGCCACAGCTGACAGTATGATTTATAACTTTACCCTTAACTAGAGATTTTGAGTAGAAATATAGGAGATTATAGGAATTGCCATTAAATTATAGGAGAAAATAGGAAATATAGGAAAAGTGGTCACCTTGTAATTATGATTATTTACAAGTGGCTGAGTTTACCCAATTAGATTTAATTGGCCTCATATTTTTCATTCAATGAAATTAAATCTAATCCCTAAATATAAGAAATAAAATTAAAAATTGTGAATACATTAATTACGGTTAAACTAGCATTTCTTAATCGATTTGAAACGGTAAAATTAAACCAATATTCAAATCGCCAGGAATCTTTTTAAGCGATTTATCGTAGCTTCGTCTATCGGTTATTGAAACCGAATCGGTATGAAACTGGTTCTCGAAGCAGTTTCGAGAAATCGAATCAAATCGATTCGAGAAAAAACCGTTTCCGGTTCACACGACTCTAACGAAACGTTTTGAAACGGTCTAAATCGATTCCAAAGCAGCTAAAGCAGAAGCCGATGAAACCCTCCTTTGAAGTCTATTATTCCCGGGTCTTGTTTACCCCTCTCTGTATGGGTTAGTTTCAAAAAGCGCGATTCATACGCCTCCTAACGGTAGATATTTTCGGAGCGGGAGTTCGTCGAGCGAATATATCTAGCAGCCTTGGAGTGTGTCAAAGAAACGTCGTCGTTTGTGGAGAGAGAGAAGTTCCAATTTTCCGTAGACAGGGGGTATGAAGTAGGACCCCTCCGATCTCGTAAAATTGTGAATTTTTCCCATACAGAGAGGAGCGCTATATGGAACATTAGAGTAGTAGACTTCAAAGGAGGTTTTCATCGGCTTCTGGCTAAAGTTATATTAATATTTTTGCTTCTGCAAATAAATTCAAAAGCTAGCTGTTCAATATTCAGCTTACAGTTTTATCATTATGACTTAAAAGATTTAGAAAAATACCTTGAACTTCAATTTAACCCTTAATTAATTTTAAATTTGAAATGTTAGAAATGTCGATATAATATTTTTTGTAATTAAATCACTTCGAGTAAAAATTACCCGTGGATAATTGGATAAAAATATCCAAAAATAAACAATTATCTTATTAAAACTAATTCAGAAATTACGTGACGGGCAAAAGTCAGCTTTTTTTTCCGTTTCCCTTTTCAAATTAAATTAATAGCTAGTTTCGTTGCTTTAAACGAAATGGAACAACTCACGAGTTAGCTAGCTCCTGAGATAATTTAAGTTTGTAAAACAGTTTCCATCAATTATTGGGGTTTAAGACTGTTATTGAATACGTCTCAGCTTTCGCTACATTGCAAACTTATCTTGAATAAAAAAATTATCTCTACGGGTTGTCAATTATCGTCCCTTCTTTCGAAAGATGAAAATTAAAATGCTCCTCTCCCAAACACCTTTGGCTATTTTTTTTCTTTTTCAAGAAGCAGCCAAATCAGCGACCAAGACCTAATTATAAGTCGCAGATTCCCGACTATCAGTTCACTTTCTTAGAGGCAATACAGTTAACGGCTGGTATAAGAAAAGATGCCTATACAATAATTACATAAATCGTTATCTTTTTCTCATTGGCTTTAAAAAATTGAAGATATAAATCTTTAGCGAATGGTTTTCTTCGCACCTTTTTGCGCCAAGTCATTAATTATAGAGAATTAAATCTTTGGAATGACGAGCGCACGACCTTAAGACTTTTACCACGCTTTACAAGAAGTCTAAAAGCTTCTGGAAATGTTTTTTTCTAAATACAGAGGATGGATATACGACTTTTAAAAACATGTTATTGATTTCTAATACATTTATCATTTTGCTTAAGGACTTCAACAATAATTTAGATTCGAATTTGTTATTTATGGGAAAATAGGATTGCTTCTATCGAGCATGATATAATTTCAATATCTCTTTAATTTACTAGGATTGAATCGTGGATAAATTCTTAAAGAGAACCGTCTAAGCTACAATGCAAATTCTAAGCACCATCAAAATGAGCGAACAAAATAGATTTAAAGGGAAGCCCAAGAGCCTAGTGCGCCTTGAAAAAAAAAATATATTTCTTCATTTGGAACTAAAACTGAGCTGGCGACTTATCGTTAAAGGCTAGGATTGATTCGTGGCTAAATTTTTAAAGAGAACTGTGTAAGCTACAAAATCATATTGATGGAAATTGTAAGCACCATCAAAAAGACTAAAAAATGATTTAAAGGGAAACGATAACTAGAAATATATATTTTAAACTAGAAATATATTTGATAAACTAGAAATATATTTGTTAAACTAGAAATATATTTGTTAAACTAGAAATATATTTGATAAACTAGAAATATATTTATTAAACTAGAAATATATTTGATAAACTAGAAATATATTTGTTAAACTAGAAATATATTTGATAAACTAGAAATATATTTGTTAAACTGGAAATATATTTGTTAAACTAGAAATATATTTGTTTAACTAGAAATATATAACTAGAAATATATTTGTTTAACTAGAAATATATAACTAGAAATATATTTGTTAAACTAGAAATATATTTGTTTAACTAGAAATATATAACTAGAAATATATTTGTTAAACTAGAAATATATGAAGATAAAATCAGAATTATGTAGTTTGTAGTGGACAGGCACTTTGGTACTTTAGTAATAGTGGGGAAACTATTCAATCCCAGTCAAAGGGGGGAATAGTGGTCTAGGACCCATTATTTAGATATGTCGTGATACTCAACCATCCTTTAACAATAAATAAAAGAGTTCCGACAGCGCAACAGAGAGAGAGAGAGAATTTCCAAAGCAGACAGTAAAGAATAAAGATTTCGGTTTCGATAATAAGAAAGTAGTCTCGTCTACAAGGTCATACCAGACTTTACTGGGGTAACTCACCTAAAAAATTGCCAAGCATATAAATTCCCTCGGACCAATAAGAATAAACGCGAGCAGACTATAGGGAACGTGTTACCATCGCGCGTGCGACCGAATATTCCTCGTACTATACGCAAAAAAAAATAAAATATTGTTGTTTTGTTCGTGTCATGACATAGTACAAGAACGTTATTCGAAGGCGAACTACTTTTTACGAACGTAAAAATACGCGCGTTTCATTGCTACGTATAAAGAGAAACTAAGGGTCAATATTCGACCTTCGCCGCTATCTTTTGAATGAAAAACTCATAGTTACGTTCATACTGAAATTGTTTTGAGAGTTTCCAAGTAATTTACCGTCCCGTATTAACCATTAGATTTTACATTGAAAGGGCAAAGTATCTCAGAGTCTCAGACATGGAAAATTACATTAACATGGCCTTAACGACGTGTAAATGGCCGTAACTTTTCTCTGCGACCTCCTAGGCATAAACCGATCGCACCATTAGAAAGTAGATATTCCGTATATTATTTTAAGATCATAAAATTATGTTTCGCCACTCGAAAAAAAGATGTTTCGCCACTCGATAGAAATCAAGCAAAAGTCGAACCAGCGCTCTATACATTGTACCAAATTATCTCCAACAAATGCGAACGCGCCTTAAGATCAAGGAAACTTAAGAAATGATTCGAAATTGTAAGGTTATCCAGCCGGAATCTCTCGTATAGGGTCACGTGATCCCCCTCTATGGCCTTAAAGCTGAGCAAAAAAGTGGGAGGAGGGGTGAGTTCAAGGGTGAACAACAAGCGACCGTGGCTCACCGCCGAACGGGACACCTGCAAAACCTTTACCACGCTGCAAGGTTTTTTAGAAGGTAAACAAAATAACACCCCGTCTGATTCTGACCGGGCCTGAATTATAGAGGCTGAAAAAACGATTTAACGGCGCCTTATAAAAACTGATGCGTAGAAAAAGGGTGATCGTAACAGGTCTATATGGATCCATCTCTTTGTAGGATATTTTCCGAACCTTTCATTCATATTTTTTACAGATTTTTGGACGTGGATGGTTGAGTTTTACTGAAAGGTTACAGAAAAGGCTGCATCGAGGTTACGTAAAATATTTAACCCATCTGCTGCGGTTAATATTACAGTTATTTTCTTTTAATATTTGGAATATGGTTTTCGAGTAGTGTTTTTCAACCTAACCCTTGGAAAATATCCCTAATTAAAGACCTACAGTGGTATTTCATAAGTAGTAATTGTTGTATAAAATATTCAATATTTTTAAAATTTTCGTAAAAACATAAACCCCCAATAAACCCTGTTTCTCTATACTTTTGATGTGTTTTAAACCTTTTTCAATTTATTTAGTATTTAATTCTATTGGAAATAATTATTAAATCTTGTCCCCGACCTAACCCGGTCTTTCGGGGTTTTTACTCCCAAAAACTTTCACCCCTAATTTGGAAGTATAGCTAACGTTTAAGTTGATTGTACATATATTTTGAGTTTTCTAATGATATTAAAATTAGCAAGACTTACCATCCGTTGAAACGATTGTAATACACAATTTAGTAGTTTTCTCCGTAGCTCCGATGGATGGTTCAAGACTGCGAATCACTTGTATAAGGGTACAAAACCTGTAACAAAAAAAAAAATAAAAATGTAATTTTATAAATATTTGATAAATAAATAAAATTGGAAAATGACAAATTCTCATCACACTCGCTTTCATCTTTGATAGGGCACTGCACCCTAGTTAACTGTCTCACGTAAGCTATATTAAGGACAAGTTATCCCAATAGTCCTTTTAGATATTCCAAAAAAACTTGGAAGTTTTTAGGAGCGGTGAAAAAAATATAAAAGTTATGTCCTTGAGAAATGCAAGTTTGCTAGTCTGTGTTTCAAAGTCACGGAAGGATTCCGTGTATCTTCGTTTGTAGTTAAATATCGTAAATTAGCCTACTAAAAGATTATAATAATGAATATTCACAATCCGACGAGGGGTAGACCGTCTAAAAACTCTTTTTACTACAACTGTAAATCTTTTAGAGCATTTAATAAATACGCCTGTTCAAAAGTATCGTTCATTTAAGACGAGACAAAGGCCAAGGCTTAACATTTCACTAACCTTTCTATCGAAGTATCGAGTCTTCTTTCTTTCCTTTGACAGACTAACCCTTTCATTGCAGCCACCGTTTTAATTACATTACGATATGTCTTCCAATATCCTCGTTAAATAAATTTAAACTGCACCACGGATATCATTTTCATCTAATTCAACGACCGCGTAAAGTAGAGACGCTGGCCACGCTGCCATTTTAACTCTAGGTGATGAAACCGGAAGAGCAGGGCTGCCGGATATATTTGTGAATAATTTTTTGAAAAACCACGGAGAGTCACCGAGTTTGAAATTCCGCTTGGGAGACATATTTGGCGTTTAATATTAATTTTGGGTCCTAAAAATTTCCCTAATTGCCAATAGTTTCATTTAATGATCGCTAATGAGATATAATAGAAGCCAATAAAATTATAAATGCAAGATTACATAATGTATTCAAATGATCGCGTATAATTATAATGTATATAAATGTCCCTGTTTTTAAATTATATACGCATGCGCAAATTTTAGTATCTCTAATAGGCTTAATTTATTTTTCCTCTTAAAGGGAAGATAAAGAGGAAAATGAAGTGTTTTTTTTATCAGTTCTATTAACGTCTCTGAATTGCAAAACATCAGAGACTATAACTGTGGGTTTCACTACGCAAACAGGGTTTATTTTTGGCAGGGTCAGTTTACTCGGGTTAATTGTAACACGAGTAGGAGATTCGCAAAAATATCCCCGTTGTTTCAGTGTCAAAACACCGGTGGAAAATGAGTTATGCTGACCTCTGTCGCGCTCTATATTGATGTTAAAATAACCGATATGTACTCTTCGCCCTCCCTTTAAGCACGCGAGTGGAAGCTTTATAAAAATTTCAATGTCAAGAACCGTGTAATACACGAAAGACGAATTAACGGCCGGCGAATAATACACTTTGTACCGCAGACTCGTATACTGTACATTAATGACAATTACAATAATAATAATAAAACTACCATGCACTAAAAAAAAATTATCGCTTTTTCGTGGTACGTTAATCTACGAAGCCGTGGGCGAATTAAACTTAAGAAAGACGTATTCTAGAGGAAAAAATAGGGAAAAAAATAGATAATACTGTAAATTGGAATGTAAAATATATGCAGGCGCGGACTAGAGGCTTTGGAGGTGTGGGGATTGGAGACTTTTTTATTATTATTACGAAATTTCCATTTTCTATTGTGAATTTATAAGGTTTTAGTATATGTATATATATATAAATAGGCGAGTAAAGTGATAGTATTGGAATTTTCGTGAAGTAACGTTTATTTCCTAAAAATGAATTTTTTAAATAATAATTGATCAAAACGTTTTACCAGATGGTACATATACTCTCTTAATTACATTTGAAAGGGGTTAAATTATAGAACAGGAGAGGGATTAATGGCGAAAAATCTGTACGTCGGTTACCAATTCGAATGGTGGGACATTCGCTGTTTTTGTGTACGAAAATTTCTGATTTTCAACAGATTTTGAGATTTCAATTTCGGGTTATTGGAGTTTGCGTTTAGGGATTTTGAATTTCGGCTAAAGTGTACGTGATTTTGTCAAGTGCCCAACCCCTAGAGCCAATAGAAACAATTACAAAAGTCTTTTATAGGAACCAATAAAAGAGTTCATTAAGAATAAGTAGAAGTAAAGACAATAGAAAGAAGTAAAATTTAAGGGCTTGATCCCTATTTTCAAAAACACAGAAGTATTCTGTAGAGATTTTCTTTTCATGGGATTGATTCTAACTCTACAAAGGTTATTAAAAATATGTATAGCCCGGGTACCCGCTAAGGTTTCACTATTGGGACTTGCGGGGCTAGAGAAATTAAATGGTCTGTTGTCTAGGGGATTGAATATTAATGAAATAAAGAAATTATTTAGGGTTGCCAAAGTAACAATTAGGTTTAATTAAAAAGGTAACTTAACTATACAAATAAAGTTTCAACATTTAAAATAAGGTATACCTTTATCTTAACTTAATCTTAAGGCGCCTTAACAATATAATAAAAACCGCAAAGCGGGGTGGTACAATGTACCGATACTTAAATGTTTTCCAGCGTGAGTCCAACGGCAGCACGAGGGTTTATCTCCCCACAGGAAACCAGGGACGGCATATAGATTATTTATTCCTGGCACCCACACACACGATTTTAACAGAAGGTAATTACGGTACGCGGTAACGCGAATTTGCGCGCGATGGTGCCCTCGGCGTGCGTAGATTTTCGGACATCGGTTCAGCTCGGTCGCCCGTGGGTGATCGATTTCGGCAAGGCCGGAGGATCTGGTAATCAGCGGGCTGGTTCGGACATCCTGCTCATCTCTTCGCAAAATCAGGGATCTTGGGCGGCTAGCCTATCGGTTTTTCCTCGGCGTCAGTTACTTTTCAGCTTACCGATTCCCGATTTTATTATTAACGCGGAGTCGCGAGTATGGTTTTAACCGCGTGGTCAACCAGGACAACTCTAGCTATATTTTTAACCTTCCATGGTCATGGCCGAAACGAGAATCATCTCTCGAGTTTTTCTGGTCCTTCTTCAATCAACACCCTCGACCTTTTCGGATAGTATTTCTCAATTCGCACCTGGTCGCGACCCTCTTGGGGTTTTTCATTTTTCACACTTTATAACGTTAATGTACAAATATATAAAAAAAAATACATACAATGGGTTTGGCAACCCTAGTTTTCTATGGGATTGGAATGTTAAAATAAATGGGGAAAATAAGCTGGAGTTCAGCCTCGCAAGTCCCTGCAGTTGGACCTAGCGAGGAGGGAAGTATGTTATCTAGTAGGTTAGTAGCCTTTGCGCGTAGGGTCAACTAACCAATGTAGATGGTAAAGAAATATTTTTGGGCATCTCCCATTCAATTGTTCCGAACGCCTGCGTTCTTCGCAACGGGATGGAAAATACCCAGCTGGATTTCTTGAACAGTATAGGCTTAGTAAAAGCAGAAACGTGGAAATTTAGTGTAAAATATAATTATTATAAATGAGTTAAATAGATAAATTTAAAATTTAGAAAACCCCTAAATTCCACGCTACAATTCGTATCTTACTTGTCATACTTGACAGTCGTTTATAAATACTGGGTTCGTCATCAATGAAACTCAGTAACAAATCTTTTGCTAAAATCTTTCTAATGTTTTTGCTAAATTGAACATGATCACAAGCTGGGCTGGTAAGTAGCAAACGTGCCGCCGAATTTGACAAGGGATGATTAGATTAACCCCGCCTTTTAAAAGAGAGATTTTTATAGCCGTCACCGAAAAATCCTAATAGCCAGCCACCGAGTAGCGCTTGGCGCCTTTATCCCTATAATTTCGCGACTACAGACCACTAAAAAAATATTCTATAATAAAAATAAAACGCATTTTTAAGCGAAGTTTGAAATGAAAAATATATATAAATATATATTCAGTTGAATTACCGTTAATTTACGAAACTAAAGTGTCAGAATATCCATTTTATTTCACTTTATTTTTTGAGATTTCGTTCGCAGTAGAGTTTATTGTAGGGATTTTTAGTCTACAAAGATATCAGCCCGAATAGCTCAGTGGTAGAGCGCGAGTACTCTGTAGCAAATGCAGGAGAGAACTCAATGGAGTGATCTCGAGGTCGTGGGTTCGAAACCTACTTCGGGTACTAAACCATATTTTTAAATTACTATTTATCAAAAGAATAAACTAAGAAAAATTAACCAAATTCGATATAACTTTTTTTTCATTTATTTATTAAATTAAAGTTGAATTAAAAATAATAAATTACTTTCATGTTTCCATGAATAAATGTTAAACGTTTAAATTTTATCTTAAAAAACTTAAATGCACTCCCGTTTTAAATTAATATTTATTTATTTATATATTTAAAATAAAAAAAATTAACTAGCGCCCAACGTGGGGCTCGAACCCACGACCCCGAGATTACTCTTGCACATGTTGAACACTGATTAAGAGTCTCGTGCTCTACCGACTGAGCTAGCCGGGCTGATTTATCTAACGTTATTGTGTTTTTGTGAACAAGATTGTCATTGGGACATAACGACTTGAAGTTAAGTTCTTAATTAGAATTTAGAACAGTGGTCGAAGTTAATTTTTTTGAAGATTTTCAACTTATGTGGATTTTGCGTTAAAGCTTGAATTAATTAATGGTGCCTTATTATTAATTATGGTTAAAGTTTTTCTTGTTAAGTGGTTTTCGCTCTAAGTATCCGAGCTTAATTTAAAGCCGAGGCCTATTTGTATCTAAAAAACTAGTTAACAGGCTGGGTTTTGAAACTAAATATTCAAATTTCATTTAGTTTTTAAGAGAAATCGGTGTCAGAATCACCATGAAGTATTTACTTTATCAATTTTAATCTATTCTCCGATATATTCTCGGAAAAATAACTATTGAATCAGCTGTTGAAGTCAAAAACGGTAGGTTTAATAAATCTACGCGTACAAGATAAAATTCATCCTTATCTTGATGAAACCCAATAAAGAGATAGACGATGGTGAATAGGGTAATACGCGCAGTAGTTCTGGAATGATACGGTTGGACTAGATATGTCAGTATAAAAAGATAAAAAGTTTCTGGGAAAACAAAAGTTTGGCAAAGTTTCCACGTGCTTATTTTGGGGATTTTAACCGTTCAAATGCAAACCAGAATCAGCCCGGCTAGCTCAGTCGGTAGAGCACGAGACTCTTAAATTGTGATGACACGTGCAAGAGTGATCTCGGGGTCGTGGGTTCGAGCCCCACGTTGGGCGCTAGACATTATTTTTAAATTAATAAATTAACCCAAAATTAATTAGAAAAAAGAATTAACCAAGAAATATAATTAATGTTGTTAGAACGTCTGATATAATTTTTACACATCTTGATACTGTCCACAGGATTTTAAAAATATTTAAATTTTTAAATAAATAATTTAAATGTTTTATTTATTAAATTAAAGTTGAATTAAATTTATTAAATTTATATTCATTATTATTGAATGCGCTCCAAATGAAGTTTTAAATTATTTTACCCATAATTATTTTTTTAATTAATAAATTACTTTCGTGTGCCCACAAATAAATGTAGGTTTCAATTTAATCTTAATTTATTTACTTACTAAATTAAAGTTGAATTAAATTTATTAAATCTTAGATTAATTATTAAACCATAAATAGCAATATCAATTATATTTCTTGGTTAATGCTTTTCTATAATTTTTTTTTTTTTTTTTTGTTTAATTTAATAATTTTAAAAACATTATCTCTCGCCCAACGTGGGGCTCGAACCCACGACCCCGAGATTACTCTTGCAAGTGGAAACCATGCTTAAGAGTCTCGTGCTCTACCGACTGAGCTAGCCGGGCTGATTACTAAACGTTTTGGCTTTCCTTCTGAACAAATCTCTATGTAGTTGAACAACCCAAAAAAAAGTAATCCAACTAACTCGTTCAGTCAAGCATGACGTTATTCTCTCCCCTTTCCACGTACTATCAGCGGCCATTTTGTTCTTTAACAACTTTCCAATGGGAAGATTAATTATTCCACTAAAGGGGGTAAATGCCGTTCCCCCAGTGCTACCAGCCAAGCTAGCAGTTCAGTTTAGGAACTGAATTGCTCTGAACTGCACTCACAAGCTCCTGGCAACCAGGCAATGAAAGAAAAGCTGGTAAAAAGGGGTAGAATTTTCTTTTACCCCTTTATCAAAAACTATGTATTCAAATCCAATAAACATTCGGTTTGATTTATATCCAAAAATTTGCAAACCACCCTAGAACAATTGTATTCACGTTCGAATAAATCGTCAGATAAAGTTTTAAATTTTCCGTTTGCAATTATGACATCATCAATTGTCCCTAATTACAACCATCTTCCAACGAGAAGTCACCAAAGTCAAATGCCTAAAACAAGTGTTATCGTGTAATCGTACCCAGCTCGTGATAGAATTAGACCTTCACAATGCCAGTTAAAGGTTTTTCCACATTTTACAAATACAGAAATATTAGAAAATTGCAAGCACGCGTACAAAGTTACACGATATCTAAGATTTAATCTTTTAAAATAATTCATGGCTCTACGGTTGTAATCAATGGTAACTAAATATATCGTTAAAAGATAGATTGAAAATTTATTTGCTTAGATATATATTTTCAAGATAAAAAACGAACTATTTAAACAGCTATTAACTCGGCATCAATGGGAAAATATTCTTACTACTTTCGTTATCTATATATTTTTAACATTACGTATTACTACGCCGTAATATATCAAGTTATAGTAATATTCGATTGGTACCGATCGTAAAAAGGGAAAGAAACGATAATTAGTTACTGGGAGGTCTGATGTTAATCACATTGATCAAGAAATATAAAAACTAGTGCAACTAATGATTAAGAATTTTAATTTTGACATTAAAAAGGAATCTAAGAACTAATTACTTTTCTACTCTAAATATGACAGGTGGGAGAAGACAAATATTTTACCGCAATTTTATATTTTAACTTTTGTTACAAATATAATTAAAGTGAGGTTGTCACGATATTTTATCAACTCCAAATAGAAAAATTATAACTAAAAATATAATATGTAGCAGAAGCCGATGAAACCCTCCTTTGAAGTCAATTACTCCCGGATCTTGTCTACCCCTCTCTGTATGGGTTATTCTCAAAAGGCGCGATTCGTACGCCTCCTAACGGTAGATGTTTTCGGAGCGGGAGTTCGTCGAGCGAATATCTCTAGCAGCCTTGGAGTTCGTCCAAAAAACGTCGTCGTTTGTGGAGAGAGAGAATTTCCAATTTTCCGTAGACAGGGGGGATGAAGTAGGACCCCTTCTAACTCGTAAAATTGGGAATTTTACCCATACAGAGAGGAGCGCTACATGGAACATTGGAGTAGTAGACTTCAAAGGAGGGTTTCATTGGCTTCTGTATGTAGGAATTTCCATAAAAAAAAACAATGGTGACAGTCTCACTTTAAATAGCTTCATTATAAAAAAAAAAAACATTTGGGTGAAATTTGTCACGGAAAAACTACTTGGTTTGCGGGTGGTCCCATCGCATTTGCATAAAAGTCAAATTTGAAGCTTCGAAAAAAGATTTTCGGAGTGGAGCCTATAGTGGTTATGATCATATGATTTATTTCATGATTTATTTGGTTTTATTGGTATTTCGTGTAAATATTTTACGACCTTTTTATTTATTTTTTATCGCAAAAATAAAAATAAAATAGGCCCATTTTAAAATAATTATATATTCAAGCAAATTGAGGGTAAGGAGTTCCCCAGTAATATATATACGCGAAACAGATTTAAAAAGCTTGAAATAATGCAAATTAACACCTGATAATTCATTTTAAGGATCAGTAAAATTCACCAATGTCGTCATCTATAAATGCATGGTTTACTGTATGGTAAAATAAAATAGAGGAAATAAAATAAAATATATCTAAAAAATAAATTAAAATACCTCTAAAAAATAAATTAAAATACCTCTAAAAAATAAATTAAAATACCTCTAAAAAATAAATTAAAATACCTCTAAAAATAAATTAAAATACCTCTAAAAAATAAATTAAAATACCTCTAAAAAATAAATTAAAATACCTCTAAAAAATAAATTAAAATACCTCTAAAAAATAAATTAAAATACCTCTAAAAAATAAATTAAAATACCTCTAAAAAATAAATTAAAATACCTCTAAAAAATAAATTAAAATACCTCTAAAAAATAAATTAAAATATCTCTAAAAAATAAATTAAAATACCTCTAAAAAATAAATTAAAATACCTCTAAAAAATAAATTAAAATACCTCTAAAAAATAAATTAAAATACCTCTAAAAAATAAATTAAAATACCTCTAAAAAATAAATTAAAATACCTCTAAAAAATAAATTAAAATACCTCTAAAAAATAAATTAAAATACCTCTAAAAAATAAATTAAAATACCTCTAAAAAATAAATTAAAATACCTCTAAAAAATAAATTAAAATACCTCTAAAAAATAAATTAAAATACCTCTAAAAAATAAATTAAAATACCTCTAAAAAATTAATTAAAATACCTCTAAAAAATAAATTAAAATACCTCTAAAAAATAAATTAAAATACCTCTAAATTTTTTTCTTTAAATAGTTCTTGGCATATGTTTACATTTAAAGTAAGTTATCGGGAAAGAGTTAAGAAAGTGCACACAAAGTGTGTAGTTATATTCCTACCTTAGTAAATTAAATCTACGCTTGTACGACACTGATATTATTACGTTTTTAGAACCTTGTGGGGTTGAGTCGTGATGGGTCGTGATAGGACAGCGGGGTACTTGTAGTTAAAATTTTATTCGTGCTCTTTTTATAATAATAGTAAGCCATATAAGTTCAGAAACTAAATTATGTTATAAGCCTTAATTTACCTTAGAATTTTAAAGATGGATTACTTTCGTAGTTATCTCTCGATAATCGATTAAAAAATAAATTTTCTTTACCGGGATACACCCTTAAATACGAAATCTCCATCGAAATGGCTTTTTATCTTGGAAAATTCATTCCAGTGGGGATAACGCTAGCGCTCCACCCTGTTTAAAAAGGCACTCGTGACTGGGCCCAATGTCACGAAGTCATGGGCATGAATCATTTGCCTTTTTACAACTTAAGAAAAAAAAAAGCCGGCCAAAAATATTACTCGACTTATACTAATTTATTTCAACTGTATGCTTTTCAAAAGGAGTTGATAGAATGTAATAACTTAGGCGGATTGATTAACAATGTCGAAACTCGTAGGGAAAAAAGTAGTTTTTATCAATTCCCCTTGTTATTTTTTGTTTTGAATTTGAAGCAAAATTTTAATTGGTATAATTTTCTCAATAGAGGCTATTTTAGTAGACATTCGTTACGTCACTTAAGCTGGTTCAAAAGAAGATCTTATACTAATACACCTTTGGAAAGGATACACTAGCAAAGCCACCGCGGAGGAATATACGAAATCGCTAACCGCTTAATTTTTCTGAACACCGATGAAGTAATCAGCGATTATTCGGAGATTACAATGATAAAGTGGATTACAAAGATTACTGGGTTTACAATGATAAGGAAGGATTACAAAGATTACTGGGTTTTTAACGATAAGGAAGGATTACGAAGATTACTGGATTTACAGTGATAAAGCGAAGATTACAAAGATTACTGGGTTTACAACGATAAGGAAGGATTAGGAAGATTATTGGGTTTACAGTGATAAGGCAAGGATTACAAAGATTATTGGGTTTACAATCATAAGGCCAGGATTACAAAGATTATTGGGTTTACAATGATAAAGAGGATTACAAAGATTACTGCAAATTAGTTCTTAGGCGCGGCTATTATTTGTTTAATTGAATATTCTAAAGGACCCTGGCTTTGGGCTTGCAATGTAAATCAAGGTGAAATTGACAAAGATGCCTTGACCATCAAAAATCCGAAAATTGTAAAAAAAATCTTGAGAAAATGAGAAATAAATTGAAAATGAAATTTATAGTGCCCCACATTAGGGGATGAGTGAGGCAACGAACAAATTAACTATTAATCAAAATCGGGAGGCGTAAACCGAAAGATAGTTAAGGGGAGGAGATGAGAAAGGAACGCTTTTTACGAAGCTTTTATCGGAAGAAGAAATATTACTTGAAAGAAAAAAAAAAGATGAAACGCGATTAAAAATTTAATTAATGTTTGTAGATAATCAGATTGTAAAAGGTGAGTGAAACATTGAAAAAAAATATTTGATTAACTTATTCGATGAAAAGCGTAATGCCATTAATACGAATGATACATTAGAGTTAATTAAATTAATTATTTGAGCGAAAATTAATCTCTTTTTGGGCCTAAAATTGACGACTTTTTAAATTCATTCTTCTATTTCAAATAATGAATTGAAACTTTTTTTTAATTTTTCATCATCCCTTTGATGGGAATTTTTTGGTGTAAAATTCGAGGTCAACTTACAAAAGACTCACGCGTGCGCGCAAATATGCCCACTATAGAAAAGGAGAGTTGAAAAATGGAAATGGCGTCTCAAAACTAATCGAAAACCATTAATTTGGTGGCTTGTTTTAGGGTTATATATTAGCTATTTTTACGCTAAGCCCATCCATCGTTCTAAGCCTAATCAGCTGCGGATACTCCCCTTATATCGTTTGGGAAAAAAAATTTGGCCGACAGCCTTCATTAGGGATAAATGATAATTTAAGAGAATTTAATTTCGTTTCAAAAGTTTGTTATAAGGGTCGAAACCAGAAGTTTTATTAAAAATAAGTGTGTTAATAAATTTATAATTGAATATGGAGATGTAATATGATGTGAGCATGTGTAATGAGAATGTGGTAATTAAATTAATCGGGATGATTGAATACTTAAGATAATGTAAGCCAAGGTTGTGGTTTCGAATCCCGCCCGTGGTTTAACATATTCTTCACGAGGGTGGATGCGTTTCTATTATTAAATTAGTTTAAATATTGAAAATTTAGCCTAAAAATCGGATTTGTACCGGCCTTGTTCCCCCATCATATATTTATAGCATTATGCCAAATTAAATAATTTAGTGAATCCTTAGAATACTTTCTCGAAAACATTATTAATTAAAACTGATCTTAATTAAAGGATACAAATTGATTTACCTTTAACACCAATCTTTAAATCCCTCGAAATTACGAATCGCCTTAATCATCGATAGAGAACGCCGACATAAGAATTTCAAATAACAATATCGGTGGAAAAATCCGGAACTATGACGACTAATTTTTCCGGTTTCGCGATTAATTTTAACGATTAAATTCGTAATTAACATTAAATCGCGAATTTATAAACATTTTCGGACGAGAAAACCGGAGATTCCGACATTGTCGCGTTAGGCCCGACTCGTTCTTGAAATCCGTCGTCAAAAAAGGCTTAGCGTTTGGCGGGAAACCACCGCTGTCGCTAGATGGCGAGAGGGAGCCCGAAATTCATCGAAAATGACTAAAAAAGTTTCGATGTTGGATTGGAAATGAAGTTTGGATATTTAGATGAAAATGAGTTATTTCTTTTATAGCGAGTTTGAATATTGAAAACGAAAATTAATCGAAATTGCAAATTTAACGGGATTTATACCCGAGATTATACTATTATTATATATTATAGTTATTATTTTTAAAAATTGTAAGAATGTAAATATAAATCAATTCAGCTGAATTTTTTTATATTCAAAATATGTAAACTATAATTTGGTTTTTCACTTTTAGTGAGTTTGAAGCAAGTTAGGCAACGGCGAAGAGATTCTTATACTGTAAAAATAAATGTAGTTTTTCTATAAAAAACATTTTCCTTGTCCAAAAAAAAAATCTTAATGTATAATAATTTAATAACTATGCTTGAGAGTAATATGAAGTAAATTATCGTATATGGGATATATAAAGAAAATTAAATTGTCCGTTGAATTAAAATGAATGAGGCCTAGTATAGCTAATTTGCATATTCACTATCACGATCTTGTAATATTTTTATTATTTTCTTTTCCCCTAAGCCAGAAGATTATCTATAAGAAGTGACAAGCTTTCATTAAAAATTTGACACGCGGAATCCGTGTTGATGTTCTTTTGGTGTTAGATTCATTGGAACACATTCAAGTATTCAACGTTAGCAAATGTATTTAGGCTTCCAAATCACAATCGACTCTGTTATCCGGCAATTCGAAGATAAAAAATTACCCTACATCTTTGAACGCGCTGAAAATTAGAGATTGCATCGTAGAGCACCTTTCGCGACGGATTTCTGTGATCCTCCAACGTGGAATTATAGTTTTTTTCAATTTAATTTGACAACGTGTACAAAACTAGGCTTTTTGTTTTTTTAAGAGAAAATAAAGTGATTTAGTTTCCCGTATGCTGTCAAATTAAGTTGAAATTCAGTCTAATCCACTATTAATTGTCAGCAGGCGCAAAGCCAAAGAGTAACCCTCAATATCTTAGTAGAAAAGAGTATACATTGTACGCGCTGAATGTTCGACTTCATTGTGTTAATTGGTTGAAACCTAGTACTGAATGTATTTTATTATTATTATGCAATAGTAATCATCCTCCTTCACGCAATATTACATCACTGTCGCGAATACGTCGCTATGTCTATTAATTGTATATTCTTTTTAAAACTCGCGGCGTTGAGTCAAAATGTCATATTCCAAACTGAAATGCCATCATCTGGTATTCTTCGTGTGTGGCGTTAATAAATTCTACATCGCATTTATAATAAAAGTATATTTCCCCCTCCGATATATTTCGACGCTTCTAAATCGACTTTTAATCGTCGTATTTAATTCTATTACGAATATACAATTATTCGTTTAATAAAGGTTTCTCGAAACAAGGATATTTCAACAGAATATACTCAATTACAAATTTGAAATGGGACCATTTTTAAAATATTCATTGTATCATTTTATAATTAATAATTAGTTCCTCTTCTTTCTAATGACGCTTTCGGTTTTAAACTGTGGGCTCAAGTTGAAAAGATATGGTAATTTTAATATTTACCAAACATTTGGAATCTGAGATAATATTCTCTAAGGTGGCTTGATACCTTTTCCGAGTGGCTCATTCTTTTTTATCATTTTAAAATTAATAATTAGAACCTCTTTTTTTCCAATGGCGCTTTCGGTTTTAAACTGTGGGCTCAAGTTGAAAAGATATGGTAATTTTAATGTTTTCCAAACATTTGGAATCTGAGATAATATTCTCTAAGGTGGCTTGATACCTTTTCCGAGTGGCTCATTCTTTTTTATCATTTTAAAATTAATAATTAGAACCTCTTCTTTCCAATGGCGCTTTCGGTTTTAAACTGGGGGCTCAAGTTGAAAAGATATGGTAATTTTAATATTTACGAAACATTTGGAATCTGAGATAATATTCTCTAAGGTGGCTTGATACATTTTCCGAGTGGCTCATTCTTTTTTATCATTTTAAAATTAATAATTAGAACCTCTTTTTTTCCAATGGCGCTTTCGGTTTTAAACTGTGGGCTCAAGTTGAAAAGATATGGTAATTTTAATATTTTCCAAACATTTGGAATCTGAGATAATATTCTCTAAGGTGGCTTGATACATTTTCCGAGTGGCTCATTCTTTTTTATCATTTTAAAATTAATAATTAGAACCTCTTCTTTCCAATGGCGCTTTCGGTTTTAAACTGGGGCCTCAAGTTGAAAAGATATGGTAATTTTAATATACCCCAAAATCGGGAATCTAAATTGATTTCAAGCTTAATAAGGTTTGTAAACTTTTAATTCAAACAAAAATAAACCGATAGAAAAATCAAGTGTTGGCAGGTTGCATTCTCCAAATTTTAAATGATTTTAATTCATAAGATTCCAACAAGCCAGTGTTAAGATTCTAACAGTAGATAAAATTGATATATTTTGACCAATTATCTAATTTTTCATCACTTTATCTAGGTGGCATACATGGTCCGACACATTTCCGTGTTTTTAGTTATCAAGTGTTAAAACTATCGTATGAAAATCAATAAGAAATAATATTTATCCTCAGATTTATCTCAAGGTAATCGAAATTCGATAAATCAATTCATTTATTTCTATTTTTTCAATCTAAACCCATAATTTAAACGTTGACGGCTCTACTTCGGGTCAAAATTGGTTTACAAAATGACCAAAGTTGAGGCGTATTGATAAAATACGTTAAACCCTGTTGAGAAATAGCTAGGCGTTGCTAATTCCGCTTGAATAGGAGATCTAATTAATTAAGAATCGGGTCGATCTCGCTAAATACACAACCATCTGCTTAGCGCGACGGAAAAAATATACGAAACTTAACACCCATCCCGTGAAAAAAAAAAGGTCCAAAAATATTATTTTTCTAGCTAAAAACACGTTGCAAAACCTATAATTATGGCATGTTTGTTAAGTCCTCGGTTACCTCCCTTTTAAAAATTCGTAAAATATTTTTTGAGATAAATATTAGCTACTTAAAGTGTCAAATTAATAGGATCGCCTCAAAATATATAAAAAATTAAAACACGTGTTAATATTGTGACCCAAAAATTTTGGCCCTGAAGCTAAAACATAAAAATATTTAGATTTAATTATTTATAATTTTATAAATTTATTTATTTAACTATATTTAATTTTAATTAAATAAATAAATTTATAAATTTAAATAGATTTAATTTGATATTATTTAATTATATTTAATTGTATTAATTTATTTATTTATATTTAATTATATTTAATTGTATTAATTTATTTATTTATATTTATTTATATTTAATTATATTTAATTGTATTAATTTAATTATATTTAATTGTATTAATTTATTTATATTTAATTGTATTAATTTATTTATTTATATTTAATTATATTTAATTGTATTAATTTATTTATATTTAATTGTATTAATTTATTTATTTATATTTAATTATATTTAATTGTATTAATTTATTTATATTTAATTGTATTAATTTATTTATTTATATTTAATTATATTTAATTGTATTAATTTATTTATATTTAATTGTATTAATTTATTTATTTATTTATTAATTTATTAATTTATTTATTTATATTTAATTGTATTAATTTATTTATTTATATTTAATTATATTTAATTGTATTAATTTATTTATTTATTTATTAATTTATTAATTTATTTATTTATATTTAATTGTATTAATTTATTTATTTATATTTAATTGTATTAATTTATTTATTTATATTTAATTGTATTAATTTATTTATTTATATTTAATTGTATTAATTTATTTATTTATATTTAATTGTATTGATTTATTTATTTATATTTAATTGTATTAATTTACTTATTTATATTTAATTATATTTAATTGTATTCATTTATTTAATTATCTTTAATTTTATTAATCAATTATTTAATTCTATCAATTTATTTAATTTTATTAATCAATTATTTAATTCTATCAATTTATTTAATTTTATTAATCAATTATTTAATTCTATCAATTTATTTAATTTTATTAATCAATTATTTAATTCTATCAATTTATTTAATTTTATTAATCAATTATTTAATTCTATCAATTTATTTAATTATGTTTAATCTTTTTAATTCATTTTATTTGATTAATTATAATTAAAAGTAGAACGTAGTCTTGCAATTGAATTTAAAGATAATTTACATAAATTAAAATAGGCCTAAGATATTAAAACAAAGATTAAATTAAAAAAGTTTTAAAATATATTTCTAGATAGTTATTTAATTTAATATTTATGATTGTGTTGTCACGATTCATTCTACCTTTAATGTATAAAATCTTAAAATGGTTCTCTATCACCCAATTAAATAAAAAAGGATTTATAATATTGATGTTGAAATTTTTATATATATTTTTTTCATACCATTAACTTCTATTAACTTGTTAATTTTCGTTTAAAATATCTGTTAACCGTGTTGAGTTCCAACACTCGGCGATAATAGTTTCGCTACAAATTTAATTAATGGTAATATTGAAATTTACTTTATTAATATTGGTATAATAAAAATATTCAAGGCTGATAATAAAAGTTGTTAAAGGGCTGATGAAATGTAAAACTTATCATTATTTTTACTTGGTATACTTCAGTTAAAATTAATCATGGGAAAGAAAATAAACTTACTTTCGGTTTTAGTTGTATTCTTTGAAGTCTAAACGGTTGAAACCGAGGTGTTAATAATTTTTGTACACCGATTATGTAATTAGGTAACTAATTACAGCCTTTATTAATTAATAAAATGCGTACTAAGTTAGTAAAAACTACAGATATCATAAAATTTATATTTTAAAAAGACCATATTTATACATTTCAACAACCATTTAAACTCGCGGTCCTTATAAAACTCCATTAAAGGGTAGTTAAGAGTTAAAAAAGTTGAAAAAAAAATATTATTATCTTTTTAAAGTGAACAGCTTCGGCAGGTGTTAAAATCGTGTTAACCTTTTGAAACACGAAAATATATACGTTGATAGAAAAAAATCTAAGACCAAAAGTCTATCATTTTATTCCATAAAAGTAAACAACACCCAGTAGCTTAATACTATAAACAAAGGTCCAGGTAAGCTTACAAGCCCATCACTTAAAACTAGCCCAAAAAAGTCATCGCCCCTGTCTGGCTCGAGTGTTTTGGACTCTTCCTCGATATTTTGAGTCAGGAGAGAGGGACGGAACATGGATTAATCAACCTCACAGGGATAATTCACTCTGGTAAAATGATTGTTCGAATCGCACCCTGGTGACAAACATTGTCTCTACACCGGAAGTTTCTAGCTACCGATACACGGGGTGAAATATTGAAGGGGAAAAAACTCTAAAGCAGACGATGCTCTCATGGATTACTTCCGGATTTGTATCGGTAAGGGGGTAAAATTGAGGGGCCGGATAAAATGTCTGGCAGCCATGTTTGAAACAAACATCATCAACTACTAGTATAGCAAATCGTACCAGAGTGAATTATCCCTGTGAGGTTGATTAATCCATGGACGGAATTTAGGCGGGCCTAGCTTGGCTATATTATCCGAAATTTCTCCAAAGAGTGGCGCTTCCAATTTCACTATTTACATCATCTGAGGCTCTTAGTGTGTCTCGAATCAGAATCTGCCGGTACATTTACATGGACATTTGCTGATAGTATAAAGATACGAGGCGTTGTTTACTTTTAAGACATAAAGTGATAAACTTTTGCTAATACTGATTATAAAAAAAATAATACCTATAGCCCTACATCAAAAAATAAAATTATAACAAGACCAAACGTGTAGAAGGGTAGTACAAATGGAAAAATGATTTTTTTTAACAAAAGGTCTGGTGGTCCACCCCATTTTTCTGCTCCGAGCGCCAAATATTACGACACGTTAATCATTATTCTAGCGTTTTATATTATGGATCATCTGTTAGCAAGATTTTTTTTAAACTAAGGAACTATTTAAGATCGATAAAAAAAATGAATGACCCTGCGGGAAAAATAATACTTCGTGTAAGAAAAATTTGATGGGATAGAATATAATATAGGAAAAGAGAGAAAAAAATTAATTTAAGGTTGTCTAAAAATTTGTTTCACATTTTTAACATTAATGCATTTGATATATAAAACCACGTGCAGGTACTTAAAACTAAATGTACATTCTTTAATGTAATTTAAAAAAGGGAATATGAAAAATATAATAATTAAATTTAACTACGCCCTTGAGGGAGAGTATTTTTTCTTAAATTTAAATATATGGTAATGAAGAAAATAATAATTTTCAAATTTTTTTCTTATTGATTTGAACACTACTCCTGATTTGAAGGATATTTCTGTCTAATTTGGGGGAATAACTAATTCAAAAAATGTCTTGAAGTTCCTTTTCATTCTCACTTTGTGAATATTAATATCAAGAAGTTTATTTAATAAACTGTTTTTCGCTACCTTAAAGTAGCAGTCTCGTTATAAAATTAAAACTTACCCGGAAAATAGGCTTAGCTGGATTCATAGAAATCCTGAATTTCTTCCCATTGATGGGTCAGCGAATAATCGAATGTTATTAGAAGTCTCGCCTTAACGAGCCGCTGACCTATTAATGCGAAGAGATTTAAGATCTCCATGAATCCAGTTAAGCCTATTTTCCAAGCAAGTTTTATTTATATATGTATTTGTAAATTTTTTTACTGGTGTATTAGGTCTATTAAAACGATACGGAATCAATTGAATGTTTGGTTACATTCTCCCTTTAATTAATTTAATATTATAAATTAATTACCAGGGTAAATCAATAAATGGCGTACGTTATTTCATTTTAATTATTGAAAATATATCGCGTTCATACTATGCCTTGGAATCGATTTAAACCGTTTCAAAACGGTTTCGTTTGAACAGGAAACAGTCTTTTCTCGAATCGATTCGATTTCTTGAAACTGCTTCGGGAACCAGTTTCATACCGATTCGGTTTGAACAACCGATAGATGAAGTTACCATAAATCGATTTATTACGATAATGCGTGAACGCGTGACGCTTAAAACGATTCCTGGCGATTTGAATATCGATTTGAATTGACCGTTTCAAAACAATTAAGAAATGCTAGGGTGACCGTAGCTTATTTCTCTCTGATGTCTCATTCATTTTTGCCCATTAACTTATGAACAGTAGCTAGATGGTTAGACTTTTCCCACCTCCTCTTTGAAGAATGGTTAGACATACTAGCGCCCTCTATCCAAAGAATATAAATTATTTAAAAATAAAATAGAAATTGAAGCTTGCTTAAGAAATTTAAAAAATACTTGAAAACAATTCCTAATATAAATCATGTGGTTAATTACCTGATCCATATTATTAAAAATATATTTCTAAATAAAATATAACTTTTAAGCATTTTGCTTTTTAGTTCCGTTAATGATAACTAGAGGGCCATATCATCGCTATATTTTTGAGTTTTTAATTAAGAGTTGAATTTCCCTTTTAATGGTAATACAATCAAACAAAGCATAATTTGCTTGAATTAACATGGTTTTTGCACATATTTTAAAAGCCTCAGTATTAAATTTTGTATAAAATTAATAGTTTTTTAGGATATTAAGGCTGTTTGAATTGAAAAGAACCACACATTTTCTCCTACCATTATATTGTTATATTATTGACGACAAAATGATATTGTAATTGCATTAAAACGTAAGATAAAAATTTCAAAATATGTGATTCAAATATCCTCCCATATATCTTGTATAATCTCATAATCCCCACGCGTAATTCGCTTTTCATTATCTATTGTGACTGTAAAATTAATTTGAATTAGTTTCAAGCCTTTTTCGCTTGAAGGAAGAGATCAAATCAGGGAGTAATTTGGTCCGGTCAACACAAATGATAAGTTTCCATCTTTCATTACCCAACACTCGCGCCTCTGGTGGCCAGAATTGAAAGGTAATTCGTGGACAGTTTTTATCCATCTAATCCTCGTTTTACTAGCTCTTTAATACGCGGGGGAGGGGGGTCACATATTCGGTTTGTCTTTATCTTACAGCGAGCGAGATTAAACTATCCTACGCCCCACTTGTTGTTGGAATGGGCATCTGTTTACTTTTCCCACACAGATCGCGCAAGAAGCGGGTAAGAAGCCAAACAGCACGTGCAAAAAACGCCCCCACCCTCTCATCATCATCATCTTCGTATCTTATTTGGCTAGTTCCCCCTCGCAATCTTCCGATCCCTTTTAGCAGAACGTTTTACAATCCTCCGCCCGCATACTTCAACACTTCAAAAATGAGAAGAATGAATTTTTCAAGGAAAAGTTCGCGGTAAAAAAAAAAAATATTTAATCTTATTTGAAAGGTCAACTTTTAAAACGTAGAAACTGTTTACGCAATATTTTTCAAAGCTTTGTTAAATATTTGTAAATTAAAAACTTTATTTAAAGTGTGGCTTTCACCATTGCTATAGATTATATTTTTATTTTTATTATACCTCAGGGAAGAGAGATACGTGGATGAGCACCATCTATTGCTTTTAGCAAAAGCTCCCCCTAGGGGAGGTGTAGCTACAGTAATGTCTGCGGCGCTGCCGTCGGTGTCGTGACGAAAATCGTTATCAAGACGAAAATATTATATATTGTAATATATAATATATTGAATTACAGGAAAATCAAGTCGTCGCGTGCGATTAAACAACAAATAACGCGTAAATAAAGTTAATTGCTTAAATTTAAATGCTAATTACATTAAATAAAATAATGAATTAAGAGCGTCAACTCCTCCTCTATCAACTCCTCGAAGAATAAAAATTAAATTTCACTTTGGCCACCGTCAGGATTCGCGCCTGGGTTATAATTGGGGGCAATTTACAGGCTACATAAACCACTGAGCTACGCCAACATTGCTATAATATCCCATAAATTATTTGCAAAACAAGAAACGAGTAGTCGCGTACGATTAAATATCAAAAAGTTTCACATTTAGGTTAAACTTAAATTTGAGAGGTGTGGATATAATATGGGCTTTACCACCTTGTTTTATTTATTTTCGGTTATTACCTAGTATGGCGGGGAGGGGGCTACTTTATATTTTCTCTGTAGTGAATTTTTGGATACTAAATAACGGTTTATATCTTCTATAAACTTTGACATTAAACTAAATTTGAAATTATATTAGAAATAAATGCCATTATATTGAAGCATGTAGTGTACACTATCAAAATGCCTGTGAAGTGATAAAATTTTTAAGTGAGAATAGGAGCTTCATTGAACAAGAATTACAAGATGCTCAAAGATAGAATTTTAAGCCCGAAGTATAAATTTATTTTCATTAATTTTTTTCATAATTTATGGTTAATATTTCGCCTTGGGAGCCCTAGACCATTTCAATCATATTGATCAACATAAATGAAATTGATATAATAGCCTATTTTCAGTTAATTAATGAATTAATTAATAAACTAGGGTATAGCCACGACTTGTTTATTTTGAAAGATGGTTCGAGCCTAGCTTTGTAAATGCTGATAATCAACTACCCAAGTTTCTCAATATATATATTTTTTTGGGTTATGAATAAGCCTTTTTTTACATATTAGGCGTATTCGAATTTCAAGCAAAAAGGTTCAAAAAACACGTGACTAATTAGAGAAAATTAAGAAGTTCAGGGCGCTTTGTAGGTGGTCCCGCATTACCCCTACTCTTAGCTTAGATTCTTAGCTTGAAAATGTAAAATAATTAAATATCTTATCGTTCCAACATCTTATAAAATAGTAAGTCACACGAAACGAATAAGGCCAAGGAAAAATACCAAGAAAAGCAATATTTAAATCAATAAATACTATCTAGACTAACCTCGGTAATCGGCATTAGGTCGTTTTCGTAATTAGATATTTAATTACTAACTGCGCGACGTCCTTCGGGTCCAAATTAAATCGATATTGAAATTTTAGTCGCAATTTCCTATTAGAAAGAAAAAAAATGATAAAAACCATTAAAAATTTGTATAGAATTTCGTCTAATCATCGAATTTTAAAATATTTTTAAAGAAATCAATAAAAATGTAAAGGGAGGGTGAACTGTTACCAAAAATTAATTTTACTCTGATTTTGAAAACTCCTCGATAATTAAAGGTTTGAATGAACCTTATGTTTGTCTGTGTATCATTTTAATTCCCAAATTGAATTTATTTTTAGTATGTCAATCTCCCTTTAAAGGAAAAGCGCCAAAAATGAGCTGATTGCGTATTCCGCTGGTGCAGGCACTCCTTTTATCAGCGGCAGACGATTGCCGCCGCGAGCAACACCCACTCAAGATTCTCACGACCTTAAAGGTCTTAAAAGCACCCACCCCCTCCCACTTTCAAAAGAAGAAGCAAAAAAAAAAAAAAAAAAAAAAAAAAACCCAAAGATATAAAAAATTCCCTCCCTCTCTCTGTTATAATTCGTACGAATTTAATAAGGAAAGTTTTGTTACTTTTGAAATGGTGACATATACTGGAATTTTTTGCCCCTACCCATATTTTAAATTTAAATATAATTATGAAATTATAGTCATTTGTGAAACAAAGCCAAGGCTTAAGAATTACGTTTAATTTTAGATTATTTTGCATTGATAACTTCGGACTATGAGGGATTAATATTGCATCAAGCTTCGCTACGTTGCAAACTGCATTGAAATTAAGATTTTTATAAAATTAAGGGATGTCAAAATTTCACGAAAATATTAATTTGCTAATTTTGGAAAAATATCTAAGAAATCTTTGATAAATTGTGAATTATTTTGACTCCATCTGTTGTCTGTATTACTATATAAGCGAATGATATGCATATGCTTAGGTTTTAGCTGTAAAGGAAAAAGGTTAATATGTAAATGAGATAAAAAGTTTTAAAATCTTTAAAAACGAGAAATATTTTATTCTCTTCATTTTTTTTCTTTTCGTATTTGTTTTCATCTTCATTCAAAATGACTTTTAGAAATAAATTATATCTCTGTGGACGTCGTTTAGCGACGTACAACTATTTACATAATATCACAGCGTGTAAAAATTGATTTTTTTACAAAAAAATGTTTCCCATTACGTTTAAACAATTCAAAAATCAAAAGGAAACGTTATTAAAATGAGGGAAATTTTTACGCAAACATTAATTAACGATTTAAAAGTTAATTGATAAACAGGAACAGGGTCGATAGAAATTTGGCGAGTTTATGAAAAAATATATTCCATCATTTATAATTTTTTCATAATTTTTTTTTCATCATAAAAGTTCAGGTACGTAGATTAAAATGCGTTGTTGAAAAAAATATATGAAATGTGGTGAAATAAAAACTTTGAAAGTTCGATGCGTTGCGAGTAATTATATAATTGTTCGCCAAGTTACCAAGGCCTCCAGACTGATTCGGCGGAAACTGGGACTGGAGAAATTGGTTCAAAAACTTGTTGTACGTGGTAAGGCACCGTCAAGCTCAAGGGTGAAGATGGACTCGGACTCGAACGGTCACTGGCAGCCGGACTTAAAATTCCAGATGATCCCAAAACGTTAACCGGACATCTTTGTTTGGAATGAGTGATGACGCTCGTGGTGTTTGATTGTCGAATCGTCGAAGTTTCCCGTTTGGGCGGCAATAAAAAGGCAATTTCTCCGGACGGTAAACGTGTGGCGACGAATTGAAGACCGCCATTTCGATGTTGGTGTAGTTCGTTAACCGGAACTTGTACGTGAACTGGTTTCATTTCAACGTTGGTATTAGTGGTAGGCATCGCCGTTTGATGAGGGTTTGGCGAAGAGACTGGCGAAGGTGGTTGTCCGTAAAAACTAGGAGTTGGCGCCAAAGAAGTCAAACAATTTGATAAGTGACCAAGAAGTCGCGACCTCAAAGCGTCATCGGCTTGTTCTCTGTTCAAATAACGGCTAACTTCGGCAGCACATTCTCCAAATCCAGCTCGGAATTTTCCAATCGTTTCTTGATCTGGGATATTATTTTGTTGCAAACGTTGTTGACGTTGCAATTGTTGTAAATGCTTCACGGTCATTTCGAGAATATCGGCTTTTTCTAATTTAGAATGTCTGGCATTCTAGAAAAAAAAAATAAAAGAAAAAAAATTGATAAGTTAAACAATTCGGTAATTAGTTTTTAAAATACAATGGTAACTTAATAACCTAACACGTGTTTCTAGAGAGAAGGGGAAATCCATACTTTCTCTAATTACCATTAGACATTACATAAGGGACTTGAAGGGGATTGACTACTTATAATGGGCAGGTGGAGTGTTACAATACGATTTTACTATATGGTAGAAAAAAACATTCCCCAAGGGTGTTCTTTCTCGGTTTTCAACAAAAAAGAAAAGTGGGGGGATTTAAACCCCCCTCTTTCCTTTCCTTGAAGGAATTTAGACGCACGCCGCAGCTGCCTGCCACTGGCTTGGTTCGGAGCGTGGGAACGGTGAAGAAAACATGCCTCCACAGATTCGTTCCGCCAAATTTCTACACTGCCTTCCCTCCCTTCGTTTTACCCCAGGGCACGGGTAAGCGAGCGGGGATCTCTCTTTCCTGGTTCCACCAGCCTCTCTGATCCCTATTTCTCTTCCATTGAATAGTTTTTTAACCCCCCCTATAGTGGAAGCTCGTGCCGTTCACGGTGGGTTCAAAAGGAAAAGAATGATTGGGGGATGAAGATTAACCGCGCGTGACGGGTGCCGCGCGAGAGGGATAAGCGCACGCTGTTTGACACTCCATGCAAATCTGTGAGCTACCCAACCACCCTAATTATGTTCTCTATTTGAATTCACTATTCCCTGATTTGTACTTCCTATAGGATTTTCAAATTGGGGAAATTCTTAAATAATTAACTAGTTTCCCAGGTTAAGCTCAAAAAGTCCCTAAACTAAATAATAAAATGTCATCCGAGAATGATACTTACATCTTTCTTAAGAGCATCCAATATCAGATTCTTTAATTCAGCGAGACTATTATTAATTCGTGCTCGTCTTCGTTTTTCCATGATTGGTTTTGTACTCTAAAAAATAAAATAAAAAATTCAATATTAAATTCCAAATTCTGATTTTTAATTATATTATAAATCTAATATACTAAATTGCCTATCTTAATTTTTTTTTTTTTTTTTTGGTATTAATTAATAAATTAAAATTAAATATATGTCTGAATCTATCAATTAAATAAATTTTTAAAAACGACACTTACCCTTCGGAGTTCACTGGCTTTCGTTGGTGTCCTTTCGGCAGGCATATTTGTAGTAGTAGTAGGTCAAAGTTGACGCGATTAGTCCAAAATGTGAAGTCACGAAAGCGCGTGATGCTTTTAACAAGATCACGTTCAAACACGTTCGCGATGAGAATGTTACGTTCTCAAAACGAAAAGACTCGGGGAGTTTATAAAATGTTTGCTAGGTTTGCTCTAAACGATGCTAAGATCGGGAATGATTCTAACCGGCTTCAACTCGGAGCTTTTATGCATCTCGTTTGAGGGGGGCAAACAAAATTCTATCCCCCTTAAGATCTCTTTCCTCTTTACTATATAATAATTCCAAAGGATCCCCAGCTTTAGATGGGGTAGGGGGGTAGAAACCCACCCAAACACCCCTCGTTAACGGAGCGCAGCCCGCCGCACGAGCTGTCGACTAAGAGGGGGGGACTAAATATCGGGAGGGTATAGATGACGGAACGCGTATCGCCATCATACCGTAACTATCGAAAAGAGTGCCGTGGGGTTCTATAAAGCGTGTCGCCCCCCTTATCCCCCTCTTCTTACGAGTATGGAATAAAATAATAATAAAAAACAAGATGGTTTAATAGTCATTATAGCTTCGCAATATTATGAAATTTTCAGGAAACGAGAATCTAATTTAAACTTAACGGTAATTTAACGAATGGTAAATACAAAATTGGTTAAGTTAGAGTTGCTGTTTAGTTTTCACAAGGAGTTACTGCGAGTAATTATTAATTTTATTCACTGACTACGTTTTAATTAAAAATTAAGATGCTAATGATATAAATTTTATTTCTAAACTTCTCTAAAACAGTTAATTTTCAATTTTCAATTTTCAGTCCTTTTTTTATTCTAAAATTCAACTGGTTCAATTGATTAATATCCACGATGTGTAAATATTCAAAATAACTTTTACATTCACGAATTAGTAAAAAAAAACGATCAAGAGACAACACCGACAATCACTGGTAGTCATCAAAAAGAAAAGCCACTTCCTAAACTCGTAAGGGTATGTCTAAAATTCAACGGGCATGCTTCGGGCGATATAGCGAAAAATACAAACGGCGGTCGGCGCGAGACCCGTGGGAACGCGTTCCGAAACTCGGTCTCAGACGACTCCCTAGCCAATGGAATCCGAGAGCCCACGCTTAAAAGCTAGGGGGGGAAACGGGCTGTTAAAACGCGCGCCATAGTGAAAAAGGGGGGATAAAAAAAGAAAGAAAAAAAAAGTTAAAGAGAAAAACACCCGCGGGGAGAACCAGTAGGGGGGATTTAAATACGACGTACGTACGATGCTGGCGCGCGCCCGCTCTTTGCCGATTGGCCGATTGGAATTCCGGCACACGAACGCCCGAGGTAGATTACTCTACCCCTACACCCCATCCCCCTTGTTTCCCTGTTAAGACTTTGGACGAGGGGGGTCGGCACCGTCGAAAAGGGCATGGGAACCGATTCTCCCGAGAGATCTTTTCGTCCGCGTTAAGAAAGGCAGGCACGCGGGTTTCGAGAGGGGGTAGCCATTACCGACTGCCGCCGCTTCTCTTTTCAAAATTTGCGCCAAGACATCTGCTTACGAGCTCTAGCGATGGGGAAACGTAGAGGGGAGAAGGGGCGTTTGATATTCAGCGTCTGCTGCCGCGATGCCCGTGGATTTAAGAATTATGAAAGGACTCGAACCACGTGCCGAAAAGAAAAAAAAACCGAGAGTCGGTAGGCGGAGTTTTCCCACACTTTGAGATGAGCGTCTCGAGGCATTTGGCGCGCGGAGGGGGTCAATTTTCGCTTTAAGAAAAGGGGGGAAAGGTTTGATATGGAAGTATTCCCGAGTATTCGAGCAGTATTTTCTGATAAGCGCCTTTCATCCTATCCTCCCCCAACCTTCTATCTATCCCCTTTCGTATCAAGGACGCCGTATAAGTATGGAGTACGATTTAAGGATAGCTCTATGGGAATTGAAAGCGGGCGTCAGTTTTCCGGTTAAGTTGGTGTCGATTTTTTATCTTTTTTTTTTTTAGTTGTTGTCGAAAGCCTAATCTCGAAGCGAGCTTGAACGGGCTTTCTTGGATGCGCATTTCTTTACGCTCCCCCTTCTCTTTTAAGGATGCCTGTGGGGGCAATTTATAGCCAGTGTGTAAACAAGATCTTTTGTGGGTGTAAATTCATTGTGTACCTCAGGGTTTATACAAGAATTGGAAGATTTATTGGCGATTCTAAATTTAAATTATTTAAGTAATTAATTACAATGGTACTTAATTGTAATAGTACATCCGAACTTTGCCTTGCATTGATTGCACGTGTCGCGGGGATTTTATTAAGCCAAAGGTGGTGGGGAGTCTTTTGATTAATCGGAGGTTCGTATTTTTTATGCAATTCAGAGGCAATTCCTGAATGTTCTACAACGTTTTAAGAATCAATAAAATTAACACTTTTATTATCCTCTTCACCCTCCCTTTAAAGAGAAATCAACTCTATAAATGTTGTATTCAGTTACACAGAGAAGCTAACTTCAAGGAGTCATTTAAAACTTCAGAATAGAAACCAAATCATCCAGTGAAGGTAATTTTTACGGAAGCCAAAATACAAGATTTGCAATATTGAACATTAAAAATGTTTTAAACGATCACTGTGATGATATCCATACCCCACGGGTATAAATATACGTTTATGTAAATTAATAAATTATCAAAGTCGAAGGGAGACACATGGATTAAATTTAATAAATGATGATCGCCTTAGGATAATCTAGTTTCAAATTATTATAGAAAGTATATATCGAAATCACCTTGATATTTCAATGAAAATAAATATATTTCATTGACTTGATCTCGCACTCTATATAATTGTATAAAGTTGAAATTTTAGATTGAATTGGACTTCAAATCACTTTAATACAATTTAGAGATGGTATCATACTGAATTTTCATTATTAACAAACCTGTTATGATCTTTATATCTCTTTAGAATGTAAAATAATCGAAATTGAATATGATTTTTTTCTTCGGTAATAAAATATAATTCAATATATATTGAATTTTTATTTCTGTTTCTTTTTTAATACCGATATAATTATATTAGCGCGGTTTTTGGCTTTTATATATTAAAAAGCTCCTATATATATGAATAAACCATGGGCGTATTTGTTATACAGAGTCTATATGTACCAGATGACATTAAAGCTGCGTTCACACTACAGACTTTGAAACCGTTTTTAACCGTTTTGGAGAGATCAAATTATAAAATTTCGAGATCACCCGTGTAGACCTTTGATCAAGAAACAAAATGACTATCTTAAAAAATCATTTGAACATTCGAAACGGTTTGAAAACGGTTCCAAAGTGTCAAGTGTGAACGTAGCTTTATACAGATCATAAGATAATTTTTATATCGATTTTTATACAAAAATCTAGGTTGATTTAATTTATAAAAAGAGGCGATCTCCGCCAACGGTGAGAAATGTGCGGTGGAAATTGATAAAAAAAATAGACACTTGGAAGAGGTGTCAACGATTTCTGGGTCGCGCCACCAATATTTCATCGACTTTATTAATGATTATATTAAATTTATCATTAAGAAGAGGCTCATATAGTGGAAATTATTTAAAAGTGCTTCGGGCACGAATATATTTAAAGGTCTTATCAATGCAGGGGATAAAAAATATATATTTTTGTTATTTTATTACGATATAGAAAGAAAATTGATTGGTCAAAATCCCAATATTTTAAACGTTCTTTAAATGGAAAATTAACATCCCAAAATCTCTGGCAAAAATTGTTTTTAAATCTCCAAATCTTTTGCATGATTCTAAAATACCATACCCAAAAATGAGATTTCAATTAGTACCTTAATATTATATCAAATGTTCCAAAATAAATAAATAAATAAATGTATTTATTATAGTATTTTCCATAAGAAAGTATTTTCCCATTAGGTAATTTTACACCCGGTAAACTCAAACAAAATTGACGTCATCAGAATTGAAAAAATATAATTCCGAATTAATTTAAAATAGGCTTAGCTTGGATACATGAAGATATCCTGAACTCCCCATAAAAGGACTAGCGACCACTGAAATTGATCATGGAGATCCTGCATTCCCCATCAGGGTACTTCGTACAAAATTTTGGAAGTTAATTTCCCTGACTTTTCCAGGTTTTCCCCTTACCATTTCTGAATAATTTCCCTGACCAATTTTAATACTTTTTTCATGAATATATTCTTACGAGCTAGCTGCTGGCAATTCCCACATTTTATTTAACATCGGGGTCAGCTGATAGTTTACCCAGAATATGAGAAACAATTTGAATCTTTAGGCAAATATTTTCAGTTTATAATAATTACGTTACAAGTGAATGGTAAACCAATCATAAACAGTTCCTTGACACATAAGAAAATTTTTATTTTCTCTGACCATTTGGGCTACTTTCAAATTCCATGACTTTTCCCTGACCTTTGGGGCCACTTTCCAAAATCCCTGACTTTTTGGGCCAATTTCAAAATTCCCTGACTTTTCCAGGTTTTCCAGGTCGAATTTATTTCTAAAACGAGATATAAAATAGTATTTAATTTTTAACAGTTGCGATTTTCAGGAAGGGGCGTGCTAATGACCCCTAGTTCTTTTAAAAATTTTGTAGATTTTATCAATAAGCGAGAAGGGGCTGGTCCCACTGTCCTAAAAAAAATTGTCACGCCCTTGGCGATTTTATAGATATCAAATATCATTTACAATCACTTTAAACACCTAATGGTATCCGTTGATGATTCAAAAATGGCATTAAATTGTTTAAACTATAATTACAACACAATTAATAAACTATTAAACAGACTCACTATAAAATTAAACCATAATTTAAAAAATGGCGTTGAAAATTAATAATTATCCCAAGAGATCGTTTAAAAAAATAAGATTTATTATTTTAAATTAAATATATACTATCTAATAAATATCTTTATTGAATAAACCTTATACTAATATTTCATAAGCCGTTACGAGAATAAGTCGAGCAACGGTTCCCGAAAGACGGTTAAGGAACTAAAGAAATCTTACTACAAGTTTTATCACTTAGATATTATATATAAAAAAAGATCCTTAAGCCTTTTCATAAGACTAGTCTTACATCACTAAAATATTACGCCATATAGAAGCCGGTTAAGTAAAAACGGCCAGAAAACTGCGCCCATCGCTAAGACTACGAGACACGCTAAGAGACGGTATAGCACCCAAACCCTAGAAACCATCCCCTGAAAGGTGTCCTCAAAGGGGTGGCGTCGGGCCCTTAAAAAACGTGACAATAGCGCGATGGAATGTCTTCAGTTGGGCAAAAAATAAAGGGAACCGTTGAGATTCTCACAAGACCTGCTACGCTGATACCGGGTGCTGTAAGTAATTGTGATTTCAACACGCGCAAACCTAGGTCCCTGTCGATATCGTTATTTAAATGAAAAAGCAAACAGAGCGAAGGTAGGTTTGTAAGGTCTGAAAACTCCGATTGTTTTGTACTGTAATTTGAATACTGTACACTGCACACTCAGTTTAATATTTCAGCACTAACAAATATAGGCTGTACCATTTTTTAAGTTATAAAAAAAGCGGGGGTTAAAGGGGAAACGTGACATGAACGCGCTGAAGTTTGGAACTGGTACGCCGTCACCTGGCGACACGAGCAGAGCACGAGCGAAAATTGTCTCACCATATTGAAAAACAGATTCAAATTTCAGAGCTTGCAACCATACAGGCTTGCTTTAAGTTTTACTAGAGATTTGAATCTGTTGTAAGTTAACAAGGAATGAAATTTTCGACTGGTTATGATCTATAGGAAGTTTTTAGCGCCAAGAATCCAGGACCATGGGACCATATGCGCGGAGGAACCCACTGGGGGGGGTTGGTTCTCCGATTATTGGGCTAAAAGTGAGGGGGGTTTTCCAACAAGTGTCGTCATCTTTTTCCAACTGCCAACATTCCGGGGACCCATTTGTCCGACCTTATTGACCTCGCGCGGGGAGAGAAACGTCCCGGTTCTGTGGGAAAATTTTCTAAAATCTTCGCGGTGGTGGAAGAAACGCTTTTATCGCTTCTGGCATGGTCTTGTGTTGTCAACAAGGAGGATATATACGATAGAGTAACGTGGATGCGTTTTTGAGAGTAAGGTTTAAGTGTAGAAGCGTAGGAACTGAATTAAAAGCGACCAAAACAAAGGTCTAACCTATTAAACCCCCTCAAATATTTCACCCTATTTACCTTTACACTTTAAATTTAATATTGCAGGTATTTAATTGTAATTAATTTAACAGTTATAAAAATTGTAACTTGAATTTTTACAGAGTTATAAAGTTTCAGAGTTCCCTCCTTGTCTTCTAATATAACTAAATATAAACAGTTAATTGGATGGATAAACTTAATTGTAATTAAATAATAAATGAATTTTGAGAATGATACGAAATCTAATTTATTACCCAAGAAAAATAATAGTAAGGTTTTCAATAGCCTTTCCAAACTAAGTAACTATATTGAGGAATAAGTGTAATTTAAAATATTATTAAAATTAATTATTAGTGAGACTGTAATAACCTTTTCAGACGAGGCGTAATGAGCCATTTGTTTAATCAGAAGTAACTGAGGTTTACATAGCCTTCTCTGTTTAATAAACCTCGGTTAATTGAGATTAAACCTCGGTTAAATCTGATTAAACCGTCTAAAAATGTTATTACAGCGTGGTTTTAATAATACTTTAATTTCAACATCAATACCAAGAAGTTTTGTGTAACAAAATTAAATATGCCTACGTCTAGTAATAAAATGATTAAAAATAGTAATATTTATAAGAAAATCCATCCAGAGTACCAAAAGGTATATATCATCCTAGTAGGTAATAGCCACAATAGGCGCACGTGGTGCATGGGGGTACAACAACAAAAACGTATATTTATTCTGGTACGGATTCCCCCCCACTATTTCGGTTTCTTTTCCTCTTCCCTCATCCCCCAAGGGCCATGATAATCTTGGCTGCAAGATCACTGTGGCTGCGGCGGCGGCTAGTTTCTGAACGCAGCCACGGTCCTAGCGTGGGAAAGTTAAAAGTGACCCCGTCACGCCCCGGTGCGCTTCTCTTTCTAAAAACCCCCCTAAAAAAAACGGGCGCACGCGGGTTTCCAACTCCTTATTACCCCCGAACTCCCTCTTTGTGGAATAAGTTTTCTTTCATATGGAAAAAAAAAAAATACTCAAAAGAAATTCACGATTCTCCGTTTAGAAGAACGGTCTCCCCTTCAAACCTTGGGAACTCAAACCTGGGACCCGTTCACGAAGACGTTCGTCAAAACTACTTTATCTTCTATGAGGTTTAACATTGTGAAATAATACGAGACAGTTTTCGCAACGTTGCAAACTTCTTGGTGAGTAAAGCGTAACAGGGGATGATTCATACAGATTTGCGATTCTACCTGAGATTGGAATATCCCTACGCTTATATAGTCTATTTCATCTATAAAGAGCAGCGTGTGCAGAGCTAGGTTACCTTTACGCATCAGTTAAGATAACGAGTAGACTCATTTTGTATTTGCTGCAAATTCTAGGCGGAAAAAACTATAGACAAGAATCAGTTACCTTGTCTTTTGTTATACTTATTATAATCTTTAAATGGTACTATATTGCAACGAAGAGACAACAATTTTGGTTCCTTTTAAGGATGTAAATCTATAGCCCTGAACTTGCAAAAAACTGATTTATTTGTTACATACGCTATGAAGACATTTAGAATTTTATGGATAAACTGGCGATTTAACACAAAAAATGAGTTTAAAATCTCAATTTAATGTTTTTTAAATTATCCAGTTTTATGGTTTGGTTTTTGCTAAAACAACATATTTTTAAATAAATCTGATAGTAGGTTTCCAAGTTGTTTTTAAAACCTCGGGAAATGTTTTGCTAGCAAGATGATACATAAGTTTTTTCTTCATATGGATACTTAGGAAAAAGATTAATTGCCCCTGTAAAAGTGTTCTAACTGTCGCGCTCTGGTGTTTCGGAAGAAGCTCGCGGTAACTTGTAAGGGGGAAATAATAAAAGACTGTCTAATTGCGTTCGAAACGAGGTTCAAATGGAATTCACAAAATAGCCAAATCAGAGACGAACTGATACAAAATGTTAAAACTAAACTAATACATAGTTTTCACTACTGAAGGCCAAAAATAAAACTACGCCTCTCTTCCAAGCTTCTCGTTGTTTTAAATAACTTTATTATTATGAAGTTATTTAAATAGGTAGCCTAAATTTAACAATAAATTTATTTGAACAATTTTTTTCTTCTATAAGTCGACTTTATCCACTAACTATAATTTAAAAAAAAATATTAAATTGCTTTTTCTAAAACTATTAATTTCTGTTTAGGGGTTTGACCTAAACTAAGCAAAGAATATTTTTAAGAGTGTGAAGCAACCTGTTTTTTGTATAATAGTATATTTTGTGTTTAAACTTCGATCGTCTGCTTTCGACTCTTATGACGTATATTCATTTCAATAAATTTAATATTTCAATATTCTACGAATTAAACTTAAGTATTTTAAGTTGACGTTTAAAAAAAATGTTTTTCCTTGGGTACTAGCTGTTAAATAAATCAATTCTACCATACCAGAAATAAATATAACTTAAATGTACCATCCCCAAATAGTTATTAACAACCCCCTCAGCCTTCCATGAACACAAAATAGAAAAAAATTACAAAAAATCTCCCCATCAACATGTTGAAAGAAGATCTGGCTGGAATAGTCAAAGAAGCCCTCAATCTCCCCTGCCAATCGTTTATTTCACTTGGAAGTTTCAAGGCGGTCAAGGCTATAACAGGAGCGTAAGAAACCAAAACTATACTAGCTCCGTATTCGTATCTGATGAATTTTCGATCTGATATTCAAAATATAGGCCTAACACACTTCAGAAAAAGCCTGAGAAAAAATTTGAAAATTCCAAAAGGGACACGGGCCGTTCATGCGTGATAGTTCGAGCTTGCCAGAGTTTCAAAGCTTAAGGGAGGAGGAAGGGGAAGCCAAAAATTGCACGTGCCTGCTTTGTCCGCGCGGCCCTCGCATTCCAGAGACTCGTGCCAAACACGCTTTCTCACGGTGCGCGCCGCTGCCCCGGTGCCTGGGCCCCCTCCGCTCTCTCAGGGGGCTACAACGTTTGACCCTAAGTGCCCCCCCTCTCCCTCAACGCCCCGCCATCCCCATACAGAACCCCCAAATTACAAAACACAAAATTCGTAAAGGGAGGACTGATGGGTGGAAGTGGGTCCAACTGCAGTCTTTTCACCCACGAATTGGTAGCGTGAACAAAGTTAACGCTAAACGTAACATTTATGATTTGTTGAATTAAAGTTAAAAGGAGTCTAGGTTTGTACGCGCTGACAATTTAAGGTGGAATATACTATAGGGATTCACTCGCGGTAGTTATTTAAGGGTGTATGAAAAAGAAAATAATATTTCATGAGTATATTGAACACATTTTTTTGCGTTTAAATTAATTTCTAAACTTGGTTAGTTTGAATGTAAAAGGATGTAAGTGTAAAATCTAGTTAAATCAGATGAACCAGCGACTCAAGCCTATAACAGTACAGATTTCCAAAATATATCCAGACGACTTCACTCTCGACATCTGGCTAAGTTTTCAAGAAATTAAATCGTGATAGCGCTTTTGAAGGCGGAAATAATATGATTGGTCCGATTTTACCAATACGATGATTCAAACCTAACCCAACTTCAGAAATTAAATTAGGCAACGAAAAAAATTGATTTATTCAAAATTTTGCGGGCAGATTCTGAAAATAAAATCAAAATCTGCTCCATTTTTTGGGTCATATTTTCCCAATTAAGAAATATTAAGTTCCTAATAGAGAGTATATTTTTGGCCTTCTAATTTCTAAGTTTCTTTAAACCGTATCAACCCAGAGGTGTAAAATTTTAAATTATGTAAGATAAAACTTAAAATATAATCCTTCGAAAAAAAATGTAACAGCCTCACTTTAAAAATGATTAAATAATATCAGTTTCCAATTTTTTTCCTTTTCATCTTGCCTTTATAAACGAAGCCACACACCGCACTATGGTGCTTGGTTGGAAAATCGCTCGCCCAGTTCGTGACGGACGTATTAACAAAGGGTGGTGACCATAAAAATATCCCGCTCTCGGCATGAGATACTTTTGGACTAGCGCGAGCCGAAACTTCAATTATTATAAGGTGGCCCCCCCATAATTTATATATATTGTAATGAAAGAGATTATTATAATGCTACAAACAGAGTCATTAATTGTTCGTAATAAAGCCCGAGGGGCCTCTACCCCCAAGAGAATTATGAAATTTTAGACTTTTAGAAACACATAATAAAATTTTTCTTTCGGAGCTTTAAAATATTGACAAAATGGTTTCGTGAAACTAAAATTATGCTCAAAAATATCTTTGGAAATATGGAAATAAAATGGCAAATATTTTACCAAATAGGATATTCAAATTGAAAATATTCTCCCAAATATGATATATAAATAATATTAAAACTATTATGTCCCTTTTACAATATTTAGTTTAAATAAATTGTACACGTGTACAGAATCAAAAACTCTCTACGACAATAAACGTTTTTGTCCAATTAATCAATTCCCTGAATTTAGAACTATTTTTCAGATCTCTTTGACTTTTATACCGTTCCAAAATCCAAATAATTATATTACTTACCACTCTTACGAACAATTAATCAGCTGGCTATACCCTCATTTTGAAATTATATTTGTACTGTATGCAGGAACCTAAAACAAGCAAACAAAAAAATAATCTAAATTCAAATTCAAATACAAAATATAACAATATTAGTTTAAAAAAAATGTTAAATATCAATAAATCAATTGTTAGCGGATATCGGAAAAAGGTGCGCGTCTTTTAAACACGTATAAATATTTCAATTTCGGACGTAACTTAGGAGTTAAGATTTTAAGACATCCGGATTAATGAATTATTCTAAGTTTACTTAAGGATAGGGTAGATTTTCCTACAGGAAATAACTGATCGATACCCCAATTTGTCTTCCTGCCCGGAATCTCCAAAGAGAAACGTTACTAGCTATCAGGGAGAAAGAGCGGAGGAGCTCATATACGCATGAGCATGAGGTATTGCGAGTTTGGTTCCACAGTTACCCACTGCGCTGACGTCATGGACCCCACTTAATGGGGGAGCGCTTGTAAGGGCGAATACTGTAACTCCCTCACTAAGAAGCCGTCACAGAGTATGAGCTCATGCGCAGTGGTGGCGATGTATCATTCCCCTTTACAGACCTGATTCAGTGGATTGTCTACCCCCTTTTTTTAAGCGCAAGACTGCGCAAAGAAAGATCTCCATACTTCAAGGAGTAACAAAACTTTATATCTTATTGGCTGTCTTGAATTGACATTGCTGACGGGAGTGGTAAAAATATATATTTGGTTGCCCTGGTTACCACCCGGCTTCGCCTAAGGTAAATAAGATCCACATTCTAATTTCCTTCCCCTCTCCACATTGAAGGGGGTCGTGGACTATGACGCGCACTCATTAAAGCCTGTCAAATATAAAGTCTACATTTGAATTTCTGGTGTAAATAAAAATAAAAATATTTTCTAGCTAAATAGTCTGCACTCGTGAAGTGAGGCTCCCTATATCTCTAAGAAAATAAATCATAGAAAAAACAGATAGCGTAGTTTTGTACGTGCTGTCAAATTAAGGTAGACTAAAGTAATATCAAAAGTACATTCGCGTTTCCCAGTAGGGAAATTTCCTTCAACGATTCTTCAAACACGATTCAAACTACTCTGTTCAACCCGTATGCAAATGTCCCATTTTTCAAACCCCTACCGGATATCTATGGAAACGGATTATGTTAGCGTTATCTAGGCTCTCCTCCATATATAAGATTTGTTTACTTATCGACAGTGGAAAGTCCTGAAATTTCAAACTGATTATTTCCCCTTTATTTTCGACACCATTTTGCTCTATTGAAATAAACGGCTAAACACTGGTTTTAATCCCATTGCAGGAAAAAAAGGATTAAGGGGCCTTTAATTTAAATCTTTCTTGTACAGCAGGGAGTGTTGATTCAATATCTGATTTATAATATATAACTTTCCGACAAAAATGTAAACAATCACTCGATAGTCTGACTAAGCCAGATATTTCAATCATCTCACTATGTCAGTAAATCGCCTCTTTGTGCCTCGAATTTTTTTTTTTTCATACTTCCATAACATTTAGGTCAAAGGGCGAACGCGCTTGAAGGATCGAGAAATATATTAAAATATTTACATTAAGACATGATGGATAACTTGATTTGGATTTTTTTAAGCGCCGAGATAAAAATTGTTAAGTCTACAAAATTCATATTTTAAAGGGATAATGAAATGTTTTATGTATTTTATAAATTTAAGTATTAATTGAATTTATGGAAGTGATGGATATGGTTTTATTTGAATGAAGGACTTAAAGACTTTGTTGCTATTTATTTAAATAAATTAAATTTAAATTAGGAAGAAATTTAAAATGATTTAAATTAATTATTTTTGAGAAATGTTTCCAAATAATTAAAAATTATTTAAATTAATTATTTCTTGAGAAATGTTTCCAAATAATTAATTTTTTTTAGAAATTTTTCCAAATAATTTATATTTAATAATTAAGAAGTAAATATTAAACCATTTAGGTGTAATAATCAAATCGTGTTATAGTTTTCTTCGTTTCTATAATGACCTACATATTTAAAAAAAAATCAGTATCTATAAAACCAGATTAAATTTATTCTCATTCATTCTCCCATTAAAACTCAATTCATTGAAAAGTGAAGAAAAATAACATTTTGTCCTGATTTCTTAATCAAATAAATGTTTGAAATTTAAAAAAAGATCCCATATAGCTTTGGTTTGAGAGTTCAGGGGGTAAAATGAGGTTGCACGGCCTCCCACGTGCTCGGCAGCCACCTGCAAAAATTATAAGCAATGGCTATATAGCACGTGCGAACGATGAAAAGAAGAACCCGCGCTTTTTTGACGCGATTCCTCGCGGGGGTGCGAAACACCGCTCTTTATATACATACAACATAAAAGGCGCCAAATGTAGACACAGGTGCACGCGCGCGAGAGGTGAAAAAGCGGGAAAAAAACGCGGGAAGAAAAAAAGCGCGTGAACAAATCTTGAGACGTTTTTAGTCTTCACACACGCGAGAAGGAAAGAAAATGATGGCAAACAAGTTAAGCGTGTAAGGATGTTTTCCCTATTTCGCGCCAAAAGAAAGGAGGCCGAGGTTAAAAAAACAATGGGCGAACAACTATAAACTTTTAAGAAGGAGAATTAAAATTAGACTCGCTCACGAAACCAGAATAAACGGAAGGAGATTATACGTTCTTTTCGGTTTTTGGGGATTTGACAATTTGGCGTGATATACAAACGAAAATTGTGAATTTTACGGCTTGAATTTAAAGTTTTATTCGCATTATTTAGCCAAACGTTTCCTAACGTAAAGGAGAAGACCAGGAACCTATTCCAATACTTAAAAATTTGTGTGGGTTTTTGCGAAGTAAAATATTACTACAGCTGCGTTCATACCAGACCTTGGAATCGATTTAAACCGTTTAAAAACGTTTCGCTAGAATCGTGTGAACGGGAAACCGTCTTTTCTCGAATCGATTTGATTCGTTTTTTCGAGACTGCTTCGGGAACCAGTTTCATACTTTATAAAGATAATGCGTGAACCCGTGACGCTTAAAACTATTCCTGACGATTTGAATATCAGTTTGATTTTACAGTTTTAATATTAAAAATATTGGAGAGTTATTGTGATTGGTAATTAGGGTCGACCATTCGCTATTCTATCAAATGGATCTCTTGTTGATCGTTTGGAATTCCATCAAAAGGATCCCAAATCATTCAGAAAAGTATATTTATTCCAAAAAAAGGTTTCAACCTATGCGTGTTCAGGTGGGATTCAAACTAAAATGATTTGAGTAAAATCCCATTTATTGTTAGAAAAAAACTTTAGAATTGACACCAAGCCCCGAAAGGATATTATCACGATGGTAGCACGTCAGATTACGTGCATTTTGTGAAAAAAAGAGGAATAATGGTCCGCCACCCACATTGACATCAAACAGTAGGCGCGCATGACACACAAAAACCGTCACACCCTGTCCGGTTATTTCTTTTTTTATATATTTCACGCCAAAAATTCTTCTATATAACTGTGGAATTCGGGATGTTTAAATACACAGTTGCGGCTCTACTTCTACTCTACCGCGGAGTGATAAACAATGTTTAATAGAGAAAATTATAATAATATAAAATAAAAATTATGATAATATAAAATAAAAATTATGATAATATAATATAAAAATTATATAATATAACATAAAAATATAATAATATAATATAAAAATTATATAATAAAAAATAAAAAATATAATAATATAATATAAAAATTATATAATATAACATAAATTATAATAATATTAAATAAAAATTATAATAATATAAAATAAAAATTATAATAATATAAAATAAAAATTATAATAAAATAAGATAAATTATAATAAAATAATATAAATGTTATAATAATATGATATAAATATTATAATAAAATAATATAAAAATTATAATAATATAATTTAAATGTCCGAAAATTGGATGACATGAAACGATATCATTTCATATCAGGAACTTAGAGATCGGGGTTTGGACAAAATAATCCACAACTATCAGTTAATCAGTTAATCATAAAAAATAATCGGAAAATTATTCGCGATTACATTGGATTTATCATAGACTTTCCTCGAAAATTTTTTAAGTTATGAATAAAGATGAAATAATCAGAAATTTCATGTCTCTACGGGAACTCATGACGTTAGAGGGAATATTTGAGTTGGTCACCTTCAACGATGTCGGTGGTTTTTGTGCGAGAGACTGTTTTAAAACCCAAACGTTCTCTCTTCAGTATATATGGATCCTTGTTTCATGTTATAGAGAGGCGTAGAAAAATATTTTTGTCATTGTTAAAAGTATATCCCTTGATCGACGCACGTCAAATACAATATAAAGCTTTGATTCTATTATTCAATCAAATAGAAAATAATGATATACTCGGGTGCGGGGAAGTCCATGCACGATCGTGATCCGCTCAGAATTTTAGAAAGACAATAAATTTGGACAATAAACGTTGTGTGGCGGACACGGGCCTCCCAATACATTGAAGCTCTATAGCGATGGATAAAATAATTTAGTTCGGCGAACCCATTCCCTATTATTTGTCGTCCGATGGATAAATTGAGCATCCTTCCGTCCAAAAAAAAAAAAAAAAAAAAAAAAGGGACCAACGCTTTGAAACGTATTAATTTTTCTTTATGTTCATATATTGGCTTTTATTAACAACGAAAAAATAAAAAAATTTGGATTCAATTGGATCAAAATTAGACATCCGTTGAATTTAATATATCCTACTGCTGTCAGGATTGGTAGTTTGTAAATATTAAAGTTAGAGTAGACGAGAAGGGGGTCAAAGGTTAAAAAATCTGTATATAATTATTCAAAAAAGTTTTTTAAAAATATTTTTGTATATCAATGTTTTCTACGTATAATATAAAATTAAATAACTTTTATGGTCACTTTAAAGGGAGTTTGAAAAGGAAAAACGAGTGATATTTTAATGATATTACTATTAAAAGTATATAAAACATGTTGGCTTAGTAAAACATTCGGGTAATATCTGAATTTTTAGAAAAATAGGAAAAGATTTTTGGCTTTCAAACGAAACTAATCAGACGACTTCTCCATCTTCATAAAATATCCCCAACACTCGCTGTTGTACGCATGCGCGTGAAAATAACCAAGAACGAGATATAACGCGTGATTCAGAGAGTGCATGCCGCAGCACGTGTCGCAGGGATTATATGTTAGCCAAAGATATATCGTCTTTTGATTAGTCGGAGTCTCTCGAAGGTTTCTGATTGTTTGTACAATTTCTGAGACACTTCGAGATGTTTTTTGAAACTTTAAATTTCACCCTCCCTTTAAAATACATGATATTTTAACGGTTTATTTTGAAATGCAAGGGCATGCTTGGCCCAAGATAATGCGGCAGCAAGACGGATATTTTTATTAACATTAATCTTATATTTAAGGGAGAGAGCGAGCGAACTCAATCGGGAGGATTTCCGGTATCGCGGGTGTTGGCGTCCTTCGATATCTCATTTCCCATTGGAGATCGAAAAATCTTTCGTGGAACGGATACACTAATAATTAGGTCAACAATTAACAGCACACCCTTAGCTATATTTACGATACGTCGAAATAATTGCCAATAATTACGAGAAAAGGGAAAAATAAGACGAATACTTGGCGACAAAATTTAATCCGCACCCAAAAAAATAAGAATTTCCTAATAAACACTTCATTTCCATGAAATTATAGAAATACCTTTTAGATTATCATTATTTCATTAGATTACGATACAAATCTATTACCAATTTGACCCGTTTTCGTTTATAACGAAAGAAAATTAAAAGGGAAATTAAGATTGAACCTAATTTATTATTCATAATTAGCAAGCACGTGCTTTATTAAAAACCCAATTAATCAACTTTCTTTGGTGTTTAAATTAATTTCTAACGTTTATATAGATTAGTTAAAGCGAGGTTGTAACCATTTATTCGAAGAATTATTAAAAAACCGTTGCAGGCTTGAACCGTTTAAGAAAATTTCAAATCACAAGTAATTATTTTGAAACTTAATTAAAGATACGTTTCAAATAAAAGCCAGTATTTTCTGAGAGAAATAAATGAAAGGGTAAAATTTCGGGAGAATTTCTTATATTCATAAAAGGTTTTGTTTTCCTTTAAATGTGTTTTCGAATTAAATTCGTCGTTTATTGGGAAAAAATTCCGAACAGCAACGGTAGTATTTTTCCAGGTATTTCACTTCAAGTTACAGAGAACGGTAAACGTATAACGCGTCACCGAGTTAATTTAAAATGCAATTTAAGAACATTCATCTGAGTTCCCCATGAACGTGCCAAATGCCCTAAAGGCAAATGTATAATACCAGAAGTAGATGAAACCCTCCATTGAAGTCTACTACTCTAATGTTCGATATAGCGCTCCTCTCTGTATGTGTAAAATTCACAATTTTACGAGATCATACCCCCTGTCTACGGAAAATTGGAAATTCTCTCTCTCCACAAACGACGACGTTTTTTGACGAACTCCAAGGCTGCTTGAGATATTCGCTCGACGAACTCCCGCTCTGAAAATATCTACCGTTAGGAGGCGTACGAATCGCGCTTTTTGAAACTAACCCATACAGAGAGGGGTAGACAAGACCAGGGAGTAATAGACTTCAAAGGAGGGTTTCATCGGCTTCTGATAATGCGGAATAATATCGAAGTGTGAATATCATATTTATTACACCCGAGAAATGCCAAAAATTATTCTAAAGGTAGGAATCTAGGGAGAGGGTTAACTGTCAAGGAGGAAACAACCCCTAACTTCACTTAACCTTGGGAGTACTTGTAACGGCGAATATCGTAATTTCTTCATTACGGGGGAAGGGGACACTGAGGTCAGGGGTTAATTACCACTTCCGTAAAATCTGCACACTGAATTCGCGAGTAACTGATTACAGCCTTTGGAAATGCTAAATACGTACAAAGTTACGTAATCACTTTAGAAAAGTCAAAGATAGATGGTTGTATCAAGACTGAACAAAAGTTTTAAAAGAAAATTCCTTTGTGATGTGCTCCTAAAAATATAGACACGACTAACATCAGGAAGTGAATATAGGTACTCAGCCTAACCCACATGATTGAATATATTATGTCCATTTGCGGACGGGCAATTTGAGAATAGAGTGAGGATGGTAGAGCCTGGACCCATTCTTAAATTAACAAGAGGGGTTGTGAGGCCACAACATGACGACTTGCTTTTTCGGCCGAAGTTAAGTTCTTAATTAAAATAAAGGTAGAAGTTAATTATTTTTGAAGATTTTCGACTTTAGTGGTTTTTATTTCGAGTATATATTTTGGAATTAAGTTGTTTAAGAGTCTAAGAGAGAAGAAGCATTTTGACAGTGGCGACGGCGTACTTTAGCACGAACTCTATAGTGACTAGTTTTACGTAACTAAAAAGGAATGGAGGATAGAGAAGAGAGGCGATGGAGATACCGCGCGCGGAGTATATACAGGGAATATAATTTAAATAAAAAAACGCGTGCTTTACGCGTGACTGGTATCGAGTCGTTTTGGCGGGAAAACAAAAGAACGGCCGGGGAAAAATAGCTCGTGCGTGAAAAGATTGCAATCACGAGATCCCAAAAACGGACGGACGCCAGTCACCGTGCTGAATTGAGGGCTGATGGGAGGGACCTATAATATTTAGCCAAAAAGGCACCTCCGTTCATTTGAATTGACACGAACAAAGCTATATACAAAAGTCGTAAAAACCTATATGGTTGGCAATTACGGCGAATTTGATTGACCTCTATTTTTGGATTTGTTAAATCGATATACCCTTTTTAAAATACATTGCCCCCTGTTTGTTAAAGGATGATAGTCGTAGAAATTCAAACTCCTTTAAACAAATGCAGAGACAAATGCGCATTAATTACTGAGAATTCCACTTAATAAATGAATATATTTGGCAGCGCGTATAAAATCGGGCCATATCATTAATATTTATTAATTAATTACACGTAATTAAAGGTAGCACACGTATTGCTTACTAAAATTAAATTAAATGTAAAATACGATTTATTTATTCCAACTCAAATTGACAGCTGGACAGACAGACGTCTCTTTTTTTATCTCTAAATGAATTTTTTGGGGCAAAAATGTACACCAAATTAGCGAATATGTGGTTAGTTAGCGCGTATATTAATTTAATCTGATTAAAACAATCGCAACCGAGTTAATTACTAACCCAATATACTGTCTAATTACGGGTAATTATTTTTAGAACCTTGTAAAAAAATTTGACGCGAAATTTCACACCAGATTAGAGAGTGCAAGGTTAATTAGGCCATATAGACACATTTTCACGTTAATTAGTCCATGATCTATAGCTCCTGGGTAAAGACATAATTAAAAACACCTAGTTTTATAAATATAATTGCTAATACTAAAACCTTAGGTCATTTATATTTGAAATCGGGAGGTGCTATTTAGTTATAATAAACTTTACTAATAACGTAAGCGAAAGGCGTTCGTTCGTCGCCTACTTGACTCGAGTTTAAAAAGGATTGGAAGGTCCCTCTTTTCACGTATTCCACTCGCACTCAATGTCATGGCGTGGGTTTTTGGTTTTTAGCCCCAGAAGAGATATAATTTATGGAAAGAGATCTCGGCGTGGGCGCCGGAATTGGAACTTTAACGCAGTTTGAGATTTCAAAAAGAATTCAAGTAAATATGACTTCTTAAAGATAGAATGAACCCAAATGACCTTTTATCGATTTCTTATAATAATTAAACTAAGCCTAATTCATTGGTTTAATTAATACCAATCAAATATTAAATTAAAATATAAATTTTTAACTTATTCAAAAAGTAGCTTTAGTTTCAATTTTCGGTGTTAAACAGCCTCTCGCCAATCACGTTAGATGCGCGCATATCAAACGTATAATTTAGATACCCGCTTCTCTGTCAATTATAGCCTGTTAACTTGGTTTAAATAAAGAGCTGGATTTAAGCCTTTGTTTCGACGAAAAGGTTCGAGTCTTAGCCAAAATATTCTTGAAGGAAATCAAGGGTTAACTTCTTTGCTCTCGATACGTCATCGAGATTAGACTAAAAAGTCTCATGCTTCACTCGATATAGTTTTAGGAACCTTGTACGGGACACTATTGGTGAAATTTCAAACGCTCCACGAATCTGAGTTAAGCCTACTTTTCGTATAAGTTAAAAATATATTATTTAATCTTTGGTTTCTTTGTTTTAAGAATTAGTAATTTATTTTTATAATAAAAATCACTTCATTCTCACTTTAAAATTTCAAATCATAAAGAGGCTTCGATATATATGAATCTAGCTTTGAAAGGTGTTGAAATTTTCTCCTGATTCTGAGGGTAAAGCGTGCATGCTGGGAACTACAGCAAAGTTCAAGACATTGATAAGAGGACTGATTTCTTTTTTTGCCAAAATAACACGCAATATAATCTTCAAAGGAAAGAAACCCGAGGAAAAGGAAAAAAAATATTTGGATTTATCGTGGGTTAACATTTAAAGGGAAAATGGAAAATATAGATCAATTAGTATATTAGATCCGTTAAGCCTAATTTATTATTATTATTTTTTTTTTCGTAATTGATTGTAGTTTAATTATTCTGACTTATTTGGATTACCTCTAAAAAGTCTACAGAGTTTTAAAAATTAGAAATTATAAGATATGGAATGTCCGGGAATTCGAAAATCAGGCCCAAAATTTTGAAAATTGGAATATCAAGAAAAATTTCAAGGAATTTGAATATTGAACCAAAAAAGTCAAAGGAAAACCTTAAGGAACTTAAAAATAGGGCCAAAAGGTCAAAGAAAAAGTTCAATAAACTTGAAAATTGGGCCTAAAGGTCAAATGAAATGTTCAAAGAACTTAAAAATTGGACCAAAACATCATGGAAAAGCGAACTTGAAAATAGCCAATTTGAAAACATAAAAGGAAAGTGGAAGGTAATTGAAAATTGTGTCAAAAGGTCATGGAAAAGTCAGGTCAAAGTCGGTCAACCCCTCGGGAATTTTAAATAGAACAATATTTGAAGGATAAGAACTAAAAATAAATTTATTTTCATTTACACCCTCCCTTTGGAGTGATCAGTACGAGCAGACCAGAACATGGGGGTGTATATATATATATACGATTTTAGTACTTAAAATTCGTCGGTATATTTTTATTTTTCACAGTAGCCCCGCGTGAATAACCAATTATATCCCAACATAAAATTGACTCTCAGGAAACCCACCGAAAAACGTTGTTATTAACAGCCTACGTACGACCTGTCATATTTAGTAATTTATAGACATAAAACTGAAACGCCTATGTGTAAGACACACTGACTCCTAGAAAAGGGGTTTACGTGTTCACTTGTAATGTCAAAAAATAAGCACCTGACATTTTGAGAGGAAAACCATGTATCTCAATAAAAGAAATGTAAGAATTTCTTTAAAATTACAAAAAAATATTGTATACTTATTTAACTACCTTAGTTAATAAGTTATAATAACATCATTTGATTCTAAAGATGATTTTTAACTTAATTAATCAAAGAATGGTTTAAAATTTGCGTCAAAATGATGTTACTAGCCATAACGTCAATTCCACCCAGAATTTACAACACGTGCAAACCTACGCTGCACGATATCTCTATTATTTGTTTATTTAGGAGGTATATTGAATATTTATTAAACTACCTTAGTTAATTAAAACAACATCATCTAATTAGAAGATTGTTAAATGAATTAATAAAGGAATGCTTTAAAATTTGCTATAAATTGACCATATAGTCAATTCCATCTACAGTTTACAGCACGTACAAAGCTAGGCTACTCGATATCTCTATTATATATTTATTTAGGGATACGGCTAGACTAACTTTGTCCGTACTGTTAATTTGATGTGGACTTGACTATGACCACAAGTGCATTTAAATTTCATTTAAATGAATTCTTATAATATAATTGAAGTCAAAAAAAGTTTGAGTTAATTAACAATTACATATAGTAACGTATTAAAGGCATTATAATTTTTCCATTACCGGTAATTATTTTTATAATTATAATTTTAATTAAAAAAAAATAAAATTAAAAGTCATAAATGAGAAAGAGATACGTTGAATTTGTTCCCAAAGGTATTTGTCGGCGGGCGAGATTCTTATCTCGATGGAAAAATGTTGGGGAGACAATAGAGGGCGCGGGTTGTGATTGGTTGCGTCATTAACGGGAGACCGGAAACGCGGAAATCCGCGGGCGTCTAGAGGCGAGGCGCGAGAAGCGGAGAACTCTCATGCCGATATTATTATTAGAGAGAAAAGGAATGAATTAAAGTTAAGGTTTCGCGAGACGCCATCTGCGAGGCGGTAGTTAGTTTTGGCGAAAAACCATGGGAAAAGGGTGACTCGAGCGGTTCCACGCATCCCGCGAGCAATCATTTAACTAGTAGCCTATTCCCCCTCCCTTTCATCCTGCTTTTCAAGAACACGTACCTGTCATTAACGAGAACAGCAGTTTTCTTTAGAAAATAATTAGGCAAATTTCAATTTTAAATAAAGATTTTTTTTTTTTGAAATTATCTTTTTAAAGTCAGGCTGTCGCATTTTTCTCGAAAAAAAAAACCGAGATAGCTTCACTTTATAGGGAGAATGTAACCTGAAAACAAGTGATTTATTATCGATTCCTTATCGTTTAAATAGGCCTAATCCAAAAGTAAAAAAATTACAAACAAATATTAAACTAGAAATAAATTTAAAATTGACCATCAAAATAGGCTTAACTCCCCATATAAGGACTAGCGACCAATGACATTGATCGATGGCTCTGATATGTGGTATGCAGGATCTCCATGATCAATGTCATTGGTCGGTAGTCCTTATACGGGGAGTTCTGGATATCTCCATGAATCCAGCTAAGCCTATTTGATGGTAATTTTTTTAAAATTTATTTCTAATTTTAATATTTGTTTGTAAATATTTTTACTGGTGGATTAGGCATATTTAAACGATAAAGAAATCCCTTCTTAGGTTGCATTCTCCCTTTAAGATTAAGGATAAGCAGTTAAAAATTAATAAACTTTTTTTTTAAAATGGCGCGAAATCCGAGTCTAGACCAATTTCAAGCGAAATTAAACTGATAAAACCCAAATCAAATATTAATTTTATTTTTTTTATCGATTAAAAAATAAAAACGATGTGTCTGGGATGTAATCATGGTTCCTCCTTATACTTCTTTAGAATAAATAAAAAGTCGAATTTATCTATCGGGTTTTTTGACTTTGCTCTTATTTTTTTATATATTGACGGTGAAATAAAAACCGGTCGTCGCTTGGTGGCGCTGTCTGCTAGTCAGGACGGCGGCGCGCGTCGTGCCCGTGACGCGTGCAACGGAGCGCAGTCAAATAGGGAGGCTGAAAACAAGGGGTACCCAAAAAAAAGCGCGCGCGCCTGTTCCGAAAAAAAACGCGCCAACGGAGGCGTGGTTTTCCCACGAGCCGAGGTGGATGGTTTCTAAAGTCAGAATCACTTCAAGTTTGAAATCACGTGCGAAACTAAGTTCACTTTTATCTCTATGGTTTCATTTCTTAGAGATAGAGGGGTGTTTAGGTTAGTACTCGCTGAAAATTGAACTTGATTCCTAATAAAGAAGAGGGAAATCAACTTTTTAAATACGGGGCTTATCGTTCGTGATTACCCCCTCCTTGACTCTTGTGAGGAAATAGCATCGCGCAACCGTGCAAAACGGGTTCGCCCATAAATTTCAATTAATCCCTGGAATTATGCCCGCTAGGAAAGAAGTTATTTACCAATTTACCCTTAACTAGGAATAAAAATAAAAAAATTAAAATATTCTGAAAATGCAAAACAACTTCGGGAATTTAAATAAAAACATTTTTAGATAAATAAAAATTTAATTGGTATGTTTTAATTATTTGGAATTCTTTAACGTATTTTGTTAATTGAAAATAAATTTTTATCAAGTTTTAATTTATCTCCACATTTTAATTGAGAATGTAAATTACTTAAAAATGTTTTGATTAATAATTTTCAAAGAAATGATAAAAAATTAGTTTAATTTTAAATTAGATAAATAATTACCGAGATAATTACTAAAGAAATAATTAAATTCGTTTAATTTCGAATTGGATAAATAATTAAATTATTTTAAATACGAATTGAATTTATTATTATTATTAAACAATAAATTCAAATCGTTAAATTTAGAATTGGATAAATAATAATTAAAGAAATATAATATTTAAACTCATTTAATTATATTATTATTAAATAATTAGTTTAATTTCGAATTGGATCATTATTTTATCTTCGAACTCACCTGCCCTATAAGAACCTTCGATCAATTAAAATTTTGTTTTCAATTCAAACTTCGCTAAGCTTGCCCTTAAAGATATATTTTCAGTGGTTTAATTATAAATTTATTCTGGTATAGTTTTGGGGTGATAATTGATTAATTTCCCTTTTCACATGTTTCAATATTGGGAAAGGGGAGAGCTTCTCCCTGGACAACGATACTTTGTAAGTAAAACACTTTTACAGGCGTCCCATAGAATAACGTGGGGAATTGGGGTTTTTTGTTAAATGTTGGCTTTGATTACTCGAAGTGTGATTTTTTGGTAAAATAGGGAGTCAGCAAGGGAGACATTGATACGTCAGAGGTTTCTATCTCTCACCTCAGTGTCATCCCCCTTAGTGAGGGAATCCTGTATTTGCCTTTAAAAGCGCTCCCCCAGTAAGGGGGTTACATGACGTAAGGCTTTCTTTCCCCTTTGGTTCTTTGCTGTCTCCCTATGTTCAAAATTGTCTTCAATAGTTTATTCGTGAAATTATGTATATTTTTATCATTAAATTGGAAATAGTAATATTTAACCGACAACTGTAATTCTCAGAATCGCTAATTTTGTTTTATTACTTAACTTGTTGACTTGATTAGTTCTAGCGATATAGAAAAGCACCTCCCATTCCTGAACAAATTCGATACAATAATGATATTCATGGACGCAAAAATAAATTTAGGGTTTCGCAAATTTATCTAGTTTAGAATTGTATCAAATTCGATTGGCCCTAAACCCACGATCATTAATTATAATTAATTTCCCTGTAATTACAATTAATACAAAGTTTAGAAATTCGTATGTTGCAATTTAGAGCGAAAATTCCCACTTCATAATTTAACAGGTCGTAAAAAAAAATTGATACGGCCCTGCGACAAGTAGATGGGAGGAGTGCAAAATGTCTTTCAAGGGAAGATGAAATAAAATCGTGATTATATTCTGTTAAATTACATCGATTCATTGCTTTGAACATGAAACTATGCTTCCCAATGACAATAAAACAAAAAGTTCCAATTATTATTGATATTAACAAGAATTCATTCAGGTTCCATAAGAATATGGGAGGGCCGCGATTCAATAACCATCCTCCCAAACTTTGTAGCAAAAGTTCGTCCGCTTCGAATCGATTTTTCAAGTAAATCGCTCCTGAAATCTATTTTTAACCCGCGCCACTAACGACCTTGATATAATATTTTGGGTAATAAAAAATGGAGCCGACCAAAAAAAGATCTAAGCGTACAAATGTTGCGAAAATTGCAGACGAACTTTTGTTACAAAGTTTGGGAGGATGTTACCAGAGGCTAAAGCTATGCTCCCATATTCTTATGGAACCTGAATGAATTCTTGATATTAATTAAAAACATTTTAACTTTTCATGTCTATCTATCTGCGTTGAATCAAAGTGAGATTTAATGTTAGGAGCTTTAACCCTCGCGCAACCTTCCTATATTTTAAACTCCGCTAAGCCTGTGTTTAAAAAACTCTAAAGGTATATTAAATATAACTTTTAAAATTAAATAAAATTAATATTTCGCCTTCTCTTTAAGTGGAGCCAGTCATGTTTTGTGGAGCGTGTTTTTGTCAATAGAGGCGACTCCAGCCAGCCTGGCAGATAGAAAATTAAATACATATATATACACACAAAATGACTGTGACAAATATATTTTGCAATTTACATTACCAGTACTTAAAAAGGGATAATGAACGTATTATTATTATTATTAATTAGATTAGGAGCGTATAAAAATACGAGTAAAAAACCTTATTAAAGTAACGATTAGAGTCAGCTAAGCCTAATTATTCATCTTTTGAAAATGGTAAAAGTGACTAATTAAAGGGAGAATGAAAGGCCGAAACAACCTATTTTTAATCGATTAAGAATGCTAATATAATGAGAAAAACAATAATATAACTCACCAAAAATATTTCATTATTTTATAATCAATTTCCAAAGATCCTATGCTAAGCCTAGTTTGCCTAACTCGGTGAACTAGGCTAGCACGACCTGTATTTTTTTAATATTCGCGGCTGTTCTTGTCGCCAATCACGAGCAAGTTCGCGTATTTATAAAATACGCGTACTCACTCGTGATTGGTGACCGGAACAGCGGGAAATATTAAAAAAAAAAATACAGGTCGTGCTCGGCTAGTTCACCGAGCTTGGCAGCCAAGGCTTAGCATCTTCATGTTTCGGAACTTTGGAAATTGATTATAAAATAACGAAATATTTTTGGTGAGTTATATTATTGTTTTTCTTATTATTTTAGCATTCTTAATCGATAATAAATAGGTTGTTTTGGCCTTTCATTCTCCCTTTAAAGACAATCTTGAAGGGAAACTTGGATTTAAAACAGCTTTTTAAATTATTTTCGGTATTATCATGACAAAAAACGTATTTGAGAATTATTTCGGAAGTCAAAAGGTGTTCCATCTGTCGATGTTTCACAACGTTTAGTCTCTGCTCTGTCTCTACTTTTAGAAATCATATTAACACGAGAAAAATCATTATTTAAACCATCCTTAATATAGGTTTATATTTTATCAGTTTGAAAATTTCTAAGGCTTAATGTATTTTATTAATAACGAAGATACAAATAAAGTAATTTAAAAAATACTTAAACCCAATATATATTTACAATTAAAACAAATTAAATTGCTATTATAAAATGACATTAAATTATTATTTCAAACTCTAATATTTGTTTTAAATTATATATTTTGTATATAGCTTCTAGATGAAGTCTTAATGGTACCCAGCCAGATGTTTTATATCCATTTAAATAACATTCCAAAAATCTTTTAAGTGATTCTATCACCTATTATCTTAGTTAAGCCTCGTTTTCAGGATATTTGAAGCGATATCGCTGAAGCAAGCACACTACAAACTTTGAAGCCGTTTTTAAACGTTTTGGAAAGGTCAAATTATTAGATTTTGAGATCACCCGTGTAGATTTTTGATCAAGAAACAAAATTAATATTTAAAAATTCGATTTGACCTGGGTTGCCACAGGTCAGGGAAAACAGGGAAAAGCTAGGGAATTTGAAAATGAACCAAAAAAAGTCAGGGAATTTTAAGATATTTTAAAAAGTCAGGGAATTTAAAGATCTTTCAAGAAGTCTGGGAATTTAAAGATCTTTCAAGAAGTCAGGGAATTTAAAGATCTTTCAAGAAGCCAGGAAATTACAATCATTATCTGCGGAAACGATTTAAAGCTGACCGTGTCAGTTGTATAGATTAGAACAAAGATACGCGTGCAAAAAGTTAAAAATTGTGTAGTATTAGCTGAAAGGGTCAGGGAAAAACCTGGAAAAGTCAGGGAATTTGAATCTTAAAAGTGTCAAGTGTGAACTCAAATCGATAGTCACGATAACGACACTATCTCGCTATGTTTTTTCGTATTTCTCGCAAATCGCTCTCACGAAAACAAGGCTTAAATCTAAACTAAACTCAATGCGACTAGCATTTTCGTAAAAATAAAAAAATGGTGATAGTGTCACTTTGAGATCATCCTCTTAATATCTCCGAAGAACGTCATTACTGACTTTTAGCTGAAAGGTATATTAAACAAATACTTCTGACTATAATTAAAGAAGCGAGCTGTCAGCGAGTTTGAATATATCTCGAACGAAAACTATCTAACAGGTACTAATTAGAGAGATGAAAATTTATACAAAAGAGCGACATAGTAATAAAATGATATACATATAGCTATTTCGACAGACGACCATCATCAGAAAATGATATTACGTATATAAAGAGAAAAAGAGTCATTAGAATTTTAGATATTATATAATATATATGCATTTTCATGTTAAGTTACATTTGGAAAATAACAGACAGAGCGTGGGGCGCGATGGCATCACCTACCAACCCCTTTTCACTCTCGTAATAAAGCGGGATTGTCGCTATTTACTATATGTATTAAAAACTGCGAGGGCCCCCTCTACCACCTATACCTAAATCCCCCCCTTCTCGTTATGGATTACATCGGGGAGAGGATAAAAACAAGATGGGAACACCGTATTAAGGTTTCACCAGTTTCCCTCAATTTCCCTCTACTAAAATGCTGCTGGAAATTATACCAGGGTCGCTAGCCCTTATACGGGGAGTTCAGCTAAGCCTATTTAAATTTATTTCTAGTTTAATATTTGTTTGTAATTTCTTTTACTGTTGGATTAGGACTATTTAAACCGATGTTGGATCACGGGTGGAGTTTGAACCCACAACCTTTAGAGCGTAAAATCTCAGTTATTTTGGATTTAATGTCACTTTTTAAATGTCCTCGAAAACATTAATTTTCCCGTAGAAAAAATGTATTTCAAATTATCTGTCTTTTACAAATTTTCCCTGATCATGTTTGAACATTTTCCCTGATCTAAGAACTTAATTACATTTCCCCTTCAACCTTGGCATCATTAGGAACCAGGTTTTCCCTGACTAGTAACAACCTTATTGAAGTTTTAAACACCAAAAAAATCTTCAATCTCAACACCACCTTACTCAATAAAACTAGCTTCCCCTAGAGAGTCATTATTTACTAGGGCGCTACCACCACCAATAAAAAAATAAAAAAAGAGCGCAAATTTCCTCGCGCCACTTATAGCTGGCGCGTGACCTAAGCGCGAGCGTATCGCCCGGCGTGATTGGAGAGAAAGAGAGAGAAGGAGACAGGGAGAGAACCCGAAATGCCGACGTCATAGATGTTACGGAACGAAAGCCTCGAAAAGTGTGGGAAAATGTTCTCGACGGCGTTCTCACAGACTGCGAGGATCAGAAAGAAAAAAAAAAAAGTTTTTCAATAGGGTGGATGATAACAGGCATTCCTACCCCCCTTCTCTCTCACTCGCTCTCGAAATTCTCTCTTTCCCGCGTTCTAGCAAAGCACTAGCGAAGTTACAAAATCTCCCTACACACGAGAACGCAGCCTTCTGCACTGTGACCCCGTATAAATAGCGACGGCACGTTCCCACACATCATGTAGTCACGCCTAAAAGCAAAAACATCTTATATTACTTTCTCCTCGTTGTCTGTCCGTTTCGGGAAAAAAAAACGTCATTTAAATTTTCATTTCTAATTAAAATGATGTTATAAAGTCTTAAATAAAAATGAAAAATAACTAAAATTAAGAGGTTTTTTATATTAATTTGATTTAGAATTAGTTTAATTATAGTTAGCGGAATTAAATTAACGATTTATTGGTAAAATAGCGCGAATCGAGTTACGACGTTTCGAATCTCTAGGGTGACGATGTTGATTATTGTTCCGGCCGTGGGGGATATTAACTAAAAGAGATATTGTTTAAATCACATTCAGGTTTCAGTATATACAAACCTAGGCTTCGTTATTTTGTCTGATAATGATTTACACCGAGAAAAATCGGGAGTAGCCTTGTACACGCAGATAATTCCAACTGACAAACTTGGCTATAAACGTTAAAAGGCGGGTGAAGGGGGGATATTTTTAAACAGGGTTTTTTCTATAGGGGGAAAGCTTACATCCCAGGCAAAAAGCTGCTACGCTTATAGAAGAGGGAGTCAATCATAGCTTAGTCGCACTAGCTGGTGCATAGAGGTTTTTTTGGGGGTGGAAAATAAGAGTTTTTATTATTTTTGGGAATGGGGGTTGTTTCACTGCCCCTTTAAAAACCCCTCCTTCTCCGCCTCATCCAGAAAACCACGTGACTGAACTGTGATGGCATGTCCGACGTTTTCAAAATGGTTTAGCATTCCAACCTATTCGGACCGTATTTGATATCGCGCTCCGAGTTTTAGGACAATTTTGAAAAAAAAAATAAATCGGTTTTATTTTGTATTGGATATCGTTGGTGTGATTTTGTTTTCCGATTTATTATTTTGGTTTTTGGTTCGCGATAATAATATGACAAATAAGATGCCTCCAGAAAAAGTGCCATCCAAAGCCAGCGAAAATAGAAGGGTAAATATTTTTAATTTTGATTTTTTAAATTTTAAATTATTTTGTCTCGGTATTGCGCATGTTCCGACTAAAAATGATATATATACTTTATTTTTAAGTATAGTTAAATAATTTAATTCGTATTTTGCTTGTTTGGTTTAAATTTAAAATTATATTGAAATTAGACAGAATTTAATATCTTTAATTTGCGTAAATTAGATTTTTTTAATTAAGATTAAATTTAATTTTCAATATTTTTAAAAAATTTAAAGAAATTTAAACAAACTTTCTAAATTATATATTAAATTTAAATTAAATGACTAAATTTTATATTAAATTTAAATTAAATGACTAAATTTTATATTAAATTTAAACAAAATTCCTTAATTTTAAATTAAATTTAAACAAAATTCCTGAATTTTAAATTAAATTTAAACAAAATTTCTTAATTTATATTAAATTTAAACAAACTTTCTGAATTTATAATAAATTTAAACAAAATTTCTGAATTAAAATTAAATTTAAACAAAATTTATTTTAAATTAAAATTAAATTTAAAAATTTATTTAAAATTAAAATCAAATTTAAACCAAATTTCTATTGAGATAAACAAAATTTACACACTTATATTCTGCATATCGCCCATTGAATTTTTCCTTAAAAATAAATCTACAACCCTATCTACCATAGAAATTTGTTTACCCATAAACTAACGTTGTTAACTTATATTTTAATATTTACAGGCGACGAAACCAATTATGGAAAAGCGCAGACGAGCCAGAATAAATCAGTGTCTATCCGAATTAAAAACGCTGATATTGGACGCTCTTAATAAAGATGTAAGCCTTTTTTTTTTAAAGTAAATTAACCCCCAAAAAACCGATTATATTTAAATTATTATAGTAATCACTTCGAATACAAAAATGCGCGATAAAAATTCTTCTTCCCCGTCGGGCAGATCGGAAAATAATGGGTCTTTTTTTGGGAAGCTTTAAAACTTAGAAATTCTATGGATTTAATCAAATTAAAGGGGCGAATTATAAGGAAAAATCAAGAGATTAAAATTTTGTTAACTAAAATACTACGTAGTTCGTTTTTTCTCAAACCCCGCTAAGCCTAAGATATGGTTTCAAATTATTCTAAAATTATTATCGCGAGTTAAAGAACAATAGATTAAAAATTACACTAAAATACATTTCACCCTCCCTTTAAAGGAAAAATGAAGACATTTTAACCGTAATCCAAACATTTTTTTTTTGGTGAAAGAAATTGATAATATTATGCATAGAGTTTGAAATGCTAATCACCCAAAATTACTCTTTTATTATCAGCAATTTTATATTTTTTAATCACGCGATATCAAAATTGCAATTGCCTAAGGTTTAACTGAAACGTAATTAACCAAAATTAATTTTTATATTTTCTTTTACAGCCTTCCAGACATTCGAAATTGGAAAAGGCCGATATCCTTGAAATGACTGTTCGATACTTACAAAACATGCAACGTCAGCAAATGGCCGGTAAATTACATTTAATTAATTAAATATTAAAGGTGTAGACCATGGGAATATCATAATGAATTGTAAATCTTTGTAATACTCCTTCTAGGCTATTGTAAGTCGGTTAAAAATATATTTAAAGAGTTAATTAAGCTTGCGAATTATTAGTTTTCAACTACATCACGTGACAAATGTAGAAATTCTAATTTTAAATCCAGAATAGAATATTTTTCAAAAATTAACGTATAGAACACATCTTCAAATGTATATTTGATACCAGCCTTGAAATAATAATCGCAGTTCACATTTACCACCCCATAAATGTTTAGAAATTCAAATAAAAAAAGCATCTGCCCCTTTAAAAGTGTTCTAGCCAAGAAGCTTCGGTGTGATGGGTGAAGCTCGTTTCCAGGGGCTTAATTTAAAAATATTTAACCAATTTTTTGGTTTTTTTTTTGTTTGTTTTTCAGCAGCCATTTCTACTGACCCGTCGGTTTTAGGCAAATTCCGAGCTGGTTTCAACGAATGTGCCGGGGAAGTTAGTCGTTACGTAGAGAGAATCGAAGGCACCGATATGGGAATGCGACAAAGATTGGTCAGTCATCTTTCCCATTGCGTCAATAGCTTGAACGCCGCAGCTGCCGCTTCAACACCGCCCTTCGCCCAACCTCCGCCCATGGGTGCTAATATGCCCCAGGTCAACGGACAGAGAATTCCAATGGTTCCTAACGCCAATAACAATAATAATAACAACAACCCGAATAACGGAGCAACGTCAGCGGCTGGAATTGCTTTTCCTGGAATGACGCCTCCATTATTATCCCAATTGCAGGTAATTTGAGATTCTGGGTTATTAAATATTCACTTTTAAGTCAAATTGGGCGTGCCGCAACCTTAGTAACGCGTTCCTTTCCTTGATTTTAACTCCAGACTGATTTCAGAGCTAAGGCCTAGCTACATGTGTGCACGCGCGCACTCCTATTGCCAAAATAAGCCCATGATACTTTGATATTTGTGGCCTGATTTTTGTTTGGAAACCAACCCAATAAAATTGAAACTATATCCCTTTATTTAATCTCATTACAGTCTTTAAACGTTCAAATACCGGCCGGACTGAACGGCAACAACGATTTAAGAATGGCCGCCTTGAATTTCCTGCCAGCCGTACAAGCGGCCGCCTTAGCAGCCGCTTCTTCCGGTCAAAATACTGGTTCCGGGGCTAGTGATATCAACAATAATAACGCGTCAACACGCGATGGACCTATTGTTCCTGGATGCAATCAAGGGACTATTTCCTCTACGCCCAGTAACGCCTATAATGCCCAAGAAGGTGAGAATACAAAATAAATATTTTTTATGATACTAGTTTAGCTTACTGTTAATAATATAGTTTGTACTCTATGATCTAGCAATTAAAATAATTTTAATCCCTTATTCTTAAAGGTAAATTCTTCGGAGGTCTTCCTCTGGTTCCTAGCCGACTACCCAACGGCGATCTGGCGTTCCTGTTACCGAGTCAAGCCTTAAACGGACACAATTTCTTCAACTCGAACGGTGAAAATCGTAACGGGCATCAGTGGGGCCCTTTGACACCGACTTCGCCCATGGATCCCCTGTCCCCAACTCTGTCACGCAAGTCTACTTCCAGCCCGACTAGCACAGTCGAAAGCGCCCTTAGCCCTACGGGTAGCGAAATTAGCGGCTTCAGCGAGGATAAAACCCTTGGTAGATCCACTTCCTCGCCACAACCAAGTTCTTCCGGTTTAAGTTCGGACGGACATCATCGACGACATCATCCCAGTGTCATAGTTCAAGCCCCACCCATCGCGTCCCCTCAGGCGCCCAATCAGAATCAGAGAACTGATAATAACCCGCAACAACCTTCTTCTAATGATCCTGTATGGAGACCGTGGTGATTTAAAAACAAAGTTTGAAACTTTGAAGCGAGAGTCTGCCCTCCTAGTGTTTAAAAATATTTCTTTAGCATTTTATTTTCCAAATAGTTTCTTTCCCCTTATTTTATAAGCCAATCGTCGGGAAGAATAGTTCTTCTCTAACTACAATGCAAAACTCAGGACCATCTTGTACAAGTTTACAGTTTTAATTGGTCCGTATGATTTTGAGATTTCATTCAGCCAATCATTGTGTTTGATTCCACCCCATTTTAATTTTAATTTAAAATAAAATCTATCAAGTTTAGATATTTAAATTTCGATGGCAGACTCGAGCTTTAAATCTATCACGAAATATAGCCTTAAATATCTATATATATCGAAATTCGTCGCATTCCAATGTGCCTTTTCAATCATTTATAATACTTTAAAATCGTTTAAATAATCATTTCAACGTTAGTACCGTATTCATTTTTGATTTGCTAAATAAATTTTTAGTCGTACCCCAATGAAAATAACCGGTGTTTATAATTTGATTTATGTAAAATAAAATAACGTAAATTTTAAGTTGGAAATTTAAAAAATCACGAGTTCACGAGACGATCTCAAAAAAGTGTTTTTGATTTTGATTTTTTTTTTTAAATTCAAAATTATTGGTTTTCCAATTATTTTCCTTGAATGTACAGGTGTATATAAGAAAAACAAATATTGATCTCAAAATTGTGTAAATATATTAATGTCTATATATCAAATTTATAATAGTAATAAAAAAAATATATATATTTTTCAAAAATTTCGAATCATTCTTTGGGGTCAAATTTTGGGAGTTTCCTTCACACCTGGATTATTTAACTAAAGCATTCTTAATCTTAAACCTGATTAAAGAAAAACTAGCTTCAATTACAATATTGTTAATTATACAGTACCATTATTAAATAGGACTTAAATTTAATTAAAATCACTTTGCCACGGGGTAAGTTAGTACCCGCCCAAAAGTGAGGATATCGAAATTGATATTCAACCTTACCCAGAGGTATAAAACTCTGAACATGTTGTATTAATAGTAAACCAGCCTCACATTAACTATTATCTAGATGTCAAGTTGACTAGTAGTACAGTTTAGTTAATGAGAATTCAGTCTCACCAATAAGGGAGAAAAGATAATCTTAAGAACAAACTAAATGAGTTTTATAATGAGCTAATTAATTTAAAATCTTTAAATTAATATTAGTGGTGCATTCAAAGCATATTTCAAAGAATAGGTACACTTATTCCAACATGAAAAATATGAGTCAACTATTTTTCTACCGAAAACGGTTCATTCCTAAAAACATCGTTACAAACGAAACTTTCCCACGTTAAAATTCCAACTGTAATCGAATAGGGAAGCTAGTCTATTCAAACCCTGTACAAAATACCATCATACCAGCCTTTAACTGTATTATCTTTTCAGGGTAAAAAAATGACAATAGGGAGCCGTTAGCATTGTTAAAATCTCCCAATATACTATTACCAATCCATCTAAGATTTATTTATCAGTCTAACCTAAGAACGAAGCCAAAGGTTAAGGTACCCTTTCAAAGTATTTCGCCTATTATCAGGTAACTTCTCTTACTAGCAATAAAATATACTTTTACTACATTGAAAGAAATATAGAGATGTAGAAAAAATAAAATTGAGGGGTGACAAGTCATAAAATGAGATGCAGCAAATAAAAAGGTACGCTTCAGTCTTTCTCGATGATTTAAAAGCTTAGAAATAGAGTGGTAGTCTTGATCTATACGTAGTGATTTTTAAGACTGTCTATTATTGAATTTAAAAAGGTACGAGAGATTTGGTTACATTCAATTTTAGATTTCATTACATAGAAAGCTAAGGCCCTTAACAACCAATTTTAACTTAAAGGCAGAACGAAGTCGCTAATTAAAATTAAATTCACGTTACAGGCTTAAAATAACTTCTTAGAAAGTTAAATAAAATTAAAAACAATTATTTTCCGTCGTAATTTATTGGTTAACTTCATTTCTGAAAAAGTCCCAAAAACCTTTACGCGCCCTTTTCAGAAAGAAAACCTAAACTAAGAAAAACTTAATTAAATGTACATTAATTGCGTTCTAACTTTTAAAATAATTTCAATATACTTAATATCAATTTACTTGTGAAATAAGTAATGAAATTTTGATTTTTAAACCGAATTGGCTTTGGAGAAACGTCACTTGTCAGTCAAAACACGTGGTTTCGCGCCTTTTTAAAACAGGAACATAGTAAATAATTAAGGTAAAATGGAGAAACCAAATGAAATATGTTAGGGATCATTATAATTGAATGTTCTATAGTAGGTTTCTATATAGCCGCGTTCATCCTAGGCCTTTGAATAGATTTAAACCGTTTCGCTATAGTCGTGGTAACGGGAAACCGTCTTTCCTCGAAACTGCTTCGGGAACCAGTTTCGTACCGATTCGGTTTCAACAACCGATAGATGAAACTACGATAAATCGATTTATAACGATAATGCATTAACACGTGACGCGTAAAACGATTCCTGGCCATTTGAATATTGGTTTGATTTTACCATTTCAAATCTTCTACGAAACGCTAGTAGCTTAAGTGTCATTGGATTTATCTATGATAAAAACAACATTAATTTCATTCTCCCTCTAAAAGACTGATTAATCCACTATGAAATTTCCGACTGATTCTACACGATAACTAAATAGAAGGGAAAAGTGTTCGAGACTCTCGAAAATAAGTTTTTTTATATATTTATAGAGAGAGAGAGATAGAAAGACATTTGGAAAATATGTGGGTCTCAGACTCCCTTTTTATACGTATATATAGAGGATGAAAGAAGGTAGCCAGCTGGCTACAGAGCGCGAGAGCCTGGGAAAAAATTTCTCCCACGACTTTTTGGTTTTTGCCGCTCATGCAGGAGCGGGCGCGACAGGTGGGTTCAAAACGGGAGGAGGCATTCCAGATTATAACATTATCCCCCTCTCTTTCTCCCCCCAGGCAACCCCCACCAGTGCCGCTACCCCTATTAACTCCCTCTGGTGTATCAACCGAATCCAGTGGTATCAAAATGAAGGGAATTCGAGGAAACACGAGCTGACTTCAATTCATTCCATTCCTCTTTAAGATATTTCTTTATGCCACACGTCAAATTAAAAAAAAATTTAACTGTCGAAATGTTAATTTATCAATAGTAAAATTCGGGTATACTAGAAATCAAACGATCCTCCAATTAAAGTGAAATTAATGACCTATCCAAGCGATTAAAGGTTAAATTATTCACCAATATTTCAAAAATAGGAAGCAATTAGTGACACCACACGAATATAAACGAACTCGAAACGAACCCTCGCTCAGTTCGAGTTTGATTCAAAGAGCCTTTTTTATAGATCAAATTATTGTAAAATCTTTTACTGTATGAACTTAAGCAACTGTTCTATTTTTGCTCTATTATTTATTTCTATGAAAGATACTGGTCGTATCTACCTTCATCACGATGAACATTGAGCAAAAATAGGGCGCAGCCATATCTGTTTTAAGTAAGACACCCATATAGGATCGCTCAGTTGCACTAATTAACACCTCTCAGAGGCGGAGTCGCTTCATATTTTCTCCATGATAGTCACATAAACAAAAAAAAGGCAATCAATTCTTCCTCCGTAGAAATATGTATACCTGAATCCAGCCTTATTAGGGGAGGAAGAAAAAAAAAATATTATTTATGGGTAGTTTTACCCTTTCCAAGGTGGGTTTCTGTTCAAACGATCTCTCAATTCGGTTAAAAATGAATTTACAAAAACATCAAAAGCTGAGGCGGATTGATACAAAATGTTAAATCTCACAAAAGAAAAACTAGTTTTAAAAATCCAAAATATTTCTCGATCACGGGGGTAAAAACACGCGGGAGTGTGTGTATGTGCATCAGGAGAGCGTGCTGAAAGAGGCTGGATGGAGACTGGTTGGAAATCTCGTTCCCACGGGTCGTCGGCATTCCTTTCCGCTAGCATTTATAAGCATGCGCGGGCAATGGCAATGCGCGAGCCTGAAGCGAGTGAGGACTGCGAGTGGCAGCCGGTGAACCACGCACTCGAGCGAAACCACCAGCAAATATTGTTATATACACGTGCTACTATGTCGAACAGAAAGTTCTACGGGGGTTGGCTTGATTGTTTCAGTTGGGCTATGTCTCTTGAAGGATATATTCATCCCCTTAAACTTATATGTATTCAGTTTTTACGCAATGAAAATTCTAAATGATATAAAACAAAACGTAGCTCTATAGGGAAGTTAAAACATGTAATGTCAAACGGAAGGTAAAGTCAGTTTTTCGATAAAAAAAGGTTTCTAAGTTATTAATCAGTTTGAGAGACTCAAATGAATCTAACCATAGATACAATGCACATTTTTAATTAAATATATGAATAAACTATACGCACTTATATTCAATTATTGGGAATTATAGTATTCTTATTTATTTGCAGACTAAATAAAACTTTTTGAACCAACTTGAAGAGCTTTTTATTGGAATAAAATTATAATTAATATTATAGCATAAATACAAAAATTAAAACACACCATTGCGAATTTTAAAAAACATTTGTAATTCTGAAAATGGTGTATTTGCACTAACAGCTTTTTCTCCTATTTAAATTTAACATTGTGTATCAATTCGCCTCAGTTTTTCCTTTTGTGTAAACTAACCTCGTAGTGGAAAGTAAGTTATAGCTTAGTACGTTCAAAATCCTACATTAAAAACCAATCCCACCCATTACCCGATGGACGTAAATTGGGCGGTATTTTTTTAACACTTAAATATATATATATATGTCAATTGTCAAAATCAGCCTTGGTGCATGGATGAACACGCCCATTTCCTGCGTTCAAATCACGTGACGTAATTACTTAGATATATAAGTCGCTATTATACCCATTAAGGGATTGTCAAGATAAGAAAAAATAAAATTAACTACCTTATAAGCTGATAAGAACATAAGCATTGTTTCGACCACTAGGCTATAGAAGAGTCTCAGGAAATAAAATGCATCTTGAACCCCGGGGCGACTTACATTAACTTATCTATTCGCGGAGAGACCGTTAATAAAGATAAAGGAAGGCGAATATAAAATAATGGCATAACTATAATAAATATTCGATCCATTTCGTTCTATTAACGAATCGAAGAAAGTTTCGGGTGCCAATATTTTTAGGCAATTTCGAGGTCAATTTCAAAATTATTACGCCTGCAGTAGCTATTGATGGGAGCATCTGGCAAATTTTTAATAGCTAATACCCTACATCTTCCAAATATCCACGCGATCTGGACTCCAATTAGAGCTACTTTATAATAAGATGTAGGCTCCTATATGGAGTCTTGAGAGTCAAGAGGAGGGTAAATTTAAAGTGATAGTGACACGCCTTAATTTAAAAAACTAAACGCTTATGTACGAAAGATTTTCAGGAAAAACAGAAGAATATTTTTTTTTATTTAAATACTCTTATTTTGTTATTCATTAATTGATTGAAATTAACATAAAACTTGAAATATATTAAGATTTAATTAATTAATTTAACCAAGTTTAGTTGGAATGATCACTAGTAAAAGTATCAGAGAAACAAGAAGAAAAAGTAGCCTTTAAAAATTAAATTAAATATTATTTCGCTTATTTTCTACATTATCAAATTAATTTTATATTTCAATTAATTTAATTACTGGTATCGTTTGACAGACATTTCAAGGGACATTTAGAAATAAGTGTTTTGGGGGTTTAGTTTTAATCGCTTGCCACCGTCACTTTTAAGAGAAATGTGTCTGGATGTTAGAAGTTGGAAAATATACGAGAAAGAAAAAAAGTGTTTCACGGTCAGGATATTCCCACGCTCTCGGAGTTGTTTTTAAGGTTCCCCTCCCAGGGACTCTCTCTCTAGCACCACCGGTGTGTGGGGGTTTTTATAAGGAGAGAGATTCTAATCGCTGCAAGCCGCGCTCGAGGTTTTTATTACGTTTTTTTTATCGCAGGGATCTAAGAAGTTAAAAAGAAAAAAATTAAAAGGGTTGCGAACGAAGGAATGAATGTTAAAAAAATATTCAAATTTATTTTTTTAAGTGAACATAAAATGTATTTTTTAGAGCCTGTCTAACGAGTAATATAGGGGGTACCACCCATATTTTATGGCCAGGGAAGTTTTGAACGTACTGAATAGTAAAACTGACTGTAAATATTCATTTAGATCGAGCTTGCACCACTAATAAAGCTAGGGACGTATTAAAAACCATAACTAAAGGGCAACTACTCAATTTAATTAAATTTCAAAATCTGCCCTTAAAATTATGAATACATAGTTTTCAGTAAAGGGGCAAAAGATAATTCCACCCCTCTTACCCAGCTTTGCTTTCATTCCCAGGTTGCCAGGAGCTTGTGAGTGCAGTTCAGAACAGATCAGTTTCAAAACTGAACTCTAGCCTTTCCCTCTGCACTCACAAGTGGTTGGCAACATGGGGGAACGGCACTTACCCCTTTTAGTGAAAACTATGTATATAAAATTTTTTCTACTTTTATTAGGTTTAAATTTCCTATGATTTCCGTAATTTCTAGTGATTTGAAATATTTCCCGATTACTTAGTGATTTTCAGAAATAATCTAAATATAATTATCGTCAGAAGCCGATGAAACCCTCCTTAGAAGTCTATTACTCCCGGGTCTTGTCTACCCCTCTCTGTATGGGTTATTCTCAAAAGGCGCGATTCGTACGCCTCCTAACGGTAGATAGTTTTCGGAGCGGGAGCTCGTCAAGCGAATATCTCTAGCAGCCTTGGAGTTCGTCCAAAAAACGTCGTCGTATGTGGAGAGAGAGAATTTCCAATTTTCCGTAGACAGGGGGAATGAAGTAGGACCCCTTCTAACTCGTAAAATTGGGAATTTTACCCATACAGAGAGGAGCGCTTTATGGAACATTGGAATAGTAGACTTCAAAATAGGGTTTCATCGGCTTCTGTTATCGTTGATTGTAGAGTTCACCCGATTTCTTAAGTCAAGGGACTGAAGTTTTATTGTAACGTGTTATTTTTGAAGGATTAAGCGTTAAAATTTGTGTAAATACGTAAAACACGTCGATTCTCGTTGATTTACAGTTAAGAACGTTAAGCCTAACTTATAATCTATTAAAAAATAACACTTAAAGCTCCGTTTTAAATCAATATATCTTTTAAGCCCCCAAGAATCAAATTTTTGCGTCAAAACCAATTTTAATTTTTAACGCAAAAGCCTGATTCTTGACGAAAAAATATCTTAATTAACTTCTCTTATTATCTCTTTAAAGTTTCTCAGAGTAGTTACAAGTATAAGAAGCATAGCTTTATAAATGCTGCAAACATAAACTTAACTTCCTCTTTGGACTGTGGTAATTTAAAACCATAATTAGTATGTTTTAGAATTTTAAGTGGAAACGTTTTTGCATATCTTATTTAATATATGTTTTTTTTTTTTTTTTTTTTTTTTTTTTTTTTTTTTTCCTGGTTTATAATGCGTTCATAGATTAATGACTGTCGGCGGTTTATAGGGGCTATGTACAAAAGTCATTTGACCAAAGAATATCATTAAGTTGTCACAAAGTTCGCGTAAATGTAATCCTTAGGGTATGGGTAATAATAGCCCCTGTAGAGATGTTTCTAACATTTACACGAATGTTCAGGGAAAAGCCTACACAAAGGGGTTTAACCCATAATTTAACATGATTTTGAACAGACGTGGTCTTTATGGAAGGTAATTATGTAAAAAAATAGCTGAAACAATTCAAATAAAGATGAATTTCAGTAATTATTGATATATCTAGTTTTTAAACTAATACTTTCATATAAAAATAACCAATTTAATATTAATTTATATATGAATTACTAATTTAATAAATTTCATTTTAGGATTTCGTGCCGTTGATTTAAAATCCAAGATTTTGTAAATCCGTCCTATTACGGGCGTTCTTTAAAAATATAACCGAAATAAATCAAACCACTAGTTTGGCCACCCAGTTACGACTAAAAACCACATCTACAGATCGACGCGGTTTATAATATTAGACTTGATTAGACACGTTATAAATCCGCGTTTCTTTATTACGAAATCTTATATTTCAACACATTCGTTTCTAAAAATTGTAATATTTATCCGGAATTTAATCTTATAGAGATAGGAGGAAGCTTATAGCTTAGAACGTGATGTAAAGTAAAACTAATCCCGTAACTGAGAATAATCAGTTAAGAACGAAACCGGACCCCAAAGGGCCAAAAACTCCCAAAATATCTTTTATAAATTCATGTCGTACACTCGTAAGAAAAAAAATGACGTCACCTTTAACAGTCGCAGCCGTCTTACCCACCAAGCGCGAGGGAACGTAGGGGAAAAGGAGATATAATGGCACAGCGACTAAGTTACGTATTCTAGACGCGTCAAGAGCAGTTGTTTGCCTTTGATAGTGGAATAGAAAGAAAAGGGGGTTGAAAAGACTAGCTGGGGGTTGAAGGAATCTTTTAAGATAAAGAGGTCTGCCGCAAGGTCACAATCCCCGTTCCCACGATCCCGACCGTGACGTCACGCGCGCGAGACGAGGCTGCTAAAGGGAAGAAAAAAAAGGCGCGATGGGGGGGCTTAAGATCTTAAGAAAAGGGCGGGAAAAATAAAAAAAAATTGGCGGTTCTCTGGCTCGCTCCTAGGCTTCCTTTCGCGCGCGTGCCTGATAGTAATCCGAGAGATTGTTTTGGAATGCATCATCCGTTCTAAGTCCCCCCTCCCTCACCCGATCGCGAGCTTGTTTAAAGGTCGAGTCTTCGCGGAAATTAGGAAGTAAATTCAAATTTGATAATTTAATAATCACTATAACAGTTAAATATATAATTTAATTTAATATAAATTTTCATGTCCGATTATTATAGATTCTAAACAGTGGATTATCCCGGTCCAAACTCCAAAGAGTCCCGCCTTTTATACTTTTCGTTAACGAAAAGGTGAAGATCAAAATCAAGTGGTATTTTGATTGGGGTCGATTTGATCGAATCCCAAATGATCGAACGCTGTCTCAAATGATCGAAGGTCATATGATCGAAATTATTTGGTTTTAAAGGTAGTCTCAATTGATCGAATATCATTTGATCGAAGTGTCATTTGTACGAATGCTTCCTGATCGAAATCAATTTTAGGAGGAAACTTCTAAGACTTGAAGCCCTGCCCGTTTACGCTTCCCTTCCATTGGACCTAACCTAACCTAACCTAACCTAACCTAACCCAACGTAACCCAACCAAACATAGCCAAGCTTAGGCTTATGTATTTTTTTGTACAAAAAAACCTACTTAATTAGTTCGATCATTTTAGGTTCGATCTAATGAGAATAATCCCTAAAGGATTTAGTTCTACTACAATAGTATTTTAAATACTACTACTTCGATCAATTGTAATTCGATCCAATGGACATCGATCAAATGCCACAAAAGTTAAAACGAGAATAAAATAAATTTGATCGAATTCGATTCGATCATTTGAAACAAAATTTGATCGAATTCGATTCGATCATTTGAAACAAAATTTGATCGAATTCGATCAGACATTTTTCGATCTAATGGAAATAAACCGGTATGGGATTATCGATTCAACTTTTGAAATTAAAACATTTCTGAATAGAGAAACAACGCGGAAAGGATTCAGATTTGGCTTTTCAATTAAAATTAGAACCTCCGACTAATTAAAAGACTCCCCTCCTTTGGCTTCTTCAAAATATCCGCGACACGCGCTGTTGTATAAATAATAAAGCGCGAGATTTATCGCGTTTCAAAGAGCGCATGCCGCGAGGATTTTATTAAGCCAAAGGTAAGGAGTCTTTTGATTAATCGGAGGTTTTACATTGAATTCCAGAATCAGTACAATTCAGAGACATTTCCTGGATGTTTGACAAAGCAAACATGCATTTTAGTCAATTAATAAAAAATTACTTCATTTTCCCTTTAATCAAGTTTTTCCCGCGCTTGATGTAATCAAGCGGAAAAATTAAATTTCTAACATTTTAAGTTGAAAGTTTCTTTAAAACGCGTTCACCTGTAAAGGTGCGCAATATTTTAAATATGTGTTTTTAATAGCATGTTAGAGCTAAAATATAAATATAAAATACGCCTTCGAAATAATTAATATTGACATAACTAGATCATAAATCCATTAATAATTAATAAATTTCATATTTTCACGTGAGCTTTTCCCTTTAAATTTTTTAATCGTTGAGTGGCAAGGCTCGTTTTAACGCGCTCGATGCCAGCCAGGTTATTATTTTTTTATTTTTTTTGGGATATTTTTTAATATTTTTATATGTTTTTCCTATCTTTTTTCCCCCCTTGACTTCTTTGGGAGTCATTAAATTTTTTCCTTAATGACTATTTATTTTTCGTATCATTTTCTATATCAAACCCCCCTGATAAAAATCCGATACTCTAGAAATGTTTTCTAGAGGGCTTTTTAGCAAATTTTCCCTCCTCCTTCACCTTTGATTGAAAGATTAAATACTAAACGTGCTTTGCCATATGTACATATCTTTAAAACTAATTACAATTTAATGGGATATACTCTACCAGAAGCCGATGAAACCCTCCTTTGAAGTATATTACTCCCGGGTCTTGTCTACCCCTCTCTGTATGGGTTAGTTTCAAAAAGCGCGATTCGTACGCCTCCTAACGGTAGATGTTTTCGGAGCGGGAGTTTGTCGAGCGAATATCTCTAGCAGCCTTCGAGTTCGTCCAAAAAACGTCGTCGTTTGTGGAGAGAGAGAATTTCCAATTTTCCGTAGACAGGGGGTATGAAGTAGGACCCCTTCTAACTTGTAAAATTGTGAATTTTACCCATACAGAGAGGAGCGCTATATGGAACATTGGAGTAGTAGACTTCAAAGGAGGGTTTCATCGGCTTCTGACTATACTAAATACACTCTTATAAGAAATACTTTCAATAAGATAAATCATTATAAGTAATTTAAAAGTAATTTTTAAAATAAAATTAAAAAAATTTATATATTTTTATATATTATTTTAAATTAATCGTGTTACAAACCCAGTTACATCCCACTTTACACCCTTGAAATGTACCTTCATTTACATAAAATAACAGGTTTTAATATGGTAATTTAGGTTTCTTCTAAGGCTATTTAAAATAGGCATAAATCTGACTCGATTCGGACCTGGCTAAGCTAGCGAATTTAATCTTTCACATAATAACGAAACAAATCGGCTTTCTAAAATCTTCAAATTTAGTCAAAAATGGGCCAATTGGAAAATTCAAACATAATTCGACCAAATAAACGAAATGAAATAACCTAAATTCAATAAATTAAATTTGAATTTTGGTCCAGTTATGTTGAATTCACGAGTTAGGGTTATTTAATTTGTCTATTTGGTAGAATTCTCTTGAAATTAATCTGGGGCAAGGAGGATTAGACAAGGAGAAGAAATGTGGGGACGGCGCGGTTCCTACTGCGTCGGCCTAAACTCCCACTCTGGGAGAACGGGGGTAGAGACGTTTCGTGGTAAAATGTTGTCGCGTGGGTAAAACGAATCCTTTATGAGACGCGCCAGCTAGCGACCACGTGACAACAGTTTACCTCGAGAATTTCCTATCCCCCCTTTCCACCCGAGTGGGAGGTTGGCTCTTCTCTCTCTAACTCAACGCAGCCCCACATTTCCTCTCCTTGTCTAATCCTCCTTGTCTGGGGTAAACTAATTTTGTAAAATCTATACACTGGGCTTAGTTCAATTGATTTTCCCTGAAATTTCAGGGTGCAACAAATTTTATAATAAACGTTAATAAAAACAACGAATTTTGCGTAACGAAATATTTTTGGTGAGTTATATTATTGTTTTTCTCATTATTTTAACATTCTTAATCGATTAAAAATAGGTTGTTTTGGCCTTTCATTATCCCTTTAACAATATTACCGAAAATGGTCCTAAATTTCAATTTGGAATTCACGAAAAATCCGTAACAGCCTCACTTTAAGACTTAAATTAACTTTCATTAGACATAATTGTTAAATTGAAAAAAATATCCAATATTTAATACATTAATGAAGTTGTTATTTTGCAAAATATTTTTTTAATAACTCTACCAGAAGCGATTAAGGAACTCTATAAAGATATTTCGTTTGATTTGATAAGTTTATAGAGCTCCTGGCGCCATCTATCCTTCTAAATACACACTATCCTTATAGCATTGATTTTTTTGCAAGTTTTAGTTACTTGTCGCCACCACATATCAATAATAAAATAATGTTATAATAATTGAAATAAATTATTTAGACCTCCGCGAATATTATTGGCTGAATTGACTTGTTTAATGTTTATAATTAACGCGGATATTAATAGTTATTTGATCTGGTAAATTAATTATTAGAGATGGCAGAATTACGTCGAAATAATGGCGCCACATTTGAAGTGCAAAAATATACTTATGATAATATTCATGAATAACGAAAAATTAGAAAAAAATGTCAAGAATTAATTCTAATTCAAAGAAAATGACTAAATTTAGAATTTTAGCATTCCTTAATTACTATATTTAGGTCTACCACAGTCCGTTAACTTATTGTTTCGGTAAGGAATAAAAATATTTTTCTCATCATCACTGCGCCATTTATTTTAAATAAAATTAAATGTTACTTTCTGCGAAAATTAATTTATATGAAAAGACTCCATAGATGTAGATATACGCTTTATCTACAGGATATTCACACTTTCACAGCCCAAAATTTTAGGTTAGACCGAGCAAAATGTAAGAATAGATGACCCCCCTCCTTGACTCACACCAGGTCATAATTTTACGTAGTTTCGAGGGACTAACCACCTCCCTAATATCTGCACACCGATTACGAGATTACGGAAATGATTACAACCTTTGGTAGTACAAAATGTGTAGTAATTTGCGTAATCACTTTAGTACAGGGGTGTACACCGATTATGATGAGTGGTCAGTCCCTCGAGTAGTTCTATAAAAGGTTGCTAAGCGTTCGCGTACACGTTCTTCATTTTATTTCCGAAACTCTGATAGTATATTTCTCGTACCCGTTGCCCGTGGATACGAAGCTCGCCCGGAATGTTATCCCCGGGTTTATTTAATCAGTCAAAAGAATTTTTTGAAATGCAGATTCGCGATATAGGCTTAGATAGGCTCGCTCTACTAGAAAGGAGATGCTTTACACTTCCCCGGGCAACATCAACGATGTAGGTATATAGCGTGGGCGGTTATTCCATTCATTGCCTCGTTCGTTCATTCATTCTTTCACTCATTCATTCCGTTAAGTCAGTCGCTAAACAGTATTAACATTTAAAATATCCAATCCTCAGGCCGGTTTGTAAAAACAAGCTTTTCAAAAAACCCTATTTACATCAGGGCCCTCCCCGAAGTAAACTGTACACGGGTACATATTTCCACACACATTAAAATTTGATCCGTGTATATCTGTTAGATTATAAGTAGCTTCTATCCCGCTAAGCCTAAAGATAAGGCTTAGATTTGTTCAATTTCATTTGGAAAAATACTAATAGGGAACATTTAAGGGAATTTAAATTTTAAAATTCGTCTGGTTAAAAATACTTTTCTGGAACATTAGAAAATATAGGACTACCATCGAATAGGTTTATTTCTATGGTCATGTCTCTATAAAATATAACTATATTATTACCCCGTGAATATACAAATAGGACAAGCAAAAGCAAATAATTTGGATAAGCTTCTTGGAGTAGGATTAGGATTAGGGAAAATGTCTGTCGCGTTAATTGCCGAGTTTGGAAAGTTTAAATGGTTTTTCGATCGCGAAGGAAATAAAGGGGTTATCGTGCAAATAACTACTAATTATTGGATAGACTGTATAATAAAATGTCTAAAAAAGTCGTTTTTGAAACCAAATTACGCATAATTTGTCTCAATCTAGTTATTTTTGGTTAACCCTTGGCCCTCTACGTGCAAGTGTAAATTAAATTTACGATTTTTGGGAAAGAGGCTGTAGCTTATACCTCATTCGATTATCGTTTTGGGTGCAATTTGTGTCGAAGTAGAAAAAAAAAGCTTAATTCTGATTGGCTCTGTGGAAATTTTAAGTCTACAATAATAATAATAATGAATAATAATAAATGATATATAAATACCGCTAATATACATAAATTATACTGAAAAATTTAATTAAATCTCATTATTATAGTAAACGCTGAATACCCTAGTTCGTTTTCCCGAACATAATTAGACGATGCAATATTAGAATATAAAAGGAAACATATTATTATCAATAATGAAAAAAAAATCCGCCCAGCTGGTAAATTGCACGGAGTGAGGTAATTAATAACGATAACGAAGTTATTTTTGGGTGACGGCATCATTAATATTAAAGTTAATCTATAATAATTAGAAATTGACGAAGATTTCTCGTTCATGCACGGTACCTCAATCATTTTTCGATATTCTTATCAATGTTTTCAACGCCATAAATCAAAGAGAGCGAAGAAAAGGGATAAGAAATGAGACAAAACGGAGCCAATTTAAATATCAAATTCGTCTTTCACCGATAAACCAATAAAATACCGACCCATCCTTTTCAATGTTAGGGAAAAAACAATAACTATATCTGCCCAAAACCATTTGAAAAGTTTCACTTCTCCCAAGAAATTTAACTTACAGAAGAGCGGATATTTGGATAAATAAAAAATGTTTTTACCCTACCTATCTAATAAATTGTAAATTTACAACTTTAAGCTCCTTTGCGAAGGAAACTTTACGGTGTTAAAATTCAAATCTAAATATTTGAATCTACAGGTTAATTCTCTTTGACCTTTTGTCGGATGAATTCCCACTATGTTTAGTGTTTTTTGCGCGTCTTTTTATCCCTAAATGGCATACCTGTTACTATATCAATTGTATAGAGCCCAAGGGTAGCTCATTAAGTTCATTAATTAATGTCAATCGCAAAATTACGTGACTGTTCAGAATCATAATATCTTGAATTTCAAGAGCGCGGTCATTCTAAATGTTACTGACAATCGTTAGATGGAGCAATGATAAGTATATTGTGTCGTATTGATGAACTTGACTGCCATCTATACATTTTTAATTAACTTTTAAGTGTATGCCCCACCCCCTTAGAGGATACAGTAAAATGTTGAAGAAAACACTTAAATTGTCACATATATTAGGCCTATTAAAACCAAGTAAACAGAATGTAGGTACAATTTGCAAATTATAAAAAACACTCACCCATTGGAAGCTCCAAATAGGTCCAATAGTGCAGTATTCATCATCTAGTGTTCATCATCAAGTGTTCATCATCAAGTTATTGGTTAAAATCTGTAAAAAAAAAGAAAAAAAAGGGGGGATGTTAATAAATTATAAACTTTGCCTTACGATTCATTTACTACATTAGAAACAACAGTCTTAGAAACAGTAGAATTTAACGTAAAGAAAACCGGCTTTGTCCTGGTAATGTTACTGTTTCTAAGTTTCGAGATGAGTTAACAAGGACACCTTTTTCAACATTAAAACTTTTCGTCATCTCCTCTTGAACAGAATATTTATATGAAATAAATTCCACTTCGATTGCAACGCGTAGAAAGTTACTGTGTTCCTTTCTGTTACTTTATCACGTGGCTTTCACATTAGTCTAGCTTTGCACGTGTTGTCAATTCGAGATGGAATTTATAGTAATTAATCCATTTAACTATAGCTTTATTACGAACACGGTCGATTCGATTAATATAAATTTAACTATACAACATCAGGGTTCAACTACGAAACAATATGACCCCCTTAACCTTAAAGGAGATGATGTGGATGAAACTAGAAATGAGATTTGAGAAGCCGTGGGGGGGGGGGGGGAGATATAAGGGGATGTATTGTCTAGAGCTCTAGCGAGGGGAGCTGTAAGCTGGCTGATGGGAGCCGCGCCTCGAGGTAGGCTTTGCTCTTTCCAAGTCCCGCTCACGCAGGCGTTCTTCCCGAGAATCGATGCCAGCGGCTCAAAAGGATTCGGAGAGGAGAGTGAAAAACGGAGCAGAGGAGGAGGGAGAAACGGAGAAGGGAAAATTAAGACGCCAAAGATAGAAGAGATGTGAATTTACAGGCAGCGGAGGAAGCAAACTCGACCAGGTTCTCGCTTGCAATCAGATTGAGTCCGTAGAGCGACTGGACCAGTCGAGTCACAAATTGGCTCACGTCGCGCTACCTAGTTCACTAAATCTTTAAACGAGCTCGATTATCCATCGAGGCGCGCGCGCTAGTTTCATTTGAATTTTAGTAGGGTTTTAGAGGCGTTGTAAGTAAACAGCGCGTCTCGCGATTGAACACTATAGTTTAAACTCGTACCTATCCAGCGTCTGCTAGCTAGGAGTCGAAGGAACACAAACGGGTAAGTTTTGTTGCCCTATAATCGCGTGGCAAAAGTATAGAAACTTTTAGTTGCGAAAAACTCTAAGCTGGAATGTGCATGATACTAAATTTAAGAAAATCATTGTCATTTAGCGAGAAAAGCATTGTAGAAAGTCACTTAAGCGTATATGTCTTCTACTTTTACTATAGTTCATAATCTTTATGTCGTTCGACGGACATACACCGCCAGGGACAGGGTCGTATTAAGAGATTTTACGCCCGGGGGCAAAGATGATAAGCGTCTAATTTGAAACCCAAGCTCGATTCAACGCCCTAATTCAGCCCACCCCTAACAGCATTCGATGGCAATTGCGCCCTCTGACCCCTGGCCAGGGGTGGACCGTGTTTAACTTTTGAGGGCAGGCCACCTTTATAAAGGGCCAGTGTTAAAATTTGGTTTATACGTGATGATTTATATTTTTATCAAAATTTAAGTTTTTACCACAAAGCGTAAAAATATTTTAAGTCTAATATACTTTAACGAAAGAGACTGCGCCTGCGCGAAAGCAAGCACATCACGTGCCAGAATACGGTCTATAGTAGCTACGGGACTATGATGACGACAATTATAAAATATTTTAATACTATCTTTCCGAAAATTCCCCTCAATTCGTTTAAATTGCCTGATAATTCATTGAAGTCAGCGTCATTTTTACCAAACGCGTTACGTGAAAACTAAACAAAAGGTTTCTTGATAGTTTACAGTCATTTGTAGAGGACAAGTCTTTTATGAAAGACAAGGGAGTACCCTAGGATAGCTTTGTTCGTTCTCTTGGTATATCATGTAATCATAATTTAAACTAATTAAATTTATATTTCACATTCGCAACCCTTTAAAGACACACTAGAGTCTGATAATAATGTGTTTTTAATCAATATGGACTGTTAAAACATGAGTAAAAACAGTAACAAAACTCTCCAAAGGATTCGCGGTAAGTAAAGCCGCGAAAAAGACTCGCTAATCCTAAATCTGTTACGATGAATTTTTAGAATGTAAAAATTCTCGATAAAAGTGAGTTACTGATGTCAATGAAATAACGTATAAAAATGGCGCTTGAACCAATTTGTTATAACAAACATCTATTTCATTTCACGCTTGTAATGGTCCCTTCGAAGGCGACACTTCGGACAGGGTCATTAGGTATTAAAAACATAACTCTAGATTTAAATAATAATATTTAATTGAAATAACACCAAAACGGGTAAATTACCAAAAAGCGCGAGCGGGCCTTTTGAATAGGCATTCAAGACCCAACTTCCAAGGAGCATTCAAACCAAAACTAAAACCCCCAAAATGCAGCTGTAAGTCATAAAAGTATAAGAAAAGGAAAACGGGCGAAAGAATCTTTGTTAGGGAAAGTTCAAAGGGGCAGAGGATAGCTAACGAAAGGTGACACTAATACGCGAAAAGAGACGGAGGGTTCGGGATTTAAAGGGATACTGAATCCTTATAACAGGTCTGTTACACGCTCCATTACAAACACAATTCTGTCCTTTTAAAATAAATCTGAAATTTCACTGAGCTTAATTTCACAACTTTGACCAATAAGCGCTTATGTCGCGAGTTTTGATATGTTTTAGAAATATTTTAAATATAAGTGTAATTTATTAACTATGCATTTTTAATAAACTTGAATTTAATTAAAAAAAACTTGTTTCAAGACTCTACAGTATCCCTTTAAATCGAGGCGATAATTTGATTTAAAATAATAACAACAGCGGCTCCATAATTAACAATAGAGTGTTATGTATATAATAATTCAATAGGTTATAACCTGACAATGCCTGAAATATATAACCAACACCACGAAGGAAGGGGGGTGCGTTGAAACTTTCCCGAGACAACAAGGAGTCGAGTTAGAGCGCGAGTGATAATTTAGGATATTTTGGCCTGTTAGGGCACTCGCTGTATGAATCTCGATCCATATATATGCTCTTGTTAAAGGATGACACACAAATTTCGGAAGAAAACCCCTTTGCCGTCATTCCCGGTCATAACCCCTTGTCGATAATTTGAATTAGATTAATACCGATTAAAAAATATATAAACATTTTTATAGAACAATAGATTCACACCCATTTCAATGGGTTTGAAGTAAAAATAAATTTTACGACCGTCTCCCTTTAAAGCACGCCCAAGCAGTTTGTAACACGAATAAATATACGGCAGCGATTGAATAGGGGAAGGTATAAACCGGGGTAAAATGAGCCCCCAATCTTTCCAGCGTCACCTTTAATTACGCGGTTCCGGGGTTCCGGGATTAAAACGTAATTAAAGTAGAAACCATTAATTCGCGAAATTGAGTTTGTACTCTTGAATAACGGAGAGAAGGGAATTAGGAAGGCCATGCCTATTAGAACGAGAATAGGTAGAAGCCTTCAGAATCATATAGAGTATATGCAGAAATTATATATTCAAATTTTAGACTTCAATAGACATTTGCAAAAATTAGTTTTCGTTTTTTTCGGTAAAGGGAGAATGCACCCTAACAACAAGTTAATTTTTGTCGATTCCTTATTGTTTAAATAGGCCTAATCCAGCTGATTTACAAACTAGAAGTCAATTTAAAACTTACCTGGAAAATAGGCTTAGCTGGGATTTATGGAGATCCTGAATTTCTTCGCGTTGAAGGGTGAGCGACCAATCGAATTTTATTGGAAGTTTCGCGGAGTTCTCGTCTTAGCGATAGGCCTTTGATCATTAGTCGATGACCCTTCAATGCGAAGAAATTTTGGATCGCCATGAATCCAGCTAAGCCTATTTTCAGGGTAAGTTTAATATTTGTAATTTTTTTACTGGTTGATTGGGCCTATTTAAACGATAAGTAATCGATAAAAAATTACTTGTTGTTAGGTTGCATTCTCTCTTTAGGGCTTAGTGATGAATTAGAGGTTATACTGTTTTTAACGAGGTTTAACAAGATATTAAAGTTAAATAAGGTTAGTTTCGTGAAATTATAAATCTTTAAGTGAAGAAAAACATGTTTTCGAATATAGTTGTAGCCAGAAGCCGATGAAACCCTCCTTTGAAGTCTACTACTCTAATGTTCCATATAGTTCTCCTTAGAGATCGGGGTTTGGACAAAATAATCCTCAATTATCAGTTAATCAGTTAATCATAAAAAATAATCGGAAAATTATTCGCGATTACATTGGATTTAACATAGACTTTCCTCGAAAATTTTAAGTTATGAATAAAGATAAAATAATCAGAAATTTTCTTGTCCAAACCCCGATCTCTAGTTCTCCTCTCTGTATGGGTAAAATTCACGATTTTACGAGATCGGAGCCTACTTCATACCCCCTGTCTACGGAAAATTGGAAATTCACTCTCGCCACAAACGACGACGTCTTTTTTGACGAACTCCAAGGCTGCTAGATATATTCGCTCGACGAACTCCCGCTCCGAAAATATCTACCGTTAGGAGGCGTACGAATCGCGCTTTTTGAAACTAACCCATACAGAGAGGGGTAGACAAGACCCGGGAGTAATAGACTTCAAAGGAGGGTTACATCGGCTTCTGTTGTAGCTACCAAAAGCAAATTTTATAAAGAACTGAAACAAAGTAAGAGGAATTTTCAGTATTTTAAAATTAAAAGTCCGTCAGAGAACTTACACCATTCCCTATATGCGTTTGAAATATTTATGTTACGTAAACTCCGTTTGAGACGAACAACTGCACGAGTTGGAGAAGGAAATGGAGCTTTAATTGGAAAGATATATGTCTGGATGTTATAAACAGAGAAAAGGTTTAAATCATTTTAGGCATTCGAACGTGTATACCGCAGCCGGCTCGAAAATGGTTAACAAGGTCCAGCACCTTCGTGCCATCGATTTCTAAACTTTTGACATCTTTCGCGACAGAGAATGGGCGCCTATTAGAAAGCTCTCGATCCGTACGTAAGAGTTTGACAGCTCAAGGGGAATCTTACAGTGACTTAAGCGAAAGGCATATACGTCTATAAAACAAGAGAATGTGCTTCCGGAATAGTCTCGAATTTGTAATATAATTCAAATTCAAAATTAACTTGTTGAGAAAATTAGAAATTAGAGGAATGGAAAGTTTATTACATACTTCAATTCAAAATAACGTGTTTGTAAAGGAAGGCTTAAAAGTGGAAAATCCAGTTATTGGATTCTTAAATTACTCTTTAAAGTTAATTAGGCTTAGCAATCAGTGGTGTTTTTATATTTTTAACTCCGCTAACTATAACTAGAAGTATATAATATTTCTACGCGAAATAAGTATTCCACGAATCTAAAGCATAATTCCACCAGGCGTTGGAGTTCTACGTAATCATTGACTGCACGTAAGATTTCATAGAAAATTCTTTGAATTTGAAATATGGGACAAATTAAAGAATAGAGAAAAAGTCCAGGAATGTAAAATTTGGTTAAAAAGGTCAAGGGAAGTTGTAGAGCTTGAAAATAAGGAAAAAAAAAAGGCAATTAATTAAATTATAATAATTTCGAAATTCAGGGAAAGTCAAGGAATTTTAAATAAAAAGGTTTGTGATAGGCTTGTGTTATAGGATAATCCCCTTTAACCCTGGACCATAGCCGATTTGGCGCGAACGTGTAGGCGGGCATTGATAAAACTTCTAAAGCATTGTTGTATGATTAAATAGCATTCCATTGTTTTCATCAACAAGGCTCTCGCTTTATGACTTTGAAAATTTCAGAGCAATTTAAAGGGGAGCTCCTAGTTGGCGAGCCGCCGGTGGAACTGGATTTCCAGAGAGCTAGAGAGAGAGAGAGACTGCGATGCCCGCGGAGAAAATTTACATATCCCCGCGGCGTCTGCCGTTTTGCATATTTACGTCGTTAAAGTTTAAATGGCGAGATTCTTATTTTATTTTTGCTTCTAAAGGCGACCCGGCCGGGTCATTTTAAAGGACGCGTCTCATTCAATAGCGAATTTCACTAGATGCTCTAGAACAAGAGAAATATCACTCTGAGAGCAAGTTTTATATTCAACTGAGCGAGTCCGAGCAATAAAGATCAATTTTTTTGTATTCCACTGGGAAAATGAAGCGCTCAAAGGCAGAGAGGAGCCTACTGGGCAAATAAGCTTCCGTTAGTCTATATTATTTTAATAATATCGAGCGGTTTTTATTTAGTTTTTCCACTTTTCAAACTTTCCTCGTAAAATATCAGTTGACCTCTATAGATTAATTATTAGTGCCTTCAAAAAGAAAGCTAAACCAGTCAGCCCGGAGTTCTAAGCGTCAGCCCCCTTATATTTCCCCTTTTATTGGGTCTTGGATTAATTATTAGAGCCTATTAATTAATCCATGTTGCCACTCTTCAACGGGCCTAACGCGGAGAGAGAGGCAATTAGGGAAACATTCCACTCAACGCTCGAAAACATTTCAAACCAATTCACCCAAAACCAGTCGTATTATAGTTGTTGGATTTTAATGTTAATAAAATTTATCGTTTCCGTAGTTAACTTTTTCAATAAATAAAAAAGTTTTGTTGTTAGATTTTAACGTATACTTTTGTCTGATTTTGAAGCTCTCATGGAACTCGTAATTAAAAATATCTTATTAACTAAAAGAGTAATTTTAAACGAGAGCTGTCCTTTAAGAGGATGCGTAAATGGGTTCGTGGCTTATCCTATTTATCGCTACATTAAGCCTTATCTTTGGACATTAGTCAAATATATGGTCACCGCGTATTCAAGATTCATATAGAAGCTCTTATCCTTTATATAGACTTTTGCCGGCTGTGACGCTATCGTTAGTTGGCTTATGAGGGTCGCCATTATTTTTCGACCAATAAGATAAAAGTCATCCAAGGTCACTTTCTTAGTAGAATATAGTTTGGCTATACATTATTTTAGCATTAGTTAGCTATGGAGCCCTAACGACGGTTGGTACAAATTCCAACAATGCAAAGAAGTTAGTTTTAGCTACCCGAAAACTTATTTTGAGTAACTAAACTTAAACAAAGAAAGTTCTTACACTTAAGAAGTAACACCACGATAATCCGTTAAAAAAAAAATTAAAACTTAGCGAAGAGTTGCTTGATAAAGAGCAAACATGTGAAAGATTGGGATCACAAACAGGACTCTCTTTAGTTTAACACTAAAGGTCTCGAGCAATGATGGGACTGACCCTGGTTGTTCGCTGCATAATGACATTGGCACCACGGGGCTCCCTATTTCGGGAGAAAGGGGAAACCGCCAAGAAATTAAGGCCAAGGCCCGCACTTTGGTTATTCAAGAAGCAGCGCGGTTCAAGTAAGCCTTTTTAATTCCCACGAATCTCGCTGAGTCTGCGGGCTCCCAAAACTACTGATAAGGTTTTCAACAGGGAATCCGCGCATTATTCTACACCGTCGCGCGAAAACCCAGGCTCGAGACATTCAAAGGGAAGATGAAATTATATTTTAATCTATGCTTTGTTTCGGATTTTTGAGACGAAAAAGGGGTTTAAAATGTTTAAATGTTTTAATTATATTTAGGTTTAAAAAATCAGGGTTAGGCCTAAAATAATTTTGTAACTAAATAAGCAGATGACCTCCTAAACTCCCTCCGGACCAATTTGAAGGAGAATAAAATCTTTAGAGTCTGTAACTTAATTTTGTTCATCATTTAGATAATCATTTCAATCACGCGATCACCAGATGCTCATTCATTTATAAAACTATAAGAAAATATCTGAAAACTTTTTATCAGACCTTTAAGGGCCCACTGGGTGCAATAAGGTTTCTAAGTACAAAAAAGTTGAGGGATTCAAGAGGGAGGGGGTGGCAATGAAATGGCCTTCGTTACTACGATAGCCGGGATGGTCCTAATGAGTTTTTCTCCCTCCATTCCAGCAGCATCTTCCTGCCTTTAAGAATTTCTATACTGGTGTTAAGGAAAATCCCTTCTTTCCGAATCTCCACAGTTTATCGAGATCAATTTATGTTTTCAGCACGTACGAAACGATATAGCCTCTCATTTTCATTAAAGAATATCATATAAAATGGCTTCATACGCGTTGCAACCAAAGGACGAAATGAAGTAATCTCTTAATCAGTTTTACTTTTTAGCAAATACGAAGTTAAGACTAACCGTTTTCGCTAATAAAATCATACGGATTTAATGTAGCGTAGATTTGCACGCGCTGCAAACTAAATACGAAATGAACTAATCTCCGAATCAGTTTAGGTTTCAAAGCGCGTACGAACCTAAAGTCCTTGTTAACTTTAATATAAAAATTCATATGGTGCGTAGCTTTATACGGCGCTTCGCATTCAGTCTGTTTCATTATTCCTTGATTCTTTTTTACGCGCATTTCCCAAGAAAGCGATTGGCTCTCGTTAAACTTAAGCTCCCTCTCGCCAATTAATTATTAACTACACAACCGTTAGGTACTTGGGGATGCATGCGCGGGGAAAATGGACGAAAAATAAATCTAGCCCATATCTTTTGTTTCTTTTCCTATTTACTACGTTTCGTTGCATGGTTCGAGGAATGTAAGGGTAATTTAAATGCAAAGCATGCACGGTTGCAAGTAAAAAATATGATGGAGACAACAAAGTATTAGATCTTAAAGTATATTTAATATAAATACTAAAACGATGTCAACCCAAAGAATTTATTTCAGTCTTCTAACAGTGGAATCTTTGCTTCACGTTGCTTATGCGTGAAGCGTAGGCGAAGATAAAAAATAAATATATCAAGAAAAACGTTCAGAGTAACTTTAAGTCCCTAAAACTCGCGTTAGTCCCTGGGGCATGAACCCCCGCAGTCTTTAAAAACTAGATACCGACTTAATCACTCATCCTTTGCAACGAGAACAATTTTAAGACACTCTTAATCCCTAATAACATTTTAAACGAGGGTTTATCCCGGTTTAGGGGCAAATTCCGCTTGTGAGAGTGTGTGGAAGTAAGGTATAAACAAGTTCCAGGGTCTCTCGGAACTGAAAGTAGAGTCCCCCGAGATGGGGCTCACTTAAAAATGCTGACAACGTCCAACGGTTCAAAGTGAGAATGAATTACAAGTTCTTTTCATATAGATTTCATATCATTAAAATAGGCCTAATCTACCATTACATTTTTTTTTACAAATAAATAACTAATTAATCAATTTTTAAATAACTCGGGGAAATATTATTAATTTTAGTAAATTAGTATTTTATTATCAATAATAAATTAATAGAAAAATTACTTAGTCTGACTTCATTCTCCTTTCGGATCGTTAGGAGAAAAAGTTCGGTTAACAGCCTGTTAAAAAGAGCGCGGCGTCTTTATCTACAGTTTGGTCAGCTTTATAAAAAATTTTCAACTTTCGTCTTGTTTATTTTTTCGACACACCTCGATGAAAAGCTAGGAAATGTCAAGACCGTATGTAATTATAAGTTTCTTCTTTCATATGAGAAGTATCCAACTTCTTCAAATAGAGAACCGGTCATTTATTTTAAAGTTTAGCGGACATTTAGAGGATCAAGAAAAATCATGGTTTTTCCACAAAATACCGTGATCTAGGAAATGCTAGAGATCGGGGTTTGGACAAAATAATCCACAATTATCAGTTAATCAGTTAATCATACAAAAATAATCGGAAAATTATTCGCGATTACATTGGATTTAACATAGACTTTCCTCGAAAAATTTTAAGTTATGAATAAAGATAAAATAATCAGAAATTTTCTTGTCCAAACCCTGATCTCTAGGAAATGCCTTGAATGTTTTTAAAGAAAACCACTGGGAGGGAAAACTAGTGTTTCGGCGTTGCCGGTATAGGGGTTGAATTAAAAGGGGCATCGGGTGAAAACACCCATAATCGGTTGTGGTGAATAGAAGGTGAAATAATAGGAATTAATAAGAAGGTATCGAAAAATTAGGAAATATAGAAGGTCTTGTCACCCCGAAGTTTCACCAAAAATCTCCATGGACCCTTGTTAAGCCTACATTAAAATTGATTCCTTAGGTTAATATTGATTTGTTAAATTTTTTCTATACCGAATAAGGGTTATTTTACCGATATATAACGAATCAATAGAAAAGCACTTGTTGTCAGGGTGCAATCTCACTTTAAAGAAGAAACTTTATTTCTTTGGGAAAGAGTGGCGATCTTTTCCAAATAGCCCGAGTTATATTGATTGGAAGTTCGCCTCAATCACTAGAGTGATAAAAAAGAAGCTCAAGAGCAACTAGAGAAAATAGAATGGATGGAGAGCTTAGAACGTCACCTGTGCGCGTCCCACGTTAACATTTCACTAACCGCCTATATATCCACTTTAATAAATATATATATATATATATTGTATGGAATAGAATAGAGAACCAATCAAAGATTTCAACAATGATTGGTAATCAAAGATAATTTGTTCCTGATCCTCAAAATGCAGTAAACACAAATATATACGACTAATAAATCATATTAATATAATATGTGTGAAAGAATTATCATTTACGTGTCATGTTACACAGCCCAAGACGTTCCCTTTGGTCAACATCGCTGGGAAAACTCGTTCATTTTAAAATTATAAATTCTACCAAAAGTCTTTCACTTTATTCCTTAAAAGTAAACAACGCTCGTAGCTTAATACTATATCAGTAAACGTACTTAAAACTTGCCAACGCTTAATTTCAGACTAGATATTATAATTCAGTTGATTTATTTCGCAGCAGAGCGTCGCTTCGATCCACGGACCTCTGGGTTATGGGCCCAGCACGCTTCCACTGCGCCACTCTGCTCTCGCGGGTTTGATACATCGGAATTGATTGTCTACTTAATTTCTGATTAGATATTATAATTCAAAAGATTGCCTTAGTAGCAGAGCGTGGTTTCGATCCACGGACCTCTGGGTTATGGGCCCAGCACGCTTCCACTACGCCACTCTGCTCTTGCGGGTTAGATACGCCGGAATTAATTCTCTTCTTAATTTCGCATTAGATATTATAATTCAAAAGATTTGTTTCGTAGCAGAGCGTGGTTTCGATCCACGGACCTCTGGGTTATGGGCCCAGCACGCTTCCACTGCGCCACTCTGCTCTTGCGAGTTCGATACGCCGGAATTAATTCTTTTCTTAATTTCGCATTAGATATTATAATTCAAAAGATTTGTTTCGTAGCAGAGCGTGGTTTCGATCCACGGACCTCTGGGTTATGGGCCCAGCACGCTTCCACTGCGCCACTCTGCTCTTGCGAGTTCGATACGCCGGAATTAATTCTTTTCTTAATTTCGCATTAGATATTATAATTCAAAAGATTTCTTTCGTAGCAGAGCGTGGTTTCGATCCACGGACCTCTGGGTTATGGGCCCAGCACGCTTCCACTGCGCCACTCTGCTCTTGCGGGTTCGATACGCCGGAATTAATTCTCTTCTTAATTTCGCATTAGATATTATAATTCAAAAGATTTGTTTCGTAGCAGAGCGTGGTTTCGATCCACGGACCTCTGGGTTATGGGCCCAGCACGCTTCCACTGCGCCACTCTGCTCTTGTGAGTTCGATACGCCGGAATTAATTCTTTTCTTAATTTCGCATTAGATATTATAATTCAAAAGATTTGTTTCGTAGCAGAGCGTGGTTTCGATCCACGGACCTCTGGGTTATGGGCAAAGCACGCTTCCACTGCGCCACTCTGCTCTTGCGGGTTCGATACGCCGGAATTAATTCTCTTCTTAATTTCGCATTAGATATTATAATTCAAAAGATTCGTTTCGTAGCAGAGCGTGGTTTCGATCCACGGACCTCTGGGTTATGGGCCCAGCACGCTTCCACTGCGCCACTCTGCTCTTGCGAGTTCGATACGCCGGAATTAATTCTTTTCTTAATTTCGCATTAGATATTATAATTCAAAAGATTCGTTTCGTAGCAGAGCGTGGTTTCGATCCACGGACCTCTGGGTTATGGGCCCAGCACGCTTCCACTGCGCCACTCTGCTCTTGCGGATTCGATACGCCGGAATTAATTCTTTTCTTAATTTCGCATTAGATATTATAATTCAAAAGATTTCTTTCGTAGCAGAGCGTGGTTTCGATCCACGGACCTCTGGGTTATGGGCCCAGCACGCTTCCACTGCGCCACTCTGCTCTTGCGGGTTCGTTACGCCGGAATTAATTCTTTTCTTAATTTCGCATTAGATATTATAATTCAAAAGCCTTGTTTCGTAGCAGAGCGTGGTTTCGATCCACGGACCTCTGGGTTATGGGCCAAGCACGCTCCCACTGCGCCACTCTGCTCTTGCGGGTTCGATACGCCGGAATTAATTCTCTTCTTAATTTCGCATTAGATATTATAATTCAAAAGATGTGTTTCGTAGCAGAGCGTGGTTTCGATCCACGGACCTCTGGGTTACGGGCCCAGCACGCTTCCACTGCGCCACTCTGCTCTTGCGGGTTCGATACGCCGGAATTAATTCTTTTCTTAATTTCGCATTAGATATTATAATTCAAAAGATTTGTTTCGTAGCAGAGCGTGGTTTCGATCCACGGACCTCTGGGTTCTGGGCCCAGCACGCTTCCACTGCGCCACTCTGCTCTTCCGGGTTCGATACGCCGGAATTAATTCTTTTCTTAATTTCGCATTAGATATTATAATTCAAAAGATTTGTTTCGTAGCAGAGCGTGGTTTCGATCCACGGACCTCTGGGTTATGGGCCCAGCACGCTTCCACTGCGCCACTCTGCTCTTGCGGGTTCGATACGCCGGAATTAATTCTTTTCTTAATTTCGCATTAGATATTATAATTCAAAAGATTTGTTTCGTAGCAGAGCGTGGTTTCGATCCACGGACCTCTGGGTTATGGGCCCAGCACGCTTCCACTGCGCCACTCTGCTCTTGCGGGTTCGATACGCCGGAATTAATTCTTTTCTTAATTTCGCATTAGATATTATAATTCAAAAGATGTGTTTCGTAGCAGAGCGTGGTTACGATCCACGGACCTCTGGGTTATGGGCCCAGCACGCTTCCACTGCGCCACTCTGCTCTTCCGGGTTCGATACGCCGGAATTAATTCTTGTCTTAATTTCGCATTAGATATTATAATTCAAAAGATTCGTTTCGTAGCAGAGCGTGGTTTCGATCCACGGACCTCTGGGTTATGGGCCCAGCACGCTTCCACTGCGCCACTCTGCTCTTGCGGGTTCGATACGCCGGAATTAATTCTTTTCTTAATTTCGCATTAGATATTATAATTCAAAAGAATTGTTTCGTAGCAGAGCGTGGTTTCGATCCACGGACCTCTGGGTTATGGGCCCAGCACGCTTCCACTGCGCCACTCTGCTCTTGCGGGTTCGATACGCCGGAATTAATTCTTTTCTTAATTTCGCATTAGATATTATAATTCAAAAGATGTGTTTTGTAGCAGAGCGTGGTTTCGATCCACGGACCTCTGGGTTATGGGCCCAGCACGCTTCCACTGCGCCACTCTGCTCTTGCGGATTCGATACGCCGGAATTAATTCTCTTCTTAATTTCGCATTCGATATAATAATTCAAAAGATATGATTCGTAGCAGAGCGTGGTTTCGATCCACGGACCTCTGGGTTATGGGCCCAGCACGCTTCCACTGCGCCACTCTGCTCTTGCGGGTTCGATACGCCGGAATTAATTCTTTTCTTAATTTCGCATTAGATATTATAATTCAAAAGATTTGTTTCGTAGCAGAGCGTGGTTTCGATCCACGGACCTCTGGGTTATGGGCCCAGCACGCTTCCACTGCGCCACTCTGCTCTTGCGGGTTCGATACGCCGGAATTAATTCTTTTCTTAATTTCGCATTAGATATTATAATTCAAAAGATATGTTTTGTAGCAGAGCGTGGTTTCGATCCACGGACCTCTGGGTTATGGGCCCAGCACGCTTCCACTGCGCCACTCTGCTCTTGCGGATTCGATACGCCGGAATTAATTCTCTTCTTAATTTCGCATTCGATATAATAATTCAAAAGATATGATTCGTAGCAGAGCGTGGTTTCGATCCACGGACCTCTGCGTTATGGGCCCAGCACGCTTCCACTGCGCCACTCTGCTCTTGCGGGTTCGATACGCCGGAATTAATTCTCTTCTTAATTTCGCATTAGATATTATAATTCAAAAGATTTGTTTCGTAGCAGAGCGTGGTTTCGATTAGCCGAAATAAGTTGTCTTCTTAAAAAGGTCATCCCCTGTCCGGCTGGAGTGATTTGAACTCTTCCTCGTTATTTTTGAGCCGTGAGAGAGGGACGGAATTAGGCGAGCTGCGCATGGTTATATTGTCTACCCCCCAACTCCAGAATTTCTTCAAAGAGTGTGGCTTCCAATTTAACTATTTACACTGCGACTATGGCCGCTAGAGTGTCTCGAATCCTGCAGAATCTGTCGGTACATTTACCCGAACCTTTGCTGATAGTATTAAGCTACGGTCGTTGTTTACTTTTACGTAATAAAGTGATATACTTTTGATTTTATGAAGTTTCGAGTCGTTATACATGTATAGTAGTGTGTTTCAAGCATTGCAAAGAGATATTTCTCAAAGGAGCTTTTTCTTTTAAATTTCCAGAATAAATAAAAGACCCTGGGCAGTTTGAACTAACTATAGAAACGGGTTAAAACTCGAGAGCGTAATTCCCCGCAACCCAAAACTACGCATAATTACACTGAGATTTCTATGAGTTTAAAGTATATTCCCTTCAATGTTTTTGATAAAATGAGCGACATAATCCGTACACGCTGAAATTTCCGACTGATTATAGATGTTTCTATTATTTCGTCTTATTTCAAGTTATTTGAAGCGATGAAAGGGACGAACTTATAACACCAGAAGTGCATGAGATTTACTCGAAGTACTCAATGGCAACTTAATTTTTGAACCAAATAACAGGCAACGGGTATACAAGCACGCTGTATCACCTTTGATTACTTAACTGAGTTCATTATTACCATTAACAATGGCTGTAATCGGTGTACAGATTTCAAGGAATCGATTGAAAATAAATTATTGTACGACTCCATTCTCTCTTTAAATAAACTATACTGTTGCTTTGAAAATAAGCTTGTATATAAGTCTCGTTACTCCCGAAAGTATTCGCCTTTTGCCAGTGGCCATCATTCAGTCGCGGCTAGAAAATAAAACTTTGTAAAGCTAAGAGGAAATCCGCGAATTAAATATGCAAATTTTGGGGCCGAGAGGCTTCAAAATATTTTTGAAATCAGTCTAAGATTTCAGTTGGTTCTAATTTAATTTTATACAAAACTTCTTCCGCTTTGAGATTGCAGTACGCGCAAAGTTATAATCAATTTGGGCTGTTAAAAAAGGCGTAAAAACTCACCAAAGGTCTTAGTTAAGGGTAATTATCAAAAGTAAAGAATTATAGATTCACTAAGCCTAAATTCGCCGGGAAGAATTTTTAAAATGTAAATATTCCCGAAGAAAGTGAATCAATTTAACTGTAAAGCTCGCGCTATTTCAAACAAAACGTCTCTTCCGGTTGTTCACGCGTCATTTCAAAGACAAACTCTCATTGGCACCAGCAATTGAATCCTTTCGAAATAAATCTAGAATCTAATTTAGCTGCTTTGATAATTAACAGAGAATTACCACGAAACTTTTGGCGACATAAAATCAGTACATCGACTACAGCCTTTGGCAATGCTAAATACGTAGTCAGTTACGTAATCACTATAGTACCGTTAAAACCCCATCAGCCTTGTAGACATAGATAGCGTGGAGTTATCAATATTCCTAGGAAACAATTTAATATTTCTTACCAATTAGTAAACTTCCTAAATTAGTCAAATTTACTGGTTCGGTCAGGCTGGTTAGCCTTATTTATTAGGGAATCCTTATTAGAATTGTTTGTATATGAATTTTCAGAGTGATTCTCAAGTTCTTCACCCGGATTTTCAAGAGATTTAATATATATATACTTGGAGGCCAAAACAAATAAAGGCGCGAATCCGCGATTAAAACTCTTTTCGTTTAAATTTGAAAGTCAGGTATATATATAGGTTATATTTAAAGTTTTGTGGGAAATTTGCATAAAAGCCTGTATGATTGCATGAAGCTTTCTTAATCACTGTAAGTATATTTGGGAGACGCAGCATGGCACATGAGTACGATTAAAGGGATAATATGATTTCAAAATGAAACTCCAATTTCGTTTATTTTCGGAATTTCCATGTCCAAAAATTCTTAAAAAGGTGACTCATAAAAGTATTAAAAGGGAATATTTGGGACTTCAGTTACTATCTGTTTCCTTCCACAACCCACCTTGTTAACCTTTTTTTTTGGAGGGGCCAATATGTGATAGAGACTAGAAAAGTGAACCATTGTCTTTATGTTAGGTGTTCCCTCTTATATCCTTGTAACTAATTTATCCATTGGAATGTACTTAAATTGTCTTTGATTTAAACACTATAAAGGAGTGTACCAGGAACTAACCTATACCTGGAAACTTGGCGAAAAGCGGATGGAGTCGAATTAATGGGCACTTTCGCCAGAATTTATCTAGGACATAAATTAAAGGCGAGCTTAATATACTCGGCACCTAATATTGTTAGTAATTTTAATAGCTCCGAAAGGCTGCTAATGAAATTTACGAGCACGTCCCTGGAGAACAATAGCCACATCATGTAGGTAACACCATCAAAGAATTTTATTTTAGATATAAGAATTTCGAGGGGATAACCAGTTCCCTAAAATCTGTACACCGATTACGTGATTATGGAAATGATTACAACTTGTGGTAGTTCTAAACGCGTAGTGAGTTACGTAATCAATTGGATATAATTTAATCTAATATAATCCACAGTTAAATAATCTCGCGCGAAATAATTAGGGTTAAGTTTTAATCAATTTAACCTCGATTTAATCGATCAACGTGAAATATTTCTTAGACAATGGTCCTACGCGTCGGCAGAGATGTATCGAGTTGAATTTCAGAATAAAATAGCTAGACCTAGCGAAACACTGATTAAGTTCTTTAGTTCAAAATGAATCATTTTCTATAGCATAATTAAACGGGAGTATTATAGGTTGAAAACGGAAAAACCGGTAGTTCTACGAGGTCGTGATCGGGGTGGGGGCTTGGTATTGGGGAACGAGAAAGGCTAGGGGGCAAAGCCGGCTATCTGTCAAAGACCTCCCTGTCAGGATACGAGATGGGTGTTCTTGGCGAGGGCAACCACTTGCGTAATATAAGATTATCTATAAAATCTGACACCCTCCTTCACCCCTTATAAAACACGAAATATATACTATACGTGGTATTGGTAGATAACGTTCGAAATACCAATGAGTCTCATTAGAGAGAAGGAAAAATATTACTATAGGAGAGTCGTAAAACGGTTTAACCTAGAAGGTGACAGAAGGGGAACCCCGAATCAAGATACACACCCTAGTTTTTTTTCATTTTAAACCGCCATAAACACCTCCAGTAATTATATTACCATTTTTACTTAAAACTCTTTTTAAATATTAATATATTTCCCTAATGACGAAATTTGCCGTTAAAGGAAAACTGAATGAATGTATAATTCGTGGTCCAATAAGGAACTCTAAATAATTTCGATACACACGGGTAAAATAAGACCTAGGACTACAAACGGCCCAATTCTCAATAGGGAGAGATCAGGGCATCGAGATGAGAAATAAGGATTATTTTTAAAGTGGACCTTTGACCAGCGACCCCCTGGCCTGGAATAAATACTGGTCCTCCATGACAATTGATCAGGGTACGTCGCCTGCAGCCTGCTAGGCTAAAGAAGCGTAGACAGAGTCACAAAGACTAAATAATTATATGTCAATGTACAAAACTAGTAGTTTCAAACTTCAAGTTCCAAATATTCGAAGAATCAAGAAACGTTTTGAAAAATCTTTGAACTTTTCTTAGTTGTCACTTGTCAGGTCCCGTGGACCACTAACTACCCTCTGATGTAACTGGACTAGGCGATTTTAAAGTGGCCATTTGCCCCCGCCTTATTTCTCACGCTTGGAGAGATATCACCAAGAAAAATTATGTCCAAGCGAAAGCGAGGTTAGCGCCAAGGAATGAGTCGATCTTTCAGAGTACATGGAGTACGGTTTACTCTCCATAGAATCTAGTTATGTATTTTTGTTTATAGACTTCCGCCTAATACCTCTAAGCCCAGTGGCGGCGCCAGGATTATTTAAGGTGTAGGCTAGAGAAAGTTGGGGCCCTTTCCCGACCCCCCGCCCCCGAACAAACCAGATAATTTTGAACTGGAGTTTATTGATTTATGGGAATGTTTAACAACATTTCCAAAAAATCATTTCGTGAAAAACACATATCTTTATATCATACACAACACTTAACAATTTGACATCACTTTTCCTTTTTGCTCATCTTTTTTTACGCTTTTGGGCACTGGCAGACAGATGCTTTTTATTGTACATTTTCTGATTTAATTAAGAATCGGTTGATTCGTTGAAGAACAGGCCATACACCGTACGCACCTAACACATTTAGCAGTTTTACCATTAACGGTTTAGTAGTGAAAAGAAATGACTTGAACCGATAATTACCCTCGTTTGGGATAGCTGCAAAAGTTGAGCACTGGGGTTATGATCCTAAGTTCGAATTGATAGCTCAAGCCAAAGGCATTATAGAAATTGTAACTTTTTGGATATCTGGAATATGGGAAGTGGGTTTGAAAAAAGCTACGCTACTGATTCTAGGGGCTTGGTAAGTTTTTAGAACGGGCTATTTGAAGATAATTCCATTCTTGCGCCTTTCAGTCGTGTTATTTTAGTTATATTGGAAATATAATCACGAAAGAAAAAGAGCCGCTAAGAAATTATAAAAGCGAGGGCAAAGCCTCCACCCATGCTGGTTAAAAAGCAATAAGGCTCCTCATGCTTTCGACATTTGGTACTCTTAAAATATTTCCTTTTCTCGTAGAAATCGGATTCCCTGTAGCTACCATTTCCTCGTCTTTACTGGAAGGCCAGTAACTATCTATAGTTATAAAAGTAGCCATCCGCATTTCTTTACAACAGCTTTTTGAAGTTTCTTTCTTAAGCTATATTAGCAACAGTTTAAAGGGTATGGGACATAAAAAATAACCTTTATCAAAACTGGTTTATAAATCAAATATAAAAAAGTGATTAATTAGTTCCTTTTTACACTTTTGAAAATGTAAATTCATTTGATGCCAATTATTACAAATCTGTTGCTTTAGGGCCCACTTTGAAGAAATTCGGGGCCCTTTTTCTCCAATTTTGGGGCCCCTGTCATATTTTCAAGTAGGCTACAGCCTACTTAGCCTTAGTGTGGCGCCGCCACTGTCTAAGCCTTGAAAAATAAATGTTTATGTACTATTTCAGAACACGCTTACTCCTACTCAAACTCTAAAAAACAAAAAAATTTAAAAAATGGTGTCATGGTTCCTTTAAAAAGTGAACATTTCCCAAAAATTAAAGGGGTCAATACTTTATTATGGAAGTGAAACCGCCGAAATGACGGTGTCAAAACTTAATAATATATTTCTTTTTTTTTAAGTTGGGAAAGAGCCTTTTTTAAAAGTTTTTCTTCATCAAAAATTTGGCGGCTTTCTTCCTAAAGGAGGTCAATGATTTTTATTATTTCCACCAAAATTTCTCACTTCGTAAAAAAATTTTTATTAATTTTTTTATTTTATTTTTTTTTTAATTTCTCGAGAAGTTAAAAGACAGTGTTAGATATTAATTACCGAAGGTGTCGGAAGGGATTTTTGTCACAACTCGGTGTTGAATTTCTAAACGTTTATTTGGGGAGGGTGGAATTATTGTAGGTTTCAGGTTTTTTACGACGGGAAGGAGTGGAATACAATTAATTTCTTTTTTATTTTCAGTGTTAAGTTATAGTCTAGAGAAATCTAGGCCGGGATAATAAAAAAATTCAAGCCTATCATTTTCTCACCGGTGGTGACTGAGGGTCAATGCTGTTGACGTTTTATTTGAAATTCTCCTCGGGTCTCGGCTTTAATTCAACAAGTAGAAGGGTTTAAACTCGTAAGATTCCCATCTTAAGCCCTGTTCGGACCAGCCGAATTAAGGAGCGAAAAGTATAGAGCTAATAGGAGATTTAGGTTCTAGAACAACAACCTTGAACAACCCCTCATATTATGTTAATTAATGTTCCGAGTAATTTTGAAATATCATTTAACATATCTGAATTCCACAATTCATCGTGTCAGTTTTAAAATATGGAAGAAAAATATGATCACGTGGTAAACCTAAAACTATTTACAATGGACACCGATCTTAATATATAAAAATTGATAACAAATTCTGACGTTCATAAGGGTCCTCAAACGGCAAACAGCGCGGGCAAATGTAGGAACTAACAAAACATCGTGCGTGGCTGCTATGAATAGAGAATAAGTTGACGCGCACGTGGTTTTGTTAGTTACTAACTTGACCAGTTTTTGCCGTTAGAGGACGCTTATGAACTCCAGGTTTTGTTACATATCTGTATCCATTGTTTATTGTCCTAGATTATACGTTTTTGAGACGGATTAATTAGTACTGTACACCAATTAAACTATTACGTAACTGATTACGGCCTTTTATAATTCTAAATACTTTAGTAAAGTTAGTCCCTGGTGTTTTTGACCAGTGTTCATGGGTGGTAATTTCGTCCCTTTGCAGCTCAGTTAATAGGTTAATTGATAATTATTTTTACGGATAATTTTTTTAACTATTCTTTAATTAAGAATATTTTAATTTCAAAAGTTTCCATTTAAGATAGCGATTATGTGTAATAGGTAGGGTCCAGCATTGTTCGGTAATCGTTACGTAATAATACGAGTAAATTATAGCTACTAATTACTCAAGTTCGGCATATATAATGTCTCTATACATTTGTCAAAACAAAAACGAGGTTAATGAGCGGTTAAATAAGCAAATTATATGTTAATGTGAACGATCGTTAAGCTTCGAATACGATTTTATGTGGTTCGTATCAGAATGAGCCTTCAGCGAATACAAAGCAATTCTTCTTCCCCAATATATCTATGATACCCTGACTTATCCAACTGATATTGACAACCTATAAACGCATTAGCTTTGTTCTTGTAAATGTATTTACAAATTATTCTCGACGAAAAAGTGTTTCTTATGTAGAAATATGAAACGGCACGGTAATTGGATTAATATAAGCCCCAAAGGGAAGTAGAGTTAAGTGAACATAAAAAAATGTAATGAAAAAGAAACCAGAAAGCCGGCTTTATCTCTATCTTTTTATGAAACTCTAGTCTGAGTCTGACATCTTCGATAATAATAATAAGCAACCTGTTACGTAGAAAGAGAATATGACTAATATAACACGCAGCCTATAAAGCCGGAGCGAACTAAACCCGCTTTTAAACCAAAAGATAAAAACGCCAGTGAACAAATTAAATAGTAATCTGATCGAAAAATAAATTGTGACCGGAAGGAATTCTTTTAAGACTCTTTTTAAAAAGCGGTTCGATATTGAAGTTCTAAAGTTTCAAGGATTAAGCGATCGTACAGTTTTTTTAGAAGCTTCCAAGATTTTGAAAGGTGATTCTCAAACCGGAGATGCTTGAGGTAAATTTTCATAAAAAAAAATATACAAGCTTAAATTGTCGCTTAGAATTCAGCTATGATATTTTTCTATTGATTATATAAATCCCGGTCTATAGGAAGGGGATTTCGGGTTGTTTTTTACTAAGATAAAGTGCAGAATTGTCTATTTTCTAAATTTATAATTCCTCCCTCCCAGGATTTTGGATAAGAAAAACTTTAATAAGATGTTAATTTTGTGATATTTATTGCCATATTATCAATTTATAATTCTCGGGGAATTTATTTTGTCTTCGAGACATGAATCTTGGGGTAACTTTGAGACATATCTCTTGAGCAACTTTGAGCCATACGTATCTCTTGGGGAAACTTCAAAACATAACTGTTCCGTCGACTGTTCCTCATCTATAACTTGAACTAAAACACGAACGTATACGTTAGGTACTTTACGTTCATTTTCTTGTTTCTAATTAACTAGTGCTGGGAGTTTCCTTCTAATCTTAATATTTTGGGGTTATTTTAATGAATGAAACTGAATAATAATTAGTTACAAGTTTAGAAATTATCTAAATTTACATAGAAAACGCTACTTTACAAGGATAAATTATATTGTAACTGAGTTTGAGCTACGATACTAAGAAAAAATCCACGTATATCGATTGTTTCATTATTCGAGGTTTTGAAATTTTTGGGTCAACCACTCAAACTATAACGAGAACTGGCTTAATACTGGCAAAAATAATTACACCCTTGATATTAAATTTGCTTTTAAACCAAGCGTGCACTTCCTAAAAATAATTTTTCGACGAGGGTAAACTTATAATTTAAAATTAACGAGAGACTATCCAGCCACAGCCTAAATTGGCAGGAACGGGTTAACAGCTATAGGAGAGTCTGTAAAGGAGAATTGGCAGGCTGCGCGCGTTATTTCGTTCGAATCCAATGACGCAAATATCATGAATTTTCAACGGATATAACTTATTAACTCAAACCCCCTCTCCTGAATTTGGTATATATATATATAACAAAGAGTTGTCTGGGCGTCTTCTACGAACGAGCTTATAACGGTGGACGGTGGACCCAGAATAGGTCGAACGGAAGAGGCTATATAGATAACTAATACGTAAAGCGCCATCCTCATCTTGCGAGTAAGAAAAAAATACGCTAAGCCTAACCAGTAAGTTTTTGAATTTTCGCAATTAACATTTCATAAGCACTTCCTGGACAGAAGATCGAAATCGATCACCCACAGTCGAATTTATGTCGATTAAATTTATTTTTTAATCATGATTAAATTACTATTTAAACGATTAAAGTAAGTTTAGATCGCAATTAAACAAAATGCGTCACGATTAAATGATTATACTTTGGATTATTAAAGAAGTTAACTCGTTAAGCCCCGATTTTACCCAACGTTTTTCAAACTTTTCCAAAACAAGCTTATATCAAATACATTTAGATATTGGCTTCTCTGTCACTTGAATTTTGAAGTTTATTTTGAACGTGACAACTCACAAAGGTGTTAAATTTTAAATATAAGGTTTTAATAGTTAATAGAATAACCCAGACCTTTGGGGAAACAAATGATGACAACATCGCTATAATTTTAAGTTCTTTGTTTGACGAGACTTGGCCTTCACTTTTAAAATAAACTGGTGACCAGTTTGTATAAGCTGGAGAAGAGATTAATATGGGTCATAACAGGACGCGCGTCTGTCGCCATTATAATAAATAATTCAGGTAAGACCCTGGAGCGATCAAGAAAATTTGACGGCTTGCCCGGGAAGAGGCTTACGTAACAAAGATTCGATCAAGATTGTTAAGAACGAAAAGAAAAAAAAAATTAAAAAAAAAATAATAAAACTTGGCGTTATTATATTCTTGATCAAAAAAGGTTGGTTACGACTACTTTTAGTCTTACGAGGTTTTTGCGCAGCGTATCAATGCGCCTCAGCTTTAACTAGTGAGCCAAAAAAACTACTTTTTGATGAGTAAAAAGAGATAAAAAAGAGTTGTTGGCTTATAACGCGCCAAAACTGTTATCGGATCGAGAGAATCAGAATTTGCACGCTGGTCGTCTCGCATCATTGATTCTTCACGCGGTTATAAAGACCGGTGGGCTACGACGCCCAGATATTGCTTAGATTCACGTTTGACAAATTAACACCAGTATCGGGTGCTTAAATTTAAGTTAAATTTTATATATCGATACGTAAAGTTTGAAAGATTGAAATTTTCTTTCGCCAGCAACAGAAATTCGGCGCTCGAATAGGTGAGGTTAGCGCGAATTCTTGAATTTTCAAAAATATCTCGACTTTTCCAGGGTTTTCCAGAACATTTTCTTTAACTACTACTACACGGGAATTAATTTAATTATAATTTGGAGAGGTGTAAGGCGGTTTTTGAATTATGATAGAAATTGATGATCTATCTTTTTCGCAGTAAAATTATGGCTTAGCTATGTTTTAATCAATGACTACTACTCATTTTGAAGGTAAAAAATGCTGTAGTACACGTCAATGTTCCTATGGGGCAGCCACTTGAGAACTCTTTACATTACCAAAATTAATTGAAATTAAAAGTTCATAGGAGTTCCCTGTCAATTTTGAACTCACTTGAACTCGGAGGTTTACAGCGAATTCAAGAGTGTCTGAAGTCCAGCTTATACCCATTAAGTATAGTTATGAGAAAATACGAGGTGATATAATTTCTTAGCTTTATATGTATGTTTCGTTATTAGCGTCACGACGACGCATTAATTGGGGGAACCAATGAAATACCGGGATGATTTTAAGAGTGATAGAACTAGGGTAGGAAATTAGGAATTGATAGAAGGTTAAAAACCTACTAGAATTACATAATTTTTAGTCCAATATACATAATTAAATTTAACTTTTAGTTTGGAAGAATCTTCTAATAGACTAATCTATGATAAAAAAAATACCACTAAAATTGACACTAGGAATATCCAAAGCTGGCTAAGGTCACTAAACACACATTATGGAGAAATATGAATCAAAAACCAATCATTTAGGGTAAAAACTTTTTATGCTCGCGACATGCCTATGATTTTCTATCATATTCTTGATATTATAAAATTAACATTGACACCAGGTTTACCTACTAAATAATTTTTACAGGTAAGGCGAATGTGCGCGAATCTAAATCAGGCCGAGAAAGTCGCAGCATGACGCCTCCAGTGGTCAAGGAATCTTCTAGTCGTCAAAGTCTGAAGAACGACGATGAACAATTACAAGAACCGCGACCGTCACTGGGTAGCGACACGCGTTACGACCACAAGGCGCCGGAAGACTCGGACAACGTCAATTCGCCTTTACTGAACGGTTCGGCGGTCAAGGACACGGGCGATAAGGGAGGACAATACCAGAAACTCTGGGACGGTAACGGGCTGACCCAAATGACCATTCGCGAGAATCCCATGGACGGAGCGACCAGTCCCGCGAACAATATCGGGAACGGGGGATCCGCGGACAAACGCGTGGCGGACGCGGGTCTAGTTCGAGTGCAAATCAAGGACGGGTCGTCGTACGGGGCTCCCCCGGGACGACAAGGAAGTCGAGGGACAACCAGACTCGAGAGGTACCTCTTCTTTTGCCTGGCCGTACTCTTGGCAGCTTGCGCCATTTTTATGTACCTAGCCTTCGTTTCTCATAGATATCAAGGTAAGAATTTAATCAGCATGCTAATTTGTATTGTCAAATCTTTCATTCATCATAAACGAATAAAAAAGACTAGCTTACTCTACATTTACAATAAATTTACCCAAGGTGTAGGACGGACAATATTGTAATTTCCTTTTAGTATTAACAATGGACGTTAATAAGCGTCCTCTAACGGCAAACAGGGCATGCAAAATTAGTAACGCCAGATTTTGTTATCTTTATCTATTAAGATAGATGCTCATTGATAATAGTACTAGGAAAAATAATTGTTAATTATGAAAGTTCTGCACTTGCATACGAGCGTTTTTATATATATACATAGACACCTTGAACGTCAGTTCTCATCAGTAGTAGAAAAGTCAATTTGATAGTAAAGATTTTAAGCCCATCTTCCCGGGGCTTTAATAAAATGACAAAATAGTCCCGAAAAAGATTTAAAAAAAGAAAGAAAAAAAAAAAAAGTTGCAAATCGGTTAACGGTGAAGAAAAAAAAAAAAAAGGAAAGGAAAGAAATTACGACAAGCGTTCAACGAGAACGCCAAAAAGAGTGCTAGCTCCTTTAAAAATGTCCCCTCCAGCCATTTAAAGGGCTATCATCACCATTTAGCGATGGAAAAGCCTCCTTTTAAAGAGGGAGTGAAAAGCCAAATAAAACTATTTTCATTCGATTCCTTATTATTGGTTCTTACTTTGAACCAAATTTTTTAAAACTTCTCTCTTGGCTCGTTAGAGCTAAGACTATTAACAATGGACAATTATTTTAATAGATATAGATGAATAAGAAAACCTGGCGTTCATAAGAGTCCTCTAACGGCAAAAACAGTGGAAAAAGTTTAATTAACATGTTAAGAATAGTCAGACGGGCGAGTGGTTTTGTTAGTTACTACCTTCGCTACTGTTTTGCCGTTAGAGGACCCTTATGAAGGCCAAGTTTAGTTATTAATTTTTATCTATTAAGATAGGTGCCCACTGTCAATAGTTATGTTAGAGAAATATTTCACAATCAAAGCCCTATATTCATAATTTTACTTTTCACCCTTCCCTTTAAGATTCCAGTCATTAAATTATCCCAAAAAGTGGTCAAACCATCCCTTTAAAAAATAAACTTTGCAAAAAACTAAAAGGAGGCTGTAAATATACACAATGTAACGCCGAGACACATCAAAATGACACTATGGGATTTCGGGAGGATTACATTTTAGAAAAGAACAGGGAACGAGTTTAAACTTTAAGAATCAGATTGAATTTACAGAATGTATTAAGCTAGAAGTGTCTACTTATCTTTAAAAGATAAGATCTAATTTAAATAGCGAGAAACATTGTACACGCTGAAATTTCAAGATGATTTTATCATCTGACTGAATTATATTAGACATTAAAACGCTTGGAGCGAAACTTTTACAGAAAAGGCACTTTTTTCATTCCAAATTGTATACTTTTGGTAAAGGGATACTGAAGCCCGATAAAATGTGACTTCGATTTTATTTTAATTACAAACAAATATTAGGCTAGAAACCCATTTTTTCCTTACTCTGAAAGTAGGCTTAACAAGGATCGCAGTTAAACATCTCTGGCCTACGAGCAAAAACCCCTCTTTAGCTACGCGTTCACACTATAGCGTATACCAATCGATTTTAATCGATCAAATCAAACAGGTATTCAAATCGCCAAGAATCGTTTTAAGCGTCACGTGTTCACTGATTATCTTTATAAATCGATTTATTGTAACTTCGTCTATCGGTTGTTTAAACCGAATCGGTATGAAACTGGTTCCCGAAGCAGTTTCGAGAAATCGAATCAAATCGATTCGAGAAAAGACGACTCTAGCGAAACGTTTTAAATAGATTCCAAGACCTAGTATGAACACAGGTAAAGCAATTTCAAGTTGAATTTCGAGAAATCGATTCAAGTCGAATTTCGAGAAATCGATTCAAGTCGAATTTCGAGAAATCGATTGGCCATTTGACCGGAGACTGTTATAATGGTGAGATATGAAACTTTCCAAAGATCCTTGTTAAGCATACTTTCCAAATAAGTTAATAACTTTATTTCTAGCTTAATATTGGTTTGAATTATTGACTCTTTAAACGATAAAAATACTCTTTATCAACCTTCATTCTCCCTTTAAATAACAGTTTGAAAAGAAATACTGTGGCGGATTGATACAAAATGTTAAGCCTAATAGAGAAAAAAGTAGTCAGTTGTAGTAATTCATATACTTTCTGCTTCCTTCCATTATTCCCTGACGACATAATGATGATAGAGAAAGGTCATTGGGTGTAAAATGGATTTAAAACGAGGCTTGTGGTGTTGCAGGAAAATTTAATATACTCTTGTTTAAGGGAGTTCAGGTGTTAGATAACACAGACTACTTTATCTCTACGAACTTTAAGATTAGGTATTAATCCGCCTAAGCTTCTACCATTACTCCAATTCCTTTTGAATGAAAGTATATTAGCTGCGCTTGGTAATATGAAAAGCGTTTAAAACGTCAAAATATTTGGTTGAAATAGGCTACTAATGATGATTATGACGATAATGATATGACACGGGTTGTTTATTTAATGGACTGCGTCTCTTTTCAAGGGTGATTATTATTTAAATGAGATATAATAATAGGAGTACGTTGCCTCATTAAGTCCGAAAATGTGATTAAATCTAATAATTATAAACCTCATATCATATATTTTTGTTTATTACGATTTGCATTTACTAGATAATCGGTTCTGAGTTATTTTTATACACCTAAGAACATTGGTATATAGCGTACTATTGATACCATGTTCTTATAGTTCAATAAATGAGTAATTCTTTCTAAAGATTTTAGAGGATCAGTATTAAATCTTATTTAAAACATTTAAACTAACGTACAGATATAACGAATTTGGATTTTATACTTCAGGGAGCCCCGCAGCCATAAATTTCAATTCCTTAAAGGAATTATAAGATAATTTTTGCCGAAATATAGGATTATATAAACTTCGTTATATCAATTTCGTTATAGGTTATTTAATTTGTTAAAATGTTCTACCATCGTACTTTAAGTGTTTATATTGAAGTCATTCATCAGTGGCAATTTGATTTTTCAAGCAAATAATTGCATTTTTTTAAGAAATTATCCCTACAGTTGACCCCAAATTTTTCCATTTTGACCATTCTAAAATGGTTAAAAACCGATTCAAAGTCTCTAGTGTGAATGTGTCTAATATCTTGGTAGTTTATGTTTTTCGTCTCGCTCCCATTCCAACTTGTTTAGCTATGACGTCAACATTTTGATTTCCTGATAGCGATATACCAATTACTTTTCCAGGATAAGTTATAAAACTTTTGATATTGTTAGTAATTTCTGTTCACACTAGAGACTTTGAAACCGTTTTGGAAAGGTCAAACTGGACTATTTTGGGGTCAACTCTAGAGATTATTTCACAAAATTTAAAGCTATCGCGTACATTTTCAGGAGTGAGAGAAATTTGCCTAACACAGGAATGCGTTAAAACAGGTACTTCTTTACAACATAACAAAACAGTAGCGGGCAAAAATAATAAAACTACTATTTCGTCGCCTCCCACGTACCCGTTTAGCGTCTTCTCTACTGTACGCGATGGATCAAACGGCGGATCCCTGTGAGGATTTCTTTCAATACGCGTGCGGTACGTGGAATAAAAGACACGTCATACCCGAAGACAAAAGCAGCATTAGCACCTTCGAAGTTTTAGCTGACGAGTTACAAGTTATTTTGAAAGGTGATAAGTTAAAAAGCGTCACTTCCTACCAGCTATATAGTTAACTAACCGCTTCATTTGATTGGTTAGACGTTTTGGAGGAACCTCCGACGATCGACGACAATAGCGCAACTTTGAAAGCCAAAACATTTTATGTCTCATGCATGAGAGTCAGTAAGTGTATTCAACTTTTCCGATGTATTATCATGAGTCTATAAACTATAGACTCTTGGTAATATTAATATTCAGCCGCGTTAAGAATTCCGTCTAAGGAAGCGACCGTTCGAGGGCGGAGCTGAACGCCTTTCCACGCTTTAGGCTTCAAAAGCCTTCGAACTGTGAGGCGAACTACGAAACCACGCCCACGACCGGTCGCAATTCCTGGTGTCATTTTTTTTTAATATTCTTGGATGTACTAATTAGGAAACTTTGTACTTAAGATCTGACTTGCAATATTCGATAGATTTTACGGACGAGGACGGGGACAAGCCAGTGTGGGACGCCATTAAAGAATTGGGTGGTTGGCCCGTGACGGAAGACAATTGGCAACCCCCCGATTATTCCGTAGAAGAATTCTTGGGAAAATTAAGGGGGACTTTTAACCACGGTATTGTCGTCGAACAGTGGGTCGGACCTGACGACAAAAACTCATCCACTAACATTATACAAGTAAATTCTGTTATTATAATTAAGTACTCCTACTCAAAACTCTACAAACTCATTAAAATAGTATTTGCCTACGTAATATTCTAGAAGTCAAAAGGCCCCACAAAAAATTATGATAATGAGAAATGATTTCAAATCCTTTCGCTACACTAAAACTACAGGGTCTCGAACAGTGCTCGTATCCACATACAGAAACTAATATGTATCTAAAATACAAACATCAATTTCTAGCCCAATAAATTATTATAAACCTATTAAAATTAGTTTTAAATAGTAATTTTAAGATTAAATTGAAAGCTCGCGTGGTATGGGAAAGGTCAAAAGTTTAACTTTCGATGAATTCGTTTAGATACGATTAGTTTTAACATTCAATTGGACCCGCTACAAAAAATTATACACCCACTATAAAAGGAAACCAAATCTAGATTTCGTCACGTGGAAACTCAGGACTGAAAGTTTTAATGTCGACAAGGCTAAAAAATAATCAGAATCTGGGTGTCCTTTGTTGTAGCTGGATCAAATAACGTTTCAACCGATCCCCAGTCGAGATTACTTCCTGAAAGAGAGTAAGGAGATGGACGCCTATTTCAAACTGATGGTGGAAGTAGCCATTCTCATGGGGGCAGAACCGGAAAAGGCTCAAACGGAAATGGAGCGCGTCCTCCTCTTCGAAACAAAGTTGGCTAACGTGAGTTTTAAAAATATATACACGTATACAGCTGCATATATAGATATATATACTTTCCTTTAAATTCAATTTCGATAACCGAATTTTTCCAGGCCAGCGCTCCCGAAGCCGAAAGACACGATACTGGGGCGATATACAACAAAATAACACTCAAAACGCTCTCGGCCCTCGTTCCACAGGTAATAAATATTATACCCCTATGATATTCTGAGTTACAAACTTGGAAGGAACAGAAATTTCAACGCGAGCCTGCGTCTAAATAAAGATTGGTCTAAAAATTAGAAAAACATCTAAATGAAATATAGGTCCCTAAAAACTATGAATTCTAACCTTAAGGACAAAAAGGCTAACTAAGGTTGATATTATTTGATTTTACTCGAAAATTATAAATATTAATTATTAAAATGAAACTACGTTTTAACGTTTAGCCTAACTTAGGACCCTCATCCTGAAATTCAACTTCCCCCTCTACACCGAAGCCAATATGCAGGTACACTTTTACAGGAGCTAAGGATTATATCAGCCCATAGAAATAAAATCTATGTTTTCTATAATGAGCCTCGGGAGAAGGAATACCCTTAATTTAAATTAATTGTCCAAAGTTTCATCGAGATTAGTGATTTGAACCGAATTCGAACGTAATTTAAGATATCCCGTGGCTAAAATTTGGATTTAATAGTCTTTTTAGAACAGTCTTTGGCTTTAAATCTCACGTTTCGGCGATATTAGAAAAATATTTCATAGAAGAAAGATCGATAGGAATCTCTTTTGATGGAGAAAAAGCAATATCCCAGAAAAATTCCTAAAGTTTTCCCTTTCTCTCACGCTCTTTCGCTCCCGAGTTTTATAGTCTTGAGTTTCTCATTTCATTTTTTTGTTTGGTCCCAATATACAGTTTTCGTGGCTAACCTATTTGAACACGTTCTTACCGACGAACGTGACCCAAGAGGAGCCCGTGGTCGTTTATTCTCTGCCTTATCTAGAAGAAATGGGACGATTACTGTCCAATACCGATCGAAGGTAAGTCCCCCCCAAAACCGGAAAATACAATTTTGAGATTATTTCCACAATCATACACCCAGGAGAAAAATAGAAACATTTTCTTCCTAAGATTATTAAAGATATACGTTCGCATTAGAGCTTTAGGCTTACGACGGAGCTTACTTTTAAAGGTTTGCAGTTATTAATAGTATATTATTGATTTACAAATTTACTAGCTAATTAAGCTTTTTCCAAGGACATAGCATCAGAACTTCAGATTTCCCTGAATTATTTTAAAACAACTAGATATGATATAATTTAAAAATTCCCTAACATGATTACAATAAGTTCTAAATTACATTGTGATAGATAAATTAATTTAAAAAATTCCCTGACATGTTTGGATAATTTTTTTAATTAATTTAATAATCTCATTGTAGTTTTAAATATTACGAGTGGCTGGATAAATTTTAAATCCCCTAACGCGAACGTCGCCCGCTTTTATTTTGTCTTTTGAAAGGATTGTCCACAACTACGCTATATGGAAGTTGGTCAACACGATGCTTCCTTACTTAGAAGGGAAATATTTGCCGAAGCGGGCAGAGTTCCGTTTGGTGATGCAAGGGGTTTCGGCCGAACGAGTGCGTTGGAACCGATGCGTCGAGTTGGTCAACAAGAAAATGGGAATGGCTGTAGGGGCGCTATTCGTCAAACAGAACTTCGACCCCAAAAGCAAAGAAACGGTAAGAGTCTCCTCTTTTCAATAACAATAATTGTCGCGACTGTTTTTGACACTCGTCAAGGACACGAAGTTATTGAAAAACTCCTAGACATTCCCCATTATGATTTCGAGAAATTTGAAATGGTTGAAAAAAACTAATTTTAGGCCCTAGAGATGATACACAACATAAGAGAGGCTTTCAATGAACTACTGGAAGAAAACGCCTGGATGGACGAAGAAACGAGACAAGTCGCCAAAGAAAAGGTAACAATACTTTGGATAGTCCCTGGTATACGGAGAAAATTAATGGCAATATAGTTTTGAATTAAATGAAATAATTACTGGTAATTATTCCTAACAGGCCAATGCCATGAACGAAAGAATTGGATACCCAGATTTACTAACCAACGCTGAGGAACTGTCCAAGGAGTACGATTCGGTAATTAAATACAACACTACAGTTGGTTAAAACTTAACCAAACTAACAGATACTCTTTAGCTAACCATGGACGAGGATCTGTTCTTGGAGAACATTTTCAACGTATTGAAATTCGAAGCTTCCAAAAATCTACTCAAACTGCGACAACCGGTTAACAAGGACAAGTAAGAACGGCTCTTGAACCTTAACTTATTAGAACGCGATTCGAGCCAGATATCTTGTCATTTTCGTGATACCTTCCTCGTTTAATCCATCATGTTTAGGTGGACTACGGAACCAGCCGTGGTCAACGCGTTCTATAATCCCAATAAAAACGACATCGTCTTTCCAGCTGGCATATTGCAGCCATTGTTTTACAGTCAGCATTTCCCTAAGTAAGAATTTAAATAGTTTGAAATAATCTATAGACCTTTGGGGAATGAAAGGTGATAGCATAACTTTAATTTTAAAGGGAAACTGGGAGCTAAAAATCGAACAGCTTTTGAATTTATTTTCGGAATCACCATGCCAACATATATATTAGAGAATTTTTCTACAATTATTTGACACGTTTTTGGTATTTAAATTGATTTGTAAAGTTTGGTAGAATTTGAATATATTTGGGGCAATCACGTTATTTCAGCCTTCAACAGTGCTTGTAATGTTCTAACATTAAAAGAATAGACCAGGGTTTGATACCGAACGTCTTAGGCATCAATGCCAGCCTATTCTCTTAATGTTAGGACATTACAAGCACTGTTGTAGGCTGAAATAATATGATTGGCTCAAATTTATATTTACTTTTATTCAAATTTTACCAAACTTTAGAAATTAATTTAAACACCAAAAACCTGTTTAAAAATGATGAAAAAAAAATCCTCGAATACGTTTTTTTGGCACGGTGATAAATTCAAAAGCTATTCCATTTTTAGCTCCAATATATAATTTAATATTGAAATTTTATAACAGATCCTTGAATTATGGCGGTATTGGAGTTGTCATTGGCCACGAGATTACTCATGGTTTCGATGATAAAGGTAAGCGATCATAATAAGGATATACTATCTGGGGTTGAAGGGGTAGCGGAACAAAGAGCAATAATTACAGGATGTTTAGGTTCTAGAACAATAATCTTGAATGATATTGACATCTAAATATCTAGTAATTATAACTTCATGTTACACTACAGCTCTCTCAATGAGTACATCCACCTTTGATTGGGTAGGGCTAAATAATTAACCGTATCGATTTCATATAATTTAGGGCGTCAGTTTGACAAGGATGGAAACATGAAACAATGGTGGAACAACGCCACTATAAGTCGATTTCGAGACAGGGCTCAATGTATTATCGACCAATACTCTAGCTACGAAGTCGTGGATATTGGCATGAATGTAAAGCAAATTAATCCTCTATAAAAATTAAGGAGTATCAACAACAGAGATGGAATTTTAAGGTTTCGCGCCTTTAGCCTTTTAGGGAATTCCTGTGGTACAGAAAAAAAAAAAAAAAAGCACGCCCTTGGAGCTATGATAACGGCGTTGGAACGTTAGTCTCCCTGTGTTATTGCTCCATGGGAGTGCTTTTGTTTGTTTCATGTTATTTTTGTCAGGGCTGACAAATATTTCGAGGGCAATATTGAATTTGATGTTTTTTTTTTTTTTTTTTTTTTTTTTTTTTTTAACTCTAGGTGAATGGAAAAATGACCCAAGGAGAGAACATAGCTGATAATGGTGGTTTGAAACAATCATACAGAGTAAGTTCTATCATTAAAGGGGCTATCTTCGATTTTTAAATTCCCTTTAAAGTCGGCTTCTTTTCTAGCTTAGCAGACAGCGTTGACCATAACAAATTGTACAGTCAAAGCTAGGAAGGGAGGAGCATTTTAAAGGGATATATTTCAGAGCAGATAGGGCCTTTAAAGGGGCTTATCGAGGCTAGCGCGTTTTCCTCAACTAAAAGATATTAACGACTAACTGGTGTAAAAAAATGTCAGCCCGCAAGTCTCTGTCAGACCTCTTTAATCGAGGGGGGCGTTACTCTTCGTTGTACACCTTAGTTCAGCTTTGACAGTTCATTGAGTTCAGCTTTGGTAGTGCAAAGAGTTCAAAAACTTTATACAACTGATTTCTCACGTCTCTGACCCCTCGCCTTTAATCACTTTCACTAATTTCAGGCATACAAGAAATGGGTTTCTAAGCATGGCGAAGAACCTTTGCTACCTGGTCTCAAGCTTACCCATGACCAGCTTTTCTTTCTAAACTATGCCCAGGTACGTTGTTATTAGGATATGTAAATAAATGGCAATCTTTCATCAAAAAAACTATTCGGAAAAAAATCTAGATAATTTTTTATAATTATTTTTCTCAGATATGGTGCGGTTCAACGAGGCCAGAAGATTCTTTAACTAAAATAAGGTCTTCAGTTCATAGCCCAGGACCTATCAGGTCAGTTTGATATAATCTTGGGGAGAGCGGAAGCAAAATAATGCGAATGTCTAATACTAAAACTTTACTGGCTTCAAATACGCAGAGTTCTTGGCCCATTATCAAATTCACACGATTTCAGTAAAGCTTATGGTTGTAAAGAAGGCATCAGAATGAATCCAACAAAGAAATGCTCAGTTTGGTGAATAATTATTCGCAATAATTGTTCTTAAACGCGTTTGTGACGTTACAAGTTTATGACAAACTAAGAACCTCTATACGATTGTTAGCGATATTTCACCGTGATATTCTAAGACAATGACCGAAAACAACACGGAAAATATAGTGACAGCGGGTTTTTAGTAAGAAACTTATTCAAGAAAGAATCTCAGACATCCTATGAAAGTGGGCGTAAAAGCCGCAAAGATTGCGTTAAATATTGATGCTTTTCACACAAATTATTGTTGTTGTTATATATATCCCCTAATAACTGGTAATTGTAAACTTGATCTCACCCAAGTTTTCATATACATTAGGATTATACCAATTTTGAATGGTATTCTTAATTTTTCACAACATACAATTTCAGTTAGGCTTTCAAACTTCGGCTTCACATTTCAAATGGCAGAATGCAGATTGACAAAAATCACCCCTTAAGCCTTGGCTATAAAATTAAGTTTTTTACCTTTTATGTTGTTACTTGTTCCATATATTCGTCTGATGAAAGCAATTCCACTCGAAGGCTTCTAATAGCACTTTCTTTAATTTGATTAACTTTAATTCGCGTTTAAACGTAGATTATTTAAAGAATAACACAGCGATTCCGTTTACGTACACTCTGTGACTAATCAAAATTTGCAACTTCAGTTTCCCTGATTTTCATCATCGAGGGAGCTAAGCTATTTGAGATAAATTATTTCCTAGATATGATAGTTGGTGAAAAAAAAGGTGTCGTATAGAAAATGCAGACGACAAATCTTTGTCCCAACGGCTACTGAAAAAAAAAGGACCTTATATCTAAGCCCGATTACTTAAGGCAGGAACAAGTAATTTCCCAAATATCCCTTAACTTTTAATTTTCGAGATTGGATAGCTGGACACATGTCCGATAAGAAAAAAGTACTTACTGGTACAAGAAATCTGAGTGTCTGGTTTGTTTAATTGTTTTATAATCTTTAAATGGTGAAGAGGGACAATCCTCCAATAAGTAAATATTCTTATTTCCGTCCCTGCTGGAAGGTAGAACTTTGGATAATCGTCTGCATCTTCTATATATGGAATAACTTAACACGAATATCGATCTCGAGTTAACTTATGACATATTAAAGTCGATCCTTACAGCTGAGCTATTTTAATTTTATAACTTGTTTAATTTAAAAATTAATAATTCTTATATTTCTGCACAAAAAAAATTATTTAAAATGATAAAAATGTATATAAAATGTATTTTAACACACTTTTGAACCATAATATTCAAAACTATTTAAATATATACCCTCATAAATTCCAGCATCAGAAAATTTGAATAAATTATGCAAATTAAAATGAAAATATAAAAGGAAATATTGCAAACAGGGTATAAAAATTAAGAATAGGAAAAAAAAAAAAAAAACAAGTGTGTTATTAGTTTTAAATTATCTACCATTATGTTTATGTCTCCCTTTTTATTGGAAAAAAGTGAAAAAAAAAAAAAAAAAAAAGAACTAAACATATCTTCTTAACAAGAGAAATTATTTATTCAACAACCTTGAATAATTTATTTTTTGTTCAAGGTGTATCACAGTATTATCGTGTAAATAAACATTTTTTGGTCAAATTAAACTCATTAAACCGTGATTTTTTTTTACGATAATTAAAAAAAAAGGGTCTTATAAAATTGGCATATTTACATTAAACTTGGAATGTGAAAACTTAATAAACCTTAACGAAATAGGGAGGGTCCAAAAATTGTTATAAACTTATAAAGATAGGTTTTCTAATTTATTCTAACCATTCAATGGTTGATTTAGTTAAAAACAAATTAAATTAAGATACAGGCACTACGAGTCGTATTTACACGCTATCAGTTCTATCTAAATTTGAATTAATTTAAAGTAGAAGATAAATATTTTCCACGTTACGCTGAAGAGCGTAAATCAATAAAATCATATATTTTTCCATAAATTTAATTGGCAGTTTTTAGGACTCGAGAGAGCAAACTTGGATAAATTTTATACAGTCAACTCTCGTCAAACCTAAAATTCTTATTTATATCTTTTTCAATAATTTTATACTTATTCTTCGGTGATTTTTTGCGCGTTATGATATGAGATACGTCTTTCAACCATCGGGATTGGGCAATAAAAAACTAGGAAATAAATGGAAAGTTTATACTTATTCTTGGCTTAAATAATTAAAGTTTAAAGGCAAGAGATTTAGAGGTAAGGGGCAAGATATTTAGAGGTAAAGGGGAAGAGATTCAACATATAAATCTTACCTCAGCTCCAATTGCTAAGACCAAATTTAAACCAGCCAATAGTAGTAGTGTATATTGAAAGGTAAACATTCTTTCCGAACTCCAGATCATCAGCTTCGAGTAAATGACAAAGTTTTAAATTAATTCGATTATTTAAAAAGAGAATAATCTAACAACGAGATATTTTCTATCGATTCCTTATCGTTTAAATAAGCTTAATCCACTAGTAAAAAAAAAAGAAGCCAATATTAAGCTAGAAGTAGGATTAACAATAATCAATGGATAGTTTGACATCTTTTAGTTAACCAGTCACTAGCGAATCCGAGAGTAAAATATTTCAAAGAGGCATTCATCGGTGGCGCATTAACTACGAGATATCAAACTCTCAATGGTTTACTGTTAAGCCTAAAAATTTATTTCTAACTGAATAGTTTGTAATTTATTTTACTAGTGGATTAGGCCTATTTAAATGATAATTAATCTATAGATAATCACTTGTTGTCAGGTTGAAATTCTCTCCTTAATGATTCTAATAAAAAACTATTCTTACATCGAAGGCCGAGCTCAAAGAATGCCAAGGACTAAATAACAACAGTATTGTAAAACTGATTAAAACAATCAGGGTTAACAAATACGATACTAAAAGAAATAAATGTTAGTTTTAGAGACAAGACAAGATTTTCATTAATAATCAACACCCAATTTACTGTTTGTATAAAATGGCATTCGATAGGGCGGTCCCTTTGAAAAGATTACAGCGACAATCAGGTACTGGAAGCATGAGATCTTTGAAAAGAATCAAGTTTTACTATAAGTTTAAGTACAATAATGAATTCAAAACAAATTCATACCAGAAAGATGGTCGTTGATTCCCAACACAAAATCACCTATGTTTAAATTTGATTTTAGTTTAACGTATTATTTCGATAGAAAAGCGAGGGCACGTACCAAATCACGATCAATATGCCGAGGATAATACCAATGTTGAGTGTTCAAATAAGAGATGGCTGCTATTTGAATTGCTACGACCAATAGAAACTGTAGAAACATTGACGCTACGTTATTCACGCTGATTAAGTTGCTCAGTGGCCTTTCAGGAACAAGCTTCGGATAAGATTGAGTGTTACCCACTAAAAAGGAGAAGAGTTTAATGTATCTATCTACCCCAAAATGGCTTCCAAGCATCGTCTGCTTAGTTTATAATTTCAAATCTAGACATAATAGGCTTAAAACTTTAAGCCTGACCAGGGTTTATATGAAATTAGTTTTCATGACTTGTCCCTGCCCATTTTTCGATAATTTCCTTGTAGTTATCACACTAGACACTTTGAAACAGTTTTGAATATATGTTCAAATTAACTTTTCAATCAAATAATTCCATTCTTTTGGCACCGAATATTAACAGTTAACCCAAAATTTTCCATTTTGACTTTTCCAAAACAGTTTCTAAGTCTCTTGCGTGAACGTGGCTACTGTCTGTGATCGGATAACTGATTCCTATGTATTAGATGTTCAAACCCAGCACAATAGTAAAAACTAAAAACCAAGGAAAAATGGTCCATACTAAACGAAAAACTAATGAGGATCTTCTTGCGGGTAAAATCAGTAAATAATGTAATTTTGTACAGAAACCAACCCCCTACAATTTAAATTTGAAGAATATCCTCATTAAGTCTACAAAACAATGAAAATCAAGAGCGTGAAACTTACTGACAATCGCGAGTGAAGTGATAATTGCCAAATCAATATAGAGAAACATAGGATCGCCTAAATTTGATCCTTTCTGAAAATTAATCAGACATGCATTGCGAAAAAATAAAAAAAAAGAAAAGCCAGCGGTTGATTTAGATTAAAAGTGCTAGAAAATCGTCAAATTATAAAATAAAAAAAAGGGAACATACTCTGTATAAAATCAAAACTGAAATAAACTGGATGAGACTGTAGAGTGCGATAAACTTAAATAAAGAAAAAGAAGTAACCATGGCTCCGCGACCCTCCCTGAAAAGTGAAAAGATTGACGAAGCCAGAAAAAAAAAATTATTAAACAAGCGCAAAAAATTGAGCTGAAATAAAAACATAGATCTAAAGGTTCTAATTTTATACTTAATAACGACCGGAACGCATTCAATGTTTGATATATTTGACGTGAAAGGGGCCGCCACTGATGCTTCGGCTTCAGATAAAGATATTCCAATATCGGCTGCTTTTAAAGCCCCGCAATCGTTAGCTCCGTCCCCGCACATTCCAACTATATATCTAAAACAAAAAAAAAAAAAAAAAAAATTAAGATTTTTATTTATAAACTAGACAGAGTGAATCCAATAAATTGATCGAATACCCTAAGCTTTGTAACGACTCAACTAGATGAGTTTTTTGGTCCGGCGACATTCGGGCAAAGATTGCTCCCTTGACTAAAATCTGCTCAAAATGAAGATTGCATGGTTAGTCACAAATTGAGTTCAATTTAAATTTTGCTCGTCACCTTTGAAAATTCTTCAGGAAAATAGTAACGAAGAACATTATAAGACTTTCCATCCACGACAAAAGTGATATCTCGTTTCGCTTCTATATCAATTGTTTGATATCCCTTAAACAAAACCAAAAACAACTCGTTAAAGGGAGAATGAAGCCTGACAACAAATAATTGATTTTTGAGATTCCTTATCCTTTAAACCGGTCTATTGCGTAATTTTTTAAAAATAAATAAATCTAAAATTAAAAAATTCCATAGTTACATTTCTCACCAACCAATTAATAGCCTTCAACCAACCAGCAAAAGCGAGCTCAGTCTTAAGCCTACTTTAGAAAGTTTTACTACTTGGCTAAACGCTAGCTTGATTGAACGAAGGCTATTCATAGGCGAGACTTCAAACCTTCCATGGATCCTTGTTAAGCCTAATTTCTGAGCAAATTAAAAATTGATTTACAATTTGATATTAGGGTTGATTATTTTTTTTGCAAGTTAATTTGTCATATTGTAACGATAATGAACCAGAAAAATTCAATTATTTTTGTAGTAATTAAGAAAATTGCTCTATTAAGTCTGACTTACCTCATTATCAGAAAATATAGCTCGATTCTGTATGTTCCCAGTTTTTTCATATTTGATAATTGGTTCATCTAAATCGTTTTCGTAAGCGTTAACAATGACTACTTGACTATTCGTAATCATTCCACACTCTCGAGCTACGCTCAAAGCGGTTAGAAGATTATCACCTACAAGTTATAAAATGAGACTAAAAAATTCTCGTTCATTTAAGGGATACTAGACTCTGGCAAAAAGTTATTTTTAAGCGATATAGATTGTTATATATGCCTAAAAACAATATCAAAACTCGCAAGAAAGGTTTCGTGTTAATTCTAGGTTAATTATTGAAATTAAGTTCAAAGAAATTTCATATTTATTTCAAAAGTATGCTGATGCCAATGAGAGTTGGTCTTTGAAATGGCTCGTGCCAGGAAGGGGATGTTTGGTAGAAATAGAAAGTGCTATTAAATTGGTTCATGTACCATTTTCATAATTTAGGCTTCGCACGACTTTGATAATTAACTGTAAATTACAGCAAAACCTTGGTTGTGACTTTTGATTCGGTTCTTACGCATATGGTAAGCCCAAATAGATAAGAAAAAACTTGTTACCAGAGTCTAGAATTAATTATTTATTACCAGTAACCATGACCAGACGTATTGCGGCTTTATCTAACGTGTAGATAACAGGAGACGTTTCGGGTTTCAACGCATTTTGCATGATGATTAAACCCAGGAAAATTAAATCACACTCTACCTCATCACTATGGTTAAAAATAATTAATTGAAATCTATTTTAACACTAGAATAATTAATTAATTATTGTTATACCGTTTGATTCTTTGAACGTGACGCCAACTAAGTTTTGAGCTCAGAGGTTTGTAGGCGATAGCCAGTACGCGAAAGCCTTGAAGGGTATAGTTACGTAAAACTTCGCTGAAATCTTCAGGAACTTCAAAATTGAATCAAATTATGAGATTTATATTTTAAACACTTTGAATATACAAATAAGGACACATTACGCAGCTTCTTTCTCCATTTAACAAGAAAGTTCAAGCTTAATGTTAAATTACCCGTATGCGGTAGACACAAAGATTGAATTTTTTCAGGAGCTCCTTTAGCATAAATATCCATATGACGAGAGCCTAATGTTCTTCCAATAACGCTCATTCTTTGTAGACTAGATGAGAAGGGAAATTGTCGAATTATCCCAATCTGATATTGAAGCTAAAAGACGGATAAAACTTTAACTACGAGAACTTAATAAAAAAAAGTAGAAAATGAAACAATTGTTACAATTCTCCTCTTACAGATTCATTTGGTAATCCGAGAGTGTCTAAACTTAAAGAGAGTTCCAGATCATTAGTTGAAAGATCACTATTTTCTTTAATTTCATTCATTTTTGTTTGAGGTCGAACCACAGTCGGCATTAACATATCAAAACGAGTGTTATCTTGTCCAGGCTCTTCTAAAATCTTCATAAAAAGAATTTAATCAAAATTAAAGTATACGTAGTAATTAAAAAAATTATTTCATACCCAGTTTGTAGCTTCGAACATTTTCAGATCAAGAGGATCACCGGCTAGTTTTCCTTCTATCATCGTCAGAGAATGGCAAGTAGCTAACGAGGCTATAATTGGACTCTTTTCCGGTATTTCTGTTACGTTTTTAACTATTTGTTTGAAACTAGAATGATATCGATCAATCAAAGATCAAGATTTAAGATTTAAATAAATAAAGAAGCGAGAATCACCAGTTATTTTTGCTGACAGAAATTAAACCGAAGAAATCTAGCCCTTCCTCGGTTAAAGTACCAGTTTTATCAAAGCACATGAGTTTGATCTTCCCTGAAACATTGATTCGAGGAGGACTAATGCAAAAAATTCCTTTCTTTTTTAGTCTTCCTTGAGCGTAAACAGTTCCTGTATTGATCGATAAGGTTGCATTTAGTAAAAAAGTTATTTTTAAATCGATTTAAACTGTTAATTATTGATAATTCTCTGATTCGCCCAGTGGAATAACCTTGAAATAAACAAAAAGAGCCGCAAAATAGGACCTGTTTCTAGGCCCTACGTAAAACATAGCTTAAATTAAGTGGAGGACTTAATGCTTCCATTTTGGGGCTTGTTATAAGATTATTCCACTGGACCACTGAGTGCTCATAATCTCGCTGAAAACCTAAATGCTTCTCCAATTAAATTTGGAAAAAGACAGAGAAATAAAAGTTGTCCTGCAAGTGCTTGATTTTCCCAGTGGAATACAAATCCTGCTCTTTGAAAAAGAGAAACTTAACTTACCAACAGTAAGAGCTGCTGGTAATGCTGGTGGGACTACGATAGTTATAATATCCAACGCCTTTAAAATAGTTTGGGTAACTGTAGCCTAAGATAAAAAAAATGGATATTTGACGTTTTTCAACTAAACACGGGAGTGAATCTGAACTAAAAAAATACGTTACATGTCGACTGATATAGAGATACAACGAATATCCCATTCCAACGGCAGCTACCATAAATAGCAAGATTACGAAACGAATAGAGTCTTTATAAAATTGAAATCCCATCGGTTTTGGAAACAGAATAGATCGAACCAATTCTCCTTTACTTGTCGAGAAACCTATATTTAATAAATTTGATTAAACAATAATTGAAGTATTTATAAAACAATAAAAGAGTTACCAGTTCGTACGACGACTGCCGTGACTCTACTATTTCCATAGAAACGAGTTTGAATGACAGCCTTAAAAAATGCTAAAATAAGACAATTGCAAATAGAATGCTGCTTAAAATTTCAAAGGGATATACCGTTCCGCAAAACAAAGTATGCCTCTTATGATCAACTGGACTGTAGGTTTCTTCGTCCGAACTTTGTTTTATTATCGGAGTTTTAGTTTCCGGTACACTTTCTCCAGTTAACATGGCTTCATTAACGATGCAATTCCCCGCAGTAACGACAGCATCGCAAGACATTAAGCAACCATTAGGGGGAATGATTAATACGTCTCCCGGAACCAAATCTGAAGCTGGAATAGTTTCAGGTTCTTCGGCTAAAATTTAAATGATAAAATTTATTTATACAATAAGTAATATTTTAACTACAAGGAATCGATAGTAAAAATTTATTAATTTTAACTTTATGACTAGGAACTTACATCTTCCCAATCGTTGAACTTGAACGTCGAGAGAATTAGATTGAGATACCATATTTTTCAACGTAATCATTTGCTATAAATTAAATATCTAAATTATACAAGTGTTTAGAAGAAAAATCCCGAAAAATTTAAATAAAACTAACCTTTTTAGTCTCGTATAAAGAAATACCGATTGAAAACAACGATATGACCAGAATACAGCTTGCGTAGTAGTAATAATCGTCGCAAGACCATAAAATAATGCTGGCAAGTTGAAATATATAAAAGGGATTCAAAATCTCGTCAACAAAGAGACTGCCGTATGATTTAACCAAAATCGTAATCAAATTTGGTCCATAAAGCTTTTGTTTTTCGTTCTTTTCCTCTTCCGTAATTCCGTGAAATTTTTCAAGGAAATCGTTACAAGGAATGTTAACATCTAAACCTCTTAACTTCTCAAAAGAGTTTTTTTCGTTGTTCCAAATATATTTCATGAATTTATGGATAAAAAATCTCATCTCATAAATCTAAAGTAAGAAAAGAAATTAATACGCTTTCTTGGAATTTATGTTGTAATAACTAAATAAAGTGTTCATACTGGCATTAAATTATTTAATTCGGAGGCATCTTCAGTACAAATCTGATTCAAATTCAATGGCTCTATGGTATTTGACCTGTTCATTTTTTGGTTTAGAACGAGTGAAGTGAAATAAACTCCGTGGCAATCCTGGATCAAACAACGAGATTGTTTAATATTTGTCTATAAACTACAAAGCTAACAATAAATAAAATTTACATACTTTGATTAAAACTACAGTAGCGGAAGAAATAATACATGGGCTGCATGTAGAGTATATCTTCCAGGTGGGTTTCCAATGACATACTAAGACGCTACTTCCGAGGGTAAAAAAAGCCACAAAATAATATACAAGATTCTTCCAGAGATTCTGCGCGTACCCGTAGAGTTCCTGGAGGAATTATTAATTACGTTGTATACAGTTAAACATTCTGCTTGAATTTTTAAATCAAATTTTCGTTAACAAACTTACCATTCCTTCGTCGGAACCTTCTTCGAGAACTTGGCTGTAGGTTCCATAGCTTTCTTTTCTTCTGTGATTTGCATCGCCCATTTTTCAAGTTGAGTAACTTCTTCTCGTGTCAGCTCAACATTTGGGTGTAATTTAAATAAATCTATTGTTTGTATCAAGTTCTTTCTTCTTTGTCTGAGAGTGAGACTACCATAGATATGAAAAATAAGCTAGATCCACTACCCTCACGGGCAACCGGGGGGAAAAACGTCGGGAACCGAAGGCTGCCATTTGAGGGACATTATGTATTTAGCGCCATCTAGTCAAGAAGGATCAGACACTTTAAAAGGGAAAAACCGCGGGAAATTTGAAGGGATGAATTCTCGTTTATGAAAGCGCGGGAAACCTAAAGATGCTAATAGGCCATTTGAGTAAAAGCAAAAGCGCGGGAAATTACAAAATGATTAAGCAACTTTTTGAGGTTTGAGAGCTTGGGTAAAGGCGAAATAATAGAAGACTAAAAATGGTTAAAAGTTGTGCTTTTTGCAATGTAAAAGCAATAAGAGAGTCGGGAAGGAACAAAAGTGTTCATTTCATAGGTATAAAAAACATTTTAATATAATCATAATGTACAATAACTTTATTATTAAGATTTTTTCTGGGCAATAGTGAGTTGCTAAGAAAATGGATAGCTGTGGTAGATCGAGGCAATTGAAATCCATCTTCATATGATTCAGTGCGTAGTGAACATTTCCAGGAGGAAAAAATTTATGTTCAAAACGGAAAACACTATCTTAGAGATAATATTGTTCCAACAAAGGTTAATAACCAAAATTAAGAAGTTGATTGTGCAAAAATAACGTAAAACGATGAAGTTTTCGTTTATTATAATCAGAATTTGAAAGGGATTCAAGTAATTTGTGTAGCAGAGGAACAACCAAGCCAATTTTCATCGTCTAGTGTAGGTAAAGTTTTGTAGTCTTGAAATAATAACAAAGGCTCAAAAACTTAACGATATTTCAGAAAACATACGGGAAAAGCAAACCATCACCTTCATGCAGAGTTAACTGGCAACGAAGATAAACTGATAGAGAGTGAAAAAGAAAATCTGGAATGTCACGTATGCAAACTTTAATCCTGAGAGGGATTTAAATTTAAGCAATTTAAAAATCTTTTAAACGGCCTAAGGAACCAAAACTTTCTTCTCGAAGAACATGCCATCTCTATCAATGAAAACTTCACTTCGATGGCAAAAGAACTATTTGGGCAATTGAAGGAATTGGGAATTAAAAACCTGAAAAATAAGGCTTACACTGAAGAACTAAAGCAATTTGCTTTAACGCTATTTTTACGCACCAAAGGTGTACTAATATCTAAGGCAGCATTTTACTTTGCCTCATGAAAACACGCTTAGAGAATGGCCAAGCAGGATAAATGGTGAACCTCGATTTACGAATCAGAGTTTCTAGTTCCTTAAAGAGCAAGCCAAGAAAAGCCCTGTACCAGTTGTCTTAGAGATGGAGGGATGGTGCGGGGAATACTTCTCTGGCTTCGTTGACTATGGCATGGTTTCCAATAACAGCCGAGATAGCCAAACTGTTGCGTCACAGGACTTTGGTATTTATGTTAGTAGCTATCAACTGTAGTTGGAAAATACCTCTTGGGTATTTCTTGCTTCATGGTACACCGGGCGGCTCTTGACGCAGCTTGTGAAAGAATGTTTAGCCAGGATCAACGCCACTGGAGATAAGTGCGTGCCTTTGGTTAGCGACGGCTTAAGCAGCAATTTAACTATGGCCAACACATTGGGAGCAAATTTGGATACAGAATATTTGGACCCCAGTTTCTCAAATCCTGCGAATCCAATGGGACATAGAATTTATTTAATCCTTAATGGAGGATTAAAACAGCCATCAAAAAGTGTTTTACAAACCTGCGCTTTGACAGAGTAATTCATTCGGCAAAACGTTTCTGTTGATATGAAATCAAAAAACATTTCACTATCCATTGAAATTGCTGTTATGGTAAAGTTGGTAAATGCAAATGTATTTAGCGAGCTTCAAGAGCACATGTTCGATTTTGAAGTTGGTATCGAACACCATCGTTATAGATCAATGAAAAACATTATTAATTTGTACGCAAAGAACCTACAATTAAAAAAGCAAGCCATTAGACATAACTATCAAAATTATTTTTGTTTGAAGGGAAATAAAAAAGCCTGTTAAATACCTTTACAATTCCGCTTCCTTGTAATTTATTTTGTGGATTCTTTTCAACGCCAGTACATAAATCTTCTTTTACTAAAACTAACAAGTAGCATCCTAATAATATTAATTATAACAATAATAAAAGGAATCAGGAATCTAAAATAACGTTGCTTCCGTTACAACGGAGGCAAGAAATATAAAATTTCCAACAATATCTGTACTCTCGGCTTTTATAGCAGACGAAATACGTGTTCGCCATATTTTAGTTTTTATTCGTAGCATCAGATGGCGCGAGCATACACATGAAGGGGGTGGCTCATATGGGGGCGAAATTGAATTAAATAATTCGGTTCTCGCCCGTCAGATGGCGCGGAAAACGGATTGTCCCTCAAATGGCAGCCACCTGGGTCTGACGTACCCCCCCCATAGGGCAGTGGGTCTAGCTTATTTTTCATATGTCTATGGAGACTACCGACTTATCCTAAGCCTAGCGAAAACTTATCCAAGGTTGTGCAATCAATCACACTTCACGCAGTTTTACTTTCTATTTTCTAACACCCTAGAGGCTAGAAGGCACAAACGAGATAGTTCTAACACTTTAAGTGATCTTTAAGTGGGTTACGGATCATATTTCATTTTATATACATATATACAAAGATATCGCAGTTTGGAATTACAACTTGGCTCAATAAGGCTCCAAGCAACGCGCTCAAGGGCTACCGAAATGTCTTCTTCTGTTATCTACTGCTCTCCATGGTTATCTCCTCCCCCTCTGGGCACGTGGTTTTAGATTTAGCATTTCGTAATCAACCCATGAGAGACTTCAGCAAAGTAGGAAACAACGCGACTGTGTTCAAATAAACTACTAGTTTATGATAATACATTACTAAATTTTCATTGTAAAATGTTAATAGTTCACTAAATATGGTATTACCTTGACCCCTAGAGGACGCTGTATAAGGAATATTAGCGATGGTGACCTATTTACCCTAAAAGTTTAGAAGGTCATGGAAACGCATCAAAGACTTAAATGAAGTGTTAACGCGTTACGCATGTCAAAGCATCTAATGAGTGAGTGTTAATTAACCTTTAATTATATTTAACAAACTCGTTTAAGAAGTTAAAAGCTATGGATACTGACTCTATAAAATTGGAGAGGGCAACGATTAAATTTTTTGGTAAGTTTGAAACTAAATTTATTTTCAAAATTACGCCTAGGCTTAGGAAATTAAAAGTAAAATACTAATAATTAGTAAATAGTAATAAATAATAATTAATGACTATTCCTTGACATTTTATATTCTTAAATTATAACTAGGATTTCCAATGGTGTGTTTAATTATTTAAGTTAGTTATATTCTAGTTAATGGGGAGCATTTTATAAAGTTAACTAGACAACATGAGCTCAGAGTTCATGGAGGACGTTATTGGTTTTGTAGCATAGTTAACTAAATTACTGAGGTATATTCATTACTTTTACGAATTAGAATCGCAGTTGAAAAAGCTAAACAATTTTCAAGGCATCAGAGGTGAAGAATGGAGCAATAATAATGAAACATTATTGAAAATTTTAAACAAATTAAAGGTTGTCAAAGTTAAATTTAAATTAGATATTCAGCTAATTTTAATCAATATTTCTATCGGTTTTATTAGGGAGAATTAGTCGATTACCATATAGGTATGTAAATCGTAAAAACTAACATCAATTTTCCTATCTTTTTAATATAAGATATTAAATTTCAAATTAAAATTAACACCCATGTTTCAGACAAGGATGTTTTTAGTTTATTGAAGCTCGTGCTAATTATCGGTCTGAATAACTTCAATAAAAATGAACCTATTTTGTTGGTAAATTAAACCATAAATTTAATATTTATATTATCCAGTTAATTTAAAATGTCATTCTTAAAGGCTTTCGAAATACTCGAAAATCTACGCCCAGAAAACCTCAAAGACTTGTTCGAGTTTATATCTGACAATTACGAACAAAAAAAGATAAAAAATTCGTAAGATATTTAAATTAATTAAAACTGAAGGCTCCTTAGGTAACAAAACCAATCGAAAATTTCAGGGAAATTATAATAGAGAAACTACTTACCCAAGGGGATATCACTTGTCAAATCGCCATGGTTAAAATGATGGTAGTCTTGTACGAAGGTTATGCCAGTTCCCAGACTTATCAAAACCCAATAGGGTTATTATGGTTTAAAGATGACATCTCGCGAAAATTGTTTAAAAAAATAACGTTCTATCATAAGAGTTTTCGAGAAGTACGTTACTTCATTAATTCAAAGGACAAAATCTGGTAAAACTTTGCGTCACTGTTTTAGGCCGATTCGTTATATAGTTTTAAGTTTAGTTCCCCAAAATCAACGCTTTCTTGCAATGCAAAATGGTCCCATATAATCATGGAAATTTGTGCTGAGGGGTGAGGACAAGTCAGTACTTGCTTGCAAATATGACCTTGAGTTCATTTGATTTTATAGAACTATGACGATCCTATTAAAAGGTTACCTATAACGTCCTAAAATCGCACTTTTTACTAGAAATGTCCTTTACTCGCGATTAAGAATATTATAAATAGTAATATTTTTAAAAATGTAATGCAGAAATACATTAGAAAATTTCTAAATCATTTCAATAAGATTCACGAAGAAGAATGCACGTTCGTTACTTAAATTGACCTCATTTGAAAGTATTTTTGCCCATATTTCACGGTTAATCCTTTATGTTACCGATATGTTTTAGGGTATTTTCGTTCCAAGTTATTAGCTTAAAACTTGGCGACCTTATCTTGAGCTCATTCGGAGAAGAACGTTATTGTATTTGGTTAGATTATAATCAGAAGCATCATCATTTACGAATCGAATGTGTCACACCGGTAGGCCATATTCTTAGAATTAAATTATTTTTGGAGGTCAGAGGCTCGAGCTTTTTGACCTCTAAACATATAGTTACTATCATGCTTCAAATTAGTACAAATTATAGGAATTTTACGAGCAAAAGTCTGTTTTCTACTTTACGAACGACACGATCACAAATATGATCTTTGAAGGTAATTTTAATTAAATTAAACAAAAAGTTAAATTAAACAAAGTGAAATTGATTAATATTATAGAGGATATGGAGTCTTTGTTCCTACTATTGACTTCTAAATATAATATACGCGATATTTTGGGAGGCATACCCGAACAAAATTCTTTGGAAATTTACTTGGAGATACCAAAAAATTGTAATTTACAAAAGGTTTTGAAGTTTATGACCGAAGCCGTAATGCCATCGGCTGAACCTTCACGCCAAGTGTCGAGAGAAGGTCCAAGTGAAACTGTAACCGAAAATACTCAAAAGTCGGGCGAAGAGTTGTTACTATCTCAACTCTTTAGCATAATAAGATCAACGTCATGTAGCCCTAGAACTGAAAGTTTAGAGCTTGATATTGCCGAACACGAGGATCACGAAGAGCAAAACATGGCGGAGAATAAGCAAACTCAACGAAGAACAGCGGTAATGTCTACTTCAGACACGGAAAACGATGATACGAAACGATCTCGAAACTCTAGAACATCCGAAAGAAGTTCAACAAAGCGGAGGCCTAGAACCAAAACTTCAGAAACGATTAAAAATTTAACCATTGATTCTTCTGATCAGGAAAAGCCAAAAACGGCACAGAATATACAAACACAACAAAAATCCGCGGTAATGATTATTTCTGACCCGGTGAACGATGATATGGAACGATCTCAAAACGCTAGAAAATCAGAAAGAAGTTCAACAAAGCGGAGACCTAGAACCAAAACTTCAGAAACGATTAAACATTTAACCGTTGATTCTTCTGATCAAGAAAAGCCAAAAACGCCCCAGAATTTGCAAACACAGCGAAAAACCGCAGTAATATCCACTTCTGGCACGGAAAACAGTTATACGGAACGATCTCCAAACTCTAGAACATCCCAAAGAAGTTCAACATCGCGCAAACCTAGAACCAAAACTTCAGAAACGATTAAAAATTTAACCGTTGATACTTCCGATCATGAATGCCAAGGAAAGTTGAAAACGGCCGAGAATACTGGAAGAACTAAACCTATTTCCTACTCTGACTCTGGTAATTTGGAACTATCAGGTCAACAAGAAACAAAGAGTTTAGGACCAGTTGATACTGAAAATGTAAATCATGGAGAAATCCCTAGTAAGACTCAAAAACATATTGGAAGAAAAAATGTTAACAATTCTGACTCGACTAACGATGACTCGAAACGGTCTCGTCCTTCTAGAAGGTTCGATAGAAGTTCGAGATCGCGTAGAACCAAAAGTTCAGAAGCGACTCGAGATATAATCGTTGATACTTCTGAATTAGAAAGCCAAGAAGAGCCGAAAATCGTCAGAAGTAACTCTCGTCAACGTATAATAGCCGGAAGTAACGATTCATCGCGTATAACCAAGACTTCAGAACTGGTTTCAGAGAAGACGGTTGACACTTCGCCCTACGAATCGCGTGAGAGACATCCTGAACAATTTAATAAATCCAAAAAGACTCGAAGCCGGCCCGAAAAGGAACTGACTTCCCAACCATTTGGCAGAGTTAGAGTTTATGAACTGGAGTCCAGTGGTAGTCGAGAAGAAGAGACATCCCGAAACTCAAAAATGATTAATGCTTCCGGTTCCCAACGAAGGAAAGGTAGAAAAAGCTCAGAAGCCATAGCGAAAGTCCGAGCGAAATCATTTCGAAAAAGTTCCGAATCGGTTCCGAGTGAAAATTCAAGCATTGAATATCTACGGGAAGAAGTCAGGCAAACTAATGACCTACGGCAAAAAACCAACTCGGGTAATGAACAATCAAAATTGGATAAAAAGCGAACAGAAGAGATCCAGACATCTTTCATTGGCCACCCAAATGGCGAAAGCGCCCATTTTAATGAGGAGAATCAACAAAATATTAACCAAAACTTCAAAGTTAACCCTATTAATGTTGAAGTAGGTGACGTCACTACTTGTATTGAAAAACGAGACAAAATTAGTCAATTGTCGTTCCCAACTTCGCCACCAACGGTAGATGATAATCGCGAAGATAATATGGATTCCGCTCCAATATTATCACAAACCGATCCACAATCATATAATTTTGAAGATCGTGATAATTTTAGCAATATTATCGAACCAAAAACAATCGAATCCACTCTCTCGCCAGTAATCGACACTCAATCGTCAACTAATGAAGATCGCGAGAATCGTGGTAGAATTACCGAACCGAAGACGATCGATTACTCTCCAATCCCGCCCGAAATCGATACTCAATTGTCCACTATTGAAAACGCCAATGATTACGATGCAGTTATCGAAAAGGGGGCAATCGATTACTCTCCAATCTCACCAGTAATCGATTCTTTATCGTCCACTTATGAAGATCGCGAGAACCGTGGCGGAATTACGGAACAGAAAACAATAGTTTACTCTCCAACCTCGGCCGAAATCGATATTACATCTTCCACTGTTGAAGATCGTGAGAATTGTGCCAAAATCATTGAACCAAAGACAATCGATAATTCTCCAATCTCAACCATAATTGATACTGAATCGATTCTTTGCGAGAATCGGGATGAAAATATCGAACAGAGTAAAACTGATTTGGCTCCAAACTCATCACTAAATGATATTCAATCATCCACGATTGATAATCTTGAAAAGCAAAAGGAAAATTTAGGACCAGGCAAAAGATCCAGACGGTTAGCCGAAAAGAATAGGACAATCCCTCGATTATTTTCGTCTAGCGAGAGTGACGTTGAAAACGATAGAGAATTAGCTAGTAAAATGTCAGTGACTAAAGATAAAGAGATCCAGAAACCAAAGGCAAAGCTATTTTTCGATTCTATTTCGTCACTATCCGATAGCTTGTTTCCGCAATCACCCGTAAATATTCGAAATTTATTAGAAGATATTTCGATCCCCGAAAATATCTTTGATGAGTTTGGTGTTACTGATACAGTGGCTAGACCATCTCCAAAAGTAACCATCCTTGAGCCGGTTGTCGCCAATCCACCTGAAACTTCTACAGTTTTGCGGCCAGCTGAAAGTCCTACAGTCATGAGACGTGCTAAAAACCATATAAATACGATGTTACTTGAAAGTCCTGTAGTTAAGAGGCCAGATAAAAGTCCTGTAGTTAAGAGGCCAGATAAAAGTCCTGTAGTTAAGAGACCAGCTGAAAGTCCTGTAGTCAAGAGACCAGCTGAAAGTCCTGTAGTCAAGAGACCAGCTAAAAGTCCTGTAGTCAAGAGACCAGCTAAAAGTCCTGTAGTCAAGAGACCAGCTAAAAGTCCTGTAGTCAAGAGACCAGCTAAAAGTCCTGTAGTCAAGAGACCAGCTAAAAGTCCTGTAGTCAAGAGACCAGATAAAAGTCCTGTAGTCAAGAGACCAGCTGAAAGTCCTATATACTCGGTAGCAGCTGAAAATCCCATAGTAACGAGAGCAGCTGAAAGTCCTGTTGTCACGAGAGCAGCTGAAAGTCCTGTTGTCACGAGAGCAGCTGAAAGTCCTGTTGTCACGAGAGCAGCTGAAAGTCCTGTTGTCACGAGAGCAGCTGAAAGTCCTGTTGTCACGAGAGCAGCTGAAAGTCCTGTAGTCACGAGAGCCGCTGAAAATCCTATATTCACGAGAGCAGCTGAAAGTCCTATATTCACGAGAGCAGCTGAAAGTCCAATAGTCACGAGAGCAGCTGAAAGTCCAATAGTCACGAGAGCAGCTGAAAGTCCAATAGTCACGAGAGCAGCTGAAAGTCCAATAGTCACGAGAGCAGCTGAAAGTCCTATAATCACGAGAGCAGCTGAAAATCCTGTAGTCACGAAGCCAATCGAAAAAACTACTGTTACGAAATCGATCAAAAAACCTATTGACACTCTAGTCACGAAGCCAAGCGAAAAACCAAATACCACGAAGCCATGCCAAAAAAAAACCATATCGAAAGAGAAGTTTAAAACCAGTACCCCTATTCAAAAAGATATCCCAGCAATGAGAACTATATTTACGAGCGACGAAGAAAATGATTTCATTCTCGAAAAACCTCCCAAACCAAGTTCATTCAAAAAGGGTCAATCGAAACCCCCAAAATATTCGAAGGTCATGAATCATTCGATCTTACAGTCGCCCAAGAAGAGAACTAACGAATCGACAGAAAATTCTACGCAAAGACGGTAAGTTTAAGACTGCCTGACATAAAGAGAGGGCGAAAAGTCAAAACAAATCACTTTAGAATTTCACCCTCCCTTTTATTGGACGCTCATTGATATACGTAACTTTTGATAGTTTTTTCAAAACTCCCAGACCAAATCTTATCAGTAGCGGAATCTTTTCTAATAAAGTAAGATATATTTAGTTTAAAAAAAGTGACGCTGTCACAGATTGCTCTTGTAAATGTTTGATTAATCGTTTCCATCACTATATGATATGTATACATTAACAATCGTAGAAACGGAAAAGTGAACAAAAAACCAAAAAAGGACCCAAAAAAACTAAAAAGGAAGCGAAGAAACTCGTTAAGGTCGAGTGGGAGGAGGAGGATAGTGATGGTCCTTTTAGTCTTTCCAAATTGGAAATTGATTCGATAAAGGAATCGTAAGAGTTCTATTTTAATTCTAATACGAAAATATTTTTAATATAAAACGATCAAAATATATTTCTTTTTGCGATTATCGTTCGACAGAACAAAAAGCTCTAAATATACTGGATGGCGCCCAAGAATAGTAAGATGAAATTCTACCTAATCAAATTATCGTTCATTAATTTAATTGTGCGTACGAATACTTGAAACTAGCCTCTGGGGAAAAACGGCAAATTAAAGGGATAATGTCACATGATTTTGGGAAGGAAATATAGAAGAATTAAAACAATTTTAGGATTTTTAAATTTTAGCATTTTAAATTGCAAAATAAAAATAATAATAAACCCTTTATCTTATAGGAGATAGTTCGAGGGTAATAAATAATGTGGTTATCCCACAAAATCCATCATTGTTTCGCTAAAAAAGCAATCCAATTCCTGATTTTTTCTCATTTGATGACGTTATAGCATTGTCTCTCCCCAAGAATCAGAATCGGGAGGTTTTATTTTAATTAAAGCTGAATACTCTAAAACACACTCTTCCTAATCCAGCGTTTGATTTGAATGTTTTTGGTGACTAAATAAAGGTTTGCCACGGCTCAGGGAAATCCGGGAAAAGTCAGGGAAATTTAAAATTAGGACAAAATATCAGGAAATTAAATAGTTTCTCCAAAAGATCAGGGAATTTTATCATGAAACTTGTTATCCCTGTAAAAATTGAATATCCATTCTTGTATAATGATCATTTGGTTTGGGACAACATGGAAAAGGTCGGAATTTCGTGGGGAAATCTTATATTTTCCACTTTCCTTATTAGAGTTTCCTGCACAATGAACATTTGTTCTTCCCAATAAATATTTTAACCAGATCATCTTTCTATCCCTTAAAAACGCGATTTTTATTACATTTTAAGTCTCCCCGTCCTTTGACAAACTGGATAGAAATCGAGAACCATAAGTTAAAGATTGTGGGTGTAAGCGTAAATTCGACCAGATTCAAAAGCGAATGGTCAAGCAGCTCGGAATGGGATCCTCAACAAACGCCTCGGAAGAAAACGGTCAAAAGATTAAAACGCAAAGCTGTAATATTTAATATTAATTTAAAATCTCGTGCGCTTGAATTTTAACGTAGTTAGTTATAAATTTAATTTTAAATCTAGAAACCGAACCAATTAATAACCCCGGGAAACGATTCAGACTCTGACCATTTTGAGGCGAAAAAACCAAGAACTAAAAAAATCGAATCTACACTCGCAGCCCCATTGCTTTCGGATGATTCTTTTGAGGAAGAAATTCGTAGTCCCGATGGATGGCGAAACGAAAAGCTAGAATCGGAACCAGAACCCAAATCGCAGTCTTCACCGGAAGTTATTAACTTAACAGACCATGAATTGGACCAATTCTCGGCTACTTCAACAGTTAAAAAATCCACGCTCAAAAGAAAGTTCGATGAAATTGTTTATGAGCCTCAAAAACGTGAAATTCGTGAAGATAACTCATTTAAGGATTTATCTAAACCCACCAATCGCCAAGAAGGCGTAAACGTGAACAAAGGATCCATATTTAATGAAAAGGCAACGATATTCGAATCAGGAACTAGTCACAAGATTCATAAGTCTAGAACTAAACACGATGTACACGAGTCAGGAATTGGACATGAGTTCCATGAGTCAAGAATTGAACAAGAGATACACGAGTCAGCTATGGATCAATCGGAGTTGAACAACCGCGACGTGACGGTGGCGCGGACTAAGCAACCTCTCACTCTAGAATCCGTTACATTTCAACTGGCTTCAAAAACCTTGCGCCCGAACTTTAGATTTAGCGTTAAAAGAATGGTTTTGAAGTTTAATAATAACGAAATTGTTGATGGAACGGTTGTGTGTAATGGTGTAGCGAATTACGTTATGGAAATCGATCCAAAAAGTATTTCCGGTTTCGATGAGGCGAGTCATAATACTTCCAATACTGATCCACAAGAAATCGAAGGTGTTACGAAATTCACCATGACCTTCGATGGAAATCGCAATTACGAGATGAATTCTTCAATAACGCAACCAAAACACGTTGAGACTTCAAGAACAAACACACCTGAGCTTGAAGAAAATCATTTTCTTGAGGTAACACCGGAGGAATCTGTTCCTCCTCAAAAGATGATTGACGTTTCTAAGACGACTTCGGAAAAGGCTGATGTTTCTAAAAATACATCGGAGAACTTTGACGTTGCTAGTGATCGAGACGTTTCTAGTGGTCTTAGCAAGAAGATACCGGAGAAATCTATTTTTTTAAAGAAATTACCTAAAACGTCTGAAGATCAAAAACTGGCACCAAAAACGTCTGATGTTTCAAAATTGGCATCGAAAACGTCTGACCATCCTAAATTGGCACCAAAAAAGTCTGATGATCCTATGAAAGCGCCAAAAACGTCTGAGGATCCAAAATTAGCACCAAAAACGTCTGACCATCCTAAATTGGCACCAAAAAAGTCTGATGATCTTATGAAAGGGCCAAAAACGTCTAACGATCCTAAAAAAGCAGCAAAGAAATCTGACGATCCTAAAAAAGCAGCAAATAAATCTGATGATCCTAAAAAAGCGACAAAGAAATCTGACGATCCTAAAAAAGCAGAAAATAAATCTGATGGTCCTAAAAAAGCATTAAAGAAATCTGACGATCCTAAAAAAGCAAAAAACAAATCTGATTTCCCTAAAGAGGATCCTAAGAAAACTTTAGAGGAGTCTGACGTTCCTAAGAAGACTATAGAGAAGTCTGAAAACCCTAAGAAGTCTGGCAATCCTAAAAAGGATCAAGAAAAGGATAACGATCTTAAGAATAGGCAAGAGAAGTCTAGAGTTATTAAGAAGACGCCAGAGAAGTCTAGAGTTATTAAGAAGACGCCAGAGAAATCTAATAATGTTAAGAAGACGCCAGAGAAATCTGATAATGTTCAGAAGATGCAAAAGAAATCTGATAATGTTCAGAAGATGCAAGAGAAATCTGATAATGTTCAGAAGATGCAAAAGAAATCTGATAATGTTCAGAAGATGCAAGAGAAATCTGATAATGTTAAGAAGACGCCAGAGAAATCTGATAATGTTAAGAAGACGCCAGAGAAATCTGATAATGTTAAGAAGACGCCAGAGAAATCTGATAATGTTAAGATGCAAGAGAAATCAGATAATGCTAAAAACAAGACAAAGAAATCTGATAATGTTAAAAAGACGCAAGAGAAATCAGATAATGCAAAAAGGACGCCAGAGAAATCAGATAATTCTAAAAAGATGACAGAGAAATCTGATAATGTTAAGAAAATGACAGAGAAATCTGATCATGTTAAGAAGACGCAAGAGAAATCGGATAATGCAAAAAAGACGCAAGGGAAATCAGATAATGCAAAAAAGACGCCAGAGAAATCTGATAATGTTATAAAAACGACAGAGAAGACTGTGGCTTCTAAGAAGACAGCATCATCAGGATTGTCGAACTTTCCTGAGGAAACAGTATCAGACATTTTCAATGTTACGAAGAAGAAAACAGAAAAATTCTGTGTTTCTGATGATTCTAAAAAGATGCCAGAGAAGTCTGGCGATCTTAAGAAGATACGAGAGAAGTCCGACGATCCTAAGAAGACTAGAATTCTTCAGAAAACTCCAGATAAGTGTGACAATCTTAAAAGGGTTCAAGGAGAGAAGAATACCCAAGAAAACTCTATTGTTCCTGACAAGACGTCAGACAAGTCTAGCATTCGATACAAGAAGACGCGAGAAAAATCTGAGGTTCCTAAAAAGGTTCAAGAAAAGGCTAACGATCCTAAGAAGACCAAAGAAAAGTGTGACGTTGTTAAGGAGAGTCAAGAAAATTCAAAAATAATTCCCAAGAAGTCTAGTTTGAATACTTTGACAGCTACTTCTAGCGCAGTGGATATGTCTATTTGTACTAGTGAAGCCAGATCGTCCGTTGAAGTATTTTCAATCAATGCTCAGCATGGATCGAACGATACATTCACTTCTTACGACTCCGAGTATGAGAAACTTATCGAAGAACGGGACCAAAGTATCAGATCAATGATATCGCAACTCACGTAATCCCAAAGTTATTTAAATTGGAGTATCTGTCGACTAAAGCCCGTAATAAAGTCGCCTATAGATACTCTAATTAAAAATCTTCAACTTGACACGTTTCTAGACCTAATCATTGATTTGATTTACAGGAAAACCCGAATCAAATTTCTTATAGAACTAGACGATCTTCGATCGTTAGCTCTTAACGAAAAGGATCCGAAAATAAAGAAACTGAGGCTCGTTTAAATTAATTATAATTTTTAACCCGTGTTTGATTATAGGCATAGTTTTAATTTAAATATTGAATCAATTTTAGGGAGGAACGTTGCGATGACCTGAAATTAGCTTTTGAGGGATTAAATAAAAATTGGAAGCGAGTATTTGAAGATTTTAAGGTACCAGTAAATCAGTTTAAATTTAAAGTTTTAGATTAATTAGAGCCATTCTTTTAAATTTACACTTTGGCAGACGGAACGAGAAAGTCAGTTTAACGATGACTTGGCTAAACTTCAACTAAAATATTCGCGATTTCATTAAATATAACCACTTATTATATATTATTATGTATATTTCCAGGAGGAAATCATTTACTCCGTATATTTCTTTATATAACTTCAAAATAAATAAAGTTCATGTTTTTTTCATTCATTTTCTACGTGTTTTGACTAGAAGTGATTTTTTTATCAATTCATTTTCGTTAAAATAGGCCTTATTCACTAAAAATACAAACCAATACTAAACGGGAAGTCAATTTTTATCATAATCCGGATTTTTGTAGATTTTAAACTCTATTTTGGGTAAAAACACTCGTCTCTTAAAGGGACTGAGTTTTTAAATCCCCTTTAAAGTCACCTTCTCTTCTAGCTTAGCAGACGACGTTGACCATAACAACTTGTACAGTTAAACCTAGGCTGTGTGCATAATGGAAGAGTATTTTAAACGGAGTAAATTTCTTGAAATGGACTATCCCATTTAAAGTCGCCTTGTTTCTTTTGCTGAACAGATGACATTTGACATTAAAAGTGAACAAATTTGCTTAAAGAGGTCAAAGTTTAACGTTTTAAATCGTCTATAGGTCCACTGTTGAATAGTTATTCGTGTTTGGCGTCGTTAAGGGCATGTTAATGTCACTTTACCCTCGTAATTTACCAATTTCCAAAATTAATATAATCATATCCCCAGTATAATTATTTCTAATTATTTTTTTTATTGAGATAAAAGGTGACATTCACGCGGGTAAATACTTAATATCTAATATTATTAAAACGAAAATAACATTGATAAGTGTTATTAACCCCCTTTCCCCAATTATAAGTAATCTTATTTTGTATAAATTAAAAATTAGAGAATTACCGATATTAAAGTATAATTAGAATGTAAAAATAATAAATAAATAAATATTACTTGTAGAGAGGAGGTTCCTGTAGTTTGAATTTCGCCACGTCACTGTTCAGAAAACTTTAGATGGAGAATTCCGAATTCCCAAAAATCACAAAAACGTTTTTTTTTTTTTACTTTTTTTTTAAAATGCGCCGTAGGTTAATGATATTTTCATTCCCGGTTTCACCATTACTTGACGTCCAGTTGGTAAACAAACACTTTCGTAAACAATCTGTAATTCCAAAGCAAAATTGATTAACCAAAGATTAATTAAACAAAGATTAATTTCGAGCCGGAACCTGTACAAGAGTTTATAAGAAACCCCCTTTGGTGGGAAGCTAGAAAGAGCCCATAGAAGCAACTTTATCAACTCGGTAACAACAAGATCACGCCATTAACTATCTGAGACACTAACCTTAATTGCTGTCGACTTCAAAACTCACGACCCCATCCGAATTTCGCTACTTAGAGGTTTTAATTTACTTATGATATGATTTACAATGATGCCGGCTGATTCTATTATTCATTAATCAAGGTGAATCCCTAAGCTGCATCTTAGTAATAGCAAGGAGGATCAGAGAAGGAGAGGAAATGTGGGGCTGCGTTGAGTTAGAGAGAGAAGAGCCAACCTCCCACTCGGGTGGAAAGGTGGGATAGGAAATTCTCGAGGTAAACTGTTGTCACGTGGTCGCTAGCTAGCGCGTCTCATAAAGGATTCGTTTTACCCACGCGACAACATTTTACCACGAAACGTCTCTACCCCCGTTCTCCCAGAGTGGGAGTTTAGGCCGACGCAGTAGGAACCGCGCCGTCCCCACATTTCCTCTCCTTCTCTGATCCTCCTTGGTGATAGCTTGTTCGTTAACTGTATTTGACAGCTAATAAATGAAATATTAGTTTCGCATTATGCTAAGCCTAATTAGAAATTTACCCACTCGTTCTCCAATTTTACATTAATTTCTACAAGACAATAAAGGTAACCAATTTATTATTTGCGTTTGGAATAGAAGTATTTTTAATATTTCATTACTCGGAAGTTTGATTAATAATGTAATTTTCTAAGACTCGCGTGCAACCATGACCAAAAACATCACGATCTCGTCATTACTTAAATAATTTTCCCCCGTAAAATTTGGTTTTAAAAAATGAAACGGACGTGCTGAGATTTTCAAAAAATTTAAAAGAATCTTGAGAAAATAGGAGTCGCTAAGAATTTAATGAAGTTGTGGATAATTAAAGAGAGGGTTAAATGGAAAATTAGTAAAAGTAATTCATTTGGTGACACTGAATTATGCCAAAAAATACTAAAAGATTTAGATTAGAGCGCCTAATTCTAGTTATCTGCTTTAAAATTGAATCGTAAAATGTAATCGAATGCTTTATCCGGAATTTGTAATTGGTAATCGAAACTTTTCATGAAATCCAGAATCACTTGACTTTCCTCTTCACCCTCCCTTTAGGAGGAGACAAAAGATCGCCGCTTCCCTATCTTAATCAATCGTCCCAAATTTCCCGACGGACTAAGGTACGCTTTCCTTTATCCCTAAGATACCATTACTACTCTTAAGTTTCTACTTTCTGAAATCTCGGAATGATTTCGACCAGTTTGACCAAGATTGACCCTATCTAAAATTATCCATCATAATAAGAAAGCTAAGCCTAACTCTAGACGTTTCAAAATAAATCCAATTTATCTATAAATAAGCCCCTATTTTGAGATGCGAAAAAAAAACCACTTTATCAAAACTGTTACCCTCTAATTTAGTAAATCTTTACCTTTTACTCCACCCACTCAATTTACTTAAAAGGAATTTTCTTTGTAAGGAAAATATAGCGTATTTGGCCTATTTCTGGGGTTCGTTCTTATAATATTACCAAATATTACGAATATTTTCGTGGTTCGAAAAACGTGATATAGGCAAATAGGCGTTGTATATGGCGGGACTAAAAACGGTCATTAAATTGTCAAAATGGAAAAATTGATATTTCGAAGAGGGATAAAAAATATCAACAGAGGTTCTGATTGATAAAAAGAGAAGGCCATCTAAAGTTTCTAGTGTGAACGAAGCTTAATACGAAGGATAACCCACGTAAAGGGCGTTACTCCGTAAATATATTTTTTACCTGGTCATTTCTGTCTTGAACCGATACCCTCCATAAGTGGTCGGATTTAGAACTCGTATTTCCGACGGAGGAAATGACGTAGCAGCCTTTGAAAGGAGATCTGGCGAACTCAAAAACATCACTGTCGTCCTCTAGGTTTAGTAGGCGCTGAAACCGGAAATCAGCTTGTCTCAGGGCTTCCACCACTGTCATTAAGGGCGATACTGTTATTGGAACTTCCGGTATCGTTTCTGTCAGACCTCCGCTGTCCACGATTACTGTAGCTCCAGCCTTAGAACAATTCATAATTCAGTTATTACTAAGTTATGTTTTTGTTTTGTCCTTCCAAGAAGGATCAGATAAGGAGAGGAAAAGTGGGAACGGCGCGGCTCCTACTGCGTCGGCCTAAACTCCCACTCTGGGAGAACGGGGGACAGACGGGGGTAGAGATGCTTCGTGGTAAATTGTTGTCACGTGGGTAAAACGAATCCTTTATAAGACGCGCTAGCTAGCGACCACGTGACAACAGTTTACCTCGAGAATTTCCTATCCCCCCTTTCCACCCGAGCGTTAGGTTGGCTCTTCTCTCTCTAACTCAACGCAGCCCCACTTTTCCTCTCCTTATCTGATCCTTCTTGGTCCTTCCTACCATAAAAATATTTTAATAAATTTTTAAATTTTTTGTTGTATAGGAATAGTTCTAAGACGAACTAAATATATTGAAATATTTTTAAGATATCGTTTTTCTTTAAGTTTTTCTAACCGGCGGTTTGAATCCTCTAGGAATTGGAAAGTTGTAACTCGGAAAAGGTAGATTTCCTCGTACCATTTCTTCTGAATCGTCTTCCTTCGGCTAAACGCATAGCGGAAGGCGGGGGAGAAGGTGAAAAAATGAAGTTATAATCCGGAAATTGAAAAATCCCAGAAGTAACCTTATATCCAATAAAGCTTATCAGCTTTAAGTTACAGAGATCGTATTCAATATTATAGCCCGCCATTTCTTAGGAGATCTTTATTTCTTGTTCAGTAAAAAGATCCATCCAATCACTACTCCATACTGCAAATTACTTACTTGAATCGGTAATCCGAGTGTGTCGGGAGGTGGCGGTGGGTAGGATCCCATTATAAACGGAGGTAGCCTATTTATTTTATCCAAATCAGTTTGACTGGGCATTCCAGGATGAACTCGGTGACCTTGTCCGACCATAATCGGTGGCCCCATTCGAGGAGGGAGGGCGTTAGCTGGCGGGAACGACACAGATCCTTCTTGAGTTTGAATAAAACTTCCCACCGGAGGCGGTGGAGGCAGATTGGGTGACGCCGGAGGTAGAGTTAGAACTGACCCAAAAAGGTCGCGCATGGCAATCGTCTGCAAGTTCACCTCCAAATCCTGACAGTTGAAAACAAAAACGGCGCGTTAAAATCCACCAATTCATGAAGATTGATAAAGGTTCGCGTCACCTAACCCATTGGCTTGACAACTTACTCTCTGTTCGGGACTCGTTTCGGAACCCCTCGTGGCCAGTTCCAGGGCTAAAATGCTCCTTAAAACGGAGACGGGTTTGGTGGCCTGTCGCAGGGCTACCCCTTCAACCAATCTTCTCAAGTCGTCAACGCTGACCACCTGAACCAAGTCATCAATTGTACACCTCTTTAGCTGGGCGTTGTCCAGGTTCAAGAAACCCCTGCGGTCGATGGACAGTCCCCGGTGGATGTAGCTCGGCAAGAATCGCTTGCCTTGAGCCGCTTGGAAGGCCCCGAGGAGCCCAGAGGAGAGATAGACCAGCGCCATCAAGGCCCGCATATTTGCTACCGCCTATTCGGTCCTCCGCCCCTCAACTGCGGCCTGGAACCTCCCTGTTTCTTCGGCCTCTGATGTAGTTCAATCGCGAGTAATTTCAGACTGAGGATAGTGAACTCTGTGCCGGGTTCTCCTCAGCCCCTACCCTTCGAAAGATACCAAAACAAGTACAATTTAGTTCATAATCTGATATTATTGTTTACTAAGCCTAATTTGAATATGAACCTTTTATTGCTAAGCCTAATTTGAATATGAACCTTTTCTTACTAAGCCTAATTTGAATATGAACCTTTTCTTACTAAGCCTAATTTGAATATGAACGTTTCCTAGTTAGCCTTAAATAATCGAAAAAAAAACTGAGCTTCAATCGACCGTCATATTACACAATATTTCGTTTCTTATTCTCTTTGAAAGACGAAGAAAAAATAATAATTTTGAAAGTAATTTCGTTTTATATTTAGGAATAATTCTTTCGGGAATCCTGTCTGTTATATTTTCTAAAACTGCATTCATTTTGATTCCTTTTATATTATTTGATGTTCTGAAACTTCCGATATTAAAAGTACGGATATACATAAACCGGGGGTGGAGGATATACTGGTTTAATCAATTTCGGGGATTCTCAAAAGGTCGCGGCGACGATGGCGGCGCTTTTGTTATTTACTCTTTTCATTTACGATAGAATAGTAGTATTTGAGTAAACCCCGAAGCCATGTAACTACATATTCTAATTTGCGTGGGTGGCCCTCGAGAATATAAACTTATGAAATTAATGTTCTATGAATGAACAAATTGTTGTTTAAGACCTAATTTAATTTCGTAAAGCGATGGTCGTCGTGACAAATTCCATATGGGAAAGAAAGGTTAATAATATCTATTCCAGGACAGTTGGCAAAACTATTTTTATACCCTTTCGGCTTTATATACTGCGTATTAATCAGCCTACGCTTTAGCTAGTTTGTAAAACTACTCGAGAGAAAAAAAAATTGAATGCTTTTGGGATCGATGTCAATTTAGAGTCAACAATTACAGCTTCTTAATCTTTAGATGATTTTTATTTTTTTAGCAGTATTTACCGATCAATAAAAGATGAAAAGGAACTAGGATTGCGGTAGCTTAATTTGTAATAATGCTATTATTATTAACATAAATTCGACTCAAATAAATAAATCTTTTTGTTTTTCGATGAAAATATAAGAACCCACTTTATGTTCTTGTATTATCTAAATCTGGTTAATTGAATAATTTGAAAGGTTTTAGATAACAGTACTTGTTCATTTCTGGTAATTAGGCACAATTTCAAGACTTTAACGCCAATTATTTTCTAATCGTGATTTAAATAAACCACAAACGCGAGCGTCTCCGTTAAAAAATTCTAATATTTCGAATCAAAATACCCTAATTAGACGCCCTTTATAATTGACGTCACTAATTATGAGGAAAAAACCTGGTTATAATCAATTAAATACTCCAAATAATATCATAATGGCGCCCTTATAGAGATTAAGCATGGCGAAATATTATTTTTAAATATTTTATTTTCAGAAAACTAATCAACGGATCAGACACAACTCGCTTTAATGGAAATAGGACCCCGAAATGAACCGAAATCCACCAAAAAAAGATCCAGATTCGAAACTTTATTTTTCTACATTTTCGAAGAAACCAAAAAAAGGGAAAATGAAATTTTAAGTTTTTGTCGAGTTCGAAAATGTCAAAAATAAAGTTTCGAATCCGGAACTTTTTTTGATGGATTTCGGTTGCTTTCGGGGTCCTATTTCCATTAAAGCGAGTTGAGACCAATCCGTTAATCAGTTTTTACCAAAATAAAATATTTAAAATCCAGATTTGCCATGGTAATCCCCATAGAGCGCGAATAAGGTATTATTTGGAGTATTTGGCTGATTCTGATCTGTTTTTTTATCTTAATTAGTTACTTAAATTATAGCTACATCATTTAAATGCCTTTTGACGAGAAAAATCCCAGTTACAATTAACCAAATACTCCAAATAATACCTTATTGGCGCCCTATGGAGATTAATATGTCTAAATTTGATTTTAAATATTTTATTTTGATTAAACTAATTAACGGATCGGTCTCAACTCGCTTTAATGGAAATAGGACCACATAAGCGACCGAAATCCAGCAAAAAAAGTTCCAGATTCGAAACTTTATTTTTGCACATTTTCGAAAAATCCAAAAAACGATAAAAAGTGAGAATGAAATTTTGAAGTTTTGGCCGAGTTCGAAAATGTCAAAAATAAAGTTTCGAATCCGGAACTTTTTTTGATGGATTTCGGTTGCTTTCGGGGTCCTATTTCCATTAAAGCGAGTTGAGACCAATCCGATAATCAGTTTTGTCAAAATTAAATATTTAAAATCTGATTTATCCATGTTAATTGCCATAGGGCGTCAAGGTTATATTATTTCGAGTATTTGGTTGATTTTAACCGGGTTTTTTGACTTTTTTTCTACTTAATTAGTTACTTTAAACATAATTACATCGTTTAAATGTCTTTTAACGAGAAAAAACCCGGTTAAAATCATCCAAATACTCCAAATAATACCTTATTGGCGCCCTATGGAGATTAACATGTCTAAATTTGATTTTAAATATTTTATTTTGATTAAACTAATTAACGGATCGGTCTCAACTCGCTTTAATGGAAATAGGACCACATAAGCGACCGAAATCCAGCAAAAAAGTTCCAGATTCGAAACTTTATTTTTGCACATTTTCGAAAAATCCAAAAAACGATAAAAAGTGAGAATGAAATTTTGAAGTTTTGGCCGAGTTCGAAAATGTCAAAAATAAAGTTTCGAATCCGGAACTTTTTTTGATGGATTTCGGTTGCTTTCGGGGTCCTATTTCCATTAAAGCGAGTTGAGACCAATCCGATAATCAGTTTTGTCAAAATTAAATATTTAAAATCTGATTTATCCATGTTAATTGCCATAGGGCGTCAAGGTTATATTATTTCGAGTATTTGGTTGATTTTAACCGGGTTTTTTGACTTTTTTTCTACTTAATTAGTTACTTTAAACATAATTACATCGTTTAAATGTCTTTTAACGAGAAAAAACCCGGTTAAAATCATCCAAATACTCCAAATAATACCTTATTGGCGCCCTATGGAGATTAACATGTCTAAATTTGATTTTAAATATTTTATTTTGATTAAACTAATTAACGGATCGGTCTCAACTCGCTTTAATGGAAATAGGACCACATAAGCGACCGAAATCCAGCAAAAAAAGTTCCAGATTCGAAACTTTATTTTTGCACATTTTCGAAAAATCCAAAAAACGATAAAAAGTGAGAATGAAATTTTGAAGTTTTGGCCGAGTTCGAAAATGTCAAAAATAAAGTTTCGAATCCGGAACTTTTTTTGATGGATTTCGGTTGCTTTCGGGGTCCTATTTCCATTAAAGCGAGTTGAGACCAATCCGATAATCAGTTTTGTCAAAATTAAATATTTAAAATCTGATTTATCCATGTTAATTGCCATAGGGCGTCAAGGTTATATTATTTCGAGTATTTGGTTGATTTTAACCGGGTTTTTTGACTTTTTTTCTACTTAATTAGTTACTTTAAACATAATTACATCGTTTAAATGTCTTTTAACGAGAAAAAACCCGGTTAAAATCATCCAAATACTCCAAATAATACCTTATTGGCGCCCTATGGAGATTAACATGTCTAAATTTGATTTTAAATATTTTATTTTGATTAAACTAATTAACGGATCGGTCTCAACTCGCTTTAATGGAAATAGGACCACATAAGCGACCGAAATCCAGCAAAAAAAGTTCCAGATTCGAAACTTTATTTTTGCACATTTTCGAAAAATCCAAAAAACGATAAAAAGTGAGAATGAAATTTTGAAGTTTTGGCCGAGTTCGAAAATGTCAAAAATAAAGTTTCGAATCCGGAACTTTTTTTGATGGATTTCGGTTGCTTTCGGGGTCCTATTTCCATTAAAGCGAGTTGAGACCAATCCGATAATCAGTTTTGTCAAAATTAAATATTTAAAATCTGATTTATCCATGTTAATTGCCATAGGGCGTCAAGGTTATATTATTTCGAGTATTTGGTTGATTTTAACCGGGTTTTTTGACTTTTTTTCTACTTAATTAGTTACTTTAAACATAATTACATCGTTTAAATGTCTTTTAACGAGAAAAAACCCGGTTAAAATCATCCAAATACTCCAAATAATACCTTATTGGCGCCCTATGGAGATTAACATGTCTAAATTTGATTTTAAATATTTTATTTTGATTAAACTAATTAACGGATCGGTCTCAACTCGCTTTAATGGAAATAGGACCACATAAGCGACCGAAATCCAGCAAAAAAAGTTCCAGATTCGAAACTTTATTTTTGCACATTTTCGAAAAATCCAAAAAACGATAAAAAGTGAGAATGAAATTTTGAAGTTTTGGCCGAGTTCGAAAATGTCAAAAATAAAGTTTCGAATCCGGAACTTTTTTTGATGGATTTCGGTTGCTTTCGGGGTCCTATTTCCATTAAAGCGAGTTGAGACCAATCCGATAATCAGTTTTGTCAAAATTAAATATTTAAAATCTGATTTATCCATGTTAATTGCCATAGGGCGTCAAGGTTATATTATTTCGAGTATTTGGTTGATTTTAACCGGGTTTTTTGACTTTTTTCTACCTAATTAGTTACTTTAAACATAATTACATCGTTTAAATGTCTTTTAACGAGAAAAAACCCGGTTAAAATCATCCAAATACTCCAAATAATACCTTATTGGCGCCCTATGGAGATTAACATGTCTAAATTTGATTTTAAATATTTTATTTTGATTAAACTAATTAACGGATCGGTCTCAACTCGCTTTAATGGAAATAGGACCACATAAGCGACCGAAATCCAGCAAAAAAAGTTCCAGATTCGAAACTTTATTTTTGCACATTTTCGAAAAATCCAAAAAACGATAAAAAGTGAGAATGAAATTTTGAAGTTTTGGCCGAGTTCGAAAATGTCAAAAATAAAGTTTCGAATCCGGAACTTTTTTTGATGGATTTCGGTTGCTTTCGGGGTCCTATTTCCATTAAAGCGAGTTGAGACCAATCCGATAATCAGTTTTGTCAAAATTAAATATTTAAAATCTGATTTATCCATGTTAATTGCCATAGGGCGTCAAGGTTATATTATTTCGAGTATTTGGTTGATTTTAACCGGGTTTTTTGACTTTTTTTCTACTTAATTAGTTACTTTAAACATAATTACATCGTTTAAATGTCTTTTAACGAGAAAAAACCCGGTTAAAATCATCCAAATACTCCAAATAATACCTTATTGGCGCCCTATGGAGATTAACATGTCTAAATTTGATTTTAAATATTTTATTTTGATTAAACTAATTAACGGATCGGTCTCAACTCGCTTTAATGGAAATAGGACCACATAAGCGACCAAAATCCAGCAAAAAAAGTTCCAGATTCGAAACTTTATTTTTGCACATTTTCGAAAAATCCAAAAAACGATAAAAAGTGAGAATGAAATTTTGAAGTTTTGGCCGAGTTCGAAAATGTCAAAAATAAAGTTTCGAATCCGGAACTTTTTTTGATGGATTTCGGTTGCTTTCGGGGTCCTATTTCCATTAAAGCGAGTTGAGACCAATCCGATAATCAGTTTTGTCAAAATTAAATATTTAAAATCTGATTTATCCATGTTAATTGCCATAGGGCGTCAAGGTTATATTATTTCGAGTATTTGGTTGATTTTAACCGGGTTTTTTGACTTTTTTTCTACTTAATTAGTTACTTTAAACATAATTACATCGTTTAAATGTCTTTTAACGAGAAAAAACCCGGTTAAAATCATCCAAATACTCCAAATAATACCTTATTGGCGCCCTATGGAGATTAACATGTCTAAATTTGATTTTAAATATTTTATTTTGATTAAACTAATTAACGGATCGGTCTCAACTCGCTTTAATGGAAATAGGACCACATAAGCGACCGAAATCCAGCAAAAAAAGTTCCAGATTCGAAACTTTATTTTTGCACATTTTCGAAAAATCCAAAAAACGATAAAAAGTGAGAATGAAATTTTGAAGTTTTGGCCGAGTTCGAAAATGTCAAAAATAAAGTTTCGAATCCGGAACTTTTTTTGATGGATTTCGGTTGCTTTCGGGGTCCTATTTCCATTAAAGCGAGTTGAGACCAATCCGATAATCAGTTTTGTCAAAATTAAATATTTAAAATCTGATTTATCCATGTTAATTGCCATAGGGCGTCAAGGTTATATTATTTCGAGTATTTGGTTGATTTTAACCGGGTTTTTTGACTTTTTTTCTACTTAATTAGTTACTTTAAACATAATTACATCGTTTAAATGTCTTTTAACGAGAAAAAACCCGGTTAAAATCATCCAAATACTCCAAATAATACCTTATTGGCGCCCTATGGAGATTAACATGTCTAAATTTGATTTTAAATATTTTATTTTGATTAAACTAATTAACGGATCGGTCTCAACTCGCTTTAATGGAAATAGGACCACATAAGCGACCGAAATCCAGCAAAAAAAGTTCCAGATTCGAAACTTTATTTTTGCACATTTTCGAAAAATCCAAAAAACGATAAAAAGTGAGAATGAAATTTTGAAGTTTTGGCCGAGTTCGAAAATGTCAAAAATAAAGTTTCGAATCCGGAACTTTTTTTGATGGATTTCTGTTGCTTTCGGGGTCTTATTTCCATTAAAGCGAGTTGAGACCAATCCGATAATCAGTTTTGTCAAAATTAAATATTTAAAATCTGATTTATCCATGTTAATCTCCTTTTTTGACTGTTGACTGTTCTCAATAACCAGTTAAGCCTAACCGTTGTTCTTCTCGTCTAAAAATGTCGCGATTTCGGCGCCCAGTGATTATTTCTTAATGTTAATCACGAATTTAACCGTTTAAATTAATCGTCATAGTTCCGTATTAATTCCCCGATAATTCTCGTAAGTTTAAAATTTCATTATCGGCGTTCTATTTTCGACTATCCTGATACGTAGTTTCCAGGGAGCTGCGGATTAGCTTAAAAAGGCATTAATGATTATTATTAAATTATTATTATTATTTAATTAAGATCAGTTTTAATTATTTATTATTTACACCTTTTCATACTCTCCTTATTTAGTGTCTAAATAAAATTCTCGTAAATACTAGACGTATTTCAGTTTGCGGTGATAAATTTTTGAATACTCTCTGATCTGCCGCCCACTTATTTTCAAACAACTTGTTTGGTCTGTCCTTTAAAGCTCTCTTAGATGCAACAGAGTGAGTGGGAGCTCGAGATATAACGACGTTACTTTTATCTCTTTCTCCTTATCCATTAGACTCCATTAGTTAAATCGAATTAGATTAGAAATCGGATTATAGGTATAGCTTACGTAAACAATTTTGATTATCGAGACTGATACTTCATGGTTTAGACCTTTAACCTTTAAATACATTTTTTTGGGACCCACCACCCAGCTAACCCCAAGAATATTAAACTTTTTGAGGTTTAAAGGGAGAATGTAACCTAATAACAAGTTATTTTTTATCGATTCCTTATTGTTTAAATAGGCCTGATATACCGATAAAAAGTTTACAAATATTAAGCTAGAAAAAAAATTTAATTTGCCCTGAAAATAGGCTTAGCGGGATTCATGGAGATCCTGAATTGCCTCCGTGTAAGGTCTAGCGACCAATGAGCCAAGGCCCGTCGTTCACACGCGAGATCTCCACGAGACCGACAATCGCGTTCGATTGGTCGCTAGATCTTATACGCGAGGAAATCAGGATCTCCATGAATCCCGCTAAGCCTATTTTCCGGGTAAGTTTTAAATTTATTTCTTGTTTAATATTTGTTCGTAAATTTTTTCACTTGTGGATTAGGCCTATTTAATTAATAAGTAATCGTTAAAAAATAACTTGTTGTTAGGTTGCATTCTCCCTTTAAGCCATGAAGTATCAGTTTCGTTAGTTAAAATTGTTTAAATATCTAATTCACCATGGTTAATAAATTTAATGTAAACTTGTTTTACCCTTTGATGTTAGATACAAATTTAAATTCCCCCAAATTTCCTATATATAAGATTGCGTAAACGTGTTTACTCTTTGATGTCAGATGCAAATTTAGTTTCCCCCAAGTTTGGGGCTAGTTTCAACTTTCAAAGGGTTATAAATAAAGTTCTCAGGTATTCACATTTTCATCTAGTACCCAACATAGTGTCAAAGTTTTGCGTTTTGAAAACTTTTAAAACGAATTAGAAAATTAAATGAGGTCTAATTAATATTTAAAGGGAGAATGCAACCTAACAACAGTCGATTTTCTATCTTTTAAATAGGCCTAATGGAACAGTAAAACATTTATAAACAAATATTAAACTAGACTATTTTTAGAAATAAAAGTTACCATCAAAATAGGCTTAGCTGAACTCCCCGTGTAAGGACTAGCGATCAATGATATTGATCGATGGCTCTTGTACGGGGAATGCAAGATCTCCATTATCAATGTAATTGGTCGCTTGTCCTTCTGGGAGTTCAGGATATCTCCATGAATCCTGCTAAGCCTATTTTGATGGTAAGTTTTAAATTTATTTCTAGTTTAATATTTGTTTTTTAAAGTTCTTACTGTTGGATTAGGCCTATTTAAACGATTTAGGTTGCATTCTCCCTTTAAAGAGAATTGTTAATGAATATAACCAGAATTGACGCCCACAAACGAACTCAATCGTTACTCGTCTTCATTACCCCCTTTTAAAGAAACTATTAGCTGAAAATCAAACTCCGGCGTTTACTCTTCCAATTGGGTCTTTTCCCGGAACACCGATGCTCGTTGGTATAAACATTTCTACAGGCGCCTATTGGAAAAGCGTTAGAACTCTGGCCCCTATAAGCTCGCTTAGTTCTGAACTTTGAAGTTCGGTTGTAGAAACATTTTTACGGGCGTTAATTCAATTTTTCTCGGAGCACGTATCGAACGTATTGTTAAGTAATTCGCGTAGTTTTTTTAGGAAGAATTACGGCGTTAACTACTCTATAAATAAAGGTTGAGGCCCTTGTAGCTCGACACCCGCCCCTTCTCGTAGATCTCCTCGCGGAATGGTTCTCGCGTGCGCGAAGATTTCGTTTTAACTATTTTTGTTCGTTCTTTTTGGCGCGAATTATATCGCGGGAAATTATAAGCGCGTCGACTTTTGGCGCGAAATTAGCGCGTGGTGTTATACACGTGGGGCCTGGTCGGTTTCCGCCGTTTAAAAATCTAAAATAAGATCGCCATTGATCATGGAATCTAGTCGCGTGAAAAATACGCCGAGATTTCCGACGCTAATTCGGGTGTTGTATACTCTTTATACTCGGAGCTTTCTTCTCTATCGTTCACCCTTTGTCGGAAAATCAATTAGCGGCCACCGGAAGAAATCGTCAAAAGGGGCGATGCCCAATTTTTCACGCTCACGAAATCTCGAAAAGTGAAAAATTTGCCACACTGCGGGGGTGACGACGTTAAATACGAAAGAATATTAAAGGTTTAGTCTTACTAATAAACGTGACGTCACGCATTATACAATAAGTTTGTACAGATATAACTAAAAGTCGTTAAAAACAAACCAGAAACCTAATTCTACGGAAGAGAGCTGCTTTTTGTCGTATTTAATTACTAAAATATTCTATATTTATCAATTTTAATCATTATTTTATCGGAATTTCTTAAAGTTACTGTAATTTAAATTTTTCAGACATTTTTATATTTCAGAAAAAAATATATTTTCCAAATCAATCTAAAAAATTATTTAAGTTTGTGTAAGCCCAAATTAATTTTATCGTGATATTATACCTTTAGTCGCCCACCCCTTCCGAGAAAAAAAATGACTAATTGAAAGAATTCATCGTTAAATTTTCATTTAACAGTAAATCTTAGTCTTACACACTTGTACTCAAGGGATGCAGTTTCCTTTATCTACATAAAAGCAGACGATTTGCCATTAGGGACTTAAATTAAACTTTTAAAGCTAATTTCAGGGTTTAAAAAATGTAACTTTTTTTCAGTTCTCTCTCGGTTTATAGTATATTGATTGAGGTAATAGAAAAAACTTGTTTTTTTATTCTTTTCCTGGAGGGGTTTGATTTCACGCTCGCTATTAAAACAAAGTATTTCCTTTTTCGCTTTTTCTCTTTCTTATAATCTGTTCCATTTTTGGAAAGCTAATTTTGACACTCGCCAACTTCCGTTCACTATATGGACTGACGTCGTCTACCTAGAATTACTAATTTCGGGGCTTTTACTCTACACGAAAAAAATCTGCTCGATAATATTTACTTGACCGATCTTTTCGTGAAATATAAAGTTTTCATTTGAAATTAGATTTTTATTCTATAAATTACAAACACATTCATTGATAAATTATATTAAAAAATATATTTTATATTAATAATATTAATAATGTTAAATAATTTATTTACACTAATCTTATTACATATATTTAAATTCACGAATAATATTAAATATTTTAAATACACTAATTATACTAAATATTTTAATTGTCATAATTATATTAAACATTATAATTAAAGTAATTATATTAAATATTATAATTACTGTAACTATAACTGGCATAGTTATATTAAATAATTTAATAATTATATTAATCATTTTAAATATAATAATTATGATAATTACAATAGCTAGTATGATTCACTCGTAATAAAATTAAAAACGCTTACATTGCGAAATTACTTTAATTAACTTGAGATCGTTGTTATAATTAACGGAATCAAGATTTAAATAAAGTTATCTATTACCGATCAAATTCAATTTATCAATGTTAATATTTTATAAAAGTATTCTTGTATTTTAAAACAAATAGAAAGCTTTTGACATCCCACATCTCCTCCAAATTATTCCCTAGCGAAATATCTCCAAGAAAATGTTTTCTTACTCTTAACATTTGAATTTTTATCTCGTGTATACTTAGACGGCACCTTTCCCCCGTTGTTTTAAAGGAAGAATGAAACTTCTTAGTTATTTGCGCAGTTTATTTTAAAAACGTCCAAAGACGTTCTGATTTTAGAATTACGTCATAGCTATTGTTTAGTCGAAAGCTAGGAACTAAAGTACAACTTTTAATCGTGTTTCGATTTTTTTAAATTAATTCAGAGCTCTTATTTTTATAAGTATAGAAAAAATTTATTTCCTTTTCACAATTTGAAGAGGTTTTGCATATTCAAATCATCTTATATAGCTAATAATTCGTTTTTAACTAACTGTAACTAGTAACTGACCGTAAAATTTTACAATTTTACCTTTCGGAAGCGGTTTAAGAACGTTTTTAAAGTATCTAGTGTGAACGCCGCTCTAAAAAAACTTTTTATCTTTTAAAGATCTTTACATATCACTCCACCTTTAATAAACACTCGTCACACGTTACTTTTATGAAATGGAAATCGTACTTTTGATAATCTCGCGGGAGATGATACGTTGTCGTCACACTATTTTTAAAGAAAGAATACGAGAAGTTTCTAAAAATAGGGAGTTGCCTAACTCGCCTGTCATATCATATACGTCGTTAAATATGTCTTTTTTTTTATTCTTAATATTATGAAGAGGAAGAGCAAGATACATACACACCCTCTAATAGCTTTATTTTTAGTCTGGGTCCAATAGTTCTCTTTCGCGCGCTTTCATACGTAAATTTTACGTATTTTTTTTTTCTAATTGAAATTCGATACGCCCTGTTTTAATCCCGCATTTTGCTTGTGAAGAAAAGCCGTCCGAGAAATTAGGTAACCTATACCTAAGTTTAGAAAAATACGACGCCGTTTTGAATTAAATGAATAGAGAATCTAAACAGATTAAATTGAATTCTCTTGAATTAAGTTAAATTATTCGAAGGAAGGAGTTAAATTTAATTAAGTTAAAAGTTCGCTTTTTTAAATTGGCCAAAACGATGGACAATAAACACAGGGATATCTAATTTATGAGACCCTATAATCTAGTGCCACCCTTTTTTATTTAGTCTCTTAATTCCTCCCCAGATATAAAGCTTGTAGCGCCCTCTATCGCGTCTTTACGTTATATTATATTTTATTTAAATGTCTTGTAATCGCCCTATTCGAATTTTTGAAAACTACGTCATCACTTTAGTCGAGTAGCTATTATATACAGTCTACAGTTGATTTTCGCTCGTTCTATCACGTGATATGATATTTTTCGTGGTATGATCTTAATACAGGAAGTCGTATCGTACCTTTTAGTTGAAACTTATCATATATTACGTCCCAGAAACATTGTACGTCATCAAGTTGGTTCAAAGAGCGCTTTAGGGGAAGCCCTCTCTTAAGTAAGCGCTTTTCGCCCTAATATAACACCTCCGAAAGCGCTTTTTCAGGTCAGGACTTACTTGAGAATGTTGAGATTTTTAAAGAAAAGCGCTGTTCGAAATCTCCATCATTTAAAATGTCAGGAGTTATATCCTCAAGAAATTCGATCAAAGATCCACTTCTTCACCAACTTAAAAACTTTTCATGATTTTTAAAGAATAAGTTGATTTAGATGAAAATATATAAATTCAGTTCAGTTTTTAACTGGTCCTTTGTGGCTTTATGACAGATAACTTTGCACTAATTAATCTTTAAAACAAAAGGTCTCAAGAGTGACCCTTGTGGGTTTATTGTAACGTACCTTGTCTGACCTTTTAAGATCATATTAAATATGCTTCTGACTTATTTATTAAAAAAAAAAAATGTTATATTGCCTCAGCGTTAGTAGCTTATACTCCTTTACACCCTTCGAATGTATACTTAAATTCCTATTGAAAAATCAGTTCTTCAAAAGAAATTTAAGTCCATTTCAAGGATGAAATTGAGTATATAGTTTTCGTAGAAGTCCATCAAAGCTAAATTGCATCATCGTAATAATGTCATTGTAACGCAGCCTTTGACCTTTGACATTGTTAATAGCGTAGATTACGAAATGCGCGATAAAGCAATTTACATTTGGATTGGATACATCGAATCTAATTAACTTCACTAATTAACTGGTGAAGCTACCCGAATAAATGGCCGTTTTATTCATTCTTATTTAGCGCTTCAATACACGATTAACCTTTAACTTTTATTAGTTAATATAATTTCCAAATATCATAAGAGATTTAGTTTTGATAACTGGTGGCGAACTAAAAGGTCTTCTAACATTTTTACCATGTTCATATGATAATATTAGAAATAAATCATGTTCTAAACATTCGGGAACAGTTTTAAAAGTTATAATTTCACTGGATTTAATTTGAATTTAATAGCAAATTATTGAAATGACGGAAAATTTAATTTCTTAAAGGGATAATGAAGACGAGAAATACATATATCTTATGTTTATTCGATTTTGAGAGTAAAAACATGCTTAAAAACATCATTAAAACAAGTGCCGGATTAACAACAAGGCAACCCTTGGTTCAGGGGTCTGGGAAGTACAAATCTCCCCCAAAGAGAGATTCATTCGGATGAAAGGGATCCCAAAATTGTTAAAAATCTTAATCCGGCACTGTTTAAAAGTAACTACACGTTTCTCGTTTCTTACTTTGCAAAGTTCTCTATAATAGAAACATTCGAGAAATTCAATCCCTTTTGATATCATTAATTATCTTCGTAATAAAGTAATAATAACTTACCTGAACTAAGTTCTTAAGTCCTCCGGACATCCGTAGAGATAAGGGTGTGTTTTTCTCGCCAAATTATGAATTTTTCTATTTTCCACTAAATTAAAATGATAAATTAACACCCTATCTTATCAGATCAACGTTTGAACAATACGTGAAAGAAGAAGTTAATATTTTGATATTATACGCCGTATTATTAAGACGAATATCGGAGAGCTTTTGTAAAGTACTCTCGTAGTCGAGCTCCGTTCCGGACCTTTTTGGAAATCTAAAACGTGGTGGAGAAAGATATTTCAGCTTCCCCCCTTATTCGACCCCCGCTTATCAGATTTACCCGCCCTCGATGTGTGGCTACTTTTCTCTTTAAGAATTCCAATGCCGTCGTCGTTTTTGCCTCATGCCCCAACATACGTTCTCCTTTACGCGAACCGCCCAATATCTGTGACAGGACCCCTTCATCGCGTTTATTTAATTAATCTTCCCACCTCAGGCTCAAAGCTAGCCTCTAATTTGGCCAGGAAATGATCAAATTTTGTAAATCAAATTACTTTACCTACATAACCTACCAGATTATGATTTTGGTCTTTCAGAGCTCGCTATTCGGGATTTAAAATTTTCTCTAATTTTCCCTGGAAGAATTCGAATTTTCTATACGAAGATTTGAAATTTTCTATACGAAGATTTGAAATTTTCTATACGAAGATTTGAAATTTTCTATACGAAGATTTGAAATTTTCTATACGAAGATTTGAAATTTTCTATACGAAGATTTGAAATTTTCTATACGAAGATTTGAAATTTTCTATACGAAGATTTGAAATTTTCTATACGAAGATTTGAAATTTTCTATACGAAGATTTGAAATTTTCTATACGAAGATTTGAAATTTTCTATACGAAGATTTGAAATTTTCTATACGAAGATTTGAAATTTTCTATACGAAGATTTGAAATTTTCTATACGAAGATTTGAAATTTTCTATAAGAAGATTTGAAATTTTCTTTGGCAAGATTTGTAATTTTCTATACGAAGATTTGAAATTTTCTATACGAAGATTTGAAATTTTCTATACGAAGATTTGAAATTTTCTATACGAAGATTTGAAATTTTCTATACGAAGATTTGAAATTTTCTATACGAAGATTTGAAATTTTCTATACGAAGATTTGAAATTTTCTATACGAAGATTTGAAATTTTCTATAAGAAGATTTGAAATTTTCTTTGGCAAGATTTGTAATTTTCTCTGGCAAGATTTGAAATTTTCTCTGGCAAGATTTGAAATTTTCTCTGGCAAGGTTTGAAATTTTCTCTGGCAAAATTTGAAATTTTCTCTGGGATGGTTTGAAAACCTATTCTGAAAGATTTGAAATTCTTTGAATTGACATTATTTCCAGTAGATTTAGAAATATTTCTAGGATTCTAGAAAGAATTCATTCTAGAAGTTTCGAATTTGTTTCTGCATTGTATAAGTGAATTTTTTTTCAAAAACAATTGTTTTATAATCGTAAAGTAAATAAGGTGGAATTGAGTATGGAATTTTTTAAATATTTGCTTGACATTGAGAAATTTCATTAAATCTCCGGAAAAAGTTAATTTAAACCTGATAAACCTTAGTGGTCTCTCTTGTTATTACGGTTTCCCAGAAAGGTAAATAAAATCATCTCCTTGACAAGATAGTCTACTTAAAATTTCAACCTTATATAATAACAAAAGCCTTGACAGAAAAGGGTTAAGATTCCTCGAAAATTAAATTCGCGGACAGAATCTCATCCGTCTTGGGAATCTGTCAAAATGTTATACCATTAATTACAACCTTATAATGAACTCTAATTCCTTTAGAAAAGCTGATTTCTCGATAGAAAACTCAAGTTTTTCTAAGATTATAACTTACTATATAGACCTGTACTGTAAAAATCAGTTTTGAGATTCAACACGAACCAAGCTTGACAACTCTCTATTTCTAATCTATTCAAACATAGCGATAGAATGGAGCCCAGCTTTGTACACGCTGAAAACTAAACTTTATACCGATTATAGAATATTTTTATTTCATCAGGTTGGTTTTTTTTTTTTTTTTTTTTTGAATATACCAAAGAATTTAAATTTAAGATTATGTTTTAATTAGACCGCTGTTCAATACAAAAGCTACATATCCCCTTGGTAGGGGAGATGTGTGATAAAAATAACCTGGTACTTTAACCTCAAATGTAACCAATCTTATTCTTAAACCTCTCTTGTTGAGAAATTTTACGATCAGTTAGGCCTACCCAAAGTATACTCGGACGCAAACTTTGTATTTCCATCACGTATTTATCAATGTTATTTCAAACTTTCAAAATCCACTCTGATTTTCCGTAAATCTTTATTGAATCATATCACGCGAAAGTAGTACATTATTCAAATTTTGAAAAGTTACGGGAGAGTAATTTTTTTGGGGGGTTAACAATATTTACACGATTTTTTGCTGGAGATTGGAATGAAACACATATTTTTGTTTAATCGGTAAAAAATGAAACATATTTCACATAAACTGTTGTTTAGTTAGTCTGAACACTGGTCTGAACGCTTATTAATTGTTCCGGTTTTTGGCGATATTGTCCATTGTGGTTTCATTCGCGGCTATATCATTTCTGAGGGGAATAGTTATAATCGCTTGACGGATCAATGATCTGATTGCTCGAATCTTTTTCTTGATCCAAATTATTGGCGGTTGAAGCCCTTTTTCCAACTGGACAGATTTTGAAATGACATAAACCTGGAAAGAAACACGTGGAATTTATCTATAAGTACCCATGAATGGATTAAGAATTACAATAATCCATGTAGGACGGGGAAGTTGGATCCTTGCAGTGCTCAGGGATGCAATCAAAACACCGTTAATTGTAAAATCATTTGGCCAAATTGATTGGATTCGCTGGCAATCGAAAGTTCATTCTGGTTGCGCCAATTTCATTTTGATTTGGGTTCTTAAGAATTATTATGAATTAAGGAAAATAGAACCTACAATACTTTCTTTACTTAACAGCCCAATAATTTTAGAGGTGTGACGTCACCCATAATGAGCCACTAACCATCACCAAAATTCACAAAGACTAAAGCCTTGGTCACAAACATTTCAAAAATATAGGGGCTAAAAAAAAATTATGGGTCATGTTTTTTAATCTATTCTTTCTCGAAACAGTACTTGAAAATTTTATACGTTCTAGCATGATTCTATAGGTATGTTTTTATTCAACAATTTTTCAATTAATTACCAAGATTCCTAGGACTTGTCAGCTTTGCTTTAGCATTTTCCGAACGTTCAGCTTCTGGCGCGTAGAAATCCTCCGTTCCACTAAGGGCACTGATGTCGCCGCCAGTGTTGAGACTCGCTAACGGACGAAACGCGTAGGGCCCAGCTTTCAACATGGTCCAGGATGACCAATCTAATTGTCCGTCACCTCTTTTCGGGAATTTGAAAGGAATGAAACGAAAGGCGAAAGGAAAAGACATCTGATTGGCGTTGGCCGTCAAGACTCCGCTTTGAAAAACGATGGCTGTAGCGAGGACCGTGATGAATAATACGAATCGAGTCATATTGTTAAATTATTAAATGATAATCGAAGAGGATTTAGTCTCGATGTTCGGACACTAGCTGGACCTCTGTCTTTCTAATTTCGGGAACCACTGATACCCTTAATAAATACTCGAAATATAATCCTACTTTGGGGCGGATTATGGGAGGAATTCCAACCAAATTCAATTATAGGGATTAGGGGAGTTGGGAGCGATAGAGGGGCCCCCGAAACCAATAGGGATTAACGAGGGTCAAAACCCAAAACCAAACAATGGCTATAGTTTTCAGATAGTTTCATTACATACGTTCAAGTTTATTAATAGTAGCAGACATATTCTCCTCCAATCAAAATGAGTTAATTTCAACTTTTGCGCGATATTGTGACGTACGAAGAAAATTTGTGTGGGCTATATTTATCTGACCATAACAAAGATTATCTTTACTTATAGATATATAGATATATATTTTCAGCAATAGTTGTATTATAAAATACCCTTGGAAGCAGCGAAAAGAGCCGTTAAAATGCATCAGTTTCTATTGAAGAGTTGCATTTTTTCAAGGTTGGGTCTAAGTGTAGAATTATCTATACTTTTGCCAATCTTGAAACCAACGAAAAGAGCCGTTAAATAGAACCTGTTTCTACGGAAGATGTTGCCTTTTTTTAAGGTTGGAACGAAGTGAAATTTCATAATACCCACTATTGTACGTATTTTTTATCTTTTATAACAAAATAACTGGGAAGCACCACTAGCTCAAGTTCAAGGTCAAAGGATTAAATCCAATTTCTTATATACCGCACAGGGTAACATTAGTGGCTAAAATTTCCTTCCATTACCTCCTTATGAGAGTGGTATGATATGGTTTCGCTAACTTTAAGGATTAAAATATGTTGTGGGAGTTTCTAATTACGATTTTCATGGGATTAATAAATTTTGAATATTAATTAGGATGTAATAACAGAACGTGGGAGAGTTAATCTCGAAATTATGGGTTTTAAAATCATTTTAGAACATTTTTGGTCTATTTATGGTCTATTTATGGTCTATTAACGCCAATTAACTAGTTGGTATAATGCTGGATAATAGCAAATGAATTATATTTAAGGATTTTTAGCTTATTGAATAGTTTTGACATATATTTAAAAATATATCAGGAAAAAATATTAAAAAAAAAAAAAAAATAGATATTTGTATTTTTTCTTGCTAATATAACCAGAAGTTTTTAATTTTATATAATTATAAATTTGTGATATTACCATTGTGACCAAGTTAAAATTGGCACATTGTTAATCCCATTTATAGAGAGTCATCACACCATGCTATTTCCTTATTAAAATTAATATAGCCAAAAGTGGGGTGCTGCCGTGTCCTTATTCTCCATAGCTGTATTAAAAATTCAATAGCTTGAATCCATAATATTATGAAATGTTAAAATAAATGTTTCGAATGGATCAAAATCATGACTTTACTATTTCCTATCGAAGTTTAAAAAGTTAAACGTATTCAACTTTTTGGACAATACTAAATGCTACTCCAGTCTATAATGTTTACACCTATACTCTTTGGGTCAAAACTCAAAAAGTTGCAGTTTATGAACCAACCAATAGTATGGCCCCAAATTCCCCCCCAATAACGGTTTAATGGAACATAGAGGTCCAGAAAAATGTTCCGTTAGTTTATTAATTAAAGTTTTCGTCAAATTGTTCAAATATAATAATAACTGAATAGGATCTTTAACGAAAAGTAAGATTTTAACCAAATTTTTGGATTTGTTTTCATAAACTTCATGACTAAATGAATGATTCTTGAAGTGGTCTCTTCTTGGAAGTTCTTGCCTTAGCTTAGCTACAGGACCGGCCCCGGGATATTTACTTATGGATAGAATGTTCGTTTCATCAAATTAGAAAATACTTTTATTATCTTAGTTACATAGATTTGGTATAGAAATTAAACAGTTTCTATCAAAATGTGTACCAAAAGAGAAACAATTTCCACCACCCCCGTAAGTTGCTATTTTAATGACTTCTCCATCTTCGATAACGAAAGACGAATGTCTCACAAATAGCTGAGGATATGTAGTGGGTGTATGGCTTGGTAACTCATAATGAACGCAATGATTATTAAACAGGTTAATCAAGCTTACAAAAGAGTCTCTTTGAACAATTCCACCCAATAATAACAAACTATCACCTCTGACGATATGAGAAGTATGAGAGTATCTGAAATTCACATTAGTAAGTTAACGATAATGAGAAGCTTGCCTAAATGATTAATTACCTGGGTTTTTGTTCAGGAATTGTCGTAATTGAGCCCCAACTATCATTAGAAATATCGTAAGCTTCGATCAACCCTGAACTTGTAGTTTTTGTTCGCCCTCCAGATATTAGAACGCAACGTTTGTAAATGACTGAGGAATGGGAATGCCTGCCAATTCTCTCGCTAGTTCCCTTCATAATTTAGATTAAAAATCATACATTATTTATTTAGATTTAAAACTTTCATTTCTCATTCTTACCCTTTTCCATTCTAAGGTATTTAAATCTAAGAGAAACATATTCGACAAGATAGTACGTTTTTTATTTATTCCACCAAATATGATAATTTTCTGACCAAGATTATCGTAACAACACGAATGTCTCCATAATGGGAATGAATCGGATTCAAAAAAATTAACTTTCAACTCTTCCCCATTCCAATCAGAGGATGAATCTCTTGCTATTTTAACGAGAGTTTTAAACGTGTCACTGTTTGGGGAAGCCCGGCCTCCCAAAATGAATAAACTTTCGTCAGGCAGCGTAACCATTTGAGAAAACATTCTGGCACCTAGATTTTTACTAAAATTACGATAAACTTTATAAAGTCAAGTTAAATAGAAACGTCTTACCCAAAATATTGTTTTCAATATCAAATGTTTTCAATTCAAAGTCTTTATTTAATTGAAAAGTTGTTATTCCTTTCAAACGTTCATGATGACCGTTAGAATTGGGCCCAAATCCTCCAATTATTACAACTTTATCCTTACAAATTAACGTTGAACAATGTCCAAACCTAACAGATTATTTATTTACAATTTTTTTAACGAATTTACAGTAAAACCTCTTTTTAACAAAACACATAAAATTTTTCAAAATCTCGGCCAAAAATAATTCTTATCACCACAGAATTTTGTTATAACGAGGTGTTTTACTGTAATTTTACGGTTAATCTAAATTAATTTACCTTTCTAAAGATTGATTTGACGTTTCCAAACTAACGTAAACTTTATCTTTTTCATTTCCCAGGTTAACGCTTTGATTTTGTAATGGACGAATTTTATCAGCCAGTTTTCCTCGAGTCGCGATTAACACAAAATAATGTGAGCACAACAGATCAAACTCTTCGTATTCGTCGAACATCTCTAAGGAGATTATACGTTCCAGTTCTTCTTCGAACATTGGGCTGTAAGTATCGCTAACTTCTTTGCAATCGCAACAAACCCAGCCCTAAATTTAAACGATCTAATTTAGTAAAATTTAATTTTATAAATGATTATTTTGTACCAAATCTTTATAGCGTTTCTCTTGATCTTGCGTACTCGAGTAACGATGTATCGAACCAAGAGGCGTTCCTATCGAAGAAAAGTGATTCATCCTAAGACAAGAAATGGGTGAGCGTTAAAACAATTTTTAGTTTAAATTTAGTTACATGACAGTTCCGAATCCATCGAACGGGTTGATCTGTGTAGGTTTAATTATGAAGTAGTTAATTATGATTTTATTAAAAAAAAAAAAGGAATTTAAAAAAAAATTAAAATTACCTGATCGTAAACAAGGAACAAAGAATCGGGAAACCTTGAAGCTATCCACTTAATCAGGTTGTCGGCGCTGTAAAGATTTAATTTTCATTAAGCTCGTTAGAAATTTATGATTATATATATAATTAAGGTACAAACCTTTCAGTATCTAAATAATTTAGGACGCATTCTGACACAAATGCGGTAGGAAGATTAAAGTCGATATTTGCTTTCTCAAAAGCAGTTTTGAGTCTTTTAATGTCGCTTAAATTTGCCGTGACCATATGGTAATCGGAGGCTTGCAAAACTGAATATTATATTATAATAATTTCAATTTCTGATTAAATTTAAATAGAAAATGAATCAAGTTTTGTTTCTACTTACTAATTGAAGTAGAATCGCAAGATATAGATTCGAAATTACTCAGTAATTCTTTTAAAACTGGGGTAGAGAGAATAATATCTTTTTTACGGCACAAAACTGGATCAAAATCCACCTATAAAAATATTATTAGATTCGTAATGAAACTGGGTAAAAATATTTATCCTACCTCGATGTAAGTACAGTTTTGTAAGCGCTTAGCCGCTTTCAGTTTAAAATATGATGTATCAAAGCCTGCTCCTAAACTTAAAATCTACGATGTTCGAGTGATTTTTAATGTTAAGACCATAGACATTGAAATGAGGTAAAGAAAAACATATCAAACCTGACTTTGCGGATAGTTTTTCATAAGGTTAAAGATTTTATCAAAACCTTGTTCCATATTTACGGCTCTAACATGATAACCCCTGGTAAGGGATGTTAATTTCAAAAACCATATCAGCGAATTTTATTTCAATTAATACCTGTTTATTATGCTCGATCGAACGCGTGGTTTATCCACAAAATATTTTAAATATGGATCTGTGAAATAACCCTTTTCACAGGCTGACAATTTGCTAGTTATGCTGCTATTATTAGTACCTTGTACCTAAAACAATAATGACAGTTTCTAAGCCTTGGTTAAATGTAAACATTTTGGCTTTTATTGCCCAACCTGTTTGTCATTCCCTTGAGAATTCATGATTATTGGAGGTAAATAACATATGTAAACACCAAAAATTAGTTTTCGATTTCCAAATTATATTTTTTAAAGTAATAAACTCCAATAACTTGCAAAAATAGCATCTAAAATGCTTTGGTCAGTTAGTCTATGAAGGAGAATATTAAGCAGACGATCCAACGACGACATTTCAATTATATAGTTTGTTAAAACTAAACTAGATGGCACCACTGTCTAGGCCTAGGTCACGAGTTGAAATCTTTTTCCCGCCTTTTTGTGTTTTGTTAAAGTGATGATAAGCCTGAAACGGGAATTTAAGCCTTAAGCTCTAATTTGGAATTTAAAAGAAGCCAGTCTAAATATTTGGTAAGATATAATTTTTAATTGAAGAATTGTTTTTACCTTTATGCAATTTTGAAAATTTGTAGGATGTTAAACTGATTTATTATAAATTATTATGAATATGACAAATGACTTAGGCCTAATACGACGTAAATAGATTAGCAAGGCTCACTGAAAGTCATTTGTTATCGCCTAAAAATGGTTAACAAATTTGTTTTCGAGGTCTTTCTCACGAAAATTCTTAAAGAAAAGCGACAAAAGACCCGCTACAACCCCATCCATTGAGGCACCCCTTATTTTATTCAAAACATGGACAGGCAGACCTCTCTTTAGGGCTAGCGTCGCCCAACACCGAAACGATTTGCACCTTTAATAGCTCCGCTAGCTGTTAGATCTGTGGGGAGAGAGAGAGTTAAGGTTATAATAAAGGGACCGGAAGTTACGCGATAAATTTAAGCGCTAAAATTATTATTATCCAACAACCCCGTGTGGCCGGAAAAGGGTATCCCCTCGATCCCGTAATCTATTTCGTAACCAGACTCAATAGAGGAACGCATTGTCCACCTTCTCACCTAAGAGGGATCCTCTTCTCAAACTTGACTTTTGCTCGATTTTACCTCTTAAAGTATATTTTAAAGGAAAGATGAAATACTATTGTTTTCATATCGCGATTTATTTTTAATTAAAAGCTGTTAAGCCTAATTGAGATAGTTGATTTATATTCAAGTTGTTAAGCCTAATTGAGATAGTTGATTTATATTCAAGTTGTTAAGCCTAATTGAGATCAGTTGATTAATATTGAAGTTGTTAAGCAACTATGTGTTTTTAATTCAGAACGACTAAACCCTTATTAAAACTGAGTCCGCAAGGTACTATAGGTAAGCTTAATTCGAAACTTAATTCATCTAAGCAATATAATATATGACTAATTCAAAATGTACTTAGTCTAATTTAAAATTATTACGCGAACTGATTATAAACACATTTTTCAAAGACTTTATGCCTCTATCAGGATTTCTACCGTCCCTTGAAAAATATGTAATGGAAAATATACGCAAAATAGGTCGAATTCGATTGTTTCCCCCTTAATATATTTAAATCCTTATCTTTTATTCAAGGTTATACCTAAAATTTTACCCCAAAATTTAGGTCTACGTTTAGATATAACGTAGCTGGCTCCGCTCTAAGTAACCTGATAAGCGGATGCTAAAACTTTAAAATCAGGTGTTTAAACTAGATCGCTGAAGAATATATTAGAATACATTTTAAGGTAAATCTTACAAAAGATATCCTGGGACGGTTAGCTAGATAACCTCGGCCCATGATTCTCCCGTCTGGTCCAATTTAGAGGTACCTCCTAGCCCAAATATTACATTTTTTTCACGGTGGTATCCCATTAAGGGACCCCTAGTTCTAGGACCCCACTGACCCTGATTTTTAGGAGGGTATTACCGTAAGTTTTTTTTACATACCCCTCAAAAAATCTCAATATTGATTGGAGGCATGGAAATAAAAAAGATCAGAAAGCCGTCTAGAAAAAGATCTCAGCCTTGAAAATGCAGGGAGTGCTTTTTTTTTATTAAATTTTTTTCTTGAAGAATGGGAAGTTTAGGTAGCAAGGAGCCCGGACTATACGTAACTTCATGAGAAAATCTTTTTTTAGGATTTTTTTACGACAAAGACCTACTTTTGGCTCGCGCTTTTGCATGGGCACCATTCTTATGTAAGTTTTGAGGGGGATGATGGGTTGGTTTTTATCAATGGACTATATAGCTTCTCAATATACCACCTGAATCCCAATATTAGGCTGTTTCGTATTAGAATGGTGGGAAATACACCTTACGACTTATAGTAAAATTTGAGAAACTTTAGGCCTTTGGGGCCCATCATACTAGTGGGTGACATTATTACAAACAAATGGTCTTGTAATTTGCACTATAAATATTATTAACTGTTCCATCTGGTTAATGATCATTTTCTAAATTGAAATTAATTAAAAACTAACTATGGTACGCGAAGGATCAAGAACACCTCGCATCTCTAGATATTTATCAATTGAATGTGATGTTGCTAAGTCTGTGGACTACCAGGGTTGTCACAGGTCAGGGGAAAAGTCAGCAAATTTGAAAATGAACCAAAAAAGTCAGGGAATTTAAAGATCTTTCAAGAAGCCAGGAAATTACGATCATTTTCTGCAGAAAAGATTTGAAGCTGACCGTGCCAGTTATATATGCATGCAAAAGTTTGGCAAACGCAATTGCAAAATTTGTAGCGCTTTTTATGAAAAACATATCGGCTGAGGAAAATACAGACAAATTTAAGATCTTTTATAAGCCACCGAAACGGTCAGAGAAAGTCGTTGGAAAAGTCAGGAAATTTGAATCTGAAAAAACTGTGGCAGCCCTGACAACGATGATGTAATTAATTCATTTTCCGTTAAAGGGCACATTTAAAAGATTCCATATGCATATTGAAATCATTCAAAAATGAATTTAATTAGAATTCAATTTGTTCATTATATTATATTTAGTTTCAGATACATGCGCCACGATTTTTCTCAGAACAACACGTGACGTAAACGAACCCTTAATGGTACACTGACCTCATCACGGCCACGAGAAGGGGGTAAGTCTATGTTCATTTGAACTCCATTTTGGGTATTTTTGGGCATTTTTAAGCTCGTACACATATGGCCCCGGGAGGGAATACTCCGGAAGCTATCAAGTATTTTTGTAAAGAAATAGGGGTAAATAGGTTTCCACCGATTAGGAACGTTTACTATAACGTTTTTATCATTATATACCTAACATAATATCGCGAGAGGTTGTCGACCGACCACAAACATATCTTTCCCTGGTCGTCCCCGAAATCGTAAAAACAACAAGGTGGGCTTTTTAGGTGTCGTAAATACGTAAGCTAAGAAGGTGATTTATAAAATTTGTCGCGCCCGATCAACCAGAAGAAGCATTCTGCGGTTTTACTGTTAAAGGGAAGGTGAACCGCAAAATTAAGATATTTTAAATACGCAAAAGTTAGAACCAAATACCCTCCATGGGGTCATGCATTTGCAATTATTTTGTACGGGATTTTAAAGTTTTCGAGATAGTTTGAGATTTCAGAACTCTGGGAGAGATTTGGCGATTTTAAGGTAAATTTTTACATTTCGGCAAAGAGTACTAGATTTTTGAAATTGTTCAACCAGTCGAGAATCTAATCACCTATAGGCCTGATCGTTGTTATAAACGTTGAACTAATTTGAAACAGTGTTGAATAATACTAAACTTTAAAATGAAAAACTTTTACTTAATGGAAAATAACTGTTATTTCCTGGCGACCGACTTATGCAATAATTAGTTTACTTTAAGTCAATTTCTGTAAACAAAGTTAAGAAACAAATTATCCATCCAGCCCAATATTTAACAGAAAAACATTCCAATTAAAATCAATTGATTTTACTTTTCTTTCTCCCTTTAAGATGAAATTTTTGATAAAAAACGCTTAAATGTGCCCCAAAAACTCGTTATTTCGACTAAAATTTATCGAGCTATGTACTAACGTTTAATAAGACATCTGCGCTTGCGTACAAGATTATATTAATCCACGATACAGTACGAGCGAAGGCAAACTCAAATCCCCTCGCGGAATTCTATCGATAAACTCGATCAAAAATGTTTTACGTTTTCGACTTTGTCGAGACATTTTATTTCTGGTCGTTATTCAGACTTCAGAATCTCTCCAACTCTTGAAATTAATGATCCTATAGTTTAAATCAGTTTCAAACTGCAGTTCCAAGAAATCTTTAAGCTCCAGTCGAAACGGGGTTCTAGTAATGTACTTGGCGAATTTTCGAACTGATTTTGACCCTAAAATCTCGACCCCGACATCAGTTGTAAAGGTGAAAGGGTATCCCGGGACTAGAGAGAAAAAAATTTGGGGAGATATTTTTCTCTATAAGATTCTCCCTCGCCGAAATCTTGGTGATAAAACTACTTTTTGGGGTGAAAATCAGGAACTACGGAACACAAAATTTAGAGGGAGAGTTTGGTCTAGGTTTAGCGTTATTAAACGGGGTATAACGCTTAGTTTTGGATAAACGGAGGATTCGGTTTCCCGCGCAATTTAATACACATTAATCTGGCGCCTTTATTGTATGACACTGCTCGCTACACATGGGTTACGGTGGTTTTGATTTATTAATCTAATAAATATTATAAGAGGCAAATTTGGATATAACTTTTATAATAAGGGTGTTTTTTAAGGAGGGGTATTTTGACGAACAGTTTTGTACCTGTTTATTGTTGGTATTTAGCTCGAACTCTAGAGAAATTAGTGTTAATTTTCAGAAAAAAACTGATATATTAATCCAGGGCAAGTGTAATTTTATGAAATTTAAATAAGTTAATGACAGCGTTATTAAGCTACGGTCACACTAGCATTTCTTAATCGATTTGAAACGGTAAAATCAAACCGATTTTCAAATCACCTGGAATCGTTTTAAGCGTCACGCGTTCACGCGTTATCTTTATAAATCGATTTATTGTAACTTCATTAATCGGTTGTTGAAACCGAATCGGTATGAAACTGGTTCCCGAAGCAGTTTCGAGAAATCGAATCAAATCGATTCGAGAAAAGACGATTTCCCGTTCACACGACTCTAGTGAAACGTTTTGAAACAGTTTAAATCGATTCCAAGGCCTAGTATAAACGCGGCTAAAGGCTTTCACCGTTTTCCAATACAATTCAAGTTTAAATTAAGTTTCATTTGGAGAAAGTTCGCTTAAAATCAATTTAAAATATATATGCATAAACATTGACAGGGTGACTGTAAATTTTTCCTATCTTCAATATTTTTTTTAAGGATTTTGTTTACATTTCGCGTGTGCCAAATACACCAAATCAACCTCAACATCATTATTCCCATTTTAATCACTTTTCAGACACCTTTTACGTCATGAAACGTAGTTTTATACATTTTAATCTCCTTATTTCCTTAAATAAATCAACTTAGGGATGTAAATTTTGAATATAGGTAATGTGAAAAATTTAAAAAAAAATAAAACTATGGTCGATGCGAAATGGGCATCAAATACTGGACAAAGGCCCTCGGGGATAAGACCAAATCGTCGAACCAAATATGGACAGACATTCCCCGAATTATCTAAAAACGAGTTATAACTCAAGGTAATTTCCCATGGTTTTTTGGGCGGAAGTTATTTCGTAGCTCGGCTAAACACAATCGAAACGAACCCCCGCACGTCTCGATCTTTTTACGCAACATACTTTATACTCTTTACTTTCTTTCGATATTTCTCTCTCCCATACACGCGGATCATGATCTGCGAGGGTGGCTCAATGGTTCAGCGCGGGGGTTCCCTCGATTATAAAAGTCTGCCGAAGAGAGTGAGACCCTTTTTCACATCCTTGTAAGGAACTCGAAGGATATCCACCATATAGCGGGGTGGGGACTCTCTCTCCGCGATCGCCGTACCGCTCTATTTCATCTCGCGTTAAGACGACAAGAGTGTTCGCTTCCCACACTACACGCAACCGAGATTATTCCGAGATTTCAACTACTTACAAACCCTACCCCGAAAGGATAAGTCTCATTTAGAATAGATTCACGTTTGTGCTTCCAGAGTTCGTATAGAACCTGGATATCAACGAATACTCGTGGAATTTCAAATAATTAATTATAGAATTATGGCTAGGTAAATTAATTATAGAGAGATGGGTAGGTGAATTAATTATAGAGAGATGGGTAGGCTAATTAATTATAGTCAAATGGTTTGCAAATTAATTATAGAAATTTGGTCAAGGATATTAACTATAGAAAATTGACAGGGGTATTAATTAAAGAAAAATGCTTAGGAAAATTAATTATAGAAAAATGGTCAGGGAAATTAATTATAGAAAAATGGTCAGGGAAATTAATCATAGAAAAATGGTCAGGGAAATTAATCATAAAAAAATGGTCAGGAAAATTAATCATAGAAAAATGGTCAGGGAAATTAATCATAGAAAATTGGTCAGGGAAATTAATCATAGAAAAACGGTCAGGGAAATTAATCATAGAAAATTGGTCAGGGAAATTAATCATAGAAAAATGGTCAAGGAAATTAATCATAGAAAAATGGTCAGGGAAATTAATCATAGAAAAATGGTCAGGGAAATTAATCATAGAAAAATGGTCAGGGAAATTAATCATAGAAAAATGATTGGGAAAGTATATTTCCTTCGTTATTCTATGGAAATGAATATTATATATGACGTCACGCGCATTTAAAACAGCCGGGTGAATTTTTTTCAGTTCTTGAAAATACAATTCACGTGTTGGACCGCATTTTTCGAGGCCCAAATTGGTTGAGGTCCGAATTGGGCCAGGGTGCGTGTGTACTTTAAACTTTACTATATTTTTAACTCTTCTGTGAATCAAGTTGCTAACTTTAATATTCTACCGCGAAAATAATATAACTATCAACTTATTTTGATGATTAAAAGTTGGTAACCTCTTATATCTTTTTTTATATTAACGAGTAAACCCTCGATGCTATCACTCTATTAATATAAATAGTTAAAATATCAATTTTCCCGAGATTTTCCCTTTAGTTTACATCTGTCTCGAAGAAGAGGCTATTTATCGTATCTTCCCTTCGTAGCCATTGAAATCTCGGACTGCTTTAACTCGTTGAATATAATGCCGGTCTACGGGGGTGGTATACATTGTATTCGGGTACACCATTCGTGAAATCTATTCTTTGGATTGATATAACTAGAAAAACGGATTCCACTTCTTTTTTTGGCTTTAAACTTCTTAGACGCGTATCCACTTACATATCCAGCCGGGCGATCCAGACTTTGTGACAATCGTTTTCTAGATCGACATTTGACAATTGTCGTCTTCCTGGTTGCTTATCGCGACTTTTCTTACGCGTGATATGAAGGGAAGCTGAAATTAAAAGCGAAATTATAAATTAAGCTTTAATAGAACGACTAACCTTACAAACTTTGGGTTAATTAAAATATTTAGGCATAGCGCGTAAATTAGAAATTAAAAAATAAAGAGCTATGGGAAAATAAGGGAAAATTTTAAATTTACTTTATTGCGAATAAACATATTGATAAGCAAGAAACAACTTCATGGCAATGAAATTATAATTTTAATTACTCTTGTTAGTCGTTAATTGTTGGATTAAAAATGGACTTCGTGGGGAGAAACGACTCCCTTTGAGTTTTTTAAATTAAAACAATATTTTCGGTATCATACGATGTGCTGAAAATTCAAACTCACTTTCATTATATTCTTTAAAAATATATATTTTTAATTAATCCAAAGGTTCTGGCAATATGAACATGTTTATAATAATGAACATATGATATTAAATATTTACCATGGTAATACTATAAGATAGATGAGCGTGTGTTTAAAGCCAAAAAAGTTTAAAGAAAACACACGGAAATCTCTAAAACATAATAATTAAATAGAATATCAGATCATGTACAGCAAACCTAGTAGCAAATGTTTATAGTGTTTCAAACTATTTACTAAATTAGCTCTTTTTCCAAAAAATTTTCCCATAGACTTTGAATCGAGGGCTTTAATTTCAAGTTCTTTAATTACAACTCGTTATGGTAGCAATTCATTTCAATAATAATAAAATATCAACGAATTTATATTCATTTTTATTCTCCCTTTAAATAGACATATGATTTTTTTTTTTTTTTTTTCTCTGCCTGGTAGATATTCTTGTACATTTTCCAATTCCGGGATTTCCGATTGGAATGGTTATAGAGCGGCATCCCCATGGTTTGGCCCTTGGGAAATGATACGCCTCACGCAATGGGGAAGCTAACTACCTCTATAAGAGGGAAGTCTATATACCCTGACGTAATTCTGGCTCTTAGATATTTTTGGGTATTTTGTTATTGTTATTTATTTTTGCATCCGCCTAGGGTTTTGGATTTTGCGGAACTATATATAATATAAGATTCCCTGTGAAACAAGTTCCGGGCTCTTCTTGATTTTGACCTATTTCTGACTTTTCTTCGAGGCTATTTCCATTCTTTCTTACCTCGACAATGTAAAACGACTCGACTAGGAAACGCAATGTTTAGGAAGTAGATTTTTACGCTTCTGATGTATTTATACGAATGAGGGGATTTTAGTTGTTTGGATTCATGGTTGATTTATAAGCAGTTTCAAGGTTCTTCTATTGGAAGTTCAAGATGGAGAAGTATTTTATTAAAATTTCGCCAATAAAAATACTTATCATCCAGTAGTGATTAAGAAAAATGGAAATTAATTAGGGGCGTTGTAACGTTTCGGCTATAAGACTATTAAGAATCGACATCTCTCTTAATGAAGATGAAAATACCTGCCGTTTATAAGCGTCCTCTAACGGTAAAAACAGTGGAAAAAGTAGGAACTAACAAAATCACGCGAGTGGCAGTTATAGAATATTAGCAGACGCGCACCTGTATATCTTAATACTTTTAATACTATTTTTGCCGTTAAAGGACGCTTATAAATGTTAGGTTTTGTTACTCGTCTTAAGATAGGTGTCAATTGTTAATAGTCCTGTATACTTTTGGCGACTGGGTGGTTGGGACATTCGTTTTAATTACAATTTAACTTTTTTTTTTTTTTTTTTTTTTTTTCAATCTGAGGTGTGTCCCCCTATTTTTCCCAATCACATTTGCCCCAATCATTATCTTTCCTCTAAAAATTTTATTTCCTTCACCCAAAAACAATTCACACAAAGAAGTATTTAAAGTTTAAGTTTAAAAGCATAATTCTAAAGATATATTTTTACATTATTATTTTTAAAGATTATAACTTTATTCATTGGCGCATAAATAAATCCGTCTTAAATCCCTCTCAATGATTGGCAAATTCTTTGTTTTTATGAGTGTAATTACTGGTTTTTGATTTTTTAGTTAATTAGCTAACTAGATTAGTCTTAAAATTCTAATACAATTAAACCTAGAATGTAGCTCTTTGAATTATTATTCAATCACTTACAAATTCGCCGTGATTATCCAGCATACATTCTTTACCAATAGAGGCTAGTATGACATGGGAAAAAGCCAAAATTTTTTAGCTTTAATTGAAATATATTATCGTGCACCCGGAATAAATTAAGATATCAACTTTCACGATAATTTATAAACTATAATTTTGAAAAATTGACCCCGATATAGGGCTGTGTTTGAACCTTACTAGATTATAAGAATGTTGTTATTTTGTTTTTATATTGCATGATTCTTCAAGATTAATTCGACGGAGTTGAGTTTTCAGCTCGTGAATAAGCTAAAATTCACGCAATGCCTATAATCAATATAATATTAGCTCCCTGCCTTTGATTGTAGATGTAGTTGGGTATACGCGATGATGACATAGGATGTAACTTTACTCGAAAGGGATAATGAAGATGATGAACAAATTTTTACTGTTGGATTAGGCCTATTTAAACTATAAGTAATAGCTAAAAAATCACTTTTTGTTAGGTTGCATTCTCCCTTTAAAGATGAAGGAGAACCTACAGATTTGTACGTGCTGATACCTTCTCAAACTTACGTAATAGTATATCGAGAAATCGTGACGTCGTGATTGTATTTTCTAACGTTATCCTACATTATAAGGGTGGGGGGGTTAATAAAGCCCCTTTAGATCTATAGGTGTAAAAGCGTAACCAAGCGCCTGCTGGCTCCGTGTATAGCTCAGGATCCATTTCGGAAGCTGCTGGTAAAAACTCGTGAGAATTTCGGGCTCGGAATGAGCCCACGAAGAAATCCCTCTTCTCCCATTCCCCTAAAGGGAAGCTCTTTGTGTATTAAGGCTAAGTAAGCGGCGGGTGCGAAAAGAGAGGGAGTCGTTCCGAGCACATCCCCCTCAAATTTCGCTTTCACTCTCGTTTGGGTGAAAACTCTAAAGCGCCAATCTTCAGTGAACGTAGTTACGGTTCGTCTCAATCTCGGGGTTCGATACGAAAATTCAATTCCAAGATTCGTCCAATATCTTGATTATTTGTTATTATACGAAATTAAATAAGACGCTTCTTGCAAAATTTAGAATATCTTTCAAATCAGGGAATGTTTAATTTGGATAATTGCTCAATCAATTTTGATTCGATTTAATCGTCAGGGAAATTGTTCGGATTATTTTAATTCGATTTAATTGTCAAGGAAAATATTCAGGGTATTTTGAATCGGTTTTAAATGATCAGTGAAAATTCGTCCAATTTTTAAAGATTGATGCATTTTTAATTCGGCTTACTAATCAAATTTTCACGACTAAAATGTTAAGTTAAAGCGTAAAATTTCAGTAAAAGAAAGAAATAGATGATAATTTGGTTAAAGATATTAGCTGGAGAAAATAGTGGATTTCAAATATTCACGAGTCTATTTAGTTAACAAACCATATTGAAATTACAGTCTTATGATATTCCCTATGTATATCGTAAAGATTAATTTATTAACATCAAATCCAATTAAACTAATATATTTATTTTTTTAAACCATATCCTAATGATGTATTGAACGTTCTTTTTGAGACGAACTAATGGTTGTGTAGGGCGCCATAGCGAAGGTGGTGGCTGCTATGTAGGCTACTATAATTCTAGGCTATAGCCTCTAGATCAGAAATTCTCTCGCACGCAGCACCCTGATCTTTTGGTGGCACCAAACGGAAGTCCGGGGGCCGAAAACCGTTTTTTCTTTATTTTTTTTTTTTTTTTCATCTCTGCTATTCTTTTTTTTGTCAGCTTATTTTATTGGGCAATGCGGTAGTCCAGGGTGCTCCTTCGCTTCCCATCCCGCAGTTCCTTCCTTAGTTCCTGGCTTCTGCGTGAGGAGATGGTTCCTCTCTTTCTAGCGCTCTCAGACTGGACACTATTAATTCTCATTCTTCCGAGAGATGGGCTGCTAGGGACTTCCCCCTCACTCACCTATACAGCTTCTCTTCTCTTGTATTTCCTTACGTAACTGGCGTTGCTTTTAGCAGGTTACGATCGGAAGGGGAGGGCGGACACCAGGGGTGAAAGGTTATACGGGACGCCAAGGTAGTATTATTACGAAGGCATACGTAGTTCCCGGTGTAGTTTCTCTCTAGACTTTTTGTGAATCGTGCATGTGGTAGAATTATTTTATGGAGAGAATTTGGCTCAGATACTGTCGTTTGCATTGGGTGCAGGATAACTATACTCACATTGTCAGTTAAGACCTAAATTACGATGAGATAACCGGTTTTTCTGTGGGAATTTAAGTTCCTTCTAAGATTGTATTATAGTTGGGACCGTTTTTTACTCGCAAAACTCGGAATAAGTTGCATTTTAATTCGTTTCTAGAATTGTAAACTTCGACACTCTCGCTATATAGAATAAATAAGAAATAATAATTTGTTTAGACAACAAAAATGCCCTTACATTTTTTTAATTATCTTTAGAACACAATTAATTTAATCTTAGAACAATATATTGTCCTTAAAAATTTAATTTAATATTAGACTAAACTATTGTCCTTTTATTTTTCTTAAAAACTCAGTAATTATCTTTATAAAACTATAATTATCCTTAAAAATTTTATTAACTTTTATATTCACTAATTGTCATTGGAAATTTTCAATTAACTTTAATTATTCATAAAATATAGCCTTAGAAAATTTACTTATTATCGTTATAATTTGAAATTAGTCTTAGAATTATCGTAATAATTTGAAATTCGTCTTCGAATTATCGTTATAATTTGAAATTAGTCTTAGAATTTTCGTTGTAATTTGAAATTAGTCTTAGAATTATCGTTATAATTTGAAATTAGTCTTAGAATTATCGTCATAATTTGAAATTCGTCTTAGAATTTTCGTTATAATTTGAAATTCGTCTTAGAATTATCGTCATAATTTGAAATTAGTCTTAGAATTATCGTTATAATTTGAAATTAGTCTTAGAATTATCGTTATAATTTGAAATTCGTCTTAGAATTATCGTCATAATTTGAAATTCGTCTTAGAATTTTCGTTATAATTTGAAATTCGTCTTAGAATTATCGTTATAATTTGAAATTCGTCTTAGAATTTTCGTTATAATTTGAAATTCGTCTTAGAATTATCGTAATAATTTGAAATTCGTCTTAAGTTGAGATTTATCTAGAACTTAATATCATCGGTAGAATTTTTAAATTCATCTTAGAACTTAATATTATCTTTAGATATTTTAATTTTACGATTAATTAGAAACAAGTTAATGAAACTTACTTCAGTTTTATCATTTTCCCTTTGAGAAGGAAAAGTTATCTTCCTTAGGGATAGGTTTCCAATATGAGCAAAGAGTTTAATATTCATTTAAAATAAGTTTGTAGGTTTGCGCGCCCTTTGAGACCTATTTATTTAATTTTTATCCGAAATGGGAACTTAACGTTTGTAATTTATATTGGATATGTCTCTGCGGTTGCCTGCAAAGTTATCGCGAAATAAATACTCGAGTTCGAAGTTGAAACGAAACCAAATTATATATTCTGAGGTTTCGCGGAATGAAGTCGCTTGGCACGTGTACAGACGCCCCTGGGTATATCGCTATACGATATATTTAGCCGAGGAATCAAAGACTCTTTGATATCGAATTGAAATCTATTGGGATCATCAACTTCTAGTTTGTCTTTGCCCATGCATTGCCGCTTTAAAGTCGTCTTAACCAAAATAAATTAGTATAATTAATTTATTCATTTAAATCAAGACCCGAAGAGAACATCGTGTACAAACTGAAACTTTGAAAATTACTTTACAGTCTTTGAAGTTTTTAAATATAGAAACTAAACTGAGAATTAGTTTTAAATATTCAGAATTAGTCTACAACGAGTTTGGGATTATGGAATGAAATAAGATTGAGAGAAAGGTCACGAAAGGGGTTAAATAATTTTAAAATTAAGCTATAATTCGAGAAAAATCTTGATTTTGAAACAAACTAAAAATAGTATACGGGAAAAGTATTAAAATATTGTAAATTGCTTCAAAAGAAAGTGAATTTAGGTATAATGCTCGATGCATAAATAAGATTATTCTAAACGTTGCCAAATAAGATTATTCTAAACTTTGCCAAATAAGATTATTCTAAACTTTGCCAAATAAGATTATTCTAAACTTTGCCAAATAAGATTATTCTAAACTTTGCCAAATAAGACTATTCTAAACTTTGCCAAATAAGATTATTCTAAACTTTGCCAAATAAGATTATTCTAAACTTTGCCAAATAAGATTATTCTAAACTTTGCCAAATAAGATTATTCTAAACTTTGCCAAATAAGATTATTCTAAACTTTGCCAAATAAGATTATTCTAAACTTTGCCTCGTAAATAAGATTATTCTGAACATTGCCACATAAATAGGAGTATTCTGAACATTGCCACCTAAATAAGACTATTCCAAACTTTGCCACCTAAATAAGATTATTCTAAACTTTGCCACATAAATAAGATTATTCTAAACTTTGCCACATAAATAATATTATTTTAAACTTTGCAACATAAATAGGATTATTCTAAAGTTTGCCACATAAATACGCTTAAATAGTCGCATAATTTCTAACTAAAAATTTGTTTACCAATACTATAAAGACTATTTTTCATGAGAACGATTTGCGAAAACAAAATAGATCGATTTGCGAGAAAACAGTAAAAATAAATAGGCAAAAATTGTGGTGCCAACGCCAGCGGTATTTACGATGTAGCAACTATTTAACTTTATCGTTCTTGCTTCAGAGATATCGTTCTACCAGAAATAAATCGATTCAAATATCGATCTCGTGAAAACTAATAAATAACATCCAGATAAATCGGCTCTGAAATCTGTACATATCGAACCATACATGGCAATACGTTAAAATATCTCAGATTCTCAGACAGTGTCCCCTCGCAAAAAATACGAGAATGGTCGCGTTAAAAAAATTCATAACGTATATAAATGGGAGACCCGGAGCAAATATGGGTGCCTTGTAGTTAGAGACATCAAGCTAGAGCTCACGTTTTTATCTAGAAACCCAGTGACACACCTAAGAATTAGGCCTTTCCTTTAAAGCTATAGGGAAACCCACCGTAAAAAAATAATAAAAAAATCGTAAAATGTTAAACGCACGTTACACAATCTATTCACAAATCCCATATAGGCCTACCCCGCGCGAAAACTAAAAAAAAAAAAAAAATGAAAATACCACCTAGAGCCGAGTTACAGGTATTAAAGCTATAGGTTTTAGGGAGTTTTTTTGCTACGCAATTCTCCTGATCGTAGTATAAAAACGGTCTTACGTAAAAAAAATTCTAGAGAGTGTTTGGTGGGAGCTCTCTTTCCCATGATGAAATCCCGCTCGCAAACTCCCACCTCTCCGGATGCAGACCGCCACTACACACACTTCCATCTTCTTCTTCCTATATAGATCCTCGATTACTTCCCTTATAGAGCTATGGAACACCCTCAGTCTCTCCTACGTAAACTGAGTTCCCATTTGCCTCTGAAGTTTGAATCTTTATATTTCCTCATGATTCGATATCTCAAATTATGCTTGAAATCATGATAAATATTGGGAAAATGAAATCACGGAGCTTCGTAATGAAATCTGGGAGTACTATTAAAAAAATAAAACACACAAACCCTCCTTGATTAAGATTCTATCTTCTGAAAAAAAAAAAGTGCTCAATAAAGACAGACGTTTGTCATTGTTACTGGCTTTGAATTCTTATTGCAACCTTGTCAACTAATTACTGTAAATTAACGCGTGTTTTAACTCTCCTAATCAGGGACGGAAATAAGAATATATTCTTGTTGGACGATTGTCCAGGAAAATTATCTGCCATTGGCATATTTTCTTATCTGACAAATGTCCAGTAAACTCTCTCTAAAATGAAAATTTATCGGACAATGTCCAGTGTCCTGTGCTTATTTCCGTCCCTTCTCCTAGTCGATTTAAAATAACACGTTACTCGTCTTCATTTTCCCTTTTAAGCCTTATTGATCCATTCATTTCTGGCAATAATTAAATTAAAATCGTAATATTTACAAATGATTTCGTAATGCGAACTTGGCCATAAATGCAAAAATAGTGGATGATTTTCTTCCGTTTAAAAGGAAGAGGAGGAAACAACAAATCCAGCTGTATTCCTAAACTTTCTTTAAAGGCACACAGACGCCAATTTTTGAAATAAATAATTTGCCCAACAGATAGAACAAAAAATATAAAATGTTTTACAGTAGTTTCGTGAAGATAATAGCACTGGATCAATTAATTTATATCAATTGATTTTTTCGAGATAATTAACATTTAGATATGAAATTAATTATTAATTAATTAAACGAGTGGAATTTTTAAGTGAAAGAAAGAAGAATATAATAGCTTAGAAGTAAAATAATAATTTTCTGTCCATACTCCTTTAACTGTAAAATAAAAAGTGATCAGCTCGCCAAGGAATAGTTGGTGATGCAGGCCAGGCAGGAGTCGGCTCGCGCTTTACGACAGCCTATAGCTATGGGAAAAAATATATACACACACAATGGCATATCAACATCCCGACTTCGACTCCTCTCCTTCGGCTTCCTCCTTCTAGCTTCTCGCTTGCTCCGTTTCCTTCGCAATATCGAATCTCAATCACTCAGAGATTACGACGGGTACGAACCAAAAGGTTTCCTTCAATCGGCGTTTAGTCCGCCGCACACTTAAATTCATTTCCAAATACATGTAGCTAAATTCTTTTCCAAGTACTTGTAGTTAAATTCTTTTCCAAATACTCGTAGCCTAATTCTTTTCCAAGTACTTGTAGTTAAATTCTTTTCCAAGTACTTGTAGTTAAATTCTTTTCCAAGTTCTTGAAGTTAAATTCTTTTCCAAATACTCGTAGCCTAATTCTTTTCCAAGTACTTGTAGTTAAATTCTTTTCCAAGTACTTGAAGTTAAATTCTTTTCCAAGTCCTTGGGTTGCTCTCTTGTTTCATAATGACGAGAAAATTACCAAATAAGTTGGCTGTGGTAGCCCATGCAATTAACTATAGTAAACCAGAGATTAATTTACTCTTAAAGCTACAAAATATCGCTAGAAAAATGTTATTTGCGATGGACTTTAATTATTCGCCCATAAAGATTAAACCCAGCGTATCTTTCTACATGCTGGTAACTGGGATTGATTTTGAACCTACATCATCTCACTCTCTTTCTCTCTCTCTCTCGGCATCCCTGTTCTTCTCTCTGGGTTCTCTTCTCCCGCTATTTTGTCCTACAGGCACACATTTTGGGTGATGCCATGGCGCAGGCATGGCCCGGGATAACGGGTTGGGGAATGAGCTCGCTCTTTGGCCCGTACTTCGTGGCGTGGGATCTTTAAACCCCGTCACTGGATCGTACGTCACCCGATTTCCTTGGTATAGCGGCTGTGTCACTCATGCGCGCAGCCCGCGAGAGAGTAAAAAGGGGTGCCCTCGAATCGAGCCCAATACATATATATACCAGGGATTTATGCTCCGATTATTTGCCCTTTAGGTTTTCGGTTTTATTTGTGGTTTTTTGTATGATAGGGTTTTACTGTTGTCCTACTTAAAATACGTAAATCTAATGTCAGGGTTGCATGCGTACCATTTTATACCTGGAAATCCTGGAAAAGTCAAGGTAATTTAAAAAATGAGGTTAAAAGATCAAGGGAACTTTTGATTTAGGTTAAAAGATCAAGGGAACTTTTGATTTAGGTTAAAAGATCAAGGGAACTTTCGATTTAGGTTAAAAATTGAAGGAAAATTTTGAATTCTTTAAAGTCAGGGCAAGAATTTTAAAAATTGGGCTAAATTGAAGGTACAGAGATTTGTAAAATTTGTGGACGTTTAATTTTGTAATTGGGTTTAAAATTTACAATACAAGTTAGTGAGCTTGAAAGTTTTAAAAAATTTTAAAATTGGATTTAAAAGTTACGGAGGATTTATAGGTTATTTTAAAACTTAGTTTGAAGATTATAGAACAGAGACACCTGCAGACAATGTTACGTAGAGATTTGTTTATTTTTGATGACAAAATGTCGAATCATAATTTGTAACCGGGCGCGTTTGTTAGAAATTCAAATTATTAAGTAACTGGTATATATTCTTGTTTTCTGCGGGGTTCAGTTTCCATGACAATGCTGGCTATAATATTTTTAGGATTCATTAACGGGAAAGTTGCGGGATTTGATGAAACATTCACGAGAAACGAGCTCGCGTTCTTTCACATATTGATCGCCGGTACGCGAGTCAGCAAAGACTATTTAGTATAGAGCTAACTTACCGCGATGCAGAGGCCACGCGTTAAAGTCATTCCAGTCAACTCCTACGAAACTGGAGGCTATAAGATACTCGTTATGACTTTTTCTCATTCCCCATATTATATCCCTTCATTGTCTCGGTTAAATTGAACATACTATAACGAGGGCGTGCAACAGGTTGTGACTTATTAAAGGGACAGTATACCGCCTGATTTTGGGAGTCACCTTATAATTTTCTTGGAATCTTGGGAAAACATTTAATAGTTTAGCATAATTTGTTGTCTAAACTCGAAATTATGGGAATTCGTTGTTCAGTCTATTATTTCGTTTCAAATTCGTTAGTCAGTATTTCAACATTCCGTAATTAAACATTTTTTTTTATTAACCAATTTAATTCTTAATTTCGTTCGAAAATTTATTATTTTTGGTTACTATTTCCACTGATGCCCTGTTTTCAGAATCTGCACCCTGAAAATGACCTTTTTGGTAGCTCCTGTGACTCTCATTTTATAATTTTAGGCCCACAGATTTTTAAATCCTACAAAATTGCTACGGACCCCAGCTTCTCTTAATCCTCTCTTGCAGAGTGTGCATTTAATCGGAATTAATCAGCTAAATATAGAAAAATTAATAATAAAGGCTCTTTTGAAGGTATATTTAATAGAATGATTAACCCCTAGAAAATCTGTACATCAATTTCGCGCTTAAGTAACGATGACTTTAGTTTAGTCAAAGCTACCCAATATAATCAAAATTTAGTTATGGTAATGTCAGCAAACGCTGGCTTTTTTTTTTTATCCAATAAACCGAAAACAACTTTCTACGAGACTTTCCCTTTAAACTATTAATTCAAGCAAATGAACTCAAATCAAATCCCTTTTTATTTTTCAACAATAATCAAACAATCAAGTTGTTATGATAGTCAAGGTATATACCAATTCCAATTGCAACAATGAAAGAAACCAATAAAAAAAGGTCCAAATATCAAAACGATAAAGATCTGGGCGGGGACAACGCGTTAAATCGACCGCATAATCATGCCTTGTGCTGCTTCTTCTATATATATACCCCAAATAGTTACCTTATGACACCGTTGAGTGTCGCGTTTAAGTTCTATAAACGTAATATAAACCTTTATCTAGCGACCATTTTTTCCCTTCTTTGGAGGCTGCCATTAATAATTTCCTACATCCTTCCCAGTTCTGGTCGCTAAAAAATGTTTTATTCCACCTAAAAGTGTTACAATGTAGCCTTATCCCTTAGACACTGATATTACTAAACGGGGGGAAAAAAGCAATCCGGAGAGAGAAAGATTTAGAAAAATATAGTTCAGAGAGCGAGAGGAAACTTCCAGATTTTTGATAAGGGGGGCTAAGCAGCGAGAGGTCCAAAAGTCTCGCCTCTCTCTCTTTGAGGACGTCCCTCTCTCCAAGTTACTTTAGTAGTTGGTACTTCTACTTGGTTCTAGCTAGAGATGTTGGGACATAGCTAAGGTGTATATATATCTTACAAGAAAACTTCTCTTCCGGCCATATCGCCCGCGTATTCGGACATTTGTCACATTTCGCGTATAGCGAGATTACTCAAAAGTGAATCGAACCTCGGACAGTGCGGACGCCAATTCGCGCTCGCTCGCGTTTTATGATATTTTCATTTAAAGTACGTTATTAATTGGTATTAAATTAGTTGATTAGGTTGTGATAAAAGTGATTATTTCCGCATCCTTTTTGGTTTATTTTAAAATTATGCTTTGAGACATTGTTTTGGTTGTTTTTTTTTGAAGATTTTTGCTGATTAGGTAAGACATAATTTGATTTTACATACGTATTTAATTTAAGGTTAATTTTTAGGTCTATTTAATTTATAGATATGATTTTTATTTGGGTCAATTTCGATTTTTAGTTTTATTTTAAATTTATTTGAGATTTACTCTAATTGTTGATATTTTACTTCAATTGTAATTTATTTAGTATTTTACTCCAATCGCTGTAATTTATTTGGTATTTTACTCCAATTGTTGTAATTTATTTGGTATTTTACTCCAATTGTTGTAATTTATTTGATATTTTGCTCCAATCGTTGTAATTTATTTGATATTTTACTCCAATTGTTGTAATTTATTTGATATTTTCAACTTCAACTCAATTTTTGGTTATTTCATTTTACTTTTGCTTTTGATCATATTTTATTTAGCATGTAGATGAACTTGTCCTAATTTTATTTCCATTAGTAATAAGCTTTTATAAAAATGAATGAGGTATAATTAGAGATTTGGCATGAAATTATTTTTGCATTATTTTGATGTTTTAAATAATAAATTAATATAACTAATATTATACGAATCAAAAGTAGGCCTATATATCGTAGTAAGTCATTTGAAAATAAAATTATAAAGTCATAAATATTAATTATATTCAAATATATTTCAGTAGGGTATTACTGACTTAAATCTGATTCTTGCTTTAAAATTAAATTTAATAATACATAAATTATATTTTAAATTTATTTAAATACACTAGTACGTCATTGTTTTTCTCTCAAACCGTTACGTAAGCTTTCTATTTCTTTTTGCAATTCTTCTTACGAAGTAAAAATATGAATCTTAAGTCTTTTAGTTAACTTATTTTAGATATCTACTTCACCTTGGCTAAAAAAAATAACAAAAATACAAATATTATAATTAAATTAGAAATTTAAACCGAAAAGATGTTTTTATTAATTAATCATGATCGAAACAAAGTTAATTAATGTTAATTTCATTTAATATCGGTCAAAATATGTCTGCTAGCTTGCGAAACCTAATACTGGTATTAAACCCCACGCTTAAAGACAGAGAATAATTTCGCAATAGCGGCCGGTTTAAGCATTAGGCTTTCCACCCACTCGTTTTGTGGAAAAGCAACAAGTGTCTAATCAATAAGTTTCGCGAAAAATCTTTCGTCTCTCTCTCTCTTTCTCTCTAAACACTGTTCGCCGATATAAAGTTAATACTAGGAAAGGCTACAGGTTGTTAGTTTCGTTAAAGAGCAAGTGTAGCGTGTACGATTAGTTGGAGGTTTTAAAAAGTGAAATAAATTTGGTCCTAAACCAATTGACATGGGTGTAGTATTGTCTAAAAAGCGTAGATACAAAATTTCCCTCAAAAATATTCAACCGTTTTCTCGTAAAAAGGATGTGAAATTCACGTTTTTACCCATTTTTTTTAGAGATATTTGAGTTTCCAATAAAAGGGGAGTGGTCAATTCTCCGTTGATTTATAGTTCCCCCAATATAGTTTACACAATTCAGAGACATTTTATGAATATTTTAATTTTTGATTATATAAATAATAAAATTAAAAAATTATGATTCGTAGGATTTTCCCTTAAATAAGAACTTCACCTTTCCCCTTTTTTCTTCATTCGTGATACATTCACGAACGTATTATGTATATATAGTAGTTCTCTTTAAAGCGTCGGACAGTGGTCAGCGCTGCGCAATATGGCTATACGTACAATGGTGGGGGTGGTTGTAGGGGTTATGTAGAGCGCGTTCGTTTAAATGATCCTCAGTATTCTCGGGAGTCTGTCGTAAAATATCCGCACTACTTTCATCCTGTATTTAATTTAACAATATATACCACTCCGCCATAAGATCAATTTAATCGTGTTTCATCCGATTGGGGGTTTTTCGTCGCGTGATATTGAGATACGTCCGTGCACTTGCCTCCCACAACTGTTGTGTGTGTGTGTTTCTATTCTAATGACGTTTTATACTTTGCTCTCGCTTTTTAGCTAGACCCACCCTAGGTGGGGTCTAGCTACTGTATTCACTGCGGCGTTGGCGTTGGCGTGGGCGTTGGCGTGGGCGTTGGCGTCGTGCAAGAAGACGAAATACGTCATCGAATAGAAAAATCTTTCGTCTTCTTACCTCTCCGAGTGAACTTTTAGTTCATGGAGAGGTTCTGTCTGTTACGTCATTGAATCTGAAAAACTTTCGTCTTCTTACCTCTCCGACTGAACTTTTAGTTCGCGGAGAGGTTCTGTCTGTGTGTGACGTCGGAAGAAGACGTCATCAACCACGGCGGTTGATTCTCCAATAAAATTCGAATATACAGTTATTAGCCTCTACCTTGCTGTAAACGTACATCCACTGCAGCTCATTGAAGAGCAGCAACCCTTACTCGCTTCTTAGTTTATAATGATAAACGAGCTCCTTATATAGTATCTTTTGGATTCGCGTCTATTTTAGCCTTCTGAGGTTATAGCTTTTACTGAATTGAAACGTAATATTCATTTAAATTAAAATTAAAACAGATTAAATGATTTAACTTAATCTAAAAACCAAAGTTGCTGAAATTTTAATTTAATATAAAAGATATTTTCGAAGATATTCAATATTTTCTTATAGGTTGATTAGATAAAGGCGTGTTTTCACGGGTGTTCAAGATAAAATGAATTAATAAATTTTAGATATTATGGTGCGTTTTCACGGATATCCAAGATAAGACGATAAAGAATAGATGTAAAGGTGCCTTCACAAGGGTATCCAAGGTAAAAATTAATAAAGATTAGATATAAAGGCGTGTTCGCAGGGTATCCAAGATAAAATGACTTAATAAAGAATAGATATAAAGACGCGTTTCCAAGATAAAAATGACTTAATAAAGAATAGATATTAAGTCCCGTTCGCACGAGTACCCAAGATAAAATGACCAAGATAATATATAAATGCCTGTTCGCACGGATATCTAAGTTAAAAATTAATAAATATTCGATATGAAGCCACGTTCACACGTGTATCCAAGGTAAATTAATAAAGATTAGATATAAATCCGCGTTCAGACTGGTATCAAAGAAAAATTTAGATTAAATATAAATACGCGTACACACGGGTATCCAAGATAAATACATAACGATTAGATATAAAGCCGCTTTCACACGAGTATCCAAGATAAATTAATAAAGATTAGATATAAAGCCGCTTTCACACGGGTATCCAAGATAAATTAATAAAGATTAGATATAAAGACGCGTTCACAGGTAGCCAAGTTGAAAAACATGATTTGAAAAACATGATTTGAAAAACATGATTTGAAAAACATGATTTGAAAAACATGATTTGAAAAACATGATTTGAAAAACATGATTTGAAAAACATGGTTTGAAAAACATGGTTTGAAAAACATGGTTTGAAAAACATGGTTTGAAAAACATGGTTTGAAAAACATGGTTTGAAAAACATGGTTTGAAAAACATGGTTTGAAAAACATGGTTTGAAAAACATGGTTTGAAAAACATGGTTTGAAAAACATGGTTTGAAAAACATGGTTTGAAAAACATGGTTTGAAAAACATGGTTTGAAAAACATGGTTTGAAAAACATGGTTTGAAAAACATGGTTTGAAAAACATGGTTTGAAAAACTTCGTGTTTAAAGGAATCTCGAAACGCCATTCAAATTGTTCAAAGAGGTTCTTTTCAGCCTCTTTTACAATGTCATGGGTCTAGCTATTCCTATGGGCTTGACCATCTTGTTTTATTTCGGATATGGTCATTTTATCCCCGCTTCGGTACACTATATTCTTGTACATGTACCTTCTTGACTCGCCAACGCAACTGAGCGGCGAAACGCCTCTGAATATTAACTAGATTCACCTCGGTTTTAAAAACGGTCCCCGGGATTATAATATATATGTTCAACTATATGAAAGATTAAAGTTTTGTTCACACTATATAATTTACTTGGTTGTTAATACAAATCAACGAATACCTAAAACTCAATTGATTAAATTTCTCGGAATTGAGGCGTTAGGGACGATTGTTAAGCTAAATTTTCACATAGCCCTCGTAACGTAGTAAAACAAACTATACATACATGGTCAAATCTAACCAGAACCCAGTGAATTAATAAAAATTCGTTGACTTAACCAAGATCCCATTGAAGTAATCAATAGCCCATTGAAGTAATCAAGAACCGAATGAAGTAATCAAGACCCCATTGAAGTAATCGCAAACCCATTGAAGTAAGCAAAAACCCATTGAAGTAATCGCAAACACATTGAAGTAATCAAGAAAACATTGAAGTAATCAAGACCCCATTGAAGTAATCAAGAATCCATTGAAATAATCAAGAACCCATTGAAGTAATCAAGATCCGATTGAAGTAATCAAGATCCGATTGAAGTAATCAAGATCCGATTGAAGTAATCAAAAGCCCAATGGATCTTTCATTTCAATCGGTTCTTGATTACTTCAATGGGCTCAGATTACTTCAATGGGCTCTTGATTACTTCAATCGGTTCTTGATTCCATCAATGTTCTCTTGATTACTTCAATGGGCTCTTGATTATTTCAATGGCCTCTTGATTACTTCGATAAGCTATTGATTACTTCGATGGGCTTTTGATTACTTCAATCGGATCTTGATTACTTCTATGATTTAACTAATAAGGTGGAAGGCAAAAATATACGTAACCCTTAATGGCATATTTCGCAAAAAAAAAAGTATTACGTGATTTATACAATACAAGCAAATATTATTTGACAACTCGAGTTCATATACGAACTCGACTTGTTTTTGTATATGCTTCAGATGAAACCAACACTGCATGAACCACGCTAAAGATTGCTATTGGTTTGACACATAAAGTGTTCAAAACTACTTTTTACCCTATAAAGTTTAACATTATATATTAATCCGCCTCATCATGCGATATATAGTTTAGAAAACTAAATTTTAATATAAAGTATGTTTAGATGATTGCTTTCTTTCGGGTCGTGTAACTTAAACATTCGTTTCTGTCCTGAATTGACCAAAAGACTGCGTTACAATATCTCTAGTTTATCTCTAAAGCCTAACTTTGTATATGCTGCAAAATCAGAGTGAACTAGACCATAGTTTTGTTTCAAATCGTTTTGACTTTAAATTAGAAGTTGAAATTATAGATTGACCTACATTTTAGGCCTATTATTTTATTTTAATTTCATTAATTTAAACTATAGTTTAATTAAATCTCAAGTTTCTGCTTTAACTTTCTTTGCGTCATAGGTCGTATACAATCATTAAATACTGTATCTAAATTACGATTAAAACAATGGAGGGAGTTATAAGAATAGATTTTCGCCGAGGTAGCGAGATGTCCGTCCCTTTGGAGTACGTGTTTAGCATTACCAAAGGCTGTAATCACTTACTCCCTGTACTGATTTTACGGAAGTGGTTAATTTAACCCTTGGACTAAAATTAATTATCATAATTTCGGGTGCAGCGCTACAGATTCTTAAAATAAATACAAATATTTTTTTTATATTTTGATATTCAGGTAGTTTCCCTTTAAAATATTTTGTTAAATTAAAACCAACAAACTTGATAAATTACATCATCTCTTATAAACGTTTTTTTGTAATGTATTAAAAATTATCGGTCATAATTATCGCCTTATAGCTTTTATCTTAAAATAACCGATAAACCTTTTAAACTATATATTTTTTTTCAAGGTCTCCTATATTGAGAGACTTCAGACAACTTAGGGATATCCTCGTATCTAATTTTAGATTCTAATTTCATTCCCCTTTCGAGTTTATTAGTTTATTATTATCTCTGGGCACGCATTGACTATCATTTTCTGAATTCAACACTTAACAAACTCCAAGTTCGTTATCTCGTATTATACGCAATCGTTACAGAAATATACCGAGAGAATAATTTAGAATCCGAATTTTCCCCGACTCTAGCTCGTTTTGAATCGCGTTGAAGATAATAATTAAGTTTATTCACAGACTCCTAGTAAGTCTTATCCTAGCTCGTAGCCAGATTAAAGTGTGTTAAAAAGGAACCTAACAAGGCAATTTTTGTTTTGATATTCTTAATCTCTAGTTAAAACATTTGTTTTACACAAATCTAATTGACCTATATGGTGATTAATTAATTAATTTACTTCGTGGCTAAGAAAAACAGTTAATTAAATATACGATTTATCAATAGCTTTCGAACTGCATTTATAAACTAACACAACCAATCAAAAAACTCATCCTAGGGAAGCTTGGGAATGATACGCATATTATCTCACGTCACACCGACCACAGAATTAATCAAAGTTAGGCTTAGTAACTTCGAAACTGACCCTGTTAGGCTTAGCAACTTCGAAGATGACCCTGTTAGGCTTAACAACTTCGAAACTGACCCTGTTAGGCTTAACAACTTCGAAACTGACCCTGTTAGGCTTAACAACTTCGAAACTGACCCTGTTAGGCTTAGCAACTTCGAAACTGACCCTGTTAGGCTTAGCAACTTCGAAACTGACCCTGTTAGGCTTAGCAACTTGGAAACTGACCCTGTTAGGCTTAGCAACTTGAAACTAAGCCTGTTAAGCTTAGCTACTTCGAAACTGACCCTTTATAGGCATAGAAGCGACTTACTAAGTTGCAACCTATTCCTATATAGTATGATAATTAATTTTAAGTATAAAAACTTAATTATTATATGTCTATTACTATAAATATTTATAAAACTTTTTAAGCTTCAAATTCTTAACCAAATGTACTTGAAAATAAGCCTGCAATGAATATAGTCGTTATAATCTTATGTCCCTGAACCGCCCTGAACACTTAAGAAGTACTCGAATTCTTCTAAACGGCGCGTTAAATGGAAACGAAACGATTTCAATTAAATGAAGCGTGATTCAATTTCTTTTATTACAGTCGTAGGTATAGGCGCGACTTTCGTCTTGGAAATGAAATCGGATTTATAGCTTTAATCGGTTTATAATTCAATACTTAAATCGGCTTTAACGCTTCGTGGTCCAACTAGACGCTTTTGGTCGAATTAATCCCATTTTCTCCCGCAAAAGTAAGAAAGCTATACAATTGAATTTCGGCTTCTTTTTGGAAACCTCGTAAATAAGAAGAAAACACGCTTAAAGTTGTCGACCGCGCGCGGGAAAGAAGAAGGAGTTAAAAAGATATCCCGAAGAATGGGAAATACTCTCTTCCGGTCCAAATAAGGGATATCACCTTTCTCCGTACAAAGAAACCGTTTCAATCTGAGACTACAGTTTGTATAAAGACATCTCGAGTCCTTTTCCGCTATCCCGTTGATATTTAAAGGGATAATGAAGTGTTTAAAGGAATTGCTTTGACTCTAATTTATGATTTTAATATGAAAAGTGGTTGGTCGTTATTTAATTTGACCAAAATTGTTGGGTGAGAGTGGTTTCCGATTGGATAATTAAAAGCGCGCAAACTCTTTGAATTATTTCTATAAATACAGCTCATAACTGATCTAAAATCACGCTTTTTAAGGAGTTGTTTAAAAATTAAGCTTTGTTTGGATACATTGACGGATTAAATTAATCGCGCACACCCGAAATCCATTTTGAAATATTCCTAAAATTAACCATTTTTCAATTTTATATACTTTCAACCCAATTTTTTAACTTTTTTTTTTTTTTATTAGTGTTAGTAGTTACACTTTTTTTCCTCCCCGTTACGAAAGGGAAACCATTTTGTAGAAAATGGAAAGCTGATAAAGATTCATTAATTAATGGAATATCATTACAATCAAACATTCCACAAATATGATTTATACATTTTTTTAAGAATTGTTTTGAGAATCTGAATCTAATAATTAAAATAAAGTTATTCCCGAATTTCATTATCTCTTCAAAATATTTCACTACCTGAAATCTTTAACTAAGCTTGTATCATTCTTAGAATGCATCAGGTCCAAGGGTAAAACCTCTTACTTAACAAGATAGGGATAGAAGCTAGTAAGACGTAAATGCGTTGCAATCATTGATTGAATTTTGATTCTCCCCTCTATTGGATCTCCCGCGATTTTTCCAAAACTGGCTTTTACCTTTATATAGGTTCATGGTTCCCGCTCGAAATATTTCCCACAGCGTAGATTTTTGTTTGACGTAACGTAACTGTATACACTCTTTGGCGGGACCATATTCTTAAGAATCTTACCTATTCTGATGGCTTCTTTCTCTTCTTTTCCCGTTTGAACATAATTCACCAACGACTTTAAAGTAGGGCTCCTTTTTTATAACAGCGGTATAATAATAAAAAAAAAACTGTCTTGGGGTATATTGTGGGATATGGTTTACATACGGTACTTGAGGTACTATATTTTCCTAGCGGTACTCTTTATAAATATACTGCCAATGTTTTACCGGTACTGACACTTGAGGCCATTGATTTCAGGCTGGTAATTTTGATCTAATACGTCCCATCACTGAAATTCAAAAATTTAAGAATGAATTTTACTGCAATATTTTCTTTAAAATAAATTTTAACGATTAGAAAATTATTCATTTATTGGAAACATACGCGAATGTTGTAGATTACATTTTTTAGACTCTGGTGAAAAAAAGAAATGTTCCAATTTGGTTTTAATTTCGTCTAGGATACCGAAATTTTGATACAGTTTCGTGGGAAAAAGGGATAAACTTTCGCAACTACACATTTTGGGTCAGTTTCTGTATATATAATAACCGAAAATTTGGACTCGATGACCACCGGGAGTTCAAAGGTCATTTTTCAAGTCGGTCGGATCTACGCTTTCAACATCTCTATACACTTTAATTCAATGGAACCATTGATATAATCCCAGTTGATTTGGTCCAATAATTCCACCACACAGCTTTCTCTAACCCCTTACATACACGTATATAGGCTTCTAAATCCAATATAAAAATTACCCGCTCGCTCTAACCTATAACCCCGGGGTCTAGCTTCGAGAACGCCTTAAGATATACAAAGAGAAATCCGTAGAGAGACCCGGAAATGGGAGACTGACCACTTCCGTCAGAAACAAAAGCGCGGGAAACCGGAGTTAGAGGTGTTTTTTTTTCCCCTCCAACCTGGGAAGGGATGATAAAAGCGCGCGAGATTTTGGAAGAAGGTAACAGATTGTGGAAGCCAATCCCATTTTAACCCTTTTCTTTAAAAATTGAAACTCTCCCCCTCTTTCAAGAGGGCCAACCTACAATTTATCAAAATACGTTGTAATTCGCATAGTGTATAAAGTTATGGCGAAGGGATACGTGTATATTAACCCCCTATAGTGAATAAAATAGGCTCTGTTAACTCTAAATGATATTTTAGTTTTGTATAGGTTTCATTCTTAAGCCTTATGGGTTAACGCGCTGATGTTATAGGAAATCTTATACCCCATTAAATATAGTTTAATGTCTAGTAAGCTATCAACGTGGCATTGATCTTGATTTATAACTTATGACGCTTATGAAATATTGAAAGATTATTTTGGGTCCTTTTATTTAATCGTATTTCGACATTGATCCAGGATCTTTGAGTCGAGTGAATATCTATATATAGGGTTGTGTTATACCTCATGTCTGAGATTTTTGGAGTCATTTTCTTTTCGATAAGACAATTTTTTTATTGTGGGTGATGTAATGTTACGTTTTTTTTTTACTTGTGAATCATATTTAATAAATGTCTACGAATATTTAGTCAGAGGAGAAAAATTCTAGCTCGATAAGAAAAGTTTGATTAAGGTCGTTTTATCCGAAATTAGTTTAGGTTAATCGATATATAATATTATATTAGATATATTAAATTATATTAATTATTAATTAATTTGAATTACATTATTATTTTATTTTTTAATATATATACGAGTTAAAAAGTAAGGGAATATTTTAATCTAATATCTATCTAAAAGATCCAAGTTTTGCGCGGATTAAATTCAACTGATATATGAATATTTCAACCCAATATAAATTTTAAAATAATCTTAGTAAATTTTGTTGGACCCTATTAAATAAACTTTACAGTTGGTAGATTTAGATACACCTACACATATTTTTATTTTATAAATGTATCTTCTATCGCAAAGGTATATGATTCTCTAAAGGGGAAAACTCCCAAATAAAATCTAAGTATAATATTGAGCTAAAGCTGTTAAACGGGTCGTGAATAGAGGGAATTCTTACCGAGATCAATTTGAGCATTTTCCCTGATCGTCTTTGAGCATTTTCCCTGATAGTCTTTGAGCATTTTTCCCTGATCGTCTTTTAGCATTTTTCCCTGATCGTTTTTTAGCATTTTTCCCTGATCGTATTTGAGCATTTTCCCTGATCGTCTTTGAGCATTTTCCCTGATCGTATTTGAGCATTTTCCCTGATAGTCTTTGAGCATTTTCCCTGATAGTCTTTGAGCATTTTCCTTGATCATCTTTGAGCATTTTCCCTGATCGTCTTGGAGCATTTTCCCTGATCGTCTTGGAGCATTTTCCCTGATAGTCTTTTAGCATTTTTCCCTGATCATATTTGAGCATTTTCCCTGATCATCTTTTGAGAATGGTTCCCTGATCGTCTTTTAGCATTTTTCCTTGGTCATCTTTGAGCATTTTTCCCTGATCGTCTTTTAGCATTTTTCCTTGATCATATTTGAGCATTTTCCCTGATCGTCTTGGAGCATTTTCCCTGATAGTCTTTTAGCATTTTTCCCTGGTCATCTTTGAGCATTTTCCCTGATCGTCTTTTGAGAATGTTTCCCTGATCGTCTTTTAGCATTTTTCCCTGATCATCTTTCAACATTTTTCCAGATAGTTTTTGAGCATTTTCCCTGACCAAATGACAATATTATATATCCTTTTCTTCCTTTACGTCATTTGGTAAGCTATCTTAACAGGTCTACCAAATTTCGTGAAAGAATTCCCTGCCCTTTTCATAATCTATATTTCTCTTTTGGCCAAAATCCAAAAATTTCCTTTCCTTTGGGCATTCCCTTTATAAACCCTCTTACTTGAGAAAAATAGAGTTTCAAATTTTCAGAATATTCAGTTTTTGTAAAACCCTTTAGTTTTGTTTCAGTTTAAACTTTACCTTTAAGAAATCGTAATCTATTAAATGTATCAATGATTTGTGGTTAAACCGCGTCATTACATTACATGGCGTTTCTTTTTTTATATATATATTAAATCGGGATAAGAATTTTCCTCTTTTTTTATTTTCCCGAGGACTATCTTCTTTGACCCTGGGTGACCTGTCATACAGTCGGTGATATTAGCGCGGGGGAGGAAATGTCGGACTGGTTCTGGGAATGACCCCCGCTCTCTTATGGCCCCTGCTCGGCAACTCTGATCCGGGAGCGACTGGTATCTCTTGGAATGCTATGCTCGCGGAAAACTTAACATCTTATATATTTTTTTCTTTTCGTTTTCCTTTCGAGAAGAGAAATAAATGCCAAAAGATTTTTTTTTGCCATTTCCTCTAGAGTGGGAGGATATCCAGCTCGCTTCCCCCTTGAATTATATTAGGTTCTTATATTAGGGAAAGTTACGGAGTTATTTAGAGCTATACAAGCCAAAAATGGACAAAATATACTTAGCACTGGTTACTGGTATCCTACATACGTCTAGGTTTCTCTAAATGGGGTAAATATCGTTCAACTACTGTTGCCAACTACTTGTGATCGCGTATTGAAGCAGTGAGAAAGGCTTACAGCTCCTTTTTGGAACTGATCCGATCAGGGAAAAGTCCGGAAAAGGAAAAACTAGTCCAAACTTTTAGGAAAATCTATTGAAATGAAAAATAGGCTAAAATTAAAAAAAAAAATGTTTTTATGAAAATAGAAAAATAGGCGAAATCCCGGGAAAATGACTACGTGAAGTAATCAACACCACGTCCAATATTAACTTCTAAATATCCGAAACGAAAATCCACTTAAAATTTATTTCCCGAAAAAGTTCGAGGGGTCCGACACTCTTGAATTCGCTGTACACCTTAGTTCACCGAGTTCAGCTTTGACAGTGCATTGAGTCCGAACTCGCTCTTATGAACTCTGAGTTCAGCTTTGGTAGTGCAAAGAGTTCAAATCTTTTGTACACCTGAGTTCGCGAGTGTCTGCCCCCTCGAAAAAGTTATCGCCCTTTGGCCACCTGATGCGCGGATATATAGACATGAAAGGGTCAAAACCCTTTGGTTCAGTTTGGTCAGTCTCGTAAAGCAGCTGCTCACAGACTACTCCGGGATCACCCTTTATTAAAACGGCACGTACGAATACCAATAAAATGATTAATCATTTACTCGGCACGATAAGATTCGAAGCGTTTTCTATAAAGTTTCATGGGAAAAAAGGGATCTACTCCTCTTTAGTCCATCTCACGGTCCTCTTAGTTCAACTGAACCAAACCTAATTCCATCGGTTCCCATTTAGAATACCTTAGTTGAACATTCCTCGTGAGACAGACGTAAAAGAAATCGGCCTATTTACTGATCGGGGGCGAAACCCGTCACCCTATTTCGGAGGGTCGTGACCCCGATAGGGGGTTCCAGTCAGTATGATTCGGGGGCGTGGGAAGGTATCGTCTGTCCGAATTTATTAAACCAATGAAAAACATAAACGTAAGGAGTATTTTTCTAACCCTTAGAGGGATCCTAAAAGAAATCCATACCTTTGTACATTCTGTTTAAAATTGGATGAACTTACACTGTATATACCATAGTAGACAAATCGCGGGGCTAACCACCCTCACTCGATAGATATAATCATTCTAATAATTCACTAAGTAAGAGCTTTTTCGTAGTTACAAATATGATAGACTTATAAGCGATTATACCTTTGTATAAACTGAATTTTGCGACTGATTCAAGTCACCCCTATTGCGGGCGGTGATATTATTGGGGGATCAAAAATAGGGGAAGATTTTTTTTTTTAACTTCACCCTCATGCATGCACCTTTTCAGGTGAGAAGAGAAGATTCCGATGTACTAACCCTCCTATACAGTTTACGAAACTATTTTAAACTCTATCATTTTTAACACAGTGTATTATTACGCCTTAGCTTTCGTTACAATGCAAACTATTCGCTAATAAAAAGTACAGACACGCGCAGGTTCCCAACTTTCTCCTACATATTTGTACAATAAAAGTTTACAAAATGATGAAAACGTAGGCGGAGTCGTATATAATGTTAAACTCCATAAGGAATAAAAATAGTTCAATCGAACTTGAAATGAATTTTAAGTATAAAAGAGCTAAACAATTCTTTACAGCCACCCTCACAAGAAACTCGGTATTTACGTAAAGGAATAAATTTTATGTAGTCTGCTATGATCTCCCCAACCCACCCTCCTGATTGTAAGACCCGTATGCAGGACCTTTTGAGTCGAGTCCGTGACACCGTGAGGTGCCTCTCTCTATCAGGTACCTTTATAGGATTGAATTTGGAAAACCCCGTGATTTGGAGTGGAAAAAAGCTTGTTTGAACCCCAAAAAGTTCGATATAAAAATATACATAAATAACATCTCAGTCGAGAACCATATAGATTCGGTCTCATTGGCAATATTCAGTGTTTGGAAACTTAATATTCCATAAATGAGTTATAACTAGGTTCACACTAGGGTTTTAAGAAGAATTCATCCATACGAGTAGTAAAACCTAGTCTGTATATTAACAATGGACACCTATTTTAATAGATCAATATGAATAACAAAAACTGGCGTACATAAGCGTCCTCTAACGGCAAACAGAGACAAAACTAGTAACTAACAAAACCTCACGCGTGTCTGCTATGGTTTAAGAATAGGCAAACGCAGTGGTTTTGTTAGTTCCTACTTTTACCCTTACTGTTTGCCGTTAGAGGAAGCTTATGAATGGCAGTTTTAATATAGTTTTTGCATAATCATTAGGAGCTTCGGTTATTTACGGAATTTTTGCGGTTGCAAACTTTGTTAGTATGAATGTAGGAACAATCATCAAAATGCCCAGTTTGAAATCTCATCACGTACAAAGCTATGGCTCCATATCTCTTTGAAACTAAATCATTTGAAAAGAATACGGAGTTTAGCTTTGGAAGTGTTGCAATTTAAATCTGATTATGAATGTACAGATAAGAAAAAAGTTGAGAAGTAAAAAGAATTCTTTACTGGGATGAACTTCATATTGATAGAACTGTTTGAGTTAAATTTGTTCGTTAGTTGATTGTGAATGAAGGCGATGCTGGAAAGTGTTTAACCGGGTAATATGGCCCTATATAAAACCCACCAGCTGTGAGACTTAATCATTATTACCTGATTTACCTCAGACACCAGGAATATATAACAAAATTCAAGTATTTCAACCCAAAAAAAAAAAAAAAAAAAAAAATCTTATTTTCTTACCGATTTACGATGAGCGTATTAAATACAGTTGGCGCATAAATCTAGCCATTAAACGTTTTACCGGGACTAAAAATGCCCCCTCAAAACTAGTTTATTTTTCCACCTAAATACGCTTTTGCGTGAAGGTGTTTTTGTGGGAGCAAAACAAAATTGGTCGTAATTTTGGCATATATGCAAAATTGAGCTTTTAAAGTGTATCGTCATAAAATATATTTAGTTTTCACGAGTTTGAAAGAATCAGTGTTCGGAATGCAAATTTGAAAATTACTGGCAATGAACTTATAGGTTCAATTAGAGTTGTCCCAACTACTTTTTTTTTTCTTTGAGGTTTGCCATTATGTATAAATCCACGTTAGCTTTGATAATTGAGACAATTCCCATCGAATAAAGTTTTGAATTATAGACAATATTACTCGTTTATTTAGAAATTTAGAGTTTATTTTAATTTATGTACACCTTTTTAGATATTTTTGATTGAGTTTGTAAGCGGTGCGTGTCTTGATAGCTTAGTAATGTACTTAAGTATATTATATTTCTCATTATGTTTCTGCATGCATGTGCAAGCTTATTGGACGAACTCCAAGGCTGCTAGAGATATTCGCTCGACGAGCTCCCGCTCCGAAAACATCTACCGTTAGGAGGCGTACGAATCGCGCCTTTTGAGAATAACCCATACAGAGAGGGGTAGACAAGACCCGGGAGTAATAGACTTCAAAGGAGGGTTTCATCGGCTTCTGGTTCAATTTAAAGTAGGCAGTCGTAAAGAAATATATATTTTGATTAATGATTAACGAGAAATCTTTGGGGAGGTTCTGTTCATATGAACTTAATTCGGTATACAAGCCTGTACTAAAGTAATTATACATAAAAACTCATAAACGATTAAATATAACCCATTTCTTGGTTTCATAATCCATTTAATATATACAACTTGAGCTTTTAAAATTCGAGTCATTCGCGGATTTCAGCGTATACAAATCTAGTAAACCCTTTATCTTTATTCCAAACAAGTTGTAATTAACTTCTAGATATGGTAGGCGTTTCTTACGTATTGTATTCTTCGACTGCAGATTGTGCTGGGTATATTTAGTATATAAGACTCCTAATCTGTTCGTATTCGGTTTATTACACGAGTCTATCACGTGATGCCACTGATAAACTTGAGTATAATTTGAACCAGTTTTAGTTTTCAGTATCTATGAATTGAAAATTTCAACTGATAGCGCTCGAATTTCTATTAATAATCACGGTCTTAGTGAGAGATGGTGATCGAGTTTTTTCAACAATTGGCCTCCCAAGATACTCGAATGAGTGGGAGGTATGCCAATACGCGAGATAGGGTTATAATTCAATCGCTAATTGCGCCATTTTAATAAAACTAAAAAAAACGCATTTTTCTCTAACAAAAATGGGAATTTTAACTGCCTTTATTACGTCATCATAATCTACAGGGATTTTAACATTCATTGTGAGTCGATAAGTTTCTTGCGCAGTTATAATATTTCATTTTTTCGTCAATTATACATTATCTTACCTAAGCCTTGGTTAATTAATTTTTTTGTAGTTATAATATAAATTGCATCCATAAACTACTTTTATAGCCCGTGAGGTTTAATATTGTATATTAATTCGCCTCTTGATATTCTACGAACTGATTTTCATTAGTTAAGAATTAATTGTAATAAGTAATTATTTATTTTAAAATAGTCGACCCCTGATTGATAGACTGTGTCAAATTACGTATAGAAAAGTGTGCATTGTAAACAGCTCTCGAATATGAGTAGAATCGTGTTAAATATTAAATATTGGTCAGGGAAATTATTTAGAAAATGGTCAAGGGAAACCTAGAAAAGTCAGATAATATACACTTCGAAACTTTTGTATGAACCCTGTTAAGTTATTCAATGTATAAACTTCAATAAGAAAAGGTATTAGTCGCCCCGTCAAAATTTCATTCAAGCCAGTTATTGTGAAGTATGGTAGAAACGGAACTAATTTAGAAACGATCTATAAAGATAAGATTATCCTTCACTTAAGCATGGCCTAGGTATATATACACACTTTTCTAGATATGTACAGTTTTGAAATCGCTTGTAAATGAATTATAATATATAAATATAGACGGAATATTTACAGTGAGTTCTATGGGAGGCGCGTATAAGAAGGAGCTTGATTATCAGGTCTTATTTTTCATAGGCGAAACCGGGGTCGTTACCAGGTCAACCCAATTTTTTGGCCACTCGCGTCAGCAACGTCAATTCAAAAGAGAACCAATAAGATTTTTATGAAGCTTTGCTAGCTAGGCGTTGAGGGGTGGAGCTATTAATTGGACTAAGAGGAATAAGAAAACGTGTAGTGGTTCCATATATATATATTTTTTTTCATTTAAAATCAATAGCAAAGGTCTTGAAATTGTTTTCGTGATACTTTCCCTTTAAAGAAACTTCGTGGTCCTTTTAAAGAAATTTCGTGGTTTATCATCAAATCTTTAAATTTTGGGAAGTCTATCGAGCTAACACGTTCCTTTTCAAACCCAACTTGTTTCTTAAAACAAACATATTTTAAATTTTAAATTTCCATTTGCGTAAAAGATTTTCTATTTACTTAACTTCACGCTGGATATCAAACCATACCGCTTAAGTGCATGCTACTTAAGAGTACTTTTAATTTTTAACTATTATTTATTTAATATTTATTTTTTTCCAACGTAAAAGGGTTATTTTCCATTCATCCGAATTATAACGCTTATTTAAATAAAAGCCCAATTATCAGGTAGAGAGTATATATGACCCGAGGACAAGATTTGCCGCCTTTGAACCATGATCCTCGGCGTAAAAATAATCCAAACCTTTTCTGTTCTCCCACAATTTGGAAATAACCTTAAATTCCTTTTCGAAAACCTTTTTACATTGTAATTTGAGTATGAAACAATTCGTAACTGCTTTGGAAATGTGAGATTGTAAAATTTTGGGAATCAGATGTAAAAAGATATTAGCTTGAAAAGTTAATTTAAATATACGAAACGATTTTAAAAAGGTTTCAATGTCGCTAGTATCAGAAGCCGATGAAACCCTCCTTTGAAGTCTACTACTCCAATGTTCCATATAGCGCTCCTCTCTGTATGGGTAAAATTCCCAATTTTACGAGTTAGAAGGGGTCCTACTTCATCCCCCCTGTCTACGGAAAATTGGAAATTCTCTCTCTCCACAAACGACGACGTTTTTTGGACGAACTCCGAGGCTGCTAGAGATATTCGCTCGACGAGCTCCCGCTCCGAAAACATCTACCGTTAGGAGGCGTACGAATCGCGCCTTTTGAGAATAACCCATACAGAGAGGGGTAGACAAGACCCGGGAGTAATAGACTTCAAAGGAGGGTTTCATTGGCTTCTGCTAGTATGAACGTATCTGAAGAATCCCTATCCCCTGCGCAATGAAAGCGCTTGTTTTCCAATTCAGGTTATAAATTTTATTATAAATCATGCAAAGATTCTCAGAAATCCGTTGATTTTATTGGCGAGCTACGCGTGCTTATCTAGACATATTTATATTCAGAAACAATTTTAAGGTTTCATCACTCTATCTTGGTTTATCAGCGATAGAGGAAAGCATATATATCTTTCTACGTAATGCAATCTCAAACTTAAACTGTTTATTTAATGAGAGAGCCTTGGGTGCATTAGATCCTTTAATGTTATGTAGTGTATACAACATCTCTTTTGATCTTTTCATCGCTTTATACTGGACCAAGATTAATCTCCGTATAATCTTAATTTATGTAGAAAGAGCTTGCGAGGTTAAAGGCGACCCCTCGCCGCCCGGCTGTTAGCATTGATCGGATATAAGCGTCTAGATTTTGAAATGATAATTATAACAACTTGTATGCGGTTTTGCTTTGATGAATATACAAATGTTTAAGGTTTTTGATTATAGCCATTGTAGGATTGAAGGATTTTGGTCAAGGTATAGACTCTTTTGGTTAAAGGGAGGATGCAACCTAACAACAAGTGATTTTTTTATCGATTCCTTATTATTTAAATAGGCCTAATCCACTAGCGAAAAAATTTACAAACAAATATTAAACTAGAAATAAATTTAAAACTTACCCTGAAAATAGGCTTAGTGGGATTCATGGAGCTCCTGATTTCCTCGCGTGTAAGGTCTAGCGACCAATCGCGCGCGACGTAAGTCTCGTGGAGATCTCGCGTGAACGACGGGCCTTTGCTCATTGGTCGCTAGACCTTACACGGACGCAATTCAGGATCTTCATTAATCCCGCTAAGCCTATTTTCAGGGTAAGTTTTAAATTTATTTCTAGTTTAATATATGTTTTGTAAACTTTTTATCGGTGGATTAGGCCTATTTAAACGATAATGAATCGATAAAAAATCACTTGAAATTAGGTTGCATTCTCCCTTTAAGGGATAGAATCTTTTGGTCAAGGGATAGAATCTTTTGGTCAAGGGATAGAATCTTTTGGTCAAGGGATAGAATCTTTTGGTCAAGGGATAGAATCTTTTGGTCAAGGGATAGAATCTTTTGGTCAAGGGATAGAATCTTTTGGTCAAGGATTATATGTAGTTTTTGTATAGGGATACATTGAACAAAACGTTTTCGACTATAATATACAACTTTATAAATTTTTATCCCATGCATAAAACCACTAATTAGCAAACAATGAACATTTTTGCACTTGTGCCTTATGCATAATCCCCCTTTCAAAATAAAAAAAAAAATCAAGTTCCTTTGCTGGGAAAGGTTAGTTGAAACACGCTGCGAGAGAACGCGCTCTTTTGATTCCCGCGCCTTGCTGAGAGGAAGAGAGAAACGGGATACGAACGACTCTATCCTAGCGAATAGAAGCTCCACGCTTCTCAGCGCGCGTCCGCGACCTAGAAAGGCGAGCAGACTAACGTCCTTGACCTTGAAAGAGAACCTTAGGGCTCTCTAAAACTTCATCCCCTCCCTTCCTTCTAGGATCTCTAAGCCCGGCTCTCTCCTTCGGAATAGAAGGGAGAGAGAAGCTACGGAAGAGGATGGGACGCGTTATCCTCCCCTTGGCGCTCCGGTTTACGTCTTTCCGCGCGCTCCTTTTCTCCGTTTCCTTGGCAACGGCGTCGTCTTGTGCGTCAAACGCGTTGTTAAGGGCAACGATGGCCGGGTATAAGGCGCGGGGGCGGGGGGGAGACGCGAGCGCGCGATTTTTCCCCGCGTCCTCGAGAAAACAACGTGGGTTTTTTGATGGGAGAATCCCCCGGATACCGAAGCTTTTATATATATATCGTACAATTTTCGTGGTCCCAGTTCATCCCCCAACGATGTCTGTTCGGGGTTTGGACTCGTGACATTGCGTGGAACGGACACGAACACGAATTCCGCGCTATCTTCTTAAGACTTTAATACCGGACCGTCTTCACTCGTATACCTTTAATCAAAGAGTCCCGCACGTGTTTCTCCGGCCAGTCTTTTGCAGCCCGGGTGCACCGACCCGTAAATATACAAGTAGGAACGAAAGATCTCTTCATTCTAACTTCTACCGTCACGTAGGAATATTTTTTTTACAATAAATCTTTGATAAATTATATAACAGTACGTAATATTCCGCCCAATTTTTTGTCATTTTGCAAACTTTATTCAAAGCAAAATTGTCTCTTTTTTGAATGCCACGATCTCTATTATTTGTTTAATTTAATTGGGGTTTATAATGTTACGCTTTTAACGCTTCTCTTACGTTAATGTCATGTCTTAGTCTTTGTAATTTAGGAGACTATATTATTTTAAAATTGAATAATTATCTATTGAATTTGTTTGGAGTTTAAACCATGTTATAATTTATGCATGCTCCGTTTATTTTTGCAATTTTAAATCTGCTTAATTTTGAAATGAAAATACTTTTAGAATATGCTAATATTGTCACGTGACATGGTTGCATTGCTTTTAAAAAAAACCCTTTTTTTTAGAAGGGTTGATAATACAGTGTCTTCACGTGAATAAGTTTTTCTTCTACAGTTGACCATAACTTTAATTTAATGCAGATCATTTTTAATTATGCCTCGTATCTTTAATTGCTTTAGTTAATGATTAGTTGCAACCACTCATATATAGGAATTACCCGCAACGTAGTGGCGAAATAAATATTATTAATAATATTTTAATATTTGTTGCAAAGAGACGCGTCTCTGTCGAGGCAAGTTGTTTTCTAAGCTAAATTTATCTTAACTGCGCAGTTGCGATAAAGTTCGCCGAACTTCGTAAAAAACTTCGGAATACTCGATGACTAAAATCAGATAAAATTCAAATGCATTTTGTTCACCTAGGAAAGCTAAACTTTTTCAAAACTTTATTGCACCCTTAGTTTTCGTAAAAATTGCAATATGAATAGCGACAAGTTTTGCATGACTTTTGCGAACCTTATTGATTGCAAAATTAAAATTCTCATTCATGCAAATTTAAACCAAATTTCGAGATTAAAAATTAACGATATACTAGAGAGTTTTTTACCGGCAATCTTTTTATTCTAATTAAAATTAATTTGTTTTAAAAATCAAAGAAATTAAACCTCGTCAGATTTCAAATATTTCTCATTTCATAAACGAGTATTCTCGTTTGAAGTATCCCGAAAAGGAAGATCAAGAGTAAAGAGTGGGAAAAGGGATGAAAAGGTTGCCACGGTAACCGCGAGAGAGAACCCCCGGAATCGGAATGACGTCATGACCTTGCATCCCGTCGTTCTAGTGTCTCGCGCGCGCGGCTCGAGTCCAGAAAACGTGTCAAGATTATAGAGCTTTGACGTCACGCGAAATCGAATTATATTAAATATTTTAACTTTACCTAGGACCAATATTTTCTCAACTCTTAAATATTTAATTCAAATTCTAAATCTGTGACGTAAATCGTAAATATTTCAGACGCATTAGGCTTTTAATTCCACGCGTGACGCAAGTTTCTTGTCTTGATCTCTCTGCGCAATGCGTAGTTCATTTTGATCTTGAACATTAGCAAATAAGGTGCTCGTGAAAAATTCATATGGCGAACTTCCGTTATCCGCTTAGTTTAACGGATTTACCATTTCTTAGTGTCTTGGTTATGTAATCAGAAATGATGCCATTACGTAATTTAACGCTTCGAAAGTAGTCTGATCAGTACTCGGAATAATGTAGCAGACGATAGGTTCGCCATTTAAAGATTGATTTGGTTACTTGGTCCATTCGTTTAGTTTTTAAAACACGCTCTCATTTGTGACTCAAAGTTTAATTTCCCAGAATATAAATAAGTTTTGATTTATGGGAAGTTTGCAAAAATATACATATTTCCACGTTTAGTTCAGATTACGCTGCCGAGATGGCGCCACTGCTTCCACCTGTTGATTTTCTTCGGCCCCCTCTTTCCCGCGATTTTTCTCTCTTCGCTCGCTTTCCATGCTCCGCTCTAAAGCCAACCTGTTGAATATCTATTTTCAATAGCGTAAATTTTAGTCTTGCGGCTTTTAAATATACGTATATCTTCCTGTTTAGGACTTTATATTTTGTTTGGATTAGATTAAGCTTTGCTTTAGGTTATAATGGTATGTAATTAAGCTTTGTTTTAGGTAATATTAGGCTTAGCTTTTACATTAGATTAGACCTAGCTTTTAAATTAGATTAGGCTTAGCTTTTACATTAGATTAGACCTAGCTTTTAAATTAGATTAGGCTTAGCTTTCAAATTAGATTAGGCTTAGCTTTTACATTCGATTAGGCTTAGCTTTTACATTCGATTAGGCTTAACTTTTACATTCGATTAGGCTTAACTTTTACATTCGATTAGGCTTAACTTTTACATTCAATTAGGCTTAACTTATGAGCGCCCAATCTGATTACGCTTATTATTCTATTCAGATTATTAGATTAGTTTATATTTATTACTGTAATTTAATTCATTTGCGTTAATTGATAGTTTCGCAGTATTGTAAACCACACGTTTAGATATTAATTACGTTATTAGAATAAATAAATTAAATTTGTCAGATTGAATGCGTATTGGAGCGAGATTGCGTCGTAGCTTTTTCTTGATACAAATGAAAGATAAAATCGACGCTTATATTTTAATAAACAGGGTTCTAGTTTTGGTAGCAGAAATTAAAAACGATGGAGAAAAATAATAAAATATCAAAACTCGTAACAAATTTTTGAAACGTCGCCGGGGCGATTACGAAAAATAGCTGTCGGCTGTTTAACGAATGATATATTATCAAAATTTAGTTCCCCTCCTTCGCATAATTTTAACCTTTTTTCTCTTTCCTGATTTTGAAGGGAAAATGAAATGATATCGAGATATTGAAATTAGATTTTAAATACTAAAGGTTTCTCAATCGTTACAGCTAAGCCTTGGATTAATTAATATTAAATATGTTAATATTATATAAATAGCTGTTTATTAATCCATATCTAAGCCGATTTCGATAGAATTAATCTAATACCCGCTTCAGACGACGCGAAATTAGCCGTGGTCTAATCAGATTTGACCGATGATTTAACCTCGGTTTACTGTTCAATAAACCTCGGTTAATTGTGATTAAACCTCTATTAAATCTGATTAAACCGGCTAGTTACGCATCGTCTGAAAAGGTAATGCTATCACATTACACCAATCTTTCTAAAACATTAAATTTTTATCCAAATAATTTTAAATAAAATTTATTAGAAAGGTTTTTATAACAAGCTATAAGCGAAATTATCATTAATAATGATAGCGGCAATAATTGACTACTTCGGACTACTTTTCCATTTAATATAGTGTATCAATACGCCTGAGCTCTTTTTCCATTATGTTATTGATCGAATTATTTTAATATTTTATTATTGAACTTTAATATACTTGTTTTTAATTACTAAATTCAAATTTAGTTTATCATCATTAATGAGGTTCGTTTCATTATTTCTTTAAATACGAACCTGGATTTACCTTCAATACGCCTCCAAAAATAAGCTTAAAAATCCATAAAATTTGAGGATTTTTCTTTTTTTTTTTTTACGTAATCGATCTTGTATAAAAATCGCCGTAATTTTACGTGACGTAAATCGATTTTTTTTTTTCCAAAAATATTTAATCGTTTGAAAAATAATTTTCCCCTCTCACTCGCTCCACCATCGTTTATTTATTCCGTAATCCACTTTAACTCTCTCTAACTCTATCTCTCTTAGTTCTTAAATCTATCTTTATGAACGGGTTTTTTATGAAATTGAATCATTATAATTGCTGAACCTTTTTTTCTTCTATATTTTTACGCGTGATTTAATTATATTCGCATAAATAAAGATATATTACTTGGAATAATTACTTTGGGAATTTACGACTTTTCGCGGGAATACCTCGCGTACGGTGGAATCTCAAAAATGATAGTGTCATGAATGAATAAAAAATAAAATTTGTTGGTTTTACCAAGAAAGATATATCAGATTGATAATTTCATACGGAAAAACATGAATGTAAGGTGCATGCCCTCCATCTTGGATAAGAATAGAAAATATTTACAGTTATTATTTACTTAATCGCGTAATTAGTGTACAGATTTTACGGGTATGTGGTTAACCCCTTGGTTTGAATTTCAGTTATTAGGTAAGTGATGGGCAAAATCGGACCATTCATTTGTGCATAATTAACGGCTCCAGCCTTCGTGTTCGGAATTTAAAGGCTGGATTAATATGATTGGTCGGATTTTCTCCCTTCACTGAAATTGAAACGTAACCAAACCTCAAAATTAAAAAAAAAACTAATAATAATAATAATAATTAGGGTACAGATTCTCTAAGTAATTCTGTTCGAGAGAAATTTTAAAATAGGTTTTCTGTCAATTTTCAAGCTCATTTTCAGTAAATTAGATTTAAATTAGTGGCAATTATTATTGCTATTCTCCGTAATGCAGCTAGTACTGTATAAAGAATTTAGATTTTAGCGAGGTCTATTACATCATGCATAAAGCATGTTTGTGGTTTAGTAAATAAATAATTTCTTAAATGGTAAGTCTCAAAATTACCTTGAATTTTGAGCGTGTTCTTGAGGCAAGGTTCGAATTAAAATTAACCAACCTAAAATAATAATAACAACTAATAATTATTCTACGATAACTTAAAAACATAATCGAATTATTCAAAGTTAAAATTTCAATAGGAAGGTTAGATTAATTAAAATCTAACTGAACCAATTAAGCCACGAACAAATCAATCCTATAGAATTGTTATATTCCATTAAAAAAAATCCTTATACTCCTTTAAAGTATTCTACCCGTCAAATCTCTTAATCCCAATCCTATCTTTCTCTCTGTAGAGATTCATTCGCGTCTTATCCGAGAAAGAGTACTTAGAGTAGGCAGGTTCTGAAAATTTTGCCTCCGAGATGAGTGATTCTAGTTGAGGGGGTTTGTTTTAAAATTTTTGAATGTTTTCGTCTCCGCGCGGCGTTGTAATATATAGCTCCTCCCCATTCCGGACGTATACTCTCCTCCTTGGAGTTTCAAGAGGAAAGCTTGAGAGAGAGAGAGAGAAAAGTTTCGAAGATAAACTCCAAGCCCGGAGAAAAGTTTCTTTAGAGTCGGTGGCAGGGGTGGAAGTATAAAACCCACACTGTACCCACCTTTAAGATTTTTGCTCTCGTCGGGGCGGTTTGAAGTTCGCGATAAGGGGGATAGAATTCGGGGGATTATAATAAGAAAAGAACTTGGAGAGAAAAACCCCCCTATGTGGGGGGAGGCTAAGAAATCCGGGGGTCGTTTTTTGGCAGCAGGTGAGTTTGGGAAAAAGTTTTAGGGACTTTTCTTTCTCAGAGTTTCTCTTCTAAAAGAGACTAAAGTTCCGAAGTTAGGCGTCGTTCGCGCCGCGAGTAGTCAAGATTCTCATTCCCCGTGAGAGCTACCGTTAAGTCTCGCTGGTGAAAAACGTCTTTTGGCCAACCGCGCTTAATTTCAACGTCTTATTCTCTCCGAGGAGAAAATTTTCTAAACTCGCGCCGAACTCGTTAACGAAAAGTTTCATTTTTAATCGTCGGCAAGTAGTCGAAGAGTTTTCGCCGTTTAATACTCGAGTTTAATATCGTCCCGGGACCATTTGATTAAATTGGACCACCCCCCAGTTTATTTGAACTTTGGATTTTTGGTCATTGTTTTTGGTAAGATTATTATTTTGTAATTTTTATTTTGGTTTGGGAGACATTTTTTCCATAGTTTTAACAAGTTTAAACTTTAGTCTGTTTGGTGTTAGTTAAGACACGTTTAGTAAGGGTCAAAGGTTAAGATTATTAATAGTTTTTAGAGCTTTTCGACCTGTCAGGTTGTATGCCATTTAAACTTTAATTTAAACGATTAAAAAAATGTTCAAACGATAGGTAAACTTCGGAATTTTATGTACTGTACTCGTTGTACTTATTAAACTGTACTCGGAGTACAAATTCCTATATATTTATGAATTACTAAATTCATTGGAAATTAAAATTTCTACCAAAGAACTGAAATTATCTGAATTTATATTGTTCTTAAATTTAAATTTAATTAGCTACTAATAAAAAACCATTTGATTAACACTATAGAAATAGGTTTTGGGTTTATCATAATTAGGGAGTTTAAATGTACACTAATTAATTATTTTAAGATTTCTTGATCTTAAATTCGTTGCCATTTGTTGAAATATTCATTATTAACGAATCTTAGGATAAACTCTATTCATTTTAATGATTTCACCCACCCTTTAATTAACGTAATAAATAAAATAAAACTACTATGTTATTTATAATTGTATATAGCAAACACCCGGTCCAAAACTGGATTTAGGTAATAAGCTTAATTAATTTAAAATATATACTAATAAAGGGGGGAAGGAAATAATGGAATCATCCGCGGTTAATGAAAGGATACGAGAGAATAATTAAAAAGAACGACGTCGAGGCGAAATTAATAATTTAATGAAAACGATGAACTTGAATTCGGACGATTAGCGTGTAGTCTAGCCTCGAAAGTCGAGAACCCCCTCCGCTAGTTCTAGCATATTATATAAGCCGTCAACCAGAAACCAGTCTAGCGATAAAATTATATACTCAAAATTTAATCCCATAATTGTAACATCGCCGTAAAAAAGTTTATAATGTATAAATAAATCTATTAACACGTGTTGGAAAAAAATCTGAACCCTCTTCCTAATTTGACAAAAAATGTTTTTCGGAGAAAAACAAGTTTCGACGCTTGTCACGCGATATATATTTATTTTAGGAAGAGAGAAAAAAAAAAGGATTTATTTTCGGCTTTAAAAACACTCAGGAATTTTGAATTTTCACTTGTTTATTCACGAATGTTTCAGGAGCTCAAAATGATGAGCCCTGAACTGAAAATTTGGGCGTTTATGTGGTTCAGTTTAGGTTTTACACTCTAAAAATTACCTTAATTTTAAATATTGGTAAATTTCGCGGTAAATTACAGTCTTACCGAAATTTGTCGGCTCTAAAATCACACATTTGTTTATACACGAATGTTTCTGGATCTCAAACTGATGAGCCTTATGAAATGAGAATGTGGGCGTCTATGTAGAAAAGTTCAGTTTAGATTTTACACTCTAAAATATACCGTAATTTTAAAAAATTGGTAAATTTCCCGGTAATTTACCGTCTTACAGAAATTAATGTAAATCATATGGGATGCTAAAATGGTGTATTTGAATCTTGGGGAAGTCTATTGGGAATGTTTTTAGGTAAGAATCTGATATAATGAGTAGTAAAAGAAAGCATAATGGAAGGACGAAAAAAATTACATTTTGTGCATTTGTTTGTAAAAATCAGGGAAATATTTGGCCTGGCGAGGCTTAATCACAGTTGTTAAACATATTTATTATAATTTACATAATTATTTATTTCTTGTTTAAATGAAGCAAAGGAGAAAATATTCAAAATAGGATTGTTATTACTGTATTAATTAAACCCGGTTATTAATCTAAGACTTGACCTTTGACAGTCGTCCTAACTTGAGATATTGAAATTATTTTAATTAAAATTCACGGGTTAAACCTCAAATCTGGATTGAAAATGAAGTACGTGTGCTGCTCGAAAGGTTCACCAAGTGATTTAGGTTTAAACGCTAAAGTTTCATTCAAATTAAATAATTTAAATATTTTAAATCACCATGGTTAATAAATTTAATATAAAAGATTTAAACAATATATATTGGCGGGGCTTACATGATTATTATTAGCATAATATAACCATATTGGGAAGAGAAACGTTTGAAAGATGCCTCGATCTAAACATTTTATATTCCAAGCTGTGTTTTCTCCACCAATATTTATATTCTTATATATTTTAATTCCCCCAAATATATATATATATACAGGGTGGACTCAATAGCTTCTATGGAGGGATAAAACACGGATTAATTAATCCAAAGATAAAATTATTAAATGTTGAGCCCGTGCTAATTGAACTCATTCTTTCAATCAACTTTCGCGCTCGAGTTTGAATAAAATGAATGAATTAGAGCTTAACACGCGCTCAATGTTAACTTTACCCCTTCATTAGAAGATATTGAGTTTTTTGATCCGAACCACCCTGTAGAGGCTGGATTTTAACAGCGCAGTAAACTATACCAACGACTCCTATATATTGTACCTTCTCTTTGCTTTAAATAACGCGCCGCTATCACGTGAACTCGCCATTCACCATCTGCGTAGGCTGACTATAAAGGGCCCATCCATGTTTTACGAGAGAAACGATTGTTTTTATCTTAGATCGAGGTTAATTTGAGGTTATATTAGGATAAGGAATATACGAGGGTCTAACGACCTTCATTAACGCTCTTAGGATAGGTTGAGTGAAGTATTGGCCTATTTTTGGCCTTCTACGCCCTTCTATACACCCCATCAACATTTTAAAAAAAAATCTTTCCGAAATTGAGAGTTTTTTCTGCGTTAGTTCTTAGTAAGGAAATGATTAAAAAAATATCGACATCCTTGGAAAAACGTATAGGCTAACTTTTCTAGTTTTATCACAAGTAAAATTAATTATAAGTATGCCAAAAATCGGTTTTATTGGCGTTAAGTGAAAGGTAGAATTAATTTATGAAACAAGAGAAGCTATATTGTTTGCAATAGATAGAAGTTTAGCTCGATTCAAAGAGTGCATGCCGCAGCACGTGTCGCGGGGATTTTACTAAGCCTAATGTGATTGGTCCGAGGTACTCCTCTTAATTGAATACCAAAATCAGAAGGTTTCAGATTCTTTTATGCAATTCATAGACACTTCCTGAATGTTTTACACGCAAAAGTTTTAGGAGGAGCAGAATCACTTTCAATTCGTCTTCGCGCTCCCTTTAAAGAATTGCTTTGTTTTCATACTTCTGGTATTACGAATTTACTTCTGGTTGTATGAATATAGACCAAAGAGGGGCCTGGGCTTCTTTCCGTAGTGCGCTGATAACAGGTGGCATTCGTAAAGCCCGCTTGTTTAATTTTATAGTATAGCGACGTTCGTTTCCTTATTTATGTGTCCATTATTTTATTATTAAAAATGTTTGGCCCGGATATAAGAAGCTACATATACCTATATAAGAAGCTACATATACCTATATGTGTCTACAATGAGGGAGTCACGAGTTTTCTTTGAAAAACAAGCTGTTATTTCAACACTCGTTCGCGAATTGCAAACTAGTTAAAATTGAGGCGTTTTAATACACAATATTGAATTTCATAGGGGCTGAAAGTAGTTTTAGTAGACCTATCACGAAATGGAACATACCCTTGTAATCATTAGCTAAGATTAAACAAAACACGACCAAACATAGCAGTGATATAATCGAGTTAACCTTAATAGTACCTTTCATAGTAAATAGATCTAACTCGAGTTTTAAGATTACCGTAATCTTATATATTGGTAAATTACCCGTTTATTTACGGCGTAATTTACCCTCTCACGGTAATTTAACGGGTTACACATGATTGGAATTATAATTTCTGTTATTTTAAATGAGGAATGTCTTTAAATTTTAAATCCACAGAAATTTAAATTTTGTGAATAATCAATACCTGCAAAGTACACGTTAAATTACCGCGTAATTTACCAATTTCCCAGGGATATTACTCTCATTTTATAACTCTATACGTCACGACAAACATTGAAAAGATTTCTAACCAAATTTCCAAAAAAAAAAAAAAAACTTTCGCAATTTAAGATTAAACTTTAATCATTTTTATTTCGATAAATTTGAACTCTTAATCGAAATAAAATTGGCTTCGCTCTTAACTCGCTTACCAAAATTACTAGAAATTACTTAAGAAGACTGATTAAAATGGGAGGGGAGGGTATAAGTTTCTTAGATAATTGCGTTTCGTGTCTCTCGAGGTCGTTCGGAACTCGAAAAAGAAAGAAAAAAATTAGGTAAACCCTCGCGACAAATTATACATTAAAAACTGGGCGCCATGCATTATCACTCCCTGGCTGCGTGTATCGTTACGCGACACAACATAGTACGGATTTATACCCTACAGCTATATAAAACAATTTTTTTCTTTAGTATTATCAAATTTAACAACCCCTCCCCCCTTTATTTTAAGCTCGCGTTACTTTAATATATATGTAACGGTCCTTCTAGCACTCGCTGGCCAATCAGTTATTTTTATATTGGTATTTTTTCTTACATTAATATTATTCCCACGAGATATATATAAGAAAAACAACTGTTTAATGTTTTTACCTACCTTTGGGCATTTTTTTTACAACTCTTATTACAGGTATTTAACGTCAACTTGTAAGCTAGATATATTTTGGATTTTTAGAAATAAATTATTTGGAGCTTTGTCAAATTGAAAATAAGTATCATGGCTATATTAGTTAGACATTGTTTCATGATTATATCGGTTTCTAACTATTTCGTTAATTATTAATTCTTTTAAAACCAATTTGGAAGTAAATTCTCCGAGTTAAACCTTAGTTTAAAGTCAAAACTAAGTAACTTAACTTACCCTGGATTAGTTTTAAATATCACTTTATTTTTGACTTGATTGATATCTTACTTTTGATTTTATTGACATGTTACCTTTGACTTTATTGACATGTTGTTTTTGACATGAATGACATATTATTACTTTTGAATTTATTGACACGTTACGTTTGACTTTATTGACATGTTACTTTTGACTTTATTGACACGTTACTTTTGGCTTTATTGACGTGTTACTTTTGACTTTATTGACACGTTACTTTTGACTTTATTGACACGTTACCTTTGACTTTATTGACATGTTTCTATTTTAAGTATTTTTATTCACACATGACTATTTTTATTGACATATTACTTTTTCATTTCCAATTTTTTAAAATTTTAATTTAAAATTATAATATTTATAAAATTTTCCTTCGGTATTTCATTAGAGTAACTCAAAACAATAATATCTATGTTTTTCGTAATTCTTACGTCAGACGTGTTGTCGTTAATATTGATTAAGTTGGAATCTTTCGAATTATCCAATACCGCCCTAGGGACAGATATTTTTTTTTATTTCTTCCTGAAGAAATTCCCACAGGATTTACTAAGTGAAGTGTTAATCCCGGCGGCTAAATATTCGATTCCCTCCCTCTACCGCAACTATAAGTACAATTGTTTTCTTTTTGTTGCGGTAATAAGGAGTTGAAAATAGCCGCTCCTTTATTTTGTCAAGTTATATCATGATTTATTTAAGATATTGTTTTCCGGGGTGTCAAATCCCAAGGGTTTTTTTTTCTTTTTTTAAATAAATAATGTATTCCATTTGTATTTTGTCGTAAATTTCCCCATTTTATTGTTTAATAATAATATGATAGCTTTCATTCTCAAATACGAATTGGGTATTAATTCATATATAAATGTATATATATTGCCAGAAGCCGATGAAACCCTCCTTTGAAGTCTATTACTCCCGGGACTTGTCTACCCCTCTCTGTATGGGTTAGTTTCAAAAAGTGCGATTCGTACGCCTCCTAACGGTAGATATTTTCGGAGCGGGAGTTCGTCGAGCGAATATATCTAGAAGCCTTGGAGTTCGACAAAAAAAGTCGTCGTTTGTGGAGTGAGAGAATTTCCAATTTTTCGTAAACAGGATGTATGAAGTAGGACCCCTCCGATCTCGTAAAATTGTGAATTTTACCCATACAGAGAGGAGCGCTATATGGAACATTAGAGTAGTAGACTTCAAAGGAGGGTTTCATCGGCTTCTGATATTGGCTTTATTCTGACTCATAGCCCAAGTTAAGCTCCACCCCTTTATAAATATCTTATTGGCTCTCTTGAACTGACGTTACTGACGCGAGTGGCAAAAAAAATATTTGGTTGCCCCGGTTTCGCCTAAGGAAAACAAGACCCGCTTCCTTTTTCCTACCCTTTTATTATCGACAGTAATTTAAAAAGTCTGGTATAATATTTTTAAATTATGCAAAACAATTTTAGAAGAATGTTTTTAAATTTTAATTTTAAATTATTTAAATTACAATACGATATCACTTAAACCAGACTAGCTTTAAAATTGTTCTCCAACAAGGCTATAAAACTTCATTTGCTCCAATTTAATACCTCGTAACGCGACGCCGGTAACACCCTCTTTAACTATTAAATTAAATTCATAATACTTTTAATCATATATAAATATTTAACACCTTTATTTAATACGAACTCTGAATCATTTATTAAAAAAAAATAATAAAAAAAAAAGTTAAAAACCTTCGAACTTAAATAACCCCTTTAGGGTGATTTAAAGTTTAAGGTATTAAAAAAAATCGATACCGGTATTACGAAACGATTTAAAACATTTTCTTTTCCACCCTGAAGTCTTTAAAAAACCACAAATTGACAGTTTTTATATAAAAAAATACAAAATTGATATATTTCAGATATATTTCAAACATATTTCTAAACATTTTTATTTTTTATTTCAATCGGGAAAAAAAAAGGTGCTTATTTTCACCCCCGTCATTGGAAAGACCTTGCTTAAAAGGTGAAACGTCCTTTTTGCCCTACAAATCTCAATATTAACTTGTAAAAGCGTAGATTTCCGATCAGCCCAAGGTTTTTTTGTCTCTCTCTTAGTCTGTTTCTCTCTCGCGGCGAAAGCGGGGGTATAAGTTAAAGAATTTATAGGAGTTATAGCGTGTTGCGCGCGGGTGTTATTTTTTGGGCCACAACCACTTTGTAGTAAAAAATACTTAATAGTTAAGAAAGAAATATATTTTAAAGAGATACTGAAACGAATATAGATTTTTAGGGATTTACTCAATATTTAATCATCTCGCGAAAGATTAGACACAAGCAAGAACTCATTTATGGACTTAAGAACATGTAAGCGAACCCTTCCTCATTAATAATGATTGGGCAAGAGTATTTATTCGAAAAATGAAATGAAGGGTGGTTGGTTGCGGTACTTATACAGAAAATTATATTGAAAATGATTGGGCAAGAGTATTTATTCGAAAAAAGAAATGAAGAGTGGTTGGTTGAGGGTACTTATACAGAAAATTATATGAAAAATGATTGGTCTAGAGTATTTATTCGAAAAATGAAATGAAGAGTGATTGGTTTAGGGTATTTATTCGGAAACCTTGTATAATCTGATAGATAGAAGGTACTTTTATGGAAATCACGAAGAATATTGATTTGTCGAGTGTATACTTGTACGGAAAACGCAATGAGGGTGATTGGTCTAGAGTATTTGTACGGAAAACTAAAAAAAAGTGTTAGAAAATTGGTTGATGATAGTTATGGTATTAATTAAAACTTTAATTACGAGACGTTTCTTCGCGATTTTGGTAGTCTATCTTTCAGTTTCTCTTTGAGAAATCCTTTCTAAAAGGCGTTAATAGAGAAAGTTAAATTTTGTGGAAGCTTTGGGTTGATTTTTGGTCGTCAATGACAAACACGTGGGTCGGAGTATATTTTCTATACCAGAATGAAAAGTAAAGAAGTCGTAGGCGTTCGCGACTCCCACACGTTCACGTTCTCGTCAAAGGGATTTTTAACACGCGTATATACGTATCTATCTTAAGTTATCGGAAAACCTTTAAGCAGCTAGTTGTCTTTATAAAATTGATAGTTTTCAAGAATTTATTTTCAATTTTTTTTTCTTTTCTTTTCAAAAGTCTTTTTATTTTTTGGTTTTTGAGTTTAACACATTTTTCCTGTCCTCTTTTTCCCTCGGATAATATTTTAAAACCTCCTACAGTTTTGCGGGATCGGCGTATCCAAAGGGGGTACACTTTACTTAACGTATTATTATGAGTATCAATTTTTAGTTTACTTTAGAAAAATTTTGACATAAATTGAAATTTTTTGTTCCAAACATTTTTTTCGGGTGGTATAACTATATTACAGATGTTATTTGAATAACAGATACAGCGTGAAATTTGAATTCTAATCATGATTCTTATTTACTTCATATTATGGTCTAAACATAAAATTAAATATAAATATTTCTTGATATGATGCGCGTGCGTAGAAATTAATTTTCTGTATTACACCAGATTATAGAATATATTTAGTCAATTTAAAATTAAGGAAAATACGCATTTCTCAACAAAATATACAAACCTTTGTGTTAAATTTGCATTCTGTTAATATTTGATGGTTACAAGTCATAAATTATAATATAATTAACATAAAATCGTGGTTCCAAAGATCTAACTTGCAATGAAGTTACTTTTTCTCGAAATAATTTCTATATCCCAACTTTGAGGATTATATATTTCGTTTCAGATTATAACCATTGAATGAGACTAATTTTAAGTTAATCTAAGTCAAAGTAATACACGCGCTAGCCGTGAGTCTGTGGAAAAGAAGTTATTAATATTTAATCCAATTTAATTACGATTTAATTTAATTTACCAAGAGTTTATCCTTAATTATATAATGTGAGTGACAACATATTTCCTCGAATAGTCTATAATTAATCTCAAGAATTAATTAACGTTTGTAACAACATCGGAATTAAATCGGAAATCTTATCTATAACGTTATTTATAATTAATTATTATTAATTAATTTAAGATTTTATACTCTGTTACATAATGAGAATAACAACTGCGCTTAGCCATTTCCACGAATAACCCGTAATTAATCTCAATAATTAATTAACTTTTGTCACAACATCAGGATTAAGTCGGAAATCTTGTCTATTACGCTATTTATATATTAAATGATCTCTTCCAACGTATAAGGCGTTGTCCTTATAGCCCAGATAGTATGTCGTTGTGGTTACCTCCCTCTAGCGTGCTTTCTTGTTCAAGAAACAATAGAAATACTTGCCATTCTTTCTGTAGGCCCTAAAAAAGGGGTTCACGTCAAGCCCGCGCCTCGTATCTTTTTATATAATTGTCGTCGGTTTCAATTTTAACTCCACGCAGCGCGTTTCCCCCTTTTAAAGGGAAGCTAAATACTCTTTTAATCAATCCTTTATAGCCCCTTTAAAATTAAGATTCTCCAATATCACAAATGATTAAGCTATAGTCGTAAGAGAAAAATTATTCAAAAATATGAAAAATTTCTTAATTTTTCTTATACGTTAAAACTGACACTAAGTACAATTTTCTTAATTTTGGACGAAGTGGCGTACTATTTTAATATAGACTTATATTTTAAATTAAACCTCGCATTTTAATTAGAGAGAAATCTAATCAATTAAAAGTTTAAAATTATCTGAAGATTTAAATTCATAAATTTAATACCACGAGTGAAATTATCAAAATTATTTTTATCTTATGGTAAACAACATATCAATTAATTACTTAGGTGGAAATCAAAATGTATTTTTATTGATTTATTTAATAATTACCATAACTTTGCGTATGTCTTAATCGCGTGAGAAGTTATGTACAGTACTTTATTTTATCAGATTAATTTAACTAATAACGGGCTAATAGTTGAAAAACAATTGATGAAAATTTTATTTCATTTCCATCCTCTCTTTAAAGAAACTTGCTGAAGATATTTCTTATAGTATAGTGAAGAGGGATTTAATGACAAAACGTTTCCCTCGCCGCCCGAGCGTAGGAATGAATCCTCGGTAGGGTTGGAATCGGAGTCCGCCAGCCGGGGATAATTCTCTCCTTTTCAGGGATGCTTTTCCTTCGCCTCTCGCGCCTCTCTTTAAAAGCTCTCTAGAGATCCCTTCCTCATCCCGTAGAGAAGCTCGCGTGAAAGAAAAATGCGTAGACTTCTACCGTGATAACTTTTAAGTTTTAAAAACTATTACCATTTCGAATTATAATATTATTAAAATAAATTAATATCTAAATGTTAATACATACGATTTTTTCGAATAAAGCGCGTTACGGGTGCGATTCTCTATATAATTTAAAGGGAGAATGAAAGGCCAAAACAACCTATTTTTAATCGATTAAGAATGCTAAAATAATGAGAAAAACAATAATATCATTCACCAAAAATATTTCGTTATTTTATAATCAATTTCCAAAGTTCCGAAACTTGCAGATGCTAAGCCTTGGCTGCCTAGCTCGGCGAACTAATCGAGCACGAGCCGTATTTTTTTTAATATTCCCGTCTGATCTAGTCGCCAATCACGAGCGAGTACGCGTATTTTTAAAATACGCGTACTCGCTCGTGATTGGCAAGAAGAACAGCCGCGAATATTAAAAAAAATACAGGTCGTGCTAGCCATGTTCACCGAGCTAGGCAAACTAGGCTTAGCATCGGAACCTTGGAAATTGATTATAAAATAACGAAATATTTTTGGTGAGTTATATTATTGTTTTTCTCATTATTTTAGCATTCTTAATCGATTAAAAATAGGTTTTTCGGCCTTTCATTCTCCCTTTAAGGATGCGATTCTCTATGTAATTTAAAAACCATAAAACATTTGAACCACCGTTGCTTCTCAAAAATAAACTAATCTAATTCTTCGTGTTTGAAGTGAACTACTTAAAACTTACGCCGCTTTCATTACTATTAACAAAGAGATATTGGAGTCTGCGTACGACTTAATATTTGTCAGTACAGATAGGGGAGGTAGTTTCTCTCCATCCCATCAAGAGCTAGAGTATATAGTCTTTGAAAAGAATATCATGGCCCATTTGCGGCCAATTTGTATCCTCACGTGTATTCAAAAATCACTTCGTGTTTTCAGCACGTGTAAAGATTGGCCTTGTTATATAAGCTTGAATATTTCGCCTAGGATGTAATCTTAACGGTGCAGGGTATATAGTAGAAACCCATTTTAAAGTCCTAATCACACGATCTATTTGAAAACAATTATATTTGGGTGAATATAGCACTGGGGTTATTTTCAAATATGGAAATCCTATTGAATTGTGGCTTTGTCGAGGAAAATTTTTAAAAAATTCTAAAACAGTAATTAAACTAAACTGTTGCAGAATATTTAAAACCTTATAATATTATTTATGTACGAGACTTCATCGTTCTGTTCTTCAGCAACGCTGTTTGGTGTTAAAAATACAAAATAATGGCAAAAATAAAAAAATTAAAAATAAATCGCCCACGGCGTCCATTTTGGCTTCTTCAATCGGTCTATTCTTCACCATGGCTTTCCAACTCGTTTCTTTTTACTTGCAAGTACAATGTATTCGTTTTACATCGTAAAATGTTTACTTTGAACTTATACCTCAAAGACCCAAACCCTGCATGTTCGTCTGATTTTAATCTTCTCCTGTACCATAAAATTCCCTTAAAAAATGTGGCTGTATTTTAGTATCGGTCCATCGGAATGAGTCACGCTATAAGTCGCGTAAAGTCATAAAACAAAATAAGGGGCCCTTCCCTTATTTCGATCACTAGGAGTTCTCCCGCGCTTTTTCCCAATACCCTAAAGAGTGTATAGCATTAGATATTTAGAAGGACTCGTAGCCTCAACGCTCTCACTCGTTCTTCTCCGACCTGGATGTTTTAACTCAATGGTTTACTTCGTTGTTTAAACTTCTGAGCCGTTTATCCATAATATAAGTAAATCACCACGCACTCTAGATTAGATTGGCCCTGTTTCAGTCCTGAACTACATCGTCTAATATCGCTCTCTGAAGAAAACTCCAAATTGCGACTGAAAATAAAAGTTTAGAATTCAGGTAGCGAGAATTGAGGTTCATTTGGAGTTAAACTATAGTGGCTAAAGCGCGAGGCTTACACTTAAAGCTGATATTAGGTAACATTAGATACCTTACATTTTTAAGATGACTTTATATTATACCAAATCAGTTGTTGGTTATATTACCCGTTAGATTCTATAGTTATCATAAAATTGTATTAACCCTTTTTAGATTTTATTGAATTACGTTAAAGAATTCAAATTTTACTTTTTACCTCCCCGACTGAACTTTAGTTCAGGGGGAGGTGTTACACTGGTCGTGTCTGTGTGTCTGTCTGTGTGTGTAAGCGGATATCCTGTGTAAACGGAAGTCACGTGACCTAGCTCGTGGAGCCAAAAGTCTAGAGACGTAATCATACCAGCTTATCGTTCAATTCCGGGGAATTACCTCCTTTAAGCGTGGCTGCCACATTGAGTTTCAAGTGTCGTGCAAAGACATACAACAGGACGTCTCCCATTGCACATCATCGCATTCCACCATCCACTTTACGGTCGAACCTTGATGCTGAACAGCCGAAGGCGATTATAAGCAATGGGACGTCTCCCACTGTCATAATCACCTCCGACCATCCCCGCACCAAGGTCCAACCTCCAGTTTCCGATCTCAGCGTTCCATACTAGCGAGGCGTCCCCCACTAGTACAGTTCACATCAACCTTCCACTGACTCCAAACATCGCCCCACCAATGGGTAAATTGCGTCGCCAAGCGCCTAGAGATCAAGAATCAGCAAGACATTGAAAGGGGGGGGTTTTCCCCCTAACTTCATGGCCATCACGCACGGTTACTTCGATTAATATAGCCCTTCGAAAGGTTTATATAGTATCTTTTTGGAACGAATGCAAATTAGCCTCATGGGGTGATTTTGTTTGATATTGTTTAGGGAAATGAAACGCAATATTAATTTATATTATAATTAAAAATATTAAAATGGTTCATCTTAATCTAATTAATTAGAAAGTCGAAAAATTAATTTAAAATTCGAGATAGTTTAGAAGTTATTTGAGAATTTATGCAAAAATTTAAAGAAATTTGACCGATTAATGGCAGTTTTAGTTGGCAGCATGCGCCTAAGCTATTTTCCATATATATCATTTACTCGAAAAAGCAAAGGTATAACGGGCAGTATAGGCTTATCTCTGGTGCAAACTTGGGGTGGATTGAAGAACTTAAATAAAGGTGCGTTTACACGGGTATGGAAGATTGAAACAACATAATTTAGATAAGAGATAAGACAATAATAACTTCGATTATACTCGGTGAATTTTTAACCAGTTCAAGGGGAATTGGTGTATAAGATTTGAAGCTGAGGCGGATTTATGCATAATGTTAAACCACTTAAGAAAAATGATAGTCGTGAAAACTCTCCTCGAACAGAAGTAGAGTAGGTTTCCAGTGTATTTGTGACACGTGTAAAATCGAGTTCGCCAGCACGCGAGTATGTGTAGACCACTAAATTTGAAGTCGGAAACCTCTTTACGCATGGAAAATATCAATGTGATTTTTTTTGATATTCTTGGGAGAATCAGCTTCATGTATGGGGAAATATCGTAATCTTCTGGCAAACTTGCAAACAGTGGCGTATTTGGTTTTAATTACTGGCACGGATTTTCAAATTAATTTTTTTATAATTTTCGCGCGTTTCGCAAATTTATTTCGTGCGAAATTGTGTACATGCGCAGAGCGAACCAGGTTAACGCGGATACACACAGACCTGTTTTTACGCGTTTCACGCTCGTGAACTCATAGAAGTACCATTAGCACGCGCGAGCGAGGTGCAAACCACTCTAGAAAAATTTTGTACACCTGATTCCAGATTCATTTGATTGTCAGTGATTCCGAATCAATTCGCGTGATTCCGAATTGATTCGTGATTCGCGTGATTCCGAATCGATTCGCGTGATTCCGAATCGATTCGCGTGATTCCGTATCGATTCGCGTGATTCCGTATCGATTCTCGTGATTCCGAATCGATTCGCGTGATTCCGAATCGATTCGCGTGATTCCGTATCGATTCTCCTGATTCCGAATCGATTCGCGTGATTCCGAATCGATTCGCGTGATTCCATTTAGTTTGTACACCTGATTCCAAGAGTGGTTTGCCCATTGCCCCTCGCGCGTGACCATGAAAAGCGTGAAAATAGGTCTGTGTGAATCCGGCTTTAGTCATGCCACAATTAACAATTGACGAACTTTCTTAAACCGGATTGACATTGAAATTTCTCGTGTTTTAATAGTCATGTATGATATGGTTGACCCAAGAGTGAAATGTAGACAGAGTGAGGAAAAGAATCACGTGATTGGATCTCGTGATGACTGCTAGTTTTAGTTTCACACTTTTTCATACATGAATTTAATGTTAATCCCAATTAAGTATAATAGAACCAGGCTTTTAATGCCTACTGTCGTGTATTTCCGGTAACATTTTAGCTAGTGTGGAGTCACGTAAAATGACGTTTGTTTCACAACTTGGTATATTTTTACTCAGGCCTGCCCTGTCAGAAAAAAAAAATATAAAAAATTTATGGTAGGGCCAAAAGAGAAACATCTATTCTTTACTCACAGCATTATCACCAAAAAACGTGTTTTTAGACGTAGGCTTATAAGGTATCTGTAGGTCGTGTAGCACCAAAAAGCGAAATTGTACGTCACAGTTCGTAGTTTAGCGTGTTATGCGGAAAGCTTATTCGTTAATTGTTTATTGAATATGTTTATTTACGGTTATATGACGATACCGAGGTCATAACTTGATTTTGATGAAATATTTTGCCTAATGACGTTACTTGGTCTACAAATACTCTAGTTTTCTTAACGCCGATATGATTTTACTGAGGGACCTTGACCTTGCTTATCTAAATTTTAATTTATTGAACGTAAAATCGTTTCATTTCTTTTGAAATCTTCGACGAAGTTTGTTCTCTAGAGATTTGACTCGTTGAAATTTTAAATTAAGTTTCATTCGTTTGAATACAATTTATTGGTAAGGAAGTAATTTTGAATTTGAATCATTTATTTGATGCGTTTATTATTTGTTTGGACATTTTTGGTATATTTTCATTGACCTGAACTCTAATTTTTATTACTGAGTTGTGACTGAAATATTAGTTTGGAAATCAAAAGGTTTTTTTTTCTGACTCATTTTTCTCTGTAGTAATTTTTTGTTTTCGTAAAAGAGTTATTAATGCCTACTGTCGTTTATTTTCGGTGATGTTTTAGCTAGTGTGTAGTCACGTAAAATAACGTTTGTTTCACAACTTGTGTTGTATACTGAAGCCATGTATAGGTTCAATTTGATATAACATTTTGCCTTTTCACGTTACTTGGTCTACAAATACTCTACAACCGTCAAAATTCTGATATGGTTTTAAAAGAAGAACCTTGACCTTGTGTATTTAATCTCATATCGAGATTAAATGTTTTTCGCATCTAATTTTAATTGGTTTATCAATATGTTATTTGTATAGATATTTTTTTTAAGATTTTATATTTTTTAGATTAAAATAAATTTATTATTCCAGAAGATTTTGTAGAATCTAGTTCTCAGGATTACCGGTGTTGAAAATTTATTTTGCTAATGTTATCTTGATGTCTGTGTTTTCTGCCCGCTATTTGGTAGTGGTAAGATTAATATTTTTAATTTTAATTAATTGACTTATTTGGCGTTTATTTGATAATTTGCTTTACTTAAATTGTTCGTGTAAGGGCTATTTTACATATTACCAAAGATTGCTAATTTCAGTTGTCTTAATTCTGATTTTTTTGTTTTAATACTGAATTATGGACTGGATTATTTATCTTGAAATCTATGTGGTTATATCTTATTTATTTTCCTTTTTTTCTCTAGTTAGGTTTGGTTTTAAGTAGAGAATTATTTAGGGTTGTGTTGGTATACTGAAGAAATGCATATAGGTTCAATGTGATATAATATTTTGCCTATTTCGCTGTTTCTTCTACTCATCCAATACTCTACATTTCTTTTCATCTTTTATTTTAGGTAGGGTTAGGTTAGGTTAGATTACCTTAACGTCGGGGTCGGGGAGGTTATATTTTGGTTTCCCAACTTGTTAATTGACTGAACTAATTAATCACAAAAAGTTTCTAATATCGTGTGAAAAGGACTTAACGTTTAATTCACTGAAACTTTAAAGTGTTTCTGGGACTATCGTCAATCGCGATCTTAAAACAGACATAGTTTCCAATTGCAAATCATCGTTTTGTACAGTATTTGTCATCCTTTCTAAGGCGGCAATTGGATATATAGCGCGACCGGGTCTGTCTAATTCCGTCTCTCGGTCGTATAGCTAGGCGAAAAACAATGACACGCGCGCGGAGAGGAAGGAGAGAGAGAGGCTCAAGATGAGAGGATATATAGGAAGGAGGGATGCGGGGAGGCTGAGGATCTGGGATGGAGAGAGAGAGAGATGTGTAAGATTGAGATAAGGGCGTCGGGCGAAGGCGCTCTCGGGACGCGATGTCGCGTTGATGGCCTCCCTCCCCCGTAACTGCGCTCGGGCGCGATCTTTTTTAGGACGAGCTCGGCAATTAGGCTTAGGCTAGCATTTCCGCGCCAGTTAAACAATGCTTCTCATGACGGGACACGCGCAACATCACGAAATTCTTTATCGAGGGGGAAATAAGAACGAATTTTTCCATTTCCTCTTTCTCTCTGAAAAAGTCTCTGGGTTTTCACAGAAATGTAGAGCTGTATTTCACACACGTATTCATCATTTTTAATTCAATAAAATTTATCATTATAACTCAATAGAACCTTACTTAAATAATTCCGTAGAGAACCGGCTTATTTCTAGGTAAAATTTGACCATAAGCAAAGTTGTGATCGTGTTTTTTTTTTTAAATCAAGTTTTAATTAATGACTAAAGTTGCGAATTTTATTGAAATTAGATTAAATTGACGTCTAGAGTCTAGAATTTTATTGAAATTAGATTAAATTATGTCTAAAGGTGCTAATTTTGGATAAATTAGAAGAAATTTATATCTAGAGTCGCGAATTTGAGTTAAATATATTTCTAATAGTTCACACGAATCTTTCTCTTACATTTTATGGCCGATACGCTTACAACTTGGTGTTTGTAATGTATATAGAAACTTTAAACAACTTTGTCACTGTCAAAACGTGGCTTTCTAGAATAAAGTCGTGACGAGAAAGAGAGAATCCGTTGAATTTCCTACATAACACACTACATTAGAAGCTGACATTTTATTTCGCCGAGATATATAGTTCATTCCAGAAATATAAGAACGTTAGTTACGCGTAGATGGAAATTACATTTCTACACACTGCTTTGTTAGATTAGTATTATCACAAGTAAATCATCCTTCAAGTTTATAAGTCGACATACTACGGGTGACGATGAAGCGAGTCCAATTTTCTCAGTCCATTCTTTCACCCTAAGTATTCCGAAATTTGTACAGAAAGACGACCAGGCCCAGTATATTCTTTCTAGAGTAAATTAGACGGCCGGGCGAGACACGCTCCTTCGTTTCGCGAGAGAGAGAGGGGAAAGTTGTTTTCCGTCGATACACTTTCTCCCCCGTAAACGTCTAGAAAGTTCAGGGCTATATTAACACTGCCTACCCTTAGTGCCTTGTTGTAAACTTGATTTACCTGTGATATTAATATATGGGTTTTTAAAAAATTTATCTCAATCTATCCAATCAAAAGGCTTCCACTTGTGTCTTAGTAAAATCCTCAAGACACGTGTCGCGTTAAACCTTGCTTTTGGTTATGTAAACTGAATCTGGGGCTTCGTTGAGTCAAGAAGGATCAGATAAGGAGAGGAAAAGTGGGGCTGCGTTGAGTTAGAGAGAGAAGAGCCAACCTCCCACTCGGGTGGAAAGGGGGGATAGGAAATTCTCGAGGTAAACTGTTGTCACGTGGTCGCTAGCTAGCGCGTCTCATAAAGGATTCGTTTTACCCACGTGACAACAATTTACCACGAAGCATCTCTACCCCCGTTCTCCCAGAGTGGGAGTTTAGGCCGACGCAGTAGGAGCCGCGCCGTTCCCACTTTTCCTCTCCTTATTTGATCCTTCTTGGTTGAGTTAGAGAGAGATGAGCCAACCTCCCACTCGGGTGGAAGGGGGATAGGAAATTCTCGAGGTAAACTGTTGTCACGTGGTCGCTAGCGTCGTCCGCTACTACGCGTCTCATAAAGGATCCGTTTTACCCACGTGACAACAATTTACCACGAAGCATCTCTATCCCCGACTGTCCCCCGTTCACCCAGAGTGGGAGTTTAGGCCGACGCAGTAGGAACCGCGCCGTTCCCACTTTTCCTCTCCTTGCCTGATCCTTCTTGTTAAGAAACACTTCTTTTTCAAATATTTTACTACACAAACAAGGCTTAATATAATAGCTGCGCAGGATCGTTAGAAAAAGGACTAGATTTTCTTTCTCTTCATCTTCCCTTTCAGGCTTTAAGCAGCGATAAACTCCCGCTTTATAATGTATTTCAAATCTCAATCTTTTTTTTATTTCCCCTTCGCGTGGAGGAGAGTATCTATTTTAACTGTATACGTCTCGCTCTCGTAGTTCTGTTGTTCCTGGTTTTTCATTGTATCGCTAAATATACAAAGAAGTTCTCTCATTATCACTCCGAGCTATTTCTAGTTCGTTTTGTGTATATATTCCCGGGGCTTTTTTCGATTTAGATATATATATATATATATATATAAAAAGATATCCAGCCAAATCAAAAGAAAGACAGCCTACTAAGCGGAAGAGAAGAGAAATTAAGAAGTTTTGCTGAAGAAACAAAAATGTAGCGTACAATTCCAAAGTTAATAGTCATCCTACCAAGAATTCATTCAGGTTCCATAAGAATATGGGAGGGCCGCGATTCAGTAACAATCCTTCCAAACTTTGTAGCAAAGTTTGTCTGCTTCGAATCGATTTTTCAAGTAAATCGCTCCTGCCATCTATTATTAACCCGCGCCACTAACGACCTTGACGTAATATTTTGGGTAATAAAAATGGAGCCGACCGAAAAAAGATCTAAGCGTACAAATGTTGCGAAAATTGCAGACGAACTTTTGTTACAAAGTTTGGGAGGATGGTACCAGAGGCTAAAGCTATGATCCCATATTCTTATGGAACCTGAATGGATTCTTGATCCTACAACGTAGATTTGCCTTTTCTTTGTTTCGTCTGCTATTGAATTTTAAGTAAGAATGTTAATTATAATTTAAGAGAATCGAAATTTTATTAAGAACATAAAAATTATTTTAACAACGTTGACAAGATATTCATCAGTTCCTAAATTACTAATTACCGTTACAGTATAAATTTTAATAAAGTAAAATTTAAAAATTTAATTAAATTTAATTTAAATTCATAATTAATATGATTTAAACAATTGTTTCGCCGTGTCTTACTTCAAAATTAAATTTTGTTTAAAACCGAATATATTTAAACGATATTTTAAATTAATTATACCCGAATTAAACTTTTAAATTCCTGAAACAAGGTAGTAGCAATTGCTTTGTCTTACACGTTACTGTGGTTAGTAAATTCTTCAATTATGATAATATTTAATGACTAATTAAATTATGTACAAAATATATTATGGGGTAAACGATATTTTAACTTAATTCAACCGTAATTAAACTCTTAAAACAAGATATAACTAAATTTAATTTAAATTACGTCCATATGAAACCGTATTTAGTTAAAAGATATTTTAACTTAATTAACCACAATTAAACTTTTAAATTCATAATTTTAATTGCTTCGTCATATTCGCTGCAACGATAATATTAATTTCTAACTATTATTTTAATTCAGTTTAAATTTAAACGATAGTTTAACATAATATAACCGCAAAACCTTTAATCTATTGCACCTGTTGGTAAAACAATAGAGCAACAAGGATATTTATTCATTTTGAAAGCTTATAATATAATTAGTATAATTTTACATAAGTCTATTTACCTTTTAAATTCCTTTACGAGGATGCTTTAACCTCGCTCCTCATTCCGATCTCGCGTGCCCGAGCCTCTCCTCTTCCGCGAAATTAACCTTCACTCTCATCAACATATAATGCATCAAGATGAATATGCAATAAATTTAAAGCTGTTACCTTTTCTCCTGTTGTTCAGCTTTTAGAATAAAGTTCTAGGTTAATGGTTAAATACTTCTATTTTAAGCTCCCGAGATAATTAAACAGTTTTCTTTATGTAAAAGAGAGGATACTTAATAAAGAAAGCTTCCATTATTTAAATAGTTGAAACCACCCCGAAATTTCTACACGCACAAAGGTAGAATTATTATTATTTTTTTTCAATAAGGCCTAACAAGTCTTAGGTTTTACACGCTGAGACATAATTGGTTGTTTAATAATGGTTGAAAATTTCTCTAACATTAAGAAGAGTACATAATGACTGAGGCGGATTGATATGCAAATTTAAAGCTTATAGTGAAAAAGTAGTCTTTATTTAATTAGTTATTTAACTTAGTTTTAAATTAATTAAATTTTTTTTATTTCGAGTTATGATCTTTGTTGTAGAATAGTTGGTGAAAGCTTAGGCGAATTTATACACGATGATAAACCTTATATGGATAAAAGTAGTTCATCAGAACTGTTCTTGAATAGTAATGCAATTGTTTAGTTTTATGGGCAACTTAATAACAGAAAATATATTTTTTTTTATTTATTTTTTTTTTATTGCAAATTAAATTCTCATTCACATTAGTTGATTAATAAACAATTAATTCCTCATTGTTTAAACCAGATCTGTCAGACAATTCGTATTTTTTAAACCTAATTAACACGTGTTATACTTAAATTTTATAATGACATCTACGATTTAGTATTTATAGTTAATGTGTTTTTCATTTTTCTATTTTACAGATTGCCAAGCGCAAAAGTCATAAATGGAGATGATATCCTAGGTAAGTGATTAATTTTAATAGAACTATGGTAAAGAAAGGCGTAATTTAACCAGAAGATTAGTTCTATTTAAACGTTAATAATGAAAGATTTTGTTGTTTAAAAATAAGCGTTTGTATCTCCGCAAAATACATTTATTAGAGCCCGTTAATTTAAATATTATTTAAATCCGGTCTATAGAATATTTAACTTTAAAGTCTTCGATGTTAGTTAAATTAATAATTAGTACAATTTATAATTATTAATTTAATTGTCTCTTCAATTCTTTGATTTGCATATTTAGTTCGCAATTAACTACCTCTCAATTAAAGTATAATTATTAATTAAGTTTAAAACATCGTTTTCCTCGAACCCAGATAATTTGAAATACTAAATCGACTATATTCTGGTTATATTACATTACTTTACCCGATTGTAACCTTAGAAACCCCCAAAAATTATCATAATTTATCGCAAAATTAAATTCTAACGTTACAACCGATTATATCAATATTTTTCAAACACGCGCGCACCCACTGAAATTTATTTAAAATATATCCAATCGCACCGTGTATAAAAATATCCAATCTTATTTAAATTAATTTTAAATTAAAAAGTCGCTTAAATTTAATCTACTTAAACTATGTGAGATATACACTTTTTGTCAACCATAAAACAAAAACGCCAAAACCAACCATTATTAACTCAGATCTGCGTACGATTCCGGACCAATTAAACCGAACCGAACCACCAAAAAACGTGAAGACAAAACTTTCTACCGAAAATTATCCGTTGGAAGAAAATCTCGCTTCTCCAACCATCCGAACCGTTCGTTTTCTCTCTCCGAACTTCTCCCGTCGAGATTTCATCCGGGGATGATTCCGTCTTGTTCCGGCCTTTACGGGCCCGCGTTGACGTCACAATGACGGACGAAAGTCTGACGGGCATGACCAGTGGCGAGACTAGTCGAATCGCGGGCGGAGGAAGTGCCTCTAGTGGCGGTTCCAGTAACAGGAACGGTACCAAAAACGGACCAAATACGACGGAAACGTCGCCCCAACACGTAACCAGCGGCGGTGGAGGGAACGAAAACTCCAGGAAAAGGAAAAGATTAAGCGCCGTTCTCGATAAATTGGCCACACAGGTCCGATTACATAATATTCATCTCTTCTATCTGTCTCTCTCACTCATTTACCGCGACCGTGCACTTATTGATAAATTCAATACTAAACGATAACTAAATTATACCAAATAATTCATTTCTAAAGATCGTGGCTTCTATTTTATTTCTTCAAATGGAATTTAATGAATGCGAGTTTTATGTAATGGTGATGGGAGTGTAAATGGTGCTTTTCTTCACGGGCGTTTGAAATTATTGTTTACGATGAACGCGTGCGTATACCCTTAGCTATCTTTAGGAGAATTAACATCATTTAGAAGATAGATTAACGTACACGTACGCGCTCTTCGTAGGATTTTGGATCTTTAAAATTTATTTAAGAATATTTTGAGCAAACCTTATTGGACGTTTTACGGTTTTAGTTGGGTGATTTCCTGGAACCGACCCCTTACCTAATAACTATTTAGGACCAGAAAAAAGTACAAAAAAACCTCCGACCAGCGGAAGTTTGAGAAAAAACATATTCTTAATTTTAAACTGTCCGTGTTAAAATCACATAGATTACAACCTAACCTAACATAACATAACATTCATTGGAATTTAAAATTTTAAAATGATTTTTTTTTCTCAAACTTAACTCTCCATGTCCTAAATAGTCTATAACCATCGATATTAGGTGGGGCGTCTCCCTGTTTTAGCTTAGAAGTTTAATAATTATTTAATTATATCTAATCCGATATTAGCATGGATTTATTTTATTACACACGAATACATCACTGCATTAAATAATCTAACTACATACACAGGAATGGGAGAGGCCCTCTTGCGTCGAGTGAAGTTTTTTCAATAATTTGTACCAAGCCAAAGCTTAGGATTTTGCCCATTGTTTTAATGTTTAAATTAGGAAACATTTATTTCGCTCTGATATATATTGATTTTATTCTGCCCATCCTGGAACCAAGAAAGACAAATAATGCAGAGATATATTCGTGCTTTTAGTCAGAATGTGAGGATACTACACTTGGGAGTTTTTCGCTAGGGCTTCCTTTAGATATATTCAAATATGTAATTCACTTGTAAACGTCTAGAAGGTTCGCTGAATTTGTAAATGGTGTTTTGGGTCGTAAAAAAAAGGATTTTAAGCTATATATGGTGGCCATATACTAAACCACGCGCGATTAAAAGTTGCATTCTTAATTAATGAAAGCCAAAATAAATTAAATAATCCCGGTTTTCGATTATTTCTTAACCTATTGGTAGCGAAGTACAATCGCATACGCTATTGTTACTAGAGCGTCCCTGAGAGTTTTTTTTAAAAAAGCAACAAATCCATCTAAGTCATTAGGGACACTTTCTCAAAAGGTTTTTCCACCGTCGCGCGGCCGCCATATATATTTATCTCTAGTGAAGAATTGTTCCCGCGAAGTACGCGCGTTTTGACGAATTACTCTCCGATTTTAACCCTGACCCGTCGTTGTTTCGTGGTCGTTGTTATTTATGTAGGTCGAACGAAGGGGCGCAGCGGAAAGCAGCTCCGAGGAATCGGGAATCTACAGTCCCCGAGATCTGTCTCGCGAGCGTCAGGACGACGCGCCCACCCCGTCTTCAATCGTTCCGCCCTCTGCTGACTCGATGACACCCGTCGGGAACTCGGCCAACTCTTTCGGGAGCGCAGCCACAGCCACGAACAACTCCAACAACTCTTCGGCCGCCGATCTCAGGCCCAAGTCGCGAAGGAGCGACAAGAAACGGGCCGAAAAACAGTTGTCCGTCGATACGGAAATCAGCCAAATGACGGCGCAGGTAACAATGCCTTCTCTAATTATTGAGTGTAATGGTACTAGTTCGGTCCAGATTACGTATACGGTTTGTTACGCGAGATGAGGTCTGAATTCGCGCGCCTGACACGAAATATGTCACCGTATTCCATCCACGAATTAATACGAAAGTTTCTCCCCTATAATAATATTAGTAACCCTATTTACTGTTGGTGTTATACTTCTGTTCAAGAGTAGTTGGCAAATTGGGAAACGCTGAGGCGGATTTATACCCCACGTTAATAGGGAAAAAATATATTCGTTGACAACTCTTGAATATAGATATTATCTAGCCCCACCCATCGCTGATCCGAAAAATGTTAGTTGTCTACCTAATCAAAAATTATTGGCGTGAACTCGTAGGTGAACTTAAACTTGGAAGAAGACGAAGTAGAGATGGAAGACATGGACGACAGTCACGCCGTCATGTCCGATTCATGGACGACTTCTCCTGGGATGGATCGCTGCAGTCCGGCGTCTCCTTCCGCCTCTCCCGACGGAATGTCTTCGGGCATGTCCAGTCCCGTCGACGGAGCCCCCTTCACCTTCGATCGTATGGCCAGCAGAACGCCTCCCAAAGAATTAACTCGCTCCGATAAAGGTAGGCGCAATCGCAATTACGGAAATTAACTTTGTTTTTCTTAACTCGATTAAGTTTAGCGATTCAAAAATATGTAAGTTAAAAAACTGAATAGGGCGATAATTTTTACTCGTAAATCGTTTCTCAGCTTCGAGAATGGTGAAAGAGCGTGATATCGACGCGGAAGACGAGGACGACGGAGCTTCCGGTAGTATGTTCACCCCACCGACTTCGGAATCACCGTCGGCGGCGGGCGGAAGTCCAGTATCGGTTGATTCGGACGCCTTGTATCCTGAAACGATGTCGACCAAAGATTACGTACGGGGTGAGGTGGGCAACGAGTGCCCGGACGATCACCGTCTATCCAGGCTAGTCCCTAACAAAATGAACGGCAACGGGCCTTCTTCTCGGCCTTCGCCGCCGACCGGAAGCGGCGACAATCCCAAAATCATTCCCTCCTCGGGCGCCTCGGGTGCCCAACCCTCATTCCCTCTCTGTGATTGCCAACATTGCCGAATTTTGGCCGGTCGAGCGGAGTCTTCCGCTCGTCTTTACGAGAACTTCCACCATCATTTCATGCCCGGCGGTGGTCACGGTTCGCCCATGTCTCCTTTAACTCCCATCACTCCAGATCTCCAGAGTTTTCTCAATTCCAAACTCTTTCCGGAACTCTTCAATCGAAGACGCAGCCATTCCGACAGCGATCTCCAGCAATGGATCGAAGGGATGGTGCCCGGACCTCAACCGGCCATTCACCCTCCGGCTAGACCTAATCGTCCCGGATTACAGGTAAGATATAAGTAACTACGCTCGAATAAAATGATGAGAGGTTATTAATCTTATAGTTCAAAAGTCAAAATAGACATTGAAAGAATTCGAGGGTTCTTTAAACGTAATCGTTGCTTTCCTTTTTTTTAATCTCTTCCCTTTTAGGAACCGGTACCAGGGACCATTCTTCGACAAGGTAGAGTCGTTCCCAGACCTCTAAGAATTCCCGCCGTCCAAAAAACTGGAAGTTTGGAGTCTGACCAGTCCACTCCTCAAGACTCGCCTTTGGATCTTTCGTTCAAGACGGGAACTGGAATGTCATCCCCGAAGCCTTTCTTCCGAATGGACAGCGGGGGCGCCCTCGGCGAAGCTCGGGAACGAACCATGGCCAACATACTGACCGAAACGATGACCGCGTCGGGTATCCCATTATCTCCGCCGGTGGGGGGATACGATCCCCAACCAATCGGCTCGTCGCGTCATCATCATCACCGCGGTCATCTAAATCACCGTCATCTTCACGGAATCCACCCCCCGCACCACCATCCTTCCTCGGTGACTCCTTTCGAGCCGACGCCTTCCGGTGGACGCGGGACGCTCCTGAGAGCCAGCAAGAGCGGGGGACAACCCGATTTGCCTTACGGGCCCCCGGTCTCCTCGGGTCTGGACAGTTCTCCCGAAAACGAGGTCGTTTCTTCGGCCAGTAACCCGGTACTCGCGAAACCGTCGTCGACCAGTAAGGGCGTGGCTTCTTCCTCGTCGGAAGTCGCTTACGTCTGTCCCATTTGCGGCCAAATGTTCGCCCTCCACGATCGTCTAGCCAAACACATGGCGAGTCGGCATCGCAGTCGCACTCCGGCCGAAAGCAACGCGACCAAGGCTTACGGTTGCGACGTTTGTAAACGATCATTCGCGCGTTCGGACATGTTAACTCGTCACATGAGGCTGCATACGGGAGTTAAACCGTACACTTGTCGAGCCTGCGGGCAGGTTTTCAGCCGAAGCGACCATTTGAGCACCCACCAGAGAACCCACACGGGAGAAAAACCGTACAAATGTCCCCAGTGTCCTTACGCCGCTTGCCGAAGAGACATGATCACCCGACACATGAGGACTCACGCCCGTTACGAACTACCCGATAGCAGTTCCGGCCTGGAAGATCCGGCCAGCATGTCGGTCGCTCTCAACGGACTCGATATGGGCGAAGTCATCAAGGCCGAAAACGGGGGTCCTCCGACCAGACGCAGTCGCGCTAAGGCTTTTAGAAGCTTAACGCTCACCAGGGGTGGATCGCCATCCTCTCGAAAGAACGGAATGCTGGCGGGTTCGCGAGGACAATCTCCAAACAGAGACTGACGCGTTTTTATCGCAAATAAATCGCCAAGAAGACGTCCGGAAACATTTTACAGATGGTGAGTACAATTTTATTTTTAAGAATGTTGAGAGAATCATTTTTGGGGGAAGATTATAAATCATTTAGTCCAAGTTTAACTTACGGTTTAACTTAAAGTATCACGTGATCAAATTATACCAGTACACTCGATTCAAGAAGTATACGTTTGAAATTAACCCCTAAAATTACGTTAACCCGAACCGTCGATCAACTAAAAGACTAAACTGGTAATTCTGAACCATCAGTCATTGGTGCTCGGTAATACCACTCCCCTTCACCTATTTTAGAGTTCGAAATTGGACTTTAATACCACGGTTAAGATAAATTTAAGAGGGAGGGGGGTTGGTAAAAGTCTCTATCTGAACCATTAGTCGAGTACAAAAAATGTCGACGTGTAATTCCCGTTCTTCCCGAAAATAACTACTATCCTGGCAGGCAAGGCTGGCTCGCCGCTCGCGAGCTATGGAGAGTATCGGGTTCTTGGCCGCCGCCCCCTCCCTGAAGCATTTTCGCGGCGGACAGGCCTCCTTCCTTAATACCGTTGTAGTTGCTTGTACCAAGACATACGCGTATAGCTGCTAGCTCGCTTAAAGCTACCCTTATACATCCTTCTCTAAAGTGCATTTTGTTCGCATTTTAAATTTTATTTATTACATAAGGCAAAAGTGTAAAAGGTAAATTAAACGGATAACAAAGGCTCTCAAAAAAATATATTTTTAAGCGATTTAGACTGTTAAAATATGCCTAAAAGCATTATCAAAACTGGCAAAAAAGATTTCGTGGTAATTACCAGGGACTTTAGAAAAAAATCTCTAGAAAAAGTTTACAGATTTCAAGTGATTTCACTGATCCCATAAGGATTCGCGTAATTTCATATCAATTCGCCTGATTCAAGCGTGATTTCACATTGATTCGCCTGATTCAAGCGTGATTTCACATTGATTTGCCTGATTTCGTATTGATTCGCGTGATTTCACATTGATTTGCCTGATTTCGTATTGATTCGCGTGATTTCAACCTGATTTCACTAGTGGCTAATTATCAAAGCTGCCAAATTAGGTTCGAAGAAATGTCAGGTAGAAATAAAATCCCAGAATTGTTGACGCCAACCAATGGGTGATGACACAATATAGTTACTTATGCCCTTCGCACCATCGACACGTGTTGCTTATCACTTTAAATTAACTTTAAATGCGAACTCGACTGTAAAATCTTAACACGGATGGTTGCTTCGATTTTGGTTTAAGGGCCCTTTTTCTCTCGAACTCTCTTATTTCTCTAAATGATCGTTATAATTCCGAAAAGGAGAAATTATCTTCATTTTCCCCGGCTTGGCCTCGCCTCTCCGTCCCTTCCTATGCATTTGTATATACTTTTATTATGGGTATCAGCGCGAAAGAGAGAGAGAGGTAGATAGGGGGGGAAAAGCGAAGCCAGTTTAGTTCGATAGGTTTTGACACGCGTTTTGCCGCTCCGTTGACTCTTCTCTTGAGGTTTTCGCTCTCATCTTCTTAATCTTCCCTCCTCAAGAGTAAGAGAGAAAAATCTTTAAGGAAAATACTCTTGCAAAAAAATAATTATTTTTAAGAGATAAGAAATTTTTAAAATATTAAATCCTTGGGGAAAAATAATTAAAAATGATTTAAAAATTAAACTGTAGTTTAATTTATATTACAAATAATTCAACGTGCTAAAAAACGTAATCGACGACAAGTTTTTGAGGTTTAAATTAATTTATTAAGTTTAGTTAAGCTTGAATTTCACGATTGTTCTAATAAAAATTGAACTAATTAGAATATTCCGCGTAGAATACTTTACAAGAGATTTTTCCCGTCATATTCGAACGACAACTCTTGTACTGTTTTATCGGATCAATATGATTGGTCCGTTTTTCCCTTCGCTGAAATTTAAATCTAACCAAACTTTAGAAAATAATTTAGGTACTTAATTGTGAAAGAGTTCACTCATAATTTTATATTTAATTTGTTGTAACTCGTCTCAATTTAAATCTTTCGACGAAGTGAGTTTTCGGACTTTTCCTTTACGAAATGAAGAAGAAAAACTGTAGGCGGGTGATAGGGGGCAATGATTTTTTCTTTAAGACGCGGGAGCGCTCGCGCGAACAGAATCCTTCATCCGAATCGAGGGAGGTTTCGTATGACGTCACGCTCCGAGAAACGTCTTCCCTCGTTTCACGAGTGGTCAACTCTCGATATCAAAAATTATCTTTGAACCGGTTACGCCATAGGTATCATCCCTTAATCGTGATAGGGAGTCTTCAATTTAAACTTTCAAAGTTCGCGTGTAAGGTCGAAATTGAACCGGTTAAAGACCCGATGCGATGTTGAAATTCTAATTGGTTTTAACGGCGTAGAACGTTTCAAAACTTACTGATCTCTAGAAAACAATAAATAGATTATATTTAAATATATTCAATGATGTTTAATGAAACTGGATTTAAGTCTCTTCGAGTTTTCGATTTAAAAATTAAATTTACAAAACATTTATACTTGCAACCAAACGTTGTTAACTTAAATCAGAAATTCATAGGTTAGATTCGGGGAAAGTCAGGGAATTTAAAAGATTGTGGTCTGAGTAAAAGTAGTGGTTTTCAAAATTGCTCCAAAAAGTCAGAACTTTTCTAAATTGTTCCAGAAGGTTAGGGCTTTTCAAAATTGTTCCAGAAGGTTAGGGCTTTTCAAAATTGTTCCAGAAGGTTAGGGCTTTTCAAAACTGTTCCAGAAGGTTAGGGCTTTTCAAAATTGTTCCAGAAGGTTAGGGCTTTTCAAAATTGTTCCAAAAAATCTGGGCTTTTCAAAATTTTTCCAAAAAATCTGGGCTTTTCAAAATTTTTCCAAAAGGTCAGGGCTTTTCGAAACTGTTCAAAAGATTCAGGGCTTTCATAATTGTTTCAAAGGGTCAGGAATTTTCAAAACTTGTTCCAAAAAATCAGTTAAACTGGAGATTATTCTCGAAGTTCGTGGAAAAGTCAGGGGATTGAGCAATTTGGGCAGGAAAAACATAGATAAGTTAAGAAATTTCAAATTAAATATTTTGGTGTAGTTGTATATCCATTTATTTGTATACTTAGATTTACATAATAGTTTGCGCTAGTTTTCAAAGCGTGTTTCTTTTACTTTTTTTTGTGGTTTATGTATAAGGGGTGTTAGTGTAAGGTACTTTAAGACTGGGTGTCTCGAGTCAGTTATACAATTATTTCTACGGATAATTACTATTAGCGGTTTTCTCCGTCTGTTTAATCGACACAAACGAGAATGTAAAATAACTTTTTTTTTTTTGGATTTTTGGTTTTGGCAAGGTTATTACTAACTACTATACCAGTTCGACCTCCCCCTTCCTTTCTTTTTATTTCGTTTCTCTTACGTTCGAGACTGGTTTGGGTTATGTATGAGTTCAAGAGAGATTGAAATGTTTACCCGAGTATTCCGATGGATAAGTTTGAAGCTCATTAATAATTAGTTTCATCCATATGCTGAGCTCTAATTCGTTAAATCCATAAATCGTATGCAATAAATTACCTCTCAATTTACCAATTATTGAAATTACCATAACCTTATACATATTTATTCATCAAAGAATATTTTATACACAAATTTATTCATCAAACTATATTTTACACACACATTTCTTTATTAATAAGTAATTTATACATACATTTATTCATTAGTAAATATTTAATACATACATTTCTTCGTTAATAAATCAGTTCTTCATCAATAAATCATTTATACACACATTTATTCATTAATTAATCATTTATACACACATTTCTTCATTAATTAATCATTTATACACACATTTCTTCATTAATAAATCATTTATACACACATTTATTTATTAATAAATCATTTATACCCACATTTATTCATTAATAAATGATTTATACACATTTCTTCACCAATAAATCATTTAAACACACATTTCTTTATTAATAAATCATTTATACACACATTTCTTCATCAAACAATCATTTATACACACATTTCTTCACTAAAAGATCATTTATACACCCATTCCTTCGTTAATAAATCATTTATACACACATTTCTTCATCAAACAATGTTTATGCATATATTTTCACACATTTCACTTCTCCTTTAAATAAAAAATAAAAAATAAAAAAAGAATAATCCCGAAAGCAATTCGAATGTCGTATTATCCAACATCAGAGGGAGGAAAGGTGGAAGATAGAGAGAGAGTTATACCCTATGGGGTAATGTCGTGAGGGAGGACGTTTTGCTAAAACGCGAACGCGGGAAAAAAAAAAGAGTCACAAAATAGTTTTTAAAGGAAGAAAGATATCGTTTAATTCCATCATAAGACGGAGGTCCCTCCAGTCACGCTATATATATACTTCCATTTCACCCTTAAAATGCAGTTTATAAACTTAGAATTCTACTGTATATCTCAAATAATAAAAATTACCCGTCGATAATTATTACCACATTGTAATTTTAAAATGGGATAAACTAATTCACAATCAATTTAATATTGGAGCACGTACAAACCTAAAAGACACCTTTATCTTTATGTTACGGTTACAAAGACATATAGGGTAGCTTAAACCTTTAACGTACTGACAATTTTAACTGATTTTTGATTCGTTCATGGGTCGGTTATTGTATATCGCTCGAGGCGACTTCGACATCATTAGATATCAGTTTAATATTTCATTACGCGTATATGGTAAGATATCTGTGAAAAAGCATACCATAGAAATATACTTGAAACCTAACTTTACGCCCGCTATGAACTTAAATTGTTAAAATTCGAATAAAAGCGAATTATTTATTCCCCTTTAGATATAAAAATCAAATTATACACCACCATGGCGCAATTTTAGAAGGAGGGAGGCGTTTTGGAAAATACGTTTTGACTTATTGCATTCGCCTATAATTGTAGAAATATCTTGACGAATTAAAACTGCTTGATGGAGGAGAAACGAAAAAAAAAAAAAAAAAAAAAAAAAAAAAATCTTTGGATGGGGACAATAATTTGCAATGATTATTATTGCGCATTTTAAGTAGGTACAGGGCGGTTAAAACTTTTCCCAATCCATTTTGATTTCGTCGTGGCTGTGATTTATTTTAGTCGCTACGCTGGTATTAGTTTGATTAATTCTGATTCAGCCGTACTAATTACATTCGTACCGTCTAGTTTTCTCCGGTTTTACCCCTTCAATCAATCACGTGTGTGATAAAATTGATGATTAACAATGATTTTTTGGAACTAGACTCAATGTTAGTTCTATCAGAGGTATATAATAACCCCCTTCGGGGGGAAGTATGGAAGGTAGGCAAAATCGACGAACAACAAGTGCCCGGCGTAAATCGCGGCGGATCGACACACCGCTTTACTCCCAAAAAATAGTTACTCCATTTTGAACCTTACTAAATTTTCCCTACGGAACTTGCGAGCAGAAGTCAACCTTCGACTCCATTTTAACAGACAGGAAGTTCTAAACACAAATCGAGCCGTCTTGTTTATACAAAGACCATTTACTAGAGTAGCGACATTGAGAAGTCCAGCGCGAGCTAGTGGCCTAGATAGTCAGCAGCGGGCTCTTGTTGTTCGTGATTTTTAGCATTGGTAGTATAGGGGCTTTCATACTTCCCCCCGAAGGGGGTTATTATATACCTCTGGTTATATATTTTGAGCACGTTAAAACTAATACGTAATTGATTACACCCTTTGTTAATCATGAATATAAATACTAAAATTCTAATTCTCTACAGTCTTGTACACAAATTTCTCGTTGCGTTCAGCCCCTCGAAGGCTACAACTATCAATGTTTAGGATTCGACTCTTTTCGTTGTATAAGAGAGAGCTTCAAAGATTTCCCTGCATGGACCAATTAGCGTAGCGTGTTTTCTGTAATTTAACGAGTAGATTCCAATAGCACGTTTTTCTGTCAAACAAACGAACAATTTTTACTCAATAACCTTCATTCTATTCTTATCATTTGCTCAAAATGGTAGATACTAATTAGTTGAGTTGAGCCTATTTATTTATTCTTTAATTTCAATCTAATTGAGCCCATCATTTGTGATAAAATATAATCAAATCTTCCATTCTTCATTCTTTAACGTCTTTGCCTTATACCCCTTAAACTTTCCTTCGTACATCGGGTTAGATACCAAGCTGGGTCGCGGCCTATTTTAGGGGTTTTTATAATTATTCTACGGTCGGGTCGCGGGAAGAATGGCTCGCGTTTGCAGGATCAATTCGAGCGAGCTGCAATTCGGCCGAGCGGCTTTCTCTTTCTTATATACGATATGGAAGGAATCGAATATTTTGGCAAGTCTCCATATCGCGTTCTAATTGTTACCGCCCTCCGCTACCTCTAAGCGTACCATCCATTAATCTTTTACCCCCGCGTATATATCTGTCCCTTAAAAATAGCCGAACGATAGCTATCCGAGGCTTAATAGCTTGTAAGATAAAACACGAGAAATGCCAATCTCCTCTTGTCTTTTCAAAAGACAAAATAAAAAGGCCTCGAGCTAAATTAGAAGTAGTAAAAATAATCAGGACTTACCTCTTACTAGATAATAATAATTATAGGGAACGACCAAAAATATGTGATAAATTTAAATAAATAATGACTTTAAAATCGACTTGAAAAATACAAGCAATATCTCCTTATTTTCCCCCCCGCCTCGACCAAAGATCATTATACGGATATATATGATTATGGAATTTATTAAATCATTTTAACACTTAAAATAAGCGTAAAATTCAAACTACCAACATCTGCTTATTATACCATTATCAGGAATTCATATATTTAATGTAGAAGGAATAATAAAGGGATATAAAAATGGAAAATTTATTAATTTCTGAAGTTTGGTAAAATTTTTAAAAAAGAAGGGTTACCACTTTTCCTATATTTCCTATTTTTTCCTATATTTTCACATCCTTCCTATTTTCTCCTATAATTTAATGGCAATTCCTATAATCTCCTATATTTCTACTTAAAATCTCTAGTTGAGGGTAAAGTTATAAATCATACTGTCAGCTGTGGCTGTATAAGATTATTTTAGCTTAACTCTACATTTTCCAGTTAAAATAATCTGTAAAATTCCATACTATTTAAGCAATAGGATCATATTAATACCATGTTTAAACCGGTGGCGAGAGTTGTGACGCAATAATAAACATGGTTCCTACTTTTAATTAATTATTTTCCCATTTTTATCATATATTTTACACTTATTTCTTCCTATTTTATATTATATTTTACATAAAATTTTTCCTACATTTTCCTATATTTCGCAAAGAAATTTCCTATATAGGATTTTCAAATTTTCAGTGGTCACCCTGAAAAAGTAATTATAAATTCTGGCCAATCATATTATTTCAGCCTTTAAAAATTAAGAAAATAGGCCGTAGTTTGACCACCAAGGTCTTATCTTTTAATATTAGTTATTATTTTCGGTTGCAATTTAATGATTTACCAAAAATAGCTACTCTAAGAAAAATATTTTTGTTTTTATAATTTTTAGCATTGTTATCTTTCGCGTTGTGAGAGCATTTTCTCTTCCATCATAACTTATTATAAGTAAAGCTATTTTTTTAATTAGTCTTAGATTTGTTTCCATTGAAAGAAGTTCTTTGTTTTAAGAGTTTGCGCCGTCAATAAGACGCGACGAACAACGAAATCCTTTCGTTTAAAAACTCGCTAATAAGCTATCATCGAGCCGAGAAAGTGTCTTCCGTCGCGAAAGAAAGTTTAAGATTTCTCCTATTAGATAAATAACGATAAAAACAACCTTATCCCATAAAGTCAACCCTCTTCTGTACTCGTCACTAAAATCTTTTTAAAGATTCTCTTCCCTTCTCGTCAGATCCCTACCTTCTCACTCGCGCAGTTATCCGATGCTAAACTAGGAGTGGCTTGGCAATTTTAGCTTTCAATAAATAAAGACAAGCCAGTTAAATATATACGCTTCTTCCTTTCGCTTTGACTTGAAAGGGATAGTCTTAAAACTAATAATCTCTGGGAATAATTTCAACACTTAAACGCTAATTTCTTCAATGTTTTTTAATCCCAAAAATTTATTATAATTATATGACCTCATGATCTTGTCAGACGCAAAACTCTAATCAGTAATTGTCTCTAAACGAGGTAACTATTCAAAATTTTCTGGTGGTAATTTTTGGTTAGTTACAATTTGATATGACATCGTAAATGGTGCTTCAAAATTCTAAGAATTATTCTCATGAAATGAAGAATTCTCATACGGAAAAAATAATAAGATTTTGTACTTTCATGGGAAGAATTAACAGATTGGTTATCCTCTGTTAAGTAATCTACACGTCCAACTATATACGAGACTTTAGCCTTTGGCAATGCTAAATACCTAGTAATCATTCAAAGCTACAGGCTTGTACACCAACTAAGTGTGAAGAATTAACCTAGTTTCATGTGAAGAATTAACTAGGCATAAAAAGTTTATTATTTGGTTGATTTCAATCTAACAATTTTAAACAACTTATATATTGAGATGTTACTAGGCCTTTACGGGTTGTACTGATTCTGGTTGTCTTTAAAGACTGTCGACATTGTCGTTCGTTTGTTTATTTGAAAGCACGAGGCTACGAATAAAACCAATTACTCTGGCAAAAGACTCCAATACTCCCGATAGATTTTTTCCCACGGGTTGTTTTCTTCTTTTTCTACTTCTTCTTCCTCTTCTTACGTCTTTAGATTTAGTTGGATGTATCAAAAAGGGAGTGGTTGTGCTTTTAGTGTATTCGCAGATGTATCTTTTTCGTACCAAGCCGAGACAATTGCTTAAATTGAAGGCAAGAAGCCAATTATATAAATCTTTTTTTTTTCTCTCTCTCAGGGGTTAGAAGATAGGTTCGAGAAAGGCGCGTGAATTTTTGATGGCCTTAATGTCTTAAGTTAGGTTTTCTTTAATTTAATGGGATCATTATTATTTCCCATATAAAATATTTGTATTTTATATAAAAACAAAAATAGGCCTAATGTTAAAAATTAAATAAGTGGGCTTTAAAAAAATCAAATCTTTCGTAGAAAAAATAATTTGGTGAGAAGAGAAAAGTTAACGGTAGTTTTTAAATTAAATCAAATACGATTAATTACAATTTAATTTATTTGAATACCGTTTCAAAAATTAAAATCTGTTTTTAAAATTCACGTTTGTTTTGATAATGTTTAATAAATTATAAAAAAAGCGCTTAAAACAGGTTACAACTAATAATTAATTATCAACAAGTCTAGAACTTTTTTTTTTTTTTTTTTTTTTTCTTTCTTTGAAAAATATTAACTGTTAAAAATACCAAGGCTGAAATTAAAATAGGTTAGGTATTTGTTTTCAATAAAATTGCTTAGCACATTTTGCCACTTAAATTTAAAGAAAATTTGAAGGGAAAAACGTGGTGCTACCAGCGAGGGTTAGGGTACTGAACGGTATAGACGAAAGCGAAAAGAAGCTGGAAATGAAGAGAAGAGGTGGAAATGAAGAGAAGTACTTCTCTTCCGTTTCGCCTCTTTCGCGTTCGTTCGTTCGTTAAACGGAGCACCGACTTGAGAGAGGGATAACAATAGATCCTACGCCGCCCGGAGAGAGAGAGAGAAAAGCTGGGATTGAGAGAGGATGGAGAAAAGAGATTGAGGCACGTGAAGGCGAGCGGGGGAGTCATTCCCTCATTCTTTCTTTCTAGAATCTTTTCGAGCAATTTGAAGTAGCTGACTTCCATCTCCTGTTCTGCCTTCTAAGAAAAAAGAACGCTTGTATTGCCATTTCCTTGCCAACTTCACATTTTTCCCCCCCTCTTCGTTCCGACTTCTCTTTCCCAATTGCTTTAAAATTTAAAGAGAGGCTGGAAAATCTAATTTTATTTTTATAAACGTCTAAATTTAATTGGGTTTAATAAGATCACGAAAGAATTTCCATAAATTTTAGAGTTAAAAACGACTGTTTAAAATTTACTATCGATACTTGTTCGTCAAATTAGGTCTAAAACAAACAAAAATAGTGACCCCCTTAATCCAAGAATTATCTTTTTGGAAGCTCGTTAACCTAAACCACACAATTTTGCAGGATAGGGTGATTCCACGACAAATGGTCACAGCTTGTCAACCCGACCCCCACCGATTTGGCTGAAATTTGGTGTAGGGGGTTTTTACCATCGTAAAAACCAAATTTCCGATTATTTTTGCAATCGGCACAGTAGTTTCGGAGATACAGAATATGGCCATTTCCCGAAATGGCCTTCACCCCGAAAACTGACCATGGCGTAACTTTCGTAATTCTTGACCGATTTTCATCATTCAAATTTCATTTTAAAGCCCATGAAGAATACTATTCGAGTGTATCAACAGCATTTTAAATAGCCTTTTCTATATAGCGCATATTAGGGATCAAACACGTTGACCTTTGACCTTTGCTTTAGACCAATAATTTAAATGGAATTTAACCATTTTTTTCGAATTCCCCGCCTGTGATTTACCCGAAAATGATGAAATCCCAAAGTATTATTTCTAGTTCTCGAGATATTCATGTTTTAGTTTAACCCCCAAAAAAGTTTATTTCATTTTCTATCATGTTTTTAATGAAAAATCAATCAGTTTTTGGTTTTTTTAAATTCCAACTCAACTTTCACCTTTAAACAAATATTTTGACTTAGTGCATTATTAAGATTTTCTATTTCACAGAGGATGTTTTCCCGTATAACCCAGCATTCGTCTTTAATTTGTTTCCAATAATTAAATAATTAAATAATTGAATGGAGGATACATAAATGAAATCCAATACAAACTCTTTCTATGAAAATAGTTGAACTTACTCGTCATCATTAAAAACGGTTCTGCAGTAAGCAATGAATGGGTGCAAGGATGCGTGTGAATTTTCACAATGAAAACCTTGCACCTCGTCCTGAACTACAAAGGAGTCATTTTCAGCAAAATCACCAATAACTTAAAATTTTTATTTAATGATTTCAAATAATCTGACTGGGCTTTAGATGTAAAGAGTTTGTATTGGATTTCATTTATGTATCCTTCATTCAATTCCGCTAATTATTATTGGAAACAAATTAAAGACGAATGTTGGGTTATACGGGAAAACATCCTCTGTGAAATAGAAAATCTTGATGTTGCACTAAGTCCTTAGTTTTAACTTTCAATTAGTCTTAGTTTAAAGTTAAACCTAAAGTTTCGTTAACGGTAATATATTTTCGGTTGCGCCTGTAAAAGTATTCCATTAGTCTTACATTTATGTCCGAGTAAAAGATGCCTTCCAGGATGAGAGGCTAAATTAAATTTAAATTGTTTAAAAATTTAGAAAAATTTTCTTTTTCATCCGACCTTTAATAGTACGTGTCTCGAATGTCGAAAGCATCCTTAGTCTTTTAAAACCCATCAGGAACATGACAATTACGTCATTATCCATTAGTTTTCGTCATAAATCGAAGTTAAATTATTGAATTTCTCTCCAATTAGGCTTAGTATGTTTTCCAAAACGATAATAGCCATTCGTAAATAGGTTCTTATGGGCAATAAATGAAGTTAAGCCTATTTGGCTTCCTTTTCGTCGTTTCAATCTTTGCGGTCGGGTTAGTGCCGGGAACGTCGACTATATGAAACAATGGAGTCTATTCGCCAACTCTTTTTTTTTGGCAAAATGACAAGAAAACCTCGCATTTTTTTCCTATGACGTCAGACTTTTGTGGTGTAGGAGGGTTCAATTAAAGGGATAGTGAAAAATTAAATTAAAAGTATTTTTATTCGGTTGATTCCTTCATAACCGATAAATCTATATTACAAATTTAAATTAAGAGACTCCCTCTTAAATTTGATTACAATTTTCCAATTACCTAACTTTTATCGATTAATTTTTGAAATTCCTTAACATTACCGTGACCCTTTGACCCCATTTTTAAATTTCCTGACTTTTCCCCGGATCTTTTGATTCCATTTTCAATTCCCTAACTGTTCTTAGTGACCTTAAGTTCAATTTTCAAACTATACGGTGGACTAATTTTCAAATTTTCTGACTTTTTCCTTGACCTTTTTGACCATATTTTCCAAGATTGCCTTTTTCTGATAGATTTCATACTCCCTTTTAAGTGAACCCGTTTCGCGAACCTCTAGAGGTAAATACAAGAAGCGTATCTATTTCTTAACGTGAAATTCACGTCCCTGAAAATGCCTATGCACGCTTTTGCTGACACTGGGGTAAAAGAAAAAGGTAATTTTGTATATATTTGCCGCTGGTGTATCTAAGTTTTGACGCGAATCTAATTAAGCGTACCGAATAAGATTAGTTTTTGTTAATTTTATCGTGTACACTGTGGGCGAGCTATTTTGTAGGTATAATAATTGAAGCGAGGGCCTCTGATGACATATGACGAATTTAAATTTCCCGTGTCTCGACTCTCGTGTCAAGTGGAAAACTGTAGCTCTTTGAACGATGCTTTTCAACTTTAACGTTACAAAATATTGCGAAACCTCGGGAGTTTTTATTCCAAATGGTTAATTTAGTTTCCTTTTAAAACTAACAAGATGGCTAAGTCCGTAAGAAAAGCATAAAACAGGTTTTGTTCGCGTTTGACGTTTGAAGTAATATCCAATGAAAACGCGTCGTGGAAGCGGAAATACTGTAAACTGTCTTGCGGTAGTCTATAGTGTTATGAAATGACCCTTAGCCGCTTGTAATCAATTTAAAATGTTTCGTTAGAGTCATGTGAACGGGAAACCGTCTTGTCTCGAAACTATTTGATTCGATTTCTCGAAAACTGCTTCGGGAACCAGTTTCGTAACGATTCTCTTTCAACAACCGATAGATGAAGCTACAATAAATCGATTTATAAATATAATCCGTAAAAACGTGACGCTTAAACCGATTCCTGGCGATTTGAATATTAATTTTACCGTTTCAAATCGATTAAGAAACGTGGTCGTAGCTATTTTGTTTGCTGTATTGGCTGCCAGGATTTCATGGGGGAAAGTCTATACATATTTTGCATATGTTCATAATCGAGGCGGAGTTTGGCGTTGGGGAAGATAGTTACATATTTGAATCCCGCATCACAAAACGAGAGTGAAATTATTTATAGTTTTTGCTTAGATTAGCAGAATATTAGGCCGGCCGCGCATGCGCGACTCAAGACTCTTTTTCTTTCTCGTCTTTCTGTATCTTGTTTGTTGGATTAGAAACCCCGTTATAGTGTATTATTCACCGTAAGGGAGGACTGTACGCCACGCGCGATAGTTTAAAAAGGAGATGAATTCTAGGGACAACGAGATGCTCCTAAAGAGCGGAGAGAAAGAGAGGGAGGCTAGTTCAAATACCTCAACAACGTGTTGCGAAAAAAAGAAGTGGGACTCTATAGCTTGCTCGCTCGCTCGAACTTCGGCAAACATCACACAGTAATTATTTCTACAGTGGTTAGAGAATATTTGTCTCTTTTTTTGTTTCGCTATTAAACTCCCCTCTCCACCTTCTTAATCTCGGAGCCAAAATGAATTAACTGCAGTTAAAAGTTAGGTAGTAAGGTTTGAAACAATATTACATGGTTAAAGTCTAAAGTTGTCACCGAAAACAATAGAAAATTGAAGCCCTATATGTAAGAGTTTGAGAATTTGACTTTAATTTCGATATATTTGTACATTTGACTTAAATATCGATACATTTGGCTTAAATATCGATACATTTGGCTTAAATATCGATACATTTGACTTAAATATCGATACATTTGGCTTATTATATCGATACATTTGACTTAAATATCGATACATTTGACTTAAATATCGATACATTTGACTTAAATATCGATACATTTGACTTAAATATCGATACATTTGACTTAAATATCGATACATTTGACTTAAATATCGATACATTTGACTTAAATATCGATACATTTGACTTAAATATCGATACATTTGACTTAAATATCGATACATTTGACTTAAATATCGATACATTTGACTTAAATATCGATACATTTGACTTAAATATCGATACATTTGACTTAAATATCGATACATTTGACTTAAATATCGATACATTTGACTTAAATATCGATACATTTGACTTAAATATCGATACATTTGACTTAAATATCGATACATTTGACTTAAATATCGTTACATTTGACTTAAATATCGATACATTTGACTTAAATATCGATACATTTGACTTGTTTTCCAAAACCTGGTATTCTTTTGATCTGTAACTTTTGAATTTTTATCTTTTCGTAGTTAGAACGTTTTGTCGCGATGACGTAAGTCGAAAAAATGTCTCTCTTTTGTTCGACTGGTTCTTTTTTTTTGTTTTCAATCTCATCAACGTAGCGCCCTTTTGTTTTTATCTCATACACACCGCATTCTTTGATATAGTTTGGTGTAATTCTTTATTTAGTTCCTCGTGCCACGGTGCCACCCGCTCAAGAGCTAAAGTCCTTATTCATTTAGTATCTCGGGTCGCTGGTCGAGGTCGCTAAGATTCCAACCTCTTTTCTAGCGCGGGCCTTTCCTAACTTAACTTTCTTCTAATTTTAGGTCAAACCCCTCCCTCCTCCTCATTTTTTAACACAAAAAACAAAGAGTAAAAATCTAAGAGACAAGAAACGTCCAAAAAAAAAGACACCTCGTCTGGCATGAAATTCATTTATTTTAATTACTTTCTTCGATATTTGACGCGCACTCGTTCATACGAACCTGGTAACTTCTTGCAAGGTATCCAAAGTATCATTCTTTACTATAGTTAATACGTTTGAAAGAACCCAGCCTTGGGGACCCCCGTTTTTAAAGTTATTGGGGTATAACTCTTGCCATCTTCTGATGCCAAATTTGCAACCAGCCTTATCGTAGTTCCACCACTTCCGCACCACAGTTGAAATAAATTTAAATTTGCATAGTTAGTGAGCTTCTAAGTCGTACATATCTCTAACAAACATAAAGGTATAGAGTTAGAATGAAGTTTTGTTTTGCGCGTGCTGAAATCTTGAATTAATTATGAATATTATCTGATTTAATTTTTTTCCCAATATGAGAGTTTACTAGAGTTAAGAGTATTTGATATGTAATTTAGGTTTATATTAATATTTGCGGTAAAATAGGCTTAAACTTCAGTACGAATTTATCTTGGAAATAATGTCTCGTGAATATTTATTTTCAATATAAGAATATATCAGAGTTAAGGCTGTAGGATGTGTATTTAATTTTATACTTTAATAGCCTTAGACTTAAATAAGGTTTTATCGTGAAACAACGAACGTAGATGAATGCGGAAAAGGCTTAGAGTTGAAGCAGTTGCTCTTTTCAAGACTGTGTTGAAAAAAAAAAAAAGAATAACATTCCAACAAAGTGGCATTATTAAAATACCGTTTTAATTTTGGGTTCCAGAGACAATGGAAGGAGAGGTTTTCAAAAGGGCACCACATGATGAATGATGACAAGGTTTTGAAATAGATGCAGTACTTTTCTGCGTGGTTAGGATTATAAAAGCTTAAATCAAATATCGCGATAAGTTTTAGATTCTTAATAGGTTTAAAATATTACATTTTGGCTGCCAATATCCAAGTTCAAAACGATTAAAAATATTGAAAACATAATTTTAATGGCATGAAAAAACTAAAACCTTCGATAAAACTAATGACAGGATCACTTGAAGTATATATTAAGTGAATTTTTAATTAAACTAGATATTAAAGTGAATTTTAAATGCGATTTTTAACTATTCAGACAAACATTTAATTCAGTTTTATTCCCCTTTATATGTTCGTTTCTTACTAAACACCGGGAAATCCAACTTGTATTTCTCATCTATCCTAGTTTAAATAAAATAAGCTAGGAATTAAAAAAAGCTTTTGCGCCAAAAGAGGCGTAATATAATCCCACGCTTACGTTTTAACCTCCTTTAAGATTTTAATCTTTTAAATGGAAAAACGCCGCCGAAAAATAATTAAAACAATTTTTGCGCAACGCTGAATTTTCCGAACAAAATTTTGGGAAAGAAGCTTAAAGTTGTTTTTTTAAAAAAAAGGTATATAGTTTACCAAGGTGGGGTCCTCTTATAAATATAACTTATACTAATAGACCCTTTCTTGGATAAGACTTATTAAACTTAACAAGTTTTTGGTTTGTTTTTGGATAAAAATCGCGGTAAAATTTTCCCGGTAGCTATTACGTATTGGATTGGCGTATCTTGTCGGCTCATTCTTTGGCTGCTAGGGGTTTTTTAATAACTGGTTTTTTGGATAAAACTCTCTCGCGACGACCTCCAACAGCAGGTGAGCGACGGCCTTGCGTACCCCCCTCCTTATCAGTCTTTTTTTACGTAATTTCCCGCCAATCCCTGTTCTTTTTCTACAAAAATATATTCTCTAAAGTCTAAACTATTTCTTGTTCTAACTTCTCCACGAGAAAGTATCGGCTGAATCTCTCCCACATATTTTATTTTTTATTTTTTTGTGGGGGCTTTGGAATATTTTCGGTATTTTTCAGACTAAATATGAAGGGAAATTTTGTTAACTTTATTTATGACCGTAATTGGAAGTCATAATAGTTTGTGGGTTAAAAGATTACCGGATTTACCCTCGTTTCTGGGAAATTTTCGGGAATTTTCGATTGATTTTTGAAGTTTCCGTGTTGCAACTTCGATTTTTTTTGTTATGATCATATAGGATCTTTTCCACAAAATTTCTTGACCATGGTGATGAAATTAAAGCATTATTAATGAGTTTATTTTTAAATTTGAGATAAAGGATGATCATGGAATGTCTAGAAGGAATTTTCACCATTAAAAATTGAGGAATATTAATAAATATTTAAATTTTAATTTTATTGAAACTATAAAATTTCAGCCGATCTATTTTAAAAATACTTTCAATGGTGTCTTCGGTAGTAACTAAAATTTGCATATGAATTATATGTAGGTTTATTTATTTCTAATACTTTCATATATTACTGATAATTTAGGTTTCTATTGCAAGATGTAAGCTCAGAGATATTCACACAATGCTACAAATTTGATAATTTTAGATTATTTTACCAAAATTAATTAATAAGTTAGGTTCTACCCCGATTCGCCCAAAAAATTTGGCCCAATTCCCATTTCGCCCAATCTCAATTGGCCCAATCCTAACTGGCCCAATCCCAACTGGCCCAATTCCCAATCAGTCCAATTTATTCTTATTTCGCCCAATCCACACCCAAGGCATATGCGAACAAAATCCTCTTGATCGGTTCCTTCGTCCTGTTTAATTATTTCTACCTAACCTAACCTAACCCAACCTAACAAATTTAGGCGAAACGGGAAAAGGAATTTTAGGTTGAGCGAAATGGGAATAGATAATTCTTTACTAACTGATAAAACGATTGGGCGAAGTGGGATTGGGCAAATTGGGACAAGGAAATTTTGGTTTGGGCGAATTGGGAATCGATAATTTTGGGCCAAATCATAATACGTTTGGGTGAAGTAGGATTGGGCGAAATGGGAATAGATAATTTTGGGCGAAATGGGAACAAACCATAAGGGTGGCTCAATAATCAAAAGGTTTCTCAGGTAATTGACTTACACATCACTCCATAAATTTAGAAAATATAATAATAATATTTATGAACCAGATTAAGCTAAGATACAATATACCTTGCGGTTCTACTCCTAAAAATCTACATTTAAAATTGTTTGCCCAGAACCTTAGTTTCTCCCCACCAAAAAATGAAATCATAACCCTATATACACTTGTTATTGCAGAAATTTCCCTCTCCCCCTTAAAAAATTCATAACAGGACCCTGGTAGACTGTATTGTCCTCATTTATGTTCCGGGGTATTTGATTTCAATGCCTTTGAGGGAAGCCACGAATCAAAACCTCCCTAAATGTTAAGGCCCCATGGCCCCGTTCAAAAGTTATAAGGGTGAAAAAATACCCCCTTATAGATACCTTTCACTAAAAAGAGAGCGCGTTTTTTAACCCTAAAGTAAAATGGTGAAAGAAGTTGTACCAGGACAATAACCATCACACTAAGCCTATAACAGGATAGGATCATTCCCATATATCATACCTAACAAACCTATAGTTACCCTGTACAACTAATACTCGTAAGAAACCTTCACTACCTTTGGGAGTAATGTAAACTTAAGAACTATATTTGACTAAAGCCCACGTTAAGAGGGGAGGTCCTGACTTAAAGGGGGGTTGAAGAGGAAAATTATTATTTATTGTACTTTTAAAAATAAGACGTATTTGTGTAATAAAACATTCGGAAAGTGTCTCTGTACTGAACAAATAATTAAAAGGGAAACTTCCTACCAATCATCTTCCTGTAAGCACACATCCTATCATTGTCTGTGCAATTTGTCATGGGCAACGTCGTCTGCAAGACTTATTTGCGTAGTAAAACATTCGGGAAGTGTCTTTGCATTGGACAAAACGAAAACATTATAATTTTGGCATTTAATTAAATAGGAAAACCTTCCACCAATCATCTTCCTTTAAGCACACATCCTATCATTGACTGTGCAATTTTTTTATGCCCAACGTCGTCTGCTAAGTAAGAAACCAATACTACTGTAAATGGGGTTTAACAAATCACAGATAATTCCCTTTAATACTTGAAAAATTCTTTATTTTTAATAGTAGATAAATAATTATTTTTCCTCTTCTTCCTCCCTTTAAAACCCCAACGCAAGGTGTCTTTGTCAAGGGGTTTGAATAGAAGCAAAAGCCCAAAACCAACATGTTCCACCATGCGGGGTAAAAAAAATGAATTCATAGTATGGTACCGTAATATAATCAATAAAATAGATTCATTGTCGACGGCGTTTTTTAAAAGGACAAGGCTTAACGGGTGATTTTTTTATATATATTATTTGGACCCCCTTTCCTCCCCCAAACTGTGACCACGACACTACGCGCATGACTGAAGGGATTATAAAGATTCCTTATATTTGGAATCCCAGCTGAAGATGTCTAATCTAGCGTACTTAAAACGGGGTATAAATCCTGATATATATTTATATATATATATGTATATATCTTTCAAAAAGGTCAATGGCTGTTTGGGGTTGATTTTCTTGAAGAAAGTTTAGCGAGAAAAATAATCTGTTTACTTCAAGGCGTTAAAAATTGGAAGAAAAATACTAGCATAGTCGCATCTGGTATTACGCTATCCAACAATGAACAGTTGGGGGTTATTAATTGGGATTAAAGCCCTGGGTGCTAGGATTTTGGGTTATCTTGGATTTTTTTCGAGTCCAGATGCTTTCTAGGCATTATCGTAAAATTCGTTTTCCCCGTGTTGCTTTGGAATGTGTACAAAACATTATCGAAATGTTATATATACATTTGGATTTCACGCGTACATCAGTTTCTAACTCGGTTTGTACACAGTAGATTGTACAGCTATTTTACTTTCATCTTGTAATCTGATGAATTACAGTTTTACTAACTTTTAGTTCATCTTTAATTAGTTCCTTGGATTCTTGAGTACATTCTGTAGTACGAGATGAGAAATTTGTACTCTTGAGTACATGTATGTTAGAACATTGTCTGATAGGTTTACTTAATTGAGTACATTATCTTTGTATTACCTGACGACCCATCATGTATTCTTGAGTACAATAACATTCAGAGATCCTTGTGTCCTTGAGTACAGTATTTTCAAACTTTAGTTCATCTTTAATCAATTCCTTGGATTCTCGAGTACATTCTGTATGAATCGATATGAGAAATTTTTCATTAATTCGTTTTGTACACATTTTATTAGTAGTACTCTCTAATTGGTTTGACTAATTGAGCCCCCTTGGATTCTTTAAGTACATTATCTTCGTATTAATAGACAAACCATTGTGAATTCTTGAGTACAATTACACCCATCCATCCTTGTGTCCTTGAGTACAATCTTACTGCGAAGATATATTTATATTAATAAACGTTTAGTTTTGATAGGCATTGATCTTGCATGGATTTCGTATAGTTAAATAGTTTGGCCATAGGGTTATTAATCATAACAGAAAACGGGTAGGTTTATAATTTAAGCAAAATATCAAGTTGCCAGCGATCGTAATATTTTTACAAAAGGGCGTGTCGGTTTATAGTTATACAATAATATCGCGTGTAAGACTCCAGCTATATAAGCAATAGTAAGATATTTTAAAATCAAGATTAAAGATTCGTTTTTTTTTTCTTTTTTCTTTTTAATTATAATTTTATTTAAAACTCGCGTGGGATTGCGTGCAAAAGGAAATTCCGATTATAAATACACATATATCTATTCACTTTAATTTTAAAACACCAATTTCTTTTTTTATTTAATTTTTATCCGGGTGAATTCCGTTTCCAAGAAAATTTTTAAAACTTCTTTTTCCGAAGCAGGAAAAAGTTGCTTGAAAAATATAAAACAAGATTTTCAACAAGACGTTTTCTATATAGCCTATCATTAAATGTAACGTAATACCCCCTTATGGCAAGTTTTTCTTTAAATTTCGCGACGCTCGCTGCTACTCGAGCGGAACTGATTCTAATCGAAACGGATTAGCTAACTGATGATAGACAAATATAAAAAGTTCCCAATTTCTCAAGGGAAATAAAACTATTTTGTAAATATTAACCCAAGGGCCAATTTCAATGTCACGTTACCACAGCCCTGACCTAATTTAATCTTGGTACAATATTTGATCACGTGATATAACTTTAGTGGTAAATTGAATACGAGAAAGTAATTGTTTTTTTTTTTTATGAGTATTTGGTTTTTAGAATATACTGCTTCAATATTTCAGAGATAAGTGCACAATGTATTGTATTCTGAGTACAGGTTGAAGGGAGGTCATTTAGTGTAGGAAACTTCTTGATTTTATAGTGTGTAGCTTTGGCAGTGAAATTAGTACGAGAATTTCTATATTATTTGTATTTGAGTACCAGAATTAGTAAAATAATTTCTTTACCTACAGAAATTAGTAGAATTTCTGTACCTAATTTAAGAAAGTACATTACTACGAGGATTTATATATCTATGAGTACAGAAATTAGTACGAGAATTTCTATAAGAAAGAGTACAGAAAATATAACGAGAATTTCTGTACCTATAAGAAATTACATACATTAGTATGAGAATTTCTATACCTATGAGTACAGAAATAAGTACAGAAATCAGTACAGAAATTAGTACATAAATTAGTACTAGGATTTCTATAACTATAAGTACATTAATTAGTACTAGATTTTCTATAACTATAAGAGTACAGAAAATATTACGAGAATTTCTGTACCTATAAGAAAGTACATAAATTAGTACGAGAATTCTCTATACCTATGAGTACAGAAATCAGTACATAAATTAGTACATAAATTAGTACGAGAATTCTCTATACCTATGAGTACAGAAATCAGTACATAAATTAGTACATAAATTAGTACGAGAATTCTCTATACCTATGAGTACAGAAATCAGTACATAAATTAGTACATAAATTAGTACTAGAATTTCTAAAACTATGAGTACATTAATTAGTACTATAATTTCTATAACTATGAGTACATTAATTAGTACTAGAATTTCTAAAACTATGAGTACATTAATTAGTACTAGAATTTCTAAAACTATGAGTACATTAATTAGTACTAGAATTTCTAAAACTATTAGTACATTAATTAGTACTAGAATTTCTATAACTATGGGTACATTAATTAGTACGAGAATTTCTATACATATATTTAAAACTGAAAATATATTTGAATTTTTAAATATTAACCATCAAATTTTATTTTTTTCGTTACAGCCGTGTACAAAAGATTATTTTAACAGAAAAAGAAAAGCACTTTAAAAAGTTGGAAGAAGAGACAAACTTTTGAAAGTTTTTGTTCAAAGCCATGAAATTGGTTTTTACGTGACGTGTGTGCCAAGATAGCTCACCTTGCCCGTATGTCTTTTCAAATTAAACCCCCATCCCCCTTCCACAATTTCATTCCCTGTAATTTACAAATCAGGCCCAAATTTTGTGTTTTGGTTCTCCCTATAACGCGTGAAATTAACAATTTTTTTACAAATATTATAATTTAACAAAAAAAAAAAAAAAAAAAAATGCTAATGAACTTTAGGATAATTAACGTTTAATTATTTAATAATTAGGCCTAAATTTTAAAACCTCTTAAGCCAAAATTCTCAAAATGGCTTAAAATTAAAGTGAAGGTTTTTGTTTTATTATTATTAATTAAAAACGGTTGTGAAATTGATACGAAGTGAGAATATAAGTGGGAAAAAAAGATTAATACTCCATATTTGTGGTTTTTAAACAAATAAACGTGTTTTTTAACGTTTAAATAGTGCCAAAAAATACTCACAATTTTTAATAAAATTTTATTTTACGAAAAAAAAAAAAAAAAAAAAAATTAAAACCTTTTTTTGCATTTAAATTTAAATAAATGTAAAAAAATTAATTCGGAATTGTAGATATAGATTAAATTCATTAATTTTCTTCCCTAATAGGACTTAAAGCCAATGCCTCAATTTATTTTTTAATCTCATTTAAAGAAAAAAAAATTAATTACAATTAATTAATTAACGCAGCTATGTACAGCCTGTTCTAGTCCTTAAAAATTATTATTTTTTTTTCCTTTTTGTGTTTATTTTATTGAGGTTTTTTTAGCTTAAGTTCCCGTATTTTTTAAATAAACTCCTTTTCGCCAAATTTTCGATAAGTTTTAATAAAAATTAATTGATTTTAAAATAAAAACAATAATTAAAACATCAGGTGAAAAAAAAACATTTACGTGAAACTTCGTGAAAAATGACAATTGCTCAATTTTATTCTTTAAAAAAAAAAAAAAACTGATGATAAAATTGATAAAGTTTTTAGCGTAGATTTCTTTAAGTTAGATTCAAAAATTATTTAATTAAAACTAAATATCTCGCAGCTTTTCGAGAAATAAAAAATATAAAACTTGAAACTTTGACTCAAAAAAAAAAAAAACAAAATTCCAAAAATTATTTTTAGAATAATTTTTTGGAATTAATTTTGGAATTAATTTTCACCCCTTAATTGTACAAATTCAAATATTTCGTCTCATATAATTTAAGCCTAAAAATAGCATTGTAACATAAAACATTATTAAATTATATAACTAATTTTTAATTCAATTCACCCTAGTACTTAAAAATCATAAAAATTCCGTGTGAATTATTTCACAGGAATTTTTCAAACTTAATTATTATTTATGATAAAAGGTATTTGTGAATTTTTTTTTTTGTGGCAACAACTTAATTAAGATGCGTGGTTTAAGTATAGAAACCATTTAAAAAGTATTAATAATATTAAAAAATAATTTTCTTCGCAAAAAAATAAAAATTAAAAAAAAAAAATTGGAATTTTAAAAATTTACAAATATATCTTTTTTTTAATAAATTTGTTTTGCTCTATTTTTCGTTATTTTTTCTCTAAAAAAAAAACTAAAAAAAAAATATTTAAATGAAAAGAAATAAATAAAAATACTGTAGAAACTAAAAACACACCTAAATTGCTCAATTAAAAAATGTGGAAAATTAAATAAACAATTAATACCTTTTAAAAATAACAAAAATTAAAAAAAAACTACTGTATCCAGTACGTATGAAACAAAAATACCATTGTTTAATGGTTGTTTACTCCTGTGATTCACATCTTTGTAAATAATAACTCCTTAATATGATGAAAAAAAGGTTTTTTTGTAAATACAAATTGAAAAAAGAAAAAAAGAAAAAAAAGAAATAATAATAATTTGAACAAATTTGCTGTCGCTCAAAATTTATGGATTGTAAAATAAACATGGATATTTTAAATGTAAAAAGAATGAAGCTAGTAAATATCCATTTTATCACGGAGTTCTATCACGATAAATTTACATAAATTTTCCATATATTTTAAGCAATTTACAAATCGTAATTTTTTTGGGCAAAAATAGAGATTAAGACAAAATGGAATAATTAAAGTAATTAATAAAATTAGAATAAAAATAATATCATTATTTTGTGGCGAATAATATAAACTATTTTGATACCAACCGTTTCTCAAAAGTATTCGTGTGAACAAGCACCGTTTATTAATTAAATAAATAAAATGTTGTTCGACACAATATATATATATATATACATATTAAAGATTTATCGCCATTAAAAATGTTTTTACTAATCTGTTGAACATGATTATATGAGATTTAAAACAAAGCGCACTTACATACGTCACTAATTTCTTAATTTAACGAGAAATGTTACAAATTGTCACCTCTGTGTAAGAAATAATAATAATATGTCCAAAAAAAAAAGGGTGAAGCGATATAATAATATTATAACAAAAATGAGGAATTAAAAATCTTTTTATTTAAAATATTTTGATATTTTTTTTACACCAGCTTCAAAATTTCCACTCCAGTCGTAAAATATAGTGTATATTCTCCTTGGTTACCTCCTCAAGTAAGACAAATGTTTTTTTTTAAATATTTTTACAAAGATATCTCATTTCTACCTTCGAAACAGCAAAGAATAAAACCAAAATCCGAAGAAAAATATTAAAGACTCTAGGATGTTTACCCCTAATACTTGTCAATAATTTAAGAATTCTTTACTGAAGGACGACCATATTGTAATAAACAACAAAACCAATCCAGGGTACTTAAAAGTTTCGCGTATGTCAATACTCCATGTTCCTCCCCGGGGGCGAGCCTTCCACGGTTGCCACCGACCCGCGATAACCCGTAAGCGGTTAATCTCTTTCAATTATCATAGATTATGTCGAAATAATAAGCTTATTGACCGTAATTTTAACGTATTTTGGGTAAGATAAACTGGACTTTTACCTAATTAACCTTATTTGTTAGTTAAACGACTTTGAAATAGTTTAAACTTGTTGATTCTTGAGTCATCGGTTGTTAACCTTAAGCCTAACAATGAGGTCAGCGTTTTTGAAGCCAGCGATGGGGAAGCCGGCGACGAGTCATGCCAGCCAAGGAAAGATATGTGCATTTTTTTGGAAAGAAATTCAAAATAATCTTTATGGAGTAATTCAAACTGGTGTTCAACAACATTTCGGAAATACTAGCCATAGACGTAGTGATGGAATCTTTTAAATCTGGGAAATATTATTGAACTGATGGATTTTCATTAAGCCGAACTTGATCAACGGATATTTTGGGTGAGTCTAAATAACTTTCTTTATCTAGAGTGTTTTAAGGTGTTTAATAAGAATCTAAAACACCAGTAATTACTGTATAATTATGGTTTTGGAGTACGGAACTTCAAAGCGCAGGTATCGGAATCTCCGATGTTTATGATAATGTTATCGAACCACAAATCAGCATTGATTTCATTATTTTTAAATTTTTTGATATATATAGTGTTAAGTTGGTACAAAAATAACTAATGGGATGGGAAATAACTTTCAGAATTTTTTTATAAGTATATCCATTAGTTTTTACTACGGGCTTGCTATAAATGACTTATCATTACATTCAGGGAACGGTGGTGATGTTATTAGATATTGTGATAATTCCATATTAGGTTTGTTAAACGTGAAATTTATTTCAAATCTCCGGTATAATCACTTTTGGAACTACTAACCGCAGGTATCGGGATCTCCGATGTTAATAATTATGTTATCGTACCTTGAATCAACAATAATTCAATTCATTTTACATGTTTTGATATATATAGTGTTAAGTTGGTACAAAAATAGCTAATGGGATGGGAAATAACTTTCAGAATTTTTTTATAAGTATATCAATTCATTTTTATATATATTTGCTATAAATGACTTATCGTTACATTCAGGGGACGGTGGTGATGTTATTAAATATTGTGATAATTCCATATTAGGAAAAAACTTTCATAAAATTTCACAAAATCAAACAATTTAATTAAATTAACAAAAATCAAATCTTTTTAATCAAATTTAATAAAATTAAAACTTTTTAATCAAATTTAATAAAATTAAAACTTTTTAATCAAATTTAATAAAATTAAAACTTTTTAATCAAATTTTACAAAATCAAAACTTTTTAATCAAATTTTACAAAATCAAAACTTTTTAATCAAATTTTACAAAATCAAAACTTTTTAATCAAATTTTACAAAATCAAAACTTTTTAATCAAATTTTACAAAATCAAAACTTTTTAATCAAATTTTACAAAATCAAAACTTTTTAATCAAATTTTACAAAATCAAAACTTTTTAATCAAATTTTACAAAATCAAAACTTTTTAATCAAATTTTACAAAATCAAAACTTTTTAATCAAATTTTACAAAATCAAAACTTTTTAATCAAATTAAACCAAATTCAGCCTTTAATCATTTAAAGCCATCTTAGAATGGTATTTCATAATTTACTAGTCAGTAATATGATAATTCTTAAGTGGACTACCAAATTTTATCCAAAAAATCACTCCAGGGTATTTTAGAATTTCGTGTATCAATACTCCATGTTCCTAACGGGGCGTCGGGCCAATACCTACGTTATTTTTATTAGTCGGGCGATAAACTATGACCGGGTTTTGCCGCGTTATCTTTTTTAATTATCATATAGATTGTCGAAATATTAACGTAATTAACCGTAATTTTAACGAATTTGGGTAAGATAAACTGGATTTATTACCAAATTAATATTGTTAGTTAAACGGCTTTTAAATACTTTAAAATGGTTGATTTTTGAGTCGTCGGTTTTTAACCCTAAGCCTAACGATGAGGTCAGCATTTTTGAAGGGTTGTGTTATGAATAACTTGTGATAGGCGGTGACGAATTTTATCGCGCTTGCTAACGAAAGTCTTTATGGACCAATTTAAAACTATTTATCAACATTATGTCCGAGAATACTAGGGCCTAGTGTGCTTATTTAGACGGTAGTCATGAAATTTATAAAGTTTGAATTTGTGAATTCTCATTAAGCCGAACTTGATCAACTGATTTTTTGGGTGAGTCCAAATAACTTTCTTTGTCTATAGTGTGTTTTGGCTAGGTATTTAATATGAATATAAACTTAATTCGACTGTAATAAATTATATAGTGATTCAATTAGATGTAGAAAAAGATTACTAACTCGAATGAACTCTGCCAGAGTTAAGATAGGATTTTATTGGAAGTATAAAATGACAATTTAATCAAAAGTTTAGCCAAATTTGGTGTTTTTCGTTAAAAACATTCTTCAAACTGCAGGGTTTCTACATGACAGCGTTAAATTATAGCTCTGGCATAAAGATTATATCTGAGGACAAAAATACCCTGTCATATAATAATGATAATATAAAAATCTGTAAAAATGTGAGTTCCACCACAGCTGATTCTTCAATAATAGGACTTTTTTTCATACATTTTTCTTAGAAGCCCTATACTCAACCATCTTACTACCCTATAGCTAAGGGGCATGGGGGTTCACCCCCTCCTACCTTAAAGAAACACACCTGCCTTTCAAGAACACCCAATAGCACCTTAAAGTGTCCAGTTTAAACTTGATATAATCGGTTACAACTTTGAAAGGGCCTTATTATCTATTACAAAACTTGGTTTTTCTATGATATTTCAACTTGATTTCAAGATTGAAACTGAAAGCTGGAATTGTGAAAGTTGTTTACTGTTAAAATTCTAAATCTTAAGTTGTCAGCGTGTACCAAACTATATGTTCCTTTATTTCCAAGTAACCTTATCATATGATAAAGCGGTTCATAGGTTTCTATGAACAGAAACTTCAAGCTGATTTTAACTGTAGTCAATTTCACCCGGAATTGACAGCGCGTGCAAAGCTTCGCTTATACTTTATCTATGAATCAAGAAATCATTGAGTTTACTGGTGACCTTATTTTGTACATGCTGACAACTCGATTTGGGTATAGAATCAGACATAGTTGCATCAAGTAGAAGCCAAGGTGGACTTTTTATTTAAGGTTTTTTCAGGGAGAATGCAATGCTGCAAGTGCGATTTTTCATTCGATTCTTTACCGTTTAACTGGCCTAATTCCACTATTAAAAAATTTCAAACTCATGTTAAGCAAGAAATTAAATTAGATATGGTTTGAAATTAAGTTTCTATACAGAGGTGAAAAACTTAACTTTTCTCTATAACAAAAACTTAGTCTAGAAGTAGGCTTAGCAGGGATCTATGGAGAGTTTGATCTATGACTATTAACAATGGACTCCATATTTTGGTCTTTGGCTTTGGACTCGTTGTAGGCAAGATATCAAACTCCATGGATCCCCGTTAAGCCTTCTTTTCGAGTAAGTTTAAAATTGATTTCCAACTCAATATTTATTTATTTTTATTAGTGGATTAGGCCTATTTAAACGCTAAGGAATCGAATATAAATCTCTTGTTGTGGGGCTTCATTCTTTCTTTAAATTTAGGGCAAGCTTAGAGGGAGTGAGAGGGGTGTTTGGTCATCTGTAAAGTCCCCCCAATCTTTTTTCAACCTTTCCCCTTTGACCTTGTATCTCCCCAGCTGGCCCTTTATATAACAAAAGGTTAGGAAATATGTTTTTCTTCTACCCAAGATAGTTCACAAAGAATATTTATGTTTAAAATATCATAAATTTCACTCATGGTAGATTTTTAAATAAATTACAGTTATGCAAATTGGAACTAAAAATATAGGTTAGGCGATTAATAAACGTGAAAAAAGAGCAAAGGTTCTGATTATATTTGCTACTACTCTGGGAAATTGTAAATTTATCAAAAGATATTGTTCGCTCACTATCTTCAAAGGAAAAACCAATTATTTGAGATGAAACCTTTTGAAATTTAAATTTTTAAAAAATAACTTAAAATTTATTAGTTTCTATTTATTAATTATAATTACGTAATATTTTATACCAATTATAATTAACCAAATTTTATTTCTTTAAAGGGAGGGTGAAGAAAACAGTTAAGTATTATTTTTATCGATTCTAAATTAACCGCAACACTTAATTAAATCATTAAAATGGGTTTATTGTGAAGAGCGTATTTTAAAGGGAGTGTGAAATGTTGGCCAATTAAAACTTTCAGGAATTTTACAAAAAAAAAAAAAAAAAAAAAAATACTGGAAACCTTTTGATTTTGGCATTTAATTTAATAGTAGAACCTCTGACTAATCAAAAGATGCCACACCTTTGGCTTAGCAAAATCCCATAGACAGGTGCTGCGACAATCACTCTTTGAATCGCTCTAAAAACTTTTCTTGATAAATAATTATTATTAATAGATACGCCCTTTTTGTTCTTGGGAAGCCTAAATTTATTTTGTATTTGCAGCGTTGTACAAAGTTCAGGCCGATTATTATGTCTTTGAAAGCAAATCGTGTAGGTTTAGACTAAGTTTAACTTCGTGCCAACTGCAAATTCGGACTGATTTAAACCTTAGTCTGGGAATTTTAGAAATTTAGTCAAATTTATGAGCACGAAAGAATTTATCTTCATACTCAATGACTAAAATTTGCGAATTTCAGTGGGCGCTCTACATAATCATAGGTTGAGCTATGGGTTAGCATGCAGTTAGAGAAAGAGCTTGGCCCTTTTGGAAAATATCATTCGCATAAGAATAACGGGAGCAAAGGTATCGCTCAGCCAGCTTAGACCCTAGACTAAAAATTCATTCAAAAGAGGGTTTACTTTTCTGTGGTTTTTAAAAAGGGAAAGTGAAATGCTTCATTTAAAATAATTTTAAATTTTGATTGTTTAAATGTTTTGGAAAAAGGTCTTAGGCATCTGAAATAATATGATTGGCCAGAATTTATATTTAATTTTTTTTCCAAATTCTACCAAACTTTAGAAATTAATTTAAACGCCAAAATTAATTCTAAAGCGGTTCCATTTTTAGCTCCAAGTTTCCTTTTAAATTTGAATATGTCAAAACCGAAACGCAATGATTTAAATTTGAAATTTATTGTTATTTTAAAATGGATGTGTTAATTATTTATTTCTTTTTAAACTATAATTTTATTTGGTATTTCACTTAACCTTTAAAAGATATGGCCAACCTTTACAGATATTTTAATCTCTGTTATCCGGGATTTTTTTCCCCTAAGTATGGCTTTGGCTCTCTCCTTGTGACATCTTGAAAAATGACTCTGTTTTTTAAAAGGGTATTCCTTCAAGACTCCCTCCGTTTTCTCTGTTCCTTTTTTACTTAAATTTTGTGGGTGGGTCTATTTCTCTTTACCCCGGTATGAGCGTGGTGCTCCCCGTTAGAAACTTAGCGTTCATCAACCGTAGTTTTCTCTGGTATCCAAATCTAGGCAATTTATTGTATTTTCTATTAGTATTTGAAAGCAGGTATAAAGCCAGTATACCCTTCGTATCTCTTGTAATTTCTTTACTTAGATATAAGAGTCAAAGCTTTGCTCTTACTACCAATTAGTGATGAAATTTATTACATCCCATGATTCGTAAAATATAACAAAGTAAAGAGAGGGTGAAAATGAAATTAAACATCTTTAATTCAAATAGGATCATCTTTAAATATACAATTAAAATTTGACTGGCTTTAGCTAGTGCGACCACTACTATGAGCGGGTGTAGGAAAGTCAGATCATAATTTTTCTTAGGCGAAACCGGGGTCGTAACCAAGGCATTCCCGTCAGCAACGTCAATTCAAGAGAACCAATAGATATTTACAAAGTTTTGTTACGTTTTAAAAGGGTGGATCTCTTCCTTGGGCTATGAGTTGTACCTTTTCACTCTTCCTTTAATCATAAATCCTAGTTCAGTAGCGCAAATTTGGGTTGGAAACTTGGAACCCAACGGAGGTAAATAATGCAGGGTACGGGAATTCCAGAGGGTGCTTTGGCGTTTAGGCTTAGCCAAAAAAAAAAAAAAAAAACCCCAAAATGAATGAGTGTCCCTAATAGGATGGGTGCCTTAACTTTTTACCATTATTTAAGCCAGTGGGGAGGGCTTTTGGGGGTTAAAAATCGGGCAACCGGTGGCTAAAGGCTGTTTATTTTTTCGGGACCATGCATGTGCTCTGCAGACTGAGCAGGTGACCGACTCTAGTATTTTTTACCTTACTCTATATTACCTTGAAAAGCAGAAGGTTGGCTTGGCCAAGGCCACCTATTTTTTATCTACATCTATAATATTTAATTCAATGAGCAATTTTTGTAAGGTTGGCCGTGTGGTGTAAATTAGATTAATTAATTTTCATAAATTAATGTTTTCATAAATGGTAATAGCGAATCAAGTTTTAGACATTGTACGAACAATGTTTTTTAAACGGATAATGAGTTCTTTCAATTTGCCAAAACTCTATTGTGAAGTTTATCACCTTTTTAAATCAAATTTAGACTATTTGAATAGTAGTTAAATTAGTCTGGCGGTAAATTGTCTTTAAAGGGGTCCGTCAATTTTAAAACTTAATATTTAGACAGTCTGCTAAGGTGTTTTTCAGTCGAAAATATAGAAAAAACTCCTTGAAAAGCTTGAATTTACATTATTTTTTCAACGTCGTCTGCTAATTATATCTATATTTCCATTGGTCTGATAGATCAGATGCGTGCAAATTATTTCTAAAAGGGCAAATGTCCTTTGGTATTAAGAGACCATTGGAAGGCAACTATGGTTATATTTGCAATAGACACGTAACTTAATAACAAAACTTGGCGTTCATAAGCGTCCTCTAACGGCAAACAGTACTTTTGAAAAAGATGTAACTAACAAAACCTCATTCGTAGATGCTATGGGTAAAAAATAAGCAGACGCTTACGTTGTTTTGATAGTTACTATATACTTCTGCCTACATTGTTTGCCGTTAGAGGACACTTAAAAACGCCTGGTTTTGTTTTTAATCTTTATTAACATATGTATATTGTTAATAGTCCTAGATTTAAATAAGGGATCATCCGCTATAGATGCATGATCATTTGTAAATGGACCAATAGTCTCTTCCCGACTGTAAACAATATCAAATAAGCAGACTTCGGTAAACAATTAACTGGAAATAAATATTTGAAGCAGCCCAAACAGATAGTGCCTCTGTTCTAAACTTTAGTATTACTGTATTCCAATCAGGAAACGATGGGTCCAAGTAATGATTATAAAATCATGTTAACATTTTATTTTACAAGAATAATTTAAATAACTTCCTAAAATCGATAAATAAAATTATCGTTTGAAAGATTTGTCTAAGCAAAAAATATACCCAAACAAAATTTAACATAAATTCCATTAGGAAAGAAAGTTAATGTGAAAAAATAGTAATGGGAATTTTCATTCTCTTCTTTTTAAAAGTAAAATATAATAATAAAAATCTATTGTAAAGCTGCGCGCGCCGATGAAAGCTACCATCCATTGTTATAAAATAGAATTATTTCAGGTATAGTAGGCACCCATGGTTATAGTGCACGGGGTGGATATAAGGTGCCCTTATTTTCCTTCAAAACTAGAAAAATAATCTTTGCTATATTTAACGGGTCTGTCCGCTAGAATAGCTCCCCTAGCCCGTACGTAAGAGAACTATTTGGCAGGGCTTTTGGGTAATAAGCCTGATCCAATTTTAACAAAGAATATCTAGGGGGCATCCTTAAAGTTTGATTAAAAACCTTCAGATTTCATAGTCACATTGATATCTTTAGGGTAGTGTCCATTTTGATATAAAAAAATAAATCAGAAGGTCCCGTACTTTCTCTAACAGTTTCTTGGTAAACAAGTTAGGTAAAAAAAAAAAAATCCTAGGGTACCCGTACGTACGTATAGTTTTGTTTAGGGCCGACATGACTAAAAAACATTAAAGGGGCTGTGAAATGTGTTAATAATCTTAATCTTGATTTATCGTAATTTTGAGTTTTTGGACAAATTAACCTAAATAAGCTGGATTTGTTTATGATTTATTTTGAGAACTTAATATAGGTATGTGAAGTTATCTTTAACAGTACTAATTTTAACACGTGACCGAAGCATTTGAAAGAGCGCTCCAGGCAATCCATTTAAATATAGTTTCGCTAAGCCTAATTGCTTCATCTTCTAGCACTACTAGTTACATTTACATGGACACATAACTTTGGTTACTCTAGATTGTAAAGGTTAGGGTTGCAGTATCTCCGTGTATCTCCCAAAGAAAATTTCTTTAAACAGGTTTTATATTCGGAAATACACAACCATTTCACTGTCCCTTGAAGATTTCGAGGAGGGAGGAAAGGGGGATGAAACGATATTTAAGAAAGCTCTCCTCTCTTAAGGTTCTTATTCCTTTTCGTAGTTCTGGGGTTCTTTTGAAAGATGAAATAATAAGAAGTGCTCCCGGACGGACGCCGTGAGGTCAAGGGTCAACGGTGTGAGCACCCGGTTTTTTATACCTGTAGTACCATTCCCCCCTCCTATTTTTGACCCCCGTTCGACCTTTATACTAAATCCGTTGGTAGACTGGCCCCGTTAGAGGTTCATGGGCCCCGCGGCCTCGAAATTTTCAATTCGGTAGCCCGGCCCCCGGGTCCGAAGCGGTTCTCATTTTTTTTTAAGTTTGTTCCAGCTATAGGAACTCACGCAACACCCGTTGTTGTAAACATACACACGTAACACCTGTACTCTAAATTTTTTTTTGCCTTGGCTCCCGACTCTCTATAGCTATACCCGTCAAATTTCTACAGTCCGCCAAATCTGCCAGTTCTTATATGGACCTGTTATTTAATCCGTAAGGGGTGCTAGCTATTAGAACTTGAGGAATTGTAAAAAAATAAGTATTTTTCAGGGTTGGCTGTCCGAATTTTGCATCTGGTCTCATATTTTTTTTGTTTGTTGAGGTAGCTAGGATTTAAGCAGTACTGTGTATACTCAAAAATGTAATCATCATTTAGTTAATGATTTTTATGGAAATTTTTATCCAAGTCCTATAGCTTCTTTAACTAATTTTTCCATTTACAGTATAGTTATAGTGTTCACTGACTTAGAGGCAATAAATCAAAAGATAAAAGGATAAAGATACGTATTTTATCTTAATCTTCCTCCTAATGTTTTCACTTTATTGTTAATAAAAATATAAAAAATGTATTTTTGCTCTTAGAGCGAGTTCCTTATAATCTCGATAAATAGCCATTCACCATCGTGAAAAAATAAATTCCAATATCTAGTAACGTGACACCGCTTTATAGTCACGTGACACATAAAAGGAATTGTCCAAGCAGTTCGATAGAGCCCATTTGCCTCCCTCGACCGCAAGAATTTCGTATTATAACAGAGAAATAACAGAATAGCCATTTATGTACCCCTCACCCTCTTATAGGGAATGTTATATTCTTTGGAGACAAGAAATGGGTTCCCGCCTGCGCCACCCATGCCAATAAAAAGCCCCAGACAGCTATAGACTTCAACCGTTCGATCGGGCTAATAAAATTTTGAGTCCAAGGAGAATTCTGAATATTTCAAAAGAATATATAAAAGAAAAATCTTAGAAAATAATCTTCGAGGACATTTAACGAATAATGTCGTAATTTCAACCCTAAATGATTTGAATTTTCTGGAAAAAATTCATATTCTAAGTTCTTTAGAAACTATTTTCTTAATCTATAGGGTTTAATATTGCGTTTTAATCCGCCTTAGCGTTATCTATAGTTGGAATAGAGGTTCCCCTTTTAAAAGTACTATTAGAAAAAGCCCTTAAGATTAATGGAGCGCGACTTCTTTTGTGAACGCACCTTTGTGCTATTTTAGACTGCACAATCTAAAACTCTGTTAGAATTCCGCACTTTTATAACAATATCAAACCAGGGTTCCTAGGAGATATTGGGGACCTTTGCCTTCTAAACGTTGAAATCTAAGACCTATTGGACTGAAATTGACTGTAAGGCTAAAATATATGGATTTTTGTAGGTCAAAAAATGAATTTTTCTTATATTTCCCCTTGCGGATTGTCCTAATATACAAAGTTTCCAGGTGGATTTTGTGTAAGATATAGGTATATTCTTTTGAACGTGTCAGGTGGGCCCCGATTTTCAACGGGGATAACCATTTGGTCTACTCCATTTACAAATTTATAAAATTACCCTTGACTGACTATGAATTTAGCCTCCCATAATTTAGGCCTCGGATAATTTGGGTTTAAAATAGGTTAAGTAAGAATAAGGACTGAACATGACATTTTAGATATTTTTGAAATGTAGAAAACAAATTATTTACAGAAAAATGTTTAGAGTGAAAAATATCATGGATAAATTTAAGTGAAACATAAATATTAATAAGAAATATTAGCGCATGAAATAGAAGGAAATAAATATTAAAAGATCTATTGACTTTATTCATAAATAATAGAAGTTCATTACTAAAAAAAAGTAGTCTATTTAGGGGGCAAACGCAAACCCGGCAATGAAAAATGTGTTTACAGACACGGAGGTCATATATTTATTTAATCATTAAATTTTTTTCTACAATACCTAATACGCTTTGAAAGCCAACTAGTTGTCTATCTTTTCCGCGATGAGGAGTTAAGGGGAGGGGGGTCAATTAAAGGTCATAAGCGCTGCAAATGGAAAGAATAGAACAATAGCAGTTCCTAAAAGACGAATAAAGCGAGAAACAATGATCGTTTCGAGACTAGACACGCACCACACAATGGAATCACGCGATCAAAAATGATAACCCCCCCCTTTTCCCCCGCTCGCTGGCTTAAAATCTCTTTAATGGAGGGTGAAAACGATATTTTTGAATATCATCTACACTCTAATTGATATATCGTAATTTTACAGTCAATTATGGTAATTTCGGGCTTCTCCGATTGCTCCAGAGCACATCAAGATGCTTTGGAACTGCATCGGGAGCACTCGGATTAGCCCCAAAGTTAAACGTCATTAGAGTACGTAAGATTCCTAACACAAAATGATTTCAAGATTCAAAATTTTTTATCTTGCGCACTCTTAAAGGCCTAGGATTACTTTTGCCTGTCACCCTAGAAACAAACTCACCATCCAGGCTTTCTCTTTCCTTGCTACCCACAGGGGAAGCTCAGGTGAGCCCACTTCCAGTTAAACAGGCAGAAGAAATCATAGGCCTTTAATAAATATTTTTTTTTATAGCCTCCAGTAATTTGACTGTAAAATTTCACGATATTTTCAGCTAGAAAGTAATTTTACTGTAAAATTCACGATATTTTCGGCTATCCAGTAATTTTATTGTAAAATTTTCCAATTTTTTGAGCTAGCCAGTAATTTTACTGTAAAATTTCACGATATTTTCAGCTAGAAATTAATGTTACTGTAAACTTTAACGATATTTTCAGCTAGAAAGTAATTTGACTGTTACAATTATCATATTATCGCTATCATTAATTTGTGTACAAAAATGCGAGCCCTTAATTTAACTGTAAAATTATAATTTTATAGAGCGTATACTCATTGGATGGTCTAGAATTGGACTCTATGAAACGGACTCGAAATAATCGGATTTATTTCTTTTCATCTTCCCTTTAAATCTTATTTAAGTTTATTTAATGATGGAATAAGTCTTGAGACAACAATTGTTGAAGGTTTATGTTATCAGAGCGCGGGCAACGCGGCGGCTTTCTGAGACGCGAGCCATCGCGTCTAAATTCTAAAACAATGCTTATAACCCCCTATTGCCCGGGGGTATCACCCCATTAATTTATTATTATACGTAACGCGTGCGTGGCCTTCCCGATCTATACAATTTTCGAATTAAAGGAAACTTGAATACTGTCATCGTCGAATATCCTTAAAAGAAAAGACATTTTCGAAATTTATCAGGAAAGGGTTTTTGAAATCATACTTCAGTACGGAACACGCAATGAACACATCACTGCGCATGATCAGATATATCATATATATCGAATAATATATAAGTGACAGTTTTATCACCGTGTTTAATAAATCTAATATAGTTCAATGGAATAGTTTGTAGGAATTTAATTTAACCAAAGTTTCAGGATAATTCTATAAAAAAAAATTAGTTAATTCATAATAAAATACTTCTTACCTGACTTAGACCGTTAGAAAGGTAGTCCGCCAATAATATCGTACGTGCAAAGGGAGATCAGATCCTAGATCTAGTAGGATATTCTCCTAGCCTATATAACGTAGGATTAGCCGCGAAGAAGCTTCTAAGGTAGAAAAGGGGTAAATGCCAACTAAATCTGTCACAGCCTATGAAATCATGACCTTGGCGTGCTTCTCTGATTCAAAAGATTAATGATTAACACTTTTTTACCCTTGAAATGTCTAATTAACAAACACACCTCAGGATGAATCTCCACACATCAGTTTTAAAAATTTAACTATCTGTTTATATCTTTCTATATTAGTGAATAGGCCTATTTTAATTTGTATTATATCGATAGAAAATCATTTATTTTGGGGTTTCTTTATTTCTATAAGAAAAACAATGTATAATTTTATATTCACGGTCCCTTTAATCCTGCAAAATAATTCTTTATTTCGATATTATTCCAAATCAAGGGAGGGGGGTGTCTTTAGAAAATTCGTCGGAAATCTCTTTTCTTGTGGAATTTTTGCATTCCACCCTCCTCTGTTCAAGCTATCCCCGCTAATTAGAGTTTTATAATGGCTATACTATTCTTTCGTTTTGTGACAGGAGTGTTTGATATCTTTTGGGGGGCTGAAATGTCGGCGGTTATTATAGGAGAGGGATGGTTAAGTTTCGCTTCGTTGAATTCTGATGGTGGAATTTTTATTTCATGATGAGGGAATTTCAATAATTTCGCGAAAAATAGGGAGGGTTTGGTCGAGGATTTCGTAGAATCGGAAATTTGGGAGATTTGGAATGTTTCGGAGTGAAATTTTATTAAGAGGGTTCAATATTCTTGTTTATAGAACTAGGTTATGTCTCTAGAGATAATGTGTTTTAACTTAACCACAAAAGTAAATTGAAAAGTGAAATTTTGATCTACCTTGTATAAATTAAGAGTTCTCTCTACTATATCCAAAATCAGCGATAATGACAAGGCATTTATATTAAATTTTAGCGTGGTCATAGCTTAATAAATATAGTTTATCAATTTTAATCATTTTTAATAAAATTTATTGGGTCAATTTTTCCACTCTACATTTAAGTTGCAATCAAAATATGTCAAGGTAAACCTAGATTATCGTGGTCAAAATTGATTCGTAGCTAAAGTTGTTAATTTCGCCCGAAGACTTATATAAACAGAGTAGGTTTATACCAAGTAGAGAATTACTCGCCTTTTAGCCCACTGATGTCGAACCCCAATTATTTCTATACAATACCACGAGGGGTTTTCGATATTTTCGCTTCCGTAACGCGTTTTCATTGGCTTGAAAAAGATTTGAATGAACAGGTTACTGCGCCAAGACAATATAAGCCCTTAGCGTGAGCTGAAACATAGCCAAACTCTGTAAGTCTTATATTGCAAGTATGTCTTAATACTGCGTGTATTTGGTTATCTTTTTCGAAGTCAAAACATCCTAGATTCCCGCAAATAAAACAAGTAAAACTTATTTATGCAAAGTAACGTAATTTCAATACCAAAATTGGTCGAAATCTTGAGGAGAATCCCATGCATTGTTGAAAAAGTTTGGGCTCCAAATTTTTTGGTACACGGGAAAATCTTTCGCCTAAAAGTTTTGGTACCAATCTCCCACGACCTTGGTACTACATTCTTATCGATAACTCTTAAATATCTGTTCTTAAAAAAACATATAAGTGAAAGATAAGCCCGTAAAAGTTTGTTCAAAACATTTAGGCCCTGGGGTGTTTTCTTCACTTTTAAGGCGAACAAAAGAACACCGCTCAACAACCCGAGGGTAGAAGAGGAAAAAAAATAAAATTCCCTTTTTGCCTTTCTTTTAAAGAAAATAAAAATACAAAATTGCGAAACACCCGCACTTTTCATTACCCTGCATTTTTGCATCCCAATCCACTCCCTGACTTTATACTTCTCTTCAAGAAGAGCTTGCCTGAACTATTTTTTACCGTATAAGGTGTAACATTGTGTATTAATCCACCACAGTTTCTGTTAATATGTAAATTCTTCATGATTCCTTATAATAGCTAGTATCAGTTTGAAATTTCAGTACTTTACAAAACCTTGACTTCCCTCAATATCTTAAGAAATAAATTCGAGTCTGCGCCTTTGTAGGAACTGAAAGCTCCTTATATCTTTTACGTTATCGGCGGAGACTACAAAAACAGGGAATAACTAAAAAGAATTTTCCCTTTTGTTAGTGGGTGGGTGTGCGTTCCAGAAGAAATTGAGTGGGTCCCGTACCACCCCCGCGCCAAGTTCTCCTTTTTTAAAGTTCAGTCGAACCCAGTCGAAAAAAGACCCATATAGAGATAATAGATAAAACTACGGCCTAGCCCCCAATACCCCTATAGATTCACCCTCGCCTTTAACGCCCTCCCGAAATTCTAGGGTTTTTGCGGAATATTTATCTGATTCAAGAACTGCTGGAACGTAGGTTCCAAAATCTTAACCAAAATTTCTTTGCTGGTTTGCCTTGCTTTGTTCGCGATGGAAATTGAAAATTAAACAATGACTTTGATTAATTTAATCTTACATAAGCCATTGTAAATGATTTGAAAGTTGATCAATTGTGCAGAAACCTTTGTCGATCATTTGAAGGTAGATCACTAGAATTTCTACTGTTAGGCTCTCGGAGTAGAGGGCAAAATCGACCATTTAATTTATTTAATTGTACTTTTAGCATATAAGGTTGTTTACCAGTAAATATTGTACATAATGTTTCTACCCAATCGCAGGAGTTATAATTTGTCTTGCCGATCTTGTTTTCGGCGTTCTAGTGGCGACGCTAAAATAGGAAAACAAGAAAAAGCTTCTTTAAATAGTATAGAAAACATCTTTTTTCGCCGCCAAAGAAAACCTAAAAATGCAATTACGGGGATCTTACAGTAAAAAAAATTTCTCGAATTACTTTAAAGGGGTCAGATTGGGCACGGACTCTCGCCTGGTGTTTCTTTATGGTTCATCCCTCTGTTTAGTTTTGGTACGTAGGTGCCTGGTAGACTCGGTGGCGGGCAGTCAGCGTAGATAATCCTGGAAGAGATGGCTTTGTCCGCCCTCTAACAAAGGCCAAATGAAAATAGTACCCCGCTGGTCTTGCCATAGGGTCAACACCTTAGACGCCAAGGTTTCTTTTTTAAAGTAAAGGTCAAGGACGCCTCCGCGTCTAACCCCTTTTTATCTTTTTAGCACTTCTTCGGAAATCCCATTTTGTCCAAGAATTTTACAGCCTAGGTTGTAAAGTAAAATAGTTATCTTTCAAAATTATCTTACTCCCACAAGTATATATATTAGCACTTCGTCAGGAATCACATTTTGTCCAAGAAATTTACAGATAGATCATAAAGTAAAATAGTTATCTTTCAAAATAATCTTCAGTAGGAATTTATGGGTTTGAATTTTCAGTTACAACCTAAATTAAGTAACTTTTTCGATACAAAAAAGCGTAGTTTCAATGGGAATCGAGGTACTTTCGAAGGTTGAAGAGTTTTGGGTATATATTTCTTATACCGAGTTCAGTTTATTGAAGAAGTTAGCTTTGAACAATACTTTAGGATGGGCTTAGAACTTTTAATTTTAAATTAAATACAACACGCGCGAAGCTTACAGTATTTGCCACTTACTTCTTTAGCTCTTGTTGAGATTTTTACGGCAGGGCTCCCAGACCACCTATAATACCTATAATTACCTATAATTCTGAAGTGATCCTATAAAAACCTATAATTTCACTTTTTAACCTATAATACCTATTTTTTGGGGAATTTGTTCAACTTCGGTGATAAAATTCGAAAGGAATGAACAATATAACTATAAAAATTATACTTTTGCTTGAAAAAGTGCAAATGATTGCAAAAAACCGAGCTGTGGCAGAATGGTTTCCTCTCCTAGGTCACTGGTAATTATTACTCAATTTTTTTAGAGGTTAGATAGACTGTCGAGAGGGGCGTGAGTAGCTAGTAGTGCCAAAGAAAGGCAGAGGGACAGATCTAGAGGCTATAGAACCTATATTGCATTACATGTCAGAGAAACCTACCTATAAAAGCCCCATTTTTCGAAACTAAAAACCTATAAAAAGTCCTATAAATTGATATTTTTGGACCTATAAATTACCTATATTTTTGGCTTTTAAAACCTATAATACCTATAATTTTTTCTGGGCTATGCGCTGGGAGCCCTGTTTTTACGGAGTTCGTCACTACAAAGTTACTCTGGTTAAATCTTACGTTAATTTAATTACTACCTATTAAGATTGGTGTGGTGTTCATTGTTAATAGTCCTACAATTTTACAAATTTTTATTAGGAACTTCCCCCGAAGAAGAGTTTTGTAGACTTCTGACTTTAGTTAAAAATGTTTTGGGGGGTCAAATATGAAAATGAAATTCTCTAGCTGTTGTTATTATTTCGGATATGTGGGCGCCAAACAGTGGTTGTGTTTTCTCGCGCGTGTGGAGGCGGCGTAGGAGTCGAACGCAATCAGAAAGACGCCCTTTTGTCTTGAAAGAAGAGAATTACTGCGAAAAAAATCGGGTTAATGAACATAAAAGTAACGCTTCTGTTATTGTTACGTAGTCTGGAATGGGGGGGGGGGAGGCCAAGAAGTCGGAGACTAATTATTGGGGATCGTACTCCCTTTTCCATATTTTTGGGTTTTGCTTTTCCTGGAATGAGTGGGTATTTTCCTGTCTTACAATTCATAAAAAAAAATATATATGTATATAAAATAACCTTCCCAGGGCTGCCCCCTCCAACGTATAGTTTTTTTGGTTTTCTTTTGTGCGCCCATTTATTTGACTAATAATCATTTTTAACCAAAAAGACAGTTGATATTTTTCTCTCAATTATTGGTATGGTATTGAAAAAGTTTATTGCCTCTCTTTGCGTATATTGTATAGTGACGTATTATTGAAATCAAGTTTTTCAAGGACACTAAAGCGAGGGTCAGACTTTTTAAACTTCGTCATTACCTCCCTGATATCGAAATGTTTGACTTCGCCCATCGTTTTCATATTAAATTGCGAGGGGTCAGACACTCCTGAATTCGCTGTACACCTGAGTTCACTGAGTTCAGCTTTGACAGTGCATTGAGTTCGAACTCTTATGAACTCGGAGTTCAGCTTTGATAGTGCAAAGAGTTCGAAAATTTTGTACACCTGAGTTCGCGAGTGTCTGCCCCCTCGTTAAATTGTGATTTTGCGATTTCGCTGGTGATTTCTAGAATAATTTCCTGATTTCTCTAACGATTTGGTGTTTTTTTTTCTAACGATTTCGTGATTTATCTATAGCTGCGTTCATACTAGGCCTTGAAATCGATTTAAACCGTTTGAAAACGTTTCTGTTTAGTCGTGTGAACAAGAAATTGTATTTTATTAAATCGATTTGATTATATTTCTCGAAACTGCTTCGGAAACCAGTTTCATACCGATTCGGTTTCAACAACCGATAGATGAAGTTACCATAAATCGATTTATGAAAGTAATGCGTGAACACGTGACGCTTAAAACGATTCCTGGCGATTGAATATCGGTTTGATTTTACCCTTTCGAACCGATTATGAAATGCTAGTGTAACCGTATCTTATAGGGGATGTTTTAAGCTAATTTTGGAAAGCTCAGATGTTAAAATTTTGGGGTTTGTTATAAAGATCCTTCATCGAAAAATATAAATATTAGCTTAAAAAGTTAATTTAAACATTCAAATTGGTTTCAAAACGCTTTCAAAAGTCTCTAGTGTGAACGTAGCTTATTTAACTATACTATTTCGATAGAAAATCACACGTTTTCGTTCTTCATTCTCTCTTAATTAATTTAAATTAATTTTATTTTTTTGAACTTTCCCTTTTCTAAGGAGTTACACATTGAAGTCATTGTAATTTTATATATAGCGAGCTAAAATCCGAGCTTAGTTCAACTTCGTGCCTATATGATTTATCGAATGTTTTAGCTTACGTGTCCACGTAAAACATTTAGTCATTTCTAAGATTAAAATAAAATAATTCCCATGGTATTAGCTCGCCGGCAAATGATTCCTTATCTATCTCTTTAATATCCTTTAAAAAAAAAAATTGACAAGTTATTATAGGGTCCCATAAAATAATGTATGGGAATTTCGTAAGATTTGTTCGAAGCTTGACACGAGGCCAGAGAGGGAGTTAGTATTATTACTAAGGGGGTGGGTGGCTGTCTCGAATGTCTTCTCCTAGAGAGGTAATGGGAAAATATTTACCTTGATATTCGAGTCAAATGTTTTTACAAAACCTTTTCCCTTCACCCGAACTGATGGGGCTCTAGGGGGTGGGCGTAAAATTGAGAGAGGGGGGGCAATGATGTATAAATACATATTACATTCTCTGGTGCCGCGCGAACCTCAATTATTGTCTCGGGAATCGGGGCGTGGTCAAATCTCTCTCTCTCTCTCTTTCTCCCACCCAGCATCTCTCTAGCTTCATCCTCCCAGCACCATCCTTCTGCGTGGCGAAGAGCCCAAGAAGGAGAGAGATCTCGGGAGAGAGTTTTCTCTCACGGCGTCGGTGCTAGAATCGTGAAAGCGCGGGAAAATAATCTCAGGTAGGGGGTGGGTTGGCGGGTCATCTGACCTTCCTGGCGCTACCGCGGCATTCCTCACCTCGGGCCATTTTCAACAAGGAAAAGTCTACCAACGTGATACGATGTAATTGACTAAACACGGTTAATAGATAGAAATAACCAAAAGTGTATACAATTCAATTACTGGCCAACTGTTACGGTTTCAAACTTCCCAGAAGGTTTTAGTCGTGATGACGTCAAGATGGAGAAATACTTATTGGAAATCTCTCATTTATTTTTATTTAGAATATAGACGGGTTCCTAAATTCACGCAAAACATCAACAGGCAACTCTAGATGGTGCCCAAAATTTCTAGTTGGGCATAAGTCACAGAGGGCCTATAGCTCCACTTGGAGTTAATTGTTGACATTAATATGTTTACCCAAGAAGGCTTGCCCCTTTCTTTTTGGAATTTTTGAATCTGGTTATAGATAATCTTAAAATTTATATTAACTTTCACGAGACTTTTCCTTGAAGAAGTTAGAAAAGGTTCTGTCGACTATCAAAGATCTCTGCACCCCCACACTACACCCACCACCATCAGTCGACTCTCATTTTTCCCTTATTTTTTTTCCTTCTAAAAATCTCGCAGCCTTGCCGACTCCTCTATAAGCTACCTGCGTAATCGTTCCATCTTCGAAATTTCATTTTAGGGGTAGCTAGCTATCTTTTCTTTTTTTTTTTTCTTCATCCCCACCATCGGAGATTTATCGCCAAATTGGGCGATTTTTGTCGTGAATATTTGGCGGGATAATAATCATACGTTGTTTTTAATTTTAATTTTCCCGCATGGATTTTGCGATCTGAAACATCTATCGATTTTGATTTTAAGTCGGGGTAAAATAGGCAAATATTTCAGATAAAATTGGTAAAATAACCAAACTTTCAGATAAAATTGGGTAACTAACCAAAATGTCAGGTAAAATAGGGAAAAAGTATTCAAAAGTTTCAGATAAAATTGAGAAATTTGGCCAAAATGTTGAAAATTGGGGGAAAAAAAGGCGCCAAAATACCTGGGAATAGTCAAAATAAGCCAAAATGTCAAAGAAAATTGGAAAAATAAGATTATATCCTAGTCAAATATGTCAGATTAGTATATGTGCAAATTTAAAATTTGGACATTAATTCACCCTAATTATTTTCAGTTTCAACATTTTGATTGCAAATTATTTTAAAAAGACGACTTGTCCAATTAAGTTGACGTGTTAGGGCATATAATTATAAATGGCCAGAGAATCCTTGAAAATTCATTGTTTCGTTAAAGTGTGGTCAATATAATTTAGAGCCAAAATTGGCGGTTTTTCAGACCTACTTGGGCTGGGCATAACAGTAAAATACTTTTTATCTTAACCGTAGAATAGTTAGAGACACCACCCCCTATCGAAAAATACCGCTTTTTTGTGTTGGGGTCGAAGAAAAAATAAAACCACTTTACCAATTTATAAGGGATATGTAAGTATCTCTTAGCCTTTGATTGTACTTTTAGGTTGAACTGATATAGGAGGGTAAATAGGAGTCTAAACTGAACTTCATTACGCAGATAACAGGTTGCGAGTTACTATAGCTCTGTAGGAGACTGCAGAAACAAAATAGAACTCCTCCCTCAACAGTGTACCCTGACAAACGGTGAAAATAATAAGACCCTTGCTAGAGAACCCGGGCAAAAGATTATAGGCCCTAAACTCCGCACCCCGAGAAACCTAAAAAAAAATAGATACTTGGTTTTTTTTAAATAGATTATGCATTTTTGGGTTGGGATATGTTCAAATTCTGACCATTATCTAAAATATTCAGATGCAAATAAGCTAAAATTTCGACCCTGAGTAAGTTTCTTTCATTTGCATACTTAGCTTTTAAAAAATGATATGTCATATTTTGTTTTTCTGACCTAGGCCTATGTCCGTAATTTCTTTGAAAATAGTTTCTCGGGCTGAAGAAGGTATAATGTTTACACTTAGAGGGCATAGTCGATGGGTAGTTTACGAATAAATTATTAGAAAATATGTACCGCGGAAGAACCGCGTCTTCTGTCATAAGATAAATACTTATTAGCTTATAATTTAAGTCGTATTCAAATTAAGTATAGACATCGATTTCAGGCTTTCAGATTCTAACGACAAACAGTGCTTGTAAAAATAGGTAGTAATAAAACCACGTGATCGTCTGCCCATTCTTTATCCACGAAGTTTTGTTAGTTCTACTTTTGTCACTGTTTGCCGTTAGAGGACCTTAATGAACGCTAGGTATCTCCTAAATTCCATTCAATTTCTATATTTCAAGGTACAAATAGCTTAAATAGTTAACCGATGTAGTTTAGTCTGAAAGTTTTTTTATAGTTACAAACCAGTTTAGATTTGCTTATAATATTCCCGTAAAGATTTTATGACGTTAGGTAGTATCTCTGATTAGCTCAATTCAAAGGGAGAATGCAACCTAAAAACAACTGGTTTTTTATCGATTCCTTGTCGTTTAAATAGGCCTAATTCACTCAGTAAAAAATATTAAAAACAAATATTAAACTAGAAATCAATTTAAATCTTACCTAAGCTGGACATGACATTGATCATGGAGATCCTGCATCCCACATATAAGAGCCATCGATCAATGTCCTTATACGGGGAGTTCAGGATATCTCCATGAATCCAGCTAAGCCTTTTTTCAGGCTAAGTTTTAAATTTATTTCTAGTTTAATATTTGTTTTACTGTTGGACTAGGCCTATTTAAACGATAAGAAAACGATAAAAAATCACTTGTTTTTAGATTGCATTCTCCCTTTAAGCGCGTGATTTGAATATAGAAAAGCATCAAAGACACTTTCTTAAAATATCCAAGATAATTTACATATGGTAAGATATTCTAAATGATCATTATCTTTAAAGCGGGTGTGGAGCGTCAAAGGAATCGAACCAAAATATCAAAACCTGTCAAATCAATTGACAACCCCTATTTTTATCCGTATTAAAATTAACATTACGAATCATACCGCGTCAGCTTTCTCCTATATTGCAAACTTCTCTTGTGAGAAACAATAAATATATAAATATAATATGACGGGCGGCTAAATAGGGGTAAAATTGTTTATGAGATTTGTTTTTATTTGCAATTTTTCTGCTCGAGTTTCTTGACGTATAAGATTATGTGGGTGCGGGGATAAAGTTACGAGATACAGGTGGGGCTTCTTACCCCTGGGGCCCAGTTTTATTCATGAATGGTTCAAGTTTTTATTAAACAGGGGTTACTATTTTACTCTAATAGTATTCCCCTTATATCACTATGGTCGAGCAGTACGTAGAATACGTAGAAATAGAAGATAATCTATATTTATACACGTTGAAAATTAAAATTGTTAATTTTTTTATACACTATAATTTATTTCACCTTTATTTGGTATCAGGTACAAAGCTATCGCTATTAATTTATTTACTTGGTTGTATAAAAGGGAGCCTATAGTTTCGTGCGTGGTGCCAATTTAAAGTGAAACTATGATTCTATATGGATAATCGTTCGCTAAATAGATAAATTATTTGGGTGTGTAGGGCGTACTGTCTAGTGTTTTTAGTGTTTTTATTATTTTAAGATAGATTCGTATCTTGATAAAAAAAAAATTGGGATGTTTTTTAAGGCGTTGATAGTTTCACCCCCCTCTCTACTCTTGTCTGGGATAATAATTATTACAAGTTCTCTCGCAAGGACATCAAATCATTTTGTTATAACCAACGTTTACATTTACGTTATGTATATAGATTAGCTTGTATACGCGTAATCCATTATTTAGTACTAATGTTATCATCCAAAGATGTGGATGAATTTTAATGAGGTTAGAATACGGGGGAAGAAGGCATTTTCTTGTAGTGTCTTGGGATCGAGAAAGGGTAGAAAAAATGACGACCTAGCGGCAAACAATGGCTAAAGTAGTAACTAACTAAAACACACGAATGTCTGCCTAATCTTAGAAAGTAACCAAGGCTTAACCGCTTTGTATTAAAGACCTAGGTTTTCTTCTGACTGTCATCTTGGATTTTCTTCTTAGGATTCTTTTGCAATTTCGTCTTACAGACGAAGACGAACGTGTTGTTGTAGTTCTTCTCAATAGTCCTGGTCGATTTGCCGGAAATGGGCCCTTGTCTCATAGCCGCGCCGCCATCTTTTTGTAGTAACAGGTTGCCAGACTATTTATAATTTTATTTCCCACAAACCAAATTCAAGTTGTTAGTCCAACGCTTCCTATATGATAAAGTATAGGAGGCGTTGGTTAGTCTGTAGCTATTTTCACACTACAAAAAGATGGCGGACGATCACGTGACAAAAGGTTTTCCCCGCCAAAATTTTCGCGAGGTTCTCTAGACTTCCGGTTTTAGAAATTGACCAGGACTATTGGTAATCCTAAATTAAAGAAGAAACCCAAGGGGAAGTAATAAATTAAAAATGCCTTTGCTCCACTTAATTTCGTTTAATTCAGTTTATTTCATATGGTCTTTTTGATCGAATTATATTTTTCGTCAAGAGTTAAATAGAACTCCACGCTACTTTCTAGCTTCAATAGACAATCGAAGTTTTGTTAGTTACTTAAGCCGGTGTAGAAGGCGCTTTTGATCAAAGTTTTTGTTGTTGATCTCTCTCTATTGAGATTCATGTTCATGTACATGTGTTACCTCTACTCTCTTTACTCCTTCCTAGAGCCAAAACTTGTATAGCGACCTCTATCGAGTCTTTCTATTATAGATACGATGGAATGTATCTTTCAACGTAGTGAAAACAAGTATAGAAACTAGAAATAATACAATAGCTTTTGTACCAAAAAGGATTGCGAGGGTGTTAGGGTATAGTAAGACCCATATTTTCCACCCTCCAAATAATAATAGCGAGACTTGGAAATTACGAGAAAAATAAATCTAGCTAGATGATCGTGTCTCGATTGTAGAAGAATAACAAAATGTATAAGAATTCTTGGCCCGGGGAGTTTCAAGAAGGGGAGAAGGAATCACGCGGAAGCCAGTGTGTGGGCGTAAGAAACACGCTTTTGCAACAAACTACCATTCTTTCTCGTTTTGTTAAAGTCACCATCATGATTTTTTCCTAAAAAAAAAAAAAAAAAAAAAAAAAAAAAAAAAAAAAATTAGAATGCGTATCTATCTCCCCTCTCGGTCGATTCTTTCTCAGTTCTAACAGCTCGTTTCGAAATTATTACCTATCTATCCGACTTCTAGAAAATTCTCCTTAAGAGATCTGTATCGATTTGAATTTACAGCGTGTTCAAAGCGAGGCTCTCGTGAAATTCTATCATTTCATTTTTTTAAAGGATAAGTCTCGCGAATTATGTGAAAAATAAGTTCAAGGTCCTATTTCCTACTTTCGTTAAATTAATAATTAGTATCTGTTTTTCAATTGTGGGGATTGGAAAATAGTTTCTATATTGGTAATCTTAATCGAATCATATCCACTACAATTATTTGAACGCACACATTCGTAGAAAAGGGTTTTAATTAGTCCTATTTCCTACTTTGGTTAATTCTTATTAATTAGCGACTGTTTTTCAATTAGGAGAGATTGGAAAATGGTTTTTACATTGCTAACCTTAATCGAATCACGTCTACAACAATTATTCCATCGCACCCATTCTTAGAAAGAGCTTTTTATTAGTTTTATTCCTACTTTGGTTAATTCTTATTAATTAGCGACTGTTTTTCAATTAGGAGAGATTGGAAAATGGTTTCTACATTGCTAATCTTAACCGAATCACATCTACAACAATTATTCCAACACACACATTCGTAGAAAAGGATTTTAATTAGTCTTATTATTGGTTAATTGCAATTTATTAATGAATTTTACATTATTAATACAATTAACTTGAAAATATGTCCGAAATAAACTTTTTTAAGTCAGGGAAATGGCAACTAGGCAACTAACAGCTCATATAGTTCAATTTTCTTGATAGTATTCCTTTGCAAAATTCGCAGAGATGGGGGAGAGTACATACTCCGTACTTGGTAAACTTTCAAACTGATTCCGATAGCTTGGAACAAGTAGAAAGATAAATCATCAACGAGGGTCGGTAAAAACATAACCGTCAATTATACGGCGGACTAATTCACGATGCTAAAACTCCGTAAATAATAAAGTAGTATTAATTTTGTAACGCCCGAGGGGACGGTAACGAAAAAAAGAATCAAATTTTGATAATTCCATAGATCGTGGTTGATGCGCTGTAAAATAAGTAGGGGACCACTATAGCTACTACTAGTTTCGGAACAATAGGGTGGGGGTTTATGGCGCAAAGCGATTTCTAACCACCGGTTACACGGTATACGGTACGTACTGAGAGAAACTTATCTTTATAATATAAGAACAACTTTAGGAATTAAGGCGCGCATGCCCGGCCGCCGCCAAAATGGTACTTTTGGCTCAAGTACACGAGTTTGGTGGGAATGATACCGTACCCCGTCGTTACCCTAAAAGATACAAACAGATATTAAAGATCATTTTTAGCGCATTAGCGCCCCGCCGCTGCCGTTCTGTCTTTCAAAAATAAGCGTATTTCGCTGTTATACTTCGTTTAAAGGGAGGATGAAATGGATAAGTAATTTTTAATTGCTATTCGTGACTCTTTTAAATCCACTGACATCCTCGGCCGTGTTAATTGAAGAATGATCCATCCTCTTGGTAAAATACATCGCGCGAAACATTCTCTTCAAAGAAAGAGTAAACAAAATGATTCAAATATTCTGGCGTTAAAGAATTCTCTCGTACTTGACGCAACCTTAATACAATTATACTCTTAAGAATTCTTCGTAGTTGACGCAACATTTATACAATTAAAATGAGAATTCTCTCTTATACTTGACTCAACATTAAAGGCATAGAATTTCTGCCTGTCACCTTGGAAACGAACTCACCCTCGCCCAGAAGGTGAGCCCACTTCCAGTGAAACATGCGGGTGACAGGATGAAGTAATTCTAAGCCTTTAACGAACCCATAACCCATTTTATAATTCTCTACTCACGTACCCTTTAAACAATTCGAGTCGTAAATGAACCCTAGTCGTAAGAATTGTCTCTTGACGAACCCTTTACGCAATTTTACTCCAGTAAGAATTCTCTTTTACTTGATGGATCCCTTCTACACGCACTCCGAAATAAAACTTTCATTGAGAATTAAAAATTTTATTTTTATATATACTAATGTTTTATAATTAGCATCCTATATATATTATCACACTCCCATTCAAATCATTCAGTACAGTCACTCAGTCGGGTACTTTTCCAAGAAATCAGAAATTAAAAGTTGTGGCTCCTTCTAAAATAATAATTAGTGTCGGATATATACGAGAAAGAATATTCATTTATTAATGATAATGCTTTCCGAAAGTGCGCGGGACGGCGGGCGCCCCCAACATGGTAACATCCATCTATCCTTCGACCCACTCGTCTCGTACGTCATCGTGAGTGTGCACCCCTTAAAAAGCTACTTCGTGTTGATTTCTTTGTGATCTAGCGTGATACAAGCTGCAATCTCATCCAAGATATCAGTTTAAGCCCCAGGGAAAACTCTTATGGGTATTATTTTATTTTCTTTTTTCTTCTTGGTCGTCGGCGGGCATAAGCATTCCGACATTGGTTCTAATATATTCCGACGATCATAAAATACCTTCTTAGAGAAAGAGAGAGGTCTGCGATTATTAAAGGGATAATGAAAAGGAAATTAAGTACTTATTAACGAACTAAATAATTCATCCCAATATTCGCCATAAAATGGATAAACAATTGACAAACTTAAATAGTATTAGAGATAATTTTGTTATTAGAAACAACGTGATATATTTTATATGGTTCTTGCGTAACTTGGGAATCCTGGAAAAGTCATGGAATTTGTAATTGGGTTAGAGGTTTTTTTTTTGGGTGAAAGTCATGGATATTATGATACCTGTGATTTTTATACTGATAATGGAATTTAAGCACCAAGTTACCACAATTTTGAATTAAAATTAATTGTGTTATCGTAATTCCACCTCGAATTAACAACGCGGATAAAGCTAGGCTTCCTTAATTTCTAAATAAACAAATGCTAACTTAACAATGACGCCAATATAATTATTAAAATTCTTTGCATCAAAAACAAATGATTATTTCGATTAGTTGTGCCCCAGAACGGACATGTCTTTAGAAAAAGTCTATTTTAATGTTATTTCTATATGGGGAAAATGGAGCATTTTGATTGGATAATGACTGAATTGAAATAGTATTACAGTTGCTCATCAGCTCATAAATAAACTCGTTTAATGATTTAGAGTTTTCAATGTTAATTAATCTGAAGATTGGAAATGGTTGGGTTTATAAGTAAAACCTATTTTAAATTATCTTTATTTTTTCATTACACTCTCCCTTTATGGGTAAAATAAAAACTACCATTAGAAAGGTTCATTTTTTTCACGCACCCAGGAGGGAGGGGTCTTGTTCAGGGTGGAGTGGGGGTACTCCGGGGAGCATAATCGCGAAAAATTGTCTCGCTAAGGGAGTCTGACAATTAGTCGTATCGCCAGTGTTTTAAGGTTATATGGTCAAATTTCATTCCTAGCTTTCAGGACGTATGAATCTTGCCCAAGCTATTTCTAAGATTCGTTCCCTTAGAGATATAGTCCATAGTATTGTACGCTATGAAATATCAATCTTATTTTATCGTACATTATACCGAGAAATAAATGGTAGTCTGGTTTTTACCCCATGGTGATTTTTGAGTTACTAAGAATTAAGTATCTTACATTTTTTTTCTCTCTCTCGTTTGAAATAAACGCCCCCACGTATTATGAAGTCTCATTACTGAAGATGATAGAGGTTATTTAAGATTTTTATCGAGTTATTAATAATATTTATTTCGCACACGTTTGCGAGCAACCAGAGGCATATCCTATTCTTGGTTGTTGCTTAGTAGGAAGGCCTGGGAAATTCGAAATACTGGGACAGTCTGCGAAATATAAAAATATATTAGAAAAAATATTAGAAAAAAGAAAATTATTTAACTAAATACTCGCGCCTGTAAAAGTGTTGCTTGTGTATGACTCCGTTGTTCAGGCTGAAGCTTATGACCAGGGTCAAGAATGACTATAAAATTAAAAAAAATTCCCTTTTCGCCTAACAATTCTCCCGATCCCTCTTCACTCAATATAACCTAACCTATATTGGGAGAAATGGGAATACATGTTTTTTGGGAGAACTGATGACATTGGGAGAAATGTAACTATGAAAATCAAAATGGAAAAATCGAGGGAATAGTCAGGGAATTTGAAAATGAACCTAAAAAGTCAGGGAAAAGTCAGGGAATTTGAAAATGAACCTGAAAAGTCAGGGAATTTAAAGATCTTTCAAGAAGCCAGGAAATTACAATCATTATCTGCGGAAAAGATTTGAAGCTGACCGTGTCAGTTGCATAAATTAGAACAAAGATTAGAACAAAGTTTGGCGAACGCGATAATATAAAAAAAAGGTTAAAAATTGGGTAGTATTAGCTGAAACGGTCAGGGAAAATCGTTGGAAAAGGTCAAGGAAAAACCTGGAATTTGAATCTGAATAAACTGTGGCAACCTAGCTGTTTAACTGAAAATTAGTTTTAACTATTAATTTAATAATTTATACGTTCGTGAAGACATACGAGTTATTTCACAATGACACTTCTATATATGATTTAACAAGTTTTCGCTATATTTTGATTATCTTATAATTTTAAAATAAAATGTAGATATTAATTACAATTGGGTGGTGCATGGGTGCAAACGCGTAAGAGGGTGGGATTCCCTATAAAGGGGGTAAATTCGTGATGAATCTTGTCACGGCACGGAGTCATTAACGTGATGTTCCTTATATATCTCCGCGGGCTATGTCGGATTTGATCGCCATATACGAAGAAGCCATCCAAGTCATCAGAGATGGATGGAATTGCGTATAAATGTACCCCCTTCTCTCATTCTTAACAATTCTTCTTATTAATCACGAGAGGGAGTTAAGTTTTGAGAAAGAGAGAGGCCTCGCAGGCCCCCGGGGATCGACTTAACGTTGGTTATATATTGTATAGCTAATGTTTAGGGATTAATGTCTTGGATTTATGGATTTATACAATGCGAAGTCCCCTTTAATGTTTATTGGCCACGTAATTCTATTTTATGCGAGGTGGTTGAGGGACTAATATATGGAACGTGTTCAGTGATTTATACCGAAGCCTCCGATTACTGATAGTATATTGTGGTATCGACTCCGTATAGGTTCGAACACGACCTGAGAAATCTAGTCGGGGAATTTACATTTCATTACTGGTCAAGGAAATAATTTTAAAAGATTGACCTATTATAATTGTAATAAATTATTATTTTAACCTGAAAATACTTTCCTAAAGATTCAATTTGTTTCTCATCCTCCTGAAATCTCTCTTTGAATAAATCCACGTGTTATTGGCAATTAATGTCAGCCACTTTTAGCAAGAATCCATTCAGGTTCCATAAGAATATGGGAGCATAGGTTTAGCCTCTGGTACCATCCTCCCAAACTTTGTAACAAAAGTTCGTCCGCAATTTTCGCAACATTTGTACGCTTAGATCTTTTTTCGTTCGGCTCCATTTTTATTACCCAAAATATTATGTCAAGGTCGTTAGTGGCGCGGGTTAATAATAGATGTCAGGAGTGATTTACTTGAAAAATCGATTCGAAGCGGACGAACTTTTGCTATAAAGTTTGGGAGGATGGGTATTGAATCGCGGCCCTCCCATATTCTTATGGAACCTGAATGGATTCTTGCTTTTAGGCCATGAAGTTAATTCATTTTATAGCCTTAACTTATTCACGAGGGGATCTTTTAATCGTTAATTGCAATTGTATTTGATTTGTTTTTCACTTTGCGAAATTAAGAATATACTTTACAATGAAATCATTGTCCAGCACCACGACGAATTTGAATTTTATTGAAATTCAACTAATTATCTCGGCAATTATGATAATCAATCCCAGTATTTATTTGAAACCCATTTCTAACAAAAGTAATTTTTAATTACTATTTGAACGGAAGAAAATCTCTGTAATAACAATCCTCCGAATTCAATCCGGCTTCGTTCAATTGTTCTCACCATCGAATCGAGAGGAACGACACTTAAGAGTCATTTGATGCTAATGGAGGAGAAAAATAATTTAATTTCGTATATCTTTTAATTAAAATATTATTAGAAAGTCCTTTTGTTTCATCGCGACCCCCTCAGGATCTCGAAAATTTCATGTGTACAAATTCGACATCATTTTCTAAGTGAAAGTGACAATGAATAACGAAATAGTATAGAAAATTCCATCAGTCTCTAGCTCTCCCTTCATTCCAGGGTTGCTAGGATCTTGAGAGCGCAGTTCAGAACCAATCAGTTCCAAAATTTGACTGTTCTCTGCGCTCGCAAGTGGCTAGCAACACTCGGAGGCCGGAATTTACCCCTTTAAAGGATTTTAAAGTTGAGGGTGAAGAGGAAAATAAATGGACTTTTTTTTTTTCAATTCTTGTAAGACATGCTTGCGTAGTAAAACATTCAGAAAGTGTACAAAAAACCGGAAACCTGAATTTGGCATTCAAATAAAAAGAGAGCATTCTTTTAACCAAGAAACGCCTATCAACCGCAGCTCCGATTTGAATTTGCGCTAAATCTCAGTCTTAATGTTTTTTCTGGCGCACAATCGTGCGTACAATAGCGGGTGTCGCGGATATTTTATGAAGCCAGGGGTGTGTAGTCTTTGATAAGTCGGTGGTTCTCGTTTTAATTTAATGCCAGAATCTTTTTTACACAATTCAGAGACTTTTTCCGAATGAAAGTCTTATTTGTAATAGAAGAATCGATAAAAAAATCTCTTCCTTTTCTATTTCAACCTCCCTTTATAGAAAACCATGCATAAAAGAACAATGATCAACCCATCGTATTTTTAGTGACGTATTTCTTTATTCAATACATCAAAATTATAAATAGTTAATTTAAAATCTTGTCATCCCCACTTTAAGTTGACTGACCGTTTGGTCGTTAGCGGAATTAAAACTTTTTAACTATTTCAACTTTTTCCCCTGGAAAAAAAAGCCACCTTATAGATCCTCTAAAACGATAGGTAGACATTCGACATTTTGGGGTAAAGTTTTGCGTATAGGGAAAAAAATCCCTCCCCTCATTAAAGAAAGGTTCCCAGGGGTCAAAATGACAGAAAAAAAGAAAGATATATATTTTATCGTTGGCGTATTATCGGAGCCTGGATATTTTTTTCATGGTTCAACTAACTTCGAGGTTTTCGTATAAAAGCGAACTGAGAAAAAATGTTAAAAACTTAACTTGTATACCACGCGATCGTTAAAAATTATTTCTTCTGGAATTTTTGGTTTTAAACTACTTTTTTATCTGGAATCTCACGGTTGCGAGGGAGGCCGAGGGTGGAGGTTTTTATTATATATTATATAGTTGAATCTATATCACGCGAGTATCACCCGTCTCTCCATCAAACGTGATATCTTTATTTTTTTTTACGAGCTAATTTGGACACCATCATCGTATACCTATAGCTTCTTGTTTTAAGGCGTTACTTTTTACAATTTTTTATTCCTAAAAAACTGATAGGGTGTATATTAAAGGATAGATGTAAGAGAAAGGGCAATCTTTAAAGAGAGACTGCAACCTAACAAAACGTTTTATCGATTCCTTGTCTAGAGATCGGGGTTTGGACAAAATAATCCACAACTATCAGTTAATCATAAAAAATAATCGGAAAATTATTCGCGATTACATTGGATTTATCATAGACTTTCCTCGAAAAATTTTTAAGTTATGAATAAAGATAAAATAATCAAATTTCTTGTCCAAACCCCGATCTCTATCCTCGTCGTTTAAATAGGCCTAATTTAACAGCAAAACATTTTAAAAACAAATATTAAACTAGAAATAATTTAAAACTTACGCGGAAAATTGGCTTAGCTGTTTCATGGAGATTACCGGGACTAATGATTAGCCACCAATGATATTGATCGATGGATCTTATATTAGGGGTGTAGGAGCTCCATGATCAATGTCATTGGACGCTAGTCTTTATACGGGGAGCTCAGGGTATCTCCATGAATCAAGCTAAGCCTATTTTGATGGTAAGTTCTAAATTTATTTTTAGTTTAAAATTTGATTGTAATTATCAAAATCACTTGTTGTTAGAGGTTGCATTCTCCCTTTAAATACTTTAGATTCGATAATTTTATATGGACTTTAAAAAGTTTGAATTCTTAAAAAGTGATATCCACTCATAGTTTTCTCTATTGTGCCAAATTTTGGTATCCAACCTTATTTAATTTGAAGTACAGTGATATAGAAAACTTATTTAGTTTATACATAACACCAGAGGTATATAATAACCCCCTTCGGGGGAAGTATGAAAGGTAGGCAAAATCGACGAACAACAAGTGCCCGGCGTAAATCGCGGCGGATCGACACACCGCTTTACTCCCAAAAAATAGTTTCACTATTTTGAATCTCACTAAATTTTCCCTATACGCACACTTCCGGAACTTGCGAGCTGAAGTCAACCTTCGACTCCATTTTAACAGACAGCCTGACTCCTGAGACAGGAAGTTCTAAACACAAATCGAGCCGTCTTGTTTATACAAAGACCATTTACTAGAGTAGCGACATTGAGAAGTCCAGCGCGAGCTAGTGGCCTAGATAGTCAGCAGCGGGCTCTTGTTCTTCGTGATTTTTAGCATTGGTAGTATAGGGGCTTTCATACTTCCCCCCGAAGGGGGTTATTATATACCTCTGATAACACCATCAATTTAAAAAATCTTTCTGGTTGAAATTTAATAATTGATAGTCGGATAATATGTCCATAGCATTTTTCTGGTGTCGTTTTAATCTAAACCTTTCGCGTGTCGGAGAAGAATCATATTTTTATCTGCGGAATTTAATTTTGCGTAAAACTGCTCCATATCATTCCCAGTTCTGTGTTTTCAAACTCCTGAAGGTTAAATTTAATTCAGTTTTCAGTTCATACGAAGCCAGATATCCTCTTTATCTCTATGATTAGTTGCGTGCTTCTTCGGGTTTATTATAGAGAAAACTAAGAATTATTCTCGAACTTGGGGCATGGCGGTTGACGCCCGATTGAGCCGTCTAGAGTCATGTTGATCTTGATAACTTAAAGGAATGGTGCGGTGTTAAAATATTTTTGCTGAAAACCCTTTAGTTAAACTCAAAACCAATTTTTCAAGTGTTAAAAAAATTTAAAATTAAGTATATTTTTAAATAAACAATTAAAACAAATTACATTGAGGGCACATAGGCGCCCGTATGAAGCTTTCCTGTAAAGCAAGAGCGCATTCGATACGTCACTTCAAGGTTTTTATTTCGGCAATAATCTGATTGGCCAAAGTAACTTGGCTCAGCTTTTACTCAATGGTAAAGTTGACTACTACGCGCTTGAACGTTAAATCGACGACAGGTTATAACGGCAGTGCTCGCCAGTCTAACGAACGGGACGCCGACTGAAGGAGCATCTAACCCCGGTAAGCTGTAGCCTAGGCCTAACTCCGTCGGCGATTCGGAGTTTCGGACTCTCGGAGTCGGAGAGTATCGTCATGCCGCGAATAGATCCGTTTGAAGTTGAACCAGTGTACACGGAAGAAGAACTTTTAATTAGAGATAGACTACAGGAAGAGCGGAATAATAATGACGGTATCGAAAATTTAATTGACATAGACCAGATGAAAGAAAATTGCACCTGACAAACTCTGTAATCCAACTTCTTCGTAGGCAAAGGCTTAGTATAATACGCGGCTTTCACTGTTTCCTTAGCATATTTTAGCCATTTTGACGCGAGTTCGGGGTACTTTAAATGATCAGGAACCGTATAAAAACTTAGTCCAAACCGAGAACTAAAATTTTTGCATTCTTTTATAATACAACTTGGCATTTTGAACTTTCTTTAAAACAACACCGATTAAAAAACGAAGGATTCTAGACTTTACTGTCTCAGACTCTCTCCCCTCGGAGTCTCATTTCATTGGTTTATAAGTTATTTCTATTGGCCTATCAGATTGCTAGCCTGGCCAAGCACGACAGAGAAGTTTAGAATTAGGGGCAAAAGGGCCACGTCAATACTAAATTTATTTTTAACTATAAAATTATTATTATTATTAAAAATTAATTTTGAGTTATAAATTTCTGTTGCCAAGAGTGCTATTGACCCTTAGAGGCAAAAAAACTTTATGGGTGAACCATTCCTTTAAAGTCACTCTTTTAATAATAAAATAAATTTTTGCCAAATCCTCACGTCACGCTTGCGCGACATAAAGTTATACTATCGGCTATTTTAGTGTTTTTCCTAAATAATTAAATATATCAGTTTGATTTTTCGTACAAATTTTAAGTCAGTATTTCACTTATAATATAAAAATAAAATTTTAAACATTAATTATGAATTTTTAGAATTTGACATCATGATAGCAAGAATCCATTCAGGTTCCATAAGAATATGGGAGCATAGCTTTAGCCTCTGGTACCATCCTCCCAAACTTAGTAACAAAAGTTCGTCCGCAATTTTCGCAACATTTGTACGCTTAGATCTTTTTTCGGTCGGCTCCATTTTTATTACCCAAAATATTATGTCAAGGTCGTTAGTGGCGCGGGTTAATAATAGATGTCAGGAGCGATTTACTTGAAAAATCGATTCGAAGCGGACGAACTTTTGCTACAAAGTTTGGGAGGATGGTTATTGAATCGCGGCCCTCCCATATTCTTATGGAACCTGAATGGATTCTTGATGATAGTGATATATTTAAACAAAAAAGTCTAACTTCATTCCATGAAAAGTACACAACGCCCCTTAGCTTAATACTAATGGTTATAATCGTAGGTATATAAGTTCTAATTGATTAGTAAAAAGACTCAAAATTTGAACCCAAATAATTCTTTCAAAATCTTAATTTTAGCTGAAAGTATCCATTTAAATCTTCAATCTTCTTGAAAACATAAAAATTATTTTAAACCTCGTCATTTTGTCATAACTTGGTATTAAAAGTCCGTAAGCCTTATTCGCCCACCTTTTTTTTTAAGTGGTGAAATGGAATCGAAATCCATCTTTTGATTTGTTAGCTCCGCTTATATCGCGTATAATCCTAGCCGATGACACGCTCTGTAAAGTTTTCACGATGATATTTCTCCTCCAGGGTGTTTTTGATAATATTTTAGAGGTGCCCCTTAAGATTTTTTTGTTTTTTTTTTTTCAAACTTTACATTGCCCGATCGGGTTGATGTATAAATCTTTTCCTGGTTGGTTTTTGATATTCAACTTGAGTTTTCTCTTTTTTTTTTTATTTTATCTTGAAAGGTACATTGATTTTAAAACGAAATGATATTGATAGTTCGCGAGTTTTAATTTAACATTTTCGACTAGTAGAGTAGTGGTTGATATCGACTTTCAAACGTGGGCGGATCGTGGTAATTTGAGGAATTGGATTTTTCTTCTTTTAGAGCGCGGGGTTTTAATGTTTAACGTTTGAAGTTTTGATAGGCCATCAGAGTTTCTGTTTCATCTAATTGCTACGAAATCGATCACTTCCTCCTCTGCCTCTTAGCTATACGATTCAGGTTTTAATCCAAGTTAGATATTAAACGTATTTCTGCTGTAAAGACATTGATATCTCTCAATTGATCTCGTCAGTTAGTAGTAAAATCCCATTGAGGACGTCCTCTAATATACTTCGTGTAGCAAAATTCGTCTGGTTATAATTATTCACACCTCTATTAATGTCTAGAGCGAACTCTGGCGTTTCATTTTCCTCCTGAGGCCAATATTTAGAGATTAAAAATTATTCAAATTTCATTATAATTGATGTAAATTTATAATATCATCAAAAACTTATTTAGTTAGTAAAGAACATGGGGGCAAATATATTCTAAACTCATTAACGTCTACATTGTAAAATAGATTAGCTATAATGTTTTTATAACCTATAAAATAATATAGTTAAATCCTAAAATTTGTGTCTATAGTTTAGGGAATTTGTTTCAAGCTGGAGAAATAATGAAACACCAGGAAAACATTATATTATATTCTTATTAGAGGTGTGATAAAAATAAAAGCAGACGAATTTTGTCTACAAAATATGCTAGGATTTATAAATTTATCAGAGGCTAGGCTTATACTTCATCCCCATGGTCTAAGGTCATTAATGGATTCTTGTTAAGAATAATTACTACGTAATTCCTACATAATTTAGTGTTTCAATTAAAGGGGAAATGTATTTGAAGGTATTTTACTAGATCTTTTCTTTATAAAGCAACACCTGCCCTATAGATTACGTAAATTGGAAATAAAAACTGAACTGAATCCGTTGTTGAATATCTTGGATTTTTAGTTTCAAGTTTATTTTGACACGATTTTGGGTCTTTTGTTCAATTTCGTTTCTTCTCCAACCAGAAGCGTATGCATTTTTCGAAGTATGGCAATGCTTAGGCGACCCGTGCTAGTGATAGGAAAGGCCGGCCTACGTACTTCGTATCTCATACGCTTCTGGTTAAACAGTCGCGAATAAAACAAGCCGCTCGAAAAAAAAACAATTCTAACTTCGAATTGGCAGCACCAACAAACTTAGGATGCGCCAAACCTTTGATTTGTTTCTTTAGTGATCAAAGGAGCCTTGATTTGTACTCGCTGACAAGATGGAATGAATTAAAAGTCTTAAAACCGCGGAAAAAGGGTTGCATATGGGCTAATTGAAAAATTCTTCAAATTCACGGGAGCCTTTTTTTTTTTTTTTTTTTTTTTTTCCGTAATGGCTAAGTTTGTTATAAACGTGTTGTTTCACGGTTTGTAAAATTGCTTCTCGCTCGCTAGCTTTCGCGGAATGGCCCGTCGGTCGAGCTTGGCCGGCAGGATCAGACATTAGGTAATTGAAGACGATACCCGCTGTAACAACTTGGCCCCCCTTTTTTTATTTTTTTTTAAAGGTAATATTCTTCTTAAAGAATATATACCGTCCAATTTTCATGGCATCATGATGAGAATTCGGCCCTAAGGCGACTATAGTTCTACACGCCGTTCGAATTGTTACAAACAATGCGTGGAATCCTAGAATGGGTGGTTTAGTTTTTAAAGGAAGGGTGAAAAGAAATAAATGTAGTTTTTTTTTTTATGCATAGGATTAATTATTCTTTAACTCGCATTTAAGTTTCGAGTGATTTTTATGATTTTCTTAAGCTATGTTCGTTTTAAACGGGTAAAACTTAGAGTTTCTATAATTCAAGCATTCTGAAACTCTTCGAAACTGTTTCGAAGTTAAAAATTTTATTATTTATTTGGCGATTTTGAGCTAGGACTGTCTCTTAACAATGAACGCTTACCTCCAAAAGGCGAGAAAAATAACTAAAACTGACGTTTTAGTGGAAAACAGTGGCAAAAATAATTAACCCGCGTCGTACGTGGTTGCCTTGAATAGAGAATAGGCAGACGGGCACGTGGTTTTGAGTAAATAACCGGTAAAAAAGTATTATAATATTTCCTGTTCACTCTCCCTTTTAATTGGCGTAAAGCTGAATTTTCTGCTTCCCCTGATATTTGTTAATTAAATGGAAAAAGTCGAACTGACTTGGGGAAACGTGCGCTTGAGAATGGGGAGGGGGAGGTTTTTCATTTGAAAGAATTGACCCCGTGAGATGACCTTTTGCCGAACCGGTCATGGATTCCTTTTCTCTAGAAATGTTTCTTCTATGCCAAAGTGAAGGTGGATGGTTTGGTTTTTTTTTTTCTTTCTTTTTCGGGGGTGGTTTTTGTTTGAAGCTAGTATGTCTGTTATGGCCCGGGGGTGCAGTCTTTTGCACGGTAGCTTTTTCTCGACGGCAAGGAAAAGTTTTGACCTTTGACTGTGCCTTGTCTATTCCACCTTGAGTACGCCATATTTACCAAGCTACGTTATGAGAATTTTAAAGAGATTGTGAAATATATTTAAAATTTATACTTTACCTGTAATTTAGGTCAAAGTTTTATTTTTGATTGTATTTTTCACATTACCTGATTAGAAACGTGCGCTAATCATGAAAAGCACAATCAAAAGCCCAGAGGAAAATCCTTGAATTCTATGAAATATGAAATCCCATAGAAAAATTAATAAATTTAAAATAATCTATTCAAATTAAGGTTAGATACAATTTTTAGAATTTTTGTATTATGCAAATTAGGGGATATAAATATATACCCTTGAATAAATTAATAGATTCCATAGGCACTATTAATTAATCCATTACATCCCCAATGATCAGGAAATAGTCAATGGTAATTCAGAGAATCTTGAAATGAATCCAAACTGTCATCAAGGCAAAGTCAGGGAATCTTGAAGTTAATTGATCCAAAGGTCTGATCAATTTAAAAGATCTGACCAGACCATTGGATCAATTTAAAGATCACTGAATCTTAGAATTGATCAGAAAGGTAACGTGAATGTCAAGAAATTAAAAAAATGGCTAAGTTAACTTGAGAATTATCCAAATGAGCTAACTCAGGGAATCTTAAAATTTTGGGGAACTGTAAGAAAAATACGGATGGTCAAGTAAGATCGAAAATGAAAGTCTCAATTCTACGCGGCGCTTCGTAAGTTTTCACTGTCCCTTTAAGAAACGATAAACTCCATCTTCACGAGGGCGGGATTATCTTAAACCTCGTTGCAATCTCCGGTTGGAATAGATCTAGCTCCATCTCTGGGTTTCGCGTGAATCCAAGATCCTCTGAGAGTTTGTAGAATGTTGTTGGTAGCTCTCTCGCGGTACCCCCTTTCAAGTCTATCCTCTTTCCCAAGATATATTATTTTTTATTTCTTCTTAAAACTAATCAGGAGCTTAACGGTGGCTTCTCTGGCCGCGATATAGTGATGGCAGTGCAGGCGGTAGCGTCACGCCAAAAAAATAAGATACGCTTATCAGGCTTCTATTTTACCTGACTTTGGATAAATATTTATGGCGCTTATTTATTAGTTTCTCTCGGAGACGGATTGAGATTATTATAGCCCTTTTAAGTGCCTTGTAAAAATAAACTCCGAGTTTTTTCTTTGTAAAAAATACCCAACCTTGATTGGTTAACTTCGTTACCGTTCGTTACTTCATCAAGAGTAATTTATTAAGATAGTATATTGTTTGAATCACTTTTGCTTTTCAGCGAGTATTAACCTGAACTAGGTTCTTTATCTATGACAAGTGATTAGACGTTTTCTAAGGGATATATTTGTACTTAGTGAAAATCCAGGTGAAAACCAGTAATGGGGTGTTCTTCTCTCGCATGACGCCATGTTGGAGTTAAAGCCCCGTTTCAATCAAGATGTTTTAGGCCAAAAAGTAGAAATTTACCTTAGTTATGACTAAAAGGTCACCTTTTTTTTGGCAAAAAATTGTTGATTGAAATCGCGCTTTAATTAAGACAGTAATTAAGAATTGATTTCAAATCTAATTGACTTTATCTAATAATTATACGTAATTAATTTTAATTCATTTTCCCTGATAGGTTAGCTTCGATATTAACACTTAAGTAGCAAAGTTAAAACATTTATATTGGGGCAATATTTGAATCGCATCGACTTATAATTAGAAAAATTAGAAAATGACTCCCCCAGGACTTCATGCTAGATACAAGGTATGGTCGCGGAGATTCTTTGGGCCTATTTGACCCCCACGCAAAATCACGCTTGTTCTTTTTTTTCCCTCCAAAAAATTCCCTCCTCTTTCAATTAATCTTGGCGCAAAAAGGCCAGGGAAAGTTTCATTTTAAAAACACAAAAATTGCCTTCTTGGTTGTATCTTAGTAAGAAAATAATATACAATATAAAAAGCCTTAGCTCTACGCGCGTTGGTCTCTTGTAAAGACTATTAGCATCGCCGTCTAGCTGCCGCGCGATGCGAAGTAAAGGAAAGGGTCAAAGTTCAATTCGCTCCCGTGTTGTAAAGGCGCACCACGTCCTAGCCCCACCCACTCCGCGCTCGCGGGGAAAAGTAAAAAAATCAAAAGCCCGGATTCTATCTTCTCTCTCTCTTTCGGATACGAATATAGTTTCTTATCCTGACCAATCTTTTCTCGTAAGGTCAGCGTATAGCGTGGCTACCAAAAAGATGCTGCTGCTACCTAATTACAGGTTGCGTTAAGGCTCCATATACTATAGTTCGATCCCTCTGATGCGATACATTTTTGATAAGCAAGGTCGTTTTCATCTGTCCAGTATTAAAGTGATATTGTCACCATTATTTTCGAAAAATTTTACGGGTTATATTTTAAGCTTTTTCATGTTATTAATACACAGTAGACCGAATACCTCCAAGGAGGGAGTACATAGGACTAAATGGAACTGTATTTGTTTCTCCTTCGCCTATCTGTCACTTCACTCATCTCTGACCACTGCCCCCCCCCTTTATGTCACTTCACTCATCTCTGACCACTGCCCCCCCCCCTTTATGTCACTTCACTCATCTCTGACCACTGCCCCCCCTTTATGATAACCCGTTTAGATTAAAAGTCTAGTATAAAATTCCTACCATCATAAATGGATCATTTCAAATTTTTTTACACCTTTGTCTTGACGCATTTTTTTATTTACAAAAAATATTTTTTAATTTTAACTCTCACCAGAATTTCTTTGCAAAATCTATTAATCCTTATCTGATTGATATTTTCAGTTAAATTGTATTAAATTAATAATGAAACCAGTCAAGACACTTGATGTCTATAATTTATTAGTTAAAATAGACCTAATATTATTAGAATTACTATTAAGTTAAATATTAAGTAAACTTAATTTGAATTCATGTATAGTTTGCAATCTATACCTAAGTAATTACAAAAACATGCCCCTCTTAAATCTAATTTAAATCGATTTAATTTGCAAATAAAGTACACACTCCTCGCTAGTTAATTAGACCTTTTTCAACGATAAGGGATCGATAGGAAAAAAAGCATTTGTTGTCCAACTTCATTATCCCTTTAAAGAATTACTATCATAGTTTATTCTTCAAGAAAAATATATTTTACATCGAGCTTCATACTCCCTTTACGCAATTAATAGATAAATATGTATATAAACCCTTTGCGCATGTTTTAATTAAATCATTAATTATTATATTATTTCACATGAGCTAAATGTCGAAAAGTTAAGAAAAATGGTGCAGAAATATTATATTTCGACTCGCATTCTGATATCGTGTTCAGTGTGTTAATTTCTTCGGTATGGAGAGAAAGCTATCTAGAGAAGGGTCCTAAAAACGGCGTCAATTTAGTAATTTAGTAAAACAGCTACCAGTAGGGTCGAAGGTCACTTAGGACCACCCCCTAGACGTATAAAATTTATCTCGCGAATCCGGCTTGGCGGCGTAAAAATGATCCAATTTTATTTCTTTAATATTTTTTATCGAATATCCACCAACACTTGACTCGAGCAATTTAATATTAAAGGGATGATGAAACGAATGGAATGATTATTTTGGATTTTATTTCGCGCACAAAAGAATGTATTCGACCACAGAGGAAAAGCCTAGAGTGGCTTTACACACATAAAGATCACAAAATAATTAAAAGGCAATTGAATTAAATTAGGGAATTCAAACTAATTAAACTAATGCACAGTCTTGGGAAAAGTGCAAACGTTCCCAAAGGGAGAGGTAGAGGTTTCATTAAAAATAAATTTACGTATACATTTCAACCTTCCTTTAAAGCGGAAAATATATAAGAAATAATATTAGATTGATCAAATTGCATTACGAAGACAGCTGCTTGAGACTGAGCAAACCCTAGATCACGATTGCCTCGCGGCCCAAATTTTCTAGAATTACTATTAAATCTTTTAAATTCCTTTTATATACATACCTTAGTTATAGCTTTAGCTATCTAGTTTATTATAAAAATTAAATTTCAATTTTCACTCCCGCCATACTTACTCCCAAAGGAGTCTCTTATCCGCTTGGATAAATGATAAATTTTAAAATTACGCGTTATAAAGAATAGTTAAATGTTTTTTTAAACTTAAAATATTATTATCGCCTCTTAAAATCATTAAATTTAAGTGCTTTTGGATTACTGAGTTTTAAGGATCCAAGTAAGATATTAAAAAAATATATATATCTATAAAAACAGGAGCTTTTTATAATTAAATAATAAATTTTTTAATCATTTAATTAACATCATATATTAGAAAAATTAACAGTAAATCGGATTAATAATTTTTTCTCGATTAACTTACGATTTTAAAACATCTTTAATTATTATTAAATATTTTTTCAATCACGATTAAGTTCAGATTTAATTTTAATTACGATTAAATTTTTTTCTCTTAATCTTGATTTAATCCTTTAGTATATTGGAATATAATCTGTTTAATCGTGATCAAATCGGTTTAATGACTAAGAACTAATAAATCACAAGGCTAAATAACAATTAAATGATCATGATCAAGTCAAATTAATCATTTTAAACACGATTTAATCGTCGAAGAGTGTAAACTTCATCATGGGAGTGACCCCGTATGCCCCTCGTAACAATTCAATTGATTTACTTTCGATCAATCAAAAATAATAATGTCCAAACATTCTCAGTTGTTAAATGTTAACGTCAAAGCTTGGTTTATAATCCTCTTTATACATAACGCGCTTGCTTAACCATGCAAAGGTAACAAGGAAAACCGATACCATTTATGTCAGTTTACGTAATGAAGACCCCTGTCTTTTCACCGCTCTTAAGCCTCGTTCAGACGATACCACTTTGAGATTCGGTGAACAAATATTATTAAATACAAAACTTATTTTCGCGATCCATGGTAGTTAATAATTAGAATTAGAATTTTTAAAAAACGAAGGAGACACATGGATAAAATTTAAACTTCTTTATTTGTGTAAAAAGCCAATAATTAACGTGAGCTTTCGACCCGTGTGTCTTTATCAAACTAAAAAGATTATTGGCAATCAATTTTGTGTTAACCCACGTTTACTGTGACGAAAACGTATCCAACTAGGGTAGGAATTCGGAAATGGGCCCAAAATGTCAGGAAATAAAAAAAAAATTGGTACATATCATGGTTTGGTCATATAATTGTAGCAAATATTTGTTTAAAGCTGAAAATGTTTGCCTTCTGAGCAAATTATCGCCCCCTTATTTTTGCCAAATCATTTGTAGAAAAGTAACCCTGTAAAATATTTACAAATGGTCAGGGAAAAACCTGGAAAAGTCATGGAAACATACTTGGAGACTTTTGTACGAACATTTATATTCTCGCCATGCTCCTTGTACTCGGGTTGGACTCATTGAGGAGCTAACAAAAATATCCCTAGTTCAACTCTGGAAGCTGAGTACTCGAGATTACCGCTACAACAGCGGCAAAAAATGTGTGGCTAAGGCACCCTTTTCCATGACAATTTGGCGCGTTTTTGCTTATAAAATCTTGTTGTAAATTAGTGGTCTTGGAGCTGAAATAACATGGATTTATTTAAAAACGTCTCCTCGTGTAGAACGTATTGACGAAACTAATTGAGTTGATTGAAGAAGTTGGGTGAAAATGATGTATCGTCTGAACAGGCCTTTAGTCTCACTAGGGGTCTCGATCTCCTCCTCCTGGGAGATGACGCTCGCTCGCGCGACACACGTGGAGAGAGACACGATCTATAAGTGTCGCGCCCCTATAAGAGGGAAGGAACTAATTCGGAATAAATTGAACAGTCATTAAAAATGTGTTTCGGAACTCGAATTCCGTATCGTGTTTTCACTGCCAAAAAACACACACTCTCTCTCTCTGTTAGGTGGTATAAGAGATACACTAATTTTATTTGGAAGTTATGTAGCTCGCTTATAAGAACGCGTTGTGCTCACGCTCGGCCAATCGAGGGCATCGAGCCGTGGCTGCGCTATGGTTTCCGACTTTAATTGGCACCCCCGACACTATATTACTGCAATCCCCTTAATATCGCCACCCCTTTTTATATCCGAATCATTTTATCATTACGATTTGTTTAAAGGGAATCTGAAATGATCATATAATTACTGTTCTCTATTTTGGGATTGAACTAATTCCATAATTTTTAAATATTATTCGTTGTTCACAAATTAGTGATTTTATATGAAATTTTTGATAGATTTGAATTTCACGAATTTATTGATTTGAATTGATAAGTTTTAATGTTTTGGTTTTGTTTAGCAGCAATCAAGGTTTTTCAAGTTCATATCATATTCCTTTAGATATTCGCTTCGTGGTCATTTGAAGCTTGTTAACGTAGTTTAGATAAAACTCTGTTTTAACGAATAAGCCCGATTCTTTCGCCCAAAAATCTTGTTTTTCTTTTTTACGATGTTAATCTTATAATAGTTTCGTTTCAATCTCTCTTTGTCCTACGCGAGGAAAAGAGACCGGGAAAGAGACGGGGGTTGTATTATTGGTCAGTGCGCGAAAATTGTGTGGCATTTCACGCTCGGGCTAGCGAAACATTGTACTCGGTATGGCGTGTCTCGCACCCCTAGCCAGGCACCCGACCAGGGTTATACTCTATCCCCTAATCAAAACCAGAGATCATGCAAACGTTCATTTATTTTATAAGAGGAAATGTAATGTTATGTAAACCCTAATTATCGCATCGTTCAATAACACTTCTCCTTTCTGTAATAAAAATAAAAACTTCCTATCGCCATCTAGATAGAACAAAATAGCTCATTCATTTTGGTTCCTGCCATGAACTCAAATCTGACGACCAATTTGAAGTTTGTGTGTTCAGTGTTAGGCAAAGGGAGCAGAGTGGCGCAGTGGAAGCGTGCTGGGCCCATATCCCAGAGGTCCGTGGATCGAAACCACGCTCTGCTACGAATTAAATCTTTTGTTTGATCATAAACAACTCGACAATAAGCAGACGACTGATTACTCCCAACATTTTCAATAAGAGCAGAGTGGCGCAGTGGAAGCGTGCTGGGCCCATAACCCAGAGGTCCGTGGATCGAAACCACGCTCTGCTACGAATTAAATCTTTTGTTTGATCATGAAAAACTCGACAATAAGCAGACGACTGATTCCTCCCAACAACTTCAACAAGAGCAGAGTGGCGCAGTGGAAGCGTGCTGGGCCCATAACCCAGAGGTCCGTGGATCGAAACCACGCTCTGCTACGATTTGAATCTTTTGTTTGATCATAAATAACTCGGCAGTAAGCTGACAGCTGATTCCTCCCAACAACTTCAACAAGCGCAGAGTGGCGCAGTGGAAGCGTGCTGGGCCCATAACCCAGAGGTACGTGGATCGAAACCACGCTCTGCTACGATTTGAATCTTTTGTTTGATCATGAAAAACTCGACAATAAGCAGACGACTGACTCCTCCCAACACTTATGACAAGAGCAGAGTGGCGCAGTGGAAGCGTGCTGGGCCCATAACCCAGAGGTCCGTGGATCGAAACCACGCTCTGCTACGATTTATATCTTTTGTTTGATCATGAAAAACTCGACAATAAGCAGACGACTGATTCCTCCCAACATTTTCAACAAGAGCAGAGTGGCGCAGTGGAAGCGTGCTGGGCCCATAATCCAGAGGTCCGTGGATCGAAACCACGCTCTGCTACAAATCAAATCTTTTGAATTATAATATCTAATGCGAAATTAAGAAGAGAATTAATTCTGGCGTATCGAAGCCGCAAGAGCAGATTGGTGCAGTGGAAGCGTGCAGGGCCCATAACCCAGAGGTCAGTGGATCGAAACCACGCTCTGCTACGAATCAATTCTTTTGAATTATAATATCTAATGCGAAATTAAGAAGAGAATTTGTTCCGGCGTATCGAACCCGCAGGAGCAGAGTGGCGCAGTGGAAGCGTGCTGGGCCCATAACCCAGAGGTCCGTGGATCGAAACTACGCTCTGCTACGAATGATATCTTTTGAATTATAATATCTAATGCGAAATTAAGAAGAGAATTAATTCCGGCGTATCGAACCTGAAAGAGCAGAGTGGCGCAGTGGAAGCGTGCTGGGCCCATAACCCAGAGGTCCGTGGATCGAAACCGCGCTCTGCTACAAATCAAATCTTATGAATTATAATATCTAATGCGAAATTAAGAAGAGAATTAATTCCGGCGTATCGAACCCGCAGGAGCAGAGTGGCGCAGTGGAAGCGTGCTGGGCCCATAACCCAGAGGTCCGTGGATCGAAGCCACGCTCTGCTACGAATGAATTCTTTTGAATTATAATATCTAATGCGAAATTAAGAAGAGAATTAATTCCGGCGTATCGAACCCGCAAGAGCAGAGTGGCGCAGTGGATGCGTGCTGGGCCCATAACCCAGAGGTCGGTGGATCGAAGCCACGCTCTGCTACGAATGAAATCTTTCTAATTATAATATCTAATGCGAAATTAAGAAGAGAATTAATTCCGGCGTGTCGAACCCGCAAGAGCAGAGTGGCGCAGTGGAAGCGTGCTGGGCCCATAACCCAGAGGTCCGTGGATCGAAGCCACGCGCTGCTACGAATGAAATCTTTTGAATTATAATATCTAATGCGAAATTAAGAAGAGAATTAATTCCGGCGTATCAAACCCGCAACAGCGAAGTGGCGCAGTGGAAGCGTGCTGGGCCCATAACCCAGAGGTCCGTGGATCGAAACCACGCTCTGCTACGATTTGAATCTTTTGTTTGATCATGAAAAACTCGACAATAAGCAGACGACTGACTCCTCCCAACACTTATGACAAGAGCAGAGTGGCGCAGTGGAAGCGTGCTGGGCCCATAACCCAGAGGTCCGTGGATCGAAACCACGCTCTGCTACGATTTAAATCTTTTGTTTGATCATAAACAACTCGACAATAAGCAGACGACTGATTCCTCCCAACATTTTCAACAAGAGCAGAGTGGCGCAGTGGAAGCGTGCTGGGCTCATAACCCAGAGGTCCGTGGATCGAAACCACGCTCTGCTACGAATTAAATCTTTTGTTTGATCATGAAAAACTCGACAATAAGCAGACGACTGATTCCTCCCAACATTTTCAACAAGAGCAGAGTGCCGCAGTGGAAGTGTGCTGGACCCATAACCCAGAGGTCCGTGGATCGAAACCACGCTCTGCTACGAATTAAATCTTTTGTTTGATAATAAACAACTCGACAATAAGCAGACGACTGATTACTCCCAACATCTTCAACAAGAGCAGAGTGGCGCAGTGGAAGGGTGCTGGGCCCATAACCCAGAGGTCCGTGGATCGAAACCACGCTCTGCTACGAATTAAATCTTTTGTTTGATCATGAAAAACTCGACAATAAGCAGACGACTGTTTCCTCGTAGGATTTTCAACAAGAGCAGAGTGGCGCAGTGGAAGCGTGCTGGGCCCATAACCCAGAGGTCCGTGGATCGAAACCACGCTCTGCTACGAATTAAATCTTTTGTTTGATCATAAACAACTCGACAATAAGCAGACGACTGATTACTCCCAACATCTTCAACAAGAGCAGAGTGGCGCAGTGGGAGGGTGCTGGGCCCATAACCCAGAGGTCCGTGGATCGAAACCACCCTCTGCTACGATTTAAATCTTTTGTTTGATCATGAAAAACTCGACAATAAGCAGACGACTGATTCCTCCCTAAATTTTCAACGAGAGCAGAGTGGCGCAGTGGAAGCGTCCTGGGCCCATAACCCAGAGGTCCGTGGATCGAAACCATGCTCTGCTACGAATTAAATCTTTTCTTTGATCATGAAAAACTCGACAATAAGCAGACGACTGATTCCTCCCAACATTTCCAACGAGAGCAGAGTGGCGCAGTGGAAGCGTGCTGGGCCCATAACCCAGAGGTCCGTGGATCGAAACCACGCTCTGCTACGATTTGAATCTTTTCTTTGATCATAAATAACTCGACAATAAGCTGACGACTGATTCTTCCCAACGTCTTCAACAAGAGCAGAGTGCCGCAGTGGAAGCGTGCTGGGCCCATAACCCAGAGGTCCGTGGATCGAAACCACGCTCTGCTATGAATTGCAACTTTTGTTTGATCATAAACAACTCGACAATAAGCAGACGACTGATTCCTCCCAACATTTGCAACAAGAGGAGTGTGTTGCAGTGGAAGCGCGCTGGGCCCATAACCCAGAGGTCCGTGGATCGAAGCCACGCTCTGCTACGATTTATATATTTGTTGGATCATGAAAAACTCGACAATAAGCAGACGACTGATTCCTCCCAACATTTTCAACGAGAGCAGAATGGCGCAGTGGAAGCGTGCTGGGCCCATAACCCAGAGGTCCGTGGATCGAAACCACGCTCTGCTACGAATTAAATCTCTTATTTGATCATAAACAACTCGACAATAAGCAGACGCCTGATTACTCCCTTCATTATCAACAAGAGCAGAGTGGCGCAGTGGAAGCGTGCTGGGCCCATAACCCAGAGGTCCGTGGATCGAAACCACGCTCTGCTACGAATTAGATCTTTTGTTTGATCATGAAAAACTCGACAATAAGCAGACGACTGATTCCTCCCAAAATTTTCAACAAGAGCAGAGTGGCGCAGTGGAAGCGTGCTGGGCCCATAAACCAGAGGTCCGTGTATCGAAACCACGCTCTGCTACAAATTAAATCTTTTGTTTGATCATAACTAGTCCAAACCTATTCCTGCTACGTTAATCAACAAGACACGAAATATTTTTTCACCATGGCCTTTGACCCCAGGATATTATGAAATTCAAAATCGTAATCTGCCCACGCATTTCAACCATTTTCGAGATTATATTTCCCAACAATTGCGCAATAAATTGCATGAAATTTAACAACATTACCTCCTCTGCGTGTCCGTATATATCTACTGGTATAATACACCTTCGTATATTTGATCATAATACCTGGAAGGAAAATTTAAAAAAGAAATATATTTTGCACGAAGCCCTTTGGCATTGTATAAGAAAGAGTTTGAAGTCACTATAGGAAGGGGGGACTTATAAAGAAAAGGTAAATTTGAATATATATCAAATTAGCTGACGCATTAAAGATGTTCTTAGCCTTAAGCTTATATTAAGGTCCCATGAAAACTACGTTACAAAATGCCATGGCCATTAGCGTCCATGCTCCATCCCTCTTACTGTGTTCGCCAATAAGGAAAATAACATAGGGTACTTATTTTAAAGGGAGGATGTGTTGGAAATAAAAAATATGAAACTTAGGAGATCTGCATATAATATCAGGCTATTTTTGATATTTTTAACTCCCTTATTAGTTGGGGTTAAAGGGCTAGTGAAACGATTAAAATATTAAAAGGAAAAGTTATTAAAGTTAAAACCTTCCTCTTCCATTGAATTTTCAGTCAATTAGTTGCGTCAATCCTATCATATTACGTCTTTCCTCATTTCGCGAAATTACGGGTTTGATTGGCTGAAGGAATTTTAACCGGTATTGTATCATCATCATTAATAAATTGTAACCCCATTTTATTAATCTAAATATGATTAAGAAATAGTTGTTTAATGATTTCATTTCTCCTTAAACAAACATAACATCTCGTATCTTATCGTTTGTGTCTTATTACTTGAATCTTAACGAATATACTTTAGTAAAGGGGGTGTTGGTGGGTGTAAAATCGTCTGTTTTTCGAAGTCCCGAGTAGTTCTCGGATGCCCTAAAGTGAAGAAAAAGTGTAGGGGACGCTGGTAAGATAGTGGAAGGAAAGGGGGTTCTGTTAATGGCGCCCGGCCCGGGGCACCTGCCTATGAGTGGGAGGAGTGAGATGTCCTCGTGAGTCGGCGGCTAGCCCCGGGCGCAACGGGAAAAGAGCATGCGGTGTGTGAGAGCGAGAGGGGCATGCCAATTTTAAATAAAAAAAAAAAAAAAACTTCTAGAGAGAAGGGGGCAAATGATCTCGTACGTAAGAAATCGGTGAACATCATTTTCTTCTCCAATGGAAGCCCGTTCACACCATATATTTTAACCAATAGTCCTTTCATATATCTTTGGGAATGTCTGAAGGTGTAGAGAAAGAAATTGAGTGCCAATACGCTTCCTTTGGACACACTTCGTTTTAATATTGGAATATACACTCCATGTACGCGACTCTCCTTTAAAAATGATTTTAGAAGAAGCTAACATCAAGGGAAACCCCCAATTTTATGTATTTCCAATGGAAAACAGTATACCAGGAGAACCGCGTTACTATACCCGTACGTCTTTCGTTTAAGCGTAAATTTACATGACGTCAGTTGTTTTTTCCCTCAATCACGGTATTCGAATTTACGAATACTCTACAAGTATGGGATTAGATGACCTCAGGTATTCTTTACCTTCTGGTCATTCGAACATATATTAATTAATATATTTTATTGTATAATGCGAACAGACTCTCTTTCGTACTGCTTCTTTATCACGCTGGTGACTTATAAAGCCTCCTGGCGATACTTGTTTGAACTTAACGAATTTTCGCTACGAGATTAGACTATGGTTCGAAGTTAGGACAACCTAAAATTAATTCTCATCTTAAAGCTTTGGTACTGGTTAACATTCGTGGTGAAAAAACGTATTAAACTCTTCATTGTCCCCTTATATCTAACTGCTTGAATATAATTACCGATATGTCTTGTTGAATCGAGTAGAGTAAAGGAATAAATAGTTTCCAATAGTTTTTTTTTACTGCCCATTCATACACGAGTGACCTATACTTACCCTTTTCTACGTATTATAATATTTCTTACAAGGGGGTTTTATATTTTTAAGTTTGTAACAAAGAAATGGTTCCATTGTGTTTAGATTAAGGCGTGAAAGATTGCTTCTTTCTTTCTTTTACTTATTGGGTTCGAGAGTATAGTTATTTGCTTCGGATATTATAATTTGAATGCAACACCGTTACGTGACCGTGTAATGATATAACTAAGCCCGGATTACTTTAGTTCGCTTATGTGTCGGTCTGAACTTGGATCGTAAACAATGGACACCTATCTTAATAGATAAGAGATGATGAATAACAAAATATGGTGTTCATAAGCGTCCTCTAACGGCAAACAGTGCAGGCAAAAGTAGGAACTAAAAATACTTGATGCGTGGCTGCTATATATGGATAAAGAATTGAAAGACTCCCACGTGGTTTTGTAAGTTACAATTTTTTGCCACTGTTTTCCGTTAGAGAACACTTATGAACGCCTGGATTTTAGTTATTCGTATTATTAAGATATTTGCTTATTTTAGAACTACCCAAAATTACAATTAAAAAACATCTTCTTCTCCACCATCTAAGGTACAATTATCTAATAGATAACTAAATTGTTAATTGAATTTTCACAATAACAACCATTACGTATGTAACACCTCAATTTAATGGCAATTTATTGGAAGCTTTGGGCTTTTTGTGAGTCGAGGCTATATAAAATATGTGAAAAATTGCTTCGAAATGTTTGGGAAGGGCAAGAGAAAATAGGCCTGCCTCATATAGGCGAGCTTGGAAGAAATCCAAAAATAAATTGTTAAAAAGTAGACATAGTGGTAGACAATTTAGTGAAATAAAATTAATTATAGACAAACAACTGATGAGGTTGATAGACGTTTTCTCATTGTCGAACTTAGCCCTTAAATGAGTTTAAGTTTCTTGGTTTAAAAATCATTAGCTAATCATTAGTATAAAATTATATTTGTTTTCAAATTTAGTTTCCTATTCTTTTTGATATTATTCCTCTATGGCGGAATTCCCGGAAGTTCAGTTAGCGTTCCATCCCATAACCCCATCTACCGCGGATTTCTCGCGCAGTCGCGTACGTCTGCTACTTTTTAATACCAATGTCCGCGATTTTGAAAGCAGTGCATTTTTCTCACGTTTAAATTAATATTTCAGATAAAATATCAATTGTCGGACTGAAATTTTTTTCGGCGAAAGTTCAATTAGCCTTTTCGGAACACCGTGCGAAAATATCAAACTCGGGGGCGTGGAAATATTGGAGTAATAAGTGAAAATCGAAAACGTGACAAAACAATATTGGCGAAGAGACCAAGGCTTAACACCGAACAATGAAATCGTCTCCTGAAACTGACAAACGGATGCCCAAAATGATCTTAAAACTTCAAAACCATGGTGAATTTATCTTTTTCTGCAAGAATATCTCTGCAACGTAATAATGTGAGTACATATTTTTTTTTTTTTTTGGGACAATTAGGTTATAAGGTATCAAGGTTATAAGCAAAATATGACGAAGTATTTTTTTCGCATATATCTCCAAATTTACGTTTTCGAGATTGAAAGTTTGGCAATAATTAAGGTTAACAGAGACCTGGAAAAGTTCGAAAGCCAGGGAATTTCTAAGTAGGTCTAAAAAGGGGGATAATTTCGAAATGTCCCAATGTCAAGCACTTTTGATATTGACCAAAAATAGAAAGTGGACTTTAATACTATTCAGTTAGACCACTAATTTTAACCCTGCATCTCCTCTTCGAGATTTGTGTTAGTTCTATCTTAAACGCAAGATGTAATTTACTATAATTAACCCAACCAATCACAATAATCATTAACAATTCATCTACAAATCATTGAGAAACACGAATCATGCTCTAGAAACGAATACTTATAAATTCTGAAGCAAAAACGCGACTACTTCTTTTCTAAGTTTTGTGTTTTCTCGAAGGCATATTTGAAAACTCCCTCCGCTAATGTCCAAATGGCGAGGTGATGTAAAAAAAGAAAAAGAAAATAGAAAAATAGACCCTTCGGCTCTACACTATATAATTTCGGCAATTTTGACCAATTTGAACTTTTTTTTTCGTCGGCTCCCGCGCTACAGAAGCCCATTATGGGAATATACAGACGACTTGAAAAGAAAGAGAATAAAATAGCTGTGAGGTTTAAATTACAGCGTGCACTCATACGTGAAAACAGTACCCAAAGAAATCTCCCCAATTTTACAAAACGAAAAGTTAATTCGGTTAAATTTGCGTTTCAATTGAAACATCCCACGCGTACATGGGGTTTTATTTTATCGAGGGGTCAGATATTCTTTTTTTTTCTATAGAAGTATAACAATAAATAATACAAAGACGCTTTGAGATACAGATTTTACTCAATTACAAAAGTATAATTAAAATATGGATCCTTAATAACATTACTTCCTAACTCAGGGCAGACACGTGATAATAATTTCTTAATTACTTTAACCACGACGAACAATCTCTTAAAATTGGGGCTTCATATCTTTAAATTGTTAAGCCCAAGGCGTTAGATGCACCTGCATGATGCTACCATAGCCTTGGAATACAAAACAAATATTAAGAAAAAATACTTTTATTTCCCCTTAATAAAAGCCTCCATTGAAAACTCTAATTCACCCCATTGTTAAAAAAATCTATGCTTGTAAGGAAACGTTAGAGTGGTTTTGATAGAATCGTCGCGTGCAGTTGTTTCATAGATGATCGCGTGCGTTTGTCAACATCCGGTCTCTTTTGTACATTCAGAGGAGCACATCCGCTCGCGACCTCGAAATAACGACCTTCAGCGATCTTAAGAAGTTTTAAGATGCTCTTCAACTACCTATATAAGATCAGACACCAACCTATTATATAATAGCCGGGTTAGGAATAGATTAAAATTAATTTTCATCACCTATGAAGCTATAGGGCCACTTCTTTCTCTATATGGTTTAGTATCTTTGAGATAGAGGGGTATTTATACCCTATAGAGTTTTAAACGCGCTGAAATCTCAAATTGAAATGACTTAGTGATTAGGCAATTTTTTGGTTATAGAGAACCCTCAGGGCCCGTTGCGGTTCACAGTCAGGATTTAGAAGGGAAAAGTGAGCTGTTAAAGGTCTCGTGAAAAGAGAAATAAATTAAGAAACTCTGCTAAGCCTAATTCTGAGATTTTGTTGGGGGTTTGAGATTTTAAAAGTATTCTGCTAATATTTGAAAATAGGTATAACTTGCAAATGCAATTAGGGGATTTTAGGGCTTGTAGGTCAAAGTTCACATAAGAGATGTTTATTAGAATTAACGCGGGCTTGGAGTTAAATTGGTTCACGTGCCATTTGAATACGATATTTCAATGACGTTAGCAACTGATTTTTACATTCTTAAAATATCTTCAAAAAAGATTTAGGCTTAACGAATCTGTAAATTATATCGACACCTTTGGTGATATTTGATACGGTTTTACACATCTCATTTAAAAAGAACTAGTTATAAGAGTTTAGTATCCCTTAAGTTAAACTCACCAATAATAATATAATAATAAATAAATGAATTAAAAGTAATGTGAATAATAGTGATTAATAATCATATTATTTTTAATAACAAAAAAATCCTTTTCACATTACCTTTAAAATATTTTGTTCCATCGAAGTCGACACCGGAAATGAGGTGTCTGTCTGTGTTGGAAAAGATTATGTAAACCTATACATTTGTGATCAAAATCTCCCTAACTTTGGTATATAGTGACTGAATATCGGGTGACAACTAGTCTGAAATTACAGGACATTGAAGACACCTTTTTATCCATAGGCACCATCATCGGAAATTATCTTTAATGTCGGTTATTGGATAGCAACGTTTTTCAACTTAACCTAAGGGTTTTTAAAGGAATAGTCAAACTTCAATTTATTTGGGAATGTAATTTGGACTATTTAAAGTAATAGCTTATAATTAACCAATCTTAAAAAAATTACAATCATTTCACTTTCTCTTTAACATATTTTTTTAACTCGGCTATTTTTTTAAATGTAGGTGGTTTTTAACTTTTCTGTCAGCCCTATTGGGGTAGCGTGGGAACATACTGGGACAATTTTTTTTATAGACTTCGCAAATAGGTCTGGGTGTGGTTATAATATATATAATATATATGAAAAGGATTTTTTATGAAGCATTACGTAGGTTAAATTAGGAATACTGCAATTTTCTTTTTCTCAGTTTCAAACTTAGCTTAATTTGTTAAAGGGAGAATGAAGTACCAAGTGATTTTTCGATTCCACACCCAAAGTTGCCAAATACCTGAATAATTAGGAAATTTTAATGTCGTCGAGCAATCAGAGAAATATTAGGGAATCTCTTATAAACTTGACATAAATCAGGGAAATTTCATTGACATTAAGTCAGTACGACCTCAATCAGCTAAATTATTTGTATATATTATGGTTTTGGGGCAACTGGAAATATCAGGGAAAATTCTCTAGTAAAATCTGAATAGTCATAAAAATTATTTTCTGTTTAAAAAGTCGCAGAATTTTCAAATCGTCCAAAAAGTCAGGGGGTCTATTGTTCGTTTCGTTAGACTGGAGGGTCTTCTATAATTAAGTGTTAAAGATTTTTAAATGATTAGAATGAATGGAAAATTAAAGATAATCCATGGAAAGTTTGATATTAATTTTCCTCATAAGCCTAGTTTGAAATGTTTTTATTGTCGATAATTTGATTGGTCAGAGACTATTTAAAGGGTAGATTTTAAACTATCTGAATGAATCCTTGTTAAGCCTATTTCCCAAGCAAGTTAAACATTGATTTTTAGCCAAATATTTCTTTATATTGAATAAGGCCTATTTTAACGATAATCATTCTTATATTCACTTTGTCAGTTTGCATTCTCCCTTTAAATATAAGCTTAAACTAAATTAGAGGGAGAGGGAAGTCGGTTTTAATCGTTTTTAATTATAGGGTTTTAAAAACACTATTTTTCATATTTGGGTCATTATGAGGTTTAAGTTTTAATACCCTGATATTCTGCCTTAACGTTTAACCCTTGCCGTAAAGATTATGAAATTATATTCCCTGACTAGTCGCAACCTTGGATGGAAACTAAATTCACATACGAAAACCAGTTTTTTCTACATTAAATGTAGTATTTTCAAGGTTGTAATTAAGTATTAGTCTGTATACAATTCCAACTCGAGTTGGCAGAATGGCAGCACGCGCCAATAATTTTCCCATCTGATCGAAAGGCCATTCGATCGAAAATTCTAAAATTACTTGATTTGATGAAACTTATGTTGGGTTAGAATAGGTAAAATTATTCATATGATATAATAATATATGTTAGTATAACCATAAATCAACAAATAATAAACAAACAGGAGCATATAGCTTATTGTTTACTGCCAACTTGAGATGAAATTCTGATCGATCAAAGGTTTTTGGGCTTATCAACTCCATCTATTTTCTCGACAATGAAACTGGTTTAAATAATTTTAATTAGGGTTTAAATATGACACGATTATACACCTAGATATAATTATGACCTCTAATTTAATTGGAATATTTAAAATTTAAAGACAAATAATTTCAAAACCTGTGATTATTTTATTTCATTACTATGATAATAATTTCATTACATAATAACTCAAAAGTTGAAATAGATTTAGATATTATAACTATTTAGTATTTAAGGGGTCAAAATAATTAGATTACCTGTAAAGGGGCTATTAAATACTCACTCAAAATAATTAGATTACCTGTAAAGGGGCTATTAAATACTCACTCGCTTTATAATTAATTATAAGACAAATAAATTTAGGAAGTTATTTATTTATATTCTAATAGAAAATTCATTGTTGCAAATTTTATGTATTTAAAGCTCGTAAAATTTAGATTTTTTTGGGTAAACATTGCTATATCGACGTAACAATTAACTTAATTATATAAGAGCTCGGAATTGGTATCACCTTTATTAATTGGATAGATCTATTCAGTTTAAATCAAATATTATCCTTTTGCTTAAAATTAGACTGTTTTATCAATCCAGTTAACTTATCCAAAGATAAAATAAAAAATAACTCTCGTATCTCGTTTTTATCCGAAAATGGCAACTTATCCTAGAATATTATCCGAGTTATACGTTCGGATAAGAAAATTTTAAAACCTATTTTCTTCAAAATTAAAAATTAAATTAAAGCTTTTATTTCAGTAAATTTAAAATATATTTCTCTTTTATTTTCTTATACATTGTTATACGTTTTAATTCGAGTAACTTGTAATTATATAAAGCTTCAAACGCGTTTATCTTCGGATAAATTAATCCATTTAACTGAATTTGCACATCCGAAAATAAAATATCTGAAGAAATATGAATAACAGAAGATAATTGTTGTCCGATTCCGAGTACTAATTAAAATTTGACTTCAAACCTTTATTTATATTTACAATATATAATTATAAAAATACTGCTGTAGCAGAGCGTGGTTTCGATCCACGGACCTCTGGGTTATGGGCCCAGCACGCTTCCACTGCGCCACTCTGCTTCTGGTTACACGGATATCTCAATAAAAACCGTTATCTAGCTAGACTCAACTATAGAAAAATAATGATCTTCAACTCTGAGATTGCGTCAGCTCGCGTCCGCTAAATAAACTCGATTCATTGCCGCCAAATTTAAACCTCGTTGAGGAAAAAAATAATAATATATATATGTATTAACATATGGGGTTTAGTTTTCAAGCTTCGAAAATCTCTAAAACAGCTTCCGTGGTTACGGGTTCAGCACTATCCCTCCGCTCTTGTTTAGTCTTCTGAATTATAACGTAACGTAAAATAACATGTATGATTTCGAACCACGGTGAAATTTCACTGCGCCAAACTGATTTTGGAATCAGACTGCACAATAATAACACCTGTATAGTACAAAATGTCACCTAATAGCAGAGCGTGGTTTTATTCCACGGCCCTATGTGGCTTCCACCGCACCACTCTCCTCTTCCAGTTTGAATATGACAGAAACTAGTACCATAGACTGCTAGTAGTCCGGTTAGAAATAATAAACGCCTCCTATAAAACAGGAATTAGCAGAGCGTGGTTTCGATCCATGGACTTCTGGGCTATGTGGAACCAGCACGCTCCCACAGCGTCCCTCTGCTCTTGTAGATTGAGTAAAAACTAATAGTTTAGAAATAATATTGAATAGGTTTTAGCAGAGCGTGGTTTCGATCCACGGACCTCTGGGTTATGGGCCCAGCACGCTTCCACTGCGCCACTCTGCTCTTGTTGATTCTAATACTGGCATTAGTTGTCTTCTAATTAGGCACTTTTAGAAAATGGCGGTAACCTTTCTCTAAGATCACCTAGGCATAAACCGATAGCACCATTAGAAAGAAAAAACTCTCTAGATTAATTTAAAATAAAAAATTTGAAATGAGCCACTCGTTAGATTATTCCGTAACTGATGGAAATCGAGAAAATTCCGAAACCATTAGAAAGTAGACATTCCGTATATTATTTGAAGATCATAAAATATTGTTTCGCCACTCATAAAAGTTGTTTCGCCACTCGATAGAAATCGAGCAAAATTCCAAAAATGAGCCCTATATTAGAATGCAAAAAGCCATAACTTTTCTTTGCAACCACCTAGGCATAAACCGATTGCACCATTAGAAAGTAGACATTCCGTATATTATTTTAAGATCATAAAATATTGCTTCGCCACTATTAAAAGTTGTTTCGCCACTCGATAAAAATCGAGCAAAATTCCAAATATGAGCCCCGTATTAAAATGCAAAAAGCCTTAACTTTTCTTTGCAACCACCTAGGCATAAACCGATTGCACCATTAGAAAGTAGACATTCCTTATATTATTTGAAGATCATAAAATATTGTTTCGCCACTCATAAAATATTGTTTCGCCACTCATAAAAGTTGTTTCGCCACTCGATAGAAATCGAGCAAAATTCCAAAAATGAGCCCTATATTAAAATGCAAAAAGCCGTAACTTTTCTTTGCAACCACCTAGGCATAAACCGATTGCACCATTAGAAAGTAGACATTCCGTATATTATTTTAAGATCATTAAATATTGCTTCGCCACTCATAAAAGTTGTTTCGCCACTCGATAGAAATCGAGCAAAATTACAAAAATGAGCCCTATATTAAAATGCAAAAAGCCATAACTTTTCTTTGCAAACACGTAGGCATAAACCGATTGCACCATTAGAAAGTAGACATTCCGTATATTATTTTAAGATCATTAAATATTGCTTCGCCACTCATAAAAGTTGTTTCGCCACTCGATAGAAATCGAGCAAAATTCCAAAAATGAGCCCTATATTAAAACGCAAAAAGCCATAACTTTTCTTTGCGACCACCTAGGCATAAACCGATTGCACCATTAGAAAGTAGACATTCCGTATATTATTTGAAGATCATAAAATATTGTTTCGCCACTCATAAAAGTTGTTTCGTCACTCGATAGAAATCGAGCAAAATTCCAAAAATAAGCCCTATATTAAAATGCAAAAAGCCATAACTTTTCTTTGCAACCACCTAGGCATAAACCGATTGTACCATTAGAAAGTAGACATTCCGTATATTATTTTAAGATCATAAAATATTGCTTCGCCACTCATAAAAGTTGTTTCGCCACTCGATAAAAATCGAGCAAAATTCCAAATATGAGCCCCGTATTAAAATGCAAAAAGCCTTAACTTTTCATTGCAACCACCTAGGCATAAACCGATTGCACCATTAGAAAGTAGACATTCCGTATATTATTTTAAGATCATTAAATATTGCTTCGCCACTCATAAAAGTTGTTTCGCCACTCGATAGAAATCGAGCAAAATTCCAAAAATGAGCCCTATATTAAAACGCAAAAAGCCATAACTTTTCTTTGCGACCACCTAGGCATAAACCGATTGCACCATTAGAAAGTAGACATTCCGTATATTATTTGAAGATCATAAAATATTGTTTCGCCACTCATAAAAGTTGTTTCGCCACTCGATAGAAATCGAGCAAAATTCCAAAAATGAGCCCTATATTAAAATGCAAAAAGCCATAACTTTTCTTTGCAACCACCTAGGCATAAACCGATTGTACCATTAGAAAGTAGACATTCCGTATATTATTTTAAGATCATAAAATATTGCTTCGCCACTCATAAAAGTTGTTTCGCCACTCGATAAAAATCGAGCAAAATTCCAAATATGAGCCCCGTATTAAAATGCAAAAAGCCTTAACTTTTCATTGCAACCACCTAGGCATAAACCGATTGCACCATTAGAAAGTAGACATTCCGTATATTATTTGAAGATCATAAAATATTGTTTCGCCACTCATAAAAGTTGTTTCGCCACTCGATAGAAATCGAGCAAAATTCCAAAAATGAGCCCTATATTAAAATGCAAAAAGCCATAACTTTTATTTGCAACCACCTAGGCATAAACCGATTGCACCATTAGAAAGTAGACATTCCGTATATTATTTTAAGATCATTAAATATTGCTTCGCCACTCATAAAAGTTGTTTCGCCACTCGATAGAAATCGAGCAAAATTCCAAAAATGAGCCCTATATTAAAATGCAAAAAGCCATAACTTTTCTTTGCAAACACGTAGGCATAAACCGATTACACCATTAGAAAGTAGACATTCCGTATATTATTTTAAGATCATTAAATATTGCTTCGCCACTCATAAAAGTTGTTTCGCCACTCGATAGAAATCGAGCAAAATTCCAAAAATGAGCCCTATATTAAAATGCAAAAAGCCATAACTTTTCTTTGCGACCACCTAGGCATAAACCGATTGCACCATTAGAAAGTAGACATTCCGTATATTATTTGAAGATCATAAAATATTGTTTCGCCACTCATAAAAGTTGTTTCGCCACTCGATAGATATCGAGCAAAATTCCAAAAATGAGCCCTATATTAAAATGCAAAAAGCCATAACTTTTCTTTGCCACCTCCTAGGCATAAACCGATTGCACCATTAGAAAGTAGACATTCCGTATATTATTTTAAGATCATAAAATATTGCTTCGCCACTAATAAAAGTTGTTTCGCCACTCGATAAAAATCGAGCAAAATTCCAAATATGAGCCCCGTATTAAAATGCAAAAAGCCTTAACTTTTCTTTGCAACCACCTAGGCATAAACCGATTGCACCATTAGAAAGTAGACATTTCGTATATTATTTGAAGATCATAAAATATAGTTTCGCCACTCATAAAAGTTGTTTCGCCCCTCGATAGAAATCGAGCAAAATTCCAAAAATGAGCCCTATATTAAAATGCAAAAAGCCATAACTTTTATTTGCAACCACCTAGGCATAAACCGATTGCACCATTAGAAAATAGACATTCCGTATATTATTTGAAGATCATAAAATATTGTTTCGCCACTCATAAAAGTTGTTTCGCCACTCGATAGAAATCGAGGAAAATTCCAAAAATGAGCCCTATATTAAAATGAAAAAAGCCATAACTTTTCTTTGCAACCACCTAGGCATAAACCGATTGCACCATTAGAAAGTAGACATTCCGTATATTATTTTAAGATCATAAAATATTGCTTCGCCACTAATAAAAGTTGTTTCGCCACTCGATAGAAATCGAGCAAAATTCCAAAAATGAGCTCTATATTAAAATGCAAAAAGCCATAACTTTTCTTTGCAACCACCTAGGCATAAACCGATTGCACCATTAGAAAGTAGACATTCCGTATATTATTTTAAGATCATTAAATATTGCTTCGCCACTCATAAAAGTTGTTTCGCCACTCGATAGAAATCGAGCAAAATTCCAAAAATGAGCCCTATATTAATATGCAAAAAGCCATAACTTTTCTTTGCAAACACGTAGGCATAAACCGATTGCACCATTAGAAAGTAGACATTCCGTATATTATTTTAAGATCATTAAATATTGCTTCGCCACTCATAAAAGTTGTTTCGCCACTCGATAGAAATCGAGCAAAATTCCAAAAATGAGCCCTATATTAAAATGCAAAAAGCCATAACTTTTCTTTGCGACCACCTAGGCATAAACCGATTGCACCATTAGAAAGTAGACATTCCGTATATTATTTTAAGATCATAAAATATTGCTTCGCCACTAATAAAAGTTGTTTCGCCACTCGATAAAAATCGAGCAAAATTCCAAATATGAGCCCCGTATTAAAATGCAAAAAGCCTTAACTTTTCTTTGCAACCACCTAGGCATAAACCGATTGCACCATTAGAAAGTAGACATTCCGTATATTGTTTGAAGATCATAAAATATTGTTTCGCCACTCATAAAAGTTGTTTCGCCACTCGATAGAAACCGAGCAAAATTACAAAAATGAGCCCTATATTAAAATGCAAAAAGCCATAGCTTTTCTTTGCAACCACCTAGGCATAAACCGATTGCACCATTAGAAAGTAGACATTCCGTATATTATTTTAAGATCATTAAATATTGCTTCGCTACTCATAAAAGTTGTTTCGCCACTCGATAGAAATCGAGCAAAATTCCAAAAATGAGCCCTATATTAAAATGCAAAAAGCCATAACTTTTCTTTGCAACCACCTAGGCATAAACCGATTGCACCATTAGAAAGTAGACATTCCGTATATTATTTTAAGATCATTAAATATAGCTTCGCCACTCATAAAAGTTGTTTCGCCACTCGATAGAAATCGAGCAAAATTCCAAAAATGAGCCCTATATTAAAATGCAAAAAGCCATAACTTTTCTTTGCAACCACCTAGGCATAAACCGATTGCACCATTAGAAAGTAGACATTCCATATATTATTTTAAGATCATTAAATATTGCTTCGCCACTCATAAAAGTTGTTTCGCCACTCGATAGAAATCGAGCAGAATTCCAAAAATGAGCCCTATATTAAAATGCAAAAAGCCATAACTTTTCTTTGCAAACACGTAGGCATAAACCGATTGCACCATTAGAAAGTAGACATTCCGTATATTATTTTAAGATCATTAAATATTGCTTCGCCACTCATAAAAGTTGTTTCGTCACTCGATAGAAATCGAGCAAAATTCCAAAAATGAGCCCTATATTGAAATGCAAAAAGCCATAACTTTTCTTTGCGACCACCTAGGCATAAACCGATTGCACCATTAGAAGGTAGACATTCCGTATATTATTTGAAGATCATAAAATATTGTTTCGCCACTCATAAAAGTTGTTTCGCCACTCGATAGAAATCGAGCAAAATTCCAAAAATGAACCCTATATTAAAATGCAAAAAGCCATAACTTTTCTTTGCAACCACCTAGGCATAAACCGATTGCACCATTAGAAAGTAGACATTCCGTATATTATTTTAAGATCATTAAATATTACTTCGCCACTCATAAAAGTTGTTTCGCCACTCGATAGAAATCGAGCAAAATTCCAAAAATGAGCCCTATATTAAAATGCAAAAAGCCATAACTTTTCTTTGCAAACACGTAGGCATAAACCGATTGCACCATTAGAAAGTAGACATTCCGTATATTATTTTAAGATCATTAAATATTGCTGCGCCACTCATAAAAGTTGTTTCGTCACTCGATAGAAATCGAGCAAAATTCCAAAAATGAGCCCTATATTGAAATGCAAAAAGCCATAACTTTTCTTTGCGACCACCTAGGCATAAACCGATTGCACCATTAAAAGGTAGACATTCCGTATATTATTTGAAGATCATAAAATATTGTTTCGCCACTCATAAAAGTTGTTTCGCCACTCGATAGAAATCGAGCAAAATTCCAAAAATGAACCCTATATTAAAATGCAAAAAGCCATAACTTTTCTTTGCAACCACCTAGGCATAAACCGATTGCACCATTAGAAAGTAGACATTCCGTATATTATTTTAAGATCATTAAATATTACTTCGCCACTCATAAAAGTTGTTTCGCCACTCGATAGAAATCGAGCAAAATTCCAAAAATGAGCCCTATATTAAAATGCAAAAAGCCATAACTTTTCTTTGCAAACACGTAGGCATAAACCGATTGCACCATTAGAAAGTAGACATTCCGTATATTATTTTAAGATCATTAAATATTGCTGCGCCACTCATAAAAGTTGTTTCGCCACTCGATAGAAATCGAGCAAAATTCCAAAAATGAGCCCTATATTAAAATGCAAAAAGCCATAACTTTTCTTTGCGACCACCTAGGCATAAACCGATTGCACCATTAGAAAGTAGACATTCCGTATATTATTTGAAGATCATAAAATATTGTTTCGCCACTCATAAAAGTTGTTTCGCCACTCGATAGAAATCGAGCAAAATTCCAAAAATGAGCCCTATATTAAAATGCAAAAAGCCATAACTTTTCTTTGCAACCACCTAGGCATAAACCGATTGCACCATTAGAAAGTAGACATTCCATATATTATTTTAAGATCATTAAATATTGCTTCGCCACTCATAAAAGTTGTTTCGCCACTCGATAGAAATCGAGCAAAATTCCAAAAATGAGCCCTATATTAAAATGCAAAAAGCCATAACTTTTCTTTGCAAACACGTAGGCATAAACCGATTGCACCATTAGAAAGTAGACATTCCGTATATTATTTTAAGGTCATTAAATATTGCTTCGACACTCATAAAAGTTGTTTCGCCACTCGATAGAAATCGAGCAAAATTCCAAAAATGAGCCCTATATTAAAATGCAAAAAGCCATAACTTTTCTTTGCAAACACGTAGGCATAAACCGATTGCACCATTAGAAAGTAGACATTCCGTATATTATTTTAAGATCATTAAATATTGCTTCGCCACTCATAAAAGTTGTTTCGCCACTCGATAGAAATCGAGCAAAATTCCAAAAATGAGCCCTATATTAAAATGCAAAAAGCCATAACTTTTCTTTGCAACCACCTAGGCATAAACCGATTGCACCATTAGAAAGTAGACATTCCATATATTATTTTAAGATCATTAAATATTGCTTCGCCACTCATAAAAGTTGTTTCGCCACTCGATAGAAATCGAGCAGAATTCCAAAAATGAGCCCTATATTAAAATGCAAAAAGCCATAACTTTTCTTTGCAAACACGTAGGCATAAACCGATTGCACCATTAGAAAGTAGACATTCCGTATATTATTTTAAGATCATTAAATATTGCTTCGCCACTCATAAAAGTTGTTTCGTCACTCGATAGAAATCGAGCAAAATTCCAAAAATGAGCCCTATATTGAAATGCAAAAAGCCATAACTTTTCTTTGCGACCACCTAGGCATAAACCGATTGCACCATTAGAAGGTAGACATTCCGTATATTATTTGAAGATCATAAAATATTGTTTCGCCACTCATAAAAGTTGTTTCGCCACTCGATAGAAATCGAGCAAAATTCCAAAAATGAACCCTATATTAAAATGCAAAAAGCCATAACTTTTCTTTGCAACCACCTAGGCATAAACCGATTGCACCATTAGAAAGTAGACATTCCGTATATTATTTTAAGATCATCAAATATTACTTCGCCACTCATAAAAGTTGTTTCGCCACTCGATAGAAATCGAGCAAAATTCCAAAAATGAGCCCTATATTAAAATGCAAAAAGCCATAACTTTTCTTTGCAAACACGTAGGCATAAACCGATTGCACCATTAGAAAGTAGACATTCCGTATATTATTTTAAGATCATTAAATATTGCTGCGCCACTCATAAAAGTTGTTTCGCCACTCGATAGAAATCGAGCAAAATTCCAAAAATGAGCCCTATATTAAAATGCAAAAAGCCATAACTTTTCTTTGCGACCACCTAGGCATAAACCGATTGCACCATTAGAAAGTAGACATTCCGTATATTTTTTGAAGATCATAAAATATTGTTTCGCCACTCATAAAAGTTGTTTCGCCACTCGATAGAAATCGAGCAAAATTCCAAAAATGAGCCCTATATTAAAATGCAAAAAGCCATAACTTTTCTTTGCAACCACCTAGGCATAAACCGATTGCACCATTAGAAAGTAGACATTCCATATATTATTTTAAGATCATTAAATATTGCTTCGCCACTCATAAAAGTTGTTTCGCCACTCGATAGAAATCGAGCAAAATTCCAAAAATGAGCCCTATATTAAAATGCAAAAAGCCATAACTTTTCTTTGCAAACACGTAGGCATAAACCGATTGCACCATTAGAAAGTAGACATTCCGTATATTATTTTAAGGTCATTAAATATTGCTTCGCCACTCATAAAAGTTGTTTCGTCACTCGATAGAAATCAAGCAAAGTTCCAAAAATGAGCCCTATATTGAAATGCAAAAAGCCATAACTTTTCTTTGCGACCACCTAGGCATAAACCGATTGCACCATTAGAAGGTAGACATTCCGTATATTATTTGAAGATCATAAAATATTGTTTCGCCACTCATAAAAGTTGTTTCGCCACTCGATAGAAATCGAGCAAAATTCCAAAAATGAACCCTATATTAAAATGCAAAAAGCCATAACTTTTCTTTGCAACCACCTAGGCATAAACCGATTGCACCATTAGAAAGTAGACATTCCGTATATTATTTTAAGATCATTAAATATTGCTTCGCCACTCATAAAAGTTGTTTCGCCGCTCGATAGAAATCGAGCAAAATTCCAAAAATGAGCCCTATATTAAAATGCAAAAAGCCATAACTTTTCTTTGCAAACACGTAGGCATAAACCGATTGCACCATTAGAAATTAGACATTCCGTATATTATTTTAAGATCATTAAATATTGCTTCGCCACTCATAAAAGTTGTTTCGCCACTCGATAGAAATCGAGCAAAATTCCAAAAATGAGCCCTATATTAAAATGCAAAAAGCCATAACTTTTCTTTGCAACCACCTAGGCATAAACCGATTGCACCATTAGAAAGTAGACATTCCGTATATTATTTTAAGATCATTAAATATTGCTTCGCCACTCATAAAAGTTGTTTCGCCACTCGATAGAAATCGAGCAAAATTCCAAAAATGAGCCCTATATTAATATGCAAAAAGCCATAACTTTTCTTTGCAAACACGTAGGCATAAACCGATTGCACCATTAGAAAGTAGACATTCCGTATATTATTTTAAGATCATTAAATATTGCTTCGCCACTCATAAAAGTTGTTTCGCCACTCGATAGAAATCGAGCAAAATTCCAAAAATGAGCCCTATATTAAAATGCAAAAAGCCATAACTTTTCTTTGCAACCACCTAGGCATAAACTGATTGCACCATTAGAAAGTAGACATTCCATATATTATTTTAAGATCATTAAATATTGCTTCGCCACTCATAAAAGTTGTTTCGCCACTCGATAGAAATCGAGCAGAATTCCAAAAATGAGAACTATATTAAAATGCAAAAAGCCATAACTTTTCTTTGCAAACACGTAGGCATAAACCGATTGCACCATTAGAAAGTAGACATTCCGTATATTATTTTAAGATCATTAAATATTGCTTCGCCACTCATAAAAGTTGTTTCGTCACTCGATAGAAATCGAGCAAAATTCCAAAAATGAGCCCTATATTGAAATGCAAAAAGCCATAACTTTTCTTTGCGACCACCTAGGCATAAACCGATTGCACCATTAGAAGGTAGACATTCCGTATATTATTTGAAGATCATAAAATATTGTTTCGCCACTCATAAAAGTTGTTTCGCCACTCGATAGAAATCGAGCAAAATTCCAAAAATGAACCCTATATTAAAATGCAAAAAGCCATAACTTTTCTTTGCAACCACCTAGGCATAAACCGATTGCACCATTAGAAAGTAGACATTCCGTATATTATTTTAAGATCATTAAATATTACTTCGCCACTCATAAAAGTTGTTTCGCCACTCGATAGAAATCGAGCAAAATTCCAAAAATGAGCCCTATATTAAAATGCAAAAAGCCATAACTTTTCTTTGCAAACACGTAGGCATAAACCGATTGCACCATTAGAAAGTAGACATTCCGTATATTATTTTAAGATCATTAAATATTGCTGCGCCACTCATAAAAGTTGTTTCGCCACTCGATAGAAATCGAGCAAAATTCCAAAAATGAGCCCTATATTAAAATGCAAAAAGCCATAACTTTTCTTTGCGACCACCTAGGCATAAACCGATTGCACCATTAGAAAGTAGACATTCCGTATATTATTTGAAGATCATAAAATATTGTTTCGCCACTCATAAAAGTTGTTTCGCCACTCGATAGAAATCGAGCAAAATTCCAAAAATGAGCCCTATATTAAAATGCAAAAAGCCATAACTTTTCTTTGCAACCACCTAGGCATAAACCGATTGCACCATTAGAAAGTAGACATTCCATATATTATTTTAAGATCATTAAATATTGCTTCGCCACTCATAAAAGTTGTTTCGCCACTCGATAGAAATCGAGCAAAATTCCAAAAATGAGCCCTATATTAAAATGCAAAAAGCCATAACTTTTCTTTGCAAACACGTAGGCATAAACCGATTGCACCATTAGAAAGTAGACATTCCGTATATTATTTTAAGGTCATTAAATATTGCTTCGCCACTCATAAAAGTTGTTTCGTCACTCGATAGAAATCGAGCAAAATTCCAAAAATGAGCCCTATATTGAAATGCAAAAAGCCATAACTTTTCTTTGCGACCACCTAGGCATAAACCGATTGCACCATTAGAAGGTAGACATTCCGTATATTATTTGAAGATCATAAAATATTGTTTCGCCACTCATAAAAGTTGTTTCGCCACTCGATAGAAATCGAGCAAAATTCCAAAAATGAGCCCTATATTAAAATGCAAAAAGCCATAACTTTTATTTGCAACCACCTAGGCATAAACCGATTGCACCATTAGAAAGTAGACATTCCGTATATTATTTTAAGATCATAAAATATTGTTTCGCCACTCATAAAAGTTGTTTCGCCACTCGATAGAAATCGAGCAAAATTCCAAAAATGAGCCCTATATTAAAATGCAAAAAGCCATAACTTTTCTTTGCAACCACCTTGGCATAAACCGATTGCACCATTAGAAAGTAGACATTCCGTATATTATTTTAAGGTCATTAAATATTGCTTCGCCACTCATAAAAGTTGTTTCGTCACTCGATAGAAATCGAGCAAAATTCCAAAAATGAGCCCTATATTGAAATGCAAAAAGCCATAACTTTTCTTTGCGACCACCTAGGCATAAACCGATTGCACCATTAGAAGGTAGACATTCCGTATATTATTTGAAGATCATAAAATATTGTTTCGCCACTCATAAAAGTTGTTTCGCCACTCGATAGAAATCGAGCAAAATTCCAAAAATGAACCCTATATTAAAATGCAAAAAGCCATAACTTTTCTTTGCAACCACCTAGGCATAAACCGATTGCACCATTAGAAAGTAGACATTCCGTATATTATTTTAAGATCATTAAATATTGCTTCGCCACTCATAAAAGTTGTTTCGCCACTCGATAGAAATCGAGCAAAATTCCAAAAATGAGCCCTATATTAAAATGCAAAAAGCCATAACTTTTCTTTGCAAACACGTAGGCATAAACCGATTGCACCATTAGAAATTACACATTCCGTATATTATTTTAAGATCATTAAATATTGCTTCGCCACTCATAAAAGTTGTTTCGCCACTCGATAGAAATCGAGCAAAATTCCAAAAATGAGCCCTATATTAAAATGCAAAAAGCCATAACTTTTCTTTGCGACCACCTAGGCATAAACCGATTGCACCATTAGAAAGTAGACATTCCGTATATTATTTGAAGATCATAAAATATTGTTTCGCCACTCATAAAAGTTGTTTCGCCACTCGATAGAAATCGAGCAAAATTCCAAAAATGAGCCCTATATTAAAATGCAAAAAGCCATAACTTTTCTTTGCAACCACCTAGGCATAAACCGATTGCACCATTAGAAAGTAGACATTCCGTATATTATTTGAAGATCATAAAATATTGCTTCGCCACTCATAAAAGTTGTTTCGCCACTCGATAGAAATCGATCAAAATTCCAAAAATGAGCCCTATATTAAAATGCAAAAAGCCATAACTTTTCTTTGCAACCACCTAGGCATAAACCGATTGCACCATTAGAAAGTAGACATTCCGTATATTATTTTAAGATCATTAAATATTGTTTCGCCACTCATAAAAGTTGTTTCGCCACTCGATAGAAATCGAGCAAAATTCCAAAAATGAGCCCTATATTAAAACGCAAAAAGCCATAACTTTTCTTTGCGACCACCTAGGCATAAACCGATTGCACCATTAGAAAGTAGACATTCCGTATATTATTTGAAGATCATAAAATATTGTTTCGCCACTCATAAAAGTTGTTTCGCCACTCGATAGAAATCGAGCAAAATTCCAAAAATGAGCCCTATATTAAAATGCAAAAAGCCATAACTTTTATTTGCAACCACCTAGGCATAAACCGATTGCACCATTAGAAAGTAGACATTCCGTATATTATTTTAAGATCATAAAATATTGTTTCGCCACTCATAAAAGTTGTTTCGCCACTCGATAGAAATCGAGCAAAATTCCAAAAATGAGCCCTATATTAAAATGCAAAAAGCCATAACTTTTCTTTGCAACCACCTAGGCATAAACCGATTGCACCATTAGAAAGTAGACATTCCGTATATTATTTTAAGACCATAAAATATTGTTTCGCCACTCATAAAAGTTGTTTCGCCACTCGATAGAAATCGAGCAAAATTCCAAATATGAGCCCTATATTAAAATGCAAAAAGCCATAACTTTTCTTTGCAACCACCTAGGCATAAACCGATTGCACCATTAGAAAGTAGACATTCCGTATATTATTTGAAGATCATAAAATATTGCTTCGCCACTCATAAAAGTTGTTTCGCCACTCGATAGAAATCGAGCAAAATTCCAAAAATGAGCCCTATATTAAAATGCAAAAAGCTATAACTTTTCTTTGCAACCACCTAGGCATAAACCGATTGCACCATTAGAAAGTAGACATTCCGTATATTATTTTAAGATCATTAAATATTGTTTCGCCACTCATAAAAGTTGTTTCGCCACTCGATAGAAATCGAGCAAAATTCCAAAAATGAGCCCTATATTAAAACGCAAAAAGCCATAACTTTTCTTTGCGACCACCTAGGCATAAACCGATTGCACCATTAGAAAGTAGATATTCCGTATATTATTTGAAGATCATAAAATATTGTTTCGCCACTCATAAAAGTTGTTTCGCCACTCGATAGAAATCGAGCAAAATTACAAAAATGAGCCCTATATTAAAATGCAAAAAGCCATAACTTTTATTTGCAACCACCTAGGCATAAACCGATTGCACCATTAGAAAGTAGACATTCCGTATATTATTTTAAGATCATAAAATATTGTTTCGCCACTCATAAAAGTTGTTTCGCCACTCGATAGAAATCGAGCAAAATTCCAAAAATGAGCCCTATATTAAAATGCAAAAAGCCATAACTTTTCTTTGCAACCACCTAGGCATAAACCGATTGCACCATTAGAAAGTAGACATTCCGTATATTATTTTAAGACCATAAAATATTGTTTCGCCACTCATAAAAGTTGTTTCGCTACTCGATAGAAATCGAGCAAAATTCCAAATATGAGCCCCGTATTAAAATGCAAAAAGCCATAACTTTTCTTTGCAACCACCTAGGCATAAACCGATTGCACCATTAGAAAGTAGACATTCCGTATATTATTTTAAGATCATTAAATATTGCTTCGCCACTCATAAAAGTTGTTTCGCCACTCGATAGAAATCGAGCAAAATTCCAAAAATGAGCCCTATATTAAAATGCAAAAAGCCATAACTTTTCTTTGCAACCACCTAGGCATAAACTGATTGCACCATTAGAAAGTAGACATTCCATATATTATTTTAAGATCATTAAATATTGCTTCGCCACTCATAAAAGTTGTTTCGCCACTCGATAGAAATCGAGCAAAATTCCAAATATGAGCCCCGTATTAAAATGCAAAAAGCCATAACTTTTCTTTGCAACCACCTAGGCATAAACCGATTGCACCATTAGAAAGTAGACATTCCGTATATTATTTTAAGATCATAAAACTCCTAGGCCTAAACCGATAGCACCATTAGAAAGAAAAAACTCTCTAGATTAATTTAAAATAATAAATTTGGCATGAGCCACTCGTTAAAGATTATTCCGTCACTGATGGAAATCTAGAAAAATCCGATAAGGACCCATATCTAAATTCCCCATAACTTTTCTCTGGGACCTCCTAGGCCTAAACCGATAGCACCATTAGAAAGAAAAAACTATCTAGATTAATTTGAAATAAAAATTTGGCATGAGCCACTCGTTAAAGATTATTCCGTCACTGATGGAAATCTAGAAAAATCCGATAAGGACCCATATCTAAATTGCCCATAACTTTTCTATGGGACCTCCTAGGCCTAAACCGATAGCACCATTAGAAAGAAAAAACTATCTAGATTAATTTAAAATAAAAAATTTGGCATGAGCCACTCGTTAAAGATTATTCCGCCACAAGTCGAGAAAAAATCCGAAAAGGACCTTTATCTTAAAATGGCCGTAACTTTTCTCTAAGATCACCTAGGCATAAACCGATAGCACCATTAGAAAGAAAAAACTCTCTAGATTAATTTAAAATAATAAATTTGGCATGAGCAACTCGTTAAAGATTATTCCGCCACTGATGGAAATCGAGCAAAAATCGAAAAACAAAAACATGAGTTTGCAGAGTGTGGATTCGATCCATCTACTTCCGGGTTGTGGGACCATCACGCTCCCACTGCGCCCATCTGCTGTAATGGATTGAGTAAGACAGGATCAAGTAGTCTTCTGGTAGTCGGCTTAGAAATAATATTGAATAAGGTTTAGCACAGCGTGGTTTCGATCCACGGACCTCTGGGTTATGGGCCCAGCACGCTTCCACTGCGCCACCCTGCTCTGGCTGAAGCTGATGACACGAATCAGCCGTCTGCTTATTGTCGAGTTATTAAGGATGAAACAAAATGTGTAATAAGTAGCAGAGCGCGGTTTCGATCCTCGGACCTCTGGGTTATGGGCCCAGCACGCTTCCACTGCGCCACTCTGCTCTGGTTGATGCTGATGACATGAATCAGTCGTCTGCTTATTGTCGAGTTATTAAGGATGAAACAAAATAAGTACTAGGTAGCAGAGCGTGGTTTCGATCTACGGACCTCTGGGTTATGGGCCCAGCACGCTTCCACTGCGCCACTCTGCTCTGGTTGATGCTGATGACATGAATCAGTCGAGTTATTATGGATGAAACAAAATGTATACTTAGTAGCAGAGCGTGGTTTCGATCCACCGTTCGCTTCCACTGCGCCACTCTCCTTTTTTGTTTCAACTATACAGGAATCAGGTCCTCTTATTGTCGAATTAGTAATGATATAATTCGTAGCAGAGCGTGGTTCCGATCCACGCTTCCACTGCGCCACTCTGCTCTTTAATATTTTATTCATATCATGAGATTTTATCTAGTTGGACTATAAGATATTATTTGGTGCCCATCAAGCTTGATTTCGGGGCCCATTCGCAGTCTCTCAGTTACCTTTATGAGGGTTCATTTCTACATCTTTTAGTCGACAGTGGTTGTTTTTAAATAAATTCAAACCATTCACAATCACGCGAAGTTGTTATTATAAAGCATAAATTAAGGTGGCGCCCCCTGGAAAGCTAAAAACAGGCGTGCGCCAATAAATAAATTTACAATCGGTCACGACTTTAGGTACGTTGTTTTTTATAGTATTGCTTTTCTTAGGCTCCGTTTGGTTTTTAACGAGCTTAAAATTAATATTTCGAGGAAGAGAGGGTGGTTACGCTAATAACTCAGTTTCAGCCGGTCTTCTCCGCGCGGCAATCGGCTTATATTAGCTTCTTAGAAGAGATGTAGTTTAAAAAGAAAATAAGGAAGGGTACGATAAGCCTAAAGCGGTAACTTGAAAATAAAATAAAAAAAGAAATGGGTGGATAGATTTCGTGACCAGTCGTGACGTCATATTGGACAGGTGCTACTACCTTTTTCCTTTTTAAAATCCCTCAAGATTTAAAGTTCAAGTGTGTGTTTAAAGTTAATACCTCGTCTTAGGCAGGGGAACAAATAAATGGGGATTATTTCAGTTTCCTTAGACGCTTTCGATTGGAACTGATCGAAATAGAACTCAACTCACAGAAAGAAGGCAAAGCTCAGAAAGGGAGGTAGAATATTCTCTAGTCCCTTTAGTAAACTATGTTTATCACGTGACAATACGTATCTACGCTCGTCATCCATAGTGACCTATAGTACTATGTCTTTGAAACGCTCCCACTGGGAGCAGAGTTGCCAGGTGGGCGATTTTCCGCCCTAATTGGGCTTCTTTTCGGAGAAAAGTCCTTAGGCGGAAAGCGGTTTTTGGGCTTGTTTCTAAAGTTTGCCCCAGGTAGAATTTTGGTGAATTAAATTTGCAACTGACACTAAATTTTGTCCACGATTGTCGAAAAAGGAGTTACAACATCTTTATTTTTTTGTTCCTCCTCCCCTCGGTAACCTTTAAATTGATATTTAACTGGTAATTGCTCTTAATTCGAACTTTGTGATTTTCAACTGTCCTGGATCCAAATCAGAAATTTCAAGGAAATTTTAGAGTTTTATTTGTTTCAATTTATAAAAGACTGTTATAATTACGTTTTGTTAACGTCACTTGTAAAAACCAGATTTTTGTTTGGGCTTGAATTTGGGCTGGTTTCTCTAGAAAATTAATCTGGCAACTCTGGCTCGATCTCAGTCGGAGGACAAAAGCGTAGCGAAACCCCAACGAAATGTTTACTCTAAAATTTTTAACAGGTCGTGTTATTATCCCTTTAAAGTAAACGAGACTTGCTTCTTAAAAAGAAAGCCTATTGAAGAATAAATGACTACTCGTTGTACTCGGAGATTGTAAAGTTAGGGAACAAATAAATCTATCCTCCCCCTCATCAATTTCTGATAAAATAGGAAAGAAGCTGCACTAGCTTTGATTAATCATGTTTCTCTTGACTTTGCTTCGATGAGATAATGAGAGATCTATATTTACGACAAGTTATCTTGCGATTACTTTTATTATATAGGGAAAGAAAAAAATAGAAAGGGGATTTCGAGAGCGAGGGAACTTGTGGAGAAATCGTGATTATCTTTTGTGTTTTGCTTCGTGCCAGCGGGAGTTTGGGAACTACGGTTATACAGGGTCAATTCTATTAACCCTTATCGTGGTTATCTCCTGGTTATAGTTTACTTTTATACACAATTATAAACCTTTTCCGAGGCTGACATTGAGAGTGGACATGCCCAAGACTGTACAATCCGCCCCTAATTCATTTTTTTCACACCTTCCTCGTTTTGGCGCTGAAAAGGCTTTGGTAATTTTTATGATTTTAGAATAGAATTTACTGCGATATGCGCCTGGAATTGACATTTCTTGAGTTCAAGAGAGAATGTTATTAGTATTAAGTAAATATTTAGGCCATAATATGCATAATGCATCCAGCCAATCAGCAAAAGCGCTCTTTTCCAGTGCTATGCCTATATTAAATCATTTGATGATAAATCTTATTTTAAACTCCAAATAATTTAAAACCATATAGTTTTAGTTTGATATAACAGCTACTGCATGAGAGAAATGAGAGCCAACACAATGTTCGTATAACCTGGAAATCATGTATAAATATAGAAGTAATTGAGTTATTGCTTTTAGTTTATTTCGACTCATAGCCCAAGGAAGAACTCCACCCTTCAACGAAATGTATTTAAAAAAACTTAATAAATATCTTATTATACAAAAAAGAGGTTGCTTCGCACCCTTAAAAAAACTCTTTATCTAACTCGAATCAAACCCGTGAAGGGACAGAAATTATTTGTTAGAGAAAGAGCAATTTCATATCTTTAAAATTATAGTTAGTAGATTTAGTCTACTACTTCAAAGATTTTATTACTATTATATATTTTCCAAAAAACGGATAAAGACGACCTAGGACTAATGATAAATATATATACATTAAAGGAACTCCATCTTTAGCTAATTTTATTAGTGATACTGATAGAATTTAAAATAAACATCAATGGGAGAGGATGGTTAACTAGGTCGTCTTTATCCGTTTTTTGGAAAATATATAATAGTAATAAAATCTTTGAAGTAGTAGACTAAATCTACTAACTATAATTTTAAAGATATGAAATTGCTCTTTCTCTAACAAATAATTTCTGTCCCTTCACGGGTTTGATTCGAGTTAGATAAAGAGTTTTTTTAAGGGTGCGAAGCAACCTCTTTTTTGTATAATTTCTGTCCTTTTTTCTCCAAAAATATACACCTTTTCCACATTTCACTATTTTGCTTTATAGGTTTATTGAACTTTAATTCTTACTAATGCTGAATAAAAATTAAAGCGTTTAATTGAGGCTTCAATCTATTCGTAATTGAGACCCTGGTACAAATCTCGAAAGGCAGAGATTAACTAACCTAACCTTACCTAAGTTGTAAAACAGGGATGGGCTAGTTCAATTGATTAACTAACCTAAACTAATCTTACCTAAAATACTACAAGAGGAACGGGTTAGCCCGAGTTATAGGGATTACCTAGTTGGAGGGATGGGCTATTTCCAGTGTTTAATTAACCTAATTTAACCTTAAAGATTACTTGATGGAATGGGTAACCCGAGGGATTAACTAGTTGGAACGATGGGCTAATTCGAGGAATTAACTAACCTAACCTAGCCTTACCTAAAATATTACAAATAGCCCGAGCTAAGGATTAACTAGTTGGAAGGATTGGCTAATTAGAGGGATTAACTAACCTAACCTCACCTTAAAGATTACCAGATGGACGGGGGAGGTCGAGGGATTAACTAACCTAGCCTTACCTAAAATATTACAAGAGGGACGGGCTAGACCGAGCTATAGAGATTAAATTTATAATATTGAATCGCATCGACAAAAAATGAGCATGGAAAGCGAAACAATTCTTTAAAGCAGCATGAGAACATAATTCTGGAGACCAGAAGTATGTGGCCGTTTATTTAACTCGCCGACATCAATTTCCGTTTCGTATATCCTATTTAAAATTCTAAACCTTTATTTTTTATTATAATTGAGTTAGACGTGCTTTAGATACAGACTTCAATAATTGGTCAACTACTTAATAGCAACGTTATTACGTAGTTGTAATGACGAAGCTATTGGATCAAAGCACATCCTAGTCGCAAAACTCAAGTATTTTAAAAAATAAAGTAGAGATTGAAAACGTTAAACTATAAATTTCATGTGTAATCGAGCACTTGGCAGGATATGAAGTCCAACTCGAGTGATATTTAATCCCTAGAACTCTCATTGTGAAATGTTTTTACAGTGACTTACTATATTATATTGGCCACATTTCTAGGTAAGGCGATTTACATTCAATCGCTTCGGTTTATTCGAGTACTCTACCCAAAAGATCGTGAGAAATGAGTCTCTTATCACCGAAATATAGGTGAGAAACGATTGCCTAAACAATCGAAGACGTCACCATTGCACAAACGAGAGGGCTAGCCACAATTTTAAACGCTAACGTAAACCACGCATTGGTACAGTGCATCTGTGAGTACTGAATATGCAAATCTCGTTTATATAGGCCGAGAAGAGATATATTATTAAAGTTAAAAAATCAAATGATAAGAAAATCATTCCAACTTTTTAATTACGGTGAATTAGGGTGAATATAATGGGATACTCATGATATGACATAATAGTCAAAATTAGACGGCTGAAGAGGGCTACCCTAGTAAAAGAACCCAATAAATGCAATTTTCCGTTAACGATAAAAAATGCCATTAAAAAAAACTTATCAACTGTTTAATAAAATCAATTTTTGTTTATCAATTTAAAGCCAATTAATAAAGCTCGGCTAGTTATATGTTTTACCCTTTTCGTCACCCATACAGGCATCTGTCTCTCTATTAACTCGAATTCGATGGATATTCATTATCATTCTACTGTTTAAGAAATAAAATTTTGTTTACCATTTTGAAGCAATTAATAAAGCTCGGCTAAGCTTATGATTTCACCCTTTTGTAACCCATTCAGGCGCCTTACTTTCTATTAACTCGAATTCGATGGATATTCCTTATCATTCTACTGTTTAAGAAATAAAATTTTTGTTTATTCATTTTGAAGCAATTAGTAAAGCTCGGCTAAGCTTAAGATTTCACCCTTTTGTAACCCATTCAGGTACCTTACTTTCTATTACTTCGTATACTTAATCAACATTTCATTATTGAAATCTGTGTTTAACTAGAGATACTCTTGTACCTGATCGAAGTCTTATCAAATTTTTTCAAAAGTACCTTTGTCTGTATTAATTCGAATTCAGTGGACGGTGGGAAGAGGGAAACGACGACGACGACGACGACGACGCTTTCAGTTATCAAGCGCCGCGGGTCCATTGGAAAAGACATTACGTTTTCTGATGAAATTCGAGTTCAGATAAAGGGATAAACACGAACGTGTTTATCCTAATTGACTCTCTCTAATCGAGGTTGCTGACAAAAATGGCAAAAAAACATGGGTTTGGTTACCGTGTTTCGCTTAAGGAAAATAAGTCCCACATCCACTTGTGAAATGGTGGGGGGGTCTCGTAGACTATGTAGCGCATTCATTAAAGCCTACCACATCATTTGCCGTTAGAGGCAGCTTATGAACAGCATCAATATCCATCTTTATCCATGAACATAAGTGTCCATTGTTAATAGTTCTAGCATGAGGTAATGTTGGAAGGTATTGAATTACCAATTTTATTTGAAAATAAAAATTTAGAGGATAAAAAATTCTTTACTAGTTAATTTTTATATTTATCCCTTAAATGTAAAGCTTCTGTTTATAAAGAAAAAAATGAAACAAATTTTTTAAAGTATTCCGGGGCCGTGGGCGGAGTGGGTGGGCGTGGTTATTCCCAAGACTACCGCTCCTGGCCGAAAATGAAATTTCGGAAGGTGCTCGACATAAGAACCTAAAATGTTCTCAAGAAAAATCTTCGAATTAAAAAGAAAAGGGAAGCGGCTTGATTGGAAGTTAGAAAAAGAGAGTCGGCGTGAGGGTGGCGAGGAGAAATACGCCTAGTTTAACCCGCTACTATCGTAGGAGTTAAATTTAAAGACAAATTAACCGTATAGATAATTGAAGATTACGGTTTAAGAAGCCACTTTCGAGTTAACGTGTACTTGGGATACCTTTTTTTTTTTTTTTTTTTTTTTGGTTGGAATAAGTATTCCGAGTTAAATTTTTTGGAGGCGGTGTTGAGCACGACTTAACTTTTTCCTCTCTAGAGAAGAGAGCCGCTGGAGGGAGAGACAGAAGAGATTTTTATGATGGTTAAGAGGAGGGGAACCGTATCTGTATGGTAGCAGCTATATAGCTCTTCTCTTGCCGGACGGTAGCTACTCTACTCTTCCCATTTTGGCCGAAGCCTCCTAATAGGCGAATCGACGGTAATTACAAAAATGGGGGAAAAATAAGTTACAGCATCCTGAGGAGAGAAAAGCAACAACCAAACGTCTTGCCCGCAAGACGAGAAAACTAAAACTAAACTAAAAATTAAAGGGATAATGTAATGTATATAAAAATCTAGAACTATTAACAATGAAAATATATGGTAACAGATGAAGGTGAATAACAAAACATGGCGTACATTAGTTACCTCTAATGGCAAACAATCCATGCAAAAGTATTAACTAACAAAAACACGTGCGCATTTGCTTATTCTCTATCCACAGCATGGTTTTATTAGTTTTTCCCGCACCTGTTTGCCGTTAGAGGACTTTTATGAACTCCAGTTGAATTAAAAAGAATAAAAAAAAAGATTAAATAAGAGATCAAGTATATGAAATTTTTAGGTAAATTTTATGAAAGCGTAAATATTGAAATAAAATTTAGAAAAGTAAGCGAACTTATTCCCCAGGTATTCAAACATTACGCGATCTTGTTTTGAGATTTCATAATCCCTTTTCGTACGTAACACGGACCAGAAAATGATGAGATTTTATATATATAATTTTTTTTTAGGTGGGTGGTACTTGGGGTGGCTTTAGTCGAGTCGGTAGCACGAAGGAAAAAAATATCTCAAGAGAGAGAAAGAGAGGGGTTGCTTTTAAGGGAAAGGAAAGGTCAGGCTTCCGAAATAAGTACCTATAAGAAAGAACCCAATGTTTTCTCAAGATGTATTGCTCCTGGCGCCATCGTGAAAATAACGTTCGTACTAAGAAATCTAGATGCACTAATGGTTGACTACTATTCAAGCAACCCTAAAACTTTAGTTAAAACCTTAAGCGGTATTAGCTTATTATTTTACTTTGTATTTTGGTCACGTGTTGTCTTGAATTTTTCAAAAGTTTGTTCAAGACCAAAGGTAATGACATATTCTTCGGACACAGTGTCCCTATAACCAGTTCCTTCCATTGCCATTATTTATTAATGATGAATTTGAAATTATTCTTATAATAATTTGAGTAACTTTTTATTCACGACGCTAAGGTATTATCGCTATCTTTATATTTTGCCCATCAGTGATACCTGAAGGAAGGGGGAGTATTATTAGAGAGAAAGAGAGAGAGAGAGAGAGAGAGAGATGGATGATGAAGTTTCTAGATAATGATGGCGTGAGAAAATGTAGCTCGATGTTACGGGCCGCGGGGATATAATGATGAGCGTGTGGGTGGACCAGTATTTTCATCTATACGCGTAATAAACCTAGTCGCCCACATACCATACTGATTTTACATCATAAAGGTATAATGAAGACGAGTAACGCGTTTTTTTTGTATCAATTAGTAGTGTTAAAATACGCTTAAATCTTTTTAAAGAAACTCACGAAACGTTTTCTTGATTATTAGATTCTGATTCGATACATAATGACTTTTTTGAACGACAGGCTTGACTCTCCCATTATCTTTTCTCTTAAAGTGAGATTGCCACGAAATTTTGATGAGTTTCAATAGTTATAAAATAACCTTGGAACCAGCAAAAAGAGCTGTTAAAAAGCACGTGTTTCTATTGAAGATGCTGCCTTTTATCTATACTTTTGCCAACCTTGGAACCAGCAAAAAGAGCCGTTAAATATAGAACCTATTTGTATGGAAGATGATGCCATTTTCAAGGTTGGGAAGAAGTGAAGTTTTATTAATTTCAATTATTGAAATTTGCGTCGCCTTTTCGGAAAAATCGTTAAAATACAATTCAAAATATTTATTTCAGCGTCACCCTACCTTTAAGGCTTTCAAATATATGGTGACAACCTCACTTTAAGTTGTTCCGAACGTACATACGACAAGTAGAGATTCCTCTTAGCGTTATAGGATCTTCTAGATATAGCTCATCTTTTTAGTCCGCTTTTAAGCCACTTATTTTCTTGTTATTTCAATATTCGAGTGTTTCTCTTTCTCTCATCGTCGCGTGGGCTGCAAATTAGTATATACACACCGAACTCTTTTTCCCTGGAGGCGCGATATTAGATGGACACTCTTAGAGACGTCAATGTTCGCGCGATTTCGCCCCGGGGAGGGAGTGGCGCTTTATAGTCGCGTTGGAATTTAAATTGAATTCGATTCGTTTATATATAAGTATATTATCAAAGTTGGTGAGATTTTACATGAGGGTGTGAATTTCCGTACGCATGCGTGTCTTTCTCTGTAAAATATCACGCGGTATATATATTTGATATTATTCCGCTAGTAACAAAAGCCTTGTTCACGCAAGAGACTTAGAAACCGTTTTCGGCCGTTTTAAAAAGGTCAAATTGAAAATATTTGAGGTCAATCGCAAAGATAATTTCTCAAAATATATTATTGATAATATATTTATGATTTTAACATTGCTTCGTGTTTATCCGAGCTTTTTTCTAATTTACAAACATAATTTAAATTAAAACCAACATAAAATATCGAAAATAAATCTACTTAGATTTTTGAATAATTTGAAAAATATTTTCTTGAAAACTAGTAAAAAGAAACATCAAGGAATTAATAATGTTTTTTGCAAAGTTTTTATTGAAACCCCTTTTTTATAGCTCCGTATTATAGGCTTAGGAAATAAATGCTCGATTCGAAACGCTATTGAACAGGTATTCAATATAAAGTCTTGCCCAAATCCAACAAATACCATAATGGATGGATTTCCCAATAATATATAGCTCTCTTTTCTCAAAACTTTCATACATAAGACTTAACGAAATATAATATTAACAACAATATAGTTCCAAAGCATCCAACCGTTCCCCATATACCTAAAGGGATAGAGTCACGATCTGGTAAATATTGCAAAATGAACGAAAACAATGATTCCTCGCTCAGGAGACACCAGGATAAAGAAGAACAACAAATATTGTTCGTTCAGAACCCGATAAGTCTAGGATTTCAATAAAGTTCGCAAAAGTTCAGGGATTTAAAGCAATTCATACCTTTTCTTCATCCTCCTGTCTGTGGTCTCCGAGTGTCACAGTCCGTGAATGACCCCGAGATATTTGTAACTTTATCTGGCCCAAAATCGTGTGAAACTCTCCCTTTAAAATATAAGCTGACTATCAGATTTCTAAGCGAATACGATCATGAATTTATATTCATTTCAACAATTGGTGATAAAGATTTATACTAGCGGCAATAAAATTGCGACACAATCGAACTCGCCCCCGCTTTGCCTTCGTCGATTGTCCAGTTTGGGGTCAACGGGTGATGATAAAGGGCGTGATCGTACAAAAGGGGCAGTTTATAGTTCGCCCAAAAGGGTCAAGACGTAAAATAGGCTATAACTCTAAACCCTTAAGCTCCGTTCGCGCTTAAATGTTGGACATTTGGTTTTTGCAAAATAATTTTGGGCCACTTATTAGTATGTTGGGTAAAGTCCAAGTTTTGTTTGCAAAATAAATTTGGGTCTGGTGATCCTATAATATCCAATAATTTCAAGGTGATTCTAATTTTCGCGCGAAGTTTGCCGTTAATTATTATTAGTAAACATTAGACTTAAAACTTTGATAATAATTAAAAATATCGAGTGTATTATACAATTTTAAACCGTGAAAGTGAATCAGAATCGCGAGCCCCTCACGAGGCTTAAGTTATCGGTCTTCACCCCCTCACATTGCCTCAACCTCTAATTCCGATCATAAAAACACGGCACCCTGTCAGACAGAGAGGGTCGGGCAGCCTGAGAGATAGACGCCTAATTATGGGCCCAGCGTAGCCAGGTGATGCCAAAAAGAGAGAGAAAATATAGGCCCTAAAGCAAATTCATCAGAAACACAAGCCTAACCCCCCACTCCTTCCCATATACCTGCCTCCTCAAAGATGTATTAAGAAAGGACGGAAGATTGAGTTTGTTCGGGAATCAAGGCTGAATTAAGAAACGTTATCGTAAAGAGAGATACTGCTTAAGTTGGGGATTAAAGTCAAAGTCTCGCGAAGAATATATAATTAATTTTACTTCTACTTTTACTCTTACTTCATTAAAGGGAAGGTGAATAGGAAAATCAAACGATTTTTATCCATTCATCGCGCTTTTAAACATTAAGGAAATGTCTGTAAATTGCGCAAAAAATCGGAAAGATGATTCCAATTTTGGTATTTAATTAAAAGGAGAACCTTCGACTAATCAAGAGACTCCCTACCTTTGGTTTCATAAAATATTCGCGACACACGCTGTTGTATGTACATTTTTGTGCGTGAAAATAACCAAGAACGAAATTTAGCGCGATTCAGATAGTACGTGTGCCGTAGCACGTGTCACTGGGATTTTATTAAACCAAAGATGGGGTGTCTTTTAATTAGTCGGAGGTCCTCCATTTAATTCTATGCCAAAATCAAAAGACTTTTGAATTTTTCTACAATTCAGAGTCAATTATGGTTTTACTACGAAACACTTCTAATTTTTAATCCCTGAGATCTAAATTTTGTAGTCGTGTTTCATTAATTACTTTTTGTATTTTATATTAAAAGTAGGTGCTTAAATTGTGAGACAAATCCTTTGAAAACGCGCCTTTCTCTTAGCTTTTGATGTAATTAATCCTAATATCACGTACGGGCCATTATTGTCTATATAGTCGCTATCTTTTAGCTTTCCGTTGAAAGTTTATACGACGGGCTCTCTGAAATCGGGAGCCGAATAATTTCCTTTGGGTGAAAATCGTTGGAATCCTCCTCCCACACGAGTAGAAGTAGCTGCTAGACCAAGATCATTTGTTATCCCCCTTTCCCCGCTCGCCATCATTTTCTTTAATACACTACTTCATTACACCCTCTTCAAATAATAATAAGATATAAAATGGGGGCTGGGATGGATGGATGGATTGGGTAAGTCTCTAGACTTTACTATGAAGGGGTATTTTTTTTTCTTAAAGGGATAATGAAGACGCGTAGCTTGTAAACAAAATTTCACTGATGTCATTTCGTGGGAGTGGTTGAGATGTATTTTCTCTGTGAGGGTTTTCATACACTATCGGTTTTAACATAGGTAAATCATGTTTCAAGTTCGCAACAAGGTATATTATGATTGGTACGTGGCTCTGAAAGTTTTGTCGTCATAGCTTTCGTCCGAGGAGAGAGGAAATAATTCTAAAAACACTAAACGGTCGAGATACGGAATTCGACATTGACCTCTCTAGCGGTTGAGATTGGAACTAAGTAGGCGGTGCTTTCTGTTCAAATTTCTGAATACTTAGGGTGAAACCATGGACTGAGAAAATCTGACTCTCTTCATTGTCACCCGCATGTCGTTTTATAAACTTGAAGGATGATTTACTTGTGGTTTTAATAATATTATTTATGGGCATATTTCAAAGCTCCTTATGGATTAAAACTAACACATTACTCGCCTTCATTGCCTCTTTAAACCCATTCTTTCATCTGCCTTATATTGAGAATGGCCACGGGAGAAAAAATAGAGAAAAAAAGGTTTTATCTTCTTTTGAAATAAGTAGGACTACTCCCTGATTTTTATCGAGCTTCCTCTTCGTATATAGGAGACTTATATTAGAGCTTCATGGGGATTGCGAATATAACTCATATATGGGTGTCTTTCTACTCTTTGAGATTTGTAATTCTTACTGATATCATCCTGATAACGATTTTTAAACGTATACTTAAATGAAAACTATAGGATGAAAATTTAATCTCCATTTGAATTATGGTATTAAATTTGGATACCATGGATTCATAGAGATTTGTGGGAACATTTGAGTTGTTATAACTTATAAGTCTTCCATTTGTTTGTGAGAGGGGCCAATTTTTTGAAGTGGGCCACTGAGTACCTGTGTTCATGCAAACATATGAAGGAATTTGAATGTTTTCAAATATCTTAAATATTTGACATAAATCATGGAAATTGCAGGGAATTTGTATGAACCCTGGTAGACCTATAAGGCAAATTTAAACGTAGTCGTGAAACTTTATACCTTCGAGGTGAATATCAAAATATAATTGACGTGTTGAAATTCGAAAAAAAAAAAGTGTTTTTTAAAATATGTAGGCATAGGTTATGTTTGTATTCATTTCTTCAGGTTTTTTCGAGCCCAAATGTGGGTGCAAACATTCCCTTGGGGTTGTAACTTGAAAGTGGGTAAAAGCACCACAGTCGAAGGCGAAAAACTACACCATGGCGGCCGTTTATTTCTTAAAAATCAATCTCCGAATCTCTTTTAAAGTTAAATATCGGATTGACCAGAATTTTCGCTTAATTAAACTTATAAACTATAATTTTAATGAATCATTTAATTTCGCCTGATAATTCTGTAACCGTTTTTAGCTTATAGTTTCCATTTAAAATGTCAATACACATAATGGGGATGAGTAAGCTTCACCTGGAGTATTACTAATGCAAGGTCTCTATAGATTCTTGACCCTAGATAGGGCAAATGGTTACGTTCACACTTGACACTTTGGAACCGTTTTCAAACCGTTTCGAATGTTCAAATCGACTTTTTAAGATTTTAATTTTGTTTCTTGATCAAAGATCTACAAGGGTGACCCCAAAATTTTATGATTTGACCTTTCCAAAACGGTTCAAAACGGTTTCAAAGTCTGTAGTGTGAACATAGCTTATATGTCGAATCGAATGGTGTAGCGGAATAATACGCAATGGTAAATCTCTGAGGAGATAAAAGTAGTTTTATCTAAAGATGGATCATATGTTTTTGAAATCAGAAATTTATTAGCCATCGATTTACGTTGAGTAAGAATTGGTTTTTGGATACATTTTAACAACTGGATTCATTTATATGGGCTCCAATTACTCCGTTTATAAAATAAGATTAGCTATGTCATCTTAAATGGTTTTAATTAGGTCAAAACCCGAGTGGTAGGATACTCGGAAAACAGATTAAAAGATTAATCTATTTATTTTAAATTATTTTCAATGATTTTGATTGATTTAAAAATAAACCAGGGTGATTTAAAACCATTAATTCCTAAATTAATCGAGAAAACTTTAAACTAAAATTATTCAGGAATGATTTTAAATCATTTAAAATTATTCATGGATGATTTTAAATCATTTAAAATTATTCATGGATGATTTTAAATCCTTTAAAATTATTCATGGATGATTTTAAATCATTTAAAATTATTCATGGATGATTTTAAATCATTTTCGGACCCAAAACGAAAAGTCGGACCCAAAACGAAAAGTCGGACCCAAACGTAAAGTCGGACCCAAATTAAGAGTCGGACCCAAACGTAAAGTCGGACCCAAATGAAAAGTCGGACCCAAACGTAAAGTCGGACCCAAAACGAAAAGTCGGACCCAAAACGAAAAGTCGGACCCAAACGTAAAGTCGGACCCAAATTAAGAGTCGGACCCAAACGTAAAGTCGGACCCAAATGAAAAGTCGGACCCAAACGTAAAGTCGGACCCAAAACGAAAAGTCGGACCCAAAACGAAAAGTCGGACCCAAACGTAAAGTCGGACCCAAATTAAGAGTCGGACCCAAACGTAAAGTCGGACCCAAATGAAAAATCGGACCCAAACGTAAAGTCGGACCCAAAACTAAAAGTCGGACCCAAAACGAAAAGTCGGACCCAAACGTAAAGTCGGACCCAAATTAAGAGTCGGACCCAAACGTAAAGTCGGACCCAAATGAAAAATCGGACCCAAACGTAAAGTCGGACCCAAACGTAAAGTCGGACCCAAAATGAAAAGTCGGACCCAAAACGAAAAGTCGGACCCAAATTAAGAGTCGGACCCAAATTAAGAGTCGGACCCAAATTAAGAGTCGGACCCAAACGTAAAGTCGGACCCAAATGAAAAATCGGACCCAAACGTAAAGTCGGACCCAAAACTAAAAGTCGGACCCAAAACGAAAAGTCGGACCCAAACGTAAAGTCGGACCCAAATTAAAAGTCGGACCCAAACGTAAAGTCGGACCCAAATGAAAAATCGGACCCAAACGTAAAGTCGGACCCAAAACTAAAAGTCGGACCCAAAACGAAAAGTCGGACCCAAAACGAAAAGTCGGACCCAAATTAAGAGTCGGACCCAAACGTAAAGTCGGACCCAAATGAAAAATCGGACCCAAACGTAAAGTCGGACCCAAAACTAAAAGTCGGACCCAAAACGAAAAGTCGGACCCAAAACGAAAAGTCGGACCCAAACGTAAAGTCGGACCCAAATTAAGAGTCAGACCCAAACGTAAAGTCGGACCCAAATGAAAAGTCGGACCCAAACGTAAAGTCGGACCCAAAACGAAAAGTCGGACCCAAAACGAAAAGTCGGACCCAAAACGAAAAGTCGGACCCAAACGTAAAGTCGGACCCAAATTAAGAGTCGGACCCAAACGTAAAGTCGGACCCAAATGAAAAATCGGACCCAAACGTAAAGTCGGACCCAAACGTAAAGTCGGACCCAAAATGAAAAGTCGGACCCAAAACGAAAAGTCGGACCCAAATTAAGAGTCGGACCCAAATTAAGAGTCGGACCCAAATTAAGAGTCGGACCCAAACGTAAAGTCGGACCCAAATGAAAAATCGGACCCAAACGTAAAGTCGGACCCAAAACTAAAAGTCGGACCCAAAACGAAAAGTCGGACCCAAACGTAAAGTCGGACCCAAATTAAAAGTCGGACCCAAACGTAAAGTCGGACCCAAATGAAAAATCGGACCCAAACGTAAAGTCGGACCCAAAACTAAAAGTCGGACCCAAAACGAAAAGTCGGACCCAAAACGAAAAGTCGGACCCAAATTAAGAGTCGGACCCAAACGTAAAGTCGGACCCAAATGAAAAATCGGACCCAAACGTAAAGTCGGACCCAAAACTAAAAGTCGGACCCAAAACGAAAAGTCGGACCCAAAACGAAAAGTCGGACCCAAACGTAAAGTCGGACCCAAATTAAGAGTCAGACCCAAACGTAAAGTCGGACCCAAATGAAAAGTCGGACCCAAACGTAAAGTCGGACCCAAAACGAAAAGTCGGACCCAAAACGAAAAGTCGGACCCAAACGTAAAGTCGGACCCAAATTAAGAGTCGGACCCAAACGTAAAGTCGGACCCAAATGAAAAGTCGGACCCAAACGTAAAGTCGGACCCAAAACGAAAAGTCGGACCCAAAACGAAAAGTCGGACCCAAACGTAAAGTCGGACCCAAATTAAGAGTCGGACCCAAACGTAAAGTCGGACCCAAATGAAAAGTCGGACCCAAACGTAAAGTCGGACCCAAAACGAAAAGTCGGACCCAAAACGAAAAGTCGGACCCAAACGTAAAGTCGGACCCAAATTAAGAGTCGGACCCAAACGTAAAGTCGGACCCAAATGAAAAATCGGACCCAAACGTAAAGTCGGACCCAAAACTAAAAGTCGGACCCAAAACGAAAAGTCGGACCCAAACGTAAAGTCGGACCCAAATTAAGAGTCGGACCCAAACGTAAAGTCGGACCCAAATGAAAAATCGGACCCAAACGTAAAGTCGGACCCAAACGTAAAGTCGGACCCAAAATGAAAAGTCGGACCCAAAACGAAAAGTCGGACCCAAATTAAGAGTCGGACCCAAATTAAGAGTCGGACCCAAATTAAGAGTCGGACCCAAACGTAAAGTCGGACCCAAATGAAAAATCGGACCCAAACGTAAAGTCGGACCCAAAACTAAAAGTCGGACCCAAAACGAAAAGTCGGACCCAAACGTAAAGTCGGACCCAAATTAAAAGTCGGACCCAAACGTAAAGTCGGACCCAAATGAAAAATCGGACCCAAACGTAAAGTCGGACCCAAAACTAAAAGTCGGACCCAAAACGAAAAGTCGGACCCAAAACGAAAAGTCGGACCCAAATTAAGAGTCGGACCCAAACGTAAAGTCGGACCCAAATGAAAAATCGGACCCAAACGTAAAGTCGGACCCAAAACTAAAAGTCGGACCCAAAACGAAAAGTCGGACCCAAAACGAAAAGTCGGACCCAAACGTAAAGTCGGACCCAAATTAAGAGTCAGACCCAAACGTAAAGTCGGACCCAAATGAAAAGTCGGACCCAAACGTAAAGTCGGACCCAAAACGAAAAGTCGGACCCAAAACGAAAAGTCGGACCCAAAACGAAAAGTCGGACCCAAACGTAAAGTCGGACCCAAATTAAGAGTCGGACCCAAACGTAAAGTCGGACCCAAATGAAAAATCGGACCCAAACGTAAAGTCGGACCCATAACGAAAAGTCGGACCCAAAACGAAAAGTCGGACCCAAACGTAAAGTCGGACCCAAATTAAGAGTCGGACCCAAACGTAAAGTCGGACCCAAATGAATAGTCGGACCCAAACATAAAGTCGGACCCAAAACGAAAAGTCGGACCCAAAACGAAAAGTCGGACCCAAACTTAAAGTCGGACCCAAATTAAGAGTCGGACCCAAACGTAAAGTCGGACCCAAATGAAAAATCGGACCCAAACGTAAAGTCGGACCCAAAACTAAAAGTCGTACCCAAAACGAAAAGTCGGACCCAAAACGAAAAGTCGGACCCAAACGTAAAGTCGGACCCAAATTAAGAGTCGGACCCAAACGTAAAGTCGGACCCAAAACGAAAAGTCGGACCCAAAACGAAAAGTCGGACCCAAACTTAAAGTCGGACCCAAATTAAGAGTCGGACCCAAACGTAAAGTCGGACCCAAATGAAAAATCGGACCCAAACGTAAAGTCGGACCGAAAACTAAAAGTCGGACCCAAAACGAAAAGTCGGACCCAAAACGAAAAGTCGGACCCAAACGTAAAGTCGGACCCAAATTAAGAGTCGGACCCAAACGTAAAGTCGGACCCAAATGAAAAGTCGGACCCAAACGTAAAGTCGGACCCAAAACGAAAAGTCGGACCCAAAACGAAAAGTCGGACCCAAACGTAAAGTCGGACCCAAATTAAGAGTCGGACCCAAACGTAAAGTCGGACCCAAATGAAAAATCGGACCCAAACGTAAAGTCGGACCCAAAACTAAAAGTCGGACCCAAAACGAAAAGTCGGACCCAAACGTAAAGTCGGACCCAAATTAAGAGTCGGACCCAAACGTAAAGTCGGACCCAAATGAATAGTCGGACCCAAACGTAAAGTCGGACCCAAAACGAAAAGTCGGACCCAAAACGAAAAGTCGGACCCAAACTTAAAGTCGGACCCAAATTAAGAGTCGGACCCAAACGTAAAGTCGGACCCAAATGAAAAATCGGACCCAAACGTAAAGTCGGACCCAAAACTAAAAGTCGGACCCAAAACGAAAAGTCGGACCCAAAACGAAAAGTCGGACCCAAACGTAAAGTCGGACCCAAATTAAGAGTCGGACCCAAACGTAAAGTCGGACCCAAATGAAAAGTCGGACCCAAACGTAAAGTCGGACCCAAAACGAAAAGTCGGACCCAAAACGAAAAGTCGGACCCAAACGTAAAGTCGGACCCAAATTAAGAGTCGGACCCAAACGTAAAGTCGGACCCAAATGAAAAGTCGGACCCAAACGTAAAGTCGGACCCAAAACGAAAAGTCGGACCCAAAACGAAAAGTCGGACCCAAACGAAAAGTCGGACCCAAATTAAGAGTCGGACCCAAACGTAAAGTCGGACCCAAATGAAAAGTCGGACCCAAACGTAAAGTCGGACCCAAAACGAAAAGTCGGACCCAAAACGAAAAGTCGGACCCAAACGTAAAGTCGGACCCAAATTAAGAGTCGAACCCAAACGTAAAGTCGGACCCAAATGAAAAATCGGACCCAAACGTAAAGTCGGACCCAAAACTAAAAGTCGGACCCAAAACGAAAAGTCGGACCCAAAACGAAAAGTCGGACCCAAACGTAAAGTCGGACCCGAATTAAGAGTCGGACCCAAACGTAAAGTCGGACCCAAATGAAAAGTCGGACCCAAACGTAAAGTCGGACCCAAAACGAAAAGTCGGACCCAAAACGAAAAGTCGGACCCAAACGTAAAGTCGGACCCAAATTAAGAGTCGGACCCAAACGTAAAGTCGGACCCAAATGAAAAGTCGGACCCAAACGTAAAGTCGGACCCAAAACGAAAAGTCGGACCCAAAACGAAAAGTCGGACCCAAACGTAAAGTCGGACCCAAATTAAGAATCGAACCCAAACGTCGAACCCAAACGTAAAGTCGGACCCAAATTAAGAGTCGGACCCAAACGAAAAGTCGGACCCAAACGTAAAGTCGGACCCAAAATGAAAAGTCGGACCCAAAACGAAAAGTCGGACCCAAACGTAAAGTCGGACCCAAACGTAAAGTCGGACCCAAAACGAAAAGTCGGACCCAAAACGAAAAGTCGGACCCAAACGTAAAGTCGGACCCAAATTAAGAGTCGGACCCAAACGTAAAGTCGGACCCAAATGAAAAGTCGGACCCAAACGTAAAGTCGGACCCAAAACGAAAAGTCGGACCCAAAACGAAAAGTCGGACCCAAACGTAAAGTCGGACCCAAATTAAGAATCGGACCCAAACGTAAAGTCGGACCCAAAACGAAAAGTCGGACCCAAACGTAAAGTCGGACCCAAATTAAGAGTCGGACCCAAACGTAAAGTCGGACCCAAATGAAAAGTCGGTCCCAAACGTAAAGTCGGACCCAAAAATAAAAGTCGGACCCAAAACGAAAAGTCGGACCCAAACGTAAAGTCGGACCCAAATTAAGAGTCGGACCCAAACGTAAAGTCGGACCCAAATGAATAGTCGGACCCAAACGTAAAGTCGGACCCAAAACGAAAAGTCGGACCCAACGCGAAAAGTCGGACCCAAACTTAAAGTCGGACCCAAATTAAGAGTCGGACCCAAACGTAAAGTCGGACCCAAATGAAAAATCGGACCCAAACGTAAAGTCGGACCCAAAACTAAAAGTCGGACCCAAAACGAAAAGTCGGACCCAAAACGAAAAGTCGGACCCAAACGTAAAGTCGGACCCAAATTAAGAGTCGGACCCAAACGTAAAGTCGGACCCAAATGAAAAGTCGGACCCAAACGTAAAGTCGGACCCAAAACGAAAAGTCGGACCCAAAACGAAAAGTCGGACCCAAACGTAAAGTCGGACCAAAATTAAGAGTCGGACCCAAACGTAAAGTCGGACCCAAATGAAAAATCGGACCCAAACGTAAAGTCGGACCCAAAACTAAAAGTCGGACCCAAAACGAAAAGTCGGACCCAAACGTAAAGTCGGACCCAAATTAAGAGTCGGACCCAAACGTAAAGTCGGACCCAAATGAAAAGTCGGACCCAAACGTAAAGTCGGACCCAAAACGAAAAGTCGGACCCAAAACGAAAAGTCGGACCCAAACGTAAAGTCGGACCCAAATTAAGAGTCGGACCCAAACGTAAAGTCGGACCCAAAACGAAAAGTCGGACCCAAAACGAAAAGTCGGACCCAAACTTAAAGTCGGACCCAAATTAAGAGTCGGACCCAAACGTAAAGTCGGACCCAAATGAAAAATCGGACCCAAACGTAAAGTCGGACCCAAAACTAAAAGTCGGACCCAAAACGAAAAGTCGGACCCAAAACGAAAAGTCGGACCCAAACGTAAAGTCGGACCCAAATTAAGAGTCGGACCCAAACGTAAAGTCGGACCCAAATGAAAAGTCGGACCCAAACGTAAAGTCGGACCCAAAACGAAAAGTCGGACCCAAAACGAAAAGTCGGACCCAAACGTAATGTCGGACCCAAATTAAGAGTCGGACCCAAACGTAAAGTCGGACCCAAATGAAAAATCGGACCCAAACGTAAAGTCGGACCCAAAACTAAAAGTCGGACCCAAAACGAAAAGTCGGACCCAAACGTAAAGTCGGACCCAAATTAAGAGTCGGACCCAAACGTAAAGTCGGACCCAAATGAAAAGTCGGACCCAAACGTAAAGTCGGACCCAAAACGAAAAGTCGGACCCAAAACGAAAAGTCGGACCCAAACGTAAAGTCGGACCCAAATTAAGAGTCGGACCCAAACGTAAAGTCGGACCCAAAACGAAAAGTCGGACCCAAAACGAAAAGTCGGACCCAAACTTAAAGTCGGACCCAAATTAAGAGTCGGACCCAAACGTAAAGTCGGACCCAAATGAAAAATCGGACCCAAACGTAAAGTCGGACCCAAAACTAAAAGTCGGACCCAAAACGAAAAGTCGGACCCAAAACGAAAAGTCGGACCCAAACGTAAAGTCGGACCCAAATTAAGAGTCGGACCCAAACGTAAAGTCGGACCCAAATGAAAAGTCGGACCCAAACGTAAAGTCGGACCCAAAACGAAAAGTCGGACCCAAAACGAAAAGTCGGACCCAAACGTAAAGTCGGACCCAAATTAAGAGTCGGACCCAAACGTAAAGTCGGACCCAAATGAATAGTCGGACCCAAACGTAAAGTCGGACCCAAAACGAAAAGTCGGACCCAAAACGAAAAGTCGGACCCAAACTTAAAGTCGGACCCAAATTAAGAGTCGGACCCAAACGTAAAGTCGGACCCAAATGAAAAATCGGACCCAAACGTAAAGTCGGACCCAAAACTAAAAGTCGGACCCAAAACGAAAAGTCGGACCCAAAACGAAAAGTCGGACCCAAACGTAAAGTCGGACCCAAATTAAGAGTCGGACCCAAACGTAAAGTCGGACCCAAATGAAAAGTCGGACCCAAACGTAAAGTCGGACCCAAAACGAAAAGTCGGACCCAAAACGAAAAGTCGGACCCAAACGTAATGTCGGACCCAAATTAAGAGTCGGACCCAAACGTAAAGTCGGACCCAAATGAAAAATCGGACCCAAACGTAAAGTCGGACCCAAAACTAAAAGTCGGACCCAAAACGAAAAGTCGGACCCAAACGTAAAGTCGGACCCAAATTAAGAGTCGGACCCAAACGTAAAGTAGGACCCAAACGTAAAGTCGGACCCAAAACGAAAAGTCGGACCCAAAACGAAAAGTCGGACCCAAACGTAAAGTCGGACCCAAATTAAGAGTCGGACCCAAACGTAAAGTCGGACCCAAAACGAAAAGTCGGACCCAAAACGAAAAGTCGGACCCAAACTTAAAGTCGGACCCAAATTAAGAGTCGGACCCAAACGTAAAGTCGGACCCAAATGAAAAATCGGACCCAAACGTAAAGTCGGACCCAAAACTAAAAGTCGGACCCAAAACGAAAAGTCGGACCCAAAACGAAAAGTCGGACCCAAACGTAAAGTCGGACCCAAATTAAGAGTCGGACCCAAACGTAAAGTCGGACCCAAATGAAAAGTCGGACCCAAACGTAAAGTCGGACCCAAAACGAAAAGTCGGACCCAAAACGAAAAGTCGGACCCAAACGTAAAGTCGGACCCAAATTAAGAGTCGGACCCAAACGTAAAGTCGGACCCAAATGAAAAATCGGACCCAAACGTAAAGTCGGACCCAAAACTAAAAGTCGGACCCAAAACGAAAAGTCGGACCCAAACGTAAAGTCGGACCCAAATTAAGAGTCGGACCCAAACGTAAAGTCGGACCCAAATGAATAGTCGGACCCAAACGTAAAGTCGGACCCAAAACGAAAAGTCGGACCCAAAACGAAAAGTCGGACCCAAACTTAAAGTCGGACCCAAATTAAGAGTCGGACCCAAACGTAAAGTCGGACCCAAATGAAAAATCGGACCCAAACGTAAAGTCGGACCCAAAACTAAAAGTCGGACCCAAAACGAAAAGTCGGACCCAAAACGAAAAGTCGGACCCAAACGTAAAGTCGGACCCAAATTAAGAGTCGGACCCAAACGTAAAGTGTGACCCAAATGAAAAGTCGGACCCAAACGTAAAGTCGGACCCAAAACGAAAAGTCGGACCCAAAACGAAAAGTCGGACCCAAACGTAAAGTCGGACCCAAATTAAGAGTCGGACCCAAACGTAAAGTCGGACCCAAATGAAAAGTCGGACCCAAACGTAAAGTCGGACCCAAAACGAAAAGTCGGACCCAAAACGAAAAGTCGGACCCAAACGTAAAGTCGGACCCAAATTAAGAGTCGGACCCAAACGTAAAGTCGGACCCAAATGAAAAGTCGGACCCAAACGTAAAGTCGGACCCAAAACGAAAAGTCGGACCCAAAACGAAAAGTCGGACCCAAACGTAAAGTCGGACCCAAATTAAGAGTCGAACCCAAACGTAAAGTCGGACCCAAATGAAAAATCGGACCCAAACGTAAAGTCGGACCCAAAACTAAAAGTCGGACCCAAAACGAAAAGTCGGACCCAAAACGAAAAGTCGGACCCAAACGTAAAGTCGGACCCGAATTAAGAGTCGGACCCAAACGTAAAGTCGGACCCAAATGAAAAGTCGGACCCAAACGTAAAGTCGGACCCAAAACGAAAAGTCGGACCCAAAACGAAAAGTCGGACCCAAACGTAAAGTCGGACCCAAATTAAGAGTCGGACCCAAACGTAAAGTCGGACCCAAATGAAAAGTCGGACCCAAACGTAAAGTCGGACCCAAAACGAAAAGTCGGACCCAAAACGAAAAGTCGGACCCAAACGTAAAGTCGGACCCAAATTAAGAATCGAACCCAAACGTCGAACCCAAACGTAAAGTCGGACCCAAATTAAGAGTCGGACCCAAACGAAAAGTCGGACCCAAACGTAAAGTCGGACCCAAAATGAAAAGTCGAACCCAAAACGAAAAGTCGGACCCAAACGTAAAGTCGGACCCAAATTAAGAGTCGGACCCAAACGTAAAGTCGGACCCAAACGAAAAGTCGGACCCAAATTAAGAGTCGGACCCAAACGTAAAGTCGGACCCAAATTAAGAATCGAACCCAAACGTCGGACCCAAACGTAAAGTCGGACCCAAATTAAGAGTCGGACCCAAACGAAAAGTCGGACCCAAACGTAAAGTCGGACCCAAAACGAAATGTGGGACCCAAAACGAAAAGTCGGACCCAAACGTAAAGTCGGACCCAAACGTAAAGTCGGACCCAAATTAAGAGTCGGACCCAAACGTAAAGTCGGACCCAAACGAAAAGTCGGACCCAAATTAAGAGTCGGACCCAAACATAAAGTCGGACCCAAATTAAGAATCCAACCCAAACGTCGGACCCAAACGTAAAGTCGGAACCAAGTTAAGAGTCGGACCCAAACGAAAAGTACCCAAACGTAAAGTCGGACCCAAAACGAAAAGTCGGACCCAAAACGAAAAGTCGGACCCAAACGTAAAGTCGGACCCAAATTAAGAGTCGGATCCAAACGAAAAGTCGGACCCAAACGAAAAGTCGGACCCAAACGTAAAGTCGGACCCAAATTAAGAATCGAACCCAAACGTAAAGTCGGACCCAAATTAAGAGTCGGACCCAAACGAATAGTCGGACCCAAATTAAGAGTCGGACCCAAATTAAGAATTAAAACTATTTACATATGTTTTAAAAAGGTTTAAAATATTTCGCGAATCATTTTAAATGATGATATTAAAATGTTTAAATTATTCTTGGATAATTTTAAAAGGTAAAATATATTATTGAATGATTTCAAAAGGTGTTAGTATATTTTTTAAATGTTTTTAAATTTTTTAAAACTAGTGGATAAGTATTTTTGTCGTTGTAGAGCGATTTGTAAGAAAACTAGAAAAGAAGAACGGGGAAATTATAGGCCGAAAAACGGGTGCTCAAACGTTAAATTGACTTGATTGTTCGAAATCTTGTCCCAATTTATATTTTTAATTTTCCGATACGAAACTATAAATCGAAACACTTTTGACTTCTTCCTCTAAGAAGTAACTTAATTTAAATTACGCAATTAAATAACTGTTTCCTGAAAAAAATAAAATATAAATGTCGTCGTTTTGAACATACCCTTAGGGTTAAAATAATTAACGCGTGTCAAGGAATTTCGCCGAAGTTAAAATTTATTCTGGGTTATGGAAATCGGAAATATGACTGTTTTTGAAGTTTCGGGGGTGGTTTAAGATCTCTCCGAGCTTACGTTAGTCCGAGTAGGAGGCTGAAATTATCTTTCCCACGTGGGCGAAGTTATGAGATCGGTTTCCATCGCGAATTTCATCGGTTACTCTCTTTTTCTTAACGTTAAAAAAATGAGCTTAACTCTTTCCACGTTGCTTTCTCCGATTGATTCTAGTTAGTATAAAACTATATTACTTATCACTGTCACCTAAGAGTATTATCCAAGACTGGATAACCTTCCCAAGTCCCTTTTATCGATACCGGGGTAATATTGATCAATAGGGCATTTTGCATCGGAGATCTCTCTCGGCGATCATATTGTGACAAATGCGATCTCGGCCCCACCCCGGCCCTGGGCGAAGGTGTGGTTCGCCATCTTTTTTCATATTATAAGATTCCGAGGGTATATATTATTATACTGATATTTGAGGGGGTACAAATATATATTCAGCGTGGAAGAAATCATATTTGCTGAAACGAAAATTTAGTAAAAGTATCTTTCCTACTTTGTTATACATGCATGTTTAGAGTTAGAATTTTGTTAAGCTACTTATTTAGCATCTTGTCAATTTTGACAAGGATGAGTTTGTTTCCAGGGTGACAGGCAGAAGTAATCTTAGGCCTTTATAAGAATCTTGCCACCTTACTCATACATGTTAATTGTTTAAAATCAAAATTTCGTTAAATTCCTACTTGAATCATGTCAACTTACAAAAGAGTAATCTTTCAAAAACTGGCAAACTTTGTGTAATCTTTTAAATCTTACTTGAAAGTTTTGACTAATCTTTCAAATTTTGCCAACTTTGCTACTATTTTAAATCTTGCAAACTTTGCTTCAATTTTAAATCTTTTAAACTTCGCTCCAAATTTAAATCTTGCAATCTTTGAATAATCTTTCAAATCTGGCAAACTTTGAATAATCTTTCAAATCTGGCAAACTTTGAATAATCTTTCAAATCTTACCAACTTTGCTAAGTCTATTTTAAATCTTGCAAACTTTGTTACTATTTTAAATCTTGCAAAATTCGAATAATGATCCAAAACGTGCAAAACTTTGAATAATATTTTAAAACTTGCAAATTTCGTATACAATTATTTTTAACATTAATCAGTTTGCGAAAATATTTGAAATTTGATCCGTTCCACCCTGATATCCGCTCTTTGGAGGCAGTTTGACGATAGACTATCGATGTAGGAGGATCAATTCACTAGCTATCAATTATATAAGCTGCCTTATACCTGTATTTATATCTGATGTTTAAGAAGGCGTGCGTGGGACACGAACGCCTTTACTTCGAGTATATATTATCGTAATGGCAGATCATTGCCTTTCGTTTTGTAATTCTCGATATATAATTGTATAAGGAATGCCAATCCTCTTTAAATCACACGTAGTCGATTTCCCGAAATCTGATTTACAACAATTTCTATCCGTTTTTTTTTTTTTTTTAAAGACTAGACGTTTCTGACGGGGGTGGGGTGCGGAATTGGTATCTTTCGAGTTTCGATTCCGAAATAAGATTTGGAAACTTTTTAATTAATAGGTTTCGTAATTATAGTTTTTAAATGAGTTAACGTAGCCCGGGTCCGTAATTACGTCCGTGACATTCTTTCAAGTTACCGAGAAATATGAACGTGAGAACAAATTTCAAATGAGAATTTTAAAGTGACAATGTCACGATAATTTCGGTAATCTCGTTAAAAAATTATCAAAACTTCGTGCGTGTCTACAATAGATAAAGAATAAGCAGACACCCACGTGGTTTTGTTACTTACTACTTTTTCCCGCGCTATTTGCCGTTAGAGGACGCTTTTGAACGCCAGGTTTTGTTCGACATCTTTATCTATTATGATAGATTAAATTCCACGCGTCGAACTCAGCTTTGCCTTCATTGCAGTGTTGTCAAAACCTCTGTTAGTCGAGTTCAGTTCGGGTGCAGTTCAGAACTGGCAACACTGGGGAAACTGTAATATCCCTTTATAGTGAAAATTATATTTAAATTCATTTTCACAATATCACTATATAATCTAATTCATAAAGAAATTTTAGACAAAATTATTTTAAAACACGCGGAGGATTAAGCACTTTTGACTATAGAGGAAACATTAGATGGTTTACGCCTGCTCGTCGTTTTCACCCTGAACACCGGTGCGCGGCAGTTAAGTCACTAACACTCTTTCTATGCGCCTGTAGATGTGTTCCAACCGTAGAGCTTCGGTGTTACGGATGAAAACCACCCGTAGGGGCAAACTAAATCTTATGATTTCTTATAAGGCCCCTCTAGAATCGCGTATACCAAAATTCCCATCGTTTGTTGCTATCCATAAATTATAAATGTTATAACTATATATAAGATGAAATTGTTTCTTCCTTATCGAATAGGGGCCAAAAATGGTCAAATAAACTTCGAATTCTATTGATTTTTACGAAAGAAATGATTGGGATGGAAGGGAAAATATCGACTTAGTTTAGATGTCATGATTTTTCTTGCCTTTTATTTTCATAAATACAAAATGTGAGACTTGCTTAGTTTAGTGATAAACTAAAAGGCAACATTAAAGCTTAAATATAATCCCTTTTAATAAGAGATGAAGGTAGAGTGAGTGGTGGGAAGTTGGGAACATAACTCAACCTAACCATTGATTTTCTCTTCTTTTTTAGGGTGTCTTTCGCACCATCTAGTGTTTTTCATTTGAACAATTGTTAATTTAGGCTTAAATTTAAGCCCTAATAATCTCGCGTCAGTATGGAAATCACATATAAGCTTAGGCTAAGTTAATTTATTTAATTTAAATTCTAGTTTCGATGAAATTTGAATGAAAGTTCGATTTTATCTCTGTCCTTCGACGCTCCCTCTAGTGCGGTTTATTTCAACCAATGTATGCCTAGTTGATTTAGATTAAATTTAAGCTTCGATATTCTTGTGTCGATATTAAAATCACATATTGGCTAGGTTAATTTATTTTAATTTTAATAATGCCAGTTTAATTATTATAATTTATATTTTGAAATCTATAACAATTACAATAAATTTAATTTATTCAATTTTATTATTCATTAAAATATATTAGTTTCTTCAATAATATTTATTTAATAATTAACTAATTAAAGACGCTTAAAATTAATCAGTATCATAGATGTCACTGTATATTTTTTAAATATCTCCAGAATTCTAAATTATCTAGTAATATTCTTGATACTAAATCAAACTAAAATAACTTAATTAAATAATCTTAATCTCAGTTATAAATTCGGAACATTTTAATATTATTTAAATCTGGATTAAATCTTATATTATAATAAATTATTATAAATTTCGTAGGATAGATGGCGTGATTATCTCTACCTTCTTCAGTTTCGATTAATAGAGAGGTTTAGTAAACCATTCTAAGCTCCCTTTGATTTTCTAGGCTCTGCCTTTGCTACAGCCATTTCTTAACGTTTGACGTTCAATAAAAATGATGTGCCTAAACCTCTCTATTGTTCGATTAGTAGTAATTAATTTTAACTAGTTATTATAGTCCGTTTAAAGGGAAGAGATCTAGAATTTATACAACTCCTTTAAAGGGGCTATCTTGGATTTTTAAAGCCCTTGTAAATTCGCCTTCTTTTCTAGCTAAGAATCTAAGATAGCAAATTGTAGAGTCAAAGCTAGGCTGAGTGCGTAAGGAAAGAGCATTTTAAAGGGGCAAATTTCAGAGCAGATAGGGCCTTTAAATTCGTCTTCTGTTCTCTCTTAGCTGACAACGTTAGCCATAACAAATTATCGCTCGTAAATTGTACCTTGGAGGAGATTGCTCGTGATTCTGGCGAGTTACCCAAGATGCCCTGGACTACCAGGACGTACGATTGTAGAGCCATCTATCCCTCAATTGGAAACATTTAAATTTAACCTAAACGTGAAACTTAGAACGCGAGGGAGACCTTCTAGGTGGCGGCTCTTTCTTAGGACCCGTCCCAAAAATGGGGACGCTCATAGGTACATTCAATTTCCTCCTCCATAACACTCCTTCCTCTTACACTCAACTCTGTGGTGACGTTACGAACGGTCAAAATCAATTTGAGTTACCATTACATCGAAATCTTCTCTTCTTTACCACTCTTAATTTAGGGTTTCTTATAAATATAATAGAATCTGCCTTTCTACGAGTTGCAAACTCAAACTGGCTCCGAATTCTAGTTTCCTCTAGCTCCGCTGAGTGCGATGTCGGCGCTGTAGGGGGAGGAATTTATTCCGGAGCTTTGCCTAAATGTCAATGAACTTAAATTGGGTCAAGGCAAACTTAATATTTATATACAGGGCGAACCGCTAGCCATTTTTGCCGAGTTTTCTAACGGCATTCTTTGCAATTTCTACGTTATTCCGGAGCGGGTGAGTGAGGGGGAGATTGAAGATTCGAATAAATACGAGTTCTCGTTTTTCTCAAGCATCATTCAAAACCAATTGCGTAATCAGAGAAAAAACAATAATAAAATATATAGTAGCTTACGAAAAGCTAGTTTGCCCTCCATCTTTATAAACGATAACAAACCAAATCATCACAGAAATGAGAGTATAGTTTTGTTTTCCCGATAGTAAAAATACATTTTTATTTAATTAATTATCCAAATGAAAATTAAGTAGCATTTTCGGAAAGGTCGTTGAAAAACGACTCCAAATATATATACACATGTCATAGCAGGGTTCCTACAACACCTGGAAACCAGGAAAAGTCAGGGAATTTGAAAATATGCCCAAAGGTGCAGGGAATTTGAAAAATTGGCCTAAAAGACATTCTATATAGAATTAAATAAATGAAACACGCTTTTAATAAAAAGGATTTTGTGTTAGAACTAATTAAAACAAATTGAGGGCATAATTATTTATGCTATTTACTCAATTATATATTTTTGGTTGGATATAGTAATAAATATTTATTTGTACCGTTATTTAAATTTAATGTCAATTAAATTAGGCTACGTATAAATCCGACATTTCCAGACCGTAAATATGTATTTCGAGTGAAAAATTCAAACAAAAACATCAATGAACTATATTTTTATTATTTTATTTTTAAATTACATTTCTTTTTAATAAAAAAAATCATATTTCAGGTCACATAATTCAGGGCAAGAGCATTTTTTTTTAATAATTAGATCCGGAACTATTCCAATATATACAATAATAATTTTTTCATCAAATGAAAAATCAAAATAGCAGTACCCTTCCTTCCCCCAAGACGCGTTTTCACAATAATACACGTGAAAACATATTTAAATGACTTAATTACCGTTTAAGATGGCATAGCCAATCAAATTAGCGGGTTGGTTAGGACCCAATAAAGGTTAAAATCTACCCACATGTGAATGATGATATGTTGAGTGGGCACATTGTAAGATTCATCGAGTCCTAACCTAATCTTCGATGCACCCCTGTGAAAGTCTCTTCCTGCTACACACCAAAGGCAGGAACCAATGGGATCTGATACGCTTATACACCACGCATTTCCGGTCTTTGGTAATACAAGCTACTGTGTATTAACTTAATATAGTAATGCATTTTAAATTGGTATTTTCATTTATTTTGATTTTAACGATCTTTGGGAAAATGATACTTAAATTACATTTGGTTCTCACGAGATCTCTTTAACCCTAAATTACTTAATTTTTAAATCCTTCCATTTACATCAGATATTGTAAAAACTAATGACGAGATTATGATCAAAAATTGGACATAATGATAGATCAATTAGTTCGTATATGCTTTTTTGAATAAATAGATTAACACAGATTTTTTTCACAGTTATGATAACTTCCTTCATAAGTTCAATTGAGCATGCGCAGCGCGTGTAGACCATGAAAACACACCTTTATCACGAACGATATAAATTACGTAATAGATGGAATTTTCGTGCTAACCTTGACCCAGTTTGTGGTCTCTATTAAAAAAAGAAATAAAAAAATAGTGTTCTTATAGTGGCATAGAGCTCGAATCCGTTGCCCATGGCTTTGTGTTTTTGTAATAACGTCGGGGCCCGAGGGCCGGTAAAAACGTTTTGACGGGTTTCCCTATAAACCCCTATATTTTATCTATTAGAAATAATTCGCGTTTCTATAGGGGAATTTAGAAATCTAAGCTAGAAACGTTCCTTATAAAATTCATTCACCCTCCAATTTGTATACTTTGGCTCAAATAAAGTAAACAAAATCTAGTCATAACATTGTTAAGAGTTTTGATATCTCGTATTCGACTCGTTTGGGTTAATACGCGCAAAACTCTAAGTCCGTTTCTACGTCCTTTGATTTAAATATAATATAATTATTTCATTTATTCATTTATGAAGAAATAAGAGCGTTGACGTCATCATTCGAAATCTACGTCATAATACCCTTTCCTCCGTAGCTTTAAAGTCAGTGGACGGAAATAGATTTATTAACTATATAAATCTTCCATAATTATTTTATTCCCGCCATATTTATTCATTAACTCGGATAAGTCGAACAGTCGTGGGTAAAAACTGGTGCTTTTACGTAACAGTTCCTTCGTTGAGTTCAATGACCGCTAGCGGCCGGCTTATAACGGTTTTAATGTCGATGTCAGTCCAAATTTTCAAGGCGTGAGATACTATATCTTATTAGAAAGCGTATTATAAACTCTACTTTTGTATATATTGAAGATTTTGGGTGCTTTTTTTACTCTTAAGAAATAAGCGGGTGACAGAGAGGTACGGGGTTTCCACATTTTTGCATCTTTAAAAGTAGTCAAACTCACCCTAATTTGATAACACGAGTGTAGGTATTTAAGCTTTATTTCGAAGTAAAATAAATATTAAAGATAACGGGTATCGTACCTTTGTACGCGCTGGCAAATCACGTTGAAATATCCTATTTTCTTCTTCTTATTTAAATTTTTATTCAACAGTTCTCAAGGCTTTTTCCTCTCAATTTGAGACAATTCTTTTATTTTTATAAATTTTTTTTTTACTGGTTTATGGGAGGATCTGATTGTGTGTGAATAATACCGATTTCCATATTATGCAAGTTTTTAACCTAGTTTTGGTACCATAACCTCGCAGTTCATAATATTATTTTTCTTACGAAAGATATAGAGCTTATTATTTTATTTGGGAAGGACGAACATTGAATTTGTTTTGGCTCAAAGATATACTTTGATTTAAAGATTGGTACTGAAGAATATGGGTTGGTTAGGAAAGGTATTAATTTAGTTATTTCAAGATAAAGAGATGGTCGAAGTAGATCAGTGTCTTGATCACATTTCATTTGATATTGATCAATATCTTGATCACATTTCATTTGATATTGATCAATATCTTGATCACTTTTCAGTTGATGTTGATCAATATCTTGATCACGTTTCAATTGATGTTGATCAGTATCTTTATCACATTTCACTTGAAGAAATCTTGATCATGTTTTAGTTAAAGTAGATATTACATTTCACATGATATCTTGATTAGTATTTTGATCAGATTTCAGTTGAAGTAGATATCTTGATCACATTTCAGTTGAAGAATATTAGTATATATTTCAAATTTAATTTTAAATATGTTAATATTTTGATCATAATTCGGTAAATTATACTAAAGTCTTGATAAATTTAAATGAAAGTAGTCCAATATTTTAATCAAAGTAGATCCTGAAAGAAGATCAAAATTGTGATCAAATTTCAATAAATCAGAGCCAAATATTGATAATAAAGTAAACTAATTAGTTGAAAATCACCCTAGATTTATAGTAAACACAAATTAGATTAAATTTTATTAGTTGCAGACAAAAAATGTATTCAATTCGAATAACAGTCAAGTGTTTACACCGAACTCTTCTGATTCTAAAACTATTTAATTATTGTCCCACATAAATAAAAACAAAACGCAACAGTAAAATTCGCTAAATTACGAAATCTAGGATCTTAAATCCATTAAAGGGAGAATGCAACCTAACAACAAGTGATTTTTTATCGATTCCTTATTGTTTAAATAGGCCTAATCCCCTATTTAAAAAATTTACAAACAAATATTAAACTAGAAATAAATTTAAAACTTACCCTGAAAATAGGCTTAGTGGGATTCATGGAGCTCCTGTTTTCCTCGCGTGTAAGGTCTAGCGACCAATCGCACTCGACGTAAGTCTCGTGGAGATCTCGCGTGAACGACCGGCCTTTGCTCATTGGTCGCTAGACCTTACACGGACGCAATTCAGAATCTCCATAAATGCCGATAAGCCTATTTTCAGGGTAAGTTTTAAATTTATTTCTAGTTTAATATTTGTATTGTAATCTTTTTATCGATGGATTAGGCCTATTTAAACGATAAGGAATCGATAAAAAATCACTTGTAATTAGGTTGCATTCTCCCTTTAAATGTGGGGCCATTAGACAGCACTCTTTATACATTAGAAGAAGAATTTCTTTTGTTCGTTAATAACAATACATAGTCCGGGAGGGGTCGTTTTACAAACGCCTAAGGATATTCTCTCGAGAATATACTTTAAAAAATAAATTTAAGTTAATTTCAATCCGGACTAAGTTATATAATTAACAATCTTAAAAGGTTGACACATTTTCAGTGATATCAGCGCGTTTTTCGCTAGCATTTTAGATCTTTCTTACCCTAAAAACTGAGTATACACGGAATCCCTTTGTTCTCAAGACGCCATAGTTACAGATTGAAATAGTTTCAGTTATCAACACGTTCAAAGCTATATGGTTTCATCGATTACAATGAAAGTTAACTGGGACTATTTTGATATTGACTAGGTTTAATATTACGTATAAATCCGCCTCAACTTTGGCTATTCTGTAAACAACCTTCGAAGGAAAAAATCGTATAGATATGGACTCCGAACCTCTACTTGTTCGTGTTGTCAATTGAAATTGAATCGTGATTTAAGTCATTTATTTCGAAAGACACATTTCTCGTTAATATTTTAGCGTGGAACTATAAAGGGGGCCCTCCTGTATTTTTTTAATCATAAATAAGTCGAAATAATAAAAAAAGAAGCTTGTAAAAATGGCCCGAATCTAGGTTAGTACTGCCAAACGATATAATCATCGTATTCCGCCGACACGACGCTACAACTTTCTAAATAGAGACTGAAAAAGACGATCGCTTCATTTATATCAATTAAATATCAATATTATGAGGCGAGAAAAACTCTATAAACCATTTAAACTAAGGTTCATAAGAAAGGCTAAGTCTCTTGATTGATTAATTATCAATATATTAACATATATCAAATGATGTTTAAATTTATCAAATGATGATTAAAATTATCAAATGATATTTAAATTTATCAAATGATGCTTAAATTAATCAAATAATGATTAAAATTATCATATAATGATTAAAATTATCAAATGACGATTAAAATTAGTAATTACGATTAAAATTATGAAGTAAAGACAAAATGATAAAATTCCGATTCAAATTATTAAACTTAGATTCAAAATAAAAAACCTCGATTTAAATTAAATTAATTACGATCAAAATGATTAAATTGGGATTAAATTACTATTAAAATGATTAAATTGGGATTAAATTACTATTAAAATGATTAAATTGGGATTAAATTACTATCAAAATGATTAAGTTGTGTTTAAAATACGATTAAAATGATCAAATCATAAATTTGAAAAAGCTTCCGAATTAGTTTTTGACTCTGCCCAAATTATACTCAGTTTGTTTTAAACTTTTGAGCCTCCCTTTAATGGGTATTTCGAACTCGTTTAATTTCGCTTAGATACTCGTATCGGGTTTGTTCTTTGGTTTGGTTGATATATGCTAAAGAGTTAGTAAAGGAAGGTTACAACTTAAATTAATAGTTAGTTAATAATAGAGTACCAATACTATTGTTTCACTTACGAGTATTTTGAGTTTGTCACGCTTGGAATTAGGCTTAACCAAAATGACTTGATGGAACAACTATTTCTACTTATTCCAACGTAATAATACGATATTAGGTTAATCTGATATCGTCCATAGATAACATTTGGTTTTTGATTTGGTTTCCTAAAAATATTTGTCTCGTGGGAGTTGGGTTTTATCAGACGATTACGGACTAAAATATTAAAAACAAACATGGTTGAGGTAAATGGTCCTAACTTCTATTTCCCCTTTAACCAGGATTTGCAACCTATATACGCTAACTAAAATTGAATCACTCTCTTTCTCTTAAAAAGCAGTATTTTAAACATTTGTTCAGGTGCTTGTATGGTTAAATCTTTGAAATTGCGAGCGTGCCATAGGGTGGAATTACGTCGCGTCCCTGTAAGAATTCACTCCGCCACGAGGGCGTTCAACTCTTTATGGGTTTTTGGTCCCCATCTATGACTAGTACGGATATAATCGGAAGGAAATAATGGTAGAAGGGAGACACTTTGGGTATCTATAGATTCTGACCAACTTCCACTCATTGTTCAATTTCCTACTGTTCGTTACTATTTCGATCTAAGTTTGCCGTATAGCTATTTAGAGAAATTGGCGCCCTGGGTGAACAATTGTTTTTGGCGCTACAGATATATCAAAACCAGACCAATTTGGCTAAAGTAAGCGAGGATGATTCCAGAGTCTAAATCTATCTCTTAGGTCTTTAGATGCTTCAATTATCTCTTGTTCTTATAGGGAGGGCTTTCATATACCCCTTACAATAATAAAGTACCCAAGGGGTCAAAGATAAATACGAATAAGGAACGGCGGATAATTAGTTTTTGGAGCCAAAACCACCAAAGGTCAAGATTAAGCATCCACGTAATTTAAAAACTAAATGGATCTCTAATTTTTCTATTCTGTGATTGGACGCTATAGCACCGCAGGTGCAGCCAATAAAAATGTATCATGCAGTTTATAATACGGATTAGGTAAGGTTTCATTGGTTTAAACGACCATTGTAGCCCACAAGTGTTTGGTTTTTGTTGCGTTACGCTTCTTCTATTGTTTCCTTCTGATAAAATTTTATTCTTTATATGTTTTGAACCGACGCTTGCCTCCCCCCACAGTGACCTTTGAACCCGTGTGGGCCTAAAGCCTTAGCTATATATACGATTTCCTTCTGTATGTGTTTTTAGCCATATCTCCCCCTACCAGGGGGTGGTGTAGGATCTTACATTGTCAAGGGGTGTAGTATGTGTAATGTGTGATGATGATGATGTTTTTGGAAAAGAGTGAACCAACAACCTTTTTTGTTCTTCCTCTAATTTCGCTTTGCTTATACGTTTATCCGGTACGAAGTTCTCAACACCAGCCATTTCAGGGATGTCATATCGTGCTTTCCACCAATGAGGGTATTAGGCTTAGCGAAGTTTAATAAATATGCTAAAGAATCAATTCAAGTCCGAAATTTCAAAATTTTCAAAAACAAAACATTTCCGGATACTTATATTAAAGATAGAATGAAGCCCAAAACTTCAAAAACCTTAAAATAATTTTCAAAAACACTAACAAAAGTGATAAAGAAATCCAAAACTAATTTTCTTAAAAACCAAGGCCTAGCGAAGTGTGGCCTTTTATGGACTTTACCATCTTGTTTTCTATATACCAGAAAAAACGTTATGTATAAGTTAGACAGGGGTAGACATTTATTACTGTTTTTAGACAAGAAAAAAGGGGCCCGAAAGTGGGCTAATGGTCGTCTATATTGCTGCCAGGGGAAAAAAGATTTTTTTCTTCGGTCTTCTTCTTGTTCGCTCGGGTTTATGCGTGAACCAGCATACTGTGTGGTTGGGATAGTAATTCCTTTGTTTCCACCAAATTGGGTGTAGGGTATAGGGCGGAACATTTTACTTTTTTTGCCACTTTTTTTCATACTTATACTGAATTTCTTGAAATACTGTTTTTTTTATGACTCGAAAAAGGGTTACTTAACTCGGGGTCATTCGTGTCTTTGTCCTGTTAGTAGCTCGCTCATGGTACAATGGTACTTACTTAAACAACAAGTACTTTCTGGTTTTTGCATAATTTTAGGTGGTGTAAGTTTTTTTTCTTTTATAACAAGAGTTTAAAATGTTCTTAGTACAATAAGTAGTTACTCATTACGTTTTGTATAGTTTGATAAAAAAGTTCTGAAGGTAATTATTTCAGGCCTAGATATTTTACGATAACAATAAGAAACCCCCTTCTAAATATATTATAGCACTCAATATTAGTTTATCTTAATCCAGGGGATTAGTGTTTGGCCCAAAAACCAATTAGGGCTCGTAACCCTTCGAGGCTTTTGAAAATTCGAGAAAATTTAGAGAGTATAATATTTATTTAGGCCTAACTAAATACCATTTGTTTGCTCTGTTAATGAAACCAACTTCAGCATCTTCTAAAGGCGAGGAAGCCACGCACATAGCTATGTAAATTTAATATCATCTCGGAGGAAAGCCACAGAGAAAGCAAAGGCTCGGTTTCAATTACCTTTATTTCAATGCGAAATAATACACTAAAGGGGGCTGCATTTGGTGTAAATATAGTGAACGGAGGAGGCGCCACTCTTTGGAGTTTTCTGACTTTGGAGGGAAGACATTATAACCAAGCGCGGCCCGCCTAAATTCCGTCCCTCTCTCCCGACTTAAAATATCGAGGAATAGTCCAAATTCCTCTAGCCAGACAGGGGTGATGATTTTTTTGTCTAGTTTTTAGTGATGGGCTAGTACGTTTACCTGACCCTTTGTTGATTGTATTAAGCTACGGGACTTTTTTTTTACTTAAAATGGAATTTTGGTAATACTAACAGTTGCAAATGCTAGTGATATATCTTGACTAGATTGCTAAATCAGTAATTTAATTGATTTATGCATGGAATGCCATTCTTAATTCTGTTAGTTCTTGCTTCTTGGTGCGATGTATCTAACTTAACGACCCCTTAAAACTGAAACTCCGTACATACTCTGTTTAGATTAATATTTAAAAATAAAATATCTATAAAAAAAACACCCGGAATATTTTTAGATGGAATTTGCAATCTAAATTGGCAACGCCACTAAGGTTGAACCTCCCCAATAATTTGTAATAAAATCCATGCCAGGATAAAATGACTTAAACATACTATATTCAAATTGTCATACTCGAATGCAAGAACCATTTAAAACGTAAGATATCGGTGTCTGGTTTTCACTTGGAATGTGGTTATGAATTGTTGAGGTTCTTGAGGTTATCCGATATATTGGAATATAAATATGTATTTTTTTATTTCCTAATGTTAATTTAATTAAAATTAATAATCAGGGATATTATTGAAACTTGTAGGAAAGTTGTTAGAAAAAATTTCAAGTTGTAGAAAAAAATCTTACTAACAAAAGTTAAATTAAGAAAAAAACACACACATTAAGCCTTTTTTTTCAATCAAGTTTTTGCTTTCGCTTTTCCAAAATAAGATTATATATCAAATCCATTAGGATATCGGCTTCTGTGTCATTTGAAGCTTGTTAATGTGGGTTAACCCAATTAGCTTGATTTAAATTTCACCTTTGCTTTGACGCAAAAGCTCTTAGCCCGAAAAATCTTGATTGAAAATGCGCCCGGAGCGCGAAAACCAATGTACGAAGATAAATTATCTTAAATTATATTTCCTTTCATTATGAACTTCATTACGTGACTTCACTCTTACAATAGCCTTTTCTTACAATGACATTTTTATCGAAAAGAGTGAAATGGAGTTCATAGAAAACTTGAAACTAAGACGTGAATATTTACTTCATCTTTGCTCTAAGAAACCAAACATTTGATAATACCATGTAGTCGGTTAGTCACTTTTTTTTCTCGGAGTTCGCGGAGGTCAGTGATCTAAAATTACCCCACACTCTCGTCATAAAATTTCGTGAAAGCTATAGATATAAAAAAAAAAAAAAAAAAAAAATTGTCTATATGGTGGGTGGATGTTTTTTTCTCTCGATGGCTGCCTCTGATTCGTGTAAATGTAAAGAAATACCACGGGGTTAGTGGGTGAAAGTGAGTCTAGGGCAGGAGGAAAAAAAGATGCGTCGGAAAAATCCAGAGATGATCCAGAACTAGCTAGAGAGCGATAGAGAGAGAGAGAATAGCTAAAGATGGAGCCCCTGTGAGCCACACCGACCGACCTCATATTAATTCGTTTTTTAGCCAGATATGTATGTGTGAAAAACATGCTGGTCATGCGTATAAAGAATATATAGTATTGGATCATGCTGCTAAAAATGATGGGCATATTCGGATACGCCTTTTTAATACGCTCCATACATGAATCTTCTTCGTTTTAGATCGGTTTTAATATTTGTTTAAACTGAAACTAATGTAATCTTGTCTTCTGTTGCATAATGGAAAATTTATTATTATACTTTCTTTAATAATAATTATATCAAATTACCAAATTACTTCAAAATCGGACCTTAAATATTTTCCAACATTATCAAGAACGTTTCCAACATTAACATTAACGCATAGTTTCCAACACTCACATTATTCCAACAATTTCCAACATTTTTCTATCTTCAAAATCTGCCACAAATAACTTTTTCCAAACTTTTCCCAATAGTTTCCAAAGTTTTCCAACATTTTCCGAGCCCATTTCCCCACATTTTCCAATATTTCCCCACATTTTCCAATATTTCCCAACAACAATTTCCATTAGGAACATTTTTCCGACGTTTTTCCGACCTTTTCATTCATTTTCCCAACATCTTTTCCACATTTTCTCTATACCAATCGTTTCCTACCATTTCCCATCAATTAGAAATGAAAATTTAATCCTAGGATAGTTTTTTTATCCACCCCTTTCCTCTGTTTTCTGCAAAGCCCTTTAACAGCAGATGAGAAATCCACGAAAAAATAATTTCCACATGGAACTATTTTCTTCCATGACATGTTACTATACTTAACCAACTTATTATAGTTATAGGGTCTAAATATTACGGATGCTGCTTCGAATATATATGGATCTATTATTTTATTTTAGTTTTAAGCCTTAAGGGTATATATATTTTTTCATACAGTAAGAATAGCTTAGAATAATCCGTGGTAAAGCTTGGTTTAAAAAAAACACCTCATATTCACCCCAGCTATAGGGATTTTTTTTTTTTTTTTTTTTTATTGGTGGTATTTCGTACCCCCGGTGATAAATTTTTGACCTATCCCATTCCGTAATATGTTGTTGTTGTTTTCTAAAGGTAAAAAATGCCCTAGAAGCGACATAAACCAATCGAAGTTTGCTTTAGATATAAAAGTTTAATTTGAAGATTATTCAATACGTTATTAAATGGATAATGAAATGCATTAGACCTGAAACTTAAACTTACATTCAATAATAGTTTACATTGAGCGGAAAGTTTTGGCGGATTAAAACACATTAATATATCTTACTATGAATTAAAATAGTCCAAGTTAATTGCTTTTGAATTGTATTCAGAAATGTGAGGTCAAACCTTAAATAATTCATGTTCCATTAACATAAATTTTAATTTTAAATCGTTGGAATTAGGCTTAAAAATATGCAACACAAATTATATTTCAAAACACCAGAACTATATTGATTTGACATTGATCTGACATCACGTACGAAGCTACGCTACACGTTACCACTAATTATATGTTTACTGAGATAACCCTTTTAGCGTCAAAACAATCGTCTAAATCGATAATCTAAATAATATTTATCAGAGTCTCGTATCTCTTTGAGATATCATGATATCCTCTTATTTATGGCGATAGCTAAATCACAGCTAAAGTATATTTTATTATTATTATTGAGTTAATTAGATGTAAAAATACGAGTGGGAAAAAATCTTACAAACTCAAGTAAAATTTTAATATTGAAATATATAAACTTTTAATTTTATTTTAGCATCTTTATTAAAACAAAGATTCATTATCCCTTTAAGAATACGGTCATAGCTTTAACAAAAGTGTAAACTATGTATGAAATTAGTATGTTTCACTATATAGACCTTTTTCAGTCGGAATATTCTATAAAATCAAAGGTAAATTGAATTCTCAAATATTACATTTTGTTTTTTCATACCTTAGCGATGCCAAACATATTAGAGTGGTATGAACCATGTAAAGATTCACACGGAATTTCATTTCCACGAAATTTGGTCCACGCTTTGAGTGTTTTCCAGACGGGTGTACATTAAGATTATGACGGAATGCTTTACTCGGGGAGGGGATACCATTTTTACTTTCAATATACATTCACCTTTATTTATTCGCGAAGACCTTGGGAATGAAATCATTGTCATATTACAAACATAAACTACTTAGATTACTATATATTTGTGAAGCTTCAAAGCTATTCACTGGGTCCATTCGAACCCGACATAAAATAGTAAAAATCAGATTTAATTTTCAAAGCGTAAATAGATAGAGCTCCATCCTATCACTGGGAAACTAAAATAATATAGTTTTCGCTATGATGAAATTTCAAGGTGGAATTAACTTACCTTGTTGTTGTTTTGACGGTTTTTAAAGACGCCTAAGGCTAGGTATATTGGACTAGACCGTCTAGTGTCGGCTATTGGATAGTTTTATAGCTTATAAGCTTTCGTTTTTATCTTAGAATTTACCATCAGTTTAGAGATAAATCAAAGTTTGGTATCGTTAAGATTCTTGTTAGAATAATAGAACTACAGACCCAATTTCTTCAATGTTTTAAAGGGAGAATGAACCACGTTAAAGGTTTTTATCATTTATTTATTCTAATCATATATACATGTTATGATAATTATTATTTTAGAAAAATAGTAAATTAATTTATGAGACCAAGAATCCATTCAGGTTCCATAAGAATATGGGAGGGCCGCGATTCAATAACCATCCTCCCAAACTTTGTAGCAAAAGTTCGTCCGCTTCGAATCGATTTTTTAAGTAAATCGCTCCTGACATTATATTATTAACCAGCGCCACTAACGACCTTGATATAATATTTTGGGTAATAAAAATGGAGCCAACCGAAAAAAGATCTAAGCATACAAATGTTGCGAAAATTGCAGACGAACTTTTGTTACAAAGTTTGGGAGGATGGTACCAGAGGCTAAAGATATGCTCCCATATTCTTATGGAACCTGAATGGATTCTTGACTCTATCAGTACAGTTATCAAGTGCACTTGAATAATGATAAAAAAAGCTAATTTGGTCATTTTAATTTAATGATTTAATTTTTTCTAATTATGTCGCTTCTGTAATTATTAATGGTTATTTGATTAGGATTATTGATATTCGGGAATATGTACACCTGATTAAAGAAAGAACCCCACGCATTTCTTCACTGGAATCTATGTAAAAACCAGGACAGATATTATATGAGCGAAAAATAAGACCTTAGAACTATACAAGGGCAAATTCTCTTGCACTTTCTTATAAGCTCCAAATTTGGCGTAGTGGCCATGAACATCAAAATTTCGGCTTATTACGGGCAGAAAACGAGAGGAGGGGAGGTCGTTTTAGTTTTAAACTCCAGAGGGCTACGGAGAAAGAGAGAGTGCGTCAAAGGGCGTGGTTTTTTATGCAAGATGAAGGAAAGAAGGTCATCGTCCTTACGTGACTGCAAAATCTTTATATCGACCTTCGGAAAAGAATAATCTTACCTATTTTCTTCTTACGTATCCTTTTTATTTTTCAAATTTAATCTGCAATATATCCAAAAGTAGATGCGTATTAATACGCGATGTTAAACCTCATAGGCTATAATAGTAGTGTTGTAAACTATTCGTGAACCATAGTATCGAGATGGGAACAGTGCGAGTTTTCAGCAAGAATATATGGTTATAAAGAGCAAGTCTAATTTGACGTTTTCACCAATCTTCAAACTCTGGATGATATTCAGCCCTTTTTAACGATTGCCCGAAATATGTAGACCAACGTCACCACGACAAATCCTTATTGGTGTTATTTTTCAAGGGAGAATACAACCTGACTAGGAATAATTTTCTATCAATAGCCCTAATCCTCTAGTAATATGCCATAACTTAATTTTTAGCTAGACCCAACCCTAGTGAATTTGATACTAGTTTTGTACGTTCTGAAAACATCAACGGAACCTTTACGACCGTTCCTCCCCTATACACGCACTTTTTGCATCTATAGATTTTCTTACGTTGTTCTTACACTCCCGCGGGAGTCTCATCATTCTTTATATAAATGACAACAGAGATGACGCCAGTGGGAAAAGTTTATTATCAAAGGGTTAACGCGGATGAGATTCCCTTTAGTTTAGGCTTAACGTCGTACACTAGAACTTTTTTTAAACTCTATAAAGAAAGTTCTATAATTATAATAATTATTATTATTATTTTCTTCAAATTAAGGCGTAATGAAACGGTACCCGGTTCAGAAATAAAGAGATATCCTTCAAGATAATTTAATGCAAACCGGGAATTAAACCCCTTTTGCGTGATTGCCCAAAGAAATTAAACTATAATATTATTTGAACTCATAAAATATATGCTTGGATTAAACCTCCCAAAACTAAATACGTGTATGCGGGAATGGACCTCGTGTCTTTAAATCTCCTAGAATTAAACCTCCTAGAATTTAATTCCTAAAATTAAACCTTCAAAAATTAAATTTCTAGAATTAAACCTTCTTAAATTAAATTCTTAGAATTAAATTCATATAGTTAATTTCCTAAAGTTAATTTCCTAGAACTAAACTCTAATTAATTGATAGAATTGCCTCGTAGAATTCTTGAATTAAACTCATAGATTTTAATTAAATCTTCTGTCTTTAAAAACCTCCTGTCTTTAAAACTCCTAGAATTAAAAATACTGTAATGAAGCATCCTGGAATTTAACTTTCTATATTTTTAGAACTTATAGAATTAAACCTCCTATCTTTTCCACCGTTAGGAGCGAAGGCACCGACTGCTTCATCCGACTAAATTTGGTTACTCGTGGGACCATTGACTCCTGATAAAACAATTTTTTTTTTATTGTTTTCGTTGAGTAATATACCAGTTAGTGGGTATCTAGTCTACCCTAGCATTATAAACCCCTAAAAAAACCTCACGTGGGGTAGTGGTTTTAAAGAATAATATGACCACCGGATGTAGCACTGCGGGGGTTTTCGCACCATCACAAAGTTAGGGAAGACTCGAAATTATGAATATTTTTCTCTGATTTGTTAGTCGTTAGGGTAATTGAGTTTCTCCTAATGACTGCAGTCATGCATAAAGAATCTTCTCCTTTCCATGTTGAGCTGGGTATCCCTGTCGCGACGGGAGTCCATGGTATTACTCGTACTCTTCGATACACCCTCCGAATTTCAGACCCCTTCATATTCGTCCCTCCTTTTAGAACTCGTCATTGGGTCACTGACTTAATCGCCCGTTTAACTTGACCATAAACACTTGAGAGTAGGATCCTCGCTTCGCCTTCGTACTCCAATGTTAAGCAAAATTGTATCAGAGACTCGGAGAATATATGTAATTCGGTGGTGGTATATTTATTGGAATATCTTTTTGACACCGTGGAAAAAGTGAATCTGAGATCACATTCTTTTTCGTTTTCTTTTTTCGTTTGATGCCGCATTTTTAAATTATTGTTTTGCTTTGACCCTCGAATGACCTTAATCCAGAATTCCAGATGGTTGTTTTTTCTATTAAATATACTAGTGAACCATCAAAAGGATATTGACCGTATTTTGACACCATGATGTTTGAAGTTAGCCCGGTTTGTTAATTTAATAGTTGCAACCATTATCAATATCTATATTATATTATTTGAAAAATGTCTTTGTGAACAAAGACACAGAAAGACTCGCTATGGTTTCAGATGGCTGAAGCGACAGATATTAAATTTTATTTCAAAACCAAAAATTTTTTTATAATCATAATCTGACAGGATTCGGAGTTTCTAATTTCAAAACAAACTGGTTTTTTTAACAATAAATCTGAAATACTTAAGAAAAAAACATAGCATACGATTTTCTCCACGATTTTCTCCCATTAACCAGAAGCCGATGAAACCCTCCTTTGAAGTCTACTACTCTAATGTTCCATATAGCGCTCCTCTCTGTATGGGTAAAATTCCCAATTTTACGAGATCGGAGGGGTCCTACTTCATACCCCCTGTCTACGGAAAATTGGAAATTCTCTCTCTCCACAAACGACGACGTTTTTTTGACGAACTCCAAGGCTGCTAGAGATATTCGCTCGACGAACTCCCGCTCCGAAAATATCTACCGTTCGGAGGCGTACGAATCGCGATTTTTGAAACTAACCCATACAGAGAGGGGTAGACAAGACCCGGGAGTAATAGACTTCAAAGGAGGGTTTCATCGGCTTCTGCATTAACCCATTCATATTTTTTTAAAGCTAGTCATATTTGACTGGTAATAGCTAGTAGGTTAGCTAAATTTGTTTATACTACGTACGATATCATCTCCTAATTAGTTTATGGGGCAAATATGTTAAGAATGCGAATCCCCTTGAAATCAAACTCGAGTGTTCGTGGGTATAATGAATCGGAAATGACGTCACGAACGTTCCAGACTGTTACGCTCATTGACGCGTAGGTTTCTCAGGAAATATTGCGCCGGAAAATGAATCCTCAATTCGTGGAATGAAGAGCGCGATAGAAAGAGAAAACAAGTTGCGTAATATCCAATTCTCTCTCACTCACTCCTCGCGAACTTGAACTTGAAAATGTGAAAGTGAGACATTTTTTTCAGTATCTCAGTTTGAAATGTCGGTACCTCGCGAGCCTGTTTCCCCGCTTTATCTCAAACAAACTGAATCATGGTTTTGAAAGGAAGCCTTGGTTTCTACGAAATGTATTACGTAAAAATTAAGATTATGCTGCCGCTGCCAGTGGGTGTTTTACTCGCCTGCCCTCATTCCCATTAAAAACATTTTTTTTATTCGTACCCTTATAGTAGTTACTGTACCACGCAAGAGTATTTATGATTAGGCCTTGGCATCATTCAATTTCCATTGAAATTCTTTCCCGCTCCCTTTCTTTATCATCCTTAGAATTTTATGCCACGGTAACAACTCTTTCCTTTCTCTTTGATCGTGCGTAATCCATCTTTCTCTATAAGGTTAAGTTTGCCCAAAGGTCATATTCCTGGTGAAAATCGTATACTCTTGTATCCTGAAAGCGTGGTATAATCTTTATTCTAAATTATATTAAAGTGAACTCGATAATACAATGAATTCCAACTCCATATAATCCAATGAATTCCAACTCCATATAATCCAATGAATTATAAATAGATAATCCATTACGCTCTATAAATCTCGATAATGCTCTAAATGATAGATCTATGATTCTAAATCCATAGTCATTCAAATTCTAAATCCATAATCCTTCAAATTCTAAATACATAATTCTTCAAATTCTAAATCCATAATCCTTCAAATTCTAAATCTATAATCCTTCAAATTATAAACCCACAATCCTTCAAATTATAAACCCATAATCCTTCCAATTTCAAGTCGATAATTAATTATATACTTTAAATTCCGTATAATTCCATATATTTCAATTGGATAATCCCATAAATCTCAATTCCATAATCCCATAAACTTTGATTTCGATAATCCTAACTCCGAACTCGATAATCGAATAAAATTGAACTATATAATCCAGTTAATCTATAATTCGGTAATTCCAGGAGTTACATTGATGGAATTGATTAATATTTTCGTATCTTTAATCTGATCCATATTTACCCACAGGCCAAGTGATTTTTAACCCCTTGACAAGTTGAAACTATAACTTGTTTTCAACATGAGTTTACTGATATATTCCTGAGAACCCTATACATATAATGTCGTTGTTAATTACCTCATAAAACCAGGATAAAACTTGATCCGCAACATGGTGAAATGTTTGGGAGTTCATTGACTAAAAGTATATCGATTCAATAATACTCCTTTAAAATCGAGATTAGTTTGCAAAACTAGGAAACCCGAGGCGTACTGAAACGCAACGTTAAACCTAATAGAAAAAGTAGTTTTTGACAAATTTCGTACAATTTTAGAATATGGGCTTGAGGGTCTTTCACTTTCATCTTTGCTGCATGGTGTTTTTTTGTAAACTTAATTTAGGGTTTCAAATATTTCAATCCACGTTTCGTTGGCGCCCCTGCCCACTGTTTCCAAGTACCAAGAATCGACGGGGCTCGATTTGTTCCATGCAAGTTCCCAAGTGTCAGACGTCTTCGACCTCTCTCTCTCTCTTCTTCTTCACTTCCTTTCTTGGGCCTTTTTATCGACAAATGATATAAACATCCTTTCTTCCCAGAATTTCAGAGAATTCCCCCGACTAGCAGTGCACTGTGTAGAGTTTAATCCCCTTGCCCCCCTGTAGCATTGAGCTTAAAGTGATTCTGAATTATATTTTTTATTTTTTTCACGCTATAAAATCGTTATATTAAATTGGAAAAAAGTATAATTTAAATTTTCCCGCTGGATTAAATCAACTGCTAATTCTTGGATTAATATTTAGTTTTATTTAAATTAAATCTTAGAAAACTAGGGAACGGAATTTTCACATTTATTATTAATCTTTAGAAATTAAAATAACCGTGAGACTAGTTTTTATCTATAGTGTGACGTCGTTTATACTTCATTTCAATATGCTCCCATTGAATAAAGAAAGAAATCGCATTTTCCCAGTGAGGAAAAAGTGCTTCAAATCGAAAAATCACAACAAAATTGGACCAAATCATCAAATCATCAAACCCATGCTGGTGATGAAGACTCCAGAAGTTTAGCGACTTTAAATTGAAAATTTTTTGGCCCATTTTTCAATCTTTGGCTCACATTTAGTTATATATCTTGGTCGGTATTATTTGCAAACAATTTAAAATTGGTTAACCCTAGCTCAAAAAGTGTCTGAATTGAAATCCGTTTGGCCTATTTTTCTTATTTTGACCATTTTCGACAATTTTAGATGATTTTTCCTCATTGGCTAATAATAATTTCTATTATTTATTTTATGAGAGTATAATATTGAATATTGAAATGAAAAATAAAACGTTACACAATATAGGTAAGAACAGCATCACGAATTTTTTAATTAATTTTTTTATATTCGCGAGTTTGGCGAGATTAATTTGGAAAGCCCCGAATCGAGTCAGGTTGTGTGTCTATACTTTAACGATTAACGTTTCTATTTATAAGTCTCAAAATTTTATTTAAATTATCGGTGACATAATCACTTTAAATCATTTTCAAAGTGTTTTTTTTTTTCACATATTTTTAAACCAATTCCGGCGTGATGCTTTGTTTGTTATATTCGTTTCTAGCGTTCGTATTAGATTGAATCATAAGTGCATTGACCTATAATAATCGAATAAAACAAGTCAGAAGAATTGTTAAATATTTAAATAGACAAATACCATCATTCAAGGGCAGCTTTTAACTCCGTTACAACTTTAGAAGGGAATTAAATTTTCCATGGAAAAAAAAACTGGTTATTTTTATAAAAATTTACGATCGATTTAAAACGTAAATATTTGCGTTTAGATTCCCCAATCTTGAAAGTATGTTAATTAGCTCGTCTCGTATTGACTATTATAATTTTGTTCTAGATGAGTTAACAATATGGAAAAAGGTAGAGCGGATTCACACGCAACATTAACCCTTATAAGACAAAAGTAGCGCATCTACAATGTTGGCAAATGATTTAATATTAAGACTGATTTATACCCAATTGATGTTAAATCTTATTGGCCAATATTTCAAGGGGCGTTTGTAAACGAGGTGTAGCTAAGGATTGTTGATATCCAATATTAAACCTCATAGGAAAAAAAGCAGTGTAATCTAGACATATATTATTAGCTCTTCTCGTCATCGTTATGTTCGAGGATGAGTCAAATTAAGCTGTAAGGTGGATTGATATCATAGGAAAAATAACTGCTAGCCACGAAAATTGCTTTATTTCCTCGGTTATTTCGTTTCTTGATACAAAAATACAATATACAAATTCTTGTTTAGATTTTAGAGGTCGTCAAAAATAAAATAAAACTTAAGTTGAGAAAAAAAAAAAAAAAAAATAAAGAAAACAAGATGGTTAAGTCTTTAAGGAAACCAAGCCTCATTTCATGTTCACCTTTACCAAGATTTTTAGCAAATTTGTGGTTTAATCATCCACGACTATTTGTTTCTTGGTTTCCAAAATATGGTGAGGTGGTTCTTTACGCCGTTGATCTCCCAATTTGTTCGCAGTTTTAATTATGTCGAGACAAAAATGAATTCTTGCATGGATGGATATATTTATTTAAATTAATGCAATTGTCCTAAATTAATATTAATTTCCGTCTTTTCCAACGGCAAAGCCGCAAACAAAATAAGAGCTACACCTCCCCCTTTAGGAGGTATGGCTAAAAACCGGTAAATATGAATATGAAAGAGGATAAATGTTTTTCTACATTTAGACGCGGCTAGACGAAAGGGGTTGGAAATGCTTGTAGCGTGCCTACAAAACCTAGATTCGTAACACATTAACCAAGTTACGATTTGCCTCGACACCGAAAACTAAGAAATATATAAACAAACAAACAAACGAATTAAAAAAAAAAAAATATCAAGATCACGAACTCATTTTTTTTTTTAAACAAAATTCGGAATATAAATATACCTTCTGTATTATCTGCACGACTCTTCAACATCAGTGTCTAGAAACTACTTTTATTTTTATGGGATATAATGTGGTTCATTAAACCGTTTTGGCTTTACAGTTAGCAAAAATCTAATTCGTTTAAGATTGCTACAATGTAAACCAAACTTAAAAAAAACTTGACTTGTCATTCAAAATTATAGACACACAATCTGCAAATCTAGTTTTCAATGTGCCACTAAAAATAGTACGTAACGGATAATTTCCAGGACTTTACTTTATTGGTTCGCCCTCTAAATTTTATTTTAAAGCAACGGCCCAAAAATTTAAAATTTCCCGGGCCTTAGCTCCATTGAATTCGTGTATCGCGCCATCTATCGTAGTAAGAACGTACTTTAATATTAGTATCAATCGCTCATGGCGGTTTGTGAGTCCGCGAGCCCGCGTTTTTACTAGAATGGATTAATTTCAAAGTAATAGAAACGTTATTAGTATTAATAAGTTACGGATGTTCTAGTTAAGATAGCAAATTACATTTTCCAACTAAATATAACCAAGTATCCTACGAGATTCGGGGTAAGTTGATCTAAATCCTAAATACTAGCCAAGGCTTAACATTCCGATATGGCATAATACATAAATCAAGGGTCGTGGTTAGAAGCGATGTATTTTGGCATTTGAATCATTTTAGGGGTAGTTTTACGAGCATTTGTCGACGTAAATACTTTTGGAACGCTTGGAAATAGGTCAGTTTATTTTACTAGTGCCCCTATTTGATTGAAATTCGTAAAATATCGTTAACTCTTTCTTAACCCTAAGAGGGAGAAAAACGGATTTTTAAATAAATCTGTATAGTCTATGGTTGCGTGTATGAATATTAACCTAATTCAATTGTTAAACCAGCCTGAAAAACCTTGTATATCGTAAATATTCAATAGTCAGAGTGTATTTTAGTTTTCATCTCATTTAATCCAATATCCCCTCTGTATTGTACGAAACCAGTACTGAAATAAGACTGCTCTTAGCCTCTATATGTTCTGAAAACCTTAAACAAACTCACCGAGTCACAGTAGAGTCGTAGAGCTTTATGGTAAAATCTAGGGGAGGGCGCAGTTTTAAAATATTTCTCCCCATACATCTAAGATATGTCGTGAAATTTCCCAACTATCCTTTCTCGTCATGGAGAGCGCCAAAAATCCTTTCGATTTCTAGAACCCACACCGTTAATATAAAAAAAGGTTTTAAAATAATTTTTTATAACCCCTACTAGGGTATACCTAGTATTACCGTTAAAAAATATTCCAAGGAAAGTAAGGGTGGAAAAAACTCCAAAAAAACTTTTAATTTATGAAAGGTATACCTAAAAAAATGAATATTCTTCGTGGTCTAACTGGGCAGATGGTGTACTTCGTAGTTGCTTCGAGACGTTCGGGTTTTTTACTCATTTTCAACCCATTGAGGCGCTTATGGTAAAAAAAGGTTAAGTTTTTTATCACTATGACTACCCCTTGCCATCGAGGTAAAAAATCTTATTGAATTCTATTGCTCCTCTGTAAGAAATTGGACCCCCTCAATTGAGGCCCATTTGCCTCGACCCCTTTTGCTTAAAAACGTCTTACCCCATACCCTTTTTTATAGCGAAAAAGATGCGGGGGAATTATTTGCATTTTAAGAAAATTTGGGGGTTTATGGTGTTAAGAATGTTGTCTGTTACTCTCTTATTTCATTTAAAGTTAACAGGGGTACTCAAGTTGTTATGTTGTTTACCTTAATTGATTGATTCGAACAAGTATTCTCCCTGTGTGATGCAATTTTTAAAATATTTTACATTATGGTAAAAATATGGTAAAATAGTTTTACATTATGGTACAAATATGGCACAATTGTTTTACATTATGGTACAAATATGATAAACTATTTTTACATTATGGTACAAAAACTATTTTTACATTATGGTACAAATATGGTAAAATTGTTTTATATTTTGATACAAATATGCTAAAATAGTTTTACATTATGGTACAAATATGATAAATAGTTTTACATTATGGTACAAATATGGTAAAATATTATTTCTTATTGGAGCCATACACACGTGGAACATGGTTCCATAACTTTTATTGTAAATGTATCTATGTTTTACGAAACGTTTTACACAAAATGCTCTAGAAAATTAACCAAGAATTCCTTGAAACTCTTCTTTGAGATGCAATTTTTCTTCTCTCGTTGTAGAGGTGCTTCAGAAGTGTCTGAAAGTTTGTAAATAATACTAGGGACGACAGTTTTAATTGGACAATACCGATACTCAAACATTGAATTCATTTTGTTATTAATACGAGAAGAACCGTTAAGCGACGGTTATTTTTCTTCGTGCAATCTGTGCTATTTAAATTTCATCTATAGATAAGGCTTAAGAGTCAGGGAAGTCTGTTCATTTGGCCGATACATCAAGTGGGGGACGATCGCTTTCGAACTAAAATAGGCTATCCATAAGTTATCCGTTACACTCATTTTTTCCATACTCATTGTATCATCGTAATAATCCCTCCTCTCTCTCTCTCTCGCTCTCGAAACCGTTCTTATAAACTTCTCCTCCTCCTCTTGGCGCGCATCTTTAAACAGAAAATGATCCATCACATTTTCTTTACCGCTTGATTTAATTTTTTTTTTACATACCCTTAACTCAGTAGGTGAGGTTTATACCCGAATACAGTCAGAATCAATCGTAATTTGCAGTACGGGTGAAGCCATCATGCTCACCACATTTCTTGTATTTTCAATATATAATTACGACCATTTTCCCATATTTTCCTTTTTCCCAGATTTCTTTCGTACTTGCGCGTTTCCATTACATGTTTTTTTATGTAGGCATAGTGAAGATTTTTGGGAAATTGGGTCAAGTATCATCTAATTCACTGTGTTTAGTTTTAGAATGAGAAAAATGGCTATTTTCACCCCGATAATAGTTATTAAACCAAAGTTTCTTTGTTTAATTATATGTTCATATTTAAAATCTATATTTTCCTAGTTTCAGTAGTAATTTTCCTATAATTTCAGAAGTAATCCTTCAATATTTTCCTATAATTCCAGTAGTAATTTTCCTATAATATCAATAGTAATTTTCCTATAATATCAATAGTAATTTTCCTATAATTTCAGTATAGTAGTTTTCCTATAATTCCAGTAGTAATTTTCCTATAATTTCAATAGTAATTTACCTATAATTTCAATAGTAATTTACCTATACTTTCAATAGTAATTTTCCTATAATTTCAATAGTAATTTTCCTATAATTTCAATAGTAATTTTCCTATAATTTCAATAGTAATTTTTCCTATGCTTTCAATAGTAATTTTCCTATAATTTCAATAGTAATTTTCCTATAATTTCAATAGTAATTTTCCTATAATTTCAATAGTAATTTTCCTATAATTTCAATAGTAATTTTCCTATAATTTCAATAGTAATTTTCCTATAATTTCAATAGTAATTTTCCTATAATTTCAGTAGTAATTTTCATATAATTTCAGTAATAGTTTTCCTATAATTTCAGTAGTAATTTTCCTATAATTTCAGTAGTAATTTGCCTATACCAAACAACTTTCAAAATTGATAAAAAATACGTCCAACATGGTATATATCGGGTACTGAATAAATTGAAGTGTTACTCTCAATCGTTCTTTCTTAAGATTAAGCGGTTAAGCTTTTAACTGCGAGATTAGAGTGCTGGGCTGTTTCCGATTGATTTAAATCTTATATAGTCACGGTCGTGTCCAGTTTTCAGCGCGTACGAGTCTAAGCTCCACTTTACCTCTTAGAAATTACACTCTCGGATAAAGTGGGTGCTTCGCTTTGTACACGCTGACGCGAGTGATTGATGATGACTAGTGTTGTTTCCGGTTGCTTTTGAGATTATGCTAAAGAGCAAATTTCTTCTCGTTTCTTGGTTCTCTTTTTTTTTGCCATCCTTTTCTTTGAGGAGCAAACTTTCTATTTCTTTCGCATGCCTTTCTACCTTTCTCCCTCTGGTTTCTTCTCCCACAGTAGCCTGCTATTCCCTTTTATGCGCGAATTTTTTTTTTCCGCTTGTCTAAGCGGAACCTAGACGTATTGGGCCATAGGGGCCTCGAATAGCATTTATTTTTTATGGGCCATCCGTGGGAGTCTCTTTTTATAGAATCTTGAAAAAAGTTATCTTTTATTTTATTTCAATATAGCAATATGTTATAAAATAAGCGGGGGGAATGGTGTGGAATGTTTTATTGTTTTTGAGTCGTTTTTCATATACCTTACCTCTCGAAAATCTAAATAATTTGTTTATTTTTTTAGGTCTAATCTATGATCGGATCGAGATTGTACATTTACATTACGATCTTCATCTGCGATTGAGCATTTACATTACGATCTTCATCAACGATTGAACATTTACATTACGATCTTCATCTACGATTGAGCATTTACATTACGATCTTCATCTACGATTGAACATTTACATTACGATCTTCATCAACGATTGAACATTTACATTACGATCTTTATCTACAATTGAACATTTACATTACGATCTTTATCTACGATTGAACATTACATTACTATCTTCATCTACGATTGAACATTTACATTACGATCTTTATCTACGATTGAACATTTACATTACGATCTTTATCTTCACCTACGATTGAACATTTACGTTATGATCTTTATCTTCACCTACGATTGATCATTTACATTACGATCTTTATCTACGATTGAACATTTACATTACGATCTTAATCTACGATTGAACATTTACGTTATGATCTTTATCTTCATCTACGATTGAACATTTACGTTATGATCTTTATCTTCATCTACGATTGATCATTTACATTACGATCTTCATCTACATATCGGTGCTCTCGCAAATATAGGACTGATCATTTAAATAACGGTGTTAATCCACATACAAGCCCCGCAAATATGCGATTGAACATTGGAATTATGATTCTCATCTTAATATATATATGATGAACATTAACAACTCCACGCGACTTACAACATCTCATCCAAAATGTCATCAACTCGTCAATTCATCCATCCATCAGATTAACCAAAGTAAGTTTGACCTAATTCTTAATCCTCTTAAAAGCTAAATACGGCTTTAAGGTTTTTATTTAATTCTTTACCAATTTAAGCGAAGAAATCTAAATTTATAACAGATGGTTTCTTTAGCATCCTTTTTTTTCAAAAACGTTTTTTTACGTAACATCTGTGTATACTAAAGTAAAAGGGAAAGAGGCGAAATTTCTAAATTTTTTCATCAAGCTATGGGTATATTATGTCCCCTCGTAATCGTGAGAGGAAAGGTAAAGAAAAACTTTATCAGCTAAGGAAGGAACCCTAAGGAAACCCACGAGGAAACTCAACCCCTTACACCATGAACCATTCATTTTACCCTTACGGTTTTTTTTAAAACACCCCTATCCCTGCCTGGATATAGAGAGTGGGGTAACTTAAGGGATAAAAAAAACGGATCGTTTTTTATTATTATTACCACCGGATAAGGGTAAAAAAGGGCTCGTTGGATGAGAAGAAGAAATAGGGAAAAAAATGATTCTAACAAAGAGTTGGAATGGGTTAGCATGGGTTAAAAATAGAGAAAGGATACTAGGATACGGATTTTTTAGCATATAGGGGTTAAAAAACCTTCCATCCTTAGAGTTAAAGTGATTCTGTCACTCAGATTTTTTTCCCGAAAGTTTATTGATTCTATTTTTATCTTTTCAAAACTTTCTATTAAAAATATTCAAAAAACTTCAACCAATAGAACAATAGAACCAATTTTACAAATTCAAGTTCAGAGTTCATACAAATCCTTTAATAACTGGAAATATTAGAGAATTAGATTGTTCCGAAGAAATAATTTTTTGATAATACCATGAAAATCAGAATTTTTAAAATATTACAATAGCTTTTAAGGCGTGTTTTCATTTCAATCATGCAATAACATGTGCCATAACGAGTAAGAACCAATTGTTGGCTCTATAACAGTCACGTGACCATATAGTGATGACGAAGAATGATTATTGAATTTTATTTTGAGGAAAAATTGGTGATAGAATCACTTTAAAACCTTTTTATGGCATATATCATACCTAAATTTCATTACCTACCAAGTTAAATCAACCTCTATGCTGTTATCTCAATGATTTTATGATATACTTATAGGTAGAGGGGATTTAAAGCTTATAAAAGTGCAATTTCAGATTGATTTTTAAAATTTAAAATATTACATAAGGAAAGGGGAGACTTAGCCCATTGGTAAATAGCGCGTAAAAAAAAGAACCCTTTTTGTACATATAGAAAACGGTTTTTTAAGGTTTATATGGTTCTGAGCTCTCTCACCCTGGTTAGGGGTTTATGGGTAGGTGGAATTATCCCAGCTGTATCCAACGTTTTTTTTTATTAAACTTTGAGACCCCACAACACATTTTTTTCTAAGCTTTTTTATGGTTACGTAACGTAAAAAATTTTCAATAACCCCTTACTATAGATGGGTTAGAGTATTCCCTTACCCTTTAGTGCGCGTATATACGGTTTTTTGGGGGTGCCTTACGTTAATTGTTCAACGTTTTTTTTTCGTGTCACATCGTACGCAGATGTTGAGGCTATTTTTTGATGGGAAATTTTTAAATTTACTCGAAAGACGTGATGGAGAATCCTTGTTAGAATATTCGCACGGTGTCTTTAAGAAACTAGAACTAGAAGGCCTTGGTTGGTTTAAAATGATTTTATATAGGTAATACTTTGGGTTAACAATAGATCTAAAATTTATTCTCAAGGACCTAATGGGTTGTACTAGTTTTAATCCGTTTATGAATGAATTTCTTCAAATTTCTCGTGAGAAATGTTCGGTTTCAGTTTTACAAATTATATGGAAACTCGATTCAAGTTTTTAAAACTTTAAGTTGATAGAAACGAAATGTTTTTTCGGGAAATGGCAATAGACAGGTGACAGGTGTACCTTAACACTATTTACCATGTTTATGAAGATTCACAAATCTAATACTATTCCAAATAATATTCCGGGTTCAAGACATGACCATGAACATGATTACGAATCGCGTGTATATAGTAGTTAACTTGAAATTTTCTCCTTGAAGATAATTCCTAATATGCACTTTCACTTCAACGTTGTATTTAAATATTCTAACACTTGATAAGAAAAACCCTACACTTAGGTTTAAATCTCTATAACCTCTCTATGAGAAAATTAACAATGAAATCCCAAAATTTCTACTAAAAAAGTAGCTTTGAAATCTTAAAAAAACACTTCAAAATCCAAAATCTCGTGCTCCACCCCTTGGGTTATTGACTAAACATTTTTGAAACATTCGCGAAGGGCTGAGTTCGTCTTTAAAAAGTTCATAAATTACTTGGAAAAGTCATCAGGGAATTTGAAAATGGGCCTAAAAGGTTAGGGATGTAAAAACATTTCGATGCAGGTCAAGGAAATGTTTAGGATAGGTTGACCTTTTAATTCTAATAAATTATTATTATAAGCTGAAAATATTCGCCTAAAGATATCGTGAGCAAAATATCGACCTTGAATGTCAAATCACGTGTAGAAAAATTGACCAATGATAAAGGCTCGCGAATGAGTAAAGTAGTATAAAATATTAAATATTGGTCAAGGAAATTATTTAGAAATCGTCAGGTATATCTCATTGAAGGTAATTAACTTCTATTTTAACATGTATAATTATCGTTAAATTCTATACTTAAAATGGCAGGGCTCCCAGACCACCTATAATACCTATAATTACCTATAATTCTGAAGTGATCCTATAAAAACCTATAATTTCACTTTTTAACCTATAATACCTATTTTTTGGGTAATTTGTTCAATTTCGCTGATAAAATTCGAAAGGAATGAACTTTATAACTATAAAAATTATACTTTTGCTTGAAAAAGTGCAAATGATTGCAAAAAAACCAAGCTGTGGCAGAAAGGTTTCCTCTCCTAGGTCACTGGTAATTAGTACTCTATTTTTTTAGAGGTTAGGTAGACTGTCGAGAGGGGGCGTGAGTAGCTAGTAGTGCCAAAGAAAGGCAGAGGGACGGGTCTAGAGGCTATAGAACCTATATTGCATTACATGTCAGCGAAACCTACCTCTAAAACCCCTATTTTTCGAAACTGAAAACCTATAAAAAGTCCTATAAATTGATATTTTTGGACCTATAAATTACCTATATTTTTGGCTTTTAAAACCTATAATACCTATAATTTTTTCTGGGCTATGCGCTGGGAGCCCTGAAATGGTTTTACTTTTGTACAACACTTAAATGCGAACTCAGCCGATTTTATTTTTTTTCTTAAATCCCATCAATTTTGAAATCTCTCCCTTTCCCATCATATTTTGATATTACTATATGAACATCACGGTACGGCTTTTAAAGTTCAATGGCTGCCAATCAAAACGGCAGCCCGCTCGGTATAACTTATAGTCATAAAAGTAAAAAGCGGGCTAAAAAGGGTGTAAAAACCTAAACATTCTTTAAGAAATGGAGGGTGAGAGAAATCTCGTTCGTGGGTAGGGTTTCCTCGATAAAAGACGCGAAAAAATTCGTTCTCTCTCGGTTCGTTTTTGAGTTCGGGTTAACGCTCATTACGTGGGCTGGGCCGGAAAGAAAAGTGCCGTTATATAAGAGAATTCGTAACGGAGACCTTAGAACTTTATCCGCGCGTGAGGATTGAATTTCTATCGCGGGAGAAGTTTTTTAAATTTTCTCTTCCCTTTCCACCTTATGGTAAATAAAAAAAAAAAAGTCGACGTCTTTGACATTCTTTTCCGTTTTATAACGTGTCGCCGACCAGCTCGAAACCTCGAACCAGGAAGCGAAGAAACAGTTCCCGTCGCGTCTTATAGGATTCTTCCTCCTTTATAGAACCATTTCCCTGTACCAATACTTTCGCCGACATTATGTTTTGACTGTATAGAGTGGGCGGGTTTTAGTGGTAGGTACTTGTTAGGTTCCGTATAGACATCTCGAGCGTAGGCGATAATGTTACAATCATTCTACTCGAGGGAAGAGACGAAGTTACCCACGAATCTAAAGACTTTCCTGGTCCGAAATACTTTCGTGTCGATGTCTCGATGGTTCAACTCGTCTCTGGTTTAGGGGCCCCCTCTCCAGCAGCAGTCTAGTCGCGCTAATACTTATCGCCCCCATCAAGAATAGTTTCGAATTGCTTCTAAAGATAATGTTTAAAATGTGGGGCCTCTATCGTCCCGCGTACTTGTCTCGCGTAACGGTCCCGTCACTAAATGGTTGTCGGGAAATGTTCGGGTCCTGTTTGCATGGGTGGGAATAGCTATCAAGTTTAGGTCTTAAAGTTTAGATATTTGAGATGATGGATAGTTTAAAATATCTTTGGGAAGGTCTGAATGTTGGGCATTGGTGAGTTACTGGAGGAGATTTTGTTGAATTTATCGGGATTAATGAACTAATTGGTGAATTTTTATTGGGTTTATGGGAATTGATCGAGATGCCTGTTGGATGAATTGTTGGGTTTGTTTTAGTCGGATAGTGAACGTTTAAATACAATCTTGTTGGGTTTATTGGATTAATGGACTTCATATCATTATTCTTGTATATGGAAGCATCTGTTATCACGCTAGCTGTTATACAGTCCGTGGCGTAATCCACTATAGTGAAAAAATGTTTTCTAAACTCCATATCATGGGAAAATGACTTAATAGCATACTTATGTTTAATATTAATATTTAATATTTAGTTGAGTCTATAGGAATTGATAAATCCAACAAGTGTGTGTTCAACTGAAACAAAACCAACAATTTCTACAGTGCATCAATATGTAATTTAAAACCAATCAAATTTTACTCATTCGTTCATCAATTCTGATAAAACCAGCAAAATCTCATCCAATAATTAATCAATAGAACTCATAAATCCGACCAAATCAGATCTCAGCGTCTAGGAGATCTATCCAACATAATATCTCTGAAGTTTTAAAGGAGATATTGTTGACTTTATCTCAAAGTTATTGCGTAAGATTTCCGATGAGTTTAGGCCGGGAATTGATGAAATATTGTTTGAAACCCGCTGGGTTATTTTGAATTTGAAATAATTATTGAAATATCGCGTGCATATTGTTATTTTTGAACATAATTCATCTTTATACGAAAGGTAGACTTCATTTCCCCCAAGGTATTCAACAACAACCCTTTCTTTGTTCGCAATTTCAGAGCTTCATTTCGTTGAACTCCATTCTCATTTAGCTTTTTCAAAAACCCCCGTCTGTATTTGCAGTACCAATATTACTTGTTTATTATAAGTCTATTGGTGCGGCGACAGATCGGTCACCCCTTTTAATGTTGAGCGGCGTATCGAGACCCTTTAATAGTCCTCGAGAACTCGTTTATTTCAAAAGCGAAATATAGAATGGCCCTCATCGTTGATAAGATTAATTAGGCTATTATTTATATCCATCTAACTCTCCGCGTGTTTGTGTGTGTGGATAATTTATAGGCAAATTGCCTCCCTCCGCGAAGTTGATGACGCGAAACGCCATTGCAAGGTTATCGGACCGTCTACCCGTCAATGGTACAACCCTTTTTACATACAGGTGCTCTGTCCATATACCTACTTCGTATCAGTATACAAGATTCAATACCGTACGAAGTCTTTTTATAAAGACTTGTCAAAAGACTCTTTGGGGACTCGGGTTTGTGAATATATTTAAATATTTTATCGGCGTATGTTATATTGTTACCTTCAATTAAAGGGATTGCGAAAAGGGACAATTATATATATCTTTTTTACTTTTTGTTGATGGAAAGATGTTTGGGAAATTTTTTATCTAAAAATTGTCGGGGTAATTATGGGAAAATTGACAGGAAAACTTATGGGAAAATTGACGGGGAATGTTTTGAAATATTAACGGGGAACTTATGGGAAAATTGACGGAGAATGTTTTGAAATATTAACGGGGAACTTATGGGAAAATTGACGGAGAAGTTGTGGAAACATTGACGGGGAACGTTTGAAATATTAACGGGGAACTAATGGGAAAATTGACGGAGAAGTTGTGGAAACATTGACGGAGAAGTTGTGGGAAAATTGACGGGAGAACTTATTGGGAAATTGACGGGAGAACTTATTGGGAAATTGACGGGGAAGTTATTTAAAAATTGACGGGGAAGTCATGGAAACATTGACGGGGAATGTTTTGAAAATCTGACTATAAAGTTATGGAAATATTGACGAGGAAGTTATGGAAAAATTGACGGGGAAGTTATGGAAAAATTGACGGGGAATGCTTTGATAAATTGACGAGGAAGTTATGGAAAAATTGACGGGGAAGTTATGGAAAAATTGACGGGGAATGCTTTGATAAATTGACGAGGAAGTTATGGAAAAATTGACGGGGAAGTTATGGAAAAATTGACGAGGAAGTTATGGGAAAATTGACGGGGAAGTTATGGAAAAATTAACGAGGAAGTTATGGAAAAATTGACGAGGAAGTTATGGAAAAATTGACGAGGAAGTTATGGAAAAATTGACGGGTAACTTATGGAAAAATGGTCATGGAATTTTTTTTTGTTAAATTGGTCAGGAAAATTAATAGAAACCTTTACTGAAAGTATAGGAAATATGGGAAAACTGATCAAGGAAGATTCGCAAAAATTGGTCTTGGAAGTTATATTAATAGCCAAGTAAATAAAGTAAAAATTCTGCGGTTTTAAGTTTCACTATTTACAGTTCGGCTGGTAATCGCGTAAAGATATCTTTAATTGTCATTTCACTTTCTCTTTAATGGATTGTAAAGTGGGAGGAGCCTCGATCAACTTGGGAACAAACCCTGGGAGTGTTAGGTCTTCATCAAAGTTTGGCCGGCCGTGAAATACGAGCGTCTCGTATATAAATTAATTCGGATAAAAAAGGGGTGCAACGAGATACAATGATGAAAACCAAGTCACTATATTTTTGTTCTATATATTGAGGCTAGGTCCTTTAAGCCAGTGATTTCGTCTGGCGACATATACCTGTCTGAGTGTCAGACTAAAATCGCGTAAAGGATATTAAACCGTCCTGACACTTATAATGGCTTCTTTGTCGCGTCGAGCGATGTAATGACAACTGTAAGGGTGTAATATTTATAATTTCATAATAGTTGTCAATGATCCTCTCCCGTGGTGAGTTCAGCGACAGCCACTGTTCAAGGGGGATAACCGAAATATATTGTTTAGTTTAATCACGAAATTTTGGGGTTAGTGTTAAATGAATGGCTAAAGTAATTTATAGAAAGAAACGAATGGACTTTCATTTGCTCGGTTGGAAATTGTCATATGGACAAAATGAAGTACATATTTTTCGTTGAAACAATTTTATACTAAGAACACATTTCTGATAGTAAATTTCTAAAAAAAATGGCAGGATATAAATAAATTACGCGTTTTTTGTATTAATTAGTTTTGTGGAATAATCATACACGTAGTAATAATATAATAATAGTTTTAATTATTGAAATTCATCTTGCTTAGTTTCAGTTCTTTACCAAATTTTCTTTCGATAGGCCAGTTGTTCGAAACTGTGTTTTCCTTCACTTTAAGATAATCTAATTCACCAAACTAAATTTATTTAACTTAAATTCTTGTTAAACGTTGCAAAAAACAACCTCTCTCCAAACGCTAAGGCTAAATCTAATCAGAAGCCGATGAAACCCTCCTTTGAAGTCTATTACTCACTGGTCTTGTCTACCCCTCTCTGTATGGGTTAGTTTCAAAAAGCGCGATTCGTACGCCTCCTAACGGTTGATATTTTCGGAGCGGGAGTTCGTCGAGCGAATATCTCTAGCAGGCTTGGAGTTCGTCAAAAAAACGTCGTCGTTTGCGGAGAGAGAGAATTTCCAATTTTCCGTAGATAGGGGGCATGAAGTAGGACCCCTCCGATCTCATAAAATTGGGAATTTTACCCATACAGAGAGGAGCGCTATATCGAACATTAGAGTAGTAGCCTTCAAAGGAGGGTTTCATCTACTTCTGATCTAATCCATAATACGCGGATTTGCATTTGACGCAAATTTTTTACTTTTCACCGACGCAAATACGCCGTGTTTATAAATTTGGATCCTAATTATTTCAAATCATAATTAAAATTTAAAATCCCAGAAAAAATGCCATTTGTTAAATGTCATTATGAACTTTAAAACTCATTATATAAGCTGCATTGAATACCTGATCCCTAGGGCATTTTGCATAATCATGAAAATGATAAAACGAAATGAACATTGCGTATTCTAGCGTCGTTTATAAATATTCTTCATCCTGTTATAAGGCATTTATAATATCAGCGTGATCGTATATTTAACCCAATTCCGTACCATTCCTCGTTGGAGATACTGCAAGACGGGGCAATCCCTTTTCTGAGGGAACTACCTCTCTCCTTTAGCTCTATAGAGACTAGAATGATTTTTTTTTTTAATAAAAAAAAAGTGCACACTTGGCCAGTGTGACAGTAGAACGCGTCCCAGGAACCGACATTTTTTTTTTTTTCTCTCTCTCCGAGCATCATCAGCTCGATAGAATCACCCATAACAGCTAAGGAGATATCTCCCAACCCTTGGTCTCTATCTACTTTTTTCTAAATCCTATTAAACGGAAGAGGTTCAATGACCGATGCTAGAATTTTTTTTAATTTTTCTTTTAGAGAATGGCACGTGCGTTTTCACATGTATTCATTTTTGCTCTAGATAATGTACGCTTAGTTTACAACTAAACTTTTTATTCTCTCCCCCCCCCCCCATTAGGTTGTATCATAAGTATAATTACAAACTATAAGTATGAATTTCAATCTTCTCCGCGAGGTGACCAAGACCTATAGGAGAAGGAAAGACAACGTTGTAAACTATAGCTCTCTCTCTCATTTCCCTGAGTTATCCTAAAAGTTTCATTCTCTCTCACGCGCATGCGCGTTTTAGTTTAGTAACCTTATTTCAAGCGCCATATCGCATCCCTCCCGCGTAGAAATTAGAGATTATCCGTTAGGACCGGCCCTAACTATAGGAGTCCTCCTCTCCGAACGTTGTCTTTAGTTCTAATAGACCAGACCAAGGCTAGTAAAGACACGGGTTAAGCAGACTCGGCCAAGCCACGTGACTTTTGAAATCTAAGCTTGATTTCCAGAGCTCAGCCATTGATTTCTTTTCTTTTTCACTTATTCATCACAACACACTATTAGTTACCTGCTAGGATTAGGTTACTTTCTAACCCACTGCAGACACGCCTCAGGTTTTGTTGGTTACATTTAAGCTACGTTCACACTACAGACTTTGAAAACGTTTTTAACCGTTTTGGAAAGGTCAAATTATAAAATTTTGGGGTCACCCGTGTAGATCTTTGATCAAGAAACAAAGTTAATATCTTAAAAAGTCGATTTGAACATTCAAAACGGTTTGAAAACGGTTCCAAAGTGTCAAGTGTGAACGTAGCTTTAGTAAATTATAAGTTTTCCACTAAACGACGCTTAGGGTCTTGAGTTTTTGTGGTTTTTCTCCTCCTACATATTTTGCTACTACTTTATTGGGGAAAACTTTATACTTGTTGGGTTTATATTACTTTTGGTAGTACCACCTTGGTTTTAACACGTGGGACGGTCATGCCCACCTTATATTCTCTCCTTCCCTCATGGTTTTTGTTCGCATCTTGGGTCAAATCTAACGGTACCTGGAGTATCGGAATAAATTATCTATAGGGAACCAAACCCTTTTTGGCCTTTGATGTAATTTATAATGCTGTACAGTTAGAAAGAGGAAGGTGATTTTTTTTAATACCTCCATCCTTCTATAGTATTATTATATATCTTCGAAAGGAAGCCCAACAGGAAAGGAAATGTCCGATACAGCTGTTGCAATAACGCGAAAGAATATAGTTCTTATCTTTTACAGTTCATGTCAAAATAATGTCTTCTCCAGATTTGGGAGTAAGTGATGTATTAAGTGGTTTTGGATTTTAAAGGAAGGCTGTAATGTAAAAAGAACGTAATTTTTTAAAGGATGAATTACTTATAAAGCAAAATTTTGAAAGGGAAATTTGACTATAAGAGAAAATTAAAATACACGTTTAATTTATTCATAAATTAAGGCCACGGTAAATAACAAATTTATGGTATAGAGTCTATATAGCAAATAATTGTGATAAATAGCCCCGTTAAATTATGGAATGGGTTCACTATCTTTAACCCTTATTATCTTCTGTTAATTATGACGTCATAACGCGCGTAAAAAAGCGGAAAAACGGAGAAAGGGAGCGTTTTAATCTGGTATCGCAAACAAAAAGATAAAATGGTATTAGGATTACACTAGCGACGTTCACACTAGACACTTTGAAACTTTTTTCAAAACATTTCGATTGTTAAAATCGAATTTTTAAGCAAATAATTTAATTTTTTGATAAAGGGATCTTTACAGTTGGCCCCTAAATTTTGCATTTTGACTTATTCAAAATGGTTTAAACGCGGTTTCAAAATTGTCTAGTGTGAACGCGGCTTTTGACGGATGTAAAAACGGAATAACAGGCGACGTCGCCTGAATATGACCGATTAACCAGAAGCAAACTAAAGATAGACAAGCATAAGTGTGATTTTAATTTTATTTTCAAGTTCAATGCTCCTCGTTATCTTCAACTTTAGAATGAAATAGAGAAATTGTAATAATCAGAATTGTATAACCGTTGCTCCACAATCAAATAACTTATTTTGCAATTGATAAGAAACTGTGTCTGCTTTTCAAATATTTGAAATATACCAATATATACCGTAAAGTGTTGTTATCGCCGCTTTAACGCCCGAGTTCCACTTAAAGGGAAGTTGGAAATGATTTCCCAGAGATTGATTACTTTCCTGTTATATTAGTGGCTTTTTGGAATGGTCAATCTTTTGATGAAAAAACCTCGAAATACCTGATAAAATTTACACTTCGTATCAATCAAATAACAGTTCAAATGAATGTAGCCAGATATTTTTTTCCAAGTCAATAAAAATAGGCACAGCGGTCGATTTCGGCCTTAGACTTTGAGATTAAAACACTAAATCTCCTGAAGAGATATTCAAGATTATCATTTCGGGAGATAACCGGGCCTCAGTTACGACAACTGCTTGACTTATGGCAAGAATTCATTCAGGTTCCATAAGAATATGGGAGGGCCGCGATTCAATAACCATCCTCCCAAACTTTGTAGCAAAAGTTCGTCCGCTTCGAATCGACTTTTCAAGTAAATCGCTCCTGACATCTATTATTAACCCGCGCCACTAACGACCTTGACATAATATTTTGGGTAATAAAAATGAAGCCGACCGAAAAAAGATCTAAGCGTACAAATGTTGCGAAAATTGCGGACGAACTTTTGTTACAAAGTTTGGGAGGATGGTACCAGAGGCTAAAGCTATGCTCCCATATTCTTATGGGACCTGAATGGATTCTTGCTTATGGCTATTCCCTAACGGTTATTGGTTCACGCGAATCTCGGAATGAAAATGACTGGATTTTACATTTTACACTCCCTTTAAAAATATTTTCCCTCGTAAGAGTTACATTAGAGAGTATTAGATAAAAGATTTTGAATTCTATTTACCGCGTCTTTATCGTGGTGAGAGAGTAATTAGCCATATAGTATGTTCCGCCCGACGAAATATGAATTATAGAATTGTTGTCTCGACGGTCGGCGCGTCATAACGTAACGTTCGTGGGAAAATAAATTTTTATCGTTCCATGTTGAATGACTTTGTCGCCTTTGAATTTTAATTTTAAAATTAAATTCTGGTGGGTTGACTTGATAACTTGATTGATGTCCTTGTATTATAATATTCGCCTAAAGGGAGAGTGAATTAAACCTTCCAATAAGATTAACCCGTAAAATCTGTACACCGATATGCGATTCGACGTATGTTTCCGCCTTTAGCAACGCTAAATACCTAGTCAGTTACGTAATCACTTTAGTACAGTCAAAGCTACAAGCTCGTATACTACGTGGCGTGATCAGCCCCTCGGATTTGACCCTTTTCGCTAAGTACCAATAGGCTTCAGCGTTAGTATATTAGTAAATTAGTCTTCTTTTTGCTGCCAGATAATTATAGTTAATGCAGTTCATGCAATTAAAAAACTATTGAAGCTATTTTATTAATACGACGAGCTTATTCTTCCGCCTCACTCCTATGTATTATAGAAAGAAACCATTATGTTAAAAAAATTGGGCTCTCTCGAGCTTGCCTAAAAAAAAAAGCCGATTTAGTCGACCTAGACTAGGCGACTACTGCCGGTTTACTGCTTCAAGGGATAGTTAATCGAAAAAGATTTTAAACGTTATAATTTGGAACCAATTTAGACCAAACTAAAAAGATATATTTTAGACAGTAATTTTAAGTTGAAGATTTTCATTATTGTGTATATCAAATCTTGGCTTTGATAGGCGTCCTCTAACGGCAAACAGTGCAGGCAAAAGTAGGATCTAACAAAACCACGTCTGCGTTTTTAAACATAGTAAACACACAAGTAGTGTTGTTAATTCCTACTTTTGACCGCACTGTTTTGACCGTTAGAGGACTCTCATGAACGCCAGATTTTGTTATTCATGTTTATTTCATCTGGTAACTAAGCAAATTGGGAAAATATAAAGATATTAATTTGTTTTAGGCTTTACTAATATGGGAAATATCGTAGATATTTATTTAGGTCCTAAATTAATTGGAGAAATATATTGGTAGTTTGTTTTTCAGAAACCAAATAAAAAACAACGCTCAAATAAATCAAATAAATAATAATTTTTATTCGATCCTTAAATTACATTTCATTTTACCTTTTCGTAAACATTTTAAGAAGTAAAAGGAGCAAGTTAAGGAAGCGATTTTTTCTTTTTCGGGTATATTTTTAACCCAGCTAGTCCGATCCCTCCCAATTCGCGCCTTGGCTTTAGCTAAAGTGCTTTAAATAGTAGAATCAGATTGAGATAATTGTAGAAGAGAGACACAATTGTAATAGGAGTCTGACTAGGCACAATAAACATATTTAGTGGAAGAGGGGGGCGAACATCTTTAAGGCCACACTGAATTAAAATCTTTCCCTTTTTGAATGGAGCGCAAAATCGCTTAATCCGACGCTCTTAAATATAACCACTACGTTCACACTAGCGTACCCGAATCGATTTTAATCGATAAAATCAAACCGATATTTCTAGAAACCGATTCAAATCGATTCAGGAACAGACGGTTTCCAGTTCCCACGACTTAAAGGGAGGATGCAACCTAACAACAAGTGATTTTTTATCGATTCCTTATTGTTTAAATAGGCCTAATCCACTATTTAAAAAATTTACAAACAAATATTAAACTAGAAATAAATTTAAAACTTACCCTGAAAATAGGCTTACTGGGATTTATGGAGCTCCTGATTTCCTCGCGTGTAAGGTCTAGCGACCAATCTCGTGGAGATCTCGCGTGAACGACGGGCCTTTGCTCATTGGTCGCTAGACCTTACACGGACGCAATTCAGGATCTCCATGAATCCCCCTAAGCCTATTTTCAAGGTAAGTTTTAAATTTATTTCTAGTTTAATATTTGTATTGTAAACTTTTTATCGGTGGATTAGGCCTATTTAAACGATAAGGAATCGATTAAAAATCACTTGTAATTAGGTTGCATTCTCCCTTTAAGCGAAACGGTTTAAATCGATTCCAAGATCTATAGTATGAACGCAGCTTTAGTGTCTCACTTCTGCCATTATATCCTTCTAGAAGAAGTCATTTTTACTGCTAAGACGCCTTTAAAGGGGCATTATCAATAGAAGTGAAGAAAAAATGAAGAAAAAATTATGGAAAGTCGAAAAAGAATTTAGTTATATAACGAAACGCGTATAAAATAGAACGGTTTCCGGATGAGACCGGTTTTTTTCTTCTTCTCGGTGATGATGTAGTAGGAGAGAAACACGATGAAAGAGAGAAAGAGCCAAAGGTCCAAGGACGTTCAAAAACGGCGTCCCCTAGCGCGAATGACCCGCAACCGTGAACACACTAACCTTAACGTGAGACCCGCGAGCGCTAAACGTCATCTTTCGATTTACATACCTTGTTTTACCTATAACAAATTCGCGTATCTTCGGCAGATTGGAAGATAAAAGCAAAATCCTGTAGGTTAGATTATATATACTCATGTTCTTAATTGAATTTTAATTGGTGAAAAGTTACCTTCGTCATATAATTTTTATAATCACATTTTTTTTCAAATGTGATATAGGTTAATTTAGCTTTTTGGTTCGTGAACTCGGACCTGGTATCTGGTGGTTTAAATTTACTTCGAATAGTATTTAAGTAACTAATTCAGTTTCAAATTATTTTGGTCTTGGATTACGTGAGTAGGGGGAAAATGAGCGTACTGCCCCACTTGGGAGCCGATGGAGCCGATGGAGCCGGGAGCTCAAAATGGCGCCCATTTTTTTTTTTTTTATTATTCAAAATTTTTTTTTTTTTTTTTTTTTTTTTTTTTCATCCGGGTTTCGAACCTGGTACCCAATGTATGTGAGGTAAGTGCATTAGCAGACTACGCCGTCTTCTCATATCAACTTTAAAAATATTTTCCATCCTTATCTATATTCTCGGTTCTTATCTCTGTGTACATATATCACTGAAAGTTTAAATGATAAGGCGCCAAATCAAATGCGATTCTATAACCTATACTGAAACCTCTTTAAGCCTTTATCGTTTTCGAATTCCGCGCGGGTTTCCTATCGTATTATCACCTATGCCAGATCTTATCTTAAAACTCATTGGAAAAATAAATATATTTTTATATTCTTGTTTCTTATCTCTATGTTCATATATCACATGATTGAAAGTTTAAATGATAAGGCGCTAAATCAAATGTGAATCTATAACCTATACTGAAACCTCTTAAAGCCTTTATCGTTTTCGAATTTCGCGCGGTTCTCCTATCAGTAGTATCATGTTATCGACAAAAGTCTTTGCGTGTCCTATCTCAAATCACACCAGATAAATTGATGGATTTTCAAATATCTTAACAAATAACTACAAGAATTTCCCCAAGTAAACATAACTATAAATTTTAACTACAAATATACAATTATTTGTCTTAAACATTATAATAAATGCGGAAAAATACTCAAACAAGCTGACGAACACCACGATATCAAATTAAAATTGGAAAGTTAGGCCTAATTACAACGTGTATGAAAATTGAAATACACTAATGATATATACAATTAAAGCCCGTGGTTAAACCCTACGCGGTATTGGTAAAACGTACTTCCAAAGTTCAAGTACTGATATGTCGCTTGGTAAAAACCTACGCGTCATTGGTAAAACCTATTTCACAACTCAAGTACTGATTTGACGCTTGGTAAAAGCCTACGCGTCATTGGTAAAACCTATTTCACAACTTATATGACTCATATTTCTAGGTTTAAAAGCGGGTTTTATCGGGGAAATACGTTGAAACTCGTGGTAAAACCCAACACTTCTTCGAGAAAACCAATTTCTCAACTGATATGATACCTATTTTAGAGTATAAAAGCTAGGATACATGGTAGATAAGTCATTTAAAGCTGTCTTCAACCGTATTCCAGTCATCTACAAGAACACTAAAATGTAAGTACCATTTCGCTCTTAAAATTAACTTAGAAATTATTATCTTAACCCTAAATAACTTTGAAATTAATAACCTAACCCTAAATAACTTTGAACTTTTCGCTGTCCTCGTAAATAACTTTTTCTTCCTAATATCTTATTATTAGTATAAAACCACCCAATTAACTTAGCCGTTTCTATCATTTACAGGGACAACACAAATGTATTCGAGATCTCGTCAAGCAAATCGGTTACCATCACCCCTGACTGTCAAATCAGACTTGGATTTACCGATGGGTCCACCGGAATCATTCTAAGTGAGGAGGAGTACTTTCAAATATATCGGATGCGGGAAGAAATCTCTCAGTACTTTCAAAACGAAGACGCAAGTCCATCATCGGTTTTCCTCGAAGGATCAACCCATAAACGGGTGGAACTTAAGTCATACCAGGATCGTAAAATGCTTAATATCCGCGAAATGACGGCCGGAAACGGGAAGAACTACGGGATGCTATTTCCCACTAAAAATGGATTCGCCATCGGAGGGGTTCTATGGGAGAGACTCCTGGAAAAACATCAACAAGTTGAAATCATGCTTAACGAAACTAAGAAAGTCTACCAAGCTATAAAGGACATAGTAGTTTCACAGCTAACGGAACTTATTAAAAACTCATGCAATGGATGCCTCATTGACCATCCTTCGCAAAATCAACATGACTGCCTTATTCATGATTGGGCGGAGCGTGTTGAAATGAATTTTTCAAGCGCGGTTAGTAATTTAAATATTCAATTAATTACTGAAATTTTTAATAATTCAACTTTTTTAAGTTTCAATTTTTGTAAGCAAATGGTTACTAAAATTATTTGCATTTCGAAACAATATTTGTAAACAAATAAAACTGAATTTCTAACTTCAAAAGAATGTCATTTCTTAATATTGATAGCTAATTTAAGCAAATTAAACAAAATTCAAAATACCATATTCAGATAAGTAAACTCATATCTATGTTAAGGAAATGATTCAGTGGGATAAGACAAGTCGAATATTTGTAATTCTCATTGATGATTTCGAAATGGGTTTTTAAATTTACAAAGATGGATATCTTCAGTTAAATTATTAAAAGATAAGAGAGGGTATATAAGCTTAGACTATCAGCTCCTAATTACAAGTCTTTGCGCTCTCTCCAAGGATAGGAAGAAATCTCCACTCGGTAAGCATGAAAGTTAACATAGTTAAAATATAGTCATTATTTTAAAATAGTTATTCTAAATAGTTTTTTTTTTTTTTTTTTTTCTCCCCTTAAACTCTAGTAAAGCTTTTACTTAGTATTTAGCTTAATATGGTTATATGTGATATTTGCGGGGCTAAGTTCTCCTTAAATAAAAATCTTCTTCGTCATAAACGGGAGAAACATGAACAAATTAGCTTTAAATGTACGTTATGTACTAAGACCTTTATTAGACAGGATGCTCTCACACGCCATATGAAGGACCACCATTCTAGTAGGGAATATCAACCACAGGGTTCCCAAGACCGTCGTTCGAAACGGCGCACAGACGGTGAAGCTATAGGCACTAAGAGGGTTAGAATATCAAGTCCTCAGCCTTCAACCTCCTCCTCCAACGTTCAGGACCTTAGAATAGCCACCTCTACCACACCCCCACCACTAACAGCAGCTCCACTAATAAACCAACCAGCTCATTCTCAAACTTCTGAGAATGTAGACACCCCAGATGAGATCGAAAACCCTTTAGACACCTTGTCTACCCAAGAGAACGCAGACCTACATGACTTTATGAACCGGATGGAAAACCCCGAAAACCTACCCGAGCCAGAAATCTCCACCCCTCAGAACCCACCCGTACCAGACCAGTTAGAGGAGATGAACGTTTTAGGAAATGCCATATTTTGCGCACGCTTCACCCCAGGCGATGTGACTACAGACATAGAAGTTTACGTAAATCGGCATAGTGAGGCAATAGAAAATTATCTTCGTCAGAAATTGTTGGAAAATAATGGGATCAAGTGGTACTTAGCCATCCGGGTGCGTTACACACGCGAACTGAACACAGGGGAGGAGGTAGAATTTATCGCCTACCATCATAGCGGATCAAGACAAACTTTAACCCCAGACACTATCCCCAGACAAATAGATATATGCCTGAAAATGCTTCAAAAACATATAGAAGATTTCCAGAGTAATGGTAGTAATTGGGTAATCGAGCGGATTCTGTTCATGCAGATAAATATAATTAGTTATTTACCACTCGTGGGTGGATCATTTATAGAATTGCCAAAAGCGCTTGCTAGTAGAAAGGCGGTACTTAACATTAGAAACACTGACAATCTTTGCTTCATATGGTCGATCCTTGCTCATCTACATCAGTTCGACCGGAAAGACCACCCTGAGAGAGTACAAAAATATATTCCTTTCCTCCATGAGCTAGATATATCGGAATTATCATTCCCTTTCGAGTTGAATGCGGACAAACTAGAAAAGTTTGAAGTGAAAAACAATCTTTCCATAAATATTTTCTGCGACGAAAAGGGTATTTTCCCCCGATATATAAGTAAAAATAGGGTATCAAAAGATAGACAAGTTGATCTATTACTGTTAATGCAGAACGAAAAGAAACATTATTGTCTAATTCGTAACTTAAGTCGGTTACTCACCAATTTCACTAAACATAATGGCGGATCCCATTATTGTCGCTATTGTCTACACCGATTCTCGGGTGTAAACTCAGAGGTAAATCGAGATGAGCATGCAAAGGAGTGTAGTTTACACGGTCCGCAAAAAGTTACATTACCAGTGAAGGAGCCTATCTTAGAATTCAAAAAAATCGGATGGCATCAACCGGTAAGCTCAAAATTATCATAAATATTATTCATACCAAAATACACATTTTAATCGTTTTAATAATTTTTTTCTTGTGTTTTCTTTTCTCAGATTAAAAATGTTATTTTTGCTGATTTCGAGACGGTTTTACCCAAATTCGCTACATGTACCCCAGACGCGTCGATATCTTCAACAACCACCCTCTCACAACATATATCATGTGGATTTAGCTACGTTGTTGTTGGACCTGACGGAAAACCTTCTAAACCGGTTACATACCGCGGGAAAGATGCGACGGATAAATTCTTGCATTATCTTTTAGCGGAGCAAGACATTATATCAAAGAAAAATAAGTTAAATGTTCCCATGAATTTAACATTAGCTGAGGAGAACATCTTCACAGCGGCGCAAACTTGCTACATATGTAAGGGTCTATTCACTTCGAAAGACGGTAAAGTTCGTGACCACGACCACACGAATGGATCTTTCCGTGGAGCTGCACACAACTCGTGTAATCTAAAGCTTAAACCGCCGAAGCATATCCCCGTATTTCTCCATAATTTATCAAAGTAAGTAAAACATTGCTTAAATTAGGTTAGGTTGGGTTGAGAAATATATTTTCTCTTATTTTTTTTTTTTTCTTTTCAGGTACGACGCCCATCTAATTATGGAAAAAATCGGTTTAATCAAAGATCAGGACATCAACTGCATTGCGAGTAATGGCGAGTCTTATATCAGCTTCTCCCTGGGCATTTTAAGGTTCTTGGACACCATACGGTTCATGCCCGCTTCACTGGAAGTGCTCGCTTCAAACTTAGCTAAAGGCGGTGTTGGGAAATTCACGTGTATGAATCATGTATACCCACCGGAAAAGGTCGAACTTCTGTTAAGAAAACAAATCTATGCATATGATTATATGGACGACGAGATTAAGTTTAACGAGACCAAATTACCACCGAAAGAGGCGTTTTTCAACACATTAACGGATGAACATATCAGCGAGGAAGATTACGCCCACGCTCAGAATGTGTGGAAGAAATTTAACTTGAAAACCCTTGGTGCGTTTTTTTTTTTTTTTTTTTTTTTTTAAATATGATTTATTAATCTTTTTAGTCCATTAATTAGTATTAATTTTCTGTATTTTTCACAGGCGACTACCACAATTTATATGTCCAATCTGATGTCTTGCTTCTGGCGGACATATTCCAAAACTTTCGATCCATGTGTTTAGATTACTATAAATTAGATTGCGCTCACGCTTACACGGGACCTGGCTTTGCTTGGGAAAGCGCGCTATACATGACTGGAGTCAAGTTAGATCTTCTTCTCGACATCAATATGCATCTCTTTATCGAGAAGGGTATAAGAGGAGGGGTTTCTATGATAAGTCATCGATTCGCAGAGGCCAACAATAGGGATCTACCGCAAACTTTCGATCCATCCAAACCTAGCAGCTACATAGGGTACTTGGGTATGTTAACGTCAATATATAGAATGGTTATATTTAAAAATGGTACTAAATAAAACCATGTTTTGTTTTGTTTTTTTTTTTTTTTTCAGATTGTAATAATCTATATGGTAAGGTTATGTGCGATAACCTTCCTATGAGCGGATTCAAGTGGATACAGCCTTGCCCCGATTTCACCAATGAAGTCATCCTTTCGCATCCGGACGACGACTCTACTGGTTATATCCTAGAGGTGGACTTATCATACCCCAAAGAACTTCACGATGAACACAACTGCTATCCTTTGGCCCCAGAGAAGCGTGTTGTCACCACCGAGGAACTGTCTGAGTATTCAAAAGATCAACTCAGGGAACTCGGACTTAAGGAAAAAAATAGTTTTCCAAAGCTGGTCCCATCCTTTTACAAGCGTGAAAAATACGTTATTCACTATCGAAACCTCAAATACTACGTAGCGAAGGGGATGGTTATCGATAAAGTGCATAGAGTCCTAGTGTTCACGCAAGGGGCGTGGATGAAGCCTTACATTGATTTCAATACGGAGAAGAGAAAATTGGCCACTAACGATTTCGAGAAGGATTTTTTCAAACTGATGAACAATGCCGTTTTCGGTATGTAACCTAGCCTAACCTAACCCAACCTAATTTACACTAAGTTCCAGACATATAATTTTCGGGAGCTAACCTAACCTATACATATTTTTTTTTTTTTTTTTTTTAAATAGGTAAAACTATGGAAAACCTAAGAAATCGCATCAACTTTGATCTCGTCCAAACCCCAGAACGAGCCATCAAGAAGGCGAGTTCACCGGCGTTTGAACGTTTCACAGTCTTCAAGAATGACCTGGTAGGAATCCATAGTCTCCAAAAGGATCTCACCCTCAACAGACCGATCTTTACGGGGTTTGCCATCCTCGACCTGTCCAAGCTACTAATGTATCAATTCCACTATGACGTAATTAGAGCGCAATACGGTAACAAAGCCAAACTTCTTTTCACCGACACTGACTCATTGACGTACCACATCGAGACGGACGATCTATATAAAGATTTTGCCGCTAATAGTGACGCCTACGACTTCTCAGGGTATCCGAAAGATCACCCACTTTACAGTGAAGTGAACAAGAAAGTTCTCGGCAAATTTAAAGACGAACTAGATGGAACACCGATTCAGGAATTTTGCGGACTTCGTCCCAAAATGTATTCAATTCTATCAGCCAAAGGTGAAAAAAAGACAGCCAAGGGTATTTGCCGTCGAGTAGTGCAGAAAAAGGTCCGTCATGCCCAATACCGAGATTGCCTCCTCAAACGGCAACTCACTGTAGAATCGATGAAGAGAATCATTAGTAAAAAACACGAGTTATTTACGGTGAAGCAAACCAAACTTTGCTTGAACCCGTGTGATGATAAACGATACATCATTGATGGAGTCTCGACTTTTGCCCACGGACACTTCAAAATTCCAAAGGAATAGTTTTTTAAATGTTTATTTATTAATTTTTTTTTTCTTGTTATTTTGATTTTAAAATTCCATTGGAATATATTTTTTTCTAATGATAAAACCGAAATCGTATAAAATGTCATTCATTTTGGAAATATAATTTTTTTAATACAACTGTTAATAATCAATAATAGAGTGTGAAAACAAACTTTGAAATTATTTATACTTAAGCTTATTATTATTTATAAGCCTAAACCAGAGGTCAGGGTGGAGGGGCTGCCCCGCGCCTACCGCGCCGCGTTTCAAAATTAATCGCGCGCGTTTGAAATTTGAATCGCGCGCGCGTGAACCGCGCATGCCCACCTCCCGTCAATTATATCTGAAACTTAGTGTAAATTAGGTTGGGTTAGGTTAGATTAGATTAAGTTAGGTTAGATTAGATTAAGTTAGGTTAGGTTAGATAAAAACACAAGTATTTTTGTTAAAAAAAGTTTATTGAAAATCTCTTATACATAAATTCCGAAATCATTTTATCATTGATATTTTTATCTTTTTTAAATCTTGCACATATATTAAACAATTTAACACCTCTGCTTCTATACAAAGCAAAATAAACACAATATCCGCCACAAGTCATACTAAAGTTCCCTTGTAATTGTTTGGAGTTAAATGAAACAGTTATACTGTTTCTTTCCACAAAATCGTTAAATTTAAACATGTCGGGAGGGTTACCGAAACTGTCAAAGAACTCTGTATTCTTATTACTAGAAAAATAGATAGCCGTCCAATGTTCGCCATCGGTATGTGATAATCCCGTATTTACAATATAGAGTGAAGGAAAGGTTTTAACAGTTTTGGGTAAATTATCGGCTGCGAAAATACCTCGAAACAGACCTTTAGTGAACGAATCTTTTTCCATTATTTTAGCTAACTGCTGAGAGTCCATTTTCTAATTGGTATAATCGTAAATAACGTTCCTGTTTTTGTCAATTTCAATTAAATTTTGAAATTCGGCGTAGTATAATACGCTAACAGTCTTCGGCAAATCCCTGGCGAACTTTAATTCTAATCGCAAATTACCATTCTTTATCAACTGAAATTGCGAAGCTGAACAACTGAGGTCAGCACTCAAATCAAATACGAAAATACAGTTCCCACCAGGAAACTCTTCGCGTGAGATAAAGTTCCCTTCGTCTATGAGCCATTGGGATGTTTGAGTGAAAAGATTAGTGTACGATCTCATGTACTGATGTCCCTCGAAATTAGGGGTTAAAGGCTTGTGAGGAACGCTAGTCCCGTCGAGGTAGAGAGCAATATGATTTAGATCAAAGTGTTGGAAATTAAAGGGTGACTGGGCATAATCACCTAGATACGCGTTCTGTTCTACCAGAGCGAAAAGGACACGTTTGGGTAACTGTCCCATAAAGAGATTATCTCTAACGCAAATTTTAGTTCCGCTATTTATGGAAAAAGAGTTACACTCCGTTCGAGTTATTGGATATTTCATGGTAGCTAGTTCGAGACATTTGGCGTGGGCAATTGTAATCTCGGGAGTTAATTTTACTTTTCTGATATACAGGGAAGCGAGTTCGTATTGTACCTTCCATCTAACGCCACCCGCTAAGGTTTGAATACAAAATTCGTTGGAGCTTTTAATAAATTTAAATTTCAAGTCAATCATGTTCGGAATAAAACGAGACTGTTGACACAAATCCGTGTGAACCGCGCCAATCATATCAATGGTCCCTTGTTTAGCGAAACTTGCTCTTTTCTTGAAACCTTCATTGTCCGACGGGGTGTTGAATTTTCCGGCAGTATCCTTGTAGTACATGGCAGCCGTTAGAAAACTCGTTTTCGCAGGTCCACCAAAAGTCACGGTAGTTTGAAACATGGCCTTGTAGGCATAGTTCTGCGGCGATGGTGTTACCGATCTATCGCCCAAGGAAACGTGTACCTCGCTAAAAAGGCTCGAATGAAACAGATTCACGGGCGCTACCACATCCGCCGGTGTGGTGATTACCCCAGCCGCATCGATTACTGCCGCCGCTGGAATTGTTCTCCCGTCCGCTGGGTCGACGAGTCTAACTTGAAGATGTAACAAAGTTTTGGACAAATCAATGTACGTGCTTTCACCATCTCTTTTAGAACATTGATATATTTGAAGGTATTATTTTCCGTAAAATAACGATACATTCGAGTCTTCAAAGTCCGGTTAAATCTCTCTACTATCGTCGCTTTCAGTTCCGATTCAGGGGCGAAAAACTTTATCCCTCTACGTTTTAACTCGTTTTGTACTTCCTTGCATACAAACTCATTACCGTGATCCGATTGGATTCGTTTCGGCGAACGACCGGAATCTAAAATGACGTTTAACGCTTCGAGAATAGTCTTTCCTTTCTTGTCCTTGATCGCAACCACGAAGGCAAACTTACTGAAGACGTCGATACAGCATAATAGATAACGGAAACCATTATTATATCTGGTAATACTCTTCAAATCAGCCAAGTCTATTTGCCACTGTTCGTCGATCCCGTAGACTATAGTTTTATTTCTAGCGAAGTTTTTCCTCGCACTCCTGTGAAGCGTATAAGTATCTTGGGTTTTCAAGAAATCGCTTATTTCTTTGACAGTAACCTGTAATCCTCGGTCTTTAGCCGCTCTGTATAAACCGTCAACACTACCGTAAGATCCCGGATCCGAAACCTTATTATATATTTTTTTAAGTTCTTCCATTGAATGAACAGTTGTTCGAAGTACTATAATGCCAGAATACAAAATCGCTAACTTCTATAATTATTATTATAAATACAATTAAAACTGCAGTTAATAACTTGGGAGAATTTATAAATGACTCGAATAGAGACGCTAAAAGTCCTACAGAGACAACCTCGACATTACCACTCTCCATGTCAAAGCCTAATTAATAAATGAATGGAGAAAATATATTCAAGTGTATTTTATTGGTATAAATATTACAATGAAATCCAATTACAGAAACCGCGACCCTTCATTGGTCCGCTATCGTCAGAATAATACTCATCTTCCGTTTCATCTTTATATTCCCTCTTCTCGGGTGGGATGACGTCACGTTTGCGGATTTTTATTAGAGATCTTGGCGCGTTCACTTTATACAACAATTCGTAGAACTCTTTCGAGCCCGTGACGGCGATTTTTTTCTTGGATTTTGATACTGAATAAGCTAGGAGATCGACGATGTTCGATCCTACGACTCTACGCTTGTTGTAAATCAACTCCCCGGCGTCAGTCCATTTAATTTTCAATGATAACTCTAACCACTTGTATAAATCTAAACACTCCGAGGTCATATATGACGGCACGCCGGAAGCAATCTCCGCACTCCAATTTTGTATTTTCGGTTTTTTAACTTTTTTCTTCGATCTTTTATTAATAACCCTCGAGAGCACGTGATTATAGCGATTAATTTTGTCCGTGTTGTTCAAATTGGGATCATCGAGAATGTCTTTAATTTTATCGACCTTTTCCAATTCCAAAGTTTTATCCACTTTGAGGTCTTTCTCCGAATTAAGTCTTTGGAACGTCTCCTCGGAAATTAATAGCATTTTTTTCGCCATCTTTAATTGATAACTTTAGATAGGATAGCTCCTGCTATCGAACTGATTATCGGAAGTAATATTGGGAGAAATCCACCTTTTTGAATTAAAATTTGTCTTCGTTTAGCAGGAGTATTTTTCTTGGCCACGCGACGTATGGAATTACAATGCTTCTTCAATCGCTTCTTCTCGTCCTCTGTGAGAGAAACGTTACCCTGCAGTATATTTATACAACATTCGGCGATGGTTTTTAATTCTTCTTTACTCGCGTATTTAATGGCGGCGTTTCGTTGACACGCATTACACGAACTCAGATATTTTAGAAAGTCTAAGTGCTCGTGTACTCTCTTCGGCGGAGCCATGTAGCTAATCGGGCAGCTTTCACGAGCGTACAATTGTTTTCGTCTCGGTGAAACGTACAACTTCTAGGCGTTCCACAAATTATAGTTACTAGTCTCGGGCAGCCCAAATCTTCGGCGTTAGCGACTTCAGTCTTCAAAAACCTTGATAACACGATAGATTTTTCTAAGCCTTTGGTTATAAAAGTATTGGCTTTCTCTCGTATGATTTTGGTAATTTCAGTCTGAGCTTCGAATGGATGATCTCCTTCGTCCCAGCGTAAGTCGCAACTGTTCCTCGTCAGCCATTGACATTGTCTTTTATCCTTAGACGATAAGTCCGTGAAAGGGAATGGCGCTTTAAAGATCCATACCTCGTGTTCGCCCGTATCCTTCACGAATAGTGTTATTTCTTTCACGATCCATTGGTCTTGAACTCTGAAGAAGTTTGCTTCGATTACTCCGGTCATTTTGGTAGAAAAATGGCGGCTTGTTCTCCTGGTAAAATCCCGGTCTTTAGTCTTCTATCTTCCGGGGTCGTAGCTTTGAGGTCTACGAATAGATATCCGTAACTGATAGCTGTAGCTTGTCTAAACGCGTCCACAACGTATTTACTGTTGACTGGAGATATCTGTTTCGCCAAATGTAGGATCGCAGATTGGTCTCTCGGTGTTTTAAAGATTATCAGATAATGAGCGTTGAGATTCAATGTTCGAATTTCCTTTCCTGGATAGTAGAGGTTTTGCATTAAAATTAATACTGAGGTATTTCGATGATGGGATCCTCGAATAAATAAGTTGGTAACTTCCTTGTTATTAGCGATTTCGCATAAAAGGTCGTCTAATATAACAAAGTTTCTAACGTTGGCGTTTAAAGTGTCTACATCCAATAGACCTTCGTGAAATTCCACGCTTGGGGTATGACTCGATAAGGAATTAAATAGTTTGTCTTGGTATTCAGTATAACACCATATTATCCGTTCGGGTGGGGGCGAAATTCTAATTTCCTTGTGCTCAATTAATTTCGCAACAAAGACGCTTTTTCCACATCCTGTTACTCCAGCCACCAGTCCGTTAAAAGGGTGTTGCAGACTTAAATCCATATCGATAAATGAGAGAATATTGGAGTATCATCGAATATATATGACTTAAAGAACTTTAAAAAAAAAAAAAATACTTACCAGAAGAGTGCAGGTCTAGATGAGTATCAGGAGTTTCGTAAAATTACTTTATCTATACGATGGAGCTAGCCTTTATACACTGAAGATATTTGACAATGACGTGTTGGGTTTTTCCTATATGACTCATATTTCATTTGTTTCAGTTGAAGAATTGGTTTTAATATTGGTTCGTACACGCATTTAATACGAATTCTAAACATACATAATTGACGAAATTCATAGTTAACCCTATCTTCATATGGTATTTTGTAAATGGTAGAGATACCAAAGCTTACTGATTTTCCCATATCTTCGCGCCTTAAAATTTAAACTTTCAATCACGTGATATATGAACATAGAGATAAGAACCGAGAATATAGATAAGGATGGAAAATATTTTTAAAGTTGATAAGAGAAGACGGCGTAGTCTGCTAATACACTTACCTCACATACATGAAGTTCCGGGTTCGAAACCCGGATGAAAAAAAAAAAAAAAAAAAAAAAATTTTGAATAATAAAAAAAAAAAAAATGGGCGCCATTTTGGGCTCCCGGCTCCATCGGCTCCATCGGCTCCCAGGTGGGGCAGTACGCTCATTTTCCCCCTACTTACGTGTTTAAGAAACACGTGACCAAAATACAGAGAATAAAGAAACATATCCCTTTTAAAGGTCTACATTTTCTTCCGCATGTCACCCCCTGTATATATACTTACCCCCCCCCCCCGGGCTTCTCCTGTAATTTGGGCTTACCTTAGAATATATTTTTAGAGTTCTTCTTCAAAAACATGTTCATTGATAATCCCAACTTACAGGAGAAGCCCCGGAGGAAATTATCTACACAGGGTGACCTGCGGATGATTTAAGAGTGATTGTCATCATTATACAGAAAGAAATGCGCGAATTTGCTTTAAAATTCTTACAACTAATTCTAACAACTAATTTCCTCGATATTCTTTGCACTAGATCTTGGCTATATATAAATTATCAAGACTAATAATACCAACTGGCTAGTACCGTTTAAAAAAGGTTGAAAACACGAATTTTCTCACGCTAGGCCTATTTCAAGAAGTACATGAACCGCTAAAATGATTTAATCCAAACGAACTCGATAAAAAAGAAATGGAACAGGTTTAATGTTCAAATCCTGAGTTTGAATTTCCCATTATATTTACAACTCCATCGTGAAATCTTCTATTAGCCTATTTCATTTCAAAACCAAATATATAGTCGAGTGATATGACTATATTAAATATATTTAAAAATCCGTGTTTTATGGAGTGCAAAAGTCACCAAGTTCCGCAAAAATCAATCTCGCTATTCATTCATATATACATTGATACTGAAAAACCAGAAACTCCCCTCGTGCAATTCAACCACAACCTTCGTAAAAAAAAAAGTTGACCCCGGATTGCCAAAATAAATGACGCCATTAACCTTGCAATTGAACCAGGGAGTAATTTTTAATAAACTACAGAGGAATAGCGTACGATATTAAACTTAACACTACACAAACCTACGAACTGCCATCTTCGTATTTAAAGTTGACCCCGGGTGGATATTTTCCCTGCCTAGAATCTAGCTGGTTGGGTGGAGATCTTTCCAACGCTTAGCCTAAACGCGGAAGCCATCTTCAGTCCGTTTCGGTTGGAGATTTCCGTTCGTGAGAAACCTACTCGCCTCCTCAAAACCCCTAAGGATTGTTTCTTAAATATAGCGGAGAGTTTAAGTCGGTACAAGCTGAAATCTAAAAATGAATTTTGATACGGTGCCGTAGGAGTTGCGTATTGTCATCTAGGATCGGGGGATCACTCTTGGTATTGTGTCCTCTCGCGTCGATGCTATATGCGGGCTCTTTTGGGGGGACCGTTAGGTATGTGGTCCATTGTGGCGTCGTTGAAAAGACGTCCCCGTGAACCTAACGCTAACCTTTTCACCCCCACCGGTTTACCGCGTTGCCCATACACGATGGTATACCTTCCCCGATATCTAACGGTATTTTTTTTTATTATATTTGGTAACGGGACATCAGTTTTTACGCGGGAGCAATGGCATTTTGACATTTTAAAGATTTAACCCTGCGGAAGTTTAGTCTCACCTACGTCACGGAGAAGGTGGACTTTTTGAGTGAATCTTGTTTGATTTCTTCTTTTATTGATTTCATTATAGCATTGATATTGAGGGCGAAGAATATATACAATGTAGAGTAATTAGGATTATTAATAGACCTTGCAATTAGAGGATATCGCTATAGTTTGAAAGCCAAATTAGTCATCTGTTGTCTTCTCCACGGGAAAAGGCGCCATCGTCTATACTTTGTTATTAAATGATTTTACTTGCAATCTAACTCTTCTTAATTTTATTTGCAAGAAATTGAAGAAAGTGATGCCTTTTTTAGCTTGCAACCTAATTTTTTAACAAGAAAGCGATGTAACTCGCATCCTCTTGCAACTATCTGATTCGTTAGTAAATGACGTCATTTACAACATTATATTGTTGGTAAAAAAGTACACGAATGATGTCATTTGCAACCTTCAAATTTGCAAGAAAGTGATCTGCAAGATAGTATTGATGATAGTGTTATGTCACATAGCATTACTTTTCTTGTTGGCAAGAAACTATTTAAAGAATTTTATGTCGCTTGAAACTTTTTCAACGCAACTGCCTAACGTTACTTGTAACCTTTAAATCATGGCCATTTTACTGGAAAGAAGAAAGATAACGAAAATCAAAGCTCTTTAAAAGTTGATGTCCGTGTGAAATTTTCAAAACTATAAAACAAATATTCCAAAACTTATCATAACCATTATTAATAGATAAAACCCCTCGTTACATCATCCTAGCTACCTTTAACTTTACTTCTACGTCATGTTCATAGCAATATATATACCATAGGCAATCCGTTGACCGTGAAAAAAATATATATTCAAAAAAAACCCAATGCAATGAGAAACTGGTAAAGGTTGATAAGGTTCAATAACTTTTCTCTCAATCGCTCTCTCTCCCGATTCCCCTATAGCTATTATAGCTTTGACTATTAGCTTGCTGCAAATCCCCCGAGATAAGAGATGAAACCACGCAGGAAACTCACCTCCGGAACTCTATGGAGAAGTTCGCCTCTCGCAATACTCTGATATAAAAGGCGGTCAAGTCTCCGGTTACCAGGAGCTAATGTCTGTCGCGCACCTAACTTAAATTTCTCATTGCATATCAGGGTTTTTTATGAAAAATTATCTCGTTAAGCCTTGCCAGTGAAATTTATCCTTTCTTTTAGCTGTTTTCATGTCGGTAATCTTATTGGTTAACGTCACTCGTCAAAGCCTTTATGCCCACTTTCTTCATTCAATTCAATACCTTTGTATCCCTGTCAGTGAAGATGAGATTTTTACATCTATATAGCCGGGTTCACACTAGAAACTTTGAACCCGTTTTTAACCTTTTTAGAAAGGTCAGATTGTAAAATTATGGGGTCAGCTGAAAGATCGTTTGCCCATAAATGTAGTTATGGTTTGAAAACTGTTTCAGAGTCTCTAGTGTCAACGTAGACATAGATATAGTTTCGCGAATCTTAAAACAAATCAGGAAATTAAATGAAAATTCGATGGAAAACATCTTGGTGCGCGACGGGCCAAATTTCATCTTGGAGTTTTCGTCGGGATTTCTCCGTGATAGTGTAGCGGTTCTTATATATTTTTATATCTCTAATAGAGATCTCTTTTGGTCAGTTAACGGTTTTACTAGAGGGGGCCATCAGGGGATGGTGGTGAAGAGGGGTGGTACTTGTTTCTCATTATAAATTAGTACATAGTACGACGATGGTGCATGGGCGCCCAGGAATGGATAGATGTATATACTTATAGTCAAGGCATGGCTTCTCCGTCCGGTCATTGACCCTCTTCCGTTCTCTCAATTTCTCCGCGTAGCGTACTCTCCTCTAATACGCGTGTATTCATTTTCCCATTTATATACTACGTATAGCTTGGAGATGATATTGTCCTCCTTGTACTCCCACCCTCCTCCGCGTTCGGTGATGCTTTCGCAGCATCCCGCGCTTACCTCTCACGTTCTCTCTCTCTCGATCGTGGTCCTATTCTCTGTATACGATGATCGTATTACTTTAGTATTGTCATACCGGAATTCCCCCTTTCTCCTTCCCCCTTCCTAATGGTCTCGCTTACGTAATACCCTAGATACACAGATATGAGAATTACCTTAATATAAATAATTTGATAGTTGTTTCACATTATCTTATAATTTGATATTGGTTTTATACAGTATTATTATTTATTATTAATCTTACTATACATATTATTTCATATTTCTTTTATTGGTTTTACAATATCTCATAATATGGTATTTGATTTACATAATCTCATAATATGGTATTTGTTTTACATAATCTCATAATATGGTTTTTTGTTTTACATAATCTCATAATATGGTATTTGTTTTACATAATCTCATAATATGGTACTGGTTTTACAATATCTCATAATTTGATATTTGTTTTTCAATATCTCATAATTTGATATTTGTTTTACAATATTTCATAATTTGATATTTGTTATACAATATCTCCTAATTTGATATTTGTTTTACAATATTTCATAATTTGATATTTGTTTTACAATATCTTATAATTTGATATTTGTTTTACAATATCTCATAATTTGATATTTGTTTTACAATATCTCATAATTTGATATATTATTTAAAATATCCTTTAATTTTTTTTTCTACTATTAAATTCATACTTTAACGTTTCTGTAATTTTAAATGAGATATTGAAAGGTGTCAAAGGTCATGAAGAAATAGCGGTACAATTAAGCTCTAAATTAATATTATTTCAAAACTGACCGTGTAATCCTTTCTTACGTAAATTCAGCTTCTAAGAAAGCTAAATTCCAATAGAAAATCGGTTTTTCTATGGTTGTCGCTTAGTATAGAATAAACGATAAATTTCTGAGTTTATTTTCTACTTAAATTCATACTTAACTTTACCGTTTCTGTAATTTTAAATGAGATATTGAAAGGTGTCAAAGGTCATGAAAAAATAACGGTACAATTAAGCTCTAAATTAATATTATTTCAAAACTGACCGTGTAATCCTTTCTTACGTAAATTCAGCTTGTAAGAAAGCTAAATTCCAATAGAAAATCGGTTTTCTATGGTTGTCGCTTAGTATAGAATAACCGATAAATTTCTGAGCCTACACGCGCGTAATTTGCATCGAAACAAGTGCGTAGGCGTCTAACAAGTGAATTTTTAAATATTCCCTTTTATGTATTTTTAAATTTATTGGTTTCTAAACAATGTTTGTTAGACATTCAGCTTTTCTTTAGAACGAATGTATTGATTAATTTAGTATTCCTTTAATTTTAAGGCGTAGGCCTAGTATTTTTTAAAAAAATTGGGTTTTCTAAAGAAGACCCCATGCATTTGATCCTTGGGAGGGATCTCTTAGAATTTGCTAATAAACAAATGCGTAGACTTTAACATTGAGGCTAATATCCAAAGATTCTGTTGAATTTATATTTCGAAATTTTTTTTTTATAATTTTCTAAAAATCTTCATACTTAGTTTAGGAGCTGTGTGCGAGGTAGCGAAAGCTAAGGCTCATTAACACACGATGTTAAACCCTGACTGATAAAAGTAGTTTTCGAAAACTGATCTTGAAAAGGAGTGTATATATCACCTATAGAAAATAAACAATGTCGTAAAATGCTTTTAGATGAATTACGCGATTCCTCTCAGCTTTTTTTCAAAAACAAATAAAGGGAGGGTGAAAGGGGAAGCAATTGAATGAATATTTACTCTTAAATTGACCGCATTTCACTCCTAGAACTTTGCCAATATTTAATGCCACGCAGTATTATTTTATACTAAAAAACTCGATTTAATTTCGAAGAAGGAAAAAAATAATAAATAAATATTTCAAATTTTAGATAAATAATCATATTGTGGAAATCTTTAAAATATTATGGAAATTATTGAAATATTATTATTATATTTTTATATAATTATATCCATAATTATTATTAATCCATAATTATTAACCAAATTATAAAAAGTTAACCAAGAAAACAAGTTTATTACCGGGCAATCAAATAATAATTATAATCTACGTATTTTAATTAATCAAATATTTACAATAGTAATTATAATCTACCTATTTTTATTAATCAAATATTTGCATTAATAATTTTAAGCTAGTTATTTTTATTAATGAAATATTTACAATAATAATTAACAAACCTAATGTTTTTTATTAAATATTAACAATAATAATTAACAAGTATAATTTAATTACTCAAATTATTAAATAGTTGGTCATTGACCTTTTTTCTTTATTTTATGGACTCTTGAAGTTGAATATTTCTCTGAAAGCGGCAGAATCGAGGGCTATTAAATTTATGTATTATATTATATATAAAATTGCATTGGGCCATAGAAACACGCCAGTACTTTGAAATGGACTTCTAAACATTATTTTTCGATTTCGCTTTGATCGAGGAGTGGAGCGAGGGGCCTCTTTGCAACCCTACTAACACACTTTTGCAGTCTTTCTCGCTCTCTAGCGCTGGCCGAGATATATATACAGCCTCGATACACGTAGATAATACCGTGCCAGAGACGACTGCAAACCCCTCTGTTCCGAACACCCCTTCCAATGGAGTTTAAATAATTAAACCTAAACTTTCCGGGATAACAATAATTTCCTTCTAAAAGATAGAACCCGATTGAAAATAACGCAGAAACCGTTGAACTTTTCAATTTACTTTAATTAATTATTTAGGAGGCTGTGCGAAATAGAGCTATTTAACAATGGACACACCAAACGTGGCGTTCATTATCGTCCTCTAACGGCAAACAGTGCAGTCAAAAGTAATAACTAACAAAACCTCGTATGTGGCTGCTATGGATAAAGAATATAAGGAGAAGCGCGTATGGCTTTGTTAATTACTACTTTTGCGAACACTGTTTGCCTTTAGAGGACGATAACGAACAAAAGAGTTTGGCAATTTATGAATAAGAAACCGGACTATTACCGTTGGGTATTCCCACTTCTCCAGTACTTCAAAAACACGCGAAATAAAAGAATATATTAAAATAAAGTAATTGGACAAATACGGCCGTCCTGAGTTGAAAGCCCGCCCCAGACCGACTTTTGACCAAATCTTTATAGCTTTTCTCTCGCTGTATGTATTTAGCGCTCATATATTTAATTTTATTTGGACCAAGGGGGCAACGAACTTCTTCAATAATAAATAAGTTAAATGTTGTTAAAACAATATTCCCGGTCTGTGTACTCTTGAAACTTTTTACATCAAAGTCGGCTTAATTTCGGGGGTTAAATTTACCCAGATGAGACGGAATTCTGGGAAAAACGGATTAGATTTTTCCGTCCCTCCTAGAGATGTTCCGAATTTGTTCTTCGGTTTCATTCACACAATCGGCTATTCTAAAAAAAATTGATTATTTAGGCTTAGAGCCAATTTGAATATTTAGGTTTGGAGCAAATTGATGCATTTCAATATTTAAGCTTAGAGCGAATTTGTAAATTCCTTTTTTTAATCTTGATCCAAATTCAATTTAAAATATTAAATGTTTCAACTTGTTGAGGTTTATTTTGTAAGCTATTATTTAACATTTGACCCCCTTACAATTATGAACTCTTAGAGTGATTTTAAGTATTTGAACATTAGGTTTAGATCTAATTTCAATATTTGAATATTTAAAAAAAATCTATGTTTAACTAAAAATAAATTTGAAGTATTGAATAATATTTTTACCATATAATAAACTTTAACCATTTTTAGAAGTTATTATTATCATAGTAGTGATTAGACTGCTTTGGGACGGATTAGAAATAATAATAAAAACACGAGTTTTAGCAGAGCGTGGTTTCGATCCACGGACCTCTGGGTTATGGGCCCAGCACGCTTCCACTGCGCCACTCTGCTCTTGTAGCCAGACTCAGCCGGAACTAGTCGCCTGCTTGGAGTCGGATTAGAAATAATAATAAGAACAATAATTTTAGCAGAGCGTGGTTTCGATCCACGGACCTCTGGGTTATGGGCCCAGCACGCTTCCACTGCGCCACTCTGCTCTTGGAGCTGCATGAAGCCGGAATTATTTGTCTGCTTGAAATCGGATTAGAAATAATAATAAAAACATACGTTTTAGCAGAGCGTGGTTTCGATCCACGTACCTCTGTGTTATGGGCCCAGCACGCTTCCACTGCGACACTCTGCTCTTGCAGGAGCATCAAGCCGGAATTAGTTGTCTGCTTGTAGTCGGATTAGAAATAATAATAAGAACAATAAATTTAGCAGAGCGTGGTTTCGATCCACGGACCTCTGGGCTATGGGCCCAGCACGCTTCCACTGCGCCACTCTGCTCTTGTAGCAAGATGAAGCCGGAACTAGTTGTCTGCTTGGAGTCGGATTAGAAATAATAATAAAAGCATTAGTTTTAGCAGAGCGTGGTTTCGATCCACGGACCTCTGGGTTATGGGCCCACCACGCTTCCACTGCGCCACTCTGCTCTTGTAGCAAAATGAAGCCGGAACTAGTTGTCTGCTTGGAGTCGGATTAGAAATAATAATAAAAGCATTCGTTGTAGCAGAGCGTGGTTTCGATCCACGGACCTCTGGGTTATGGGCCCAGCACGCTTCCACTGCGCCACTCTGCTATTGCTGCTGCATTAAGCCGGAATTAGTTGTCTGCTTGTAATCGGATTAGAAAAAATAATAAAAACATTAGTATTAGCAGAGCGTGGTTTCGATCCACGGACCTCTGGGTTATGGGACCAGCACGCTTCCACTGCACCACTTTGCTCTTGTAGCCAGTTGACGCCGGAACTAGTTGTCTGCTTGGAGTCGGATTAGAAATAATAATAAAAGCATTAGCTCTAGCAGAGCGTGGTTTCGATCCACGGCCCTCTGGGTTATGGGCCCAGCACGCTTCCACTGTGCCACTCTGCTCTTGTAGCCAGATTCAGCCGGAACTAGTCGCCTGCTTGGAGTCGGATTAGAAATAATAATAAGAACAATAATTTTAGCAGAGCGTGGTTTCGATCCACGGACCTCTGGGTTATGGGCCCAGCACGCTTCCACTGCGCCACTCTGCTCTTGTAGCAAAATGAAGCCGGAACTAGTTGTCTGCTTGGAGTCGGATTAGAAATAATAATAAAAGCATTAGTTTTAGCAGAGCGTGGTTTCTATCCACGGACCTCTGGGTTATGGGCCCAGCACGCTTCCACTGCGCCACTCTGCTCTTGGAGCTGCATGAAGCCGGAATTATTTGTCTGCTTGAAATCGGATTAGAAATAATAATAAAAACATACGTTTTAGCAGAGCGTGGTTTCGATCCACGTACCTCTGTGTTATGGGCCCAGCACGCTTCCACTGCGACACTCTGCTCTTGCAGGAGCATCAAGCCGGAATTAGTTGTCTGCTTGTAATCGGATTAGAAATAATAATAAAAACATTAGTTTTAGCAGAGCGTGATTTCGATCCACGGACCTCTGGGTTATGGGCCCAGCACGCTTCCACTGCGCCACTCTGCTCTTGTAGCCAGATGAAGCCGGAACTAGTTGTCTGCTTGGAGTCGGATTAGAAATAATAATAAAAGCGTCTGATTTAGCAGAGCGTGGTTTCGATCCACAGACCTCAGGATTATGGGCCCCGCACGCTTCCACTGCGCCACTCTGCTCCTGTACCTTTAGGAAACCGGAACTAGTCGTCTGCTTGTAGTCGCATTAGTTAAGATATATTTAATATTCTACCAAAAATGTTTTCTTTAATTTTTAAAACCTTTTTATTTGTGTTACTATTCGAAATCGAGATAATTTCATTTTTATGATATGCACCGTCAATTTTTCCAAGTGATCCGAAAAATGGAAAATATTTTTAAATTTCTCTAAATCAACGGAAATAACAACGATAAATAAAATAGGAATCTAGGTCCTCAATTTCGAAAGATGTACCGAAAAATAAAATGACCCAAAATAATATTTTGCCGGGCCTCTCAACCAACGTAATAACATAACCCTAATACATGCAAAATAATAAAACCTTCACGAGCCATATATTACCACTCCATTCCATTTCGTATTAGTATTATTCCTCTTTGTTTTTTTTTACCTTTTTGACAATCAATCTCAATATATAACAATTTATGAACGAATCGAATCGAATTTTTAATGGTAATCGCTTTTGAAACGGTATTATAAGCTTGTTTAGTTGAAGTTCCGCTAGACCCATATAGATCTAGAACTCACCCACTCTCTTAATTTAAAACATTAAAAAAAGAAGCAAAAATATCCGTTTAGGACCATCTTCAGACGTTAAACGCGTTTTTCCGCCGGGCTATGGGGAAGGAAACGTTAATTTTAAGAATTTTACAATTAAAGGGAAGGTAAAAATATTAAATTATTCAAATTTTCTCTTGGTTTTTGAAGGTCAGCATCTATTTATTTAGTGTTTAAGGGTCAGAGGTTAACATTTGCCACGAATGGATTCGAGATATAAGGTATACATCCACGCGTCTAGACAAAAAGTTAATATCATTTCTTAGTGATATTTTCTCCACGCCTTTTTGATTCAATTTTTGAAATTAATCAGTTTATAGTATACTTTAAATTCATTAAATGTGATTAAATATTCCGTACCTTTAAAACATTAAAACAAATCAGAGGGTGTAATGCTATAAAATATTTAAATTACTATTTTTAATTAAAGTTTTTTAATTTATGGGAAACTACGAGATAAAAATGGAACGTCAGTTTTTGATATTACAGAATATTTACCAAAATATAAAAATAAAATAATATTTAGGTTACAATTTAGTGTTCAATTCCGTGGGTTTGAATTTCAACGTAGGGTAAATTCGGACCAATCATGGCGTTGGGCTTATCTGATTGGTTCGATTCTGTACTTACATTCAAACCTAACCAAATTTCATAAATTAATTTAAAACCAAAAACGCGTCCAATAAATAATGAATAATAACGAATAATAGGGGTAATAATTAAAGACGTTTCAATGTCCCTTGGAAATTATACTTTAGCTAAAGAAACATCTAGGCCTAGTCGATTACTGTGCTTCAGGGTCAGCGGGTATAGAAGTATATAACAACAATCGTCCTATAATATTGTAGAAAAAGTCCTAGATTACGCCATTCGAATTTCCTTCCCCTTTCCTTACCCACCTGACGTCACTTCCTCCCCCTGACTAGCATCCTCTTAACTAAAACTTCTTGCCTCCCAGCGCCGTATCCGCTTGGGATTATACTATTCGAAACAAAAACTATAAACCCGCGAAAAAGAGAGTTCATTGAACCGCTTCGGTTAAGAACGTTTGCGACGAGTTACGAGAAATAAATTATTTTGCGCGGTAAGAAAGACGAACTCGTAGGGAGTGAGCCTTGCCAATATTTTTACCTCTAATATTTTAAGTGGATTTTTTTTTTTTTATTATTGTGGTTAACCCCCAATCGGGCTAAAATTTGTCCCTTTATCCATAAATTCAACCAATAGTAGGCCGTTACGTGATCTCCACACCCTTTTTTACGGGTACCGGATTTTTATTTTAGCATTATTCCTGCCAAAAACCCCTTTTGTTTAAAGGTATAGTGAAATGAGTTGATGTTTTTTAATTTATAAAAAAAACTTGTGTAATTAAGTCATCTTCGAATTTTTTTAAAATCAAAATTTGACGTTCATTGACTTTAATCGAGCAAACAGCCGATTCTGATACGGTTGCATTCCCGCTGTCTCTTTCGTGAGAGTACTTAATATACAATGTTCTATTTTTCGTTAAACACGTTCCAAAAATATCCCACACGCAAAATAATTAAACGCTTCAAACAAGACTTAAAAAAGATTATCTTTAAATCTGTGGACGTAAAATGTGATGCTTAATTTTAGTTCCATAGATAAAAATAATAGCGTTCGACTCCTCAAAGAGTTTTGGTTAAAACAATTAGATAATTTCAAATGAAGGCTCGGTTTTAATGGTTTCACACAATGAGATGGAAAAATAATTAGGATTTAGCTAAACCTAAAACCATAGGAATTTAAATTATCTATAGCGTCATAATTTATTCATTTACGAAACGACATGGATCAACTTGAGTGTTAATTACTTAATTACAAGCCTAATACAAGATCCTATCATTGAATGATAAATCTAATCTCAGCTTATTTCGAAATTTATCATTTTTGTTCAATTTTTAGTTTTATACACTTCACTTTCTCTTTAAATTACTTTTTAACGAAACCAGTTAACATAAGATATTACTTCAAAACTAGGTGAGCTTTTTTTGACACGTAAAAATCCTTTTTTATTTTTTATATATTTTTTTCTTTTTATTTCTTGGTAAAGGAACCCCTCCCAATAGATTTAGCCCCTGGACCTAAACCTATACCAAAATGTAACCCTAAGAGAGCAACCAGATCCTCCTCCAGGGTATACCATCATTTTTTCTAAAATTATTACGTCACTTCCCCCTATAGTGCCTAACTATAAGGGGGTGAGACCACGTGGTTTATAAAATTTAAAAATGTATATAATAAAAAATTTAAATATTTTTTTTTATCCTTTTGGGGTAGTGACGTTAGGTCCACCCTAAAGAACCCCCTTTTTTTCCTACTGAATATAGTAGTATACCCCCTTTTTATGTCAAAACTTCTCGACCAATCAAAAATTATCTAGAATTTAATTTATTAAAGTCCACGTGTAAGTTCACATTTTAAACATTTTAAAACTTCGATAAATTAATATTTTGCAAACTGCCTTTAAACAAATATTAAATTATTATGACTATCATTACGAGGCTATAAAATTCAAATTTATAATTTAGAATTCTCTACACTTAATTGCTATTCATTAAATATAAATAAACAAATAATATTTCCTAATTTAATTGAATTAGTTTTCAACAAAACGCCTCTAGAAATGCATTACCCTCAATAATACCCAAGTAAAATTTTCAATCTTAATATGTTAACCTTCACACTAACTTTTAATTAATAATTAGAGACATTGGGAATATGCAAATTAAGATTTATTAAATTTATTGACTACCCAAATGATTAATTAATTATAGAGTAATCTAAACGATCAGTTTCAGCCTGGGAAGAAATTTTTAATTTGATAATTTACGTTCATTTGAAAGTGGTAATTGATTATATATAATTATAAGGAATTAACGGAAGTTTAAAATTAAAACGGGCGTTGATTGGTTAAATAAATAATGTTTATGTTCAACCAACCACAGAGGTATGCAAAGCGTATTCAAGATGATTTCTAGGACAATAAAAACATGCAGATTACACAAAAATAAAACATTAAACAAATTAATTAATTAAATTCCAAAATAAATTAAGAATTTAATTTACAAATAAATTAATAATTTAATTTAAAAATAAATTAATAATTTAATTTAAAAATAAATTAATAATTTAATTTTAAAATAAATTAATAATTTAATTTAAAAATAAATTAATAATTTAATTTAAAAATAAATTAATAATTTAATTTAAAAATAAATTAATAATTTAATTTAAAAATAAATTAATAATTTAATTTAAAAATAAATTAATAATTTAATTTAAAAATAAATTAATAATTTAATTTAAAAATAAATTAATAATTTAATTTAAAAATAAATTAATAATTTAATTTAAAAATAAATTAATAATTTAATTTAAAAATAAATTAATAATTTAATTTAAAAATAAATTAATAATTTAATTTAAAAATAAATTAATAATTTAATTTAAAAATAAATTAATAATTTAATTTAAAAATAAATTACTAATTTAAGAATTAAGTTTAAAAATAAATTACTAATTTAAGAATTAAGTTTAAAAATAAATTACTAATTTAAGAATTAAGTTTAAAAATAAATTAAGAATTAAATAAAAATTACAAATTAAAACAATGAATTGAATTAAAAATAAATAATTAAAAAATCTAAAAAATCAAGAAAAAATTTATAAATTAATTAAAAAATAATTATATGAAATATATTAGATAACACCAAGAATTTAAAATCTATCTTCGTATCTGGCTTTTCTCTATTTCTCTTGCTCTCTCACTGCGTTGATGGTTATTTGTATCTTACACGTGGTCTTTGAACACGGTAAGGCCAGGTCTATAAATTTTTTTAACTACGTTAGCTAGCTGTTCCCCCGGTGTTACCGTGATGTGATGTGTGTGCCTAGCTAGGCTATAATAGTGCATACAGTTCTGAAAGAGATGAGAGGAAAAAGATCAGAGGGAGAGAACCAGAGGAGTAAAGAAAAAAAAAAAAAAAAAAAAAAAAAATTCCGGCGGTAGGTCAAATAGTCGTGGAGATTTAGACTTGGGATTCAGTCTGTTAGTGGCGGCTGTTCGATGAGGTTTAGCGCCGTTTCAACTCCATGTGCTTTTATCAATATTATTATTTTTTACTACAAATTAGACGTGATGATTTCGTTTCTTAATATCATTTTTACAAAAGGTAGAAGTAGTTTTTCTTGAATTAAAAAAAATTATTCAATATTATTATTTTATTTAATTTTAACGCGAAAGTGTTAAGAAATTTTTTATTTTATACCACATCGTATTATCATAACAATTTAATATTTGCGCGTGATTTTTATTTCGTGTAATATCGTGACAGTTCGTGTTTTAATAATTACATTTCGAATTTATTACGTGACTCGTGACGTTATCGGTTTTTCATCAAACTTTCAAAGTTTAAAAATATATCGCATTTTTTTAATATAAAATATTAATCCACATTTAATTTAATCATCATGATCATTTCGAAAGATTTGTTCATATTGGGGGATGAATATTTGGGCATCCCAAAACACGAAACTTTTAATATTTGTCATAATTCAAACTCCCATTCCGCAACTACATCTGGCAAAAGGTAAATTATTCAAATTTTAAATCTCTTATTACTTAAAAATCGTGTGAGATATTTCTTTGACAAGCCATAGTCATTTTACGTGTAAAATATATCTTTGACAGCGCTTTTTAATCACGTGACAGATTCATTAAGTTATTAGTAGATCAACGATAAAAATAAATATACGTAAATAATTTTTGCAACTTTGACAGAGTTATTTTATCATGTTTTTTAGTATAGATAGGTAACAATTGGACACGTGATAACGAAATGTGTACCGTACCTTTGTGAGAATATTATTGTAGACGCGGGGGTAGAAGGTATCACGAATACGCTTTAATGAAATCGAATTTCTAATTTAAAAAAAATTAGTAGTATTATAAAATTCTAAATAATAATAATAATTAAAAAATATATATTACCGGTATATGCAATTAAATATTACGGAAATTATAATTAACCTTTATAAACTAAGGTATTATTTAACGTTAGGGTTAAAATTGGGTCAAATTTTGACGATGCTTACGTGAAATTCGGTCGTTCAACTATGGATGTCGTATGAAATTAAACCATTTTTCTTTTAATTTCGTCTTATTCAAGATTATATTACAAATTATTTTTTATAAATATGATACCATTTAAATAAAAGCAAATCTACGTGAAAGGAAACCATGCAATAACGTAATTAGATACCTCCAATTTCGTCCCACATAAACTTAATATCTTTTAAAATAATATTTTAATTTAAAAAGGTTCAATTTTCTTTTTGTTAAAATTCGTTTTATTTTTTTATACTATATTACTTGTATAATTTCTTCCTAGGAGCAATGACCTCTTATAGATAAGCAAAGTTGACAGCTTTGCAATTTGTGTCACTTTATATTCTAGTATAGGTTATCGCCTTAACTTTAATAAATTATTAACCAAATTAAAGTTAATACGTATGTTCGGAATCTCTCCTTTTTTTTTCCTTCGGTTTTGGGAAATTACGGCCCAATAGTTTAGTTAGCTTTCCGTGAGATGTCGTTGGGTTTCCCAGTCTTAATAAAAAGATTGAAGTAGAATATTTTAGAAAAACTGCAAAGAATTAAGGCCCATTTACAAAAGAGTGGAAAGCTGAAGCGTAATCTGATGCATGGAGCAATAACAACAGGAGGCATAGGTTCATACATCGTTTAAAAATGAGATTTTGGAACCTATGCCTCCTCTTGTTATTGTTCCATGCATCGGCTTACGCTTAAGCTTGCCGCTCTTTTGTAAACGGGCCTTTACAGAATATTTTCTAAAAATGAATTGTAATCTATGGCATAATAATTTAAGGTGTAGCTTTGAAGGTCTTTGTGTTAAATTTTTAGTTTTTATATATTATTAAAAAGCCATATTTACAAAACTTAATTGACGCGTTTTTAAGAAACTTGAAAATTAAAATGCCACAAATACTTATATTTATTTATTTTCGATTTGTTGTGAAACGTAATTTTTATCTATAAGGTTATTTTATATGGATTAATTACTTTCATAAAAATACCGCAGACGAGTCAATCATATCACGAATTAAATGTAGGTTCTGTTATAGACACGTGACCATATTGATGACGTGGTATTGCTTGTAATATTTGGATTAAATTTAAAAATTCGAATTTTACCATAAAAAAAATATTTTTACCGTACCCATAATTTTTTATGACGATCTTTAACGAAAATGATAGTTAAATTCTATTTGGAGGTCATGAAAAACCCATGACAATACTTTAAATTAGATATTATTTGGTTTATACTCGCCCATTTATCCGATATTTCATATCCAATTTTAAAATCTCTTCTCAACAGATTTAGGCTTAGCGAGTCTAGTTTTTCATAGTAAATTTTTAAAATCATTCTACATCAAGTGGAAAAAAAATTATGTATTTGTTGAATTTTAATTTCGAAGTAATATAAAAACACTGCAATCCAGAGGTGTAAAATTTTGAATCAGTTTTTTTAAAACTATGAAAAATCTAAAATACTAATCCGATTTTGAACAATTTTACCTTCCCTTTATGCAAGTTACGGAATTTTAAATGAACTCGCTAGAGCCCGGCACGAAAAATACTCCGAATGAAAGTTGGGGGAATTTTTTTTTTCTGCACATCATGATTCTTTTTTTATTTTTTATTTTATTTAACGTTAATACTTTCGCTAGAACTTTCCCTCTTCGTTGTAATCCAGGGATGATTCCGGCGAAACGCCGAGATGAGATAATTCTTGAAAACATATTTCTCTATATATCGTTAAATTAATAGTTTCTTTATAAGCCGGGTTTTCCTTAGGATATGATATTACAGAAATATATATATTTTTTTAAGAAAACTGTAGACACATTTAAAGCGAATTTTAAAGATGATTTTTCGCTATAAAAATAATATAAGGGGTTTAATTTTCAAGTGCAACGGGTTTTTAATGGGTTTATAGTGTTTATTTTTAGTTGGAATTGTTACGTAAACGTTTTTCTTACCTTCACTTTCGTTCGTAAATTTTTCCTGGAAGATTTTATGTAAAAAAAGGAAATATAATTGAACTTGATCTTGAAATTTTTTAATATTTAGACCAAGTTTGCAACACGTTATTTATTATGGGTAAAGGATATCCTGTAGATTTTCCTTCTGGGAATTTTCAAAGAGAAAATAGTTGTGTAATCCTTTTTTAGAAAGGGTTAACTATAAATAAATTGATTTTAACTTAAAGGGAGAATGCAGCCTGATAAATTATACCTTATTGTTTAAATAGGCTTACAATTTGTGACTGTTAAGTTTAGATTTACAAACAAATATTAAACTAGAAATAAATTTAAAACTTACCATCAAAATAGGCTTAGCTGCATTAATGGAGATCACATGAACTCTTTATAAGGATTAGCGACCAATCGGATTGATCGATGGCTCTTATATGAGGAATGCAGGATCTTCATGATCAATATCATTAGTCGCTAGTCATTATACGGAGAGTTAATTATATCTCCATGAATCCAGCTAAGCCTATTTTCATGGAAAGTTTTAAATTTTTTTCTAGTTTAATATTTGTTTGTAAATATTTTTATTGGCGGATTAGGACTATTTAAACGATAAGGAATCGATAAAAAATCACTAGTTGTTAAGATGTATCCCCCCCCCCCCCCTTTAATAAAAAACCTTTTTCATGTTTATGATGGAGAAATATTCTAATATTAAATTCAATAAAGAAAGTTATCCTCACTGTAATTCAAGGGAATTTGTACGATAACCACTTTATTTTGAATGACGTTAAGTGGAAACTACCTACGTACGTTAAAAATATTTATTTTTATATGGGTCAAAATCTATAATGAAATCACCAAGAAAAATGAAACGAGGAAAAGTAAAGCTTATCTATTTTCAAAATCTTAATTGAAAAAATAATTCAATAGAAAAACAAGGTTTTCGCCTATATTGTTCTTAAACCTTTCTTATCGTAAAATTAAACATAGAAATAACCTGTTCTCTACAGATATTTTATACTGATATATAAATTACCGAATTTTCAGGATAATTTTATTCTGAAATACGCAATTATATTTGACACAAACTAGGACTATTAACAATAGAGACCTATTATAATATTTAAAGATGAATAATTATATCTGGGGTTCATAAGCGTCCTATAACGGCAAACAATGCGGGAAAAAGTATTAACAAAAACCACGTCCTCGTCTGCCCAATTCTTTACCCATAGTTAGTTCCTACTTTTGCTAGTACTGTTTACCGTTAGAGGACGCTTATGAAACGCCAGGCTAATCATCTGTATGCATTAATAGTACATGTTGTAAGTTTGCAATCAAACTTTTATTCCTCGCTTTTAGGAATAAGAGCTTTATATAATGGCAATTTCATTTAGTATTCCAATATGCGCATGTCCGCGTTCGAAGCGCCGACCTACATGCAAGAATAACAACTTCTTATCGGTGAAATGCGGGACAGAAATTAGTATCTAGTAGGCTAGAGGGGAAAACCTGCGCAACTATTGCCCCCATTCCGCTTTTTTCAGTCAAGTTTTTACATTAATAGGTAATGCTAAATGTTTGTATTAAAATGCGCTGAAGGAAAATTCCAGATTAGCATAAGTTCATTATTAGCTTGTAATATAAGGCTTGAATATTACGAAACTTTGAAATATTGATACAGGAAATCCGATTCGTGTTGAAACATTCTTTCGTTCGTAAACGCCATTTCCTTTTAAGCCAAAAATCTATATTCTTTCGCGCCAAAAATTTGCCCCGACAAAACAACAAGATTCTAGTGACTTTAGTGAGACTTCCGGTCGGTTACAATCCATAGTAAGTGGGCTCTTCGCGTTCTCATGGGTCATGAAAACGTTTCGGGGTGGGGTTTGTGATAGAAATTCCTTCACCTTGTATGTACATGTTAAGAATGAAAGTCAGTGGGCTAGTGGGTAAACTATTTAAAATGTTTGATTTTCAGTAAGAGGTGATCTACAAGCTCTTCAGACTGTGTCTAAGATTCAATTTATTTAAGGTAGATAGGGGGAGCACGTAGCTCCGTTCATGGTGAAAACGAAAATTGTAATATCTACTATTGGGTAAAATTCTAAATTGTTGTTCATGTACAATTTTCAAAATATCAAATGGTGGAGAGTTTTAAAGGTAGAATGAAGTTATTAAATAATTTGCTCCAAACTACGACAAACCATTACGAACATTAAATTTTAGTTAACAGATAGCTTCAGCTATATTATATGTATGTTTTTCCAGTCTTAAAGTTAAAGTTAAACCTTTCAAATATCAATTTCCACAGTGATAATTAACTAAGTTAATTTAATATTTATGTAATAACTCAGTCCTTTAGAAGGGGGCAATTTTTCGTATTCTTCAAAATTTTGTTTTATAAAAATTAAAATTCCGCAAATTTCCTCGCCTAATGCGCCATTTTTTTGGATCGCGGAAGAAACTATTCATTGCGCACGCGCAAATATTTGGCGGGAAATGTTCACGACTATTTTAGATCACCTCCTTCGTCATCTGAAGTTGTTTAAGTCTTGAGGAGGCTCATTCTAAACATGTTTCGGTTAAGTTGAATAATTAAATTGGAACTTTTTTATATAAAATAAGATCAGCTTTATTTCACCTTTATTCACGTACCGAATGAAACTAGGACCAGGTGTGTGCGGTTAGGGTTCATATTCGTTTCAATTTGAAATTCCAGTAGTTAAGGAGCTATTTCTAAGAAACTTATTCGTACGAAGATATTGATTTGATAGGAAGCTTTAAGTGCTGAAATATCAATCTGGTAAAGATCTCCCAACCCCTATTATTACCAAAACTATAACTCTTGGGGTATACTATACCCCCTCTCTGAATTTCCCTTTGAAGGCTACACTAGGTTAACCTTGCCAGGGCTACAGTGTGTCAGGTAGACAGGTTTATTGAAGTGAAATTATTAGGCATCTATGGTGGGCCTATCTTTTGTTAAGAAAAACCTGGTTTTTCAATGAATATTTCTTCATATGGTAGTTTATTTCATTTTGAATTGGTAGCGCGCGTAAAGCTAAGCTCTCTTATATATAAGTAAAGTCTATACAAATATTTTGCCGATTTTGCGTAGCCCCAAATTCATACAGTGTTACCAATTTAAGGTGAAAAAAAAATTATACTATAAAGATTGGAATTTACTACCGTTTCTGTATCATCCATTCAACTTAAGGTGGATTTTTTTCCCCTTTTTTAAAGGTTGGATTTTATGCGTGGGAGTAATAAGGTTATAGTTACAAACTTGCAGTCTTAAAAAGATCATTTTTAACAAATAAAAAGCTGGGTTTTTATTTAAATATCTGGTTCAAACTAACCTTGACAATTTTTGGAAGTCTAATAATGAGAGGGTGTTATATTTTCGTAAAGTTTCGTTGGAGATTTTTGAAAGGAATCTGTTTTTGGGGTGGAGATTATCATTGAGTATTCTTACGCCATAATATCTTTAGTTATGTCTTTTTGAATTGTTACGTATTGAATTGAGTACCTAGATTTTAGTGAACAGATGTGAAATTCTGTTTAAGGATTTTGATTGTGTTTTATTTGAGGAACATCGTTTTATATAAGAAATTCTCGTCAGTTTCCGGTTGAGTTTTTGTTAGCGGTTTTATAAAAAAAATATGTTACAAAAGTTACTCAATCTTGTACCATACATGTGTTATTATTTTGAAATATATATAATAGGGTTGTGAAATTGTCACACTTCTCTTGTGACCTACAAATGTATTGTATATTATATTATTAATATATCAAGAGATGTGCTCTAAATTTCAAACATTGAATCGTTATTTTAGTAAAAAAAATATTGAAATAATGATTCGAAAATTAGATTTAATTATATCTTAAACTATATTTATATCCTATCTAATTAACCAAACTAATATAAATGAAGGTTACACGTGACGTAGGACCAGTTTTTTAGTCTTTAGCAAGTGCCGGTGATAAAATATTTTTCATTTCATAATACCTTTAAAATAAATTTAGAAATAAACCCATAAATCAAACCCAATGAATTCTCACATGCCATAAACCTACTAGAGTTAAACATAATTAATTGCTATCACATTGACATTATTCTTTAAGCTCTTAGCTACGATATATTTGATAGAATTAGCATAATTTATTAATTTTGATACCATTTTTTTTAATGCCACTAGCAGAATTTTAATTTTAAAAATAAATTAATTATTTCAAACACCTTTAATTCTTAATATATTTTTAAATTTAATCTTTATTTCATCTATGAAATTATTACGCCTTTGGTTAGGAACTTGGCATTCATGTTTTTTGCAGTTATTCCGGAGGTCATAAGAAAAAATGGTGCAAATGATGTTCTGCAAAAAGGGGTCACCCACTAAATATATTTTTTATTTTTTTTTCATAACACATGAAATGCTACTTAATCTAGTTTTTAAATAGACTAAGAAAAAAAAATTTTGAATTAAATAAAAAACTAGTTCCAGACAAACTTAAACACTTCTTAGAAGACTGTCGTCTGCTAACCTCTTAAAATTTTAATTTAAATAACGTATACTTCCAATTTAAGGAACGGGTGAAAAAAAATATGAAACCGCCTACAGAATGAAATCATCGTATAGATCAAAGATGCCCTGATTTAAATTTATTTTATATATATTTTATGTTATGTAGAACTTTGTTAGAACCGCTATATAAGTGGAAGGGAAAAAAGACTCGCCAGATTCTATGTAGACGGCGACACTGTATGGGGATTTTCCTCTAGATTTTTGCTATATATGGATATATTAATAACACCAAAAACCTTGCCAATTAGAGATTAACGTCTGGAATTTTAAGTAGGTTTTGTTGCTAGAAGTAACATTAGAAGGAGAAGTCAATTCTTGTTTTAAAAAAATTCATTTGATCATAACTTTAACTTTGTTTTATCGTAATTATCGAAATAACTTTTATTGAGGGATTATCAGGGTAATTTTGTTTCGACGTTATAATCGATCGTGATTATCATGGTTATTATGTTATGCGCTTGATCATTCTTGATTATCGTGGTAACTTTGATATGATCATGATTTTCATGGTAACTTTGTGATCATTATTATTGTGGTAACTTTGATATGATCATGATTATCTGACTCTGATCAGCCATGGTGACTTTGATTTATAATAGTTCTCATGGTAATTTTGATCGATCGTGATTATCATGAAAACGTTTATCAATCATGAATTAAATTGATCGATCGTGGTTATTGTGGTAAATTTGTTTGATCATGATTATTCTGGTAACTTTGATGAATCCTGATTATTATTCTAATTTTGATCATGGTATAAGTAAGTGTGATAGTCATTAAATCGTGTCATCAATTTCAACGGTCGATATAAAACGTTTGCAGTGTCTTAAAATTCCGTGAAAATTCTTACAGAACTTTCTTATAATTGTGACAAGAATTCAAGGGGAGTTGAGACGTAATACTATCTTTTCTTTGAGGTTTAACAATTCGTATAATTTCTCCTAGCCTTTTGAATGAATACTTATAATTTTTTACTTTTGATATTCTCGTTACCCAATTAAAATTATCACTGGGGGAATTTTTATTAGATATATAGGTTTAGCCACGAGATCGTGGTTTTTTTCAGAGAATAGGGCGGATTCAGGCTGCATGCTTTCACGACCTTGGCGACTATTAAGGGTTCGTTTTTCCCTTAGACGTGACGTCATCAAGGTCTCCTCTCTCTCTCTCTCTGTGTCTCTCGCTCTCTCTTAGACCCTGAACTTTACCACATTCGATCGATGCGCTATTTTTTTTTTTACCCTAAGATCATTAGCTACAATGTTTCGTCGTCTAATATCGATGTCAGGCCGAGTTTGCTCTAACTAATAAGTTAAAGTTAACTATATTATATCTCTAGCTTCAAACGCGGATTTGAAGTAGTTTGGAGTTGATTATGTAGTTGAGCAAATTCCTACGTGATTAAATTCAATATGAGCTGATTTTAGAGTCTCCTAAATTAATACTATCATTAGAAGTAGATAATATGAGAAGTAAGATACTTTGTTAAAAATTAAAATGCCACCAGGCGCGGCACCACCTGGAGTTGTGCCCCTACGCCCTTTTTTCTCTGTGTCTATTATACAAGTAATTATATATGGTTTGGGTAATTTTATCTTTTAATTACTTTAAAATTACTTTCGTCTCTGAGCAAACTGGTTCCTAAATTAGACGTTTAAAAAAGGCTTAGTGATAATTCCAAGTTTTTCTCACCATATTTAGTTTTTAAATTGCAAAGTAACGTATCTTTCTACTGTTTACAACTTTAAAATACGTGAATTTGGTACAAAATTTCGTTACGGTATCTTTAAAAAAAAATAAAACAAAAAAAAAACATAAGCGTGCAAATTTGTGGCCTCATTTCATTATAAGGTCCATTGAATTTAAGATTCATCACTTTAGAATGTTTAGATGGGGGCGTTTCGTCCGAGATTTGCATATAGAATATCGTTTCAAAGGTTGCTTATCCTATTTTTAAGATTAAGAACGCAAATAAGGGTCTAGGAGACTAATGGGGCGCGTCAATTGGCGAAGAAGAGTTCAACGTTTCGTGAGAACGAATCATTTAGGCCGTCTCTAACCGTCTAACGATCAGATTCTCGCTTGTTTTTTGTATTTCTTAAACCCTATTTTTCTAACGCTTTCAAAGTTCTCGCAATCTCAGGAAAAACCAAAAATGAAAATTATGACTAGCCCCTGTAAGTCGGCTGAGGTTCTGAGTTTTGCTGCGAAGTTGTTGGAACACTTCTACAGGCGTTGTTTTTAGTTTAGACGTTAAAATTATTTCTCAAATAGGTTTTAATTATGTCTTTTAGTCCAAACATGGTCTAGATTTTGGACACATTTGTCTAGATTATGGATTGGTAGATTATGAGCCATTTTGTTAGGGCTTTCGTCTAGATTCTGATCTATTTTAAGTTAAGTCTTTTGTCTAGATGGCCTATTTTAATCTTATAAAATAATTCATGCCTATTTTGATTAAGACATTATTAATATTTTAATAATAGTATATTTTTCTTTTTTTACAAATTAATTAACTAGTTTCGTACTATATTAAAATATCCGTCGTAATTTCGCACGTTTAAACTTGAAATTTCTTGATATAAAAATAGGAATATGAGAAATCCCGCCCACTTTTTTGTTTTTCATTTTTTTTTTAATTCCTTCGCAACTTTTAAAAGTTTATTCAGAGTGACCTTGGATAAATGCCAGATTATTCCTCCAGCCGTCACCATCTTAGAGAGATAACTTTTAATAGTCCCATTTCAAACCAAGTTTACAACACAATCTATGATTATATATCCATCCTTATCTAAAATAACCTAAACCCTACCTGTAAGGTATTACCTTTATCAACGGTGCATACTAATCTTGAAAGAATTTACGTTAAAAAGAAGGATGAGATCAGAAGGTACGAATATTAAGAAATGTTAAAAGATAGATCCACGTAAAAAGACACCTAAGAATTTTAATTATTTTTAGAACTTAAATACACGCCCTTAAACCTTAAGCCTAGTTTTTTAAAGCATTCATTATCCCTTAATTAAAATCAAAATTTAATATTAATAAATATTAATAAACAATATTGAAATTAGGCTTAGCAAAAAAAATCAAATATTAATACAAACTTGTAATTGTTGTAGGAATAAATATAAAATTAGGCTTAGCGCGAAATTCTCTTCCTTTAGGTCATGAAAAGTGAAAGTAAAAGGGAGTAGGAGGGTTAGGAGGGACGAGAAAATAGTATCATCCCCCTTTTACTCCATAAAACTGCTAACCCTAAAAAAAAATTGCGCCTTGCGAAACGCGAAAGAGTCGGCAACTGCGCACCTACGATAAGGTAGGAGTTGCGAACTGCTCAAGGGGGTCGTTGAACTCGGCGCGCGCGCGCGCTTTTGTCGATAACGAACTCCTTTTCCTCCTAAATCTCCCCCCATATTTTTTTTCCCGCGCTTCTTTCATCCGAGCGACGTTGAGGGCGCCACGTGCTCTCCCTGTTCCGCGTAAAGGGATTTTTTCCGATGACGTCTTTCGGAGAATGCTGGGCTGTTAAGCCTTTTTTATACAATTTTTTTTTTCCTCCTACATTCAGTAGAGAATCAGTAGGAGTTTGCAACGGTTAGGGTTATAGACTTCCTCGAAATATCTATATGATTAAATTCGGTACATAATTATGAACTCGTTGCATAGTTAAATATAACTTTTTTTTCTTGTCAGATAATATTTTAGACACATATATCCTTTGCCTTCTCTAACAGATCCCTGCTGGTTAAAACCGGATGGTTTTTAATTGTTTCTACTCCGTAATGTACTGCGATAAATTTAACTCCAATTTTTTTACTAGACCCATGTTTTACTAAAAAAGATTTATTGTCAGTGCAATAAGTCTTTCACATAAAAAATTTCAAGCCTGTCTCTGAAAATGTTTTCATTAGTGCTTGGTTTTCATATTAAAGGTAGAACAGAAACTAAGAGTAATTTCAGTAATTATTATTACTATATGCTCATTATTAATATAAAAAAGTGAATTTTAACTGATAATACCTTAACTTTGAGGTATAAACGCTTGACCAACAGGTCTTGGAAGTCCCAAAAACCAGTCCAGGGATTTGTTATCTTTGTAGATAAATTTTTCAATGTTAATCAAAGTTCAGGGCTACACGTTAAAATCTCTAACAAAATTATTGAACTAGTTTATTTTCTACATTACTTTACACTCTAATTCGAAAGAAGTTGACACCACTGGTAAAGTCGAAGCGGATTGATACATATTATTAAACTTCATAGGGATGCCAATTATTGTTATTTATTTAATAGCTATAGTTATTTTAAATTTTTCTTCAAGTTTAGCATGCGACATTAAGAAAGGGTTAAGGTTGTTATATTTAAAGATATAAGGGGCGTAAATTTAACGGCTCTAGTGAATGCAGTCGGTAGCTATTTTCGTTTATAGCGAGATCCCAGTTTAAAAAAAAAAAGGGGGGGTTGCATGTTTTGAGATCGTGCTCGAAATTTAGGTTTTTTTTTCTTAATTTTCTTTTTATTTTCCTCCCATTGACGACGAAGACGATGATTATTTTTGCGCTAATGTCTCTTAAAGGTTAACTACCATATTTTAACTATAAGAAACGATTTGAACCGACGTAAAAACAACGAAATATACTTTAAAAAGTGTTTCAAAAAATAATAGTGGGAACTGGGTAACCATGCTTTATATACGTCCTGACAAATAAGAAGCTTTTGATCCTATTAAACCCTATATCTCTGTTAATTTTATACTATAAAATCGTTAAACTCTTAATTAAATTCTATAAAAAACTCTTAAATAATTTTCAGGCTTTTGTCACAAACTAATATTTTACTGGGAATGTCTAAAAAGAATTTCCAAAGCTTCTATTTACAATTCCTTATTATTTCTTAGTTCTAAACACATTATGTTTAAATTAGAAGCTTACCCAAAAAACAGTTTATAATTTGAACCACCCAAATTGCAAATAAGAAGAGAAAAACCACAACAAACACTGGTTAATAAAGAAAACTAATATTGTAAACAACTTAGTATGGAGTTCGTTATGTATGTTAATATCACTATGTCACGATATACACTTAGATACACTATACAACTCCAACCGGATCTTAGATTTCATCCGTGGTAAATATATATATTTTTTTGCTCTTTCTTTCTCTGAAATCGATAAAACAAACAAGAAGACAGCATGGGAAACTAAACGGGGGATAAGGGGCACGAAAAAACACCCCACTGACACAGATCTAGGCTTCCTTTTTCTTGTATTTATTTTTTTAAAGTCTTGCCCTTTTAGGGTTTTGGTTTTTTTTATGTTGAATTTAAGTTGAATTTACGCAATTAGCCTGAATTTATTTCAAAAGGTTTTAGAAAAGACCAGATCTCTACTATATATATTCCTTGTTTTAAAATTTAAATAGTCTTTAAAAAGTTCGACTAATCAAATTGGAAATCATTGAACTTTAAATTTCTTGACCATGATGATGGGATTAAAGTATTTAAAGAATGGGTTTACATCGAAAATGTCAACTAATTGTATAGGGAACGGATTAATGGCAAATCCTGGGGGATGTTCGAGGGGATAGACACTTAAGAAATCAGATTTACAAGAAGCAAGTAATATATTTCTTGATTTCTGGAAATTTGTTCGCAAAGAAATCGAACAAATATTAAATTACAAGAAATCGCGGAAATGTTAGAAATCAGAAGGAATCGATGGAATATTAAAAGAAATCGATGAAATATTGAGGGACATCGTAAGAAATCGATGAAATATTCAGGGAAATCGTAAGAAATCGGTGAAATATTGAGGGAAATCATAAGAAATCGATGAAATATTGAGAGAAATCGTAAGAAATCGATGAAATATTCTGGGAAATCGTAAGAAATCGATAAATTCTTGAGGGGAAAGTTTGAAATTTTTTTCTAATTAAAATTTCTTAAAACAGCCATTTTTTAATATATTAACAATCAAACTTTTAAATTTTACATTGACAATGGCCACCTTTATCAGATTTTTACTCTAAAGAATAGTACAGTCTTATTAGTAATATTTAAATTAAATTTATTATTGTTTCTCGTTCTTATAAAATGATTCTATCAATAGTCAATTATTTTTGAAATAATTTTTGTAGCAGTAGGGTGTTTTTTTTTTTATATATTTCTTCCCTGTGAAGTATAAGATTAGTCTAGAAAATAACAATTGTAAATTTAAACCTCAAAAAGGCTTTTCAACAATGAATCGTACTTATTCCAAGGATATTGCGAAATTTAAATCGATTTCGAATGAAAATGTGAATGGGGGGATATATACTTTTTATCTAGAGAGGTGATTATACTACTTTTGTCATCTATTAGTTTAACGTTAGTTATCACTCCGCCATAGTATCATTTCCCAATTGAATTTAGGTATACAATTTTCTTTACTTTATCCAAATTATACGCTTGACGGAAATGACCCGGCTTCTCACAATGAATACAAAGAAGGTATATTTCGAGAGCTTTTTTATATAATAATATATATAATAATACGATGTTAGATGACACTGTTACCAAAGGCTAGGAAAAAAAACTGATATACAGTCCTTAATGCAAAGTTATATTGCAATAAGAACCAATCTAAGTTTACAATGTTTTCTACCATAAATCGTAGAAACAAAATCATCGAAATGCAAGTGAGGTCTAGCTTTGTGAGTACTGAAAATTTAAACAGATTGCGAGTACAATCGGTACAGCAGGAGAGGCTCGAATAAAGGGACTTTTATATGAAAGAAACTGCAGAATGTCTCCCCTCGCGACTCGTCAAACGTCGTCTGCTAAAAATTGATGGAACATATTTTAAAAGTGTCATATATACTTTACCCTTTGTATTGTGTAGAGCTTCTATTCGCGATATAACGATCGCTAACCCATTATGTTTCTTGTAAGAAAAGGTGAAAAGAAAGTTTCTTTTTCAAATTCTTGATATTAAAAATCAAAATATTGATAGATTGATGGAATGGTGACCTAAATATTACACTTTTTATATTTGCAAAAACTTCAAACTTTCGGAAATATATTGGTCCAGACTTTTTGAGTGTTGCAATATTGAACACGTGCCTGTACTTACACCGTTATTGTGCATGTGTGCATGAAGTATAGTGCATTGAAACTGTTTTAGAATAAAACTCCAAATAAAATTTTAGTATCATTTTTGGAAAGATCGTTAAAAAGCGATTCGATATATATAAATATGTATGTCAATTATGTGCCAGAACACGCGAGAATCAACTGAAGGGTGTACAATAGCCACGTGACCATAGTGATGACGTGGTATTTGGGGAAATTTATTTTACAAATTTCGAAAATAAAAAATGTAGTTTTTTTCTATGACATGTTAGAAGCCGATGAAACCCTCCTTTGAAGTCTATTACTCCCGGGTCTTGTCTACCCCTCTCTGTATGGGTTATTCTCAAAAGGCGCGATTCGTACGCCTCCTAACGGTAGATGTTTTCGGAGCGGGAATATCTCTAGCAGCCTTGGAGTTCGTCCAAAAAACGTTGTCGTTTGTGGAGAGAGAAAATTTACAATTTTCCGTAGACAGGGGGGATGAAGTAGGACCCCTTCTAACTCGTAAAATTGGGAATTTTACCCATACAGAGAGGAGTAGTAGACTTCAAAGGAGGGTTTCATCGGCTTCTGGACATGTTTATATTTTTTTGAATCGTTTTTGGACGAATTTTCCGAAAATGCTACTAAATTTCCATTTGGAGTTAATGAAAAATCCGTGGCAACCTTACTTTAAGAGGTTTTTCGCGCTCATTTAAAACCGAGGCCCATTTGAATCTAAAAATTTACTTTGCAGTAATATCTAGATTAATACGAATGTCAATATCCAATCTTATCCTGGATTTTTTTTTTACTTCTGATTATTATCGAACATTATTCCAAATATTCCCTCAACAAATAAAAACTCTAATTCGAACATAATCCTATAGATAATGACATTCACTTGACAAAAAGTATAATCAACATTTTTTTATTTTATTTTTTTTGTCCCTTATTGGAGCCCCTGATGTTAGTCTTTTTTTCAGTACTCCTAATCGTTGAATATTACAATTACTCGTAGATTTCATCAATATGTTCTTAAAGGACGCCAAACACAAATAACTGTTGAAAAGTTAGACAAGTAAATGATTCAAAACGTTAAACTTGTTCTTCTATTAGCAATTTGTTCGTTTTTAATTTCAAAAAGGATTAAATTATAAATTAATTTGGTAATTTTACCAGAGAAAACCGTAAATTACCATTACCCTGGTAATTTACCGCGTGAATTACCATTGTAAATTATTTAGAACTCAAATGTTTCACCAAGTTATAGAAAGGTTAATGATGATTTATGTTAATAGATAAATTTCTGGATTAGGCCTTTGACTTTAATCCGCCTTAATCGTTATACCTTCGCGTATGTGATATCAAGTTCGTATCTTTCCATACATTGCTTATTTTGTCAGATCGTCAAGGGGGGATTGAAATGAAAAGCGAAAGTGAAAAGTGTCTTTTTCGAATGCCGCGTTTGAACCCATCAAATTTTCCGTAACTTGAACGAAAGGGAGAGAATATAGGAAGCATGCCTGCTTCATGATGAGAGGCTACAAAAGGGGGCTTAGTTTTCGCTAATAACACGCCGTGTACCATGAAATCTATACGAGAAACAAATAGCGAACCAACTTACTCGACCCCGTTTTTTTCAGGGGTTTAAAATGTTTTAATATTAAAGGGAATATGAAACCATTGATATTTAATTAGCTTTTAAATTTCGAAAGCTCTTATCGTCATCTTTAATTTTTAACTGCTGATTTGAAATGTTTATAACGCTAATTAAATTATCAGAAAACTGATTTTTATTGAAGAGAGATTGCCTAATATTGCAATATTGTATAGAATACTTTTTCTACAGTTTTCGATACATGCAGATGGGGCTTCCCAGCTTTCATTTCATTCCATGGCTTGTGAGCGCAGTTCAGAACAGATCAGTTCAAAAATTGAACTGCTATCCTTTCTGTCTGGTTCAATTTGCGCTCAGAAGCGGTTGGTAACACCGGAGAATGATTTAACCCCTTTAGTGAAAGCTGTGCATTAAAAAAGAAAAGGTTTTTGGGTGTAAATTGGGTAAATTTCTAAGAAACATTCATGTAGGTTCGATCGACATTTTAACCCACAATAAAATTTAAAAAACTCGTAAAAACTGGAGCAAAACTAACGTGTTTTATGATATGAATTATGAACCAAAACTTGATGTCTTTTTTTAAACTATTTTAATTGCTTAAACTATTTTAATTGCTTAATCTAATTTAAGAAAAAAACTAATATATATTTCGTATGCATCGATTTTTTTCTGAAGTTCATGTTAAAATTAAAATTAAGCTTAATTCAAAAATTAAAGGTATAAAATTAAAATTAGACTTAATTAAAAAATTAAACGTATAAAAATTACTTAAAATTAGATTTAATTCAAAAATTAAACGTAAATGAAGCTGCAAAATCGCTAAACATGTTTAAACTTAATTAATAATGTCGCAATCCCTTTTCTTTTTTTGGGGATAGAAAAATAAATTCGAGGGGCCTTTTTTGAGGTGCATTTGGTGGTTCCTATACACACTTTCAGCTTGGTTCCAGACCAGATTTATCTCTTTGAGAGCCGAGAGAGGGAAAAAAAATTGAGGTTTTATATCAGTGTTGACGATTTTCTAAACTGAAATAAGCGAATCAAAAGTGAAAGGAAGGTAGGGGGGCAAAATACGGTTGGAAACAGTTTGAAAGTTCAATAAGTACGATCACGTACTCTCACCTTTATCCCTATATATTGAAATCATCATAATTAAAAATTTGAAGCTTTGTACCATCTGAACTCTCATAAAAGTTTCGATATTATCTACTTCTCTTTACATGATCTACTTTTATCTTTCGTTACGTATAACATTGTGTATTAATACACATTAGTTTCAGCATGAACTTTGAAAAATATTGTTAGAAATATGTATCTAAGGGCGTCGGAAAAAAATACAAATTGGCCCCAAAAAAAAGTTATTTGTTTTCCCTCCCTACTTAGACACAGTGGCGACGATGCTTTTGATGAAAATTAATATCTTTATTAAGTTTATTATACAAATAATAAGTTAACCGGTAGTTATATCTATTAATTATAATTTTAATAATGAATAAATTATAATATACGCTGGAATCTTATGGTTTTTACGATTGTTAAATTCTTCGTATAAAAACCAGAATTAAAATCCGCCTTTATTACAAACGATGGATTTAATTCATACTTAATTTGATAATTACACGTTGGTGATTTTAATTAGGTTATAAACGTATATATTTAAAGGGAAACCAAAACGTTTAAGTATTTAAATCTGATGTTTTAACCCATTTATATATTTATTTAGTAAATATTTATTTGGTTTAGAATTAACATAATCTTATTGGATAATTAACCTGAGTTTAATAACCTAAACAATTAGACCAGTTTAATTTAAAATAATTAAAAAGAAACTAGATTTTATCTTGCATTTAAAACAACTTTATAAACTTTAAATATTTAATTTTTTTAAATTAAAATTAATTTTAATAATTTAACACGCCGTTTTTAATTTGAACTGATATTGTAATTAGAATAATTCATTTTTATTTTTAAATTATTTTACTTAGACTCATGACATTAGTTTTATAATATATATTCTTATAATTTAGGCAATTAAGACTACACTCTGTCCACTGACATAGATACAATGAAGTAAAAGGCATACAGGAAGATATATACCGCCTTTCCCACTCTCTCGTATCGATTAATTTAATCCATTAGTCTAGTTTAATTATTATGAAAGAAATGAAAACGCCTAAATATTAAACGTGATCAAATTAAACCACGGAAGTTTTAAGAATATTAAAAAAAAAATAATAAGATTCCATGAAACAAAAGTTGAAATAGGTCCTGTATAAAATGAAATTTATCATATTTCTTTTTATTTTATTTTTTTGCTATCTCAGCTGCTGATATTATTTCTAACCGCACCCCTTCTGATAAATGATCATAAAATATATTTACTTCCGAAATATCGGAAATATTATACGGGTCAAATGTGCGCGCATGTTTTCCATCACAAATTCGCGTAAACCTTGGGATTTAAACCCGGAACTTTACCAGATCAAGGTCAACTAAGGTCAACGTGTAAAATCGTTATTCATATGACAATTTTAACATTTGACCCGGAAATATGTTAACTTAAATGAAAAAAAGGTCCACATTTTACGAAAAAAAAAAAAAAAACGCCAATTTGCAATCATTTTTCATTGATTTAAAGAGAAAACGAAGATTTATGTTTTTCTAGTTAAGCCTAAAATTAAAGCTTAATAGTCTCGGTAAATTAGTATTTTATAGGCTAAGTATTTTCCAATATTTCTCAATTTCTATAGTATTGAATTAAAAGATCAATTGCTAAAAATTATGCAAGTCACTAAGCCTAATTTGGGCCTTTTTTTATATAAAACCATTATTGAGTGTAATGTGAATTTTATGGTTAGGATTCTACGCCTTTTGAATCTAAATAAATTATCCTAAAGCTCTTAATCCTAATTGCTTATAGAGTAAACTATTCCGTATAGAATCTGTTAAATTTCACTCTAAGCAATGAGATTTTGGATCATTAGGCTATATTATTAACCCAAGATTTTCAAAATCGTGTTTTATTAAAATTAGAGACCTTGCTATTCAAATTTCTAATTCGGGCGTATTTAAACTTTATACTGCATGAGTAATCCAAGTTTCTATGGCCCTATACATGAATATTATTCGGATTAATAAAAATGAGAGCAAAGATTCACTGTTCCATTAAATGGAGGGTGAAAAGATTAAATTTTTTTTATAGATTCTACTGTTAAATATGAGACTCCCTTGTTTATTAAAACATTCAGGGAGGAAATGCCTCTGAATTGTGCAAGAAACAATTAAAATGAGATCCTTCGACTAATCAAAAGACGCCACGCCTTTCGCTTCATAAAGTATCGCGATACGCGATTATGATTTAGCGCGATTTAAAGAGTGTGCCACAGCACGTGTCGCGGGGATTTCACTAAGCCAAAGGTGGGGGAGTCATTTGATTAGTCGGATGCTCTAATTTTACTTGAATTCCAAAATCAGAAGGTTTCAAATTTATTTTGCAAATCAGAGACACTTCCTGGATGTTTTACTACGAAAACTTAATTTGTCTTTTCATCCTCCCTTTAAAAGAGTGGTCGGCAACCTTATTTCAAAGCGATTAGTCCCACGCGGGCTAAATTTAAGACTACCTCCAATATTAATTCCTCCCAAGTACATGGTTTTAGAAGTCTTGTTTCGACGATTTCGACCGCTATGTATCGTCGACTATCTTCTTGTTGCAAGGGACCTTGGGACGTACTACTTCTTTCTCTATAAGGTTTAATATTAGATATAAATCCGCGTCAGAATTTCCCATTACGTTAACACCTCTCGAACATAAGCTTAGTAACCAGACCCAAGATTCTATAGCCAAGAAAACCTCCCCACCACTGCGCCTGATAAATTGTCAATGTCTCATTTTCCGAATAATACGATTTACTAAAAGTGGCCTGTTTTGACGTTTAACACGGCCAAAAAGGGTTCAGTCGTTTAGCTCCCCCGTTTATACCTTTAAGATTCACCGACCTTCTAGAAACATGTTTCCAAGATTTAAAAAAGCTTTAAAATGCGCGTACAGTTAGCCAAGTTCGCATAAGAAAAATTAATTATTCTTAGGCCTAATTTTGACGGAACATCGCTATTTTGAAGCGTTAACTAAACCCAATTTGAAAGATTTTTTGAAATGTTAACTAAGCCTAATTTGAAGGCTTAAGCTTATTTTAAAGGTTTATTTGCATGGTTCTTAAGCCTATTTTAAAAGATATTTTAAATCGATGTTAAGTTAAGGCTAATTATAAAGATATTTTGAATAGATTTATTTCTAAGCCTAATTTTTAAGATTTTTTCAAAATATGCTAAGCCTAATTAGAAATATTTCCTCAAATTATGCTAAGCCTAATTTGAAATATTTTCCCACAGAAATATGCTAAACAAAATTTGAAATATTACTTCAAAATATTTCAATTTAAATTGTTTTTCATGGGAATGTGCTAAGCCTAATTCTGATTTTTAAAGCGAATCTTCTCGTAAAAGAAGAATACGAACGCAACCACATTTTTAATACAATCTATTTTGAACGAGGGAATTTATTGCGGAATTAGTTGTTGTATACTCCTATAAATCCCTTGAAAGAGCCGATTATATTTTTTTCCTTGTATTTTTTTCCACAAACCTTAAAATATTTCATTCATTTTTTATCGACTTTAGTTCAAAGGCTTGCAAAACCCTTTTTTATTAGCTCATTAATTTTATTCAATACATTGCGAAAGAGTTGATAATCAAGTACGTGTACCATTTCTAGGTTAAACCTCATCCTCGGTCAATAGAATTGTATTTAAATATCGACTTTATCTAAATTGTCGCGAATTTGGAAGAGAATTATTAATTAAACCGGAAGTATTCAAGGTAACTTCCGCGAATTATTATCATCCGCTTAGAGTTCATTTCCCCAAAGCGTCTGGCTTTTCTCTCTTTCTCAGTACCCTTTTCCTCGCCTCCTAAAAGTTAGCTTTTCCCTGGGCATCGACGCTAGCCGGCTCAAACGCGTCTACAGCCGTACTCTGTTAATTCTCGGCATCCTTTTCCCGAGCTTACGTGGGTTTATTTAAAAGAGTAGGTGACAATGTTTTCTTAGATTAGAAAACTTGCAAACACCTTTCGTAGAATTTACGACTGAAACGACTCTAGATGGCGCTGCTGTGCTGAAGCTTTTGTCGTCTGCTAAGGTGTTGATCCCTGCGTGTAACAACGCTTAAAACCAACACCTCGACTGACAGGATAGTTTTCGGTCGCCAATACTTGGCTGCCTTTATTACATAAACAAATGAAAACAAGCTCAACTTAGGATTTTTTTAAATTTACCTATTTTTAAAGACCTTTTACGATAAACGTTTTAATAAAATTATTTATAGGCGATGCTAATTAATTTTAATCTAAGGTACTGTTGAAATACGTAAAAATAAACGCGCAACGCGAAATAGTAATTGACCAAGGCGAATTTTTTTGCAGTAATCGCAAATTCCGCTAAACTCTTATTTTTTTCAATCATGCGTTTTGAAAACAACGTTTATATAGTTTCGTTTAAAATTGAGGTATTTAAACTTTACAATTACTTGGTTTTGATTAAATTGAATCAATAAATATTGGGGAAAAATTAAATCGTGTCACAGTGACTTGGAAATAAGATTTTTGAACTTTCGCTTCTGAGTCTCTGTGCACGCTCGTTGCTATATACTTCTGCTCCGAGAATGAGTAAATAATGGATTGGCGTGTCGCTACTAAAAATAGAAAGATAAATCCTGCACCTTCCTTTTTGTCGTTCCTGCATGGTTCTTCCTGTATGAGATTCGCGATTATTTAACTAAGGGTCAGGACATATACCGGAAATAGGGAACGAGTATTAACCAATTCTTAGCGCTCCCTTTAACTCCTTTAACGAAATTGGTACTTAGTGGAAAAAAAAGAGATTGCGAAATGGATTTTTTGGTCCAAAGAAAATAGGCTAAACAGTGCGTGAGGGGAAGGGAAGGGGAGATAGGTTAAGCAATCGTCCATCGACCGCTTATTTTAACAAGGTATTCTTGAAGCCTCGATACCTAGCGAATAACTAAATTAGCCTCGAAGACCATTTTAAAGGTTAATCTTTGACCCTTTTTTAGCAATTTGTTTACTAATTCAAAATGTTTTAAATTATATGTTTATATTTTATTAATTTAACTAGAGGAAAGTTACAGGACAATCAGGGTATGACTTTGACGCGAGGGGTCAGACATTCTTGAATTCGCTGTACGCCTGAGTTCACTGAGTTCAGCTTCGAGAGTGCATTGAGTTAGAACGCTTATGTTCAGCTTTGATAGTGCAAAGAGTTCCAAAATTTTGTACACCTCGCTTTGACGGAAACAAATCATTTGTTTCGTTTCCAAATTAATTAAAATTAAGCATCTTAAATTAATTCAATAGCCCTTTAATTTTCTATCATGATTCTTACATAGGAGTTAAAAAAAAAAGAATCTTTAAGAAGCTTGTTTACGCGACCCGGTTCAATCGGGCAAAGATATATAAATTTCGCGATCGGATTTTCCAACGAGTCGCTAACTATATATTTTCGACCCCGTTGTTCCGCGTTATAGAAGGCGGATGGCGCGCGCGTTTTCTAAAATCGAGCGCTTTCTAAGCGTCTTTTAGCCGCTGTAAGCGGCCGGGGCCCTAGTTTTTATCTCGCGCTGGAAGCGGATCGGTTCAACGACCGACCTGGCATTTTCCGGAGTTTTCGAGGAAGGAGGCAGTTCGCGATCCATAGCTAGAAAACAATGACAAATTACAGGGAGTTACGAAGATATCCTCCCATTTTATAAGTACTATTAGTTTCATAGAGGTCTCTGTTTCTATCTACTGTAATCTAAGACTGACTCTCAATTTAGCTAGAGGAAAAGGGGGAAACACTGTTGGGAATTAAAAGCGAGAGAAGGCGATTGCGCGAAGTTTGCGCCAAATTTCGTCACTTGATAACGAAAAGAATGTAACTGTTATTTCAATAATTAATATATTTTAATCATTTTACTTAAGCGTTTATCTGAAAATGACAGTAATTTCATTTTGAAAATTGGTAAATTACGCTGTGATTTAATTTACCGATATTCAAAAATTATTTGTATTTGAATTTCCGTGAAGTTAAATGCGGAATTTCTCTTTGAGACGTTTAAAAATTCTTATTTCTGACAAAACAAGCCTACACTCGTAAAAAATGCGATGATTTGCATGATACCCTTGACCTTTTGACTTTACATTGATAGGGCAAAGTGATTCAGACATGAAAAATGATATTAATATGCCCTTAACGACGCCAACTATGACTAATGAGTGAAAAATTGACTTTTAGACGATTTACAACTTTAAACTTTGACCTCTTTTTATGAATTTGTTCACTATGAATCGAAGAAGTTTAAAATTAAACTTTGAACTACCATTAATAGGGTAAATTACCGACTAAGAAATCTAGTAACGTATCACTCATGTTGTTATAGTTTAAAAGCAAAATCATCTACCTTTGAATACTCCGAAAATTGAATTAATTTAAGATACGTGGAACATGCACTTAGATATGACAATTTGCTCTCTCTGTCTGCGAGGGCGGGTGGTTGCTTGACTGCAAATGCTGCAGCCAAAAATCCACGAGCCATCAGAAATTGAGAACGAGTCCAGCATTATATCTTCTACTCTCCAATTCGTGAAAAGATGCGTTCTACTTTTAGTTACGTACAAATTAACGTAATGTATCACTCCACCCAATAAATATATTCATAACTAAATCCGATTGAAACGTGTGGAGATTCCCCCTTTTTGGATATTTTTCCCGCCAATCTCGAGAGCTTGCTTATATGGGTCTTTTTAATTTTCTTTTTTTCTTCTTAGATCTTTGGTAACACCAATACGTGAAAGGGTTAGGCCGGAGTTCTCTTTGGGCCATAGATTTAGAAAATAAGCTTACTTAGATAAGAACTAGACAACATTTATCTTATATTTTCTTTTGGAAATTGTTAATCTGTCATTTTTTTTTTATTACTTTGAATATTAATTGAGAACGATTTGATTTTTAGACGCGCCCTGAACATAAGTCTATTATTATTATAAGATAATAATAGACTTATGCTATTAACAATTGACACCTATCTTATTGATAAAGAATAGGCACACGCGCACGTTGTTTTGTTAGTTACTACTTTTGCCGTTAGAGGACTTTTAAGAACGCCAGATTTTGTTAGTCATATTTATCTATTAAAATAGGTGTCCATTGTTAATAGTTCTAGAATAGAACCTTGAAGTTCAAGGTATGATATCAGTGTTGCGCGACCTTGCAAAAAAGTTTCGTTCATTAACATTTCCTATGAATGAATGAAAATGAATTTGAATTAGGCTTAATTACTATATACCCTACTATGAAATACAACTCATTAATTTGTGATCTTTTAACACAAAACCTCTGGACCATGTAATGAAATCTCTGTATGACTTTTTAAACAGCCAATAGGGGCCAATGTAACCATCAACCCAGCCTTTTTTTTCCTATAACTATTAGTGAACTTTCCTGGAAAACTCAGTTCCTCTAAATTTAAGAGAACAACGCCCGGTTTATGTTAAACGTACTAAATAAAGATCAACTTTACTTTAGAATAAAAGAAGGACGATAAGAGGGTGAAATAGCCTTTAATAATAGTTACAAAAAGAAACTGATTTTATCGTAGAATTCCGGGTATTTTTATCTACTAGAATCCAGGAATTTTATCCATCTACTTTTCTCTTCAAATCCATAAAATAGGCCTTTTAGATTTTAGTAGCGACGCAAGGGAAATATTGAAGCCAAGTAAAAATGTATTGTTTAGTATTTTTTGGGTTGAATTTGTACCACAATCAAGGCGAATGTGATGCTCTTCAAATTTATATTCAATCTAAGTTTACTTTCACTCGATTCTCCTTTTGAAATTCTTGGAATGTTTCGCTGCATTCGATCGAAATATATTTTTAAGATTAGTTTGTACTGAAGTTAAAGGTGGTGTAACGCGTGTTGACTTACGAAGCTGGTTTAGGTACGAAGCTTAAGGTTCTTGGTCGATTTCTGTATTCTCCATCACGCTATCTCTTCGTGCTCAGACGTGGGGATCCAAACGGGAATCGCTAGGATAACCAATCGATTTTAAGCCTTCCTTATAGTCGAGACTTTCCTTCCTGGATGTCTTTGTATCTATTTTGCGCCATGCCAAGCTTGCAATGTTATTAGAAGTGTGCGATCCCTTAGGCCTAAATTCAATATGTACTTAATTTCGCTCTTTGTTTTATGGGGCTGACATGATCTCTCCACGACGGTAATTTTCTAATTTATTAACCTCCCCGCATGCGAATCTTTTTATGTCCTGACAGTTTTTGGCGCTAAATAAAGTCTGCATGCGTATCTTAATTTATTAGCGCTACTTTATTTTGATATTGAAGATAAAATATTATTATTTTTTCTATAAGGATTAATAACTGTGTAACTAACTAATCTGCCCCAGTTTGTTCAATTATGTAAATTATATTTAAGTCTAATATAACGAATGGCTTTAGATAATTTCGTTGTAAATGTTTTTAGAACATTAACCAAATATGAAAGCATTTCAAGTTTTTCTCCGCTAGGAGAGCAATTACAGCCTTGGTATTTCTCTAAGCAGACGTTTTTCCTATATTTATATAAACTACATCGTCTGCTTAAGAGTATCTCTAGCGCTTTTGCATTGCAAGTGCCTGAAATTTTAACTGACTATCCACTTTCTGATATAACGGGATTTCCCCCCTCCCCCCAACATCGTTTCAGCACATATCAATAATTCAACGTGTAACATTGTCATCGATTCGTACTTGATGCAAACTTAGACTGTCACTTCTCTTTCTCTTAACACTTAGTAGGTTCCACTCTCACTCTCGAGTTTATTTGATAAACGTTCTTTATCCTAAAGGGAAATGTCGGCTGGAATAACAGTATAAGTGTTTAGTGAGTAGATAAGGTAATAAGAGGGTTGAAATATAAAATAGGCTTTTGATATTATTAACTCTCCTCGGCTTCTCGAGATCTTTTTTTTTTTTTTCTTCTTCTTATTTTTTGTCTGTTCGTCCTTGAACCTGCCAACGCTATTATGGGCTCAGTATGTAGCTAGTTTATCTATCACGAGGAGACCATGGAGGAGATATAACAGGAGAAACATGGGACGAAATTTATTTGAAATATTTCTAAATTTTGACCACCTATTTTTACAAACCTTCTCCGCGAATTTTGAGGTTAGAGGTTTTTTTTTCACGGGCCTCTGAAGCTTGGAGTTAGTTTAATTTACTCAAAGTTTCCCAAATCGTTGAAGAAGCGATCGTATTCTTTTAGTTGTTACATCTTCGTCGTCTGCTTATCCTTCTATCCCTCCTCCATGGGAAGACCGTGAGAGAGACGGCGGTATGATACATTGGTTATTCCTTCATCATTCTCGTCTCCTCTCGTTTCGTGATATTATACAGAAAAATATGTAGTTTTCAGTAGGTACGACTGTACGGACCCAAAGGCTGTATATTTTATCTCTTTGGTTTTTCTTATGAGAGTGGTCTTTGTAAATGCTGAAAATTTAAACTGATATGAACTTAAATAAAATTTATATGTAATATTTTCTTTATATATTGTTCATAGTATATATGTAAGTAGTGTATCATTCTGGAAGCGTGCGCCACATAGTATCGTTGTTTTTTTGAACACAAAGAAAAAGAGAGAGAGAGCAAGAGAGAGAGAGAGAGAGAGGGGAGTGACGTAAAAAAGCACGTGATTTATTATAATTAGGTGCATGCTGATAACGTAAGATAAGTTAAAGCAAAACTAAACTAAAATCTACAAGTAACCAAATGCGTTTGATTCGATTTCTCGAAACTGCTTCGGGAACCGGTTTCAACAACCTATAGACGAAAAGCTACAATCGATTTATAAGATAATGCGTGAACACGTAACGCTTAAAACGATTCCTAACGATTTGAATATCAGTATGATTTTATCGTTTCAAATCGATTAAGAAATGCTAGTGTGACCGTAGCTTTAGAGAGATGATGATCTTAATTATATTCATAAAATTATAACGTTTACTCTGGCAATTTCGCCCAAAAATTAGCTCTAAAATGACCCTATTTTTGAACAAAAGTTAGAGCAAATTAAAATTATAATTATCATATTAATTTTAATATAATTAATATATGTATATAATTTTGGTTTCAATCACCAAAAATAAAATAAACATTGTTTTTATTTTTAAGTTATTTTGTAGCTAAAAAACAACTCCTTAAATTCGGGTTAAATTTGTGAATCTGTCTTTCTCAATTTATTTTCTGATTCGTATATAGTTACGACGTATTAGATTTTCTTGACGTCATGATTATATTTTTGGAGAAAACAAAACTGAAATTTGATCGATAAATAGCTCTTTGTTATAAAGAAGTATTTTTTTATTATATTTGACAATTAACCAACTCTTGTTAAAACTTCGAGACTTTGTACTTTAAAAAATAATTTCTAGACAAGTTATATAAGTTCAAGACCATTTCAATTATAGTACATGTTTATTTCGATATTGCGCCATCCGTATTTCTTTTTTTCTATTTTTCATTTTAAGAGGCTATTTGATAGGCTGTTCTGCATATTAGGCAAAATTGGTTTGACAGCTTCGATAGTTTAATATTCAACCACTATACGGAGATGTACTTCGACTGCTCTCGTAACAAAGTTCCAAGAGCGGACGATGAAATTTCATCTCTCCTAGCCCTTTAGGCTTTGAGTAATAGTTTAAAGGGGTACTATCGTCTCAGAATCTTTAAGAATATATTTTTGTGATATATATATATAGTCAAAGGTCTTTATTCCACTAATAACAAAACATGGCGTTTATAAGCGTCCTCTAACGGCAAACAGTAGTAACAGAGGTATATAATAACCCCCTTCGGGGGGAAGTATGAAAGGTAGGCAAAATCGACGAACAACAAATGCCCGGCGTAAATCGCGGCGGATCGACACACCGCTTTACTCCCAAAAAATTGTTACACCATTTTGAATCTCACTAAATTTTCCCTACGCACACTTCCGGAACTTGCGAGCTGAAGTCAACCTTCGACTCCATTTTAACAGACTGCCTGACTCCTGAGACAGGAAGTTCTAAACACAAATCGAGCCGTCTTGTTTATACAAAGACCATTTACTAGAGTAGCGACATTGAGAAGTCCAGCGCGAGCTAGTGGCCTAGATAGTCAGCAGCGGGCTCTTGTTGTTCGTGATTTTTAGCATTGGTAGTATAGGGGCTTTCATACTTCCCCCCGAAGGGGGTTATTATATACCTCTGGTAGTAACTAACAAAACTACGTTCCTAATTTTGCGAGCGCTGTTTGCCGTTAGAGGACGCTTATAAACCCCAAATTTTGGCTATTCCTCTTTAAATATTAAGATATAAGTGTCCATTTTTAATAAAAAATATGTCAAAATGATTTAAAATAAGTTTCTCAAAGAAATTTGGCGCGAACAAGTTCTACAATGATTTATTTTCGTCACGAAACTGCGTCTTGACGATTTGAAATTGAGGTATGAGACGAGCTGCGGCGACTAGAGTAGATATATATAGTCGATTTTCGACCTTCGGGCTATATTACCTTTAGCTTATAGTTATACACTCTAAAACTACTTCTGCACCATTGCATGGGTTCGAAACCGCGACCTTGAAGGCAGAACGCTCAATAACAAGTCCGTATATATATATATATATATATATATATATATATATATATATATATATATATATATATATATATATATATATATATATATATATATATATATATATATATATATATGAGACGCCATTAATCCGCTCCGTGTCTATCCCATTATACATCTCCGTTATACTGTTGCCGTATAGATATATGTATTTAGAGTATTAAGGCGTCTGTCCTATATTATGAGGCTTACTAAGCCTTTGTTTATATCCAAAAATTTAATAACAATCTTATATACTTAAGACGTTCTAGACATGTTTAGTGAGCTGATCCTTACGGAAATCCTTCGCGAGTCACGTGTTTTTTAGAAGAAGGGAAAGTTTGCTTAGGGCTTCTATAAGCCTCGTTCGTACCTAAGGCGATTAACAATGGATACTTATCCTAATCGGTAAAGATAGACGTTCATAATCGTCCTCTAACGGCAAACAGTGCGGGCAAATCGAGCAAACAAAACCTCGAACTTAACTGCGATGGATAAAGAAATAGGCAGACGCCTGCGCTTGGTTTTGTTAGTTATACTATACTTTGGCTACTGTTTGCCGTTAGAGGACGCTTATCAACGCCAGGTTTTGTCTTTATCTATTGTTAATTGTCCTAGTTCATATATACTTAAGGCAGGATTCATTCAAACCTGGAGAACTGTCCTGGCATACCAGGAATTATCAGGGATTTTGAATTTTGTCAAAAAATCAGGGAAACTCATATAAATTTGGCATATATCAGGGAACTCAGGTTCTTTAAATGTTGTATGACTATGAACCCTGTAAGGGCAAAATCGATTTCCGATTTTTTTTCCATTTTCCCTGTTTCACAGGATGACAAGTCGGTTTTCCTCTGTTCTACCATAGCCAAGGCTTAGCGTTGTTTTAAAAAATGCGTACAATGCCAAAATTTGAATCTTAGAAGATTTGCCAGCAATTTTGTCTCCCCGCCTCGAGGTTATTTTTAAAACTGACCTTTGAACCGAACCGAAACGGCTTGGCCAAATTGCGTCCCGAAGCAACACGAACCGATTTCTCAAATCGATTTGATAACCAGTTATCTAAAATCGAGAGGTGTATATATGAACGGGGCTTTAGTATCACGTGCTAGGCGTAGGAGTATACTTTTACATTTTAACTGATGTTTACAACAAACTTCTTTATTAATCCAAGATCAAAGCATTCAATTACATATTTTGATTAGAATTTAACGAGGGTGGTATATTCGTATAAATTAAGTTTAGATTTAAAGTACATATTAATTATTCCAAACATTAACGTAATTAAAGTTGAAACCTTTAAATAAACTAATACATATTAATTGTCAGTGTTTAAAATTAGTTTTAACTTTTTAAATGATAAGGAATATATAAAAACAAAAGAAATTATTTTTTTAGTTCGTCGTTCGACACTTTCGTGAAGAAGGTGTTAACGTAACGCAATTTTTGGCAGAATCACAATTCTATCTTCTTCGAAATATCTCTTTTAGTGTCTCAAATTAGATCCAAGAGAGTGGGAAAGGAAGAAGATAAGAACATTTAGGCTTAACTCGAATTAACGTGTGGCAGATGGATTAACCACGTGTATTGAATTTTAGCGCTATTTTAATGATTTTTACATTTTGTAGTTTATCATAGTTCAAAAACCTAGCTGGTTCATCTTCACTGTGAAACATCAATGCGCGTGTGGTGAAATACATGTACAGGGGCTATGGAAATTAGCATTATGATTTTACCCCTGTAAAAATGTTTTACCTGAGGTGTTCTGTTGTTCGAGGAGAAGAATTTAACGTGTTTATCGTTATCTAGTTCCCTGAAAAAATCTTAGTATTCTGTTTTTATTGATCTATAAGAAATTTACATGCTTTTTAAAGTGTAGGAAGACTTCGAAGGTCTAGAAAATGTATGCTATAGACTTTTGACGGATGGCCCTGATGACCATTAGGGAAAGTTTTCAGACTGCCTGAACGCTCCTTAATTTTTTAATAAATGTCCCCATCTCATTTCTAATAAATAATAAATTGGGGTCTTGTTTACCACAAATTTCTCGTAATTTGAAATCGGAATATCGGAATCGAAAAGATTCTTATGATGTAATAAATAAGTGATAGCGTTGGAAAAATAGGAAGCAGTTTTATATTTTGTATGTTTTTCTTATCAAGGGAGAGCGTTCTTATCGTTAATATATAATTTCATTCGCTATATGTGCAGTAATTGTTTACAAAACGTACGAAAGCCGAGTCGGATCGATACGCGTTGTTTAATCTCATAGTAAATACACGTAATCTGGTAATTCTCTAAGTATATATTTCGGAGGTATATTGCAAAGTTGAAATATAGGTATAATAAATGAATTGATTTATACGATCAGTTGAGTTTGTAGCACATACAAATCTATGGGCTTAACTCAGATCTTAAATTATTATATATATATATATAAATAAAGGGATGGTAACACGTGACTTTAATTAAGTTTAATTTATATTTTAACTTTAAAATATAACACTTTAACCACCGCGTAATGATCACTTAATTTATAAAATTTACAAATTTTACTCGTTTGATGACGTCACAGCATTGTTACGTTTGATAGGGTAGAGTGACTCAGACTTGAAAAATTAACAAGTCCAATAATTCTTGAAAAGTAGACGATTTAAAACGTTAAACTTTGACCTCTTTAAGCAGTTTGTTCATTCTTAATCGAAAAAGTTTTAAATTTTAACTTTACCATTGGGGTAATTTTACCAAAGTAAATTACCGCGCAAATTACCAAGATAAATTTCCAAATTAGAACTCTACCATCTGCATACTAATGAACCGATTTATTCAAATTCAAACACGAATTCTAAAATAGCCTACTTTATTCTTGTAGGGTAAATAGAAAAAAACAGAATCAAAATGAAAAAAAATTAGGTTCCCCAATTCCCTTTTTGTGCACGAAGAGATAACAAATCCACCTGAGAAATAGAAGAAAAAGCAAAAAGACCATTTGAAAGAAGAGATCATTAATTTAAGTATATCCCCAAAGATATCTTAGCAAACCTTACCCCATAGTTTGCCCCGCCCCATCTCCTCTTCAACAGATCCATAATATATACCTCTTAAACCTCCTCTCCCAGGAGTCCTGCCAACACTTTCTTTGGTACACAATCTCCAAAAGATCTTTTTTAAGATTTCGATTGACATATAGCAAGGTTATTTTATCCATTCTATATCGATTTTGGCACAAGCTAAAATCTATAAAAAATTAATCGTATGATAATTAAGTTTTTTTATTCCTTGAAACCGAAATCATTAGAAGCCTGGAAATCCTATAGCTTTTTACGCGCTAAAATATCAACTTTAAATTTACTCTTTATATAGATATAGTTTCTTAGAATTATATTCTATGGTTTTTAGCATGCGCTAATCTTATAGAATACATTATATCTCTTAGAAAATAGGATAGAGATTAGATGGGAGCTAATAGTTTTGTAAAATCAAGACTGAACAGTCTATAAATTTAAGCATGTCTAAAAAATTACAGGCAGATTCAGTTTGAGTTTTCAGCACGTACGAAAGTATACCAACTCTATCTCTTAGAAAAAAGCATAGAGATTAATAGATGGGAGCCTGTAGTTTTGTAAAATCAAGACTGAACAGTCTATAAATTTAAGCATGTCTAAAAAAATTACAGGCAGATTCAGTTTGAATTTTCAGCGCGTACGAAAGTATACTAACTAGTCTCTTATCTCTATGCTTAGTTTTCAATGAGATAATAGGCAACCTAGCTTCTTACGCGATGTAATTTCAAACTGAATATGAACGAATAACCTGCCCACTTTTCGGCATATCTCTTCTAACGAATTAAATTATCAAGATAGATGAGGGCTAGCAAACCTTATAGGTTTATACCTCTCTGGTATCTAGGAGTGATTTTTCGCGATTCTAACCGTAGTTGATAACTTTGTCGTCGCGAGGCGCCACTAGTTCGTAACCAGATGACTGCTTTTTCCCCAAATTTCGCTCTCGGTTGGGTTTTAGCGGCGCGGTAGTAGCTAGCTCTTGTACGTTACGTTACAGTACATCGTAGAGAGGAGCGTTTGAGATAGCATATTCTCCTCCGAAACCCCCGTGCGCGGGTGATACATCCTAAAATTCGCTTTTATGTTGGTTGCCAGAGCTGAGAAGCTGGGCCGGAAAATCGCTCTCGCGAAGATTACAAAGTTACTTTTCTTCTCCTTCGTTCAACTTGGCTCTCTATTGATTGCCGCTGTTGCTGTTATGTCGGTGCAATTTTCAAGCAGATAACGTTGGAGTAGTCTAGTTTTTTTTTATAAATTATTAATAATATTATAATTTAGTACGTTATTTAAAAGAAAAAGTTTTAATTATTATCGCGTCTCTTGGAATTTTCACTTTTATTTTAAAGTTTGAAAACGAACGCTTTTTTTTCGTCTCGCGAGTTTTTTTGAGAATTTTTGGTGGTGAAAATTGGTCGAAGGTGGATTTTCGAAATTATTTCGGTTTAATACCATGTTACCATTGAGCTACAGTCTGGAAGTGGCTCATTTTTTAGAGCAATCCGAAATGGCAAGAATTAGGCCTAATCATGGCCATAATAGGTAATTATAACATCTTTTTCTTATTAGTATCTTTAAAAATAAAGATTTATTACAATACTTTCGCGCGATGAAATTGTTTTACTCATTAATTTATTAACTATAGTGAAGTTAACTTCACAACCGATGATGTTAGAGTAATATACTAGTTTTAAATAGTATTAAAATTGATTTTCATTAATAACTTAGACTAGTTCGATATATTATTAAATCTCCGAAATTAAGGTTTATTTGTTCACAACCAATAGTTTTTAAGAAAAACTGTGGCGAATTTCATGGATAATAATTAACGGCCTGCTTTTGAAAATCAATATTTTTCTGTTAAGAAAGTTCGATATTTCATACTAATTTTTAGTTTGGATGAATTTTACAGTATTTTAATGAAAGCAATTAAAATAAAGATTTTTTTCATTTTTATACAAAATCAAAACTAGGAATTTTGAAACGAAATTGAGATAAAGTTAACCAGCACTAAAAAGATACTTAAATTTCGTCTTTTATAACAATGTAACAATTTTGTGAATTTTTAACATAAATTATAATGTAATTAGTTTTCTTTAACGTCCTTTATGATGTGTACTTTTAAATCTGGGGCGTTTCTGCGTCTCATTTTCTATACGGCGTAAGTTAACTTAGTTTAATATTGATGTTTTTCCCCCACAACTACGGAATATTGAGTTACTTTTATAATTAGACCATATTTGAACATAAACATAGACTTTAAATCAATGTCAGGATAAATAATCTTTATTTGAATGATATCTATGCCTTAAAGTAAAACTGTCACAATTTTCCGAATGTCTATTGATTATAATTTTCCTTTTATCACATTATTAAAACGCCATATTCAAAATTTTATAACCTCTGGGTTGATGCAATCTTAAAAAACTTCAAAATTAAAATGTCAAAATATATATAGGTATTTTTCTTTCCGATATATGAAAGGTAGTGGAATTTCTAGATTAGGTACTTTCACGAAATAGATCGCGCGAATGCGACCTTATCTCGTGCTAGAACGCGCTATTTACAACAGCCACGTGACCATAGTGATGACGTAGTATTACAGGGAATTTTTTATTTTAAAAATGTCGTAAATGACGTAATTTTTCTATGACGTACATAAATATATTTTAATCGTTTTTTAACGATCTTTCCGAAAATGCTACTCAATTTCCATTTGTAGTTCATGAAAACTTCACTTTAACAAATATATGTTAGTACACCTTGAATATTAATAGTATTCAAAGCGGTAAAAATATACCAACATATCATTATAGTAAATTTTCATGTTTATTTTTTTATTTTTAATAAATACAGTCATTGGAATTTATATTGTACGATTAATTTGTAAACTAGCTTAAAGTTAAGTCGGATTAATACATAATGTTAAATCTAATAGACCATAAAAGTAGTTTTGTAAACTACTAATGAGAAAGAAAAAGGAGTGCATAAAGTGAAAGCGTTAAAAATCCCTCAGGCCGTCAAATTTAAAGAAAGAAAAAACAAACGTTATATGGAAATTTTTACCAGCCTCATGATTCGAACAGGATGCTAGGCTCATTTAAAATAAGTTTCACCCTGTATCAGTTTGAAAGATTAGCGCGTTACAAGTTAGGTACTTCTGTTTTTTAACGTTAACCAATCATATAAAGGGTTCTGCTTTAATACGCGCTGAAATCTTTATTTGAATCGTTACAATCGATCTTCGAATAGACATTTTCTACATATGCCTTTTTTTCCTTATATTAAAGGCGTGGTGTAAAAGAAAATATTCCCTAAAATTGCTGCTAAAAATGGAATAGATTTTGATGATTAAATTAATTTCTGAAGTTTGGTAAAGTTATTGGGAAAATTTTCAAAAAAAAAAATTTAAATCAAGCTTAACAGTTGGTCAGATCAAATTAGCGTTTTAGTATTTAGTATATTATTTATTTAAAGAAAAAAAAACCCTCATTTCCAAATTAAGGCGAGTGACAATGCGATGACGTCATCAAATGGGTAAATGGATAAATTTTGTAGATATGAAAGTTTAGTTTTTTTGGGGATAATTATTTATTTTCTTATCCCCCTTTAAATAGTTATGATAATTAATCTGACCAATAACTGTTTTAGAAATTAAGAAAGAAGGAATCTCATTAAGACGAGTGACAATGCAATGACGTCATCAAATGGGTAATGGATAAATTTTGGAGAATTGAAAGAATTTTCTGGGGGGATAATCAATCCTAATTGTCCACCCCTTTAAATAGTTATGATAATTAATCTAAGCAATAACTGTTTTAGAAATTAAGCTATCTCATTGGTTAAAGGTTTTTGTATGCGATTTCATTATAAATTTAAATATCTATAATTAATTTTAATTTATTTAACGCTATTGAAAGTATGTAGTTACGTCGTTTTTGCTTTTCATAGCGAGACAGCCGTTTATAAAATCAGACAACGAATTTAAAATTTCAAATTTAAAATTGATTTCTATTAAGTTATTCGACGTTGATTTATTGATTTTTTTTTTTTTTTTTTTTTTTTTTTTTTTTTTTGGTTCTTTCAAAGTTTAGTTTAAAACTTTTATACTTGTTTTAAAATGGCGTTGTTCCAAATCCAATTTTGAAATCAACCAGAATTGTGTTGGTAAAGGTAGGGGAAGGAAACTGTAGTTTAAGTCGTAGATATTTACTCCCTCTGGCGACTTGTAAAGGTACAAAAATGTGACGAAATTAACTTTATATACTGTAATAAACTCATAGGGCCATAGGCTATAGCGGAAATTTCGGTACCGAAAAATCTTTAATAGCAGGAAGATACTGATAAAAATCTTTTTAACAAAAGTGGGAGCCTTTTTTTTCGTGTTGGAAATACACTTTTTTTCCAAGATGTTCATGACAACTGTAATTTTATTTTCTGTATATAGTTTTGCACTGAGGTTAGTTAAATTTTAATTTTCAGATTAAAAGTTATTGGGTTTGATTTAAAGTCGTGCAGCCCTTTGACAGTTTAATGTTAAAAACTTGATTGATAATATAAAATTTTACAACTCGATCTTCCTTCATTATAAAGGGATGCCATGAACCAATTAAAGGAAACATTTTTAATTGGCTAATTATCGCCGGTGGCGTAGTTATGACTTTATAGAATAATATTTTCTAACTTAAGTTTATTATTACAGCTGCAATATGGGAAAAATTTCGTCCCAATCGCCCCAAAAGTTACAATTTGTAAACTTTTTATTATTTGTTTATTATTATTAAATCATGATGCCACGTGATCATGAAATAGTTAATAGTAACAGAAGGTTTAAGATGTCTTTGAACCTCTAAACCCCGATTTAAAGTAGTTATTGTTACGTTAGATTAGTTGTAAAATATAGTTTAAAACTTCAAAATTGCGACATCAGATTTTAAACTGTTGCACACATTTCGATTTAATTTTATGATAGTTTAAGTTAAATTAAAGCTAAGGTCACACTAGCATTTCTTAATCGATTTCAAATGGTAAAATCAAACCAATATTTAAATCGCCAGGAATCGTTTAAGCGTCACGTTTTCGCGCATTATCTTTATAAATCGATTTATTGTTGCTTCATCTATCGAATCTTGTTGAAACCGGTTCCCGAAGCAGTTTTGAGAAATCGAATCAAATCGATTCGAGAAAAGACGGTTTCCCGTTCATTCGACTATAGCGAAACGTTTTGAAACGGTTTAAATCGATTCCAAGGCCTAGTATGAACGCGACTTTAAATAAAAGGTATCCTCGACTGATCTAAATAAAAAATTATCGAATATTTTTAGTTTGACTGTCAATTAAAAAGCTTTTAATTAATTTAAGAAATTGGTACGCGACAGGTTTTAAATATATATCGTTATACTAAATACTTGTATGCTTGGGGTTATAATGTTATTCGCGGTAGTAAATATCGACCTGAATTTGAGGACCATTTTTATTTTTCGATTGTGCAATCCTCCTTACTATCACGCTGAGTATTTTTTTACAAATTTTGTCGGGATTTTTCTTTACATTATCTTTTTGGGTATAAAATATATCAAACTTCCCGCCACCATCATTATTTTTCCGTCAAAAAAGGGGGGATTCGGTTTAAAAAACTCTTTATTTCGTCAGAGTTACAAAATTTATTATCGTTTATTTTAACTAGAGAACTTTTAACTCTAATCAAACTTTTCGTTGAAATACGTATTAAGTCTAAATCAAACTATAAAGAGAGCTGTTAAGCCTACTTAATATGATAAGCCTTTGTGCAATTATACCAAGAAAATCGCTAAGCCTAACGATAAGATGTTAAGCCTAACGATAACGTGTTAAGCCTACTTTAAAACTATTAATGTAAATAGCCTAATTTATTCAATTATACTAAGAAAATTGCTAAGTCTAACGATAATATGTTAAGCCTAACGATAACAAGCCTAATTCAAACTATAAAAAGAGTTGTTAAGCCTACTTTAAAACTATTAAGGTGATAAGCCTAATTTATGCAATTATGCCAAGAAAATCGCTAAGCTTAACTCAAATTTTATCGAGTATAATTATTAAGCCTAATTCAAACTGGACAAGATGAATAACGAAACCTGGCTTTCTACTCGCAAAGTAAATTTTTAAACATAATTCAAATTATCAAAAAAGTAGTTAAGCCTAATTCAAACTATTAAAAGCGCACCTAAAACGATTCTACATACAATCATTTAGATCATATTAAGAAATTAAATTATAAACTGGTGTTTAAACACTTGATGTTGACAATATTTAAGCCTAAACAGGTAACTAAATAACCCTAAGTAATGGATATATAAAAATGAAATATGAAATAATTCATAAAAAAAATATGGGCTTATAGGTATGGGGGTATATGTATTTATAGCGTAAAGTCTAGAGGTACTTACATATATACCGACTACCAAAAAAAAAAAACATTAGAAAAAAATATTCATCTCTCGAGGAGGAGATTCTACCTGTGCAATGAGAAAACCTGTTTTTTAGAAGCCAGGGTTTTTTTCTGATATTTTTTTTCTTACATTATATTTTAACTTACTTTCACTCTATTGCATCCTAAGCTTGTTTTTATTAGGCAATATCTACCTTTTATTTATTTTAAAATCCCATTCCGCGTCAGGTAGCAGAATTTATCACTTTTCAGACAAAAAATATTTTCAGTAACTTTCTTCTAGCTGTTTTTTTTTTAAATAAATTATAAATTTTCGACAATTCCACATATTTCTTTAGTCTTCACGGAATTTTCCAGTTTTAAGTTCTCTAATTTAAAAATTAAGGATTATTTTTTTAATTTGAAATCTATTAAGTGTTTTAGACTTTTACTTTAGGGAATTTTATGAATGGGGCTGGAAATTTTCGAAATTTTGGGTAAATAATTTTTAAGAAAAAGAAAAAAATATTAAAAAGAAAAATCTATTCTAACCGGTCCGAATTTTTAAACGAGTTATTCTAGTTGGGTTTTATTTTTCTTTCGTAGCGAATATTTATAAAACGTATGCAGGAAAAATGTGTTTCATTGGGGTACTAACATTTTTTAAAAAATTGTGGAAAAAAAAAAATAGTTTTTACCTTCGAATCATTTGAATATCATTTAAACGTTATCTCAAATTTAGTTTCGAGTTCCGACGAAAATTTTGTCTTTTTAAGAGAGGGTTAAATTATATACCTGGGTTGTTTTAAAGTGAGGCAGTCACGGAAATATAAATGTATGGAAATGGACGATTCAAAATATATATACATGTCATAGAAAAAAATGAACGTGGAAGTAAAAATACATATTTTATAATCTCCATTTTTCAAAATTTTTAATATTTAAATTTTCCTTAGTTCTACGTCATCGCTGTAGTCGCGTGGCTATTGTAGAGCCTACAGTTGATCCTCACACGTTCTGGCATGGTCTTTTTCGTAAAAATATTTAATCCAGATCAAAGTTATCGTTAATTACGTTAAAGAAATAAATAGTGACAGCCTCAATTTAAGTAAAGCTTAGTTTTTAAGTTTTTAACCTAATTAACAGCTAGTTTTTAAGTTATTTAACCTAATTAAAAGCTATTTTTTATTTATCCTAATTAACAGCTAGTTTTTAAGTTATATAACCTAATTAACAGCTAGTTTCAAAGTTATTTGACCTAATTAACAGTTAGTTTTTAAGTTATTTAGCCTAATTAACAGCTAGTTTTAATGTTTTTTAGCTAAATTAACAGCTAGTTTGTTATTTAACCTAATTAACAGCTAGTTTTTAAGTTATTTAGCCTAATTAACAGCTGGTTTTTATTCATTAAGTCTAATTAACTGTTATATTACATCTACCAAACTTAATTCCGAATTTTTACTCGGATCCAATTCTAATTATAACTTTGTCATATCTAAACCTAATTATAACTTAATTAAGCCTAATTAAACCCATTTTCCTCTATCTAAGCCTAATGCAAACCGTTTTACCTTACGGAACTTAATTAAACTTTCTGTCTATAAAATAAATCATTAAATTAACAACATATAACCTATTAGTGAAAGGAAATTAATTATATGCGATTTTTAGCCTAATTAAGACGAAACTTGAAATTACGCAGTTCGCCCTCCCTTTAAGCACTAACTATCAAGAGCCTGTCAAGAGTTAGTGCCTTTTTTCGGAAAATTCAAACATTAAGCTTATCTATTTGATAAGAAATAGGGCTCAGTCGAGTTTCGTTTTATATTGGTAATAAACTAAGTTCTGTTATAAAGCAGATTGGCAAACCCCCGGCCTATTCATGAAAACCTTTTCCCTTTTTTTTTTTTTTTTTTCTTTTCACGCACGCCTTTCTTTCCCTCGTGTATGTGTGTGTGTTTCTCTTAACTAAATGACTGTTAAATATATTACCCTGATAAGGTAGCATTGACCTTGCTATAGTCTTTAGTATGTTTAGTCTCGCTCGTCGCCTTATTTTAGTTTTTAGCCGTCGCGAGCTAAAATTTTCGTGATCCCGACGGATTTTTGCTCTCCCGAATATAGAAAAGATCATTTCCTTTTTTACGATCTTTGCTTGGTTTTAAAGCGTGCGTGACAAAAGTTTGATTTGAAATACGTTTTTATTTTTAATTTAAAATCATAAAAAATTACCAATAATTGGCTGTTCGTCCTTCCTTTGCTGACTTTCTGTTGAATCTAAGTCGATAAAATGGTTTAATGACTTCATAAGTATTATTGATAACGTGTATTATGTTTTAATTTGACTGAGAAAAGTACTCGAGTTCTATATAAGAACGAATAAGACCACAAATCTTCTTTCAAATATATATATCGCCTTTATTTTTTTTATCGTCTACAACTCTAGACAGGGCGGGTTTCTACTTTCTTAAACGAATATCCTAAACTGTGCAGGTTTTCAAGCTTCTTTAAAGTGAAGTTGTCACGATTATGTCATAAAAAAAAATTCCGGTACAGTAAAAAATTTAATTTTACAATCGTCATCTTCAATTTTTTTTAAATACTGCGTCATCATTAGGGTCGCAGTTTATTGTCACGTGATAAGGTGGCTTTCGCCCAGTCTTTTTCGTGAAAATACTTTATATAGAAAGTTCTAGATTTCGTATGATAATTATTATTAAATTCCAAAACAAAACGATATATTTTTGGCATTTTAATTTTGAATTTTCTTAAAAACATCTCAACCTATAGACTTTTTGCCGCGCCTTATGAAGGGGGCTGCCATTTTGCCCGTTCCCCTTAGTTCGCCCCCCCCCCCAATCCGCCATTTTGGTAACCCAGAAACGAGTAGGCAGAGCCACTACCAAGGAGGATCAGAGAAGGAGAGGAAATGTGGGGACGGCGCGGTTCCTACTGCGTCGGCCTAAACTCCCACTCTGGGAGAACGGCGGTAGAGACGTTTCGTGGTAAAATGTTGTCGCGTGGGTAAAACGAATCCTTTATGAGACGCGCTAGCTAGCGACCACGTGACAACAGTTTACCTCGAGAATTTCCTATCCCCCCTTGCCACCCGAGTGGGAGGTTGGCTCTTCTCTCTCTAACTCAACGCAGCCCCACATTTCCTCTCCTTCTCTGATCCTCCTTGCCACTACCACCTCGTTTCTGGGTGACCAAAATGGCGGATTGGGGGTCGAACTAAGGGGGACGGGAAAAACGGCAGCCCCCTTCACAAGGCGCGGCAAAAAGTCTATAGATAGATGTTTTTTTAATAGTATGAAAAAACTAAAATATTTTCCATAATCCTTCAAATAAAAAATGGTGACACTCTTACTTTAAGTTAAAAAAGGAAAAGCCACATCTGAAATGTATCTGTTTATTCATAAAGTATATAATATCCAATATCGAAAAGAAAATTTAGAATATACATAGTTTCAAAAATAATTTTTAAATGTTATAAATTATCTTTCAAGCTAGGGGAATGTACTCGTGATTGTGTAAACCAGTTTTGTTCTTAAAGTTAATGATGAAAAGAAGTTACATTAATTTAAGGAATATGTCCCACGGATATTTAAACACAAATTTATATACATAGGAATATATATCAGAAGGTTGCTTGTGACGTAATTATATTACTTTTCCACATTGTACATGACGTTCTGAAGTAGAAAAACCTTTAAAAATATTGAAGAATATCGCCGAAATTTAACCCATATTACAGGACCCCCACAAGATCTATAAAATACCCTAAAATTACAGTTTGTTCCCTATAAGTACCCAATTTTCAATAATTCCAGAGAACATCTCGAAAGTTTCAATTTTTAATCTTTGTTTGATTCAAAATACTGGAATATTTTCATTTAGAATTTTGCTCCATATTTTGCCCAATCTTTTAGAACCTTTTCCTATGGCTATTTTAAAATAGTTTTAGAATTTTGGCCGGAATCCTGAAATTAGAATCCTTGTCATCTACACTTTATAATATTCATATTTTTAATAATCCTGATCCATATCAGTTCGAGCAACTATTTTTTGTCCTAATACGATTAATATTATGTATTATTCCGCCTTAGTTTTGGTTGAATTGGATAGCTTGTAAACGTCTCTTGATCAAAAACAAAAATGGCTTCGATTCTTATAACTAAGTTACCGAAATTTTTCTTGGAAATTTGAATATCGATTCCATGAATGTCTGTTAGAATAAAAAATCTGTACGATCAGGCCATAAATCTTTAGACAAAGAAGTCTAGAAACGTACATGACTCCTTGAAATATGACTGCACCTTGTAAGCATTTTTTTGTTTTACCATTTACAATTTTGAAAATATCTTTTAGCTTTTGTTTCTATTTCGTGGCTCTCAACCCTTTTACGATTCGCTACCGCAGAGGGGGAAAAAAATGCCTACTTTTAACATTTTTTTTTCCCAACCGTAATTTTTAAAGGGTGTATGAAGTAAAGAAAGAAGTTAATTTGATTAATTTTAAGAACAATTATTATTTATTAAATAGCTACTATTACCCTTAAAAATGACGTATTTTTAATATAAATTAATTATGTAACATAGATAATATCATAATAATAATTACTGAGATTCCTCTTTGATTGCGACTACAGCAGTTCGAAAATATTTTTATTTCATTTAAACCTAATTTAATTCCAACAAACTAAATTTATTTAACTTAGACGCGTGTAAAACATTTCAAAAAACCTTCTAACCTCTCCTTAAACGCTAAGCCTAATTCATTAATCTTTGAAAATATTATTTTAAACAAAAGATTTAGATTTAAAAATTTGATTTCGGTTTCAAAGACTGATCGTTAATGACAGATAAACTTTTCAAATAGTAAATTCTTATTTCATTATCCCTTTAATTCAAAGCTACCTTGAAACAAACGTGAGCTCGAAGAGGGAGGGAACCACTACTTAATTTGCATAAGCTTGTGCCCTCAACGTGCCAAGACTAAACCAAAAAGAAAAATGTATGGCCTTGAGCTGCCTATAGTTCCAACCCCTTTTTGCTTAAAATAGTTAAGATCAATTTAAGTTTAAAGCTTCATCAAAGCTACGTTACCTTCGATCTCTAAGAGATGAAATTGTAGTGGTGTAAGGGTCCCTAACATTCTAGGTGCTCTAAAATGAAAGGTTAATTCTTTTTCTAACTTCGAGGTATAAGTTGTTTCAGAAAATTCTAATGAATCAGTTTTTAAAAGTGAAGCTGTCACCATTCATTTTCTTATAAAATGATTTATATATTTTTGACGTTTTAATTTTGAAGTTTCTTAAGAACGCGTCAAGCCTGAGGTATAAATGGTTGAATATAGCGTTTAATAGTGTGAACAAAAAAACAAAAAAATATAATCCATAGCATTCTATTGGCTTTCATTATTTTCCCGCCAAAATTTGCTTAAAAATTTAAAACCTTTTTAAGTATTGCTATAAAACTAACGTGTTACTATGCAAATTGCAAATTATTCTTTGCATATCGATTCCTTATCGTTAAAATAGGCCTAATCCAATAGAAATAAATTTAAAACTTACATGAAAATAGGCTTAGCGGGATTCATGAAGATTCTGATTTCCTCGATAATATAAGGTCTAGCGACCAATCGAACGCGATTGTAAATCTCGTGGAGATCTCGCGTGAACGACGGGCCTTGGCTCATTGGTAGCTAGACCTTACACGGAAGCAATTCAGGATCTCTATGAATCCCGCTAAGCCTATTTTCGAGGTAAGTTTTAAATTTATTTCTAGTTTAATATTTGTTTTGTAAACTTTTTATCGGTGGATTAGGCCTATTTAAACGATAAGGTTGCATTCTCCCTTTAAAGGAATCACCCTCTAAAATAAAATCTTAATCATTATTAAGCATTGTTGCGAAATAAATCTTAAACAAAGGTTTTTTATTGTTTTATTATTCAAGACTTATAAAATAGATCTTTATTCAAATTTAACGATTTGTATATGGTTTCTAATATTCGAGTTGTCCTTGTAATATCTTTAATGGAGAATTACTCCTTGTTTTAAAATTGGGTGTTTTAAAAAAGTTTTTGAAAGATTCAAAGTACACCAGACTCTATTTGTTTTTGGTTGTTTTTCGCAGACAATAGACGGTATTTTGTTTTAAAAATGAAAAAAAGCTCCCTGATGTTGTTAATGTACTCGACAATATTTCACGCGTCTCACGAATTATAATTAAGCGACGCTAAAATACTCCACAAATAAATTAAAAAGAATATTGACAAGACAATCATGTAAAAATCCTACGCATATCGGACTATCAGCGTACAGAATAATAATTGGAATTATTATAAAATAGTCTTTATTTAATAACGCTAGATTACGTAAAGAGTATTCACGTGTTCACGTGTTTCCCGCCAAAAAATATGTTCGCGTCAAAGTAGTTTAAGATCTATATTTTTTTTATAATTTTAAATTACGCGAATAGTTTGAAAGCGTAGGCGCGTTAGTGTTTTAGACCAATCACACGCCTGAGTTAGCTTAAGGCGTAATGTTGAGTGACAATCAACAGTAGGTACGAAAATCTAAAAATACAAAGTAGATGAAATGTATTTGGCCCAATGCCCGAATTCTTTATTTTTTTTATTTAGAAAGGGTATTTTATGCCTGGCGGTTAAAAAGGCTGATTTTAATTTATTTTTTTATGACATAACGCCAAATCTTTTACAATCTTAAACACACGTGTGGTTTAAAAAATAATAAAAAAAGAAGCATTAAAACCACCCGAGTTAGACAGACACAAAGAAAATGATTGTTATGCTAATTGTTAATTAAAATATAGAGGATATATAGCTTAGGGGATGAGTTTAATGCTAGATTCAAAATATGGCCAAAAAATCGGGCCAAAGATAACAAAGTTTATAATGTTTGAACATTAGTTAAGAATTTTTAACATTTTTTACGAATTTTTAAGATTATTTACGAATTTTTAACATTATTTTTTAATTTTTAACATTATTTATTAATGTTTAACATTACTTATGAATTTTTAACATTACTTATTAATTTTTAACATTACTTATGAATTTTTAACATTACTTATGAATTTTTAACATTACTTATGAATTTTTAACATTACTTATGAATTTTTAACATTACTTATGAATTTTTAACATTACTTATGAATTTTTAACATTACTTATGAATTTTTAACATTACTTGTGAATTTTTAACATTACTTGTGAATTTTTAACATTACTTATGAATTTTTAACATTACTTATGAATTTTTAACATTACTTATGAATTTTTAACATTACTTATGAATTTTTAACATTACTTATGAATTTTTAACATTACTTATGAATTTTTAACATTACTTATGAATTTTTAACATTACTTATGAATTTTTAACATTACTTATGAATTTTTAACATTACTTATGAATTTTTAACATTACTTATGAATTTTTAACATTACTTATGAATTTTTAACATTACTTATGAATTTTTAACATTACTTGTGAATTTTTAACATTACTTGTGAATTTTTAACATTACTTATGAATTTTTAACATTACTTATGAATTTTTAACATTACTTATGAATTTTTAACATTACTTATGAATTTTTAACATTACTTATGAATTTTTAACATTACTTATGAATTTTTAACATTACTTATGAATTTTTAACATTACTTATGAATTTTTAACATTACTTATGAATTTTTAACATTACTTATGAATTTTTAACATTACTTATGAATTTTTAACATTAATTATAAACTATTATAAATACTATGAATATTCAGAAAATATTTAACAGTGACTGAGAAACGATAAAAAATATAAATTATATGGGTCGTTTCTATTAAGAAGAAACCAGAATTTTTACAATATTCTGTAAAAGGGAAATGAATATTTAACGGGTCAAACGTTAATGGTCTTTATCATTCTTTTCGTAAATAATTTGTAAAACTACTTTTATACCCAATGAGGTTTAATAGCGTTTCCCTATCGCTCACGAACTAAGGTTTAAATTAATATAATAATAGACACACCCTAAACTAAATCAGGTATATTTTTTTCCTGGAATCTATTCTGAATATGATAGTTTTAATTTATAAAATAACGCATATCTTCAACCGCCCTGATTAGATTATAAACAAGATGGTTCGTAAGCCACGATAGTTACACAAACACCAATTTTGTAAAATTTGGTAAAATTTTAAAAAGGAAATAAAAAATCGGACCAATCATATTATTTCAGCCTTCAACAGCGCTTGTAATGTCCTAGCATTGATACCCAAAGGACTTAGGGATCAAACACTGGCCTATTATTTTAATGGTAGCACATTACAAGCGCTGTTAAAGGCTGAAACAATATGATTGGTCGGATTTTTTTTTTTTTTTTAATTTTACCAAACTTCAGAAATTAATTTAAACACCAAAAACGGGTCTAAAAATTCCGAAAAAATTCTAAAATATGTTTTTTGACATGAAGATTCCGAAGATAAATTCAAAAACTGTGCCATTTTTAACCGCGACCGTAAATCACCTATTTAGAACTGTTATCAAGTTGACGTACTACCCTTCGAAATTAGCGCGTGCTAAATGGATATACTAGCTGTAATATAGAGGCGTATTAATACAATGTGTTAAACCTCAATTTGAAAAAAAGTAGTTTCCTACATTTCTCTCAAACGCGAGTGAAAGTAACGCTTGAAAAGGAAAAAAAAAAAGCTACCAAACTAGCGGTAATAAAATGGAATGATTTGGCTGAGAGCTAGTGAAAGTGTCGGAGTAGGTCAGGTTAAGGACCTCCACAAATTCTAGTTTTTTTTTTTTTTTATTCAAAACCTACATTTTACTAAAACTCCTCTCTCTCTCTCTCTCTCTCTCTCTCTCTCTCTCTTGTAGGGAGTTTTTAAGTGGGAATTGGGATCTATCGCCTGTCCATTTTTATTGTTGTTTAATCAAGATGATAAATGAATAGATAAATTTAGACGGCAAGTTGTACGTTTAACGGAAATTTATTACAATTTATTTTTTTCTTTGAAAATGTCGAAATCGACGTTTTTTTTGTTGTGAATTATAATAATTTTTATTTTCGTACATTCTTGTATTTAATTTGAAAGGAAATTTCTACATATTGTGGACTAATTAATTTTGCCTTTAAGCGAGCATTAAAAGGCGTAGACACGTTGTAATTATCACGTTCATATTATCGCATTTATTAAATATACAGTCTATTAGGTGAATTAATTTTTATTTTACTCTTATTGCGTGACTTTTATTATCGTTATCCAATTTTAGAAAATATTCAGAATTATGTTTTAATATATTATAATTACTTAAATTCATCTGGCTTCAGTTTTCTTTACAAAAACTACTTTTGATAGCTACCACAGCTGTTAGAAACAATTTTTTCCTTCACTTAAAGATAATTTAATTGACGAAAATAAACTTATTTTAATTTAAATCGCATATTAAACATCGTAAAAATCTTAAAACGCGAAATCTAAAAAAATTCAATTTTAAACTCTTACTTCAAGTTGAGTTTGCATGTACTACTTTTTCCCAAATGAAGTTTAATTTTGTGTATCAATTCGCTTCGGCTTTTCTCATTTTGCTAACGTCGCCTGTAAATCGTTCCCGACCGACAGACGTACAGACAGACGTAGATAGAAAATTATATCTGATTTATATTTTATGTTTTTTTATACAACTCTTATTAAAACCGGTTATTAATGGGTTTTAAAGTTCTTTATAAGGTTTTTATCTCGGTATAATGTTCAAATAATGCCATTTATTAATTTTTTAATGTTTTAAATTAATTATAATTAGTTAAAAGTGTGTAATGGTTCATATTCAGGGCTATAAAATATATGTACATTTTTAAGACAAATAACTAGACACGATATATAAGACTTTAACCTTGACCAAACCTTGGTTCATGTTTTTTTATTTGAATATATAAAGTTACAAATGACATCTTTTAAAACGGAGAGATTTTCACATGCTTTCATAGTAATTTACATAAATTAAAAAAAAAAGGTTTAAGGAAAAAAAATACATATTACGGTAGCTTTTCTAATAAGGGTATAATTAGTTAGAAGGGGAATAAAATTGTAGGTATTCTTTTAGACTATTAAAAAAAAAACCTAACCATTTTTTATTATTATTATTATATATATATATATATATATATATATATATATATATATATATATATATATATATATATATATATATATATATATATATATATATATATATATATATATATATATATATATTTTCATTCTATATTTTTTTTAATACTTTTATTATCGTACTAAATTGCATTACGTTTTTAACTTAACATACATCATAAATTCTTAGTTGAAAGATTTTAAAGGGAACATGAAACAACAAAAATTAATTACCGACAATTAAAGACGTTAAACGAGTAGGCTGAGGAAGGAATACAGTCTGAAATCTTCCAAAATTTGTAGTTTTTAAATAAACTAATTAATTTAAATTAATTTAAATCGATGGAGCGTAATTTTATTAATTATATCTTTAATTTAATATTTAACTTAGATTCTGTACAAGAAAATTAAAAACAAAATTAAGGGTTCAGGTAGATTGAAATTAAATATAAAACTTCATATTAATATAATTTATAAACGTTTATTTAAGGAAGTTATCACGTAAGTAGTAAAGTACGCACCCGTTAAGCAAAAATTCATCCCCCTTTCCAGCCCCAGCCTGCTAGAGCCCCTCCCCAGGTTTGGGAGAACCTGTTTTTGACATCACCAACTTGTAAAAATTTTTTTTTTCAAAATTTCCACTCGCGCCGGAGGCATTATTTGGTACGCGGGAGTCTCAAACATCTTTCTTGTATGCGTAGCAACTCTTTCTCCTTTACTTTTACTCTCGTCATAATCAAAAACTAGGTTACTTTTTAAAGCTGTTGTGCCACGGGGGAAAATCAAAATTGTTACAATTTTATTTAAATAAAATTGTTACTTTTACCTCATAATCTTATTTAAATATAAGTATTACTTTTACCTACTAACCTCATTTAAATTACTTTAAAAAGGCTTCTCAACAAAATTAAATTTATAGTCATTATGGCTTGTTTAACCGAATCATCCGCTCCAGGTGCGCAAGCACATAGATTGGAAGGAGTGTTATCTCTTCAATGTTTAGCATTGGCGGAGGTTGAATCTCGTTATACTCTACAAACAAGTAACAACACAGACGATCATCATCCAGAAATATTCGAAACAAAAACAAATCTATTAGTCAAGTTATCAGAACCAGTCTTTAATGAGTGTCACCAGTTATTATTGTCTCGTCCTTTTTCGCATTTTATAACACCCGAATTTTGCAAATTAAATGTGTGGGAATTTGACAATTATTTGTTTCATCCCCAAGCCGTTTTATCGGGTTGCGACATTAAAACTTTTGGGGATAAAGCTGTAACAGTATGTCCCTATCCTTATCATTATACGAACCTTCATTGTCCGTATAAATCATTAACTTTTATGGGCTGGGAGTTCCACGACAAAGAAATGTTCCATCAATTCATCTCGTACAAAATTGTTATTTTTGCTCTCAAGTAAGTCTTTTTTTTTATACAAATAAAAAATGAACTAAAAAAATATCTTATATTAGATACCGCGAATTCTTTGACGGCCAATATAGTTCAATTGCGGATTATGACGTTAAAGTATTAAGATTAGAAGAAAAGGTATGTAGTAAAAAATACAATTTTAATAAATAAAATATTAATATTTTTTTTTTTTTTTAAAGATCCGTAAATATTATTGTCAATCCAAAGAACTAAAAAAATGGCTAAAAGATTATACTTTTAACTATAAAAAATGCGATTCAGATAACTTTTATAGTGATGAAGAAGATTTATCTTAAAAATAAAAAATAGATTTTGAGTTTAAAAAATAAAAATTGATTTTAATTTAAAAAAATATCTCGAAAATAAAAATACATTTTGAATTAAAAAAATTTGTGTTCTTATCTCTTTAATAAGAAATAAGAGTTCACCAATGAAAAAAGGTTTAAGAGGCTCACATGTTCTTTGACGTCAGTAAAAAAGAAGTCTTAGAAGACTACATTTCTTAAAAAAGATACGAAGAGTAGGACGCCATTTTTATATTTTATTTTTCAGGTATGTAAATGTATTTTTGTTCGTTATTTTATATTTAATTATTATCAATTATTATTTATTATTATATATCACGGCATACGAAAAAAAGATTTGACCAAGGAAATGAAGAAGTTTATACTGAATTTAAATGGCTAAAAAGAAAAAAAGTCATCAATTTATAACGCAACAAGAAATTCAAGGTAAAATCAGATTTAATAATTTTTTTCACAGTTAATATACATCAATTACTAGAGCCGAAACCACCAATACCTCTGACTGTTGTACTTAACTCCTAACAAATTTAAAAAAATAGTTTTTTTTTTAGTAAAAATTAAGGTTTAATATTTTAAAAAAAAAACATACCGTGGCTTCGCAGAGAACTGGGATTAATATTGGGGTAATGACTAATTGGGCAATTTTGTCACCGGCTTTAATAGTATATTCCGTCTCTAAGTTGGTTCTCAGCATGATTTGTAACTCGCCACGAAAGTCGGAGTCGATAATACCCGGGTAGACAAAAATACCCTCTAAAAGCTTCGCTAAAATAGAAATTTTAACTATTATTTGATAAGTTAGTTTTAAGTTTTATATCGTAAAAAACTTACACGATCTTCCTAGCAACGTCCCCACGGTGTAAGGGGGTAGTTCAAGTGCAATCCCCGTATGAACTTTGACAAGTCCATTGATGGGAATTACTGTGTCGTACAGCGAGTAAAAATCTAAACCTGCCGACCAATTTGTAGCTCTAGTTGGTACAAAAGCGGCTGGACTCAATTTTAAATATTTTAGAACAGGGTAAAATGGCTGCACCACGGCGATATTTTTACTAGACATACTTGGAGGTTTGATAACAAGATTCAAAAGTGAAAAAAATGAACCTAATTTTTGCGTATTTATATATTTTGAGGTTAAATGTAAAAAAGTAATTATCTACGTATGTATATTAATAACGTGAAAAATATAGAATGTCATTTTCAATGTCATCCAGTTTTAAATTTTTTATTCGAATATCAAAATATTAAAATTATACACGTAGGAATTATAATAATTAAGATAAATTATCTAGTTATATAGATAAAATATATAGATTATAAAAATATTCATTATAATTACATTTAATTGATACAATTATCATTTTAAAAAATAATATTTTTGAAAGAATATATTTATGGTAAAGAAATAGTTTCACAAACAAAAATTATCAAATTATAAAATGACAAGAAAAATTCATATTTGGTTTTAAAGAAAAGTATATAGTTTTATTTTTTTTCATGTATACATTATAGACATTAATAATTCATCCATATTTGGCTCCAACATTAAATATATTTTTTTAATTTTTTTCATCTAAAAGATGATAACATTAAAATTTGAAATAAATAAAGGTTAAAAAAAAAATACGTACTTGTCGACTCAGATAGTTAATTTTTCTTCTTCTCACTTTTTTCATTTCCAGCGTAAAATTTTCGTAATAAATGTTGATGTCCCGATATCTAAATAAGGATATCGTTATTTTTTGGATACCAAGGTGGCATTTATTAAATAACGTACATGGTAACAAAAATGGCCGCTTTATAGTAAGTCCATTTACGTATATAATGACTGGTGTGAATTTGAAATGTAGAACAGCGAAAATTAAAAAAGGGACAGACAGGATGAAGAATGTGCACCTCAAAAGGACAAAAGGGAGGAAGGATTTCTAAATCACGATTATACCGATTGAAACAGAAAATTCCATGTTTTTCGTGTAAATAATAGTTAAAGTCTTTTAAAAATTCATAACACTCGTCAAAAACGCGTTTACTTATTACATTAACAAAGTGATTGCGCTTTTCTACTGGTATTTTGTTAAAAAGACTATTTTTATCACAAATGTGAAAACTCAGCGTGGTTAATGACAAAATTTCATAAAAAGGCTCAGCATTTTTAATATCGCAATTTGTACTTAAACAAGCCATTTTAAAACTTCTTATGTTACTAAGACTTTAAAAATGTTAATATTTTTTAGCTTTATATATGGAAATAAATGGGTTATATCTATGTAAAAATTTAACTAGAGGGGATAATTATCCTAGATTAAAATATTTTTATAAATAGGCGTTGTGCCATAAAAGGGTTTTTGATACATATTTTAAAAAAAAAAAACTAATTATCTTTGTACGTGACTTAAAAATATTAAATTATAATTTTTGAAAAAAACAAAAAATATCTATTTTTTTTATTTATTTTTGAAATTTTCGTCTATATAAAGATAGATCATAACGTATAAAAGTTTACTTTCAGTTTTTGGTAGTTTAGGGTCGACTAGGGTCTGATAAAAAAATAGAATATGAGTCAATTACTCGAATCACAAGATATATTGGACTTGTCCAGCCCTTTACCGTCTCCTGACATTACGATCGAAGAAGCAGAATCTGATTTAAACGAATTGCCAGACATCAATCGGCCCAGTCCCTCTCATAAATTGAATAGCTCAAAACGAAAAATAACTTCGTTTTTAACATTCGAAAAATTAATAGCACCCGATGATAATGTTTTTCTGGAAAAAGTAAAAGAAAGTTCTACTGTTTCAACACTTGGATTAGAAAGTAGCGTGCGGTTGAGAGTCAACGGTAATTACTACGAATCAAAAACGAGACCCCGTACGAATGGACTATTTTATATGGAAATGAACTTGTATAAAATGGATGACATTGGAAACAGTCCCGTCGACGAACTCTGGAAAGCGGATCACAAAAAATTAAAATACATGTAAGATTTTTAAATAATTTTAAATGCGTAAAATTTGAGTTTAATTTACAATTATTAATTTTGTAGTGTCAGTGATGAATCGGACCGAGATGGTGTAAAATTGGTCAATGCCTTTTACAAATGTTGCGAACGAATTCAAAACAGTAAAGAAACTCAAATTATTGCTCCAAAGAAGGTAACAAGTAAATATTTTTGACATATAAAATAACCCTCGAATTAAAACTTTGTGTCTTTAATTAGAAATATTTTAAAAAATAATTCCGTATAAAAAATGGCTGACTACTCAACAACCTCTTCATCTTCTACCGCTAGTGATTCGGAGTCACCTTCTTTCCCTAATCTTAAACGTTTCTATCACATTCAACGCCGCTTAAATAAACGTTCGTATAAATGGAAGACAAAAGAAATAGATGTCCGAATTCAATTTCATGATTTAACTAAAATTCCCGTTAAAGACTTTTATAAAGTCTTTAAAAGAATTTTAGCAGAAATAATTCGTGAAATATTATTGGATCGCGAAAACTTTACTCATTTGCGTTTCAGTTTAAATTCCGAAAGTTTAAATACGCCAGTTAATATAAATTTAATTAAAATAGACAAACTCACCCCCAAGCGTATTATTCGAACGTTAAGTCGGGTAATACAATCAAATTCGAAAGACTTGATTGTAGAAAGTGATAACTGGAAATTTGATTTAATTTTCATAGACTTGCCTCAAAATATTGGTGGTTATCAACGTTCGGTTAAAAACAGAACTTTAGCTAACTTAAACGACTGGCTCCAAAAAAATTCCAATTTTATTTTTATTGACAATGACACGGATAATTTTTGTTTCGGACGAGGCATTGTATTAGGTCAATTACTCGCGGATCGATTTTATTTCACTGAAATTAAACAGCTCGAATTATTTGATCAAAAAGAATTTCAAAAAATTAAATACGGGAAAAAAATACAATTAAAAATGGCCAAAGAGTTACACGAAAAAGCGGGTCTAGATGAAGGCGCCGTAAATATGATTAGTATTAACAAAATGCAAAATTTTTTACTTCCCCTTTATCGAATTGTTATAATAGACGCTTTAGATCAATATAGTATTTTTTACGAAGGTCCCGACGCTCCTCGTTATATTTATCTATTAAAGGTAGGCTCTCACATTCATGTCGCAAAAACTCTTCATTCAATAATGGGAGGTAGAAGTTCGTGTAATCCTTGTTTAAAAACGTTTCATACAGATTATCAAAAAAGGAAACATAGATGTCCGAACACAACTGAATATATTTGTTTTCGTTGTCAGTCCCCCGCTTATCATACTATGAATAATTTAGAACGGTGCACGGAATGTTTTCGCTACTTTGCTCGAGGGGCTTGTTTTGAAGCGCATATTTCTAACGGAACATGCGAATCAAAAAAGAGGTGCTTAAAATGTGGACATTTACTAGGTGAAAATCACGATTGTTTACCCCGTTGTCAGCGTTGTCTAATTAAACATCCCGAACAATTGCATTACGTCATGCCCCTTTGCAGCCCACGTGAAAAAAGTCGATTAATTTTTTTTGATACTGAAACTATTTTAGAAAACGATATTTTTGTTCCCATTTTATTAATTAGTGAAGCTGAATTAGAAAATGGTAGTTACGAAAAAATGATTTTTTATGGAAAAGATTGCATCGACAAGTTTTTAGATTATATTCTATCAACGGAAGTAACTGTTGGTTCTCAAAAAATTAGAAAACGTAAAACTAGAAAGGCGCGCTTCCATGGATTTTCTATATTAGGTCACTATGCACAAGGTTTCGACCTGTACTTCATTATAAGAAAGTTAATTGAGCGAAATTTATTGCCCTTTCTTATTTATGACGGTTCCAAAATTTTACTTATCTCTTTAAAAAATTTACAGTTAAGATTTATTGACAGTTATTCTTACGTCGCAGCCCCTTTAAGAAATTTTACGCAAATGTTTGGGCTTGATGATGACGTAGTGAAAGGATATTTTCCTTACTCTTTTTACAATAACTCGACTTTAGATTACAAAGGGGCACTGCCACCAAAACATTATTTTAGCCCGGAAAAAATGAAAGATCAAGATTTCTTAAATTTTGAAAAATGGTACGAAAGTCGAGAAAAGGAAAAGTATGACATTCACGAAGAAGTTTTAAAATACTGTAGCCAGGATGTAAAATTGTTACGGGAAGGAATGGTAATTTTTCGAGACATTTATTTAAAAATTACGAATTTTGACATTTTTAGTTTTCCTAACGTCACGATTGCCGGGTGTCTAACTACAATTTTTCTAAACAATTATCTTCAACCATACACAATGGGTATTGTCCCTCCCAATGGGTATAACAATCAATTTGCCTATTCTCAAATTAGTTTAAAATATTTAGCTTGGTTTGAAAAACAAGAAGGCGTAAAACTTCAAACAGCTTTGTACGGAGGGGAAAAACAAGTTGGCCCATACCGATTAGACGGCTACTCTAACGACCCACCGTTAGCTATTAATTTTGATGGCTGTTTTTATCACGGTTGCGAGCTTTGTTTGGCTTTAAATTCTTATAATTCGCTATTAAAAACAACCAATAAGCATCTTCACGAACGCACTTTGGATAGAGATATTTTTATTCGAGAAACTCTTCCAAACCATAAATATATTACAGTAAAAGAATGTCAATTTTATCGCTTTTTGAAGGAAAATGCCGAAGCCAAAGCTTTTTGCAAAAGTTTAACATTACGCCCCCGTATTAATGGACGTAGCGCTTTATACGGTGGCCGCTGTAGCGTTTTCAAATTAAAAAGCGTTCCCCAAACACATCAAACTATAAAATATTTAGACATAATTTCGCTTTACCCCCATATCTGTCGCGATAAGGTTTTTCCGGGATTACACCCTAGTATTATTACCTCTAACTTTAATTACGAAGCAGATGCGTACTTTGGGGTTATTCACGCGCGCGTACTGCCCCCCCAAAATCTTTATATTCCCGTTTTACCCGTTCGAGTGCATGGAAAATTATATTACCCGCTATGTAAAATGTGTGCTAAATTTCAGTTAAACGTTTGTAATCACGGAGAGAACGATAGAGCCTTAGAAGGCGTTTGGGTTAGCAACGAGCTCTACTGGGCCGTAAAGTATGCTAATTACAAAATCTTAGATATTTACGAAGTTTATCACTATCACAAACAAGAAAATTTCTTTAGTCAGTACATGACGGACTTTATTGGCCTTAAAATAGCGAATTCGGGATTTCCAAGTGATGCTGTCACAGAAAAAAAAAAAAAAAATTTTGTCGAAAAAATTAATCAAAGCGAAAAATTAAATTTAAATATTTTTGACATTACTGATAACCCTGGATTGCGTCATGTCGGGAAATTAAATATTAATGCGTTGTGGGGGAGGGTAGGGTTGAATACGAAACATAATAAAACAATACTAATTAATAAATATGCAGAATTAATTAAATATTTAGGAGACCCGAGCGTGGAAATAGCCGATTTGCGACCCGTAACTGACGAAATTGCGATGTTGAGTCTCAAAAGCGAAAGCGATTACGCGCCTTCGTATAATTACGGTAATGCTATTGTAGCTAGTTTCGTTTCCGCTTATGGGCGTATTAGATTAAATGAAACTTTGTTTAAATTGGACAGGGCTTGCGCGTACGCAGATACAGACTCGTGCCTTTATATAGCTACCCCCGGGGCGTGGGAACCTTCTATTGGCACTGCGGTAGGCTCGTGGGCCGACGAATTAAAGGGCAATTCGATAGATTTATTTATGGCGACGGGACCAAAAAGTTACGTCTATAAATTAAAAGAATCTCAAAAAATTGTACAAAAATGTAAAGGCATCACTTTAAATCGTGAAAATGTCGAAGCTATTGGCCTAGAAAATTTCGAAGAATTAATCATGGATTCTCAAAAAGAATTAACGCTCCAAATTCCCTTTAACGTAAAAAGACATAAAATACAGATGGCCCTAGAGTCGACCAAACCGACCAAAAAGTTTAGACGCACAAATGATAAACGATATATTTTAAATAATCTCGACACTTTGCCTTTCGGCTACAAAGCGGACGGAAGCGAAAAAAATGAATCACGAATTGACCCGCCTAGAAAGTTTTAAAGGGCGTTGGAAAGGTTGCGTTCCCATTGAAGGCTTAGCCAAAGCTGGATTTTTTTTATTAGACTCGAAAATTCAAGCTTGTCAATGCTTTCAATGCGGGCTTATTTTATATCGCTGGGAATGTTTAGACATTCCCTTTAAAGAGCACGAAAAATATAGTCCAAATTGCGATTTTGTTACTAAACGAAATTTGACTACGAACATCCCTCTCGTACCATTTCAACCGCTTCAAACTGGTTTTGACGAATGTGGCAGCATTCCTTTCGCGAAATATAACTCGAATCCAAGCGGTAAAGATGAAAGGGGACGTATAGTAAATACAATAATAAACGGTGCCCCTGAAAAAACTATCGTTGAAGAAAAAATTAAATGTCCACCCTTTATAAATAGCCAATCATGCCCAAGAATGGAAACAGGCACGTGCATTTTTCTAAAGTAATTCAAATTTATGAAATCCCCGCGGAAAATAGAAAAAATTATAAATGGATTGATCAATTACGTTTTCAACATAAAATTAAAAAATTTGAACAAATATTTTTAGCGTGTAAAAGAGGACAAGATTTAAAAAAGGAAATATAATATGGTGGTGGAAACTACATAGCATATAAACTGGTGTCGGGTTCATAAAAATGTAAATTGCTGGTAAAACTTTAAAGTGACGGGTTTTATTATATGGTGTTGGACTTTTTTTTTGTAATAATGAATGATAATACTTTAAAATTTATTACTCCATTTCGAAGTTTAATTTGCGGGCCTTCTATGTGTGGTATGCTTTTTTTTGCCTGTATTTTATTATTAATAAAATTATATACATATATAATAATCTAGCATTTAAAAAAAAAATGTGTTTTCTTTATTTTTATAGGAAAAAGCACTTTTGTCTCTAATTTTTTAAAACAATTACCATTAATTACATACCCCCCTCCCGAAAAAATAATTTATTGTTTTCAAGCTTATCAACCCAATTTTGACGTTTTACGCCAGACACTTCCCAATATTGTTTTTATTCAGGGTTTACCCGATTCTAACGTTGAATTTTGGGAAAAAAATCGTAATTCACTTATTGTTTTGGACGATCTAGCTAATGAAATCTTTAACAATCCTTTTATCGCTAATTTAGTGACCGTCAAATCGCATCACTTTAATATTAGTGTCATGATCCTTTGTCAAACTTTATTTCCGAAAGGCAGCCAAGCTCGGTTAATATCTCTAAACACTTGTTACATTATTTATTTTAAAAATCCCCGAGATTCCTTAGGAATTTCTTTGTTAGGCTCGCAAATCGCTCCGGGTCAGGGGAAAAAAATAGTAGAAGCATATAAACTAGCGACGCGAGAGCCCTATAGTTATTTACTCATAGACAATAAACAAGAAACACCTGACCTTTTAAGACTAAGGAGTCGTATTTTAATTAACGAAGCACCGATGATAATTTATTGTGATTAGCAAATAATTTTGAAACTATATTCACGAGCATGGTTTTAAAGCGAAAACGTCGCTCGAAAGGATCCAAAAAACATCCGATAGCCTATCCGAGCAAAAAATTTAAGACTTTTTTACCATTTCTACAAGCATTACGTCAAAGTACAGGCCCCACCCGTCGCGCTTTATTAAACAATAGTAGCGCGAATCAATTAAATTCTATTTCCACTTTATGCAAAAATTTGAAAGGTGGCGGTATCTTTTTAACCACGGCTCGTAAAAAGCGATTAGCCAAATATAAATCGCTCATTCGGAAGTTAGCTTCGCCCAAACTCTCCCGAAAAACCAAACGTAAATTATTGCTTAATCAAAAAGGCGGATTTGTTGGTACTTTATTAACTACTTTGTTACCGTCTTTAGTGGGTTTAATCGCCCGTCAATTATGAAATCAATGATTCTCGTCCCCGCTACCTCCCTAACCGAAAGCACCGAGAGTAAAGTTTTTCAAACGCTTGACGAAGAAATTGAGCAAATTTTAAAATCAAACGCCCCTGCTTCGGCTAAATTATACATTTATATGGATACGCTACGGCGTTATTTAGATATGAAAGAAAATATTCCCTTGCCCAAGTTTGAAGTTAGTAATTTATCAGCCCTCAATCATCCGCCCCAATCTACCGCACCCTTAACTCCCGGATTGCAACCTTTGAAAGCTTCACCGCAAACTTTTATTACGCCGAGATATCCTACGACGAAAGGATTCCGCGGGAGAACGCCGCGTTCAAAGATTTCCCCTTTATATCAAGAGCATTCGACTCCATTGTCAAAAGAAGAAATGGAACAAAAACTTGGCCCAAATTACGTGTCTGATTTAATAAGAGATTCCGCCTCAAAAATTACCCGTCAATTACATCAAGATTTATTTCAAGAACCCCCCGAAGAGCTTTTAGGCGCCGTGGGGGGCACGCCTACTCCGGAGCGGGGAAATTTTCTCCGGGCGAAACAAGAAGCGCTCGATTCGATATCCGAAGTTTTAAGTAACGAATCGAGCAAAAACGATCAAACACCCGACATTGATCAAACCCCCCGTAATGGTAAATCATCGAGAAAGAAAAGAAAAAAGAGAAGAAGAGGTGTCGAGAGGTTGGAACCGGTTTCTCCCCGAGCGCGCACTCGTAGTAAACAATTTTCACGAGAGCAAAAGGGAACTGGAAAACCTCAAAAATGGAGAGACTAAATAACATTTTATATATGTTTATTGACAATAGTAACCGTTATGCATTTGTAAATGTAAACATAAAAATAATAAAATTAAAATATCATTTAATTTTAAATTTGAATAATACATTTTATTTATAATATCATTATAATTAATATTATTACAGCGAGCCGTTAAAAAGTAGACACAATGCAAACCGCACGTTTCCGCCCGAGTTGGTTGTATCTGATTTGTATTATAGTATATTTTGGGATGATATTTTTCGAGAGATAAATTATAAAAATCCGGCCCTAAACCGAAACTATCAAAAAATTCTAATTTTTCTTTAGTTCGAAAAACCGCTAACCAATGTTGACCTTCTTGATTGTGCTTATCAGTGTTGAGAATAAAACAATAAGTTTCTTGATGAGGGGGCCTTGGTAAGCGGTCCCTAGGAAAGACCCCTAGAAAGTATTTTCGAGTTTCAGGATTGCAATGCATAAGAGCCATGAGCTGATGCGTATCCATCTTGTTTTTCTTCAAGTTTCTGGTAAACGGACTCGTTGAAGCTCGTTCGCGTAAAATGGACCCGCAATTTCTTCGTTTTTCAAATCTTTGAGTTTGTACACCGGAGGGTGGCGTTTTATAACCCGGTCAACGACAAATATTTCGGGTGTAAACGTCCCGGTATAAATTTTTCTAAAGGCCCTTTCACCCACCGACAGACGGACCAGATCTCCTTTTTGTAACGACGTTGATTTTTTAGAAATATTTTTCACACGTCCGTATAGCGTGTTCCAAACAATATTTTCGTTATGTAACGTGACTTGATCCGGTGCTATATTAGTCGTACCATGAACTCGAGCGTTGTACGCTTTTAAAATTTGAGGCAGATATTGAATATAATTATTTTGCCCCGTATGTGTCAATATTTTATAAATTTGACCCTTCAAGGTTCGAATAAATCGTTCGGCGATAGCCGCTTTATGGGTGCCTAAAGCGAAATAAAGCGAGACGCCATGTTTTTTGAGGAATTTCTTAAAGGCGTTATTATCATATTCTTTCCCCATATCGGTAATTAACTTTAAAGGTTTTCGATATCGAAAGATATCCCGAAAAGCTTTGATAATTTCCACACTAGATTTATCTTTTAAAGGTCTAGCGAAAGCGTAGCGGCTTAAAATGTCAACGGCGACTAAAATAAATCTCACATTTTTATTGTATTTTTTTAATTTAGGTAAATCAATTAAATCCGACTGCCAAGTTTCATTAAGACTATTGACGAATATTTGATTCGTTTTAAATCGTTTTCTTCGAAATCGATGCCTAGTGTACGATTTTTGACTTTCTAACCATTCCAGTATCACTTTACGAGAAATATCTGGAAATTCCTTTTTTAAGATCTCTACGTTGCTGTACGAGGCGGGATGTTCGATATTATAATACACCGCCTTTAAGCGTTTTTTAATAGGGGCAGATAATTTCGATATTTTTTTCATAATATATTTAATAGCTCTACAAAAAATCAGTGGAAAAAAATACGAAAAACGTGACCAAAATGAAATTTTTTATTTCAGAACATCGGTTAATATACATTTTTAATATCCAAAAACAAGGGCATTCTTTAGTTCTTGTAAATTAGTACTCATATAATTAAATAATAAATTTTCGTCGTCTTCAAATCCGTATTCGGCGCGAAATTTATTTAATATAACAGACCGATCGATTAAAGGTAAAGCCTCAGATAGAGTTATTTCTACTCTATTTTCCCAGCTTCCTCCGCCCGCGTTACATTCTGGAGTATGGGCTAGTGATTTTTTACAATCGATATTTGGACAATTATCAGTCATATCAAAAATAATATTAGTTAAATGATTAACCAATAATTCTTTCATATGAAGTCGCGCGGCTTTCTTGCTTTTGATTTCACGATCCAAAACTGGTTTTAAGATGAGCAGTCTTTCCCAATCCTTCAGCTTCAGACTAAAACCTCTGGCGGTGGAAAATAATATGAAATAATTTGCTTGATTGCCCCGTTCATAGTAACGAATGTCCACGAGTCTATCATTAGACGAGTTCACGAAACATTCCAGCTTGATCCTTTCATTGCTTATTGGAAGCCATAGATGAAACCGTCTCGAGTTATTTTTCAAAAAAGCGGTAATGTCGTCGGCAAATCGAAATAAAGCTATCCAAGCCTCTTCTTTCAGATTCAATGTTGTCAGCGTATCGACTCGTCGAACATTTATTTCAGGTTCCAAGGCATTTACCACCGTAATTTCGAGCTTCTCGGACAAGTTGTGCACGGGACCCATGTTGATCGTTAAATAATTAAATTTTGAAAGACGACGGAGTTTTTATTGCGGGGTGTAGATGACATCTCGTTCTTGAGAAATAAGAATCGTGTTTTCAAATTCAGCGTATATTAAAACGCAAACATTTTCCGGCAGGGGTTTTTCAAATTTCATGGAGATTCGGACGCTGCCTGTTTGCGTCACGGAGCTGTGACTCGCCGAGGCGAGATGCTCTTTTGTAAGGTCCAACGCGTATAAACAGTTTCCATGAAGATATCTCTGATATGATATCCCATTCCCGCTGTCTGTCAGATCCGTGTCAAGGCCATCAAACAAAGATTGGTATTCACGGGTGTAATTAAGAGATTTATTCGTATTGAAATTTGGGGTAAAAGCCTGGTCAGGGAAATTTAGCGTACCGACGGTTATTTGAAGAAAGTTTAAGGTGAAGTGCTTAAAATTAAAGGGATTTGTATCGAGCGAACCGTTTTTACATTTATTCGTTACCAACCCAATAACAACGCGGTTGGGAACTAAACCTAAAAATACGTTTTCCCTCACGACATCCGTTGAGTTCGCCATGATAACGAAACTTTTCATCGTGACGTTTGTCAAAGGATAAATGGCGGGAGTTTTTCTCATTACAGCCGCGTGAGACAAAACAATTTGGTCCAATACTTCTACATGTTTGGCGTATAAACTAACTTCGACAAGTTCAATTTTATATTGTTTATTCGCTTCTGTGCTAATAATAGAAAAAGCGTTAGGAGCGCGAAGTAATCTAACCCGAACATCCACATCGTTAATTAAAAATTTATCGAGTTTAGTAATATCTAAAAATAAAGGGCCTAAAAATTCAAAAACATTTGATTGGTGGACAAAAGTAGAGCGAGTTTTAATGCCATTTTTAATAGAATCAGCCGCGACAAAAGCATCGTCTGGCTTAGAGGGATAATCACTGTAATATCCCCAATTGGTTAATTGACTTTCTTTGGCCGCCGGCCCGTAATTTAGATGAGTTGCCAAGTAGGCCTGATATGGATAAAGAGCATTTGAAGATTGTACCGGTTTTGTTCCAAGATACGCTTCAACTTGGCTAAAAAGACTCGCGATAGGAATGTTACTTAAGGAAACTTTTTTCTCGTCAGGTTCTAAAATACTCCCGTCCGTATGAACAATACGCGCTCTAATTTTAATGCGTAGTTTTGATAAATCAAGATATAATGGGTTTCCAGCGATAAAAAACTCTATTTGCTCGGTATTTTCATTGACGGGGCTGATGGGATGATACTGAGTCGTTTTATTGGAAATAATATTTCTATTTAATAAAGGGCGAGTAAACAAATCTAAATTTGACATCATTCCTTCGTAAAGAGCCATTTTTTCTTTCAATCTAAATAATCCGATCTAATTTGACGGGGTTTTCTGCGTTTTTTCCGTGGATTTTTAAAACGTTTGTCAGAGCCTAGTTTTAAACCCCTGCGTCTCCTTTTATTGCCACTTCCACTCTGAGGTCTAATGGTATTATCCACCACTTTATTTATCAAATTGGCTACGGCAATTCGCGAGTTTCTTTTTAAACTGGGTTTAGGCTCCATACCTCCTTGAATATCTTTAAGAATGTTATGACTCATGCTTAACGCTTCGGTGCCCAAATTTGAAGCTAACGGTTTTAAAATTGGCGTGACGTATTTTAATAAAGACCTAAAAATTGAACCGAGGCCTCTGCCGGACTGATATACCCCCCCCGTGAAAACCTCGGATACCACCCCCTTTTTGTTGAGAACTATAATATTCGAGATATCTATTCATAATGACGATTCTTTATGAAATGAAGCTTTACTAGAGTTCGACCTTTATTTGTAAAGGGAATTAGTTCGTTAAAATCTGTTTTTAATTCAATTTCTATAATTCGATTTGAATCGAGACGTAAAGGATAATAATCAATGTTTAAAAAATTCGCTTCATTTTGATCGATATTTTCTTGGTGGGAATTTTCAATTTTGAGGGCTCTTAGCAACATGCTTTCTGTATCACCCGTTAATTGCGGTAATATTATATCGCTATAAATATACATAATGTGAATGCCTCTTTGTAAATCGTATGGATATTCGCTCGTCACTTCTTTGTAAACGGCGTCTTGATCGATTCGAAAGCCTAACATATCACCTAACCCCCCAAGATGATCGTCGGGATGTGAGACGTAATGAAAACAAATCCAAATATTTTTATCGCACGAAACCTTGACCGTCCCATTTTTATTTACCGAAAACTGAATACTTTTTTGGTGAATTTCTGCGGGTAAGGCTTCAATCATAGCAGAAAAAACATCTTCTATTGACGTGTATGTCCCAAGGGGAATTTCGCAAGTGTAAACTTTGGTGTTTTGCTGATATAAGGGTTGGTCGCTATAAAATGATAAATCACCCGCCTTTCTTTTTCTTATAAAAACTTTTTGATTGGTCTCTTTATCACGATTCATTTCAAACGCAAATTGAAAACTATTCGGTTCAATGTCAATCTTCACCACGAGCGGATCGAGAGTACCCCCTTGGTAATAAAGACTAACGTATTCATCTGATGGAAATTTAAATAAATCGGCTAAAGATTCGCTCATTTTGAAACGAACACCCGCTGGTAATTCTACCGCGAGTCGAAAATCGTTTTCATTTACTTTAAAAATATTAAAAGAACATCCCCTTAGTTGACGTAATTTTATTTGCTCTCTTAAAGCGGCTAAAATTTTTAAATGCAACCCAAATGGAATAATTTCTTTATTTTGACGATTGTACATAGGCATATAATTTTTACTATCCAGTCGAACAGAAGTTTCCGTATGGTCACCACCCATGATAAACAAATGATTGTGAACTCGAAAATTAATCGAACTATTTTTATCCGCTTGAAATTTCTTATAATTAGCGTGTAAATTTCTAGTACTAACTAATATATTTTTTTGATATCCGCTTAACTCTAAATTTAAAATATCAGCGAGAGAGCCGCTAATTGAACACTCGACGTACGGGGGGAGACTAATTTGAAAGTATTTTTCTTCATTGCGATTGATAATGTCAAATTTTATATTATAAGCGCGCAAAGGCTCGTAATTTAAACTTTCTTTTAATTTTTCTAAAATCTCTTCGTACATGGAAAAGGGAACATAAACGTTATTTTCATCCATTTTCCCTTTAAAAACTATTTCAGGATCCAAATTAAAATTATAGTAAACGTAATCGTTTTGGTTCGAAAGAACCGGGTTACCAAATGGATTTATTCTGTAATCGATATAATTACCATTATCCTTAATATATATTTTTTCTGTTTTGGGGTCCATAAAATTATAGCCCGTAATATTCGAATGAAACGCGTATGGAATATTTAAGAGCTGACTTAATTGAGGCGATAAACGAATTTCGATACCTGGAGGAGCTCTCATGGTAAAACTAGGATCATTCGCGTAATTAAATTCTACTTTAAAAACTGCCCCCCGAACTCGATTAAATATAGTTAAACTAAACGCGTCGCAAATTTTTTGGGCTAAGGTCTCGTTAATAACGCGTCCTCGTTCGTCTAAATCAGCGGATATGCTCCCCGGTTTCATCAAAACCCTGTAATTTGCCCAGTGTTCGTACGAAGTGGGAGTTGGCGGGGGTAAAGTTGTTATCGCCGGGCTCAATGTAGGTACTGATTTATTTTCTGGGGCCTTTTCAAGCGGTATCGGCTCAGACTCTACTACGGGGGCCTCGATACCAGATTGATCCGCTTCTTTCGTAAGAGGTTGAATAGGGGGAATAGATGGCTTGAAGGGCGTGGTTTCTTTAAACGACGGTTTTGCGCTTATAGATGGAGGGATATCGATTTTTACAGCCTCGGATATTTCAGGGGAGTTAATTAAAGTAGTTTCACCCGGAGGTTTTGAATCTGCTATATAATCCGACTGCGAATTTTTCTTGGGCACTTTTGAATCGAACACGTTGCCTGCCAATAATCTTTTTTCAACCAGCGGAGACGGAATTCTGATATCAATGTAATTATTTGTATATTGCAAACTTATCGTCCTAGCGTACTTGCTTAATGGTATAGGACTTAGAAAATTATCTTTAACAAATTCGTTCTCTCTAAATTCGAATACAGTTGCTAACGGAGACATGGAAGGAATCCGTACTTCGACATTTAGGTAATTTTTTGTCAATTAACGGATTTTTTGAAAATAGCTCTAAATGTTTATTATTTCCCGCCAAACGATTGGTGATACCAAATTCAATTTTGTCCCTCGTCAGCTCGTTCTCTTGAATTAGTTTACTAATTTCATTAATTAGCATTTCTTGCAAAGAATATTCTATAATTTTATCATTTTGGGTGGTGGCTTTATAATTTCCAGGCGGTAATTCGAGTTTATAGTAAATATAGGGTTCGTCTAGTAAATTATTTTGGCTATTCTCGTCCGTCAATATCCAAAATTTGTTATATTTAGGACCGCTTACGTTATGCCAGGACGCGGGATAGATTATTTCGCTTAACCCTACACTCCATTCGTGATTATTAAGTTGTAGCTCTTTAACGAGTACATTTTTAAACGAACTTTGAATATTATTTGGAAAAATATCGAGTGAAGCGTTAGAGCTTAAAGTACAATGGAATTGTTCCATAACGTAACGAAACCAAATGTTAAATGAGAGTTTTTTATGAGAATTTTTTCTTTTAAGAACAAAAAAGACTAGCGTGGTTTAAGGGTAGGAAATATTATTTTATCGAAGGGGATTCGAACCCCGGACTTTTTTTTTACAATATTCATACTTTTACCCCTAAACCACGCTAGTCTTTAATTTTACAGTCATATAATTTTGCTTTTTTTTGTTTCAGCGGACTGTAAACACCTCTGGCCATATATTACCACTCTTTTACGGCCAGAGTGTAATATATTTTTTTATGTTGGTTCTACCAATGCGGTATAGATGGGGGAGTGTAATATATTTTTTTATCATAGTCTCTTTCTTTGCTTCTCATATCTTTACTATAATTTTTATTACTTTTCATATCTTTACTATGTCTTTTGGAACACGCAATTTTATTCCTTTTGGCTGTCATGATTTTGGTCCTCTATCGTCTTCTTAAGCCTTAAGTTTCATAAATCAACGTTATTCTTTTTTTGCGTTAAGTTTCATAATGCATGATTTGTTTTCTTCAATCTTAAGTTTCATAAATTGTAATTTTTTAGTTTTAATTTTTTAAGCAATCTGATAGCGGTTGTGGTAATTTATTCTTTTTTGGTTAGGTAAATGAACTCTTTTGCATGCTCAGTCCCTTTCTTTTAGTTGACAAAGATTTTTTTACTACTCATATCTTTGCTAAGTCTTCTGGAACATGAAATTTTTTTTTTTGCTTTTCATCTCTTTTTCCAAGTATGGTAATAAAAATATATTTACACGTACCAACCAAAATACCGTTCGCGTCGAGTAAGAAGGACCCTTCAATCTTAGTCCTGGTGTAAGACTCTACGATGAAATTGACGAATCAGAGTATCACTATTAACGGGCGAATTAATTGCTATAAATTTAATAAAAATCGTATCGTTCCGGTCTCTAAATTTTTGCAATTACTTAGGCCCAGACTTAGGTCCGTGATGACTCGAAAAATAAATCCCTTTTTTGTTGTAGAGTCTTGCATTAACTCGAAAAAGAATGTTGCTCTAAATGGTCAAAGAGCAACATCATTGGTAAAAATCCAACTTTACATATAGGCAGTTCTGCTCGGGTGAGCAGGAAGCTTTAAAATAACTAGATCTCTTGCTAGAGTTCAAACCTCACTAAATTGATACAAATATCATAAAAAGTCTTATATTGGAAAAAACGTTAACTGTCCAAGAAACCCACTTAGACCTATCAAGCAAATACAGACGGCGCAAAGATAAAAAATTGAGCTCAAGAATTTGGTCTTCTGAACTTCTGGTCATGGATCTCTAATCTTTCATCGAATATTGCGATGATCGAACAATTTACAAAAATTGTGGACGTCGGGGGATTAAAACTTTGGCGAGATGATTGGAACTTGCGATGACGTTTTAAATTCGAACTTTCTGGGTTTCAAATAAAACTTGAGAATGACATCACTATCTTTGAAAAAAGTTTCATTCGAAACTGATTATTAAGGCAAAAATTATCTACCAGTGGAACTCGAGAAAAATATCTACGAGGGAAACTCGATAAAAATATCTGCGAGGGAAACTCAAGGAATTCTTACAATTTCCATACTTTTAAAAAATAATAAATACCAACTTTTGATGAAAAAAAAAAAACATTTATTACATTTTTAATTTATATAATATACAATAAAAATTACACATTTCTTTGTAACATATTACAATTTTTCACAAAAAATAAAATTTATAATTGTTCTTTTACTCGTGATAATTTTTGGATGTTTTGAAAGTAATAGTCCAGGCTCACATTATATAGTATTTCTCCACATGTCACAGGTATCAATACGAGCTTCTTTAGGACTTGGTAAATAAGTAGCGATAACCACAAGTACGGTGCAAAAATAACCAGAACACAGTACATGTCTCCTTGCAAAAGTCCAATTAGAAAGGCGATTGGCACAGTCAATGGGCTTATTAAAATCAAGAAAAAAGCCGCGAAATATTCCGCCGGTAAAAACATCAGAAATATCCAAATTATCAAAATTGAAAAAAGCGGATAAGTTAGAATAATTTCGAACAGAGCTGAGAATATCGATTCCCACATGATGAAAAGCTCACGAGTAACTAAAAATTCTCTCATTAGAAAACTAAAATATTTATTTTAAAATTAAAGGAAACGCCCACAGTTGTGGCATAATTTGTCTAAAGGTTCTCCCATTTTAATGTAGATGTAAAGGAGCGGTAAAAAACTGGTTATCAGATAAATTGGATCAGCAGAAAAGACTGACATAACAAAACCAATAGGAACGAGAATGGGGGTTAGCAACGTTACCCCAAACCCAATAGCGAATCTTCGAGTATACGAATCATTGTATTTCCATCTTTTAAAATAATTACAATGACAATAACGTTTAATAACAATTTTTTCTGGCGTTTTTCTTGACATGATGATCTTGAATAAGTGATTATAAATTATGAGCCTTAATATATGTCAATATATTCTTTTATAATCCTCGGGACAATGATATAAAACCCCCTTATTTTCTATTGGTTATTCAGATATAGAGAACAACAAATATCCAAATAAAAATAATAACAATTTTAATTCGTGACACCACCACTTTAAAAATCAAACGCGCGAAACCTTTGTATAACGAGAAGGGAGAACCTCGCTAGTACCAAAGCCCTCCGGCGCGAGCGGAAATTTTGAAAAAAAAAATTTTTACAAGTTGGTGATGTCAAAAACAGGTTCTCCCAAACCTGGGGAGGGGCTCTAGCAGGCTGGGGCTGGAAAGGGGGATGAATTTTTGCTTAACGGGTGCGTACTTTACTACTCACGTACTATATTTTTATCCGTGATGTTTAACACTGTGTAACAATCCGCCCCAACTTTTCACATTATGACAACTCATTTTAAATTAAAGTAAATTTCGTGATTTCAAAGATTATTTAAAATAATTTTAAATAATCTTTTTTAATAAACAATTCTTGCGTACTTGAAATTCAAATAAAACGATATTTCTAACAAATACTTAATTATTAAGTACGTAATATAGTTACATTAATTTTAATCCGACATTTAAAATATTAGAAACGAAATGAAGCAATCTATTTTTTGATAAATTTCTCAATTTTTTTTAATCTTATTTTTATAAGTTCTTGTATCTCATATATTACAGAATTTAAGATTTCATCTCGCTATCGTTTCAGAATCAAGAACAATTTGCAAACCTACTTCATCTTCTATATTAAGGTTTAATATTTAAGTGTATAAATGCGGTTTTAACTTTCTACATATTGCGAAATTATCTTGAACAAAAATGTATTAGATTTACAACCCCCTTCATGTACCAAGATGAAAAGTCATAAAATTGGGAATTAGGCCTAGTTCTTAAGCCTAACTGATTGAATTCCACTCACAATCGCGAGGGGGTGGGTTGGATACGGGGGAGAATATAATTAATTAATAGAAATCAAAAGAATATCCATTTTAGTAGCGTTCTTAGTATAAGAGCTACAGCAGGAAACGGGCTAGCTCACATTCAGATCGAAGTTGATTAACTAAAGAGCTATAAAGAACTTTGCTGGAAATAAGCCAGAAATATATTAGGAATTAATTTTCTTCTTTTTCTGATAAGAAAACATGGTATTTTGGCTTAAAGAGAACGTCTAATTTCAACCAAAAAAAACTGGTTCAATGTGGTTTTAAAAGAAAAATTCAATTTAGGGAGTTTATATACTTCTAAGGAATTTATTTGGTTCAAAATGTTCGTATATCTTTACGATCTTAGTGACATGTAATAATAAATCGTATGATCTTAAATCAGGAATTAGGCTTAACAATTTTTGAGGGGTAAATATATTTTGTTAGAAGCTTTTGGTAGCTATACACGTATAAAAGGTTTTATTCCCTGAATTAGGCTAGCAACTGGTGTTACCATTTAGTTCAGAATAATAATCTACCTTTTCTGAACTCAATCGGTGTTAATTAAACGAGAAAATGAATTAGGCTTAGAAATTATCACGGGAACATTGAGTTAGGCTTAGCCATTACCTTCAGAATATTCAATTATGCTTAGCAATAACGATAACGTCATTCAATCAGGCTTAGCAATTACGATAACGTCATTCAATCAGGCTTAGCAATTACGATAACTTCAATCAATCAGGCTTAGCAATTAGCATAACGACACTAAATTAGGCTTAGCAATTACCTTAAGAACAATCAATTAGGCTTAGCAATTACTTTAAGAACATTCAATTAGGCTTAGCAATTACCTTAAGAACATTCAATTAGGCTTAGCAATTACCTTCAGAACATTCAATTAGGCTTAGCAATTTCCTAAATTAGGCTCGGCTAATCATAAGAACTTCAATTAGACTCAGAAGTTGCAAGAATATTATTCAATTAGGCTAGTAATACTAACCAATTATTTAACGCTAAGTTAAGCCTAACTTAAAAGATAGTTTATTTGATTTTAACGTGTCATTAACCAATTATTTATTTTTCTTTGTCCTTTAGGGCACATGGATCGGCCGGTAACCTGGCGAACAACCACCAGGCTCGCCAACGTCCTTTGGACCTGGTATTTCGCGATCTGAAAGTCAGTTGCGGTGGCAAAGAAATTCTCCACGATGTCAGCGGTTATGTTAAACCCGGAGAATTGCTCGCTGTTATGGGACCTAGTGGTAAGTTTCATCTTTATTACTCGTAATTGTTTCGATAAGTTGATTCACCCCGTTTCCGAACTTTTATCGCGCTATTATCAGGCGTCAATTGCCTTCTTAGACTCATTTCCAGACACAATCCTTATCATTTTCAATAAAATCACAACTCGTTGATTGATTGTTCGCGACCAATCCATATCATACGGAGAAAGCAACACGGTACGAGACTTATAATCAAAAATAAAATTAGTTCAAGATAAGCATAAAGATATCATTAGGCGTGCTGCTAACTCCGAATGGGATGGATTGTCGTAAATTTCACGGTGAGAATAAATCTGTGTTTAAAGGCGGAAGTCACGTGTTTTGCTAGATGAATTCATATTTGCCTTGATTAGTGGTCCAAATACTATCTTCTGAAACGTCAGGGAAAGTGTAAAATAATAATGTAACAATGTCCAAGAAACGTATTAGGACTAAAATAAATCATAGTAGAAGCCGTGTTAAATCTCATCGTGAAAACATTTACTATTGTATCTGTTTCAAATGATAACGAAGTTTATGGTTTTTTTGTATTATTTTTTCGTTTACCTCAACTACAACATTTAACACCCACGTAATGTTCGTCCGTTATTGACCCCCTAATTCGAATTAATTGAGGGGAGCGTAACGATTGTTAAAAACCGTTTTGTGACCCACCCTTGCAAAGGTTCCGGTAAAACCACCTTGTTGAATACGCTGGGAGGCCGATTACGACCCAGCGCCGGGGCTATCACGCTAAACGGCGAACTCATCAACAAATCACTGCGAAGACGGATATGCTACGTCCTGCAACAAGATATCTTCTTCCCAGAGTTAACTCTCAGACAGACATTGATGGTGAGTCTTTTAAACTTTCATTTTATTCACGTTGAATGTGCAGAATCATTGTTATTTAAGATTTAGGCTTAGCGAAGTATCAGTCTTTAGAGATAAAACTTAAGCCTAATTCAGGCCTTTTTTTAAGGCTTATAGGTCTACCGACTTTCCAGCATTATATTAAGGTAATTACTACCGCCATATTGGCCTGTCGCTGGTTTGAAAATAAGGATGATACGCGGTGACTTTACACTTAGGATTAATTAATAATCTAAGGTCAAACGTATGAAGCCGAGGCTTAGCGTTACTTTAATTAAAGACCGGACTTTCTGCAAAAGAGTTCTGTAGTGTCATGATATTGAAGAAGGTTAGAACCATTTACGCGCGAAACATAAAGGTGAACAATGAAAGTTTCGGTGACTGAGTTCATTACCTTCAGTACCACCAGAACCCTGCTCTCACAACGCTTGTGTTTTCTCATCTTTACGCATCTTTGGTATACCACCAAAACCTTTTTGCATAAAGTCCGTACGAATTTAATTCAAAACAAGAATATTTTGGGACGGTGAGTCATTGTTATTTCTATTTTTTTTTTTTTTTTCGTACATGCCAAGTTTTGACGGCACAGACCGAGGCTTAGCGTGATGCGCTAGTTTAATTACGAAGGCCGAGGCTTAACTTCTAGTTTAATATCAATATTAGTTTGTCCGTCTAGGCGTCTTGGGATTGTGATGTACGGGAGGCCGCTTGGCAATAATATACCCAACAGTTCCGGGGGGTAAACATGTAGGAAATGTTATTTTAAGTCTCGTGGGCGACGAGGAAGAGGGGGGAAGATAAGTATTACTTCCGCGGAAATTCATTTCGCGACAAAAACAGCCGTATTCCCCGTACTTACTACATATTTATGTTTGTCATATAGAGCGAGAGGATAACATTGAGGCGGTATACACTATCGTAAACAAGAATTCCACCCTCCTAGCTCGGAACCATTTATATGGGCTCGCTTTTAAAGAGGGAATGAATGTTTTATCGCTGTCCATTTATAGATTAAAGGGGAAGGGAAATAGGTTTTCAGGTAGAATAGCACACTTGAATCCTGGGAGTGATTTTGGTCAGTCAGTTGACTTTCTCTTCTCAACACTCGCGCCTCCAGCGGCAAGAAAGGACAGTGTGAGAATGTTTTACCCAACTCCTTCCACACTTTACTTGTTTATGAACCAAAACATAAACAGGCCATGATTTATTACAATTTATGACTCATGGTGCTTTTCTTCGGATTGCTCCGACTGCTCATGGAGCACTTCGAAAGCCCTAGAAGCAATGTATTCTGGAATGCTCCAGGAGGAAAGAAAAACACCGTATAAATGCCATAACATATAGAGCAATTTGTACGTCATTATCCATAGATCAGTATGTAATTGCTAAATTGAATACTCTCATCCTGTTAGTCACCTTCACCTTCAACGCAGGTGTTTTACGATTACTTCTACCTGCGCAAACGAAAACAAGACTATAATTTTAGCTATATTTTTCTTAACTATTTACTATACGCAAGATTCTCTTGATATTGAGCATGTGACATTTCTCAAAACGGACATACGTCGTAAAACATTTTTTGACAACCATGGAAAACACGTGTGAATAAAATGCGCAAAAAATATAGTCAGACAAGAGAGGGGACACCGTGACCATTTTTTTAGACCTTCCTGTGACACAATATCTCTACCTACTAACCTAAACTCGCCCCAAATACAATTTACGAGAGAAATCTAAGGTTTCAGGGCGGACAAAGCTACGAACCCATCAAAAACTAAATAAAACTCGATCTGAAATGCAACCTAGCTAGCTTTCAAACATTCTGAAAACTAAAATTGTCATTGACCATAGTATCCCAGACATCGGCACCCCAGTTTAAATGAAATATGAGGCGCTACCGTTCTATAGGACCCCAAAAAAAGGTCTTTACCCCAAGAGGGTGCCCTTCAAAAAAAAAATTCAGGGGTATGTTAAAAAAAACTCCTACAAAAAATACGGTTTTACCCTCAAAATTTCTGAATACCCAAGCACGCAACGCAGATGTGATAGAAACGGGAGAATTTTTGGACACACTAGCCCTCAATGGTAGCGGAACTCGTGAAGACTAGAGACCTAGTATAGACCCCCTTTGGGTCAGTAGCGCACTGGGCATTTGGGTAAAAAAAAAGAAAATCTCGGTGCAAAAACTGGCTCGAAAAAAATCGGCCTGAGGGGTAACTTTCTATTATGTAACTGCCCTTCCCTTATAGATTTTTTTTTCTTGTTTCATCAATTTTATAATCATTTAGAGAGTACAGTTCGTGTAAAACTAACTTCCATCTATATCTCTCGCGTAGAACGTTGAGTATAACTATTTTTGGTGAAGAGAAAAATATTTCAGGTGGTGAGAATTTTTCTATTAAATTATAAAAATCATGATCAAGTGAGTTTTACATGTGGCAAAGTGCGTAGGCTACCTAGATTAGAGTCTAAATCTTGTTGTATGTATAAAATGTACACATATCGAACGCTCTACTCTCGAAGAGAGAGTTGATAGCTGCGCGCGCAACTTCTCGCGCGCGGCGCTACTGTCAGGTCAACGACCCTAGTCTAGTTTTCGGGTCATTCAACCTCGGGCTGTTTCGGCGCCATTTTATTTTTAATAAAAAAAAACAAAAAAGTTCGGGGCTATGAAAGGGAGGATATATTCATACGGGAGTGGAAATTGGTTAAAACTGTCCTCTGTTATTAGTAAGAAGTCGGGTAAAAATTTTAACGAGGGGGGAGGAAATTTTGGCACAAGCGGCATGGGTGCGTAGAAATTAAGTGTGTTTACATCGCGTTGAAACATTGAGGAGAATTAAAGGACAAGTATGAAGATTAAAATTTAGGTTTTGAAATAATTTCCAATAAAAGTAGGACTTTCTAGATTAAGACGGCGCGAAAGCGACCTTATCACGTGTGCCAGAACGTGAGAGAATCAACTGTAGGCTCTACGATAACTACGCGATCATAAAATATGTATGGCGATTATAAAATATGTATTTTGAATCGTGTTTTTAACCATTTTTTACGAAAATGGTACTCAGTGTTCTTTTAGAATTCATGAAAAAACCGTGACAGCCTCACTTTATTGGCACGCCCTAAATTTCTCCTTATCTCGTGATTATGACGTAAAATTAAAACTAATCGCTTAACTTCAATAATAGAAATTAGAACGATGTTTTTTTAAATTGTAAATATCTTCAAAAATGGGTAAATTAACGTATATAAGTTATTATAGTGTGCCCGATTTTGACGTACTTTGTTTTTCCTTTTTGACATCTTGATAACCTCTATTCTATTTACAATCAAAATGATAAAATATCTATTATCACTTCCGGTTTATCAGTAGAGAGTCCTAATTTGAATTTATGATTTAATAATTAAATCCTCACAAATTATAGGTGTATATATTTTCGTTATTTAGAATGTCAATTTAGAATCACAATTTGAAACTGACTGTGACCTGAATTTTGAAATTCATTTCGAATTTGGATAGCTAACACTAAAAAATCTTGTTTAATGGAAGATACACGTAGAATACCACGAGACTTTTCCTTTGGAAGTTTGGAAAAAGAAAGAAAATATCTGATTACTTCTACATGATTTCGACCTAGCTTCCTAAGTATAGTAGAAATTAGCCCAAAAACTTTCTCTCTCGTTCTCGGATGCACGCTTGACTGTGTCTCTCTGTTTATAAGGCAGGGCTTCGTTATACGATATATGTACGTATAGGCTCCATTTTAGTAAAAGCGGTACTCGTTCTACGGGATTCGGGGATCAGATATTACTGTTTCTAGGTTCTTTCGTAATACTCTTTACTAGGCGAAGATAGGGGGGGGGGGTAAGTAATAATATTATTAAGGTCCTTTTACACCAGCCAATTTTTACCTCCAATCATAGTTGTTTCCTACGTGATCCTGGAAATATTTATGTCCAAATTTGTCGAGGAGTCGTACACTTTGACATAATTTTCTACGAGATTTTAGGATTTTGGTGAGATTTTGAGCTGTTTTTGTGATTTCAATGATAGTAAAATATTTTCCACCCTTTAATAACTCCTTAATTAAGGTTTAAAGTTATTTTTTTACTCCCTTCCAATCCCCGAATTATTCAAATTTGGTTTCTTGGAGAAAAGGGGATATCAGCCAATCAGAATTTTAATTTGGGGAAATCTTATTAGGTGTTTTGTTAGATGGCGCCACGGTCTCCAATGTGGGTCCAAAAAACTTACATTTGCTTGAATTTATATCTATTTTTTTATGGGAAATGTGGCGCCACCTTTTGGGAACTTGCCGTTTGTATATATAATATTGGAATACATAAAATACCGGGTTTGGTTGGCTCGAATCCATTTCTCTCCGATCAGGATTCAAAATGGTGGTTGACCTGTATGTTCGAAATTTAAAAGTACTTGTTTAAATACTTTTTTGGCACAATTTAACTCTTTAAGACCAACTAAAAATTAAGTTATCGTATATTACGCACGATTTCCTTTAGGCTTCCTTGAATTGAATAGAGTCCAACAAGGACATTCGACCTAAAATTGGCCGTGTGAAAGATTCTTTAGCTAGTTTATAGAAAAATATTGGCGTCAGGCAATCAAATCCACTGTTAGCCTAATCGACTTTTTTTCGTGTAATTTTTTTTTTTTTTTCTCTCGTAATTTTTTTTTTTTTTTTTTTTTTTTTTTCGTGATTCGAATGTATTAGTTTAGTTTTTCAATCACGGATACCCTACTTAATATAAAAGTATATTTTGAATACTATTATCTTGTTCCAAGAGTGGTTTACACCGTGAAATAAACTGTGGCGAATTAATACACAATGTTAAACTTACTTTAAATGAAAATAGTTTTTCTAAATTATTTTTTGAATTATTATTAAATTTAATAGAGGAACTAATTAGAAAAATTGTATCTATAGGATGCACATTTATATTTTTGAAACTATGGTTCGAAAATTAGTCTAGGTTTAAACTCAGATTAATTGCTATAATTAAATTCATTTTGAAAAGAAGTTACTTTGTAAGGTTTAGCAACCTTTTGCTGGCGTTAAAACCTCACAAAGTACGTAATCTTGATGGTATTTGTTTCAATATTACGTCATGGAATAAATTATTAAAGATCTCCTTAACACTCAGGTGCTTGATTTTATTTTTGTACTGACAGTTTTATGTGTCTGGAACTCCGTTTTTATTCGTCTGGAATGACGTATTTTTCAATTGAAAAATTCATATATTCCACCAGCTTATCCGAAGTTTTGCGGGTTACGTGGAAAGTTTAGATTTAATTATATTCAATTTTAACGCCACGTACGGGGGTGCATGAATCCTAGTGTAGAAATATCTGCTTTTCAATGAGAAATTTACACTTGTATTTTAATATTATAATTAAATCAGATTCTAATTCAAAGCTTTATCACTAAGTATGGTAATTGAAGCAGTTCTTTGGTTTATATCTAAGTTCCCATGTAGTATATATGTCCTTGAATCTTTAACCAAATTAACCCTATTATATCGCTTCGTGAATGATGTTTTAGGCTTAGTAATTGGATACGTTCTTGTAAATAATTTACTTAAAGGATTAGCAAGCTATTAACAATTAAATTTTAGGCTTAACAAGATATTGGAAAATTCATTCTAGGCTTAGGAAGATTTAGAAAATTAAGTCTAGGCTTAGTCAGATATTGGAAAATTAATTGTAGGCTTAGCAAGGTATTAGAAAATTAATTCTAGGTTTAGGAAGATTTATAAAATTAAGTCTAGGCTTAGGAAGATTTATAAAATTAAGTCTAGGCTTAGGAAGATTTAGAAAATTAAGTCTAGGCTTAGTCACATAATGGAAAATTAATTCTAGGCTTAGCAAGGTATTAGAAAATTAATTCTAGGCTTAGGAAGATTTGGAAAATTAAGTCTAGGCTTAGCCAGATATTGGGAAATTGATTTTAGGCTTAGCAAGATATTGGGAAATTGATTTTAGGCTAGCAAGATATTGGAAAATTAATTTTAGGCTTAGCCAGATATTGGAAAATAATTTAAATAAATAAAATAATTCAATTTTAGATTTAAAAATATTTTGCTGAACAATATTTTGTTTTACTTAGGTATAGATTCTGGTGAAGTTTTAAGTTTCTAGATTAAGCTATACTAAAATTAACACGTATCCCTTAAACACTTTAAACCCTATGACCTTTCAACCAACCACAACATAAAAACTTACCCCCAACTGTCTACGAGTACCATAAATTTAGAGCTTGGCGTTTCGTACTAATACGATGGTATAACCCCTTTTTTTTTTTTGCTTCCATCAAATTCCCCATCCCATGATACAAGATCAAAAAATGTAAATTTGTCTCTTATACCAGTTAGTTATAGCCCGAAATCTTTTTAACAGCTGGTCTCTTTCCTATACGTAAAAATACGAGGTGTTCTGATGGGTTGATTTGATTCACGTGTTTAATATACGCGGCATACATTGTCTGGTACAACCCTTTTAACTCGAGCCAAAAGGACCGGGTTTGTTATATACCAGACATTCAACTATAATACTATACCAAACGAACCACGTGAGTTCATGACCTTTTTAGATCATCAACCCCTTGGCCATACGTTTGGGTTAAAAAAATACATATATATTTTATCTTTTTTCTTTTTTTCATTTTCGCATCAAAGGGGCGCGTTAAAATCTTGTTGGCTTTTTCGCGAGAGAGCGGGGTCCATGAACCCACAGCGTCGCCAGGTTGCTAGTTCGATTCCTCACCACCAAACGAGCCAGGGTCATTAAAACCCAAATTTTTGCTCCTCTGTCGAGATCGAAACAGCCGAGTGTGTTTATAAGCTATTCGTCGTTTCACTAAAGTTTGCCTGACTCAAAAGGTTTTTAATTATTTTAAGGTTTCAGATTCGCTCGCTCTTAATCTCGTTCAAAAGGAAGGCTGACAAGGACTAATCTTTTCCTTAAAGGGGTCAAAATTATACCGCGTTTAACTTATTTAACTTGTTGAATCGAAACTAGTAAAAAGCTGGTGACGTACGTGGGTCTTGGAAGTCTAGAAAACAAATGCAACAAGCCATTTTTATATTTTTGCCTATTCAAATTTTGTATCATGTGATACAAATCACGTGATTTAACCAATTCTGGTTTAGAATAAATTTAATCTTGGTAAAGATTACTTTCAAGAGGAAAATGAAGTGAAGGTTTCTATATTTTTATCATTTCTAGAACATTCTATTCCTTAGGGGAAATGGTGAATTTTACTCTACCCCAATCAGACTTGCTAGTAGTTTGAATAAGTTTGAAATAAGATTAAGTGTTGATGGGAAAGCCTAAAATAGAGTATTTCCTTTATTATATTACGATTAAAATGAAATATCATTAATCTAACCGGTTAAAATAAGATTAGATAATCATGTTAATTGCGATAAAATTCATTTTCTTTTTTTCGTGGTCCTTTAAAAAATAATCTCAACTTTCTTTGTAATGCAAACTCAAAGTGATTCTTATAGCTACAACGTTACGTCATTTAGTCTCAAAAAGAAGATGAAATTTTATTTTTGATTATTTTTTAGTCGACGTCTGGGGCCCCCCTAATTTTTTTTTTTTTTTTTTTTTTTTTTTAATACATTTGGTTAGGCCTGTTCAGATATTGTTGTACAATTATAGGCCTTAGGTTGAGGGGTATGTATACATGAGCGAACATTTTTCTACCGCTTCTTTTTCTTCTTTTTTCCCATCCCACCATACCGACAGAAGAATCCGCCCAATCCCTGAGGGCTTTTTACTTCGTCGCTGGTATCTTTAAATTTTTTTTGCAGAAAGGGAAAGTGAATTAATTTGTTTATTGCACTTCGGTTTGGGTTCCCTTTACGTTTTAGTTTTAAAGCGTTATATAGGAATGATTTGACGTAAGATTTTTTAGGCTTAGAAAGAATTTAGAAACGACTTTTCTAGCAGTAGTAAATCCTTAGAAACGACTTGTCAGTATCCTTAGAAACGACTTGGCCAGTAAGATTTATACTTATGCTTACAGCAATGACTCCGCATTCTTGGGAATAACTTAACATCATGTAATTTAGGCTTAAGAACATGACCTTTTAATTTAGGCTTAGAAACGACTTGACCTTATGATTTAGGTTTAGGAACGACTTGACCTTATGATTTAGGCTTAAGATTGACTTGATCTTATGATTATTAAGGCATAGGAACGACTTGATCCCATGATTTAGGCTTACAAACATCTTGATCTATGATTTAGGCTTAGGAGCGAAAAGATTTGACCTCATGAACTATAATAGTTGGTAACAATCTTCGAATTCAAAACTCGAAAGTCTTAGAAAGGAAGAGAATCAAATAATAATGTTCAACATTGATTTCAGTACTCAGTTTGAACATCCCTTTAAGACTGGAATCCTAAGTTAGGTTTGCTCAAATATTAGGCAAGTTTTTGGAGTTAGGGGGGAAGTTCACAAAGGGGGGATGAAAGATTCACTTTCTCCCGGAGAAAATAAACCACGGTTAAACCGGATCAGGATATTTTATTAAGAATTTCACTATATACATCTTGAATCTTCTCCGAGACGAGAAGCAGTATCTTGGTCTGCTAGAAAAGTGAGTTTAGTTTTTGACTGGTGCCCCCAGGTGGCGGGCGGATGAAGATAAGGGGGGTACGACTAGATTGAAGAGAGATGAGGCGGGATTGGTCGGTAATTACTCGCTCTAAAGATGCGTGTCTCTGTGTTGAATAATAGCTTAGATTTTTACCTTCATTCCCCACTTTGAACTTCGAAAAGGAGGATTACCCTAGAAAGTGTGCTTTTATAAGGCAGTGTACGTATTTTTATACCCTATTGCCTTACCAAGGTTTTGTGACATCAATTCTTCAAAGCAATTATGAAAGTCGTAAATAGTTATTAGTTTGATTTGGATTTAGGCTTAATTTATCTTGAAATACAGATTGAAAATTAGGCAAAAACTTAGGTGGATTGATAGACCGCTTTGCAAAATCTCGTAGGCAAAAAGTAGTTTATGTAAAACCTATTTTTAATATCATTTTAGATTCTTATCACCCACCGTGATGAATTCGTGATGCAGAAGGGATCTATTTCTAATATTTCGTTAAAAAAAATATATTAGGGGTTTAGGCTTAGACATAAGAAGAAAAATGTTTAAAAAAGAAGAGTGGGGTTGGTTCTATCTCGTTTCTAAAATCATCAGTCGATTGATCAATGTCAGAAAAAGAGTTTTCTTGTTTCATTTTTTGGTTTTAATTTTTTTTTTTTTTTCTTTCCTTTCTTTCTTCTTTACTATTGGTTAATTTAGGGTTTTTTCTACAGCTTGATATAGTATAATACACCCTTGTGACCGAAAATTATTTTATATTATGCGTGAAACACGAATCAAGGAAAGGTTATATTTAAAATCATGGCGAAACGAAATTATATAATGTTGCGCTCTTAAGCCAAGGCTTAGGATATTTTCTAACCCTAATTAGAAACCGATTAAGTAAAATTTATAGAGATTTCTGTTTAATAAGCCTTAAATTTCGTAGGTTTAGAGTTCAGTGTGCTAGGCCTAATGCGTGGAATTTAAAGATACTTTTAAGTCTAATTTTTAGAAGAAACATATGCTATATGTCTATAAACTAAATTATATAATGTTGCGCTCTTAAGCCAAGGCTTAGGATATTTTCTAACCCTAATTAGAAACCGAATAAGTATTATATTAACGCATAATTTATAGAGATTTCTGTTTAATAAACCTTAATTTCGTAGGTTTAGAGTGTGTTAAGCCTAATTCGTGGAATTTAGAGATACTTTTAAGTCTAATTTGTAGAAGAACGCGCCTTTAATTGAGCTGAAAAAGAAATAACTAGGCACTACGACAGAAGCGAAAATTTGCATATTTTTTATTTCTTGGAAAATAGAGGGTGGTTTAAGTAGGCTTAAAAATCTCTCTTGGCTTCGGCTCTGTGTTTAATCGAAAAGAGAAAGCTCATCTATCATTTTTTTTATGTAACTTTCATTTTTATTTTTATAAACCCTTACTTAATCTTTTGATACAAAATTACTTTTAACCAAATTTAGTTTTCTTTAAATTGCGATTTTTTAATTCGCAAATATATCCGTGAACTTAAATTTAGTTTCGCTCTTTAACTATAGATAGATAAAACCATTTATATGAATTTTAATTTTCTTATGGAAATTAGATTTCAGGTTTTTTTTTACACGTTGTTAATATTTTTTTTTTAATTGCCTTTTTTAGAAAGGTTATTTAATATACCAAATATTCACTATAAACCCAACCTGGGGAATCTAGAAAAGTCATGGAATTTGAATATGGGCCCAAAAAGTCGGGGGAAACTCTGGAAAATCAAGAATTTCGGTATAGGTCAAAGAAATGTTTATGATAGGTTGACCTTTTAGTTATAATAATTATTTTAAGCTGAAAATATTCAGTTTCTTCTCATATTCTGAGCAAACTATAGACCATGATTGATTGAATGTGTCGAATATATACTAACAGAAAAAGTAAATGGCTAGGTATATTTTCTACGAGGGTCAGACATTCTTGAACTCTCTGTACACCCGACTTCACTTAGTTCAGCTTTGACAGTGAATTGAGTTCGAACTCTTATGAACTCTGAGTTCAGCTTTGATAGTACAAAGAGTTCAAAAACTTTGTACACCCGAGTTCGCGAGTGTCTGCCCCCTCGATTTTCTCTGATCTCACTTGGATAATTTTGCACCAAACCTTGTATAAACCACGTTTGAAAACTATATTTCATTTCTATAAATAGTTCTTTATGTTGTAACTAATAGTTCCACGAAAGAATTCAACGGTAGTCTTAGTGGAAAATGAATTATCCTTATAGACTTTCGGAACATTTCGAAAAGACTTACTAAATTGTTTTTGTCGCTTTTTTTCACGTACATGAGCTGTTAAGAAGCTTATATATAAGGGTGATTGAACTTTTATACGAAAGTAAGCTTAAACGTTTGCCAAAATAACCAGACATTGATATATAAACAAATTAATGAATAATTTATTAACCATTATCGCGCTGGGAGAGAAAAGAAAAAAGTTTTTAAGAATAAAAACCACGACAGCTTTAATCTTTAATCAAAAGTAAAATATAAAGCTTAATTATACATTAGTTCTTAAAATTTTATCTCAGACTGTGATGAATTATGGTTACGTAATGTCAAGGATTTATAAAAGAAGAGTTTTTAATTAAAACGTTTTTTAGCCGGGAATTTTGATGTCCATATTAACTCTTAAAGGGAGAATGCAACCTAACGAATTTAAATTGTCCTAATCCACCATTTATTGATATTTTCGTTCGGAGCGGGAGTTCGTCGAGCGAATATCTCTAGCAGCCTTGGAGTTCGTCAAAAAAACGTCGTCGTTTGTGGAGAGAGAGCATACAGAGGGGAGCGCTATATCGAACATTAGAGTAGTAGACTTCAAAGGAGGGTTTCATATACTTCTGCTATTATGTCTATTAATTAAGTTCAACATAAACCCAACCACGGTATGAAAATAAACTAAATCCAAAAATGGATACTTTTTAAAATTGGAAATAACAATTGAAAACAAAAATCGCTCAAGCAGTGTTACGTATAAAAAACAGCTTGTTACTTTCACTCACGAAAATACCATTTCCCTTTCCAAGTACACCGCGTGAAATTGAAAGTGTTTTCTAGTTTTTTTCTAGAACGGAAAAGCGTAATCCCCCCTCTAACACCCCCCATTATTTCACCCCTCCCAAAAATTGTTTGTTTTTGAATTTCTGCGGGAAGACACCTTGCTTGTCTAGCTTAGCTTGATCCACGCTAGATCGCGTATATAGAGAACGCCGAGAATTTCCAGGGGGCCAGTTATTTAGTTCCCAGCCGGTCGTCCTCCCCCCAATACCCCAATGGTTGATTGACCTCCATATAGTCAGTCGCGATTCTAGTTTTCAGATCGTAAGACCCTAGGATTCCCACTGTGTCAAAGGTATCTAAGAAGATAAATGTTTAACCATATATCTCGTAATGTATTGAAAACTTTAACCGATTTTGAATGGTAGTCTGCCAAACTCGAGGTCCGCCTCTCTCTCGTGCGCCCACTTTCACTTATTTTCCCAGAAAATACCCCCTGGGGGCCACAAAAGAAAATGAAATAAGAAAATATATGCACCTTCAACTATAGGGTATAACCCCTCATTTTGAACTTTAAACATCGATAGTATTGGCTTCGTTGCTTCAACTTAAAATTATGGATTATATCATTAGATTTTTCATATTAAATGTCAACAAAACCTTTTCGGAAACAAAGAACATATTGGGACTTCACTTCAGCATCAGGTTATGTGTGCAAAAAGTTCAAATACAATTAAAATTTAACATTTCACTGTTTTAAAAGTATATTAGACCCTGATATCAAGTTATTTTTAATTGATTTTGTATTAAAATATGCGTTAGAAACCGTATCAAAACGTTTATTGGTAATTTACAGTTACTTAATCAAAGTCTCGCTAAGCCTAAATCCGTGTTGAAAGAATTTTAGGCTGTCAAGATTCTCGAGTTACTGATGCCATTGAAATATCGTAAAAAAATAGCTTGTTAACCAATTTAACTCTAAATTAAAAATTAAAGCACGCTCTTTTTTTCAACAAACGTCTCTTTCGGTTCACGCAACATTTCAAAGATGAACTCCTAAGAAACTAAGATTAGTAACAGCAATTGAGTCCTTTTGGAATAAATTTGAAATTTCATTGAGCCTAATTTTGCAAGTTTGGTATAATTATTAACCTTTGCTGCTAGATTTGATAATGTTTTTATTAGTATTTTAAATCTAAATCGATCAAAAATATCTTGTTTCTAGAGTCTAGTATCCCTTTAAGTCCTTCATGGTATAAAATTATACCTTTAATATAAGGGGAATTTATTTATTTCAAAAGTAAAATTGACACTGCCTTGCTCGACCCGCAAATAACGTCACGCTTAAAAACCCTTTCGGTTTTTAACGATCCATAAAATGGTTAAGTTTATTTTTTAGAATTTTTTTCAAATTTTTACGATTTACAGACAAATTAAATATTTTACTATCGGATTAACCTTCGTTAGATGGTATATTTTTTCCTAGAATTAAATATCAGAGCAGTTTGACAAACTCGTTAAAACGTGTTTTTATATTTTAGGTATTCAAGCGTGATATCGCACATGTGCAAATCAATCTTTTTTAGGCTTAGTAACTTCCCTTTTACGATACATAAATTGTTCATCGAATAATTAATCTAATTATTAGTAGAAATATTTCATAAAGTGCGGTCCATGAACCAGCGATCCTCGAAACCCCAGTTGCTTTTTAAAAATAGCCACCCTTGTATCGAGACGAAACGATATACGAAAAAATTGTTCAACAGTTTAATTAGATTTTAATATATAACGAAACTAAGTTAAATATTATTGCAACTGGCCCACGATTCCCAGAGATTTTTCTTATTAAATTTCCCGCTGAAATTACGAATAATCTAAGAGTGATTAGTTTTTGATTAGTTTTTTTTAAACTTTATCGAATGTAATTACATAAGATTCGTGCAAAATTATATACATTGTATCTAATTTTTTCATGCAGATTATAGTGCCATGTTCTGGTGTCTATAATGTACTTATAGAGCTTAGTATTTTGAAAGGTCAAGGTCTGGTCAAGGTAAAGCAAAAATATACGCTAAATTATTCCGCCCAACTCATGCAATAATCTCTTTAACGAATTCGTGATAAACTTCGAATTCGATAGACGATATAAAAACCATAAAAACCCAATATCGATTAGATGTATTTTGGTACGCTGCTGGTTTAGGATATGGTCACTTTTCTTTCGAAGAAAAAAATCAATAAAGGGGGGAAGTTCATGAAAAATATTACAGAAAATACATTGAATGTAGTTTAAACAATAACTCATTTATACTCGAAAAAGACGAATTAAAAATAGTACAGAATCATACGAAACTATTGGCGTATAAAACAACAAGGCCTAGCTTTGGAAATTAACCTCAGGAGAAAAATGAAACTCCAGAATGTTCTCTACAAGTACTTTATGTCTTTATGTGCTTGGATGAGTTCGTGGTTTAAAGTCTTGTTAAGGTCATGGTTGACAAAGTTGCCTGACTTGCCTGTGACGGACAAGTGTTCTAAAACTATAGACACTTCAATAGAATTGTTCTACAGTCTTGAAATATACACTGTAGTATTTTTTGTAGCCTGATCTGATACCTATTTGTTAGTTTGGGTTTCTCCTAGATTTTATATCAATGGTTTCTTCCTCCATTGCGAAACATTTATTGCAACCATGGAGAAATGATAACAGGAGAGTTTGGAGATTAAGGTTTACCAGGTGCATTGAATTCGCTACTGTACACGCGAGTTCAATGCGTGAGTTCAGCTTTTTGAAGTACACTGAGTTCGAATTATAACAAGCTCAGAGATCCACTTTGGCATAATGGAAAAGCTTAAATTTTGTGCACCTGACTTGTATTCTCCCTTGACATTGACCTCCCGATATATTATTACTCCATGGAATGAGGTAACGTCATTCTTAAATTCACTGCTGTACACCTGATTTCTATGAGTTCATCTTTTATAGTACATTGGCTTCGAACTCTTACAAACTCTTGACTTCACCTATAACGCAAAATTATAAAAATTTTGTATACCTGAACTCTTTAAATGTCTGTTTCCTCGGTATTTGACCTTAAGATGTTATTGCACCATGGTATCTTGTTAAACGACATTAGAATATTGTACAAATGAGTACACCTGACTTCTAGGAGTTTATCTTTTAGAGTACATTGGCTTCGAACTCTAACAAACTCTTTGAGTTCAGCTATGACGCAAAATTATCAAAATTATGTATACCTGATCTCTTAAATGTCTGTTTCCTCGGCATTGACCTTTAGATGTTATTGCACCATGGTATCAAAAATATTTTCGCTAGTGTTAAAATGACATTTGAATTATCATTCGAAGATCAGTGACTAACATTTGTACCATCTGGTATATAGGAATGTTCCCTGTAACCTAGTGTATTGATCGAAGTTCAGGGTAACGCTCTTGTATCGAAAAAAATATGCATTTAACTCTTCAGGGTCAAATCATATTACAGAGATAAGAGTACTAACTTATATTAAAGATAAGTTAGCAGAGTGCGAAAAGCTACAAAGGCTATCGATATTAAAATATCAAGTAAAGAAAATATGTTGTTCCAATTTCTTCTTGACTAAATTTAAAGTATCCCAATAATTTATCTGAAAGTCATCAAGTCACGACTGTATCAAAAATATAGAAAAATCTCATCAAATTTTTCTTCTTCATGCATATCATTTGCCCTTCAAAAATTATGTAATCACTGGTGCAAAAAAATCTAATTTCTTAATTACTAAAAATTACCATCTGGCTAGAAATAAAAACGATAATGGAAAAAACAACACTAACCCAACCATATACACTTTGAATAATAATTGTTAAGTTTTATATTGATTTTCATAAGTAACGATTAAATGGCGTAGTAATATATAATATTATTCTTCATAGGTAAAAAGTAGTTCATATATTTTATAATTGAACTTAAAAAAAGTAGGTTTAAATTTTGTATCAATCCATGGACGATTAATTATTAACATATTCCTTTACACAAAAATTTAAGATTATGGTGACAAGATTAATCCCCATAGATAAAAGTAATACATATATCTTCTTAATTGAAATTAAAACCGTGAATTATTAATTAATTTTATTAAATTTTCAAGTTTAAGTAAGACCTTGGGTTTGCATAATGTGGTTTAAAATTGTAAGCGAAACAGTATTGCAATGTTAAGCCACAATTAACTGAAGTGATATACATAGTAGATAAAGTTGAATACCCAATACTGGCGTTAATAAGCGTCCTCTAACGGCAAACAGTGGAAAAAGTAGGAACTATAACAAAATCACGTTGTGCATCTGTCTAATCTTGATTCATAAGTAGCCATGCACAAGTTTTTGTTAGTTCCTACTGTTTGTCGTTAGAGGACGCTTATGAACTCCATGTTTGTGTTATTCATCTTTATCAATTAAAATTTTGTTAATAGTTCTAGCTTTCACGAGGTAGTGGGTGTTTTAAGCTTCACACTGGAAAGTTCCTATAAAAGACGGCTTGTTCATTGGGAATGGGTGCGTGGAAAGTTCGGAATAAACCCTATAAGAGATTGCCAAATCAATATATATAGGGAAAGGGAGGGGGTGGATGTTGCGTGTATGTGAAGTAACTTTGAGTTAAGCTGCTGGAATAGCTAGCGCATCAAAATTTAGTTTCAAAATGTAGTAACTGATGTATTTAATCTACAATTTATCCAATATAATCGTGATAAGGATATACTTCGAGATTTGATAAATTTAATACTTATTGTATTAAATTTACTAATTTTCCCAAATTTTCGTTAGAATTACTAAAAAATATGAGAAAAGTTAACTTTACAAAATTTAGTAAACAATTATATTTGCCGTATATTGGATTTAAATATATTTTAAGGACATAATTGTGTGATAGATCATTCCCAAGTTATTTTCTAAAAATAGAAAAACTTAAGTTACGTCTAAAAACTAGGAATCTAATGATAATTATTAAAAATTTGTGTTCATTATTGACAGAAATTAAGGCAAATGAATATCATAATTGTGTTTTTACGTGAAATTTAATAGATCATTCCCAATTTATTTTCTAGAAATAGAAAAAGTTACGTCTAAAAACTCAGAATCTAATTAATGAACAGGAATTAATATATATTTTAATATATACTGCAAGGTGAATTGTTTTAAATACTTAAATTATAAATTTTACTAACTAAAGGGATTAGAAAAGATTTCACAGCTCCTTGATTTCATTGTACTGTTGTTAGAACCTATGTTAGTCGAGTTTTGGGTGTTAGTATCAGTTCCAATATGAAGCGACTGCCAATATAGTTTGCCTTTCGTGCTTGACTCTTAACGCTGCCTTGAAAACTATGTACCGGAATATTATTCGCTTTATTAAACGAATATACCAACGTTTTAAGAACCTTTTTAGTGACAATTTACGCAGGCGAAAGACCTTAAGAATTTTTAGATGTAAATTCAATTTGCGTCTTTCTCGAAATACATTAGTTACGTTTGCCTAATGAGAAAGATAATTTCTTCTATTTCTTAATAACTTTTGACTCTCACGCATAGTTAGGACGATTTTGCAGTCAGGTAAGGTGGGAGAAACCGTCAGGCTTGGAGAAAGCTCGCCTTGCCTTCGTAATGTAAAGGGCCTTCTTCGTTCCATTCCTCCCTTCGCTTTTCTCCCCCAGTAATCAATATCAGTGTCCCCAAGGTTACACTCTGAAGGGTTTATTGAACTCTAGCTGCCAGCTAGCTAAATTTTCTCCCTTCTCTCCATTGCAGAGCCCGTACACGCACTCGATGGGTCAAATCCTACGTAGGCTCTTTTCTTTTTGCCCTCTTAGTGAAACCAGTCGGAATATTCAACGCTTACAACCCTATTCCACCTTTTTTCGCTTAGAAGGTCATTATAAAAACATTATTTTTAATCGATTTAGATCAATGATAAATATAAATCAATCCCAAAATCTCTCCCAAAAACAACTTTAAAATCTCTTCAAAAAAGTCCAGTACTAATAATGGCTAGTGTCCGATACGTCGTTTGACGAACAAATTAACGTCATTCTAACCGGAAATACCGGTAGTGTTAAGGAGTTTTTGTCTAAAATAAACCATATTTTAAATTAATATTTCAAATTATCTAATTAAAACGTTATAAATTAACTATATGTTGTACTAAAACCCCTAGTTATCTTAATTTAAAATAGTGATTCTTCTTTTGAACGTGTTGAAATCTATGGTTGATTATGATAATATTCGCTATATTCAACTAAAATTAGTGTATATCATAGTAACATAATACCACAAGCAAAGGCTTGGAAGAACATTTGATTTCCCTTCATGTAATATCAAGAATCATTGACTGAGAATTAATTAGACAATGCAGCGCTAATATAAAAACAATTTGACCTTTATATATATGTTAATTATGTTGGAAGGTAGAGAGGCGTCTACCTTTGTAAGTACTGAATTGTTGGATTGCACTTTCGATTTTGAATCTTGAGCGAGTTCGCGTGCAAAGTTGCATAGTCGGGGTGATGATATTTATCAATGCAAAGTACGCTGCTCTACGCATTGCAACAATGTTTCTTCTAATGATTCTATGCTTTCTGTATTTTCACTCTTTTTCGTTTCAATTTTGTTTTGAAGGACTATTACCTTGTTTTGAAGGTTTTAGCTTAAATATTGCGTGCTAGGTTTTCATACTATTAAGTTTCGTTTGAGCAGGTGTAATGGAATTATATAACGTATGTTTGTCACTTTGTGGATTAGGCTTAGTTCAAAGCCAAGGCCTAACTCAAAATAAATAAAATACCGCTATGAATAAAATAAAAAATAAATTACACTCTTATTTTACATCAAACAACAATATATTTAACTAAACTGTTATTTTAACTTAAATATTACTCAATACTCCAATTTTTAAAACGAAATAAATCGGCATTATTTTTGTTAAATGGGTCAGTAAATTTGTTAGAAAGTTTAGTGAGACGTGTAAAATTGTAGTCGCTATAAATATAGTTAAAATGAACTATTACTTAACACGAAATTATCGACATTAATATTGCAAGAACGGTTTGCTAAAAAAAATCACACGGACTGGGAAACTTAAATATGCAAAAACAAAATGCCTTTGTATGTTTTACATTAGTATAATATTCAACGACGTATACAGAGATGTCAAAATACTGTCAAAATGTATATTAGAGGGGGTCCTCTTCGCGAATGTCGAAATTCATAGTCTGCGAATAGTCTATCTCAATTCTAAATTCCGTATGAAATTATATTAAGAAAGACTACGCGATATCCATCATTCTTCGTGATATTCCAAATGGGACCGACTTTAAAGCCTCGTAGACCATACGTGGTTCATTCCGTAACTGGCAAGTAAATTTGTACTCTCGCGTGGAGAAAAAGATGAGACAGGTGCTGCGTTTAGGCAGGGGGTCTGAGCGGGCGCTTTTTTTGGGATCTTGGATTCTGGGAGGGGAGAGGATAGAGAGGAAGGATGGAGGATGGTGGAGCGTGTCTCTATTCTCTCTCTCATCTACTTTTTTTTTGTTGCTGCGCTAGGGGAACGCTTGAATAAGCCTCTGGTATGGTTATAGCACCACGCCGCTGTCACATGCAAAAATCACTCGCGCCAGCCAGGATGAGGCGCTTTTTTTTATATAATCCTCTTTTCTTAAAGGGCGAGTCAAATTGTTTCGAAAAGAATTGGTATCATATTGTTTTTAGACAAAAACATTTCACTTGTACCTTTGGTAAATACGCTAAGCCAAATTTGATATTATTATCAATTTGACTTTAAGTCTAGCTTCCGTTATGCCTAATAATGGAAACGTTAAGCCTAATTTGATCTAACATAAATGTTTTTGGGGATGAAAGTTTCAAAACGTAACGAGCGTTTAGTTGAGTTAAGCCTAATTTTAGGAATATCATTAAGCCTAATTTTACGGAATATCATTAAGCCTAATTTTAGGGATACTGTTAAGCCTTATTTTAGGGATATCGTTAAGCCTAATTTGCTGATATCATTAAGCCTAATTTTAGGGATATCGTTAAGCCTAATTTGCTGATATCATTAAGCCTAGTTATATGGATAACATTAAGCCATACTTAATATTACAAACAATTTTTATAATTTCATTCTTAACATTTGCGTCATTCCTAACTCTAATTAACGTATGGTTTATTTGTCACATGGGAGGACTACATCCTCTCTTTAAAACCGCGGCTTCCATTTGTTTTTGTCTCTGGTGTGGCCCCAAACAGCGACTTTCCGGTGTTTTTTAAGAAACGAGAGAAAAATAGGCTTAGCGTTTCTCACGAGAACTTTCGTAATTTATTTCTTAATTTGCAAAAACGAGTAAGTCTCGAGTTTTTAATATGTACATTGGAGAAAATTAATGAGGGTTTCTTTTAATTTCCTGCCTCGAGCAAAATTGTGAGTTATCAAGACCTTTTTATAATTAAAATCAGGTATAGAAGGCTTTCAGTTAATTAATTTTTCGCTTTGTATCGTTCCTGAAAAGGAAAAGCTTTTGGTATATAGCATAGGTTTGACATTTTTTTTAACGAAGACTCCATTCATTTACAACGAACATGCGTTAAAGAAACAATTTATTTTGACTGTATTTTTAATACACCATAAGATATTGACTTCAAAACTAGATAAGTTGAAACATAGTCTAAAATTTCGTTGGTTTTTTTTTTAAATATTTTCTAGTACACTGCATTATTGAGGCTACCAGACGCCATGTCTTTTCAAGAGAAAGTAGACCATGTGGATCACATAATCGATGTTCTAGATCTTAGGAGGTGTCAAGATACCAGTAAGTCTTTTTTTTTTATTAACAAAGTACAGCTTCAATCAAACATTCTCTCTTTTTGCTTCGATATTCAAAAATCTCTCAAAAATCACACATTTCGATTTAACCTTCGGGAATTTGTGAATTTTAACGTTTTTTAACATTACTCAACTTCTTCCTGCGTCCCTGACTTGAAAGAAGAAAGCGATCCAGAACTTTTAAGATATCACGCGTTAAAAAAAAAACTAGTAACTTTAAACTAGTAGAATTCTGAATTCCTTTTTTTAAACATGAAAGAGGGGGGGGAGGTCGGTATTTGAAAGAAAGGAGGGGATGAATGCAGTAGGGGCACCATCCCTCGTCAAGGTCGACTATGCTAAAAAAAATCGTTCGTAGGGGAAGTTTTTGGATGTAGAAAAAAAACCATGACCTCCACCCAGATACCCAACGCGGTTTTCTGAGATATTTTTTCTCTGCCAGTCTGACTCCATCTCTAAAAAGTTCTAAAAGCCCTCCCTAACTCGCCCACCATTTTACTTCTAAATAAGTATGAGAAATTTACATAACGCGTTAAGCCTAAATTTTAGGCCTAATTAAAAGAGGAGCTAGATATGAAAAGAGTTATGTCTACTTCGTATCGTGATATTTTGCGACATGCTCACGGATATATTTTAGAATTAGGCTTAACGATTTTGTGTTAAATAAAGCATTAAGCCTAATATAAACCAAACTTAAGATGAAGAACTTATTTTATCGAAATATTTTGGATTTAGGCTTAGACGTTTTGAGTTTAAACGATAAATGGAGCTCTGAAATTAGGCATAGTCGAAGATGAACCTTTAGACACGCTCATGAATTTTATTATCTAAATTTCAGCGCAGATTGAAATTGTTAAATTTCACATTTAGAAATTGAGCTAAGAATGTCGTTTTCAGTTTACCTTTAATCCCAAGGGTAGAGACTTTTTTTTCTATTGCTATTTCTAGCCACACCTGTGACACCTGGCGCCAGACTAACCCTTAAAAAATCTCAGCTCTAACCCTCATGTTAAACACAAAAAAATATTTCAATTTGGGTGAAGGTTGGGTTTTTTTTTTTTCTTTTTGAATAGAAGATTAATTCGGCAAAGGGTATCTGTAAGATTTATTCGAATTCAACGTTCTGTCAAGAAGAAAATATTCCATTTTTTTAAAATTAAAGGGGTAGTGACAAATAGTACAGTAAGGTAGGATGTTAGTATATTGAGAATAATTTTTGTTTTAGGCTTTGCAACTATTTTCTGTTAAAGATTTATGCGTCTTGAATTGATTTATGACTTGAAATACAACATGATTATGTATTTATGTGAGGTTTTAGACTGGGATTCACATATTTGATTGGATATTTTTAAACATTGTAAAGTGTAAGCCGACCTTGACTGGTTAAATATTTCAAATCTAGGTGTGTTCCTTTTTTAAACGTCAAAATATTTTCTCATAAAAGTCTCTTGTCATAGGTTAGTAGGCCCACATTGCCTTGGTTTGTGGGTAGCCAATAATACGTTATATAATTGCTAGGATTCGTTTCGGTGGCTCGTAAAATTAGCACATTTTTCGTTGAGTCCGCGCTACGCCCCACGAATTAACATAAAATCGTAGGTTTGAATACTAAATGTGGCATAACATCTAAGCCTAACTAACCGTAGGGTTTTGTTAGAATTAAATCCTAAATTTAGATTCAATTAATCTCCGCGTAACGCCTTAGCTTAACAATTAGGCTTGAGATATTTAAGTCGTAAAATTAGTCTAGATTCCAGCACTCGGCATCTAGTATTTTGCCTAAAATATCGATTTCTCCACCAATACTATCTCAGCTCCTGAAATTCCAAATATGACACAGCAATAAATGCGTACTGTTAAGCCTAACCGTAGGGGTAAGCTAAAATCTGAATTTTGGCGCCAAAAGTCGGTATTGATCCTAAAAATTGATCAGGTTTGTCTGAGAGGCCGGTTTTGGAGACTCCTAGAGGCTAGAGCCATCTTTCTTAGTAGTTTTAAACTGGTTTAATTTTTTTTAAAGTGTTTCACAGGGTTAGTATTTTATGAAATTGGTTCCAACTTCTACGAAACAGAGTATATAAAAAAATCTAGTTTTTTTTAAGTTGCATTTTTTTTTTATTATTTTTTATCGAAACCAGTTTTAGTTCCGTTGACCTTGCTTGCATGCGTATAGTGTAGTCCCCCTCAGGGGGATATTTCTAGAAATTAATATAGTATTTTAGGGGTAAAAATATATAAAAATAACTTCAAAGTATACTTATAGATTAAAAAAATTGCATTGGGAATTTTTTGGCTTTTTGTAAATTTTTCTACGCATGTACTGCATTTTAATTCCATGCGTAGTTTTCGATCGAAATCAACCGATTTTTTCAATTTCGACCGAGAAGCTTATTAGGATATAAGAGAGATTTGTCGAAGTCGAGAAGGAAAGGCTTAACGAGATCAAGAGCGCTCATATTTAAATATATTAAAATAACTCTTTAAAAAAAATATCCATAATTGTAACCATACGTATTTCAAGGCCATAAGTAATTTATAGAATCTTATATTTTTTGTGTCTATAATTTTAAAAAGGCATATCATTAGGTAGTCATGCCTAAAAATAATAAAACTCGAGTTCATTTACATACAAATGATTTCTTTGCGCCGTCATTAGCGCGAGCTATGATTTCAACTTTGATGAAGATAATTATAGAGTCACCTATGTAATTCCCACTCTAATAATTCTGTACTATCTAAAATATTGCAAGAAGTGTAGATTAAATTTCACAGAATTTTTATTTTGAAATGAACCATAACCGAATTCGAAAGCGCTTGATAAAGTTTCAAGGAATATTTTCTCGAAATTTTTGTCGTCGCTAAACTTTTGAGGACCGGGCGATCGTAAAATTTCGTTTTAAAATTTTAATGAATCTTGAAATGATATGTATATCTTTTAATGGTGCTTAAATACTAACCTTTTTGTGTTTCTATCATTTTATTCTCGTAGTTATCGGCGATTTGACCAAGAGAGGATTATCCGGAGGCGAGAAGAAAAGGGCTAATATTGCTACGGAACTTTTAACTAATCCAACTTTAATGCTTGTCGATGTAAGTGCAGATGTTTAAAAACAATATTTCTTTAATGTTTTCTTAACGATGATGGAAATTAATAATTAGTAATAATATTATATGTTTAAACTTTCTTAATGATTTTACAAAACTAGCGTAAAAACCATTACTTTATTTTTCAAGATTTTTCTTTCTGATTCATAAAATATCTAACTGTTCTAACGTAATTGATTTTAAGCTACGTTAAGTAATAGTTTAAGCGTAATTAGTGTATTTATTAATTATTAAATTAAGTGTTGGATATATTAATGTCCATACGCAGGAACCAACGTCTGGTTTGGATTCAAGCACGGCATATTCCCTGATGCTGACATTGAAACAGTACGCCGAGAAGGAGAACAAGACATTAGTGGTGACTGTTCATCAACCATCTTCACAGATCTTTTACATGTTCGATCGTCTGCTTCTTTTATCCAATGGCAACGTCGCTTATTTCGGAGAAACGCCTAAAGTCGTCGACTTTTTCAGCAATATCGGTCTTCATATAGTTCCTCATTACAATCCGGCTGATTTCATACGTAAGTACATTGTTTTCATTTCCTTATCCCCGAAATATTTGCATATTTAACAATAAAATTCAAACAATTAGGCATAGGCGTTTTATATTAAATTTTTTGTTTAAATCTGAAACCATTCTGAAATTAAAATATCAAAAGATTGCTGCGTCCATTTATTTTTATGATTGCGACAATGTTTCCAACTGAAAACGCCATTAATACAGTAGTTTATGTCACGAAAAACCAAAAGAATATAATTTTAAGATTTTCAACAACACCATTTAACTTAAGAGTTAATTATTGGTAATTAGGCTTAAAGCTTATGGGTATATATTTTTCTATTTGTCGAGCAGTGGAACAAGTTAAAGGCTCCAAGGAAGTTCTGGAGAAGATTTTTTTGGCTGCTCGCGAACAACGTCGAGAATTGGACTTTCCCACCAGTCAAACAACTGTATCCGAAAAACGCGATCCATTGACCGCTGATAATGATAGCCAGCTGACTGCCCCTTTAAGCCTAAGTGTGGCGCACTGCGTCAACGCGACAACCGTCCCCAATGTTAAAAACGAATGTCCGCAGTGTCGACAACAAGCCTGCTGGAGTGGTTACCCTCCCAGGTATGTATTATTTACCATATCATTGTCACGTTAAGATCCGCCCATTTCTTTAATTAGGCTTAACGGTGGTTAAAGTAGGCTAAGCAATGTGTGTCAAAGTAGGCTGAGCAACGTGTTTATCAAGCTTAGTATTGTATATATTAAATTAGGCTTAGTAATATTTGTTAAATTAGGCTTAGTAATATTTGTTAAATTAGGCCTAGTAATATTTGTTAAATTAGGCCTAGTAATATTTGTTAAATTAGGCCTAGTAATATGTGTCAAATTAAGCTTATGTATCAAATTTTGTTTATCAATGTTGGTCAAATTAGGCTTAGCAATGTGTGTCAAAATAGAAGTGAAGATAGTTATTTTGTCTCTCTTATTATCCTCCCTTTAAATACAGGAATATACGGGGCTCAAATATAAACTCGCGCAAAATAAATGAATAGCGCGGTATACCAATAATAAAGTATTTCAACCTGGTTTTTGCTACATACACAGACAAAACGAGTTAAACTACTTTTTGTCATCATATATCTCTTGGCTATAAATGGAATGAACTGTGTTATTATATGGTGAAAGTAGTCGGTAATATGCTATACAATATAATAGTCCGCCCATCGAGATCGGAGGGCGAAACCTCGCTCTAATTTATACACGGGGTAGCCTAGAATCCTCCCGAATTATACCCTTTTAACCCCTCAAGGGAACTGTCAGGGTTTTTTTTCTTTTTAAATAAAATGATCATCTGATTGCCGTCATGTAAATACGGAATATTAAAAAGTAGCCTTTGGGGTTATATGACTGTAATTTCCGTGTCAAACTGATATATAATAGTTCTTTGATTACCATAGTAACTTAACCCCTGCGTCCGCGGTATCATTGTCACCAGAGACCAGTATCAAAGGCTAGATATCCATTCGTACTTCGTATCATTTAGTCACGGTTACCATTGGCCGATGGTATGGAGGGATTAGGATGTCCTCATTACCTCTTCGTTAAATGACTTCTAGTTTCGCTAATTAAACGTAATGGTCGTTGATCTTTTAATTAGATGCTAAATACCCGGTAGTTCTTTCGCTTTCAATAATATATACTTAGACCGTTCAAGAGGAGTTAGCTAATTAGAAAACCCAATATCTAATTGGAATGCGTTTTTTCATTTTTTTTTGCAGAGTCGATGATACTCCTAACGATTCTCCGGAATTGGTGGACCCTAGTCGCGAACAATTACTGAGTCACCATCAGCAACCGCAACAGCAACAGACGAATGGTGTTAATCATATTGGAAATGGTGTAAATCATTTGGGAAATGGAGTTAATCACGTGGGAAATGGCGTTAATCACGTGGGAAATGGTGTTAATCACGTTAGCAATGGGTATCCTCATAATCACGTCTGGAAACCCGATTCGAGCCCTTCTAAAGGAAAGTCCGTCGAACTGCGAGTTATGATCGACCCAGAGAAGAAAATGCCAACAGTTTATAGCAAAATCGGTAAGTTGCGCTCAGAACCCGATTCTAGACGTTTTAAAAATGTTAGTTGGTTTTAGGGAAATTAACTATTGATAAGGGGCGTCGAATTATGCTCGCGGACGTCGAAATTATGATAAGGGATGGCATAATTATTATATGACGTGAATGTAGATTATTTTAAAAATATAGCTACCATATAGTTCTAGATAATTTTATGAGTCATGGACAGAAATTCTAATTTAATCAGATGGTTCATGCGCGATCTTTGTAGCCGAAGTCCGAGATGACGACGACTCCGGACGTTCCTCGTGGTCCGAAGCCGGAAGTTCGCCATTCAGCAGCCAAAACGATCTGGAAGAGGAGATGAAATGGCCAACGTGTTTTTGGACGCAACTGAAAGTCCTGACTGAGCGAAACTTCACCGAAGCCAAAAACAGAATGCTTTCCAGGTTGAATTGGATCCAAACCATCGGTTTGGGCATAGTCTGCGGTCTGATTTGGTTTCAGATTAATAGGACAGAGTCCACGATCAACGACATCAGGGGTTGGATGTTCTTCAGCACGACCTATTGGATGTTGTTCGCTTTGTTCGGTGCCCTCATCTCTTTCCCGCCTGAAAGGGAAGTCATCAACAAGGAGAGATCGTCCGGGGCCTACCGTCTATCCGCTTACTACATTGCCAAGATGCTGGGAGAACTGCCCCTCATTATCACTCTTCCTACCGTCTTCCATTTCATTTCGTATCCGATGCTGGGCGCCCAGCACGTTAACACATTCCTCGGTGTCTGGGGCTTCCTAATACTCAGCACCGTTGTCTCTCAGGTACGCTGACCTTTCTTAACTATAGTTAATTAAAAAAATATTAGCGCTGTTGAAGGCTGTAATAGTATTTTTGACCCGAATTTACCCTACACTGATATTGAAACCTAACCCAACTTCAGCACTGAAATGTCGCTCTAAATTGAGTGCATATTTTGAAAATAAATTTTAAAGCATTGAAGTTTCATTTTTAGATCGTAGTTTCCCTTTATAACTCAACCATCAATATCATTCGTTAGTCGAAATAATTTCTATATCATTCCGAACTCTTTTTTTTTAATTCAATTACTTATTACAGAGTGTTGGATTGTTCATTGGCGCTTCTTGCACCGATTTACAAGTGTCGGTGACGATATCGGCTCTCTATTCGCTATCGACGATGCTTTTCGGTGGCTACTACTCCGCTTCCATACCCTATTGGATGCAATGGCTGCAGTACTTTTCCATGGTACACTATGCCTTTCAAAACATGCAAATTGTAGAGTTTTCGGGAGGACCACCCATTATGTAAGATAAACTCTAGCTAAGCTTTTTTGTCGTAATTTTGTAATTTAAACAGTCGAATAACGTGACTTTTCCATCTCAACTTTGCTTTTATAGGTGTTCCATGGAAGGTTCGGTCTTCGAAGTGTGCAAATCCGGTACGAACACTACGCAAATACCAGTTTTAGACATTATATCTCAACAAGGACCACCTTTACCTCTTTGGGCCAACACGCTAGTATTATTAGCGTTTTTGGTCGTATTTCGGTTTTTGGGATATTTGGTTCTTCGATATATCAGAAAACCCAAGTAAATATAACCACAACGATAAAAAGGTAGGCTTAAATGTCACCGATAAACGTTCTTTAGTCTCTCGAAACATTTAAAATCAAAAGCGTAACGCTTTTACGAAAAGATTTTACGAAAGACCCCGCCTCTGTATATTTAATAGACACAAAAACGCGAAAATGTCGAGTCATTTCGCGTAAAAATGACCCAATTGGCGCGTTTTTTCCCGCCTTTTTTTCTATCCACGTGTTAAGCGCGTGTTGCGTAGGAAATTCGAAAATGCCGCCGAGCCGCGCTGTCTACCGAAACAATACAACAACAAAATAGTTCAAAAGTGACATCAAATATAAAAACTTTACGCAATGACTTCGCGAAACGAGAAGAAAGGAGTAATAGACGTCTGAAAGTCAAAAATCTGGTCCAAATGATTTAAAAATAACGAGTCTACCGTTATTTTTTTGGGTTTTCTTCAGTGAAGAACGAAATATAATGCGGAATTCGTTCGTACAGACATTTCGACGTCTAATCTTGAGGGAACAGTGTAAGGATATTTAATAGGTCAAAAACTATCACGTGATCACGCGGAAATGGCGGGAAATAGGAAGTAAACTTTTCCTCAAAACTAAAAAAAACCAAGCTTGGAAAATTAAATATTCGTAAAATGATTTCCAATAATTTCTTATATGGAAATAAATATTTATACTCTTCTGTGATTATAATGTTCGGAAAATGTTGAAATAGGGGGATTACGATTTAAACTGATTTAAATACGTAAGAAAGGCGATTTAAGAGGTTTAAACGTTTAAATCACAATAAGGAGGTTGTGCCAAAAAATAATATGAATATAAACGAAACGAAACAAATAAAACACCAACCCCAAAACGAGACATCCACAAAGTACAGGGTATTTAAACACTAAGCCTAATTTTCCAGCCAGGGACTATAAAATTAAACTAAATAATATTTTTTATTATTATTATTATTATTATTTATGAAGACTAAAAACAAAACCATTAAAAGCCCACTTTTTAACGTGACAAAGGCTTAACGAAAATTTGGGAATATATAATGTCAATCTTTGAATAATTCGTAATTAGGTCAGATAGGGGATAAGAAATGAAGATTATACGGACTATAAGAATTAAAAAAAAAAAGCCGAATGAAAATGTTAAGTTTTAAGTTAAAGGTATTTAAAAATATCAAGAAAGAATAATTCCAAAGGCGCTTGTTACTAAAAAATAAATAAAATAACCGCATAGTTGTTAACGTTTTAAAACAAACTTTTAATGATCTTCGGATTATAGGAAATTGATATTGATCAAAGTTAACGTTGAAAATCAGAAGTTTGATTTTGAAGTATACACGATGAATTTAGTTTCGTTACAGATTTTAACCTTTTCTTTTTATTCAACCCGGTGACATCGTTTTGGGATTATATGAAATATGTACTCAAAAGTAAACAGACGATGCATTGTGAGGTGTAGTAATCGTATTTTAGGCCATCTTTAGATATATTGGGTCAATTTAGGACCTTTAACACCTTGCAAAGGCTTCGTATTGATCACGTGGTTAAGCCTAACCTTAGACCCTTTTTTAACGGCAAAACATGGGAGCAATTACCATAGAGGGTGAGGAATTTTGAGACCTTTAAACACTTAAGCAAAAGCTTGGTATTGTGATCATGTGGTTAAGCCTAACCTTAGACCATTTCCCGCCAAAATATGAGAGCAATTACCATGAAGGCCTAAGAACGCCTTTCCACAAAGGCTTAGTAAAACATGGAGGTATAATAATGGAAGATACAACAAAGTTTATCAGTGTTGGAACCTAGTTATCTCTCCATGGGAGTGTTTTTGGCTGTTTTAGTGGAATTCAATATTAAAGACCCCATTTTGCGCCAAATTTGGGATAGAAAATTGGGAGAAACTTGAAATTAAGGTGCTTCAAAATAGCAGGTGCATTTCAAACGATACTAAAAAAGAGTATATTTATTGCAAAAGTCTGACAAGTATTATTTCAAACTTCTGATTTTTACAAAACACGCGATAGGCCTACTGCTGCTAATTATGGTAAGATTTAGGGGGGGGGGGGGATAAAATGAAATGAGCCATTCTTAATATATTTGAAAAAACGATAGAGAGTCTACACGTTTTGATAAAATATTCCTAAATTGCGATAATTATAATTTTTTAATCCAAATTGTTCCAATTTTTATGTTCCTTTTTTTAATTTTTCTAATTTTTAGAAGAAAAACAAAAAAAAAAAAAATAAACCGATACCAGATAAGAAAGACTCTCGAGTTTAGGGATTTAACTAAGACCAAAACAAACAAAAAACGACTTAACTTTAGTTTCTCGCAGATACATAATTGGTGCTGCGTTTAACGTACAGTAATTAATATAATTAGCCAGCCTACCAATTAAATGTCTGCATTCACACTTATTTTAATCTTTGAAAATTAATAAAAATCATTAATTTCCCGTAGTAAATTTAATACAGCCAAAGTTAGGAAGGCTGAAGTAATTAGATCAGGAATTCTAAAATTCTGCGTAAACTCAACTTCATGGGAAAACACGAAAAATAAATTGCGAATGACCAAAAATTTATCTCCGTGGTAAAATAAATAAATTCTATTATAAATAAGTTTCATTTAGGTTTAATAACTAAGTTTTTTAAGTAAAATTAATATTTTTAATTAATATGACACGTGGTGAAATAAATTTCATTCAAACCTACAGAAATGTGTCTAAAAAGCTTAAACCAGTTAATATTTTTACAAACAAATATTAAACTAGAAATGAATTTAAAACTTACCCTGAAAATAGGCTTAGCTGGATTCATGGAGATCATGAATTTCTTGGTATTGAAGGATCATCGACCAATGAACGTCGGCCAGTCGATAAGACGAGAGCTCCATGATACTTACAATAACATTTGATTGGTCGCTGACCCATCAATGCGAAGAAATTCAGGATCTCTGTGAATCCACCTAAGCCTATTTTCCGGCTAATTGATTTCTAGTTTATTATATTAGTTTGTAAATTAGACCTATTTAAACAATAAGAAATCGATAAAAAATCACTTGTTAGGTTGCATTCTCCCTTTAAGGGCCTAAAATTAAATGTATTAAAAAGTATATATTTCGAATTAATTTTTTGAGCGTAAAAATCTGTTTTTTATTTTGCTGCGTGTCATTCTTTATTAAGATATTTGTTTCAAACCTACCTCAAAATAGTTTAAAAAAATTATCTGAATTTTTAGCAATTTAATTTCATTAATTAAAAAGTATGATAATTTTTTGGTCTAATCATTGCAATATAAAAATTAATTATAAATTAAAAACTTAGCAAAAAGTTTTGTTCAGGATATTCCCTAGTCCTCTTTTCAGGTTATAGGCATAATCAGGTATAATTAACAGTTATAATTAAGTTTAATTTTATTTTACGTAAATTCAACTATAAAATATTTCATTTATTTACAAAACTACATCCAAAAAGGGGTTAGTTTTGTATTTACTGAAATCTTTGATATTAAATTTGATTACCAATATTTAAAATTCATTATTATTTTGATTTCTCCACTAATTAAACTTAAAAGTAATCAAATATTCAAATAAATCCATAATTAATATAAATCCCGATTAGATTTAATCGCTATTAGATGCTAACCAGAATTAATTAGGCATAAATTAAATATTAAAAGTGCCTTAGGAAGCATTTAAGGAAAAACCCCCGGCGAAAAATAATTACAGCTCCAAATTAAAATAATATTCCAAAAAAATACACATATTTGAAATTTAACGCAAATAAATATTAAAACAAAAATTAAGTTTTAATATTAATGGTTAAACAATTAAAAACAATATTAATTAAATATTAAAATAATACAACGTAAAAAACAAATAGGTGAAATTGAAATGGTCAACTGTGATTGCTATTAAAAATTAATGATAAGAAAAAATGAAAAAATTAAATCCCTAGTTAAGTTTTTAATTGTAAAAGATTGAAACGAGAAGGATTGATGGATGGAAAAGTGTAAAATATAATGTACATGTAAAAAAAAAACTTTGTACAAATAATTGTACATGTACCAAAGTTTAAATAGTTTACATTGTTAATGTGTTAAACGCTAAACCTGCCCCGAGGGTGCTGATACTCGAGAACTCAGGTGTACAATTATTTTGAACTCTTTGCCCTATCAAAGCTGAACTCAGAGTTCATAAGAGTTCGAAGCTGAACTAAGTTAACTCGGGTGTACAGCGAATTCAAGAGTGTCGGACCCCTCGACCTGCCCCATTTTAAAATATCCCCTGTTTTAATGGTCATTCCTATAAAAAACCCTTTGAAACTGATGACACTATGCTAGGAAGATGTGCTAATTAATGAGGATAAAAATGCCACCACGTGTTAAAAAAAAAAAAGATATATAAAGCGTGTAATACTGCCAATTTATACATTTTTCACACAGAATCTTTTTTTAGTTTTCGAAAATATTGTAAGAATATAAACTGATACAAATTAATGTATTTGTTATAATATATTTAACAATTATTTGTTTTTGGACCCCCCAATCCCCTTTTTCCTTCTAATTATCTTAGAAAGATAAATACCCTCATTTTTATTAGATTTAAAATAATGCCCAAAAAACACATTATAAAAAAATCGTCATTTTTTTCAATATTTTTTTGGAAATTGTACATTTAAAAAATGGCGAATTTATGGAGTAGAAAAAAATACATACAAAACATGGCCGCTCAATGTGTTTAATTTTTTTTTTTTCATTTAATATTATTGGCTATTGTATTATTTATTTTAAAAAATAACTAAGAAAGAAGTGTATTTTTTATTTGCCAAGATAAGAAAAGAAGAAAAAAAAACACGTTTTTTAAAAAAAAGTTTTTTTTTTTTTTATTTGGGTGTTAAAATTTTACCTAAATATTTGTTCGTTAACATATTTTGTCAAAAACCAAATTTACCATCTCTTTCTACCCCCCTTCACAAAAAAATAAGGTTCAAATTAAACTTTAGTTTATTTTATTGTCACATTTCGAAATAAGAGTCATTTCAAAAATATTTCAATGTTTTAATTTTAGCTCTATATTTCACTTATGTCCCTCCCTATCCCATTTTTTCCATAGCTAAAACATTTAAGAAATAACATGTAAAACCACCCTTTTCCTACTATCTTCATCCCCTGACAAATACGACAAAAAGAAAACGTATAATAATTATTTTATCGAAATGGAATTAAAAAGATTTCCTTTTTTAGAAAAAAAAAAAAATGTTTTTTATCAAAGTAAACGTTTGGCCTATTTTTGGGGCAATTTTAGACGTCGGCATCGTTCGGGGTTGAAAGGTCGAGAATTCGTCATTTGCTCGCGAAGTTTCCTGCGGAACTGCTGATTCTTTTTAATCCACACCTTGGCTTGAATCGGAACAACTGATGATTATTTAGGTGAGTTAAACCCTTGGTTTATGGTGATTAATAATTAGTTTTATCAAAAGTCTAACACGCTATATAATTTTGGTTTTATCGAAATGGAATTATAAAGATTTCCCTTAAACGTTAGGCCTATTTTTTTAGACGTCAAGGTCACGGCTCGTCCTCTTTCCGGGTTAAAACTTGAAAGGTCGCGAATTCGTCATTTGTTCTTTCGCCAACCGGGGAGACGGCTGCTGTTTTAATTTTAATACCCACGCTGGAAATCAACTAAGCCTTGGCTTCAAAAAACGGAATGACTGATGAGAATAAAGGTGAGTTAATCCCTTTGTTTATGGATCCTAGGTTTTAAATTAATATTAGGGAAATAAATATCTGATTTGAGCAAGAATTGTTTGCTTGATTGGATATAAGCTTTCCTAAAACGTTTTAAAGGCCTGAAATTGTTCTAGGCCTAATCGTGACGAATGATAAATTGATTCCTTATACCCTTTTTAAACGAGGAGTAAGCCGGTTTAATAATATTTAAAAGCGGTTTAATCACGATTAACCGAGGTTTATAGAACTTAGAAGGCTACGTAAACCTCGGTTAAGTCTAATTAAACCACGGCTAATTACGCCTCGTCTGAAAAAGGTATTAGGCTGAAATTTTGATAAAAGTGGCCCCCCGATTTTTGACTATCCTTTTATAACCATTTTGTAAAACAAATGATTTCTTAATCGCGATGTTTCCCAAATTGTTTCGCGGCCCTATTTTAAATTATAAATATGTTAATGAAGAATACAGTATATACCTCTTGCATTTATTTTTACCCCCTCCAAAGGGGTATAGGCAACCACAGAATCATTGAGACAAAGGGGGATGTAACATAGCCATCACTGCGTATGATCTCATAACCATTTACAGTGGCCTACCCCCTTTAGAGGGGGTCAAAATAAATGAAAGAGGTCTACCGTCTGCGTCTATTGCCTATGTGTTCAACAATGGAGACGTTGACATTGTTTGCATCTGATGATTTATTGAAAGTTTAGAACCGAAGAAACCGGAAGTAATAGTTAAAACTTATCACGCACGAAACTTTCTCCTAAGTTATAAAGTTAGGTTTAGCTGTTACTCATCGGGTATTTATAGATCGTATTTAAATTGAATACCTATTCAAACTAAGCCTAACTTGGGGTTATTGCTAATGGGTTTTGCCGTATAAGATTGATAGATTAGAAAGTGGTTGCACGATATACTTAAATATTTTAAACTCTTTTCCAGGTCTATGACTCACGTCACTCACGCGGACTAAACATGCGGCTGTCGTTAAAAGTTGAAAGGTAAGAGAGATGTTTTAAATCTTATTTCTACTTGTTTTTGCTCGCGTCGACTATCGCGTATGGGTATGGCAGAACACGCGACACGATAAGCCTCCATTAGAGGAGAAATGTAACGATAATTTCTAATGTTGTCGTTAGGGGGAGGCGAAGTTTATCGTAAGATGTTGTGTATTTCCGTGTACTCAATGGTCCAATTATTCTGAGGAGGTTTTTTTCGCTTGTGGGGGAGTTTATTGGTTGCCACGCGACGATTTTTGTGTTTGTCTTCACTCCGTAAATGCGGGGTTTATTCAAGGTGGGTTTCAGAACTGTTCGAGAAGTTGGCAACCAAGTTAGACACTTTCTTTCTCGTAATGGAACGAGCCTGGTTTTGTCCATAACAGCGAAGGGTTATGAGTTTAAACCAGATTTTTCGTGCGTGATTTTTTGTTATCGGTGAACACTCGTGTGGTTGTTGGTGGATTCGTTTCTGGAAGTGCTCGCTGGCAGTTTCAGCTTAGAAATACATTATTAGCAATAAAGTTTTCTTATTAGGGGAGGTTTAACTATGTTACCTAGGTTGAATTTGGGTTGTTGAGGATTTTGCACTCATGGAATACAAAAACGCACGTAAGTTGCGAGTTTTTATGGTTTTTGTTGCGTGGCAACAAGTTGTCTTGACTCTCCTTTTCTTTCATTGGGGTTCAGCATTGTGTATCAATTCTCATTAGCTTTTCATACTTGGTAAACTTAGCATCTTAACTGATGTACCTGAACCTAGAATGTAAAATTAGCCAAGGCCTAAGCGCTCCTGTAATTCCTTATATTCAGGAAAATAGAATCTCCCTACAGGTCTAGTAGAGTTAGGGAAAGGGTTCCGAAAGAGATTTTGAACCCATCCGATGGCGTAGAGACAGATCGAGGGGCTAATCACTCTCGAATTCCCTTAATACCGATTATGGAATACGTGTAATCATTTTAGCACTGTCAAAGGCAGTTATTAGAAAGATTACACGTAATCATACCGTCAAAGGTACACCGATTTCGCTGAGTGACTGGCCTCGACAGATTTTGGGTGTTTCTTGTAAATTAGGAGCAGACAATCCTCCTAATAACTATAGCATCGGTGTCCAAGGTGACCCTGTTAATTTCTTTCAACTTTCTTGCGCTGAAAGAGACTGTGATGTAATCCACCATAACTCATTTTCATGTTATCATTAATTAAATTAAGTTGAAACGCCGTTGACAGTTATTTTGATCGTAACATTGCTGATAGCCCTTTGTTTACTCTTATCTGCCTAAAGTGGGAGACACTTGAGAAGTCGGGTGTGCAAAGTTTTTGAACTCTTTACCAAAATTGAACTCAAATGTACAACGAATTCAAAAATTGACTCATGCCCTTCGATTGCCACTATTCGTCCCTTTCTTTTATTGACAATCGATCGAATTTAAACACGAAATAGTATAGATATTAATTAAATTAGCGTAAAATCCGTTAACCAATAATATATTCATTTTAAAATAATGGCCTACTACTAATGAATTAATTTTAACTGTTAGTATTATCCCCAATATTTTCAATATAGATGTCACCCTCTCTCTACAATATTGTCTTTCTTAAAGTATCTTAATTTAATCAATGTTTTAGAGGAAGTACTTCGTCTTCATAAGCAATTTTGAAAATAGTGGAACATCATGGATATTAAATTTTAAGAATGTAAGCCTCATTAAAGGGGATATAACATCAAAAGTTTCTGGTTCCTCCCCCACCCTGATGGCAATATTTTATACCAGCCTCTTTGTACTTTTGGTTCTTTATAGTTAAAGGGTGTGTCAAATTGGACACATCCCTTTAAAGCGTAGGACCAATCACTCTGGCACGTAATCGCGGTTTACAAACCTGTAGCTCTGCCGGTATTGAAATGATTACTTAAAGGGAGAATGTAACTTAACAACCCAAAAATTCAAACAAATATTAAACTAGAAATAAATTTTAAACTTGCCATCAAAATAGGCTTAGCTGGATTCATGGAGATCCTGCATTCCCCATGTTAAGGACCAACGATCAATGTTATTGGTCGCTAGTCCTTATATGGGGAGTATAGGATCTATTATTTTTCGTGTAAGTTTTAAATTTATTTATATTTTTATATTTGTTTTGTAATTCTTTATTGTTGGATTATCCAACGCTAATCCCTCGCTTTAAAGGGAAAGGGAACGTGAATATATACTAATTTATTGTATGATTCTTTATAGAAAGACTGTTACGACTAATCTCAAGTCAAATGTTCCGTTGAATCAATTTATTTAAACTATATTACAGGCAAAAATATGAGAGCTTAAAAAGTCTAAGCAAAAATCTTAGAAGACCAGAAAACCGGCCTCCAAAGTAGTAGGGTAATAGATAGTATTCATTGTCCCTTTATTTCTGTATTTTTTTATTGTATTTGAAAGCTGATTCCGGCCGAGAGGAAAGTATCACGGGAAGCATTTAATTAACTGAGAAGCTCTCGAGAGATTTATTAAGCGGAACTTGTTACGTGATTGTCCCAAATATAGTATATATATTTTTTTAAGCAAAAATTTCGATACTTGATTTTACTTTAGCTTTGACTGTGTTTTGAGTCTCATGAACCCCAGAGTTTTTGCTTTGTTAGTGCAAAGAGTTCATCAACTTTGTACACCTGAATACTAAAGTGTCTGCTCACTCAATCTCGACCCCTAAATCGTAAAAAAAAGAAGTTTCGAACCCGAGATGAATATTAATGTAGCCATTAACTTAAGCTAAGTTTCGCTTTAACGATCTTTCTACACGATACGCGCAAAAGCTTTTAATTAAAGTGAGGCTGCCACGAATTTTCACGACTTGCGAATGGAAATTGAATCACTCTTCCAAAACCGCCTTTCACCTCTCAAAAGAGTAGTTAGCTCTCGGTACTTCTATCTACCCGTGAACTATATACGGATTGCTCTAAGCCACTCGGACATTGAATAATTCCCCCAACTATGAAGTTGTAAGAGCCTCGCGCGTGGGATGGTTACCCAGAGGTCGGTGGTTCAAGTCGCTTTAGATCCAAGGAATTGACTACCCTAACCTATATAACCTTTTCTAAACTATGTATTTCGATCATTTGAAAATCGATCAATTAGGAATAACCCGTTCAAGTCCACCCCGAGGTAATTTTCACCTTTTCGTCTCGGAGTGACATGGATATTTATCAAAAAAGTTTTTTATCAATTTTTATTTATCTTCTAACTATTCACAACTCAATGAAGTGTATAACCTTCATTTAATTAATCTTCTTTCTATATTAATTAATTTAAAAATGAATTCCGAAAGCTATTTAATCGACCCAAATATAATTCGCTTATTAATTTCTTCAGCGTCATTTTCCAATTTATAATTTTATATTTATTTCGGTCAAAAAAATTCGGGCTTCTCCCCTTCCAACGTCAAAACAATAGATAAGACAATAGGTAATATAATGAGGGTTTTGTACTTTTATCTCTGATGACTCGTAAGAAACGCTTTCAATTGGAGCAACTTTTTTGTTTCTCTCGCTGTGCGTGTGATATTGATGGGTTGGGAATGTTCTCCAAAATTCATCCTCATCCCGTATAATATATACAATACAGTTTTGTATAATGATCTCGTTGTTTCTTCTCGTTGTCGCTAGGTGTCCTATGGAAGAGAGCGCTATCATCTCTGGGATTGTCGTCGACTTCGGATGGAGGCCGGGCCCGAATCGTAGGAGGAGGTGGTAGGGTAGGAGAACGTGTAGCGAAGAATCGGGAGAGTGTCCGTCGGAATTCGTTGGTTTGTAGTCATGCGGCGTCGGTCGAGCCGGCTGCAGGCCTCGTTGGCGCCCCCGCCTTCTCAAGCGCCTACGCGGCCCCGAGAAGTAGCGCTTCGGTCACCACTATCACCCTCTTGCTGGCCTCACCCATGATCGGACACGCCAGCCACCAGCACCAGCCCCCGGTGGTGACCAACACCACCACGGGCAACTCCTCGTCCGCCGTTGTCGATGGACAAAACAATAAAGTCATCCTACCAGGAGACGATACCCGTTACGAGCTCTCCAAACATTACAGGTCTGTAACTCTTTAATTACCTCGTTTCTTAAGTTGGGAACGCGTGGTTTCATCGTCTAAAACGGGGCAGATATCACTAAGTCTTGGCTGTATCAGATTAATTCTGGTTCAATCGATGGATTATATTTTAAAAGATAGGCACGGAAAATGCATTTTTAATCAAATAAGTGAACTGTCCCTTTCTTTGTCAAGACATTTTATGTTCGTTCCTTTATCCTATCTTCAATGGTGAAGAACTTGTATAATTTAAGAGATTGGAGTTAGTTTTTGTTTTCGGTTTGAACTACGATTTTGCTAAAACAAGGAACTTACATTTTAATTGGAGGTTTTAGAAACTTGTCACGTGTCTCTTACTTCTAAAAGATCGATACTTATAAAACTTCTCCACGGCTGCAAAATTACTAGATGGTGAACTTAAAGGATGCGAGCTTTTGATTTTAATTATTGCAATTAATGATTTTAGTCTAGCACGTTTTTGAAAATGTGTTTACAATTAGAAAATTACCTATTTCTAATGGGAGATGGGGAATGTTTGACTCCTTTGCATGAGTAGAATTTAATTACAATAAAAAGTTTTATAAGACCAGGAAATTATAGGTGTTGGAAGTCGGAGAAGTTTCCGCCGATTATTATTGTCACATAATTCTAATTTATGCAACTCTTATGATATTTGCATTTAAATATCTTCAAACGTTTATTTTTTATTTTATTTTTTTTGAAAGTTAAACACGTTTAGTGAAAATTTATGTCCCATTTGAAAACTAAACAATCACATTAGATAAATGGATTTAATTTAAATGCTTAAATTTAAATTTTAAATTAAGAAATTGAGTAGCATTTTCAGAAATATCGTTAGAAAACGATCCAAAATATAATACCTCAAGAGTAAATATGCAAATTTTTTTATAATTTTAAAATTTTAAGGTATTTTTTAAAAAGTCAGGGAATTTAAAGATCTTTCAAGAAGCCAGAAAATTACAATCATTATCTGCAGAAAAGATTTGAAACTGACCGTGTCAGTTGTATAGATTAGAACAAAGATGCGTATGCAAAAAGTTTAGCGAACGCAATTATATAAAAAATAAAAGGTTAAAGATTGGGTATTATTAGCTGAAACGGTCAGGGAAAATCGTTGGAAAAGGTCAGGGAAAAACCTGGAGAAGTCTGGGAATTTGAATCCGAAAAATTGTGGTAACCCTGCATGATAATTATATAGTTTAATATATATATGATATACCATTTATTAATATAAAAAATAATACCATTTCTTATTGAATTATAAAATATTTTAAAATAGCAAAAATACCTATTTATAAAATTATTTTAAAATGATTGCCTTGAACTTCTATTTTTCAAACCAATTGCTTTAAAAGATTTCTAAAAAAGAAATATTGAATCGAATATCCTAGGCTTTAAATATCTTTTAGATTTTGGATCCGATCATAAATTCATTTTAAAATGCCGATATTTTTCCAACTGCATGGTTTCTCTCTCTCTCTTTCTCTGGATAGCCTAAGTTCGGATCCTTTTACCAAATATAATACTATAAATATCGATTTATCAATAAATTTTTGGGGGTTTTCCAACCCATTTCTCGGTTACACCTGTGCCGATCGCGCGCGGGGCCAGCCTTTTTGCTTAAATTAAATAATCTCCATATACGCTATGGTAACTCCGATATCGTGAAAACCCTCATGCTTTGAACAAAATCTTTCCAAATATCTCGTTTTCTATATTGGTCCAAGTCTATCACCTGCAGCAAAAACTTTTTTTATTTTATTTTACTTCGGTTTCCCAAAAAAAATTGCCATATAATTTGGGCAAGTGCTCTCTCACTCTATAAAGAATCGATCCAAAATTTTTGGGTTGGGGGTACCAAACCTTTTTATTTTCTATTTCATGGTAATTTATCTACCTGCCAAGTTTAGTTTACAAAAAATTATGGAATCAAAAATATAGCCTAGGATTAATATTGAAATTTAATTTCTTTAATTAATTACCCTTCATTCATTAATTTTTCGCGATTTATAGTTAATTATAAATAGGTAGCGACCAATGAGCGAAGGCCCGTCGTTCACGCGAGATCTCCACGAGACTTACAATCGCGTTCGATTGGTCGCTAGATTCCGATAAAAAATTCAAAAGTTGTTCCATTTTGAGCTCCAAGTTTCCCTTTAACTTTTTTTTTTTTTCATTTAAATTTTTTCTAATTGACCTATCATTATACGATTGAACATTGGCATTACTTTAAGAAAGTTAAGTTTCATTGTGTAAAAATTTAATGCAAATTTAACTTTATGCTAATTCAACCTAGATACTTTAAAACCCATATCCTTAACCTAAAATGTACCTTAATTCACCCATCATTTAGTTAAAAGGCAATCTTTTATATTACACCCCGGCGCGGTCTACCCTCAAATCTACAAAATTGACAATTTGCGAAATTCATTATGATCATAAGTTACTTTAAGGGAATAAGTTATACACCTCCTCATCATTTCAAAGGTCAAAAGTTTTAATCTACACTTTAATTAAACTAATAAAGGAATAACTAAGGGAGTCTAGAGTTTCAATACATCTAAAGCTAGAAGAACCAAGGACTATAGACCGTTCTTCCTGCATCTACCTTTAGAAAACACCTAAAATTCACGTGATGTAGTCGGCCAATAAAAATCCGTTTATGAAGAGGTAAACTTTCTCCGGGAAAATCTCGAGTCTGAAGGCTCACTGTCTCGCGTAGATAGATCGAGGAAAACCTATCTCTCTTCTGTCGCGTCCGCATACACGAACTATTTTGTAGCCTAGCTGCTCTCCAATAGTGATTTTATGGAACTGTTTACTCCTCAGAGGCTTGTTCCTCCTCAGAACCTTTTGTCTAAGAGCATGTGGTGGTTTTTTAGTTTTTATTTCTGCTTGGGTGTAGATGCAGATTAGGCCGAAGGTTCTCTGCTCAGAATAGGTATGCACTAGCTATCAAACTTAGTCTTATATAATAGTATCTAACTTATGATATATTGGACGCTTTGACTGTGGCGCGCGTTCAGCGTTCCGAAAGTGATCACGTAATATAGAGAGAAAACGAACTGACCCACCCCACCCCTATCTCACCCGTGTCCGCCCCTATAGGAATCTCTCTCCGGCAAAGCGCGAACTCCATTATTACCAGAAGGGCGTCAAAAGCGGCTTTTGGAGTAATGGGCCCTTTGGCTATTACTCGATTCCTGGCTGCGACCCCCTATAACCCAACCCAACTCGTCAGATTCAACCCCTTCACGGTCTCCCGATATGAACCGACGTTCACACCATAGAGTACTGATTTTCAAGAAAACCTTTTTGACAAATGATATCTTACTTTGATGGTTCGCGGTAAAAAGAGGAACACGAGATAGTCCGGGAACTTGACAAGTAGAACTTACCGAATTTAGGTCAGGAAAAATATGTCTGGAAACTGTCTGGGAAATTGACAAGTTGTTCTAAATGTCTGGAAACTGTCAGGGAATTTTACGAGTTGTCCAAATGTCTGGAAACTGTCAGGGAAGTTGAGACAAGTTGTTAAAAAAATCTGGAAACTATCAGGAAAGTTGACCAGTTATCCACAATGTCCGGGAGCAGTCAGGGAAGCTAATAAGTAAACCAAAATGGTCCGAGAAAATCGGGGGCGTTGACTAAAAACCGAAATTCCGATAAAAGCTTGGAAAGTTCGTAAAAAATACGTTATAACTTATAAAGCTCTAAGGAATTAATTTAACCAGGAGGTCTGAGAAACATTGGGAAGTTGACCACAAGTGCCTAAAAGTAGTCTTAAAAAGTTCAAACGTTTAAAATGTGAAGGAGGCTTAGTTTTTCTCTGCACAACGCGTCGACGTGCAGCAGGTGAGACGAACACGCACCCTTCTCTAACCCGTAGAGCCATCGGATAATATACTGCCTATTTTCACCTCTTTGTAATTTTTACATCGCGTATCACTCCGCCTCATGAAACTAAGTTACACATTTTCCTCGCACTTTCTCTATTTAAGTATCGCTCCCTCGCTATATCTCTTTTCAAATTGGTTGCTCTAGCTCGAAGACTATATAGTTCCAGGATGACTGGAAGAGGAATGGTTTATTCTATAGAGTTTTCGAGAACTTAACAGCTCCAACGCAACTCTCTAACCCATCTCTATAAACATAAGTTAATTACTAGCTCGATATAAATTAGTCGTAGCCAGCTATTTGCACAGAGAAACTTTGTTTAGCCAATGAGAGACGTTCCTCTGGAAGAGATGCTATGGCAGACATGAATTTCCATTTTTCATTTAGTTAAAATGGTAGGGCTGAAGAGTTCTACCCAAGAAAGGTACCGAGATTATCCAGATAGCGGGATTTTTCTTTGACCTAAAAAAACCAACAACCCCCTCTATCTTTGTATAAAAAAATTGATTCTCAAGAGATTCAAATTGAGTTTGAAATAAATTAAATCTTGGTTTAAAATTTTAGAACCAGTTAATATAAATTCAGCTTCGCATATATATTTTACCTCTTTTGTACCATATTCCGAAACCTTTCTCTCTATTACATTACGCGCCCTCTAGTAGCGTTAGTGACGGACATTGTTACATAAGTATTTTGATTCTTATCGAAAAAATATTTCTCCGGCAGTGTTACCATCCCTTTAACGATATATCCACGAAACATTAAGCATTTTCGATCAAAATTCTTCTTTAGAATGATTACCCTCTTTTAGCTACATCGTACAAGAGTCCAAAACCATATGTTACCTAATTTATATACGTTTCAAAATTGTACAAAAAACAACAGCCGCAAAAACTATAAAAAGAAGAAGAAAAAACATTTAAAGAAATATATTTTTTTCTTCAAAATAATTGTGCTCAGTCTGTTGGTTATGATGGGCCCCTATTGTAAATGGCCTGTTTTCGTCTTGGATCGAGAGACCATTGTCAGTAACATATCAGTTCCAGTTTGCATCGCTTACAAAGTTCTTTTCGAATTTTTGTTTGTAACGAAAAATAATAGTTTTTGTTCGTAGTTGTGAGAAAATAAATAGGTTAGATTGAAGGGACACGGGAACACTATCTGTGACGGTCCTGCAGAAACCTTATGGTCCATATGCGACCTATATTAGGAACTTGAAGAGGAGTAGAAAGCTTTTTATAAGTAAAAGCAGGAACTCATAGATGTGATAGGGAACGTTTAAGTTTACCTTATAGGTTTACTGCCACGATATCATGGATAAGATGGGTTACACCCCTCCCACAAAACAAATAGCGCCTCTGTTTCTAGCCATTGTCGCTAAATTTATCTCCTCCTTCGCAGAAAGGTAACTTTTTCATCGAAGAGAGTCGAATGTTCCCTATTACGTACTACGAGTCCCTGGTGAAACAACGTACGCTTCTTCACTGTTCTCGTTTTGATTCGATTATTATCGTTGAACTGAATTGAATTTACAAAACTATTGTATTCTCTTTCTCCGAGAGATCTGAAGAAACAATGTCGTAGAGCAGGGATTCATAAACGTCACGAGTTAACTTTCCTGGTCAGATGGATAAAGAAGCTTAACTTTCTACATTGTGCAAACTGAATGTGAAATATAAAATAGGCTTAGAGTACCACCTAAATATCACGAAGAAGGCTCTTGTTTGGAGATCATGACCTCGGTTATCAGTTTCTCTCTTTTTCAAGTTTTTATTTATTTTCGGACCGATCCCATTGGGAATTCTTCTTCTTCTTCTTCTTCTGGGAGTATTTTGTCGAGTTATTTTTACTGAATGATCGAAAAATGGTTGTGGTTTCGTTGTTAGTAGATCTTTTTATTTATTTTGTGTTTTTCAAACCTAAAATATTTTTTTAAGATATTAAATTACGTTAAAGGGAAGGTTGATTGTGCAAACGTTTAGTGTTCGTATTAGGCTTAGTAGTTATTTGATCTAATCGGATTATTTAGGATTATGTTATCTTTTTAGGAAACCATTTTGGAATTTAAAATAGAGGCAGCGGCTTTAAAGGAATCTTTTGACTGAAATAGGCTTAACATTGAATGAAACTTTGCTTGTTTGGCGCTTGATTTATCAGGATAAACATTAATTAGGCTTAGAAGATGATGATTTGCATTTTTGTTATTGAAATTCAAATAAGGCTTAAAGACAATCTTAAGGACGATCTCCCGTAGTTAATGCTCCATTTTCCGTTCAGTTGCCATCCACTTTTAGGCTTAACAAATCGATTTAACTTTTTATTATCGAAGTGAAAATTAGGCTTAATAACGCGAAATGAAACTTTTAATACGAAACTTTAATTGGGTTTAAGAAGTGCGATTAAGAGTTTAGTTGTGATAGTTCTTCAGTTTCCCTTTCAAATTCTGCTTTTAGAATTGATTGAAAGAAATAAAATATATACGAAGGGGAGGTTTGGTGCTGGACATAATATAAGTTTTGTTTTGTTACGATTATTCGTTTTTAAAGTACATTACATTTTTCAAGAACTCCTATATATATATTGACAACGATTCTTCTCCATATCAATAGAATTTTCTTTTTTTTATTATTATATATTAAGTTTAATAAGTTGTTGTTGGAGAGGGAATGCATGCAGCGGGACAGTTTACAAGAAAAGGCCATTAAAGGGCGAAGGTGCTTATAGTTTATTCCACTTTGAATTGACAGCGGCTACAAAGTTAGATATACCCTTTACTTCTATATGATTCGATTTGTTTAACATATAAAGGAAGCAGGTATATTGCTTTTTACGCGCTACCAAGTCAAGGTGGAATAGACTATATGAATGTGTATTATCGACCCAACTACTATTGGCGACAAAACTGCCATAGTTAATGATTTCTCTTCTATACGATACCAGTTATAATCAGTTTGAGTTTGCAACAGGTGCGAAGTTAAACTAATTTCACACCCTATCATGTCTTTACTTATTTAAGTCTAGCTTTGAAAGAGATGCCAACTCAATATGAAACTTACTGTAGTTAGGATTATAAGTTTAAACTTGCAACAGGTGCAAAACTAGTGTCTACTATTTCTATAATTATCTTTAGATATAAAAGGTATCTCTGCTCCTTTGCGTGCTGTGAACTTAGCATATTATGAACTATATCGTTTGAGTTCACGCTATATGTAGCTCAAAGCAAGACTCTTATTTTAATATATATTCGAGGAATACCAGTTTTATGTCAGGTTTCAACTCAAGATAAAATTGACTATATTTTTATGAAATTTTTAATTCAAGCTATACGTTTAAAGATATTAAAGAAGATTACGTCGTGTAGTGCCAACTTAAGATGAAATTTACTATAAAAATATTAAATTTCTATGGTTAGATATGATAAGACATATTCGAAGCCTAAGTTTGCGTGTACTGCCAACTCAAAACTAAATTTACTATAGTTTTATTTATTTTTAATTTACACCAATTTCTCCGAATGAGCTTATCTTTACTTAAATATAAATGAATCCTACCTTTTGCGTGTTGCGCGAATTCAAGATGAAATTGACTAAAGGGGTGGAGCTCTTCTTTGGGCTATGATCGGAATAAGTCAAGTCCAATATTGCTAAATTTTTATATGAATTCCTGATATTATTATGAAGAAACCAAATTTTATTTATAATTATAAAAGTCTTGGAGCCTTGTACTTGTTGAATTCTCAAGCTATTTCATTTTATTCGTATTTCTTCCATATTTTTATTCTTATTTTTCTGGTAACGTTTCTCTTATGAAAGAAGCAATTTGACATTTATAAGAAAAGATTCTTCTTTCTCTCGCTCGTCGGACATCGATCGCTTATTAATATTGATGATCTGACATTTACCGGCGAGAATATACGACACCTGCCCCTTTTAAATATCTAGCCACTATATTTTATTCTCCGAACACTTCTTGTACTTGTTCTCGTTGTACTCGTGTTACTTATTATAGGTCTATATAGTACACGTAGTACGTTAGAAAAATATTACTCGGTTAATGCGGCTATTTTTAATTGTTTAAAGTTTATTAATTAACAAAAGTAATTAACGTCTAAGTATATCCGAGGTGGAAATATTGATTTTTGTGATTCTTAGGCATTCTCTGGATGGAATGCATAGGTGTATGACAGTGTGAGTTAATTTGAGATGCATTTTTCATATCAATTGAGTTGCACCACATAGTCGAAAATATTCCCACGAATGTTATGTAAATTTTGAAATAATTCTCATTATCTAATAAGGTGAATAAGTTACTGGAAAGAGGTTAATTATGGCTTAGCCACTTCGGTAAAATGGGATGCAATTTTTGTTTCATTTAAATTCGGTTATGAATTTGTTCACATAGATTTAAATTATAAATTAAAAATTAAAATTCTGCTAATTTTACCGCAATAAACCGTAAATTACTACTTCTCTGGTAATTTACTTCTTAAATTACCGATATGGAATACTACGAGAGGCTGATTACTTCAGGTAATCAGTGCACAGGTCTGTAGCTTTAACTGCTACTAGACTGAGTACGCATTTAGCATTACCAAAGGCTGTAATCGGTAACGTAATCGCGTAATCATTGTACAAACTTTACGAAAATGATTAACCTCTTGCTCCCACGTTACTGTAATTGACAACTATTGATATTCTCAATTACAATGGCTGTGGTATTGTTTACCCTAGATTCAAATTGATAAATCTTAATAAGCCCCCTAGAAACAATTTTATGAGATTTAATTAAAAACAACGCCACGCATTTGCTATTATACTTTCAACAATGAAACCATCTAGGCGTATATTGTATATTTAGGAAGTAACCGTATATAAACAATGTAACGTTAAAAGACGTTTAAAATTATATATGCGAGGCAATATTCTGGGGGCCTCGTAGTCTTATTTTATCTCCGTAATCCTGGATAATCTCTGTAGAGAAAGGCAGTTCAAGTGAGGCTGAAATGTATATTGGAGTGTTGACAGGATGACCCCTTTAAAATGAGGGATGAAGGGGAAAATAAACTTTAACTACTATAAATAAGACTGATTTATGTAGTAAAATTTTTCTGAATTGTACAAAATTGCATCGGCAAATATTCAAATTAGGGTATCAATCACGAGACTCCGCCCATCTGCACTCTGGCTTATTAAAATCTAATCAGAAAACAAAACGCCAATTAAAGAAGTTCTTCTTTTTAAAATTATAAATCTTTTACTAATTGATGGAAGGTCGGTTTTTATATCTGATAATGTAATAAAAGCGTACCAATGAAATTTGATTACTATAATGAGGCGTCTAGTTGTGATTGGTCGGATTTTGTGCTTCAAATTTATCGACTACGTTAATCCCCTATGCAGAAATGTGAATCTTTATCAGAGACACTTCCTTAATGTGTCTCGGGGTTTTAGATGAAGAGATTATAAAAATCACTATCTTCTTCATGCACCCTCTCTTTAAAAAGCATTTTTGTGACTTCAGGGGTGAAAAATCAACTCTTAACGGTTGACCAGTGACCCGAAGCCAATCAAAACAGAAAAGAAAACAATTAAGAAGGATTAACCATGCACTCTTCTTCCCCTTTTTCATTCTCTTTCCATCTTTCTCTCTCTCAATTAAGTAATGGAAAAAAATTACACAAAACATTTTGAAAATTATGAGAAAAATTGTAATTTTGCTCAAATTTTTCTGCGTTAAGTTCAATGTTTACCCTCTACGTTGAACTTTTCCGGGCGATTTTTAATAGAATTCTTGTATAATTATGAACCTATGGGTAAATATAGGTTCATCGTATAATTATATACCATTTAGACTTAATCGAATTGCAAAACTATAATACATTATCGTTCGAAATTTCACTAACATAATATAATAATATAATTTGATAATGTAGTTACATGTATACGTTTGGAATTGAATCACTTTATATCTTTTATTAATCAGGGCTTAAAGCGCGTTCACAAGCTCTCGAGAATGTTTAGTTCTAGACATACCTCTTCTCGCGAGCGAGATTCAGATAACTCATCTATCGGGAAAATGTTTACGATAAGATTGTTAAGAAGAGAAACTTATCTAAATATAGATAAAGATAAATAATAAAACTTGTCGTTCATAAGCGTCCTCTAACGGCAATTAGTGGCAAAAGTATTTAACAAAACCACGTGAAGCTGCTATGCTTAAAGAATAGGCAGACGTGCACGTGATTTTATTTACTACTTTTGTCCACACTGTTTGCCTTCAGAGGACGCTTATGAACATGAGATTTGCGCGAAAAATTAGGTTTTTACCTTTTATCTTATACTTGTGAACGCGTCTTTATGTAGTGTAGTGTTTAGTATATTATCGAAACGCCATTCGGTCGAAAACTTTTCTGTTGCATTCGATCGAAAGATCTAAAAATCTCTTTTCTGGTCCTTGTGATTGTTATTTTAGCTTAGTTTAAATTCTTACATACTGATAATGACGATTTTTATTCGTATAGTTATTTTAAACTATATTTGGGCAAAATTTTGTCAAATTAAACCACCGAAAAATCCATTCGTGCGAATGATATTTGGATCCAATGAACCTGAAGCGTTGAGAAATTCCAGGTCCTGACAAATCTATACCCATTCTATAGCTTTTCCGATTCCAGTATCCGAGAAACGTCGGAGGGAAAGACCAATTGGTATTTAGATTGCTTTAAAATCCGCCGTCATTTCGGGGAAAATCATATCGAAATCCCTTAAATTATAGCCAAGGATTTGTAGCTTCCCTCCCGAGCTCACGCCCACAACACCACACGCTTCCAAGTTGTCTTTAATCATCGCATCCAAATTCCCTGGTATATCCCGCGGCTATATAAACACGGTCAAAATCAGTTAGAAATCGCAGCTCCTATAATAATGATACGTATTTAATAATTTTATAGGAAACACATAGTCTCTGAAAATTGCACATGATTTTGATTATCAGGTTGTAATGTAAAAGACTAGTCTCCATCTCATCTCTTTGATATCTATGCAATTTGCATAAATATTAGATGCTTCTTAGTACGTGCTTTAATTTCAGATTGATTCTGACTGTAAACACCTTCTCCTCGAATTTAAATCCTTTTCGAATATGTTCACAGAATTTGTCTTATAGTAAGCTAAGGTAAACTTTGTCACTAGTTTTTCCCAACTTTTTGTAAATTTTCCATCTTTTAAAACCTTTTTACAATTTTTTTTCTTCAACCTTTTTTCCATAATTTCCTTCAACCTTTTTTCCGTAATTTCCTTCAACCTTTTTTCCGTAATTTCCTTCAACCTTTTTTCCGTAATTTCCTTCAACCTTTTTTCCGTAATTTCCTTCAACCTTTTTTCCGTAATTTCCTTCAACCTTTTTTCCGTAATTTCCTTCAACCTTTTTTCCGTAATTTCCTTCAACCTTTTTTCCGTAATTTCCTTCAACCTTTTTTCCGTAATTTCCTTCAACCTTTTTTCCGTAATTTCCTTCAACCTTTTTTCCGTAATTTCCTTCAACCTTTTTTCCGTAATTTCCTTCAACCTTTTTTCCGTAATTTCCTTCAACCTTTTTTCCGTAATTTCCTTCAACCTTTTTTCCGTAATTTCCTTCAACCTTTTTTCCGTAATTTCCTTCAACCTTTTTTCCGTAATTTCCTTCAACCTTTTTTCCGTAATTTCCTTCAACCTTTTTTCCGTAATTTCCTTCAACCTTTTTTCCGTAATTTCCTTCAACCTTTTTTCCGTAATTTCCTTCAACCTTTTTTCCGTAATTTCCTTCAACCTTTTTTCCGTAATTTCCTTCAACCTTTTTTCCGTAATTTCCTTCAACCTTTTTTCCGTAATTTCCTTCAACCTTTTTTTCCGTAATTTCCTTCAACCTTTTTTTCCGTAATTTCCTTCAACCTTTTTTTCCGTAATTTCCTTCAACCTTTTTTCCGTAATTTCCTTCAACCTTTTTTCCGTAATTTCCTTCAACCTTTTTTCCGTAATTTCCTTCAACCTTTTTTCCGTAATTTCCTTCAACCTTTTTTCCGTAATTTCCTTCAACCTTTTTTCCGTAATTTCCTTCAACCTTTTTTCCGTAATTTCCCTCAACCATTTCCCGTAATTTGGAAAAAGTCCTCTTAATATATAACAGAGTTGCTCTTGAAGTTTATTTAAAAGAAAATGAGTTTAGTTTTATCTTTATAAAACTTCACCTCCCTCTAGCTTTCCTATTGTGTAATTTTTAGGGAAAAAATTCTAATCATAGCCTCGTGGCAACACTTTCAGAAATAGGTTATATCATATTTAGATCTATGTTCGTGGCTTCTTTAATAGGCCTTAATGAGCAAACTCATTAGGGCGGAGAATGTACTTTTTTTGATACAAATAATTTTGTTGTTTTTTTATTTAATATCTGCTTATTCTCTTTTCTTCTCTTTCAATACAAAGTTTTGATTTGTGCTGAATTTTTCACGGCGGAAACTTCACAAAGTAAACTCCCTAACTAATTTTTTATTAAAACATCCACCCACCATACGATTATACATTTTGAATGAAGTGCGTTCATTTTTGTAAGTGCCAGTCGGCAATTTTTTAGCCTCTTTTTTTGTAGAACGACATGTAGTTCACAAAAAATATTTCCACGCTAATTCCCGTGTAAAAATAATCCAATTTTGACAGTTGATGGTTTCCGTAAAATTGAATTTCTACCGTGAAATTCCACTTCCAATTCTAGGCCTGTAAAATATTTGTTTCGCTTCTTAAAATTATACCACTGTTAAGTAGAAAATATATAATAATAATTATCTTAAGATACTTAAAAAAAGGCTGCCACAAATTTTAATTTATTAAAAATGGAATCTGCGTTGCATTTTCGGAAAAAAATAAAAATATAATCCATTGGCTTTCGTTTTAAATTGTGACTAACACCCCACTCTTAGAAAATAGTCTGAAAATTGAAATTTCATTTGTTTGTACCGAAGCCACCTGTTTATATAATAACGTTCAGAAGCCGATGAAACCCTCCTTTGAAGTCTACTACTCAAATGTTCCATATAGCGCTCCTCTCTGTATGGGTAAATTCCCAATTTTACGAGATCGGAGGGGGCCCTACTTCATACCCCCTGTCTACGCAAAATTGGAAATTCTCTCTCTCCACAAACGACGACGTTTTTTTGACGAACTCCAAGGCTGTTAGAGATATTCGCTCGACGAACTCCCGCTCCGAAAATATCTACCGTTAGGAGGCGTATGAATCGCGCTTTTTGAAACTAACCCATACAGAGAGGGGTAGACAAGACCCGGGAGTAATAGACTTCAAAAGAGGGTTTCATCGGCTCTGTAACGTTCTATTGACGAAGTAGTATCAATTTTGGATGTTTCCAGTCCTTCTAAGAGTGGATTTCAAAACAATTTGACCAATTAGAACAAGGATTGGTTAAAAAAATAAAATAAATTAAAAAGAAAATACTTTCCACCCTCCCTTCAACAAAAGCATAGTAAGGGATTAACCCTACCGATTTTTAAAATCATTGAAACAACAACCGTCAATCGAAATTAAGCGTTTTTCTATTGTTTTCAATTTCATATCGAGATAAAGCTTCCCGTATAAATTTTAGAAAATAGGCTGTTAAGTTAATTTGCAAATCCTTAATGGTTGGAAAGTACAGCTTTATTTGTTTTCGAATTTTCTCTCAATTGTCCGCGAACAGAGAGAAAGTTAAGAGGCGATTAGGGATAATTTGTTTAACGAGGACGTCGCAAATTTACCCCTATCTACTGTATATATTGTTGAATTGATTCGCGATAGAATTCAAACCAAATTTTATTTGCAACGTCTATAAAACTAAATCTCCAAATAAACTTCGAATGGATAGAAAGGGACCCGTAGTTTTGTATTTGCGTCAAAATAAGACTGATTCTCAATATATCCTACAATTTTATACTTCAATACAATAGGAGTTGACATAGGAAAGAACGATGAGGCGGATTAATACGTAATATTAATCCTCGTAAAAAAACTCCGTTAGTGGACAGTCAATCCAATTCTTCTTATTCAATATTTTCTGAATTAAATACTTTTATCAAGAAGACTGGGCAAAAACGACCTTATCACGGACCAGAACGCGGGAGAATCAACTGTATATTCTACAATAGTCACGTGACCTTAGTGATGACGTAGTATTACGGGGAATTTTTTTTTAAAAAATTTAGAAAAAGGCGATTATAAAATATGAAATTTTACTATTGAGTTAATATTATCTATGACATATGTATATATATTTTGAAACGTTTTTTTAACGATCTTTCCGAAAATGCTACTCAATTTCCATTTGAAGTTCATGAAAAATTCGTGATAGCCTCACTTGAAAACAGACTTCAGATGAGGGTGCAAAAACTTCTTTACTTTAGTAAGAGATTTAACATTTTGTATTTGTACCCCTCGACTTTCCCCGTTTTACAAATTACTATCGAGCAATCTTAATTAGTAGTTTATACGATTTCTCTAACATCCGGGGAGTTTTTGCATGCCTGATTTTCGTGTATTATTTTGCATAAAAGAACAAGACCAAGGCTTAGGAAACATTAGTTCCCGCTCGCTTACAATAATTAATAGCTAATATATTGATGTTCGATACGCATGAGGTTGAGGCGGATTGATACGCGATATTAAACGGCGTAGGAAAAATAGTACTTACAAACTTCTCTCCATCAAAGACACGAATACTAATATGTAATCCTCTCGCAAATTGGAAATCAATTTTGAATGTTATGTATACGCCAAACAATTGAGAGAAGTTTATACGTGGAAAGGATGGGTTTCCCGCGATTATAATTAAATTAAGTTAATTATGAAGCTCTTTACTATGAGCTCACGTTTTCCCGAGCAATTGGAATCCATTAAAAACATGTCTTAAGAGATTAGAGGATTAATTGTTCAAACCGGAAATATAATTAAATAATTTGAAAGAAATCTTTGCATTATAAGCTTAATAACTGTCAAGCTAGACTTGTAGTTTGTTTGGTTTCGGGTCGTGTATATTAATTATTAACGAGAAATTATAAATAAAAGCTGGAAGCTTACGGATTAAGTTCTGTACTTTCACGAAAAAGACACAGTGAAAGCGACCAGAAACCCCGATTATTACTGTTCTTATAATTGTTCTATAGCTACGGTCACACTAGTATTTCCAGAAGCCGATGAATTCCTCCTTTGAAGTCTACTACTCTAATGTTCCATATAGCGCTCCTCTCTGTATGGGTAAAATTCCCAATTTTACGAGATCAGAAGGGTCCTACTTCATACCCCCTGTCTCCGGAAAATTCGAAATTCTCTTTCTCCACAAACGACGACGTTTTTTTGACGAACTCCAAGGCTGCTAGAGATATTCGCTCGACGAACTCCCGCTCCGAAAATATCTACCGTTAGGAGGCGTACGAATTGCCCTTTTTGAAACTAACCCATACAGAGAGGGGTAGACAGGACCCGGGAGTAATAGACTTCTAAGGAGGGTTTCATCGGCTTCTGGTATTTCTTAATCGATTTGAAACTGTAAAATCAAACCGATGTTCAAATCGCCTGGAATAGTGTTCACGTATTATCTTTATAAATCGATTTATTGTATCTTCATCTATCGGTTGTTGAAACCGAATCGGTAAGAAACTGGTTCCCGAAGCAGTTTCGAGAAATCTAATCAAATCGGTTCGAGAAAAGACGGTTTCCCATTCCCACGATTCTAGCGAAACGTTTTTAAACGGTTTAAATCGATTCCAAGGCATAGTGTGAACGCGGCTGATGATATGTGAAATATATATTTTGAATTCTTTGTAACAATCTTTCCAAAAATTCTACTTAGCCCATGAAAAATCCGTGATAGCCTCACTTAAAAACAAAAAAACATCATATTTAACATTTCTTTGGACCTTATTTTTAATTGCTATCGTAGTGCAGTGAAAACAATTTATGTAAAAATAGGTTTTTACGGTTCCGAATCAATGGTTCGTTAAGTAACGTTTCTTAAGAACGGAAGTTTTTATTTTTTAAGACAAAAGCTTTATATTTTTCAAGATGATGTTTTCATACAGGCATGACACGTTCAATTTCTTTGTTTAATTTATGAAACTATTGTTTTAAGGGAGTTAAATAAACTTTGTAAGCTTGTCTTGGTTTCGAGGTCAAATCTATCCATATAATATGCATAACACCCAAAAAATGATGACACTTCATTTTGGCTTTATTAACGTAAATATTTTCATGCATATTTTTAAAGGGAGACTGAAGCAACTTGTTTGCTTTATAGTTGGTCTAATTAGTAGTATATGAATTCTATAAATTGTCTTTTAACTGAATGTTGAGGTCATTCCCATGATTAGCACGACCATTGGTCAATAAATGAGATTAAAGTGAGGCTGGCACGGATTTTTCATGAACCTCAAAGCTCTGAGTCATTCTCTTCTTGGAACTCGTACCGTAGAGTTATAGATATACTTATAATGTTATTTATAAGTTACTTATGATATAACACGGCTTATCTCCTGTCACTTTTTTGGCGCGGGACTCTTTGCGGGAAAGTTGGCGGAAGTAACGGTATTATTTGGACGACAGTCCGTGGCTATCTAGATACTGTATCCTATTTAATCCACCTTGAGTTTTTACCCTACTCCAACCCATACGCTTTCCTCTTTATCTAATAAATAAAATCACAAGAGATATTATGTAAGGCTAGCATTGTGTGTACTGTCAACTCTAACTCGAATACAATGTACTCTTCGTAACGATTTTAGTTTACACCACGGTAAAACCAATACTCAACAAATATTTCTATGATACATAAATGATAGGGATAGAAAAGAACCCTGCCTTTTTACGTAATGTCAATTCATGGCTGAACCTAGTTCATAACAGTCCGGAGTCTCGGTATTACGCACAAATAAAACTTGCGACAAAACTGGCCGGAAGAAGAACGATAAAAAGTATAGCAATACTATTTTCAGTTACATTCTTTATAAGGTTCTAAATTACTATAGTTTAACCGGTTTCTCTATGAAACTTTCGACTCCTTTCAAGGTTGTTACTATGTTTATAAGAAGTTCTGTTTCACTTATTTGTTCTGGGCTGCAAAGAGCTTTTGTTTAAAATAAGTTGGCAATATGGGGAAAGCCGAGGCGCGATTGAACATTATCATAAAACTCGGGTGGAAAAAAATAGTCATTGTCAACTCCATTTAAAACCACACGATTATAGTTGGTTGTTCTCTTTATGGTCCTGTTGTATCAGGAAATGCGCTTTTCACGGGCAAACACTCTCTATCTCACTCTCTCAACACGCACTTCGGACAAGGCGGGAAGTCGCTTAAGAAGCGGTGACAACTTGGGACAAAATCAATTCGTTCCCTGACGCGCTGTTTATATTATGTACTATAAGAACTATAAAGACACGGATAAGACGCGTAACGACAAACGCCGAGGGTTGGAAAGACAGGCAAGTTTCAATCGCGCTTATTATCTCCCCTGTTTTTCATATTTTATGCCTGTCAAAAGATTCTCGACCCCTAGATGAATTTTTGCTTGGTCTCACAGTTAAGTACAAGCTTATAAAGTCATATCGTTGATGATCTCTTAAGTTATAATACTTAAGACCGCAAGTAATGCGCGGTTAAGACCAAAAACAAATAAAGTAACAAGACCGGCCTTCCTGATTCTGCCAGTAAAAAACACGTTTTTAAAGACACCGAATTTAGCCAGCCAATAAAAATACATTTTGATGAAGTTATCCTATCACGGGAATATCTTGAGACTGAAGGATCACGGTCTAGAATAGGCAGAGCGAATAAAAACTATCTCTCTTCTCTCCGCGCCCGCAGAGATGCTGATTTTCTGTCCTTTAAATTCAATGCCAAAATCTGAATCATAAATTTATTTTTCCTCTTCATCCTCACTTTAATTTGTGAAAGTGAGCTTTTCTTGGTACATTAAATACTTAAGACGCCTACTTTAAATATATATTAATAATAAATTTATTTTTCCTAAAAGCTTTTAAATTTTAAAAGATACAAATATCATCCCATAGTTTTCTATATTTAATCTATCTAAACCGGGAGCTAATTTCTATTCCAAAACTTTGAATGAGAAAGAGATAACGTTTTTTTAAAGGATCTTAAAATAATCCAGTTACGGACTCTCTTTTTACTCGAAACTAAATATGGAATGAAGATCGACGTCATTGGCACTAAAACCCCCCTTCTAAAAGCCCTTTCGTGATAAGTTGTTTGCTAGAAGATCTTGCAATATTAAAACACCGAAGATTTAAGTTTAATATGTCCGCTTCCTTGCTCTTAGAAAGGCTATGAATCTGACGTCACGCGCAAAACGCTTTCAGACTCGAGTTGGATCCGTGCTTTATCTCGTTGGTTACTCAATCACGAGGCTGCGTGTCCTGCTCCCTCTGTTTTTTTATCATTATCACGTGTTGCCTCCTCAATGAGGTCCTTTCTCTTTCCCCGCGCTTTGATTTCATTCTCTCTTGGTGGTGGCGCGTCGAATTATTCCAAGTCGGCCTCTTCTGAAGAGTTTTGTGTTTGGCTCTGGTCCGCGCGACGTCATTTTGCAGGACATATATGTACATCCTCAATTAAGGATTACCAACCACGCGCTTGGAACCACTATTAGATTTCAGCAAGTACAGAGTTTGTCTTAGAAACTTAAAGGGCAAGTCACGTGGGAATTAGTATTTTTGGGTAACAACATATGGTTGTACAGCAGAATTAGGGCCCTATGATGAAAAAGCGCGATTTAAAAAGTTTGCCGCAGCAAGTGTCGAGGGGATTTTGATTAGTCGAAGGCTCGTTGAATGCCGAAATCTTCAGGTTTCTATTTTTTTATACAATTATAAGAAACTTCCTCTATGTTTTATTGAGCAAACCCTCTATACTTAAGAGGTTTGTGCTCTTCTGGTATAACATTCTTTTAAAAATTCTACGGAGTGGCGTCTTATTATTTAATATTTATATAAATACAAACAGAAGCCGATGAAACTCTCCTTTGAAGTCTATTACTCCCTTGTCTTGTCTACCCCTCTCTGTATGGGTTATTCTCAAAATGCGCGATTCGTACGCCTCCTAACGGTAGATGTTTTCGGAGCGGGAGTTCGTCGAGCGAATATCTCTAGCAGCCTTGGAGTTCGTCCAAAAACGTCGTCGTTTGTGGAGAGAGAGAATTTTTAAATTTTCCGTAGACAGGGGGGATGAAGTAGGACCCCTTCTAACTCGTAAAATTGGGAATTATACCCATACAGAGAGGAGCGCTATATGGAACATTGGAGTAGTAGACTTCAAAGGAGGGTTTCATCGGCTTGTGATACAAATTTTATTAGACTCTCCTTTTAATCATCGACATAGTGGGGAACATATTACTTGAGGAACCCGTTGAAATCTGTGGCTGCAAACTCGACTAATACTCCAATCTTTCTCTCCGTCCTTTTACCCTCTTGAAATCTCTCTTCTCTTTAGCGAATATAAGGTTCGAAAATTTGCTCTTTCTCTTCCATCAGCCTCTTCTCCCCCACGTTTGAGCAAGGAGGATTAGACAAGGAGAAGAAATGTGGGGACGGCGCGGTTCCTACTGCGTCGGCCTAAACTCCCACTCTGGGAGGACGGGGGTAGAGACGTTTCGTGGTAAAATGTTGTCGCGTGGGTAAAACGAATCCTTTATGAGACGCGCTAGCTAGCGACCACGTGACAACAGTTTACCTCGAGAATTTCCTATCCCCCTTTCCACCCGAGTGGGAGGTTGGCTCTTCTCTCTCTAACTCAACGCAGCCCCACATTTCCTCTCCTTGTCTAATCCTCCTTGGTTTGAGTGTACCAGGCCCGTTCGCATAGTCGATAGTACGTACTCCATCTTAGGAACACATGCACTCCAATCATCGTGGTTCACGCGCGGGAGCGGCTTTCTCTTTTTGGTTTGAGAGAGAAATATCAGTTCGTATAAAACAGTTAATAAAGATAAGAATTTAGATACTATAGCCTTGTTCGCGAGTACTGAAAGATAGGAGTGAATCCGAGTGATGTCTCTAGAGAAGATTTATATACCATCTCGTGACTTGTTCTACAAATGGATGCATTTATGTACATCATCACAATCCGCACGCGGTTCTTTTTTTTGGCGGGAAGTGTGAGGTTTAGTTAGTGCTGATGGATATATAGCGGCTTTTAAATATAGCAATTTGATGTTATGTTTATTTTAAAATAAAGTGGCTATATAGGTCTATATCCAGTCTGATACATTCTGTCGAAGATTTCTAGGAGATTTAGATTTGAAATCGATTTTTTACGATTATTTTTAGATTTCAATGTTACCCTACAAGTTTTAAGTGTTGTCTGGAATATTTCCGAATATTATCAAGGCCTATTTTTAGGAAAATTTTTCCATATATTTTCCCAGAAACCAAAAAAACTATTCGTTTAAAAATATTTTAAAGAAAATGGTGAAAAGGAAAATGAAATAATTTTTTTTTTATTCTTCTTCGACACATGTTTGCTTAGTATAACATTCAGAAAGTGCCTCTGAATTGTACAAAAAGTCGTAAACGTGATTTTCACATTATATTAAAAAGAGAACCTCCAACCAATCAAAAGACACAACCCACCTTTGGTTTAATAAAATCCCCGCGACACTTGCTGCGTCATGCACTCTTTGAATCGCGATAAATCGTGCGTACAACGGGTTATTGTAGATTATTTTACTTTCAAATGATCAACAATGGCTTAAATAAGGTTATTTCATAGTCGATCACTCGGATCTAACTTATAATTAGATGTTTTCTAATTTTAAACTAATTTTATTTTGACCAAATTTCTATGGAACGTTTGGGTTCTTCTTTTACACTATTACTTTTTTCTAAATCAAAAAGAGGTCGTCAAGCTTTAGTATTACAGCAAATTCCGAATGCATGGTTCCTTTGGCTAGAAAATAAATCGAATTGTTATTTTTTTTAGTCTTTTTGGCCCTAAAACCTTGATTTCTTTTTTTGTACTTTAGGCCAGATGTTTATAGGCTAACAGCTGACACTGCATGGTGCTATATCTTCATCTTGCGCCGCGCCATATCTGGCAGTCGATTTGTCTCTTTAAAAGCCCATTAAGTTCTAGCGAGATAATTTCTTTAATGAAGTGGCTAGTTTTCTTCTCTTTTTATTTTATTAGTTGCGCTTCGCTACGTCGACTTCAATGCTTTCATTTTTGTTATATACAATTTTATCTTCTCTCGTAATTTTTTACGAATTTAATGAGATTGACTTTTGTAGATGTCTTAAACCATATAATCTATATAAACAAGAAGGATCAGACAAGGAGAGGAAAAGTGGGGAAAGCGCAGTTCCTACTGCGTCGGCCTAAACTCCCACTCTGGGAGAACGGGGGTAGAGATGTTTCGTGGTAAAATGTTGTCACGTGGGTAAAACGGATCCTTTATCAGCTTCGTAGTAGCCAACGACTCTAGTGACCACGTGACAACAGTTTACCTCGAGAATTTCCTATCCCCCTTTCCACCCGAGTGGGAGGTTGGCTCTTCTCTCTCTAACTCAACGCAGCCCTACTTTTCCTCTCCTTGTCTGATCCTTCTTGATATAAATGGCTACCGAATACTGACAAAAAAAGTCTTGTCATATTGTTTGTTTTGAAAAACTGGCGAGGTGGAAAATATAATTTTAAAGAGAGAATACAATAAGCCTAATCCACCAGGCAAACAAATATTAAACTAGAAATAAATTTAAAACTTGCCTGGAAAATAGGCTTAGCTGGATTCACGGAAATCTTGAATTTCTTCGCATTGATGGGTCTGGGACCAATGAGCACAGGCCAGTAGTTAAGACGATATCTTTATAAGACTTCCAATAATATTATATTGGTCGCTGACACTTCAGTGCGCAGAAATTAAAGGATATCCATGAATCCAGCTAAGCCTATTTATTTCTAGTTTAATATTTATTTGTAATTTTTTTACTGGTGGATAAGGCTTATTTAAACAATAATGAATCGATAAAAAAATCTCTTGTTAGGTATATATAAAGCTACTCTTAATTAAGCATATAATTAACACTTTATATTTGCCGCGTGTCTTCTTATCGTAAATTTTCCAACTTGTTTCGATTATAGAAGATGCTTTTTTTTTCTGACATAGATGTCCTTTTTAATTTTTATCGTTAGGGGGTGTTACCCTTAATCTCCCGCGATTCGTGCAGCCGTCAATTTTCATATTCTTAACTCTCTCATTATCAATTTATGCAAACGAACTAGGCCGCATGTTTTTAATTTGCCCTTTTTTTAATTATGGCTCGAGTTTTTAAGACTTAATATACCGACTGCTATATTTAGCGTCATTTAATTTTCGTTTTAATACAACCATGGCTGTATAATTAACACCACGACAGCAAAGGAAACATGAAAAGAAAAATCAAGTGTTTTAAGTTTGATTTTAATTTAAAATTTTAGTTGATAACGATAATTTGAAATCGATATTTTAATTTGATCCGTATTTTGCCTTAGATAATCCCTTTTTTTCCATGTTTTATTTTCTGATTTTGGTGGGAGCCCTGAGTCAAATCGAAAGATTTTCCGCCGGAGGAAAATTGGTAGACGAAAATGTTTTTTTTTTTTTCGTGACCTTTATTGGCGGTTTTTGTAGCATTTATAGCCGTATAACTTCTCTGTGATAATTAGCGAACCTTAGAATTAATCTTCGACCAATCTACGTGCGCTCTTTTCAAACTCTTATTTCATAAACTTAAATCTTGAGTAAAATTCTGTAACTGACCAGAAATATTCACGAAACTTTGAATATTTTAAATGGTAATTGAACTTTAACAAGATTCGTTATTCGAAGGAGCTTGAGGAAGCTCAAAACGCGAACGTTGCGTGATCTCGTGTGTAATAAATTCTTGTAAAGATCGCAAATAAGAACGAAATTTTTCTTCATCCGGAATCCGGTGCTTTCTTGTATTCGATGAATAAGTAAAAAAAATCTCCTTTGTTCTTCTTTTTTAAGACTTATTTCTGCATGCATCTATCCAACTTCGGATTTATTTTTTAAAATGCACGCCATTTTCTTTTGCCAGAGCCGGAAACTCACGCTATCACGATTTATGAAATATTTGATTAGGCTTAAGATACAAAATGGTTTAAATATAAGGATCAAGAGAAAGGTATCTGATAGGCTTACAACTTCCCTTTTACCGGTACAAAAAAGTATTTTTTTAAGTGCAAATCTTTTCCAAAAGTTTTGGAGATTAACTTTAATTTGTAGAGAGGGTTGCAATTAAGGTTCCCCCCTTTTTTGTACGATGTCAAAGTAGATATCACGCAATCTGACTAGAATAGGGATTAGTCAAATTGATCTCGCACCAAGTTCGTGAGACTTAATCCTTAGAAATTGAAAATTCGCGATTTTTAGAAGAGTTTCATCAGTTTTTTAACCTCGACAAACCCTTACAACTTTGTCCTAAATAATCTTAATAAAATATCCCTAGGTCCAAGGAAAAGTTTTTTTCTCTTCGGACAAAGTTTGAATGGCTATTGAAACGGACACCGTTTTATTATGTTATTTTTTTTTTTCTGGTCATCATACACCTTTTATGGAGTCGCCCGTGGGAAGACCTCAAATGTATCGCCGTTTCTAGTAAAAAACCGTAATGGGGTACCTCATTTTATATAAACTCTTGGTCAATGCGAGTTGACAAAGACTACTTTTTCCCCTATTTGATTTAACATTAGTTATCAATCCGCCTCTGTTTTCTCCATTTTTGCCAACTCATCTTGTTCAAAAATATAACAAGCTCCCGCGCATATCTATGGTAAAAACAGTCCGATATTTCAACACGTACAAATTCAGGCTTTAACTTCCCATGCTCCTGAATTCTAGTTAACTAGTAGATGTGCCCTTACCTTTGCATCCAATGAAATCTCCGATTAATTCTGAGTAAAGCTTTCTCCAGAAAAAAAAAACTCTGCAACTTTTATCTAAACAACCTTCTATCCCAGTGGCTTCTCTCTCGCAGTTTTGAATATAAAACGGTTTCGGTATATTCTGGTTTACATCGTTTTCTATAAAAGAAAAATTCAGGTCTTACTTTGATAGGTTTTGGTGGTCATGTTATTGATGCTAAAAGAAATATAAGAACTTAGGCCTAAAAGTGACGTAACTTTAAAAGTTGTACAATATAATACGAGATTGTAATGTTCGGAATAAAGACACAAATGGAAGTTCAAAACCGTATTTAATTTCGAAAAACATCTCGGTATACTTAAAATTAAAATCTCGGTAATGCTCAGTTTTAATATAATTTATCTTGTTCTTAGAAGTTTAATATTTAATATAGGAAGGTTAAAACATAGCCAATTTAAACATTATACCCGAAAGAGAGTATGAAAGTTAACAAGTGATTTTATATTAATTACTTATCAGAGTAAATATACCACAGTCTTGTTAAAAAACTACTCTTGATTGACTGAAAAATTTAGTAAATTATAGGAAAACACTATTTTGAATTGTCACGTTTGTCGTGTTCAACTTGTTTATTTAGTATAGTCGTCATTGTAGACATTACCATCTAGCGCAGTAACAGGTGCGGTGGTGATGTCACGCCTACAGTGACGATTCTACTAAATGATAAGCAAGTAGAACAAACCACTTCACATTTTCGCGAGTAAAAATTTCAAAAAATATTTTTAAATATCTATTTTAGTATATTTTTCGTATTTCATACTCCCTTTAAATTCTCTTATATAATCCGCTACACCCTTCTCTTCATTGCAAAATTACAAAATAGGCTTGAACGATAACGTTAGGTTTATAGCTTAAATAATAAAACTAAAGAACAATATTTTGTTGTTATTTTTATTTCCAGAAAGTGTCTTTGTTGGAGCAAACGAACGATCATCGAGCGCTCCCTGGTTGTCATAACGGCTGTTCTCTTCATCGTTTGTTTGGCCTTGCTGCTCTTGAACATTCTACTCCAAGGTAAATATATATATGTACCTATTATTATTTGAGGTCCCCCTATTCACTACCCACCTCGGCACATAATCAAGTGGTTTCTCTTCTGACGTTCCATCACTAATTGGAGCAAGCCGTTCGCGCAACGGGAGTGGGGGGAGGTTCCTCTTCAGCCTGTTGATACGATTCTCTTCCTCGTCTTATAACAGGAAGAGTGCGTGCACTTATAGCTTCGACGCAAACCTCTTAATCCCAACCTTTTAATTAACCTGAATGCTAAAAGAAAATGAAGGGCAAGTCTCTATAGAATTAGAAAATTTAAGTTTATTTACAGCGTGCGTATTATATAATAGAAGTAATCGAGAGCTCTATACTCTAACCTATAATAGATGAAGATAAATAACAAAACCTGTCGTTCATAAGGGTCCTCTCACGGCAAACAGTGGTAAAAGTAGACGCGCACGTGGTTTTGTTAGTTACTTTTGGAGGACGTTTATATGACAACCAAGTCATCTTTATCTATTAAGATAGGTGTCCCCTGCTAATATTCCTAGCTATAACTGGCGTCGGCTTATTAGACATTCCCATCAAGCATTGCCCATCAAGCCTTAAGGTTCATTCTAGCCTTCCATTTTTCTCCTAAGGCTGATCTTTGTAGTATAACTTTTTTTTCAACGTTTCACGAATCCTTATGAGATTTGCGATGATAAGTTTAGAATATTTTGCTACCATGTTCTTAGGAACATAAATATATATTATGAAGTGGTTCGTAGAAAATTTGATCAAGGGAATTTGTCAACGATGCTCAGAGAAAACTTTGAAAAAATCTGGAAATTATAAATTCCAATTTTTTTGCTAATTAACCATGCTACAAAATTAAACCAAACATAATCTCGAAAAGATAAAGTTCATTGCAGGCAGCAACTTTAGGCCTCCATGTCAATAATATACTCTTTGGTAAAAATAAGTGTGTATAATATAATATCGAATAATTGACCACTTGTATCAATATTAAATTTACAAGACCCTGTCGTAACCGAGCTTTGAAGTGGCGCTATTTTCTTACACGTGTTTTATAAGACAATTGAGAAATGACCTAGTGCGTAGGAGGAACGATTTCAGACAACTCGGATCATTTTTTTTCCTAATATATTATTAAGAATGCTAGAAGGTTTTTTCTTGTCACCAAAGCCACCATTGTAGTTAACATTCGCGTAGTTTGAACCGGTAGGATATAACTTACAACGTTACGACGGAGTTATAAACAATTTTAAACGACTCACTAAACTACAGTGAATACAAGTATAGAACCTTCAAGGTTAATTTAATTATTATTATTATTATTACTATTCCATGCAATTTTAAAGATTACCATCGATTGAAGATGCTTATAAAAATCCACATTGCCTATTTTATTATATAAAATTTCATTTTCAAGTACCAAATAATTCGGATAAAAATAAGATTAAATCGGGCTTAATGTAATAATGATTTACTCAATTTTAAATATCCACTTCGGCTTGGTCAAGAAGGATCAGATAAGGAGAGGAAAAGTGGGAACGGCGCGGCTCCTACTGCGTCGGCCTAAACTCCCACTCTGGGAGAACGGGGGACAGACGGGGGTAGAGATGCTTCGTGGTAAATTGTTGTCACGTGGGTAAAACGAATCCTTTATGAGACGCGCTAGCTAGCGACCACGTGACAACAGTTTACCTCGAGAATTTCCTATCCCCCCTTTCCACCCGAGTGGGAGGTTGGCTCTCCTCTCTCTAACTCAACGCAGCCCCACTTTTCCTCTCCTTATCTGATCCTTCTTGGCTTGGTTAAATAAAGAATCATGGTATATGTGATTTTGCAATTTAATAATTACAATCTATATTAAGCACGTTTATCACCATTTGTCAGATACCATTTGAGTTTAAAACAATATTAATCATAATTAGAGTTTAATTTAACGTAATTTAAGAATTTGTCACGAAACTACATTAACCCCTAAAGAGAGACTGGCCGAAAAGCTCGCGAGCGCTGCGGAAAAGCACCGTAGGAGGTTAATTCTTTAAAAATGAATAGAAATACGCATTTTAAATTAAGTTTTGACGCTAATTTCGCGAAAAGGAGTCCGGATATAATGACTAAAATGATTATAATTTAATTAACGCTTAATTAACGCTTAATTAAAACGTTACTTTTGCAGCCAGTTCTTTATTCTTTTGAGTTTCTAGTCAGCCATTTCAAAGGGATGGTGAAATAAGAAAAATAATTATCGGACGACACTTATTTAGAAATAATTAAAATTTTACTCCTATCGTGTTCGTATTAAATTTGTTTAAAGGGAGAATGCAACCTAACAAGTGTTTTTTATCGTTTCTTTATCGTTTAAACAGTCCTGACTAATCCATATAAAAATTGATAAAAAATCACTAGTTTTTAGGTTGCATTGTCCTTTTAACCAAGCAATTATCTTTTTAAGTGTAAACTCCGCTTATAACATTTATATATGGCATTGTTTATATTTGCTTACGCCTTTCATCCGACCTTTAAAGCGGAAGGAAAGTTATCTTAATTAGTTCTCGGAAGAATCCTTAAATGTCAACCAAAATTTTAAAAGGACCAATGTCTAATGAAGAAAGGGGATATTCTGTGTGGTTTTAAAATTGATGGGAAAATGAACACGTGCTAAAAGAGATATGTGTTTTTAAAAATCTGCGGATGATGCGTCTCTCTTATAGCTCGGAGGAGTAGTTGCTATGGAAACATTTTCGAAATCCCCGGGAAAATGCAACTTTCTACACTCCTAAGCCGCGTTTCGGATCTAGAAGGTCGTAACTACATCTTTTTAGTTAGAGTTATTTTATTAATATTATTATTAGTTATTATGGTGATTCTAAGGGAATGATAATTACAAGGAAGCTTTAGTTTAAGGTTTTGTTTTTGGATTTTTTAAAATTCGCCTTCAAAATACGGAAAATATTATATTGCAATTTTTTCCTAATTTAGAAACACATTTTAGAGTTTTAAAAGTTTTATTAATACAATTTTAATTTAGAAAGGACATTTTGGAGTTCCAATAGTACAATTCTAATTTAAAAAGCACGTTTTGAAGTTCCAATAGTACAATTCTAATTTAAAAAGCACGTTTTGATGTTCCAATAATACAATTCTAATTTAAAAGCACAATTTGGAGTTTTACCAAGACATTTTAGAGTTTTATTAATACAATTTTAATTTAAAAATGAAGTAACAATTATTTTCAGTCAGTTTTTATTTACAAAGCTTTTAAGTAGGACCATTCAGCAATATCTTTACATTCATTTATAATTTTTTAAGATACTACCTTTTAACATATAGCCAATTAATCTAATACTTGCATGTTAATTAAAGGTTATTGTATATAAATTTAATTTAAAATTAAGTTTTAGTTTAGTTACTACATTTTGGAAGTGAAGTTTTCGTCACGCTAATCCCATATCGCTTTTGTTTCGCCATAAAAGCCTTGTTTTCGGCGCCTCGTTATCGCTATCCTCGTCTTTCCGTTTCCAACTCCCCCCTTTCTCCGAGTTTTACAAATAAAAGCCCAAAAAGAGTTTGATATACCTTACTGAAGATTCAATCTTGGAAAACATTTAAACTCGCGTAGAAAACTCACTTTTCCAATAGGAATTTAAGTCCCTTTCAAATTTGTATCTAAATATTTCGAAAGAAGGAAAAAATGAAAGAGAGAAATTTAAAAGGAAATTAGCCTTCCTTCGACCTGACTAAGGCTTAGCTCGAATCTGTTTCAATTTTCCTTACGTCAAAAGCTGAACTCTAAGTCGGGGAACAATTTTAATTATATATTATAGTGATAAAATAGTATTTTACAAACTGCTACTAAAACTCCGTGGTTCGACGCTTAGCCTTCTACGTACTGAAAAGTCGAACTTATACCTTTATATATTTTCGCGCCAAATTAGGCACGTGTTCATTTTCCCGCCTTTTTAAACTTTTAAAGTGAATATAATTGTTTTAATAAGTATTTTTCTAAACTTTTGGTTTCGTTAGAAGTTTAGGCTTAGGTTATTATTATATTTGGCTATAAGCAGAAGGTTATAATATACCTAAAGTACATTAAAGCATATATTATCTTTGCCTAAAGCATTCCTAACGTCAAATGTTAATTACTTTTCTCAAGAAATTATTTATTTTCTGTTGAAAATATTTGCAGTTCGCTGAGGGCATAGAAAAACATATGGTTATACATATATTAGATTTACAAATTATATAATTAAGGTAACATCGGAGAGACAACTAGCAGACGATTCACATTTTTCGGGGGAAGTTTGAAAGGCGCCATCTATCAATGAGGCGAGAAAATGCCGATAGATAGCACTTTTCAAATTAAATTCTGAAAATATCTCTCGTCTTCCAGTTCATTATGCTTCCCTACGAAAAATGACCCAAAATAACCATTGTCTAGGTACTTCATTCCTTATCTTAAATATACCACTCGGTTTCGGTTATTAGTGGTTATCATAAAGTATATCATACTAGATTTAGACAAAAGTATATGTTATACTCTACTTCCGTTCTAGAATAGTCTTCACGAAGTGAAATCTCTTTGTCCTCCTATCCTCTTAAAGTATGAGTATCGTTATGTTCTGCCATACATAAAAGCGAAGATAAAAATAATAAATGATTTTGATATCTGTCCGCTGATTCGCCACATTTTCTTTTCTTTTCTTGATGACAGCTAGGTTACGAGACGGTTCTGGCCGCGATAATCTCTGCATCACCAAGGAATGTATCACTGCTGGTAAGAATAGTGAAGATTTTTTAGTTTCCTAAATAAATGCAAGAATTCATATTACTCTTTATTTGAAATTTTTTATCCCTTATCAGAAGAAAATATATCTCATTGGATTTGGATTATCCTTATCCTTGTATTATATGCCCCTTCATAATGATGAACTGAATCCATTTCAGTAAAATGCAACCAAACAAAAATTTAATTAATACCTTATCGTTTAATAATTATATTTGATTCACACGCTTTTTTCTGACATAAAAAAACGTTTAAAACTAGGCTTAATATGTGGGTGCTTTTATTTATTGGCCGGAGACTCGTTAACGGTGAGATAATTAAACTTTTAAGCCTACTTTCCCAATAATTTGATCTTAATATTTGTTTGCGAGCGATAATCGATAAAAATATTTGTCTGGCTGCATTCTCCCTTTAAGCAGACGATGATGGAAATTAAATATTTAAAACTAAACTCATTCAATCTTGCCAAAATATAATTTGGCCTTCCTAGAAGGAAAAATTCTTTAGTAAGCTAAAAACTTTCAAGGGTATAAAAAATCGATTAAAAATAACTTGATTCATTTTCGCTTTTACCGTTTTCTTGTCGACACTTCTCTCGTTACAACTTGTCGCGAACACCTTACTTTCCGACCTTTTTCCTTTGATATTTTTCCTTATCCCCCTTTTTTTGCCTTGACGGGACTTTTGGGAAATTACCAGGAACAAATTTCAGGGATTTTCTCGTCCCGGATAACTGGGAGATTTTTTTTATGCCAAGGCTCACGTTCTATAGATGTTTGTAAAACTGATAGGTTTTCGAGGTGTTTATCTATATATTGCTCTTGAAGATGAAGCCTCAGTGTTACAAGTATTGTAGTTTTTTTTTTATGACGGGGATCTTCAGAATATGGAACCTCTTTCGGCAGTTTTCAATTAAAAAACATTTGAGGTTAAATGAGAAAGACGCTGGTTGTCTTATGCAAGGAAGTTCTGCTTTTTCGAATTGATGAATTCTCCACAGTTAGAAAAAAAATAGCTTGGCTAATTGGGAAAGATAATTTATTACCATTAACTGTAAAATTAATTAGTATGTCATTTTTTGCATGCGAGGGACTCATGATCTCTCCACCTAATCGGTATACTTTCACAAACACTTTAAAAATAATATAAATTCGCAGAAACTATTTAAAATGTAGATAAAGTTATGAGATGATTTAAAGAGATACTATAATCAGGAAACACGATATTTTTAATTGATTTTTCAGTGTTAAAATATGCCTAAAAACATTAATCATCAAATAATTTGTGGTAATTCGCGATTAACTATCGAAGTTTCGAAATTATACTCGGAAGAATTTCTAAATTTATTTCAAATGGACTCAAATAGTAATGCCAAACCAAGAGTTTGAAATGGTATTACGGGAACCGAATGAGATGTTTTTTCATGACCAACTTAGATCAGCTGATCTAAGTGGGCCATGATTTAATAGAATTAGCGAGCGCTTTACAGTTAAATTGTTTCAAGCGCCATTTTTATCCCATTAGATCTATTTCATTTTTGCAGTCTGAAATGTCTTTGAAACTTAATTAGGCTTAACGATTTGATTTCGCTCGATTTTGATTAATGTCTGTAAAATTTCGGTTTCGTGTTATTTTTCGTTTTCATAGCGGCTTCTCTGCTATCGAAGATCGACACGACGACGAATCCGTGCAAAAATTTCTACCAGTTCGCTTGCGGTAATTACATAGAGAAGAATACTGTACCGGATGACCATTACCACCGGTCGCTCATTCAAACCATGCAAGATGACATATACATTGCTCTTAACAGTAAGTGCTGAACCAAAGTTACATTTTCATCATCATTTCTTGCCTCCATAACGCTTTAAGATCAAAAGATATATTTTTAAAGGGAGGGTAGAAATTTAAATTAACTGATTCTTATCTAATTAGCACATTCTTAATTAATTACCACGTTAATAAAAGAGATTAAAAAATTAGTTGACATATCACCTTAAAAAATCGATTTGTTATAGTTCCACCTGTATGTTATTGGTGCAGAATCGACTTGAATCAGTTTCCGGAAGCAACTTCGGGAAATCGGTTCAAGAAAATTGATTTCCGGTTCTCACGACTGCAGCGAAACGTTTTGAAATGGTTTGAATCCACTCCAAGGCCTAGTATAAAGGCTTATGTGAACAAACGGTGCCTAAAGCGACTTTGAGCTCTATCGGATTGATTTTATCGATTTAACTCGATTTGGAAACGCAATAGCGTGAACATCGCTTTCTTTAAAATTAATTTCAGTTTCACTCTCCCTTTAAACCCAGCTAACCCTATTTCAAAATAATATACCCGCACTCTCTTTGGCTGTAAGAAGATTAGCAATAATCTCTTTCTTTCGGGTGCAGGTAGGCTTACGTATATGTATAAAAATTCGTTTGGGAAACCTTACATTTCTTTTGAAATATATTCAAAATATTTCTTCGTCCGTTTATGCGAAGTTACGACTATCGCGGTTAATTCTTAAGAGCTTATAATGGCTCGCTCGCTATATTTTCTCCTTTTTTTAACGTCACTTCATTGGCTCAAGAATGTCGAACAATCTGCTCAGAGAAATATTTCTTCGAGATTACGGTATTCGCGAAAAAAGGAGAGAAAATTTGGAAACTAGGCAGAAAAAAATAATAAAAAAAAAAACCTTTTTGGATCTTTTCCGTCGTATAAAGGGATTTAAGTTCAGGTTGCAGCGCCTTAACAAAGAACTCAATGTGTTTATGGCTATGGTGTTGGAAGTTTTTTAGGTTTAAGTTTACTCGTGGGCTACACTTTGCAAAGCTATTTTACGGTTGGGTCATTAAATAGACGGTGAAACGTAAATATGAATCCATTTCTTAAACTGCGATATAGACTTAGCGGAGTTTAATAAACCAATGAAGAGGTTATCAATCCATTTTAACCAGCTTAGATTGAAATTGTCGAAATTAAAAACGCTCTCAAACTAAACTTATAAATTTTGACACTTAGATTAGGGTCTCGTTAATTGGTTCTTGGATTCTTTCGGAGTTTGATGCTTAAAAATAGACACGCGCTGATTGGTTGGAGGTTCTAATATAATACTTGTACAATAGAAGCTGCGAGTGAGAAGAAATGGTTCTTAGTTGACATATGCTCTCTCACTGACGACCAATTTCGACTCCTCAAGAATTTCTAGAGTTTGAATATTTTTGGATTTAGGCTTAGCTAGTCTATAGTTAATTAACAAGAAGACTACCCGAGGTGTTTATCGCCGATTTTTGTCCAAAGATATGACAATCCCCAAAAGGAGACGATGCACTACCCAGTTATTTGGCCATGGCAGCCGAAAACGTTTTTGCCCATTAAGCACCTTCGTCGAAAAAACGAAATTTCTTTTCAATATTTTTCCCAAAAATGATACCAATTTTACCCCAACAAAGTCCCAATTTACCCACACTTGATGAATTTTACCTATATACGAACCATGTTGCTCATTAGACAATTTCGAAACAATTTGAAAATTTGAAACTGAGAAAATCCCACGCTTTTTTCAATGGAGATTTTTTTCGATTGAAATGGCCAAAAACTTTTCGGCTGCCATGTTCGTCTCCTTTTTGGGGCTTTTCATGTCTTATATAGGTCTACATTATAGCAGACTTTGGACAAAATCGGCGATAAACACCTCGGGTAGTCTCCTTGTAAGTGCAAATGATCACGATGTCTTTGTTGCGAGTTTTGATAACGTTTTTAACAATAATTTAACAGACAAATTCGTACTACCTGGAAACCTTAAGATTCCTAGATTAGTTATTAAATATTAAAATTATGATATTAACCTAAAATCTCTAAGAAAATCTGAATAAATGATTTATTTTCCACCCTCCCTTTTAAGTTAGAAGAAAGAAATATTAGGTCTTTTACGCAAACTTTTTAAAGAATTCGGGTCCATCTATCAGCAGATTTTTATACTGATCATCGTCCGAAGAATTGTTGTATTTCGAATTCATCTAAAAACCACAATACAGCAAAGATTCGAAGTACGTCTTGTACGTATAATAATGACCCCAAGAATATAAAACGTTTAGAAGTTCTTTTGGAAAGTTTTTGCGCCTTTCTGATATACCAAATGCTTTAGGCTTTAATGGTACATATTTTTTTTTTTTTTTTTTTCTAACAGAAGTTCTAGACCTACTAACCCTTTCTCCCAAAAAGTAATTTCAACTAAAGAGTTTTTCTACGATTCTCAAACGCAAATTTAAATGCGAGATATAGATTTTTTTGAATCGAGGTTTTAAAAATTTGAATAATATTTCGAATGTACGAAACAACTTTATGAAAAGTTTTGTTTTTTAAATATAAAATGAAACGCACAATTTTTAAAACTAAAAATAATTTGAGGTTATTTAACCTAATATTTTCTGGAGTTTATTGGCTTATTATTGTATTTTTTACCCTCTACAAGATGCAATCAAAATATGTCTAGGGAAACTTTGGTAATTAGCGCGAGTAAAACATTTTTTAGTTAATATTTTTAGATTTTTTTTTCACTTGGTTTTTATCATTTTTCCTAATTTTTTTGGATTAATCTTGTACAGACAAAAAATAGCATAAGATTTAATCAAAAATGTCTAGGGAAACTGAGATAATCGTTGGCAAAATCAATTTTTTGTTAGAGATGTGTAAATTTTTAAATTTACGAACTTTTGTTAAATGGAGTAGTATTTGAAACTTTTTTCCCATATATTTTAGGATAATCTTGTAGAAACAAAAGAATATTTTAAGATGCAATAAAAATAGGTTCAGGGAAGCTGTGATAAGCCTGGGTAAAGCCCATTTTTAGCTAGAAATGTGTAAATTTTAAATTTTTGAAACTTTATGAACTTTTTTTTTTTTTTTTTATACGTTTTTTTAAATTTTTCTTCAAGTTTTGTGGGTTAATCTTGTAGAGGCGAAAAAATACCATAAAATTCAATCAAAATGTCTATGAAACTTGAGAATTACGATAAGAAAAACGCTTCGTAGCTTGATGTATACATTTTCGGTATGAAATTCTTTAGTATTCTATTGAATAGTATAATTATATTTGAGACTTGATAAACCTTATTAATCCTTGTTAGCTAAATCTCGAGTTCTTCAAGGTTTCAACAAGTCGTTAAGCCTATTCCCTTCGGGCGTGCATGCAACACCTTGTCAGGCGGGGATGTCCAATTTCGGCTCTTAAGTTATAGGATTAACCATCATATCGTATGTCGCGCGGTGTCATACGATAAATTCAGTGTCGTATTGCTAAAGGGGGTGAGGTTGAGGAGGGATGGAACTGTATAATACCCGTAACCCGCGTATACGCAGTCGGTACGGCGTCACCATCTGGAATTAATTTACATACTCAATTGACGAAGGGTTAACCGCCTCTTAGACCCTTGGCACTAAAGACCAGTTTCCATAAAGCGTAGACAAGCGAAATACATTTACAAACAAATATTAAAACTTACAGGGAAAATAGGCTTAGCTGGATTCATGGAAATCCTGAATTTTTTCGCATTGAAAGGTCAAACACCAGTCGAATGTTACTGGAAATCTCATGCAGACCTCATTGGTTGATGACCTCTTCAATGCGAAGAAGTACAAGACACAATCCAGCTAAACTTATTTCCGGGTAAGTTTTCAATTTATTTAATCGCTTAGAATCACTAAGCATGTTTAACTCCAACCATAACAGTATACAACCTTAAACTTAAGAAGAAATAATAAATCTAATAGAAAACCAGTTTTATATGTTAAATTTACTCTAAGAAATGATGTGAAGTAATTAATAGAAACCCGAAAAGTTGCCATTTTTCGTTAGATTTTGTTTGTGGTTTCAGGGTACATTGTGTTCATGTCTCATTCAAATTTTACAGAGCAGATAATGTATCAAAAAAATCTTTTCACTCTACCTTTAAATTAAAATTAAATTTTACGCGCGTATATGAAAACGACCCTTAAAAGCGCTAAGGCAACGTTTTGATTCGAAAGATTACCGTTAGCGGCTTAATTTATACTCACATAATGGATTCCTCTCTTATCAGTCGTCATCAAGGTTGCTTTTAGAGTTTAGAAGCGAAAAGTCAGGGTTTTGTACCTGATGAAAACTAAGACTGATACTGACTCTATATAGTCAAATGGGGGTAAGAAAAGGGATGCTATGTTACCGGATGTTTTGGAGGAAGTTGTATACTCCTTCCGTTAATCCGCGCACTTAGCCGGGAAGACGCTTTTCTATAATACGGAGATAAAGAGTATATTATGTATAAAATGAAATCGAAAACGACCTTAAAGTTATTCGTTATATAAGGTTATTTTCGGTCAATGTAAATTTTCTAGGCATTATTATTTGAGAAACGTTCATTATTACTCCGCGCATGCTCGGATCTATAATCGTTAAAGGTAAAAATGTACGTTTAAATAGGCTTAGCCCATCAGTAAAAATATTACAAACGAATATTGAACTAGGAATAAATTTAAAACGTAACCGGAAATAGGCTTAGCTTGATTCATGGAGATCCTGAACACTCGGTGACCAATCGACTTTTATTGGAAGTCTGATGAAGATCTCGCCTTAACGACGAACCTTTGCTCATTGGTCGCTGAAGAAATTCAGGATCTCCATGAATCCAGCTAAGCCTAGTTTCTGGATAGGTTTTACTGGTGCGATTAGGCCAGTTTAAACGTATAGGAATTGATCAAAAAATCACGTGTATTTAAATTTAACATTGAATATCAATTCACTTCAACTTTTCTCATTTTGCTAACATCGCGTGTAAAGTTTATGTTAGTTCTGGCATCTTACGTATAGAATTTATTTTAAGATCTCCAAATGCTTTGGATATTAGAGCTGTGAGAATCTAATTCGTATGAAAACTATTTTTAAAAAAAAATGTTTCTAAACCTAAAACTTCAAACACTTTTTTTTTTTATTTACATAACATTCCATTGATATTTGTCAAGGAAATTCAATTTATTCTTCTCCGAATTGCTTTACGCTCCCTTGGAGCCATATAAAAAGTTCAAATTTGTTATTCAACGTATTGTATTATTCGCCCATTGAATTAGAAGCAGTAAAATGAAAAGCGAAGAGTAAGAAATAGACGTAGTGACGCCATTATAACTATCTTTTATTCCCTGCCATTGAGCCATATCGCTTCTAATTCAATGAATAGACCTTAGGATGAACCATAGACGGCCGGTATACTCTCGGAATATACAATTTTTGCCTTTTAACGTCCTTAGGACTAAAACATCCGGGGCAATTTGAATTATGAGGAGTAGAGATATATAGGCATATTGCGGGCTGGAAATAAATTCTCTAAGCAGGGAACAGCTTGTTGCCCACCGCCAGATAAAAGTTTATCGCCGAACTCCGAGGGAGAAATTCCGAAATTCGCTGAAACGGAAACAAACCGTTGCTGTTTGCTACGGAAATTTCGTTGACTACCTAGCTCCGTTTGGAAAAAATACTTTCCCCAATGGCGGAAATAATATCAACCCTTTTTAGTTTAAAATACTCGCCTTTTAACCAAACTTTCTTCGTGGTAAAAGTTTTATTGCACCCAGTTTGGTGGTGAATTAAACTAAATTTGGTTTTAAAAGTATTATATTTAATTAAGCCTGGTAAATTATTAATGTAATATCTCCCCCACTCCTAAATAAATAAATAAATAAATAAATAAATGGTTTCATAATAATTTAAAAGAAATATATACAAAAATTGACTGAGTGTATTAATTAATTTTGTTTAAAATCATAAATTTTACGTTGTTTTATGATTTTAAATAAAATGAAATGGTGCAATTTTTGTATAGGTATATTTATTTTAAATTATTATGAGTTGACGCTAGTCAAAGGGTCATCAAATAATTTTTAAATGCTTTCATTACTGTTCGCTTTATCCTACGCGCATCGCTGTTCAGGGCAAATACATCATATAGGGTTAAACCTGCTAATGTATTTTCAATCTAACGCCTGTAAAAGTGTTGTTTTTGCAAAGCGCGCGTGTTAGGGGCAGAGCCCAAGTCTAGGAGTCAAAATTAAGTTTTATTTTGACTCTCAAACTAAATAAAATCTTGATTAGTGCTCGGAACTTGTACAACTTCTATTAATAGTTGATAATATAAGATCAACTTGGAAACAGACAAAAAAGTGTCGTTAAAAAGCACCTGTTTCTATTGAAGATGTTGCCTTTTTGTCTACTTCTGCTAATCTTGTAACCAACAAATAGAACCTGTTTTTATGAAAAATGCTGCCTTTTTTCGAGCTTTGGACGAACAAAGTGAAGTTCTATAATACCAACTATGGGATAGATCTATTGAATGCTAATCGGATATTATCCGTTTGCTTTAAAATTTAATATACATATAAACCCTATCCATTTAATTATTATCTGAATGTACAAATTGCATTTTTTTAGTAGCAAACAATCCAAAAATGGTTAGCCCCTCGCTGGGATCATGAAACTGATATGTGTTGTATAGAACATCTGAAAGAAGTTTGCGGAACCTTTTTTTAAAGTGAAGCTGTTACCATTGTCGAAGGATTATAATTCTACCATTATGGCCACTTGGTTTTTCTGAAAATTTAAATTTTTTTCGAAAAATACGGTAAAACGCGAATTTCAAATTCTTTTACGAGAAAACGATTGAATATTTTTCAGTGAAAGACCATACTGCACCAATTTCAATAGGTTCAAATACACCTTTTTTAATTAAAGGAAAATAAATTCAAAAGCTGTTCCATTTTTAGCTCCAAGATCCCTTTAAAGTTATAACTTTTTTGAGTAAGTACTTTCACGTAAGAGACCTCGCGAAAGCGATATCCATATCACGTGTCAGAACGCGTATAAATCAACGTTCCGTAATACCGACTCAAATTGCGATTGTGTTCACAAGAAATAGGTGAAAGAGTCACTTTAAGTTTATTTGTTTAAACCAAGAGGGTTTGTCCTCATTTTGGTTTTGATCCCAGCGGGAGATGGAAAACCGCTTTAACCCAACTTTATGTCAGCGAATGAAAACTATAGAGACTGAGTTGTAGAGGGTTAAGTGCGAGAGGAAAACCTTGAATATATTTGGACCATGGCTCAGGCAGGAGGTTGACCTCAACCCTGGGTTTCTTTCCAACCCTTCTTCGTGCTGGCTCCGTTCGTTCATTGGGGGGGAGTGGGATGGATTTTCTCTCTCGTATAAATTAATTAGGATAGCGGTATCTGTCGAGAGGAATTATGTAGCGCGATAGAGCTTTCCATTTTAGCCTCAATTATCTAGATAGATACACGACGTAAGACAGGATCTTGCAGGAAACGACAGGGTACTCGGCTAGATCTCTTATATAACCGAATAACGTCGCCACGTGATGGAAAGGTTGGGCCTATTTAATCTTCGTGCGTGTCGGACAAGCTTAAGATAGCGATAATTTCGGCGAGTGAAGTTGTTTAGCGTGTTATATATAAGCGAATAATAAACCGTGATAATATAAGCAAAGTGGTATGTGAAATTAATGAAGATATAAAGGCTTATACCACCAAATTTAAAATGGGTGACTTATTTCCAGCATTAACATTACCATAAATATGAAGTTAAAGATTTCTAACATTATTAAAGTGAAATTAAATTCAAGTTTCTAACATTAAAATTAAATTAAATAAATATTCAACCATCGAAATTAAATTAAATTAATATTCTAGCATTAAAATTAAATTAAATTAATACTCTAGCATCAAAATTCAATTGAATATTCAAGTTCTAACATTATCATTATATTAAAATTAACATAAATTTTTGAAATTATTAACGTTAACGTGAAAGTAAAATTTTCTTACATTAAGATGAAATGAAAATTTAAATACGAAATTAGATTAATATGAAATAAAATTAAACTTTTCCAACTATAATTTAAGATTAAATTAACGGTACCTTAAAATAATTAGATTTAAGTTTTAAATTAAATCAAACATACAACAAAGACATAATTTTCTAATTCTAGAACTCTTGGAAGAACCGATTAAACCTAACGACAGCGAAGCTATTCTTAAAGTTAAAAAATTATATTCGTCTTGCATGAATACTAGTAAGAAATTTTATTTCCGTACTAAACTATACACTTCTTTTAATTTAAATATTTAAAATGTTCCAATTAATCTTCATCAGGTAGCGTAGAGGACGGTTCTGTGGGTATTCTTTTAAACCTCCTATCGGAATCGGGTGTCGGAGAATGGCCCGTTCTTCAAAAAAGTTGGAATCGATCTCGGGTTGACTTGGAACGTATGCTGTCCATCTTGCACGTTTACGAAGTTCAACCTTTTTTCCACACCATCGTCTTGCCCGATGATAGGAACACTTCCATGTATTTGTTACACGTAAGTAGATTGTTTTCTGAGTTTACAATCGAAGAAAAAAAATATATATTTAGTAAATTTAGCTGTTAGTTAATTTTGACCCGTGAATATTAATATATGTCGAACACCATGAGGTTGCTACGTATAAAGAATTGACAGACACGCGCGGGTGGCTTTCTTAGTTCCTACTTTTGCCACTGTTTGCCGTTAGAGAACGCTTATGAATCCCAGATATTGTTATTCATTTGTACCTGTTAAGATAGGTGTCCATTGTTAATGGTCCTAGTTTTGACCAGTCTGTTTCTAGCTGGGCGTACGTTCGTAGGACTCTAAAATTAGGAACTTAGCTGAAAAACAGACCCCTACAGCAGGAGAGTCAACAATACAGGAAAGTTTTTTAGAGCATAGACTTAAACGTAGCGCAATACGAATACGAACACGACTCGACTAGCTCATGGAGTAAACCCAATCTTGGCCAATCTGTTCAGGATGAACTCATACGCTATATTTTATATTACGATCAAAATCGTGTTGAAATTTCAGAACTAAATATTGAATCACTCTTATTTCATCGAAATCAAAGCGTATTATTAGAGGTAAGATGTAGCTAAGCCTTGTACGTAATGTAATTTCGTACTGATTCTGGACTGATGGAGAAATCGTAGAGTTTTTGGAGTACGTGTGTGATTGGGATGGGAGGACTAGGAAAAACGAGATCGGGAAATTTATATCACCGCTTCTAGTTCGCGAGAAATAAAGCTCAAACAAACTCCTTATCAAAGCTGCCGGAGAATTTCTCTTATAGGATAAAACCTTGGGAAAAAAAACCCCCATAGTCTCTATCGGTATTATCCTTTTTTCCAATTTCATACAGTCCACTGGGAAATAAACGGCCAAACATCGATTTTTTTTTTATTTTATTTATTTTTTATTTTGGTTTGGTTTCGCGGTGAAGTTTGGCCGCTCGAGAACTTCGAAGGAAACGTCTCAACCAATTTCTTTAGTTTAAATTTTATAATTATGGATATTAAATAAACTTTTAATTGAAATAAAACCCTTGACAAAAAAGGGACTATAGTGCGAAGAGTCTTCCACTTGCAAAGGCAGGAAAAACCTGTAAATATCAGGAAAAACCTGTAAATATCGGGAAAAATGTTTTTTAGTAAAAAAAAAAAAAAAAAACTGTGGGAAGTCTCAGGAAATATGATGTAATTATTTTAGAAAATTATTGAAATTTATAAGATAAAAAACTTATGACATTCAAAACTATTGCAAACCCAAAAAAAGATTTTAAAACTCTGTAGTATCAAGAATCCATTCAGGTTCCATAAGAATATGGGAGCATAGCTTTAGCCTCTAGTACCATCCTCCCAAACTTTGTAACAAAAGTTCGTCTGCAATTTTCGCAACATTTGTACGCTTAGATCTTTTTTCGGTCGGCTCCATTTTTATTACCCAAAATATTATGTCAAGGTCGTTAGTGGCGCGGGTTAATAATATAATGTCAGGAGCGATTTACTTGAAAAATCGATTCGAAGCAGACGAACTTTTGCTACAAAGTTTGGGAGGATGGTTATTGAATCGCGGCCCTCCCATATTCTTATGGAAACTGAATGGATTCTTGGTAGTATTAATCTTACACACTTTAGTATCTTGGAGACTCTTCCTTGAACCTTTGGGGTGTTTCTCTCGATTTCTTTCTGACTATTCCTATATCGTCTTACTTTTCTCGTTGGTCTCTTTGATATTGCGCCCGTTTCGGAACCCGTTTGGCAGCTTTATTCGGGTTCGCCCGTGTTGAGTACTCAATACTATTTAAACGCCACCGAAGGGGAGCACGAATTGTATTTGGCCGCTTACCGAGAATTGATTCTGGAGACGTTGAGGTTGTTGGGTGCCGAACAGAGGACGGCCTTCGCCGACGTCGATGCCATGCTCGACTTTGAAAAGTCATTCGCTAATGTAAATAGGCGATACCAATTCAATTTTCCAATTTCATTCTCATTGACTTTTTTGACATCTCTTCTTTTTAACAGTTAACGCAGGAAAGTTACGAGAGTTTGAACGCGCAAAATAGCGGAAGTGGTAACTCGAGCGACAACGGAACTTCCGACGAGGAGTTTCAGTTTAATCGCTTGAATATAAGTCAACTCGAGGAGAATGTTCCAGAGGTAATTCTTAACTCTTAATTGTTTAGCTTTTGAGGATTTGTTAAGCCTATTTTCTGTAATTTGGAGGAACGTTGCTAAGCCCATTTTCATTATTGATTTCTAATTCCTAATTTGCTAAGCAATTCGCTAAAATTTTCTTCTTACAACATGGAAAATTCTGAAAAAAATTAACAACTAGTCGATATTGAAGTTTAATTACGCAATTTTTTGGATATACATTAAAATATAAAAGATTATATTTAGACATAAGTAATCTAATAAATACATTTTTTGGCGGGAAATTTCACTTAAGTGGTTACTTTTATACGCTGCGTACAATAACTTTTTTCTTCAAACCTCATTGACTTGGATACGAGAGCTTTTAACGTTAATGGTGGGCGGGTATCGTTGGAGGTTTTCTCCTCAAATCTGACACGTATTGTATAAATAAACAAGGTGTCGTCAAGGAGGATTAGACAAGGAGAAGAAATGTGGGGACGGCGCGGTTCCTACTGCGTCGGCCTAAACTCCCACTCTGGGAGAACGGGGGTAGAGACGTTTCGTGGTAAAATGTTGTCGCGTGGGTAAAACGAATCCTTTATGAGACGCGCTAGCTAGCGACCACGTGACAACAGTTTACCTCGAGAATTTCCTATCCCCCCTTTCCACCCGAGTGGGAGGTTGGCTCTTCTCTCTCTAACTCAACGCAGCCCCACATTTCCTCTCCTTGTCTAATCCTCCTTGGTGTCGTGAAATAAATATAGGCCCAAGAAATTTTTTAGGCTTAGCGAAACTAGGTATATACTGTATAATACAACAACGCGATTGATCAAAAATGACGGATGACTTTCGGCCCCCTTTCAAGAGTCTTCGTATAGTTTTATGCCTCTCGAAGTTTTACCCTGCTGGTCTTTCTCTTTTCTTTCCCGCCCTTTTTCTATATAGCTTAAATGGAGTTTGATGGTCAAGTATGTTTTCGATCAAGTTGGCGTTAACGCGGGACCGGTGGCGCCCGAAGATTTGAACGTCGTCGTTCATTGCGAAACTTATTTGCAACATTTGATGACGTTGATTAACCACACGGCACCAAGGTATGAAGTTTATTACGTTGAGCATGACAAAATGTGACATTAAGCGTTTTAATTTTAGAAATATGACATGTTTGTCTTCTTTTTAATTTAAATATGCGAAATTAGGCCTAATTACCGCTCATCTTCTTTAATCATTAGTAACACCGGAAGTTAGGCCTAACTATATTCTTCAAAGGGATTGAGGACTGTAGGACAAAAGGTGTCTATAATATCTTTCGTTTGGTCTCTTATCGAACAGGACGGTGACCAATTATTTGGCGTGGCGTTTCGTGATTAAATACATGCCTTACTTGGATATCCACTTCCGGCGCTTGTACTACGATTTCCGGCGACAAGTTCCGAATCTGTCTGACGACCGAACATTTTTCGCGCGCTGGAAAGAGTGCGTCAATGTGGTCAGCGACGGATTCGGGATGGCCCTAGCGTCCCTGTTCGTAAATCATCAATATGACAAAGAGTCGGAAAAAGAGGTGAGAAATAAATAAATCTACTTCCGTTTAAGTCTAGATCGATTGAAGTGAAAATTTAAGGAAAGAGTTGCGTCTAGTTTCGTAGATTTAAAGCTTTTAAAAGCATTGACCTTAAAAAAAGTACTCGAGACGTTTAACTTAATCTTAGTTTTCAATGTACGTTTTTCAAGTACAAAGATTCAGCCCGTTATCATTATTGATCGAAATGGCTTAGGAAAGGTTAGATTATTTTTTTACGCAATTCATTTTCGTTGATTCCTTGGAGATAGCTTCTCATCCAAAAACGTTCACAATTTAAATAAAATTGCGCTATAGTCGTGTTTACGGTAGTTGTCGGGTACTACTTCTTCTCCATGATGTTTAATCATTTCGTATCAATCCGCCTCAGCCTTTCCCATTATGTCAACTCCTCTTGTACAGAACCGTACAAGTTTAGTTTATTAGTAAGATTTCAAATTCTAATATCGGAACTAGGCGCAATTTATTGAATTCTTCAGGTTTTTATTGTGTAACAATATTAAAACTAAATTTTTCTTACTTGGGTCATGGTTCTATATATATAGCAAGCAGTCATAGAGGTATGTCTAAAAAACATTAAACCAAAAAAAAAGCAGTTTGTTACACCAGCTTTACGCGGCACAGAAATTCACGTTTTAAATTTTTTAAATGATAATATTGCGATAAACTTTAATATCAGCGACGCAAAAGTGTGTTGGCGAAAATTAACCATTTTTTACGTGGTAATAATAATTAATTTTGTTATTAATACAGGTTCGAGAAATGGTCAAGTCCTTGAAACAGTCTTTCACGCGGATACTACCATCTCAAACATGGTTGGATGGTAATACAAAGCAACTCTGTCGAGAAAAGGTATAAATATCATATCCTATGATAAGTTTATTATTTATAAGTTAGCGTAGTCTTAAAATAATGTAGCCAGCTATTTCTTCCGTGTCCTGAAAATATTAAGCCGCTTTTAACATTAGAGCATTAGATTCTGTGATAAAAAAATAATTAAAACCGCTCTTGAAGTTCCTTTTTCTGGAAAACAGTGTTTCAGCCAATGGGAGACGTTCCTCCGTATGAGATATTAACGGTTATCATTTCTGGGGTAGGCCTATTCTCTTGAACGACAACTTTTTTCTCTTTAAAATAATATTAATATCACAAATTAAATTACAGACATAGGCTTAGCTTATAAGTGGGGGTCAACACACAAATACCATAAACTATTTGTACAGTTAATTATTAAAATAATTGATAATTAGTGAGGTTTACTATACTGTAGGTGTTTAAATCTTTAACAACGCGCTTACCCAGTAATTTCAGCTCGTTCAAAACATATTACGATCATTTGTAAATTTATCAAAGAATCCATAAAAGTAAGCGGTATACACTGGTTCGAATCTCAAGTCAGCTTCTGACTAGATAAACCTTCGTTATTCGAGAGATTCGCCAGAAATGTTGGTTTTAAATCACGTTAAATCAAACGGAAATACATTTATAGTTTAAACGAAAAGTAAATGTGGCGTGTACTAATCGGCAATTGATGGCCATAGACTAACCATCAAGACCAGCTGTCGCCTCGCGTAGATTCGAATATTCCCCTCTCATATACATTTCTGAAATTCTTACGATTCAAACCAAGCTTTCGCCGTCAGCAATGGCGTTATGTATTATAAAGTTTCATAACGAATCCCCAAGGCTCTTCACTCGATTTAACTCTTCAACAACCAACTATATATTTACAAGCTATAGGAAGGAAGCTAACTTTCAATAGAAAATCACTTGTATATGTAAATTTGTCTCCATTTTAAGATTGTAACTGAGTACAGTTGAATGAACTCGAGTTTCGAGTGTTAACGCGGTATGGTTGAGTTCAAAAATCTCAATTTTTGTATGACAAGATGATTTTAGGGTTTTGATAAGTTTCAACAAGTTTTCGTCTGACTTTCAATTTCGATGTCTTTAAAGAAGTACATATCTGCTACATTAATAACCTCTTGAAAATTTATACTTTTGATTGAGTACGATCAATTAAAAACATAGCCAGCTTATATAATCTAACCATTTCTTGGCACAAAGACCAGATAGCAGACTTCATTTTAAATAGACAAAGTGTATATTTTTTGGAATGAAGATACAGCAATGTAAATTCAGATTAAATAAGCAGACGACATGTAACCTCTATGTAATACATAGAGGAAAACACAATAAATCCGTAGACTTTCGACAAAAATGATGACAGAATGCTTTTGAATAACGCAGGTCGAAGCCATGAGCGAAAAAATCGGATATCCTCAATACATTTTGGACCCCGAGCAATTGGATAAAGATTACGTTGGAGTAAGACTCTATTATGGGATACTCGTAATTATTTTTGTTTTAGCTTACGTTTTTGCCTCTAGTTAGATATCTCGGATGATCATTTTCTAAATAATATTCTTCACATGAATCGCTTCGAGGTACTCAAAGAATTAAATAAGATTACTAGACCAGTTGACAAGGAAAAGTATGACCATTTTTAGATCTTATCGCGTTAAAGTAATTGGTCTAAAATTTATTTTAATCCGTGTAGGGATTGGTTTGTGGAACCGTTGGTTGTCAACGCTTTTTACGAAGCTACTGGTAACTCAGTCAGTAAGTGGTGGTCCTTTAATTTGGTTATAGCAATTTATCTAATTACTCGACTACTTTCTTAGTATTTCCTGCTGGGATACTAAGATCGCCCGTTTTTCACCCTTCGAGACCCAAGTTTTTGAACTACGGCACATTAGGGGTGGTTATTGGGCACGAAATTACGCACGGTTTCGACAATAATGGGCGCCGTTTCGACAAAGGGGGTAATTTAACCCAATGGTGGCCTGACGAGGTTGCAGATCGTTTCAAAGAGATCGCCTCTTGCTTTTCCGAGCAGTATTCTCAATACCCCATCGAATTTGTTGGACAAAATGTAAGCGTAACTGAGTTTCGAATAAAACTCAAACGAAAATCGAAGTAGGCTTAACCCAGCCAATAATATCGTTGTAGGTGAATGGAAACCAAACTCTGGATGAAAATATATGTGATAACGCCGGATTGCAACAGTCTTACGAAGTTGGTGACTTTGCGAAAATAATTTAAATTTTCAGGTTGTTTATTGTGTATTGGTTTTCTAGGCTTACAGGACTTTTGTTCGAGAAAATGGTGAGGAGCCACGTCTACCGGGTATCGAGTATTCAAACGAACAAATATTTTTTCTAAGATACGCTCAGGTATGTTTTTTTAATCTTTTGAAAAATAATTTTTACTATATGTTCAGTCATGGGTTATTTTACGTCATTGCAACTTTTAATATAGTATTTAGGCTTAATTTCCACATACTAAGGAAACCTGAGAGGACCGTTTAACCGCCTTTTTATTTATCACATACGAATTAAGCCTCTGCTTTATTCTATATTAAGTTTAAAGGGTTTTTCAAACATTTCCATAGCTTGAAAATCTCAAAATAAGGCTTAAATTGATTCCTATAAAACAATCAAAGGCTTACAATCAATTTAGTTTCATCAAATTTTTGTAATGGGCTATGATGGAATTGGATTGATATATCGTAAGATATTTGCGCCCTTAATTTAGATATGGTGCGAAGTGGTGAGTCGTGAAGGTCATGAGAAATATCTTCGAGATAATCATGCACCAGGCAGATATAGGTAAAGTAAATCTGAAATAATACTTAAATGTATTTAAATTATCAATTTAATTTTGGGCCGTGTAATTATAATTAGAGCGAATGGAGCTCTTATGAATTCTCCTCAATTTTCGGCAACCTTCAACTGCCCGGTGGGTAGTCCTATGAATCCTTCCAAAAAGTGTAAATTATGGGGGTGATCACGTTTAAAAAAAGTATTTAAATCAATTAAATATAAAAGATACAATTTTCTACTCAAAAAACCCCCAAAAAATAAAGATTTTAGAGAGTAGTTTCAAACTAAGAAAAAATTAAGAAGAAATGACGCAAAATATAACACCGATTTAGAGAGAAAAAAATGAGTCGTTTCAAAATAATGAACTCTGAAAACATTTCTCTATAAGAATAAGTACTTTTAGATAATATTATGAAACGAATACGAAAAGACTTAATTTTAAATTGAAGAAAACCCCTAAATTAATAACCAAAACCACCAAGTAAAGTACTTTTTAAATAATATATAGAAAAGCTTTCAAATAATGTTTATTTTATGACAATAATATATGAATATAATGAACGCCTTCTCCCTTGTGCTAATTTTACGTAGATTTCCTTTTCTTAATATATAGGCTTAACTGTTGTATAGAAATCATCAAGCCTAAAAGTGGTACATTGTGAAAGAAATTCGGTTTACGTAAATCGGCTTGAACCGGTTCTCGCCCGGGAAAATAAATTTGAATATTTAGTTTTTTAGTTTTATAATGAAAAAATAAAAATAAGAATTTCTAGTCCTCCTCATATTAATATGTAAAATATACAAATATCATTTATTTGAATGTGTATATAGCTTTTTACATATCATCCCTTTAAAGAGATTTACTTTTAAGTTGTTTAGCGCGTGTTGTCAGAAGTACAGAACTCTATATTGGTTATCATAGGAGGTTTTATAATGAGGTTAATGCAGCCCGAATAGTCATGTAATAGGCTATCAGAAGCCGATGAAACCCTCCTTTGAAGTCTACTACTCTAATGTTCCATATAGCGCTCCTCTCTGTATGGGTAAAATTCCCAATTTTACGAGATCAGAAGGGTCCTACTTCATACCCCCTGTCTACGGAAAATTCTAAATTCTCTCTCCACAAACGACGACGTTTTTTTGACGAACTCCAAGGCTGCTAGAGATATTCGCTCGACGAACTGCCGCTCCGAAAATATCTACCGTTAGGAGGCGTACGAATCGCCCTTTTTGAAACTAACCCATACAGAGAGGGGTAGACAAGACCCGGTAGTAATAGACTTCAAAGGAGGGTTTCATCGGCTTCTGCTTCCATCTAGTTGTTTGGGTTAATAGGAACGCCATTTATGGGCAAAAATGTTCTCATTAGTGAAATATAAATCAAGGGTGTTTATGGAATCGTCTACAACCTGTTAAATTTTGCAGTACCGGTAACGCGTGTGATTGTGCATCTAAATATAGATTATAAAATGATTATATCACGAATGTATTTCGTGATAAAATTTCAATTTAAAGTTTATTTCCAATGTTAGATATATTTCGTTAGATTTTGAGAGTATCCCGTGTTTTTTAGAAACACAGTGACTGTGATGATATTAATTATGACTTGTTTCCGAAAAACCACCCACCAAAAATATATGATAAATATGAAAGTCTGTTGTTATATAAAAGTTTTTAATCGTAACCAATCCTATAGTTTTGTCGTATTAGTTCTTTTAATTGTAGACCTTCCCAAAATTTCGCGTAGAATCTTAAATTATCTGTAAAACTGTAACCAGATCGACTGATTATATTTAAAAATATTAATTTTTAAATATAATCGTTGATAATACCGTGAATTTATTTATGTACACGCGTAAATTCATGATAATACAGTATTCGCGACCGAAAACTATCGCCGCGCCGCTCTGTTGGTCGCTGTCGAAAATCAGAGTTGTTGAGTTTAAAAACATGGCTCCAAAGAGGAATCAACATCTTAGCATACGACAAAAGCATCAGCGCCGCAGCACCACCTATTCCCGATTCGTTTTCTGCGAAAAATGTCGTGATTATTATTGCTTTTAAGTAAACAAAAACGCACCGTTGAAACTACGCGTTTTATTTGGGAAGTGTTAAATACATAGTTTTAAAGAAATTAACATTAACATTTATATACGGTATTACAAAATACGTTGAACAATAAAAGTAATTTCTATTTATATGTTCAATGATTTATATCCAGGTTTACTTTTAATGCAAACGTTATAAACTTTTCATAACACTACCTTATTTCTTTCAGCTTGAACATACTTCGTAAAAGGGCCTTGAGTATTTCTAGAAAATGACAGTGGCATTATCACTAATGGATATGATCAGTGCCTAGAAAGCTGAGGTATCATTCGTTTTCCCAAGTACTCCTAATTGGGAATTAACCTAACCTTATTTGATTAATTTAGGCTCCAAGTACTTAGGGCTCTAAGTTTTTATATCGAAGTTTATAGCATCATTTTGTTAAGAAACACGTGAAGAAATCTTATTTGAATTTTTGCACCAATCATGGACGAATTATACACAAGGAGTCCGGGATACTTCTGTGCTGGATTATGTATATTCAACCCGCCACCTAGCGGCCGAAATAAACGTAACCGGAACAAGTGAGTCTAATTGGGGAATCTGGGGATAGGCAATAAAAGGGCGCGTTTAAAGGCCTTATCTGCACTAGAATTTGCCCCTTTAAATTTATCTTCTATTATGCACACAGACTAGCTTTGACTGTACAATTTGTTATGGTCAACATCTGCTGAGCGTGGAAAGAAGGCGACTTTAAAGGGGCAGCCATGTTCCCCTCAAATATCAATCCAATTAACCACTCCTGTGCGTATGCCAATATCGCATATTCCTCTAGTTGAGGATAGATGCCACCACGTTTTATATCGGTCTCAAAAAATCGATAGAAGTTACCTCGTCTGCGGTCTTACGTAACATTCGGAGTCTAGGATCAGTTTTTAGCTACACCCATGGTGGGGGTAGGCTACTATTTTGGCTTGGCAGCAGTGTGTATGTACGTGGAAAAGACGAAGAGAAAATTACGATAGATTTTCGTTTCCACCAGATAAGCTTAAAATTAAATTCGTTATTAGCTAAACAAGTCGTTACGACCGAGATAATAAAGGAGCTATACTGTCTTCTTGTAAACTCGAAAACAACAAACAAGTCGTCGCGAACGAGATAATATGCGAGTTTGAGTGGTGGGTTCTCGTAATTCAGTAATGGGAACTCAACAACAATAAGGGAGCTTATACGTGTAGGACTCTAAAACTGTCAGTAATGAAAAACATGTTTTGAAAAGCAGGATTTATAGCGCTCAGGGTGTGGCTTCTCTTATGGCCTTAGCCAACGCCGAACGTTACTATTGAATGGGAAAACGATAGACAATCTATGTTAAACCAAGGTTAAACTAATCGTTACGATGTTGCGCTCGTGGCCTAATGGAACAAGGCGTTGGCCTCCGGAGCCAAAGATTAAGGGTTCGAATCCCTTCGAGTGCTGAATTTAAATTTTAAAAACTTAGCATTTCAGTTCGTAATTAATGAAATACCAAACTTCAAAATGACTGATTTGATTCTAATCCTCAGAATCAATTAATAGTTGGGTCGTTTTTGATCATTCATTGATAAATGAGTCATAAATTCATTCCTAGGTAGTTGAGGGCGTGTTTTAATGATGACTTCACAATTTGGACATATTAGTTCAATCTTAAAGTGTATGAATACATATTGTTATGAATCACAGTAGACTCCAAGAAACTTGCGGGATCAAAACATGTAGCAGACGATGTTTCGATAGGCGAATAGAAATACATATATGAATTACTAGTCATGCAAACATCCTTGCAAGAAAAAATATGTATTAAATAGTCATACACCAATTTATTGAATAAATATAGCGATACAATATGGGCTTTTATTGATATTTAAAAAAAAGAAAATGATTAAAATTACACGCCATGTAAATAAATTATCTCTTAGCAAAGTTCTGATCCATTGCGCTATGATTGCGTTGAATATTATACATTTTCTGTTTGACTCTGCTTTCCACACTACCCGTATCAGCAGCTTTCGACAAAAGTGGTCTAGAATAATAATGTTTTTTTAATATAAAAGTATAAATTTCAGAAATTATTTAATTATTATTACTTGATGAAATCTGGTGTTTCATTTTTCTGATTAGCATGCGCTTGTTTAGCTAATCTTTCTTCTCTCTCTTCCTCTTCACGATATTTTCTAATGTTTCTTTCTCTTTGTTCTTGCCTCCATTTGGCATCGTCCATCATTTCCCTGCGTTTCCTTTCGGCTTCTTCAGGATCTAATTTTTTTCTGTACAAAGATTTATTTTAATTCAACAAAGTAAGTTAATAATGAAATTATAAATCATACTTTGGCTCATTTCTTTGCCATCTGGGAGGTGACCTTGGTCTCGTATCTCGTTGTCTGGAATCATTTCTCGATTTTAAGACTGTTCCTTTATTGTTTTTTCCTCTGGGTGGTGATCTGGAACGACGGCGTTCTTGTCTAGGTTCAGCGTCTAATTTTTTACCTCCCTAAATATAATTAAACAAAATTGTTAAGTTTAATTTGCCTTTGATATACTTAGATATTTAAATTTTCAACTAACAATTAGACCATATTCTTTTCCATTACGATAATATTTATCCCTAATTTCTTGGTGATTCTTTTCTTTAACTGCAACATCTTCGTGGTTGTGTTTTGAATTCTTTTCTTTGTCTTTTCCTCTCTTGGATTTCTTTCTAGGTGTTTCATCTTCGCTACTAGATGTATGATCACTTTCAGCTTTTCTTTTCTTACGTTTCTTATCTTTCTTTCGCTTTTTCTTGCTTTTTTTATCCAAAGATCCCACACTTTGTTCCAACTATAACGAAAATGAAGTTAGATTTTTTTTTTAACTCCGATACCCATCTACTTGACTTACTAATTCCCTGAGTTGCTTCATTTTAACTGGATTGTTTAAGAGTTGTTTTTTCTGATCAGTTTCTCGTTTACGGATAGCGAATAACGGATCTTCTCGAATCTTATTAGCTAAATCTACCGTGACATTAACGTTAGATTGACTAAAAATTGCTCCGGGTTGATCTGGAGTGTCTATAAACCAATGAAAACTTAATATTGCATTCAATATTAAAAGTGCAAAACTTTTCTTACTATCATATGTTTGATTTTTGTTTTCCATCTGTTCAAGAATGTCGAATGTTTTGTCAAGCTGACGTCCAGTTAAGTACTGTTCCCTATCAACAAGAGCGGCTGGCCCTTGATACATCCAATCCAAGCGATCATCTTTTTTTCTAATAAAAATGATTTCACAATATATTTAACTTAATGAGGAGCTTAATGTTAATATAAACTTACTTAACAACTCCCTTTTCCTCCGCATAATGCCGTATTTCATCCCTGGCTCTTTCATCAGCTAACTCTCTTTGAAGTTGTTCAATCTTTTTCTGTTCCGCTTCGTGCTTTTGCTCCGCTTTCCAAACTCTTTCGATATTCCTTAACGTCGATGGATGCCATGATTTTTTCAAGTTCTAACCATTAAAATGTCCGGTTAAAATTTTTTTAAACTAATAAGTTTCAATAAAAATGATTACATACCAAATCTCCTCCTCCCATATTTACACGTTAGGCTTAGCTAATATGGCCGATTTCTTTACAATTTTTCAATCAAAACAACATAATTTTTACGCCACTTGAAAGATTGTGATATGTTACTTATCTATAAACTATTTTTAGATTAACTTAAAAGTTAATTACAATTAAAAAATTAAAAACCGCGCGAAGGACACAAGCGACTCCTCGAATTTTTCACAGCCATTTTCTTTATTTTTTTTTCTTTCTTGAGGAATTTTCTGGCAACACTTTTGTTTAGATCGCGAAGAAAGTCAACAAGGCGGGTTGCTTACGTTGTTATAATAATTAATAAAGTTGGAACTTGGATGAATATCGCGTTAATCATCTAATAGTAATTAAATTAAACTGTGTTTGGATTAATTTAATCCATGAATTTAACTAAAGAAGGCTTTTCTAAGCCTATTAAGTAAGTAATTGTGCTTAGAAACCATTTTTAAGGAGCCAAGGCCCATATTGTCATTTCTAAATTTCTTAAAACTGCTTGGCCATTTGCCGCGCTTATACATCCATGCTTCAGCGCTTGTCTTCAATCATAATGTCTTGGCCACTTTTGGTGCATTTAAGGCTTAACTCTAACTCTATTTTGTTAATTAATTTCTTGTAATTTAATTCCGTGTTATGATACTATACAGCCAGCATTATTCTCAAAATTAATGCCATGTATTCCTAAATTTTTAGGTAACGTTGGAATTAATTGGCAAGATCAAAGGATTATAATTTCAAGATATGATCTCTGACCTCGCAAACTGGCTCGGGTCATCAACATTGTGCCTACTCTTTGACAACTTGGAGAGAAATCTCTGGATGTCGCCTTTAATAAAATCAACGGTGAGTGGCCAGACCTTTTTCTATAAAATTACTGACGCGAATCAAAATAAATGATTGAAAGATAAGATTGTTAGATTTCTTAAGAAACTTGTTTTCTTTTTAATAAACTCATTAGCATCAAATTGTAGTTTAAATGTTCCTGGGTGGTTTCTTGCTGATAAAGAATGACACATCTTCAATTGTGGCCTGCTTTTGGTTGTGCACTTTAACAAGAATAAATTTATTTATAATTCAGAGAGAATTAATACATTCACATCATCTGGGTGCCCGTAGGTCCGGTTCACTAAAGGGGGATAAAAATATGTTGTATTATTTCTCAGTTGTGTATATATTTGAGGAACCAATAAGGTAGGGCAGGAACGAAAGGCTGGATGAATAACCTGATAAATATGGTAATTCTCTCTGAATTAGAATTTAACTAATTCTTGAGTGCCCTTTAAGATTGCCACTCTTGTTTAGATATGTCAGCACACTCAGTGGTAGACTAGATGATTATATCTAGGATATGTTTGTTTAAATTTAAACGGAGACTATCTTTGCACATGCTGAAGAGTTAAGTTGTAATTTTATGAAAAAAAAAAATAGATAATGTCATCAAAACTATTAACATTGGAACAATTCTATCAATCGAAATAATCAAATATTTTGGTTTTCGGTATTTTATCAAAGAATTTTCTTGCTAGATGCTTGCGCAGATTAACTGTTAATGTTTAAAGAATGAAAAATATTTATTTTAGTGCTCCAAAACAGTTTATTTTAAAAATATATTGACCCTTCTCTTGCGCACTACAATAGTTTCCATTCTCTTAAACATTAACAGTCGATATTGTAATAGAATCTTTGCCAAAAAGGTCATTGTACCCTGACAAGGTTGATAGTGGGTTTAATTCTAAAATATATTTTAAATTCGTACTTGAATCCTTATCGTTGTAAAACACCTTTTAATGAGTAGTTTTAATCAACCTGCTAGAAATAGAATTTGTAAAGAGGTTGGGTAACCTTTTGTTGAAATATTGACCACCTCAGCAAAGCTTTTCGGTAGGGGCATCTAACCCCCCCATCGAAGTTTTATGCTCCCCTTCCCAATGGGCGAGCTTTAGGTGATCCCATCATTTCTTTTGTTCGCTTTTTGCAAAAATGGCACGCGCGCGAATGACGTCAGTTTTCTGGGATTAAAAACGCCAGGAGTTTAGGGGCCCCTTCTTCCTTTCCTTTATATCATACTTGTGTCGAGAGAGCCCGTTCTATTGTATTTTCCTCTTATGTCAATTGGGCCCGTGAAGAATAAAATTCCAGTAAATAAATTCTAAAGTTTCAAGTTTTCGTGATTTAAACTTTCAAAACCCTATTACATTTCTCAATTTTTGAACATAAAACTTAAAATTTAATGCTTTCAGCAGTTATTTAAATATATTTTTTGTGATAATAAAGCAATAGGCAAAAGCACAAACTATATCTCCAAAAAGAACTTAAGTTAAGAACTAAGTGACATCTATGTCAGTGAAACTATAAGTTATCTTAATTTAAACACTCATTCTTGTACATAAGAACCTGGGAAACAGCGTTAGCCTTTGGTACCATCCTCGCTTAATTTGTAGTCAAAATTCGTCTGCTATTCGCTAGCTCACACCTCTAAAAACCACTTAAACACACTCTGGGGTTTCATTTTTATAATGAGGCTAATTTCCTTAGCTAGGCTTTGTAGTTTAGCTGAAGTAATTTTGATATGAAATTTTCACCAATCAATATCAAGTATGTGAGGATTGGTTTAGAATATCTTTTCTCCCATGTTCTTAGATACATACATGAGTTCTTGGTGAAAGTTACATCCATTACACTTGACAAAGAGCACTGTAATATTTTAAACGTAATGTTACCGCAATGCTTATATTCATTTTATATATTCTTTTATTATTTTCTTTGCAAATAAATCATGAGTATTCAATAATAAATAGTTTTTCCTCAATATAGTTTCGATTGTAGTAATTTTCACCTCGGTTGGCAGCAGGTCTATGCAAAAAACACTCTTTTAAATAACCATGCTTTGTACTGTTGCCAAACCAAGATGCAATTTACGTAAATCTAACCTTACCGTTGAAATTTTAAATTCAAAGTCAACACTTTAAATTCTCCCAAATATCGTGAGACAGACACCCATATATCGCGCGAGTCATGAGAGATTACATTTATTTTTAAATTATTAATGAAATGTTAACAAACCATAAATAAAATTTTATTCCACGGGCTCCATTGACACCGATGAAACATGTGTTAATGTAATGATAGAACGAGCTCTCTCGACTCATTCTTTCGTGTAGTAAGGTGAAGCCCAGATTATAAGGGAGCCTAAAAGGGGGAGAGGACATTTCTGGCAACTTTTAAACGCGTCCCGAACAAAAGCCTGAGTCACGATCACGCTTTGTCAGAACAGCCCGGGATGAAAAAAAAAATTTAGGAGAGAGGAGAATATATTTTATTCCTTGAAAATGATTATAGGGGGAAGCTTCCCACTCTCTTTTCTCGGGTTGGTCTCTAGATAGTAATGGCCCCTGTAAAGCGGCTTTTTAAAAATGAATTGAGGATTTCCCATTGAACAAAATTCATCATTTTCGCAGTACTGTAAAGTCCGGATATAACGAATTTGGAGGGGATTGTAAAAAGCGTGTAGTACCGTAGTTATATCCGAATTCCCTTATGGCCCAGCAGTAGTGTAGAAATGTTTTATCCTCCAAATGCAAATGTTCCGATTGAAGTTGTAACCTTCATGGGCAATGTATTTTCAGTTTGATTCGTTTTCAACGAATTCGTAATACTATAAGCCACTTTCACACAAGCGACTTTCGAAACTTTTTTGAATCTTTTTGAGATGGTCTAATTGTAAAATTTTGGGAGTCAACAATCGAGATATTTGCAGGACTGGAAGAGTTCCTATAGTTCCTATAAAATTACTATTTTTATTTAAGTGTCCTATATAGTCCTATAATTTCACAAATAGTTCTATAAAACCCTCTAAATTTCCAGAACCAAAAGGCCTAATTTTGGCCTTTTTGGACCTATAAATATCCTAATTTTGGCCTTTTTGGACCTATAAATATCCTAATTTTGGCCTTTTTAGACCTATAAATATCCTAATTTTGGCCTTTTTGGACCTATAAATATCCTAATTTTGGCCTTTTTGGACCTATGAATATCCTTAAATTGGGTTTTTGGACCCATAAATATCCTAATATTGGCCTTTGAACCTATAATACCTATATTTCCGTAGACTTTGTTTTAAAGCGCATAGTGTGAACGTAACTTTAGTTAATCTCAAATAGAATTAGCGAAACTTTTAAGATTTATATACTTAAAAGAGCTTTTGTATGTGCTGCAAATATAAGTTTGAATAGTCATTATAAAACTTAATTCCAATACTTTGCTGTAGTATTGGATGTTAAGTCACTTTTAATACTGTAACTGAGATTTAAGGGATGGCGCTATTGAAATGGTTTAGATAATATATGGTGTGTTGAATGATAATTTTAAACATATATGTTAGTTCTGAATCAACAAGCTACTGTATGCGTAAAATATTATAATCACTCCATGTTGAAGTTGTATAGAAAGGTTAATTTGAATTTATCATACTTCCTTGGAAGAGGAAAAGGGAATATTAATAAATAGCGTAAATTTAGCAAGACCATAGTTTTCGTAAAATACTCTCCTAGTATTAACTTACTCCATTAGCAAGTGCACTTAGTGTTTATTATACAAGAATAAAGGTTTTATCTTAAAAGCTATTGATCTGAAGGGCATGTGTACGTGTTCACGACCTTTAAATTAATGAGAAACCAAATAGCTGTTTTATTGCCCCTTATAAATAGCCTTCCTAAAGGAAAGGAAACTTCCGAGAATAGAGCCCTTGGGACTCTCTATAAACCACGGAGTAAAGAGCCTATTTCTGGTGTTCAATTGCCCAAAATGGCCCGAATTTCGCAGCTATTTCTCTTGTAAAGTTGCGAAGAAGAAAAAATATTCTTAGCTCTTTTGAATGGTCATACATCGTATAGTAAAGGAATCAAATTGAACTTCGGTGGACGAGATCGCGAGAGATATGGCTCGAAATCGGGGCCACATGCTTCAAAGTTAAAAAGTTTATTCCGATTCATAGAATTTTTTGCCCCCAATCCCATAAAACTCGTATTCGTATGTATGTGGTCCCCGTGTTTCATTTTCGCACTTAAGAACTTACGTCATCGTAGAAAGTGTCTTTCGATCCCATACTCACTCGCGATATTTTGTATTGGCGCAAAAATGTTCGAGGATACAGAGAGACCGAGAGGGGTGCCCATTGAAGCGGCACCAAAAAAAAAAAAGGAGAGAAACCCCGCTTTTGTAACCCCTCCTCGTTTTTAGGAATAGCTGTATTTGTACCCACCACCATTTATGGCGGCTTCGTGAAAATTGATACAGAATATTGGCTGGAGCCGTAGTTTTTCAAGGTCACTCAAATAACGCCATTTTGGGGGCGTTTTAACAATGCTATCTTAGAACTCTTAAAGCAACTCAAGCCTAGACGGCAGACTGGGACGTCATTTTATAATGAACGTATTTTTAAACTGGTTTATGACATCACAGTGACGTTTTTCAAAACAAACCCGTCGTGGCATGAGTCCCTTTAAAGACCCTATCTGCTCTAGAGTTTCCGCCTTGAAAATCTTCTTCCCTTATGCACACAGCCTAGCTTCGACTGTAGAAGACAACGGGTTAACCAATAATTTCTGAATAAATTTATAGATTGGCCTATTGAAGACACAGGCCAGTTTGAGAACATATTTAAATAAAATAAAAAAAAAGCTAGGCCTGCAATAAACGTGTAAAGAAGTTGAACAGTTAGAAGAGAAAGTCTTAGATTTTAAACTTTATTAGTTTTCTTGTTAAAACTCATTGCTTAAAAATCAAGGAGGAACAGGCGATTTACGTACACGCACCACAATGCGAAGAAAAAAAAACTTTTTTGTTCTTGTTTTTTCGGGGGGAAGTTTCTAATCCGGCGTGTGAACCGGTAACGTTTGGGAAGCCCGGGAGTGTTGGGATCGGAGAAAAAGTTGGATACGGGGCATCTGTGCCGAGCTAAAGTCCGACAGAACACTCGGAACCACATTTTCCATAAGGTCTCCTTCCCAGAAGGACGCCAAAAAATTAGCGCTCTGTCGGTTCCGTCAAACTGTACTCATACTCCCCTCACCTAAATTATCCATTCACGCAATTTCATTGATTTTCTTCACTAACCAACGGTCATAATCCTGATATTTATGCCCCTGTTTCTCGTTTCAAACGGTTTTTATTTATAACAGTTTATAAATAGTTTTAAAAACGTGGAGAAACGATTTGGTGTATTTTTTTTTTTTTTTTTTTTTGTTTTTGTTTATTATTTTTCGTTTACGGTTAAAATATGCCCACCCTAATTAACGGTGATGACGACTCTTCTAATAATCACCCGAGTGGTAAAGAAAGAACGACTATTTTGTCATGTACTAACAGGTCAGTGGCCGTTTCTCCTAGTTTTCAACATTTTGTTAAATTATTTCGGGGGTTGATTTAATAAAATGAAAATGCTCGAAACAAAAACGGAGATTTGCCTCTCAAAGTGACACAGAATTATGAGTGAAAAACATTCTGGTTATAAACTAAAATTACTAATAATTCAAGAGTTTAGTATTTTTATTTTAAATTTATGTTAACGAAACTGCAACTTCTTGAGAAAAACAATTAAAAACAATTATGGCGAGATTTCGGACCTACCTAGTTCCTTTTCAAACTAAAATAAACAAGCAACAATCGCCCCAGGGATGCTCGGGAAAGTTATGCAAAAGATATTCACACAGTTATTGCTCGCTGATTAATTAATTATTTCCCAAAACTCAGGGAAATCGTTACTTTTGCACTAATGAGTAGTAAATGACAGCTAAGACCTAGCATGATTTTCCAATTTTCAACCTGGGAGAACAAAAAGGCTACTTTTAGTTCAATTGGAAGTATTAGTTTTTTGATAAGACTTGCCCTTCAAAATATTCGTTCTGCCGTTTTTGAGATCCTGTAATAATTTATGTATTTCGATTACGGATATGTTTCGTTCGTAATAATTGGTTGGTTACGCTATTAATTTGATCTCCGTTGTGGTTGGTTGGAGCGTTATTTCATGGTCATTTGAAGCATAAGGGGAGCCTCTTTTTTACTGTTCTCTAAATTGGGCCTCTCGTAAAAAAGGAAACAACGTGTAATTAGATGTTTAATCTACTTATACGGAGAAGGAAGATGATTTTTTTATATTAGTTTATACAAATAGAGGACTCTTTCATGGCTCCGAATATTTTTATTTAGCTCGCGAATTTCTGTTTTTAGTTCTTCGCTTTTCTCCCCAAGTTAGTTTGAAGTGTCAGTACACGTATTATTGGGCTTCCATCTGACTCTAGCAAACTAGATCATGGTTGTAAAAGGGAGCGTGTAGTTTTCCAAATACTGAGAACTGATTCTGATAATCATCAACTCTTCTAGAAAAGTTTTCAACACTCTTTTTTATCCTTTACGAGGTTTTCACTGTCTTAAATTTTAATGTGCCCCAGAAGAAGCCCCAGTGTTTGATAACAAGTAGGTTTTGTATCAGAAGTTGATTCCCAGAAGTAAGATAGTTTATTTTGAAGTTCATGTATGTGTTTAAGTGAGGAGATGAAGACATCTCTATCCTAGGATCAATTTATGGGACTCTGTAGCTAAGAGAATATAGGCAGTTTTCTGTTATTAACGCATTAGCGTACTCAAGAGATAATGACTTTAGTTTATTCCAACTTGAGTTTTCATTATGCTCAGAGTAGGCTCCAAGTCAATAAACCATATGTCTCTTAGTTTTGCTTCAACTCTAGAAGATGAAATAGACTTCATATACATTTAATTCCCCTTTTCTTATTGCAAAAGTAAATACCCATAAGTATGACGCATTAGTGACATTATTTAAATGGTTAAGTACTTTTTTCTTTGCAAAAAGTGGTTCTGCTATAAAAAGAATAATAACTTTGAATATTTCTATCCCCTTATTATCTTTAATTCCTCAGAAGATATATTTCATATATTATGTACTTCATTTTCTTCATTTAGTTTGTTTTTCATTGCCTCCTCTTATTTATTTTTTGTTTTATTTATCTTAGCAAGACCCATATAGAAAAATTACTTATAAATCGAGGTCCAGTGACTGAAGTTTAAAATAGACTTCAATCATATAATTTCAATTTAATCATTTTTATTATGTGACTTAATTTCAGAAGTAAATACCCAGAAGTACGAGACATTAGTGACATAATTTAAATGATTAAGTACTTTTTTACTTTACAAAAAGTCATGAATTTGATTTATTTTCTAATATTTATTTAAAATTTTGGCTGCAAAATGAATAATTATTTTGAATCTTTCTTTACACATTAATTTTAATACTTCTCTCCAACCTATTGCCTTGGAAATTATACCTATTCTTTTATTATGTACTTTAGTTTCTTTATTTAGTTTTATTGTCTCCTCTTATTCAGTTTTTTTTTTTTTTTTTTTTTTTTTTTTTTTTTTTTTATATTTATCTTGGCAAAACCCATACTTTTTAATCGAGGGCTAATGACTGAAAGCGCCACACTATACAATTTAATTTTAAAATATTCCTACAGTGGTGTTCAGTTGTGGAGCATGTCGAGGAGAGGAGCTGCGTTTTTTCGTGGTTCGAGCGGGAGTTACAATGTCCGAGCGTCTGAGCTGGCTCGGCAAAAAAGGCAACAACAGCAACAGCAGCAACAACAACAGCGGCATATTCTACTTCGGGGACTCTTGCAAAGAGATCCCCCGCAGCTCAAACTCATTCCATGCATAGTATTCTTTCTAGATGACACCCAACATAATTTTGACATGGACGTAAGAGGCCTCTTTTTTTCTCTCTCTCCATTTCCTAACTCTTTAATTAGAGATATAATTATGTTAAAACTTTCAGAAAGGGGTCAAGGGTCAAGTCTTGCTTGACGCAGTCTTTCAACACTTAGAACTAATTGAAAAAGATTATTTTGGCCTTCAATATGCGGACGTAGCCCCTGCCCCTGATGCATTGGTATAATTTAAATATTATTCATTTCCATAAGCCTTTGAAAGTAATTTTAAGGTCGTTTTCGCATTATAGAGATGGCTCGATCCAACCAAGTCCCTCCGAAAACAGATGCGAGTGGGTCCGCCTTATTTACTTTACTTTCGAGTGAAATTTTACATTTCTGACCCTAGCAAATTACAGGAGGAATACACTAGGTTCGATTAGTCAAAAATCGTTTTAAATTTTTCATCAAACTGGTTTTGATTGTCTTTGTTATATATTTTATATATTTCAAGGTATCATTTCTTCTTGCAAGTCAAGAAGGATATGATTGAAGGTCGTCTAGTTGTCCCCGCACCAACAGCGGCTCTATTAGCTTCCTACTCCGTCCAATGTAAGCTCTTGTAACTTCTTATTTTAATATATAGATCCAAATTGGTTTTGAGAAATGTCCCTTTATTATGGTAAAGCCGAGTTAGGGGATTATAATCCCGAAGAACATCGCCCAGGCTACCTCACTGAACTTCGCTTGGTTCCGGAACCATCCCCCGAGATAGAAAGGCGAATAACTGAGCTACATAAATTACATAGGTAATTTATATCAATCTCAATGAAATATTATTAAAAAGTAGAGTATTAAAGAGTAATTTCGTTTACAGAGGACAAACTCCAGCTGATGCGGAATACAACTTTTTGGATCACGTGAAGCGACTGGATTCTTACGGGGTTGATGCACACAGGGCTCGGGTAAGGGTAAGCCAATCTTCTTCTCATCCGAGTGTCTTTATCGTAGCTATTGCGATTATATGTACATGTAATTTTATAACTAACAATTTAATGTCCCGCTTCTCCGCTTACAAAAACGGTATCAACTATCGATTCTTTGTTTGATCTTAAAAAAAAAATGTTTGTTAAATTTTTAAAATCAGGATTCTACCGGCGCTGAAATTCAACTGGGCGTAACTTCGACGGGATTAGTAGTCTTTCAAAACAACGTTAAAATAAATACCTTTTCCTGGGCCAAGATAGTTAAAATATCTTTCAAGAGGAAACAGTTTTTCATTCAACTTCGCCGGCAAGGAGCAGAGTCTTATGATAATTTGTTAGGCTTTAATATGTTAAGTTATCGGTCATGCAAGAATCTATGGAAGTCGTGCGTGGAGCATCACGCGTTTTTTCGTCTTCACACACCCCGTCCACCACCGCCCAAAAAACTCTTGTTTTTTCTTAGTTTGGGTTCCCGCTTCAGATATAGGTAAGATCCCCTTTTTGGCTATAGTGGCGAAAACAACGTTAGAAAGGAATCATTATTACTTTATTATTCATAGTGGACGTACGGAATACCAAACTGTGGAAGAAGGAAAAAGAAAGGCTCGACCAGATAGAACATTTATGAGATCACCTAGCCGTCGTTACACTCAGCCTAGAGTCGCTTCGCTGTTAGAACCAATTGGACCCGCCTTAACCATACGCGAACCTCCGAAGCCAAAGATAACGCTACAAGTTCCACCCTCGAGTAGTCGACCTGCTCAAATAACGCAACAGCTGGTTGGTAAAGGCGAAACTCCGTCCACAAGTCATCCTCGATCTCTTCAAATCGGTCATCCTTCTCAACAGCAGCAAGTTGTCCGTCCTTACGATACTGTCGCTTTTGGTCACGTGACCAGTAGAATCTCAGAAACCGATACTTACGTTAAACCGAGAAAGGCTTGGGAGAGTCCAGATAATGGTAACGCCATTGACGAATCGCAACGTCAAAGTCTGCAATCCCTTCAACCACCGCCACAGATTATGTTAGGACAAGTTTACGGTCATCCTCGAACTCCCGTATCAACTTCGTCCATCGGTACTTCGTCCTCTTTAATGGGTCACGCTCAACCCAGCACCTCGCACGATAGAGGGAGTCTCGGTTTAAGTTTTATGATGAAAGGACTAGAATATATGGACGATGATCCCTCCGAAGAACTTTACGATGTTCCATCGTCTCAACATCTTGGACCCGGTTCTTCGTCCGAAACCTCTGGATCTACAAATGGGGTGAGTTATTCATATTTTTTTTATTTTTTTTTGAAGGGTTGAATTTTGAGAATGCAAAGGGTGTACCTTTACAGACAATTTTATAAAAAAAAAACATAAAAAATAGGCCATCTGTATAAAATCCTTTCAAACCACGTAGTTCAAGAAGCCATTCATTTTTGAAAGATAAACAAAGAGGTTTATTATTGGAAGTTTTTTTTTTCTGAACGTATACAGGAAGTGTAATATTTTGATAGCATAAATCTTAGAGTCTTAGAGATTTAAAAAACTTGGAAGTTAATGGACTCATTTTAAGTGACTCAGTTACACCAAGTTATTTAACTTATTTTAAAGGAATAATGAAAACTTATGAACACATTCTTGACTTTTTGATTTTTTGTTACAATAAATCTTATAAAAGTAACTTTTTGTATTATATTCTAAATATGAGCAAGGCCGCATTAAGTGATTTTGCGCAAATGGGCCAAAATGAAATGTATCCCTTATTTTCAACATCAGATTTTAAAACGGAGTTTCTATGAATAAAGCATAAGCAGATACGCAAGTGGTTTTGTTAGTTACTGCATTTGCCATTAGAGGACTCTTATGAACACTTATGTTATTCATCTTGTGTGGTTTGTTTTTAGCACTAATTCAAACACACAGCCCATGCTATTTCAAAGTAGACAACAATGTCCATCATTTCTATCATATTTAGACAATCAAAATAAATATAAATTAAAAATTTTCATCAGTTTTCATTGTTCCTTTAAGACCCCTTTAGTAGCAACCCCTTCTCTCTCTTTATCGAATAATGTGCTTAGTCAGATTCGCGGCTCGAGAGTTTTACGCACTTGACTCTGGTTGTCGGGTATAACGAACTACCACCTGTATATTGAACTGGGAAATGACTTTATCTTTCCCAAAAACACTTAGTTGTTAGATTTTTTTATGGTTCTTTTGTATGCTTGCATGTTCAGTTTAAAAGCTGTGGCTTCTTGCCAAAGCTAAGGTTATAGCTATGATTTTTTCAACAAGAATTCAACCCAAAATTCTCGGGTTTAATTTTAGGAGTTGGACTCATAATTTTTTTGCAAAATATAAAAAGAAAGGAAAAGATGTTGTAACGTCTGGCGGCTAACCAGAATAGATATATAATATTGGCCTTGATCTCTTATTTGAAAAAAAAGGGATAAGGGTTATTTTTAACTCGAGAAAAACATCTTTGGTGAATTGGCTCTGACATGAATGACTCGTAGATGCTCTCGTTAGTCCGGGATAGAAGAACTGCCGTTTGTTACTGAGTTTTTTATTGAAACGAAAGGAATTAGGCTTTTGGGTATTGAGTATAGAGCACCCACGCCAAATGGCATTAGTTTGAGGTGTTTAATTCGAGAGAAAGGGTGTTAGTTAAAAAAAAAAAAAATGGATCTTATTGATGTATGGGATATTGTTGTGTCGCCGACATCTGATTGGACTTTTGAAACATTTCCCTGGAGTCTATTAGCTCTTTGTTGTCAAGAATCAGAATCAATAGATGTAATTTTTTTACATAATTGACTCTTTAAGTTGGAGCTTCTAATTTATTTTTATTCAGGTTTGTCCGTATAGACCAGTAACTGTCAGAATGGTAGCTGATGAAAATGGCAGATTTGGTTTTAACGTTAAAGTATGTTTCCAATTTTTAAAATTTTTAATAGTATGTATTTAAAACGAAGTTTGAAATTTAAGGGTGGAGCGGATCAAGGTATGTCCAGTATTTTAGTATCTAGAGTCGCGCCTGGAACTCCCGCGTCCTTATGCACCAGTCCCGGTCGTCTTCGAGAAGGGGATCAAGTAATTTCTATCGATGGTCAGGATGTGGCTGGATTAACGCACGAACAAGTGGTCAATCTTATAAGAAATGCCGGTGAATCCACCTCAAGAGAACTTCACCTTCAAATCTATCCCAATAGTAGGTCATTTTTTCTTTTATTTTGCTAAACAAAAGTACCTGATCTTCTTAGTAATTCCTCTAACTTAGTTTTATACGGGGATCGAACTCAAGGAGATCTTTATGGAAGCCGAACTAACGGAGAAAACGCTTCAAAAATGGAACCTGATTTCATGTACATTCCCGCATACAATCACCAACAAATGAGGTTTGGAACCTCAGGCAGCACGAGTTACTGCGACGAATTAGTGGCATCCATGCTAATGTTGAGTGAACAGTGTGAAACTGGGAGTTTAGAGTTTCAGTACGCCAGGGTGGAAAGAAGAATGAGCAATTTAACTTGCGAAGTGGCGGAAAAGCCAGAGAATCGAGCTTGCAATAGATATTCGGACGTCCTACCTTGTACGTTTTACATTTTGTTTTTAATAGGGCTTGGCTAGTACCACTTTGAAAGAGTTTCGGACATTCTTATAGAATAGAATGTCCAGTATCTAACTCGATACTCGTCACGAGAAAAAAAAAACATATTGAGGTGAATCGAGTATACTCTAGTAGAATACACGACTGTAGCAGGTATTCGCCCAGCCCTAGATAGTTTAAAACTTCAATAATTATTAATTTACATTAATTATAACTAGATGATAGCACTAGAGTTACGTTACAAAATGGTTCACCCAATGGAGGAGATTATATTAACGCTAACTACATAAATGTAAGTTATAGAAAGTTCTAATTTGATACTTAAGTGCTTTTGAAATAAATCTGAAATTTCATCTAGCTTAATTTTGATAATTAACCGAGAATTACCATGAAACCTTTGTTGCAGGGTTTTGTTAATGTCTTTACGCATGTTTTAACAAGCTAGATTAATTCCAAATTGTTTCTATGCATAGTCTCGTATCCCTTTAATTAATGACAGAAATTATCTTTAGATGGAAATTCCTAGTTCCGGTTTGACTAATCGTTTCATAGCAACTCAAGGACCCTTATTTCGAACAACAAGCTCCTTTTGGCAAATGGTTTGGGAACAGTCCGCACCCTTAATACTCATGTTGACTCAAACGAAAGAAGGGAATCACGCCAAATGTTTTCAGTACTGGCCTGAACCCCTCACCTTCGCAGTTTACGGAAAATTTAAAGTTACAAATGCTAGAGAGTACCTGGATCGTGAAACTTCCACTTTTATGATCCGACAGTTTATGCTAACCAACACTGAGGTAAATTAAACTTAACATTAGGTCTAGTTGGGACGCTTAAGCTAAATTATTGTATTTTCCCATTAGTTCGAATATGCCCAGCTAAACCTAAAATATAAGACCAGTTAAATTAACTAGAGTTTTATCTAAAAATGTACATAATCTTTATCGTAACTAGACTGGAGAATCTCGAGAAATTACTCAACTTCAGTATTTAAATTGGCCCGACTATGGAGTCCCTGCTGATCCGACAGATTTTATAAAGTTTGTCTTGAAAGTAAGGAAAATGATGGGAGAGTCGGCTTCGAAACCATTAAGTCCCTCGAGGGAGGGAAGTGGAGTCTACAATCGAGATGTGGCAGTCGTGCATTGCAGCGCTGGAGTTGGAAGAACGGGGGTCTTCATTTTGGTCGATACTGCCATGTGTTTAATCGAAGCTAACGAACCTGTATATCCTCAAGAAACTCTACGCCATATGAGAAGATGGAGGGCTCTTTTAGTTCAGAATTATGTAAGTTTAAATGATTCATTTTTCATTTTCTATTAGTCCTGTTTGAGTAATCGATATTTAGGTTTTATTTTGAGTACATGATAGTTAGGCATTGTTTTGAGTACTCAATGCAAAACCATGAGACTATAGAGTACTCACTTTTTGCTAGGTTTGGCACGGACTCAATTTAAAACCTAAGAAAAAAACAGGAATTACGTTTGATAAATTTCTTCATATTAATACTATAATCTTATTTAAAAAAATAGCAACAGTATCATTTTGCCTGTCAAATAATCCTCCGATGTTTTAACGAAGAATTAGTGGTACCGCTTCCCGAGTACAGCAGAAGAACGTGACACTCATCGCGATCATAAAATTGGTAACAAATCATAATTATAATTTTATTAAGACTGTATATAGTACGTCGAGAAACAAATCTATTCAAAGGAACATTTTTTAGGCGACAAAATAACTTTGAATACCGTCAATATTTGTTAGATCTAAAATAGTAAAATACGTCTATACTTAATTTATAGAAAATGGGGAAACTGCTGGGGTTTTTTAGCATAGAAGAAAAAAAATTAGATTAAATTAAATCAGCCCTTAAGCTGCAGGCAGCTAAATATAAATTCATCCAATTTTTAATTACGAAGTAAAGATAGAGTATTTTAACTTTTTGTCCTTTTTGTTTAAGCGAAATCTCATTTTATTTTAAATTTAGACACGCTTTAGATCTGTAGATTTTGGTACAAAAACAATTTAAAAAACAATTTAAACAAACAAACACGCATGGTTTTTGGTGGTACGGAAATTTTCTTGAGAATTTTTCTTAGGAAACAAAACCGAATGCATTTATATAACCTTAAATTTTATGCAAATTTTAAAGAGATCTTTTTGGTATAGAATAAACCTCAAAGTGTTGTGGCACTATTAAAGAGTTAAAGCAATCTCTAAAATTCAAACGTCAAATACGAATGTCTATGAAGTTCTACAACGTCTGAGCTTTGGCAAGCATCTAATAAGAGGAAAAAAAATATAAAAAACAATTAAGCTGAAAATGGGTAGAAACTGATTACAATTAACAAATTAAAATTAGTTGCACATTATTAGCCATAATTAATTTTTTTGGGTTTTTTACGGATGAAAACGTTTGCTTAACATTTGAAAATATTTGATTATCATTTTTCCAGTAGATATTCACTCTCAAAACCTTTTGTGGTTGCATAAACCACGTTTTCAATCCTGAGCATTAAGGCTCTGTGTTAATTACGTCTAACTCTGAGAAAAAAACTAATTTTTGTCTAGACATTCGCAATTATGTCTGACATTTGATTTTAAGTAGTTGCTTAAACTCTATTGAATATGTAATCCTAAACCCTAAAAATTAAGCTATTCGCGGTGTGATTGAATGATCTGAATGATTGACGAAAGTTATAGAAATATATATGAGGGTGTGTGCTTAATTGATTAATGAATTAACTTAATTTTGAATTTGATTGGTTTTTAAATTTAACGGGGATAATGAATTGAGAAAGCGTTACATTTTGATTCGTAATCCTGTCGATTCAACTTTGATTTGACAGAATAGGGAGCCTTATGTCCTCATCTTGCAGTCAGGGAATTTAAATATTTTTTTAATAGCGGAGGAAGGTCTTAATATCGGATCTAAGATAGATTGGGCTCGTGACATCAGTTTTTCTATGCAAATATTTGAATTTAATTGCTCCAAAAACATAATTAAACCAAAAAAATACTGATTACTTACCAGTATTGGTTTTGATTAGGAGTTTATAAGAAATCCCCTTTTGGGAAAGTATGAATAAGCAACGTTAAAACTCACTAACAACAAGATTACGCTGATGACTATGTTAAGACACTAACCTTGCGTAGGCACATAACTTTCTGTATCTAAAGCTAAAAAGGCATGAGAAACACGAGGAAAATTGAAAATTGCAAAAGAATCTGGCGACCTATTTAGAAGTTTTGTACAGAAACCTATTATGTAGATTCAAATGTAACCATCTTATTACATTATCTCTTTAAAGTGATGGTGATACTTTGCTCTTTCAAAAATTTTAACGCTTGTTTTCTAAAATAACTAGCGCCAGATTTAGCATCACTATGGCAGCTATTAATATAATGAAACGGTTTTACTTCAAATTCAATAAGTTTCTCAGATTACCGAAGGCGCTATCCCTTTAAATAACGAAATTAAAAATTAATCAATTCACACACACCGATATTGTCAAAAAATTAAAAGATTTAAAAAAAAAATAAATGAGATTAAGGTTTTTAGCGTTAGACAGTTGTCAGTTGAAGTTTAATAGAGCTTTGTTAACGAACATTGAATGTGTCTGGTATAAGTGAGATATTTAAATTTAACTTTGCCGAAAGAAAGAAGTAAACTAAGACAGTGTTTTTACGCCAGTAAATTAATCGTGAAGTTTAATATAAAATGTTAGACGTAGTTTTCCCTCCAATAGGAATTCTAATGAAAAAAAAACTGTTTTTTGAATAATGTACAAATTTAGAAAGATCCCTAACGTAAAAATGTCCCGTGTTAAGCGAAATAAGATAAGAAAAAGTGCTATTATTATACGGTGCTTCAAATCTCGCCATGTAATAAGAGTTTGTGACAAAAGTTTTACATTTTAAAAGTAAGCTTAGGTAAAATTTAAAATAATTGAAATAGAGGCTGCTAGCTGCGAGTATTAGCTTTTTATATATAAAAAATTCCATCCTTATGAATTTTTTGGAGTTAAATTATCAAAATGAAATTAAGTGTAAGTGAAAATCCCTTAATCTAATATTTTAAAGGACAAGTCTCAAACTTTCCCTAAAATAATAAATCGTTTTTGATTTATTACTATAATTTTATTATACTGTATTATAGCGAATTTCACCTTTAACCTTTCAGTACTCAAAGTTAGGCTACATTCTAACCTCGACTAGTATTTAAGAACTTTTAAGTAAACGTCAAGGTGAAATTCCTATTTGTATAGAAAATAAAATTTGAAATCCTATGTTTAAAATGAGTATTTAGCTATTGCACAATTTTAATTATTAGCATCTGCTTCAGCAAGACTCATCTTTAGGGGTCGGACCCCTTACCGAAAAAAGTTAGTATAATTTGAAAAGGTCCTCAAGAACACTACTAAAGTCTTGGGGAAGTCTTTCCGGCTTCTCCAAGGCTTCTTGACACAAAGCTGCTCATTTTTTTAGTTCATAGTTACACTTCAAACGAAGTTGGGATGGCTCTCGCAACAGCGACATTAACTTCTCAGGCCAAAAATGGGTCAACAATTGATTATGCCTTGTCAGTCTTGAGTGCAAATAAATAGAAACCAAATTATTATTTTTTTTCATAGTTTAATAACTAAAAACATTTTTTAAACTAAAAATGGCATACAGTTTTATATTTGAATTTTATGGCTTAACTTAATAATTTAAGTCTTTGTAATTTTTTCTAATTGTTCATTTAAATATTCTATTCTAGTTGTTATCGGCATAGTAGGTGTTCTAATTAAATAGCTCGCTTCATTTCCTGTCACCGTAAAATGTTTTTCTCCATATTTTCCCATCAATCTTCTCAAGGCTTTATTCCTATTTAGTAAGTTTTGGTAATATTCGAGGCCGCCTTTGAGAAAGTCTTCTCCTAGACTAGCGGCTTTTTCGTCGCTGCATTTCTCCCAATATATCGTGATAGCGTCCTTCAAAATTCATAATCTTTCAAAATATAATCATATTTGATAATAATTTTAATAAAGTAATAACGTACCTTTACCGCTATATACGTCAGGTAACCAAATGAGGATGAAATAGCGTAAAACATAACTCTCAAGCTGCGTGGCCTTTGAAAGAGTTTCCCTGTTCGATTTCCCCATTTAGAGAGGCCACATGTTAAGTTAACAGCGAGGGCAGCTAAACACCCAAAGACGTAAACTGTAGAATTGTTTGAAAAGTAAATTTCACGGGCCAAGACAAATTTCTGAGCACTGTCACTGACAACCAATGATTCCTGTCAAATACGTAAAATTATAACCTACAAGTTTATAAACCTTTAAATGAATGTTATTTACTTGAAATTTTTTGCCAGCTTCGCTTGCCCATTCTATATCTTGAACATTTCTTAGTTTTATAGTTGATCTTGGCACTTCATTCACACTTTGGTATGAAAATGTAGAGGGCAATCCTATGATGGCACCGAATTTAGTTTTTGTACAGCCTGCTACAAAAACATCTAGGCCATAGACTGTAAAAAAGTCTACGTTCTTTTTTTCTTCTTCCCTTATATTGCATAATTTTAACACCTGTCATGTAGTTTATAGAATTAGCTTCGAAAGATAAAATTGGGTACCTTGTCCTCCTAATTACCTCTTTAGCTCGATCTTTGACTTTTGCATCCAAAGGGGTGGGCATACCGTGACTAATTATTGGGATTTAAAATTATAAAAAAGATTAATGATTTGGCTTTTAGTTTGAGGTTTTGATTTTTTTTACCTGTACATATGAACCCATTCTTTTAGTTGGCGTAAACAAATTGTTTGAGGTATAAAATACACTCCAAAAGCTCCTACCGAGGCTCCAAGCGCTAATACATTACTAATTTTAAATGCCGATTCCGACAATAACCATTTGCTTAATTTCGAAGCCATGGCCATAGTATTAAATGTAACTAATTTAAATAGATAGAGAATTTGGTGATTGAAATTTCAAATGAAAGTCACTTTTGAGTCTTGAATGAAAGCAGTAGGCCTTTGAGGTGTTTGTTATGAACTTTTGATTAAGCAGCCGACTTAAAATAAGGTGTTTAAATGACCCTATTTTCAGCTTGAAGTAGAAAAGTTAAATTTTCAGCCTCCTCAGGCCGGTTGGTCATTGGCATGTTTGGCAACTAGCAGACGAGTCAGTGGACTCAGTGGGTGGGTTAGGATTTTTCCGTATTTCCGCATTGCGCCTCCAAGGTCTGGGACTCGAAAAGTTTTAAATTTATGAACATTTCGTTTGTTTTGCAGTAGGAATTTATAGTATTTTAACATTATTACTCATTTAACATAATGGTAACCTTGAATTGGTAACTAACTGCCAACGCTGGGAACAGTTCTGTTCAACTCAATACGCGAAATACCAAGGCCTATTTGTCCCGGCTTTTTGGCGCCTTAGCCTTTTACGCCTTTAGGCTTGGGCTTTGGCAGCTTCAAAATATTATTGACATTTGATTGTCAATCAAGTCAAGTGTCAACACGAGTTATCATCGTTTTGGATTTCGTCGGTAAATATGGTTTAAGTTTTGGTTAGTTATCTTTTGTTACGAAATACTGCGTTTCTCTCTGAATCTTAACTATACTCTTTATGAATAGTAAGAATGAGGACACTATTGAGGAAAATGTCTTCAAAGTATAAATTGTGGCTTCTATGTTTACTCATCTTTTGGGCCATTGGCACAATATTTATGAGTAAGAAAATTTCAAACCTTGGCGTGTTGTATACCGTTCCTCTTTGCTGTTGTTTTGGGCTCTGAAAACCTTTACTTTCAGTCTTTGTAATGGGATGGGGTGGCAATAAAAACGAGGACCAGAAATTATACCTTTCTTATCCCTATGAACACAATAAACTTCCTCCACCAGACAGTTTCAAAATGCAAAAAATATCCAAGTACTGCAATCACCCATCAGAAATTGGTGCGGGACAAGAAGGTATCGAGTTATTCTCTTCATTAGAAACTTTCCTGTCTTGAGTTTTAAGTTTTTTTGTCCCGTTAGGTCAAATGAAAGGAAACTTCACTTTAGTGATGGTCGCTGTCCTCATTAGACACGGAGACCGCGCTCCTCTTCAACCAGTTAGGAATCTTTCTTCCATACCTTGTACTATCAAATCAACCGCTAAGAATGCCCTATTTGAAAAATACTTGAAAGTAATGTCTGATCTTCAAGCTAGGTTGATGAAAGAGGGGGATTTTCCATTATATCCATCCGACGAATGTTCTCTAGGAGCTATGACACGACAAGGCGCTCTTCAGTTAACAAAATTAGGCGCCAGTCTGTCGGAAATTTATAATAAGCGGTGGAAACTAATAAAAAAAGAATGGCTATCGGAACACATCAAAGTTTATAGTACGGTTATAGCCCGAACTTATCAAAGTTCATTAGCTTTCATGTTCGGATTTTTACCATCCTTCAATTATACAAACTGCCCAATAACTCCAGTTTATGGGGTTCACTTTACTCTAAGAAGCCAATATACAAACTGCCCAATAATTGGAGAATTGCATCACAAACTTAGGAAGAAACGGTATGATATGTTAGATTCTCATCCCGCCGTTACCAGGCTGGTTAAACACTTACACCCTATAGTTCTTCCTGAAAATCGCTACTTTTCAAAAGAATCTGTGAAACCCTTATTTGATAGTTTTATATTTTACGTTTGTCACGGCACTCATCTCCCTTGTTTACCAAAAACCACTCACTGTGCCACTTTTGAACATGTTCGAAATTTGCTCGCATTTGTCGAATGGGAAGGAAGACAAAGCGTTGAGGATCCCGTATATGTTAAATATTCTTGGTTGCAAATTTACGGATTACTGTACGATCTGCACAAAAAGATGGTAGATGTTATAAATGGCAAAAAATCTCACAAATTTGTATTGTACTCTGGACATGACGTGACCCTCGAACCTTTGCTAGCTGTTTTAGGATTCGGGGATGGAATGAGGCCCCCTTTTGCCTCGCGTATCGCCTTTGAACTTTACGCCTCAGCAGACCATAATCAGCTACAAGCCAGACACGTGCTACGTATAATTTATAATGGGAAAGACATGACCAAATTTACAAACTTTTGCAAAGATTATCCTCCCCTTAAAAAAGCTACGGGTGTTGGTAAAGCTACGCGTCAAATGGATTATTGTTCGTTCGAGAAGTTTACTTACTTTTTGCGACACAAATTTACAGAAATTACTAACGCTAAAACGTACAAAGAGGCTTGCAAAAGCTCAACCGATCCTGATATCGAGACTAGTAGCGCTAGCGACGAAGTTTCGGTTAGCACCAGCTAATCCTCCCCTTCTTTAACTTATAAACCTAAAGTAAAACTTTAAAGCCGTAACAAAATTTATAGTCTCAGATTATTTTCTCTCGAGAGCGTAAATTTATCTGTGATTAATTCTTCAAAAATAAAATGTGATAAATGTACAATTAAGAACCTTAAAATTCTTAAATTCTAATCCCGAACAAATGATAATTGAGATACGAATAGCAAATATTTCAAAGGGCTATAGGTACTAAAAGCTATTTTTAGGTAAAAAATGTAATCCCATTTTTTTAAAAATGCAAAACTCAACAAACAAGTTGAGTTAAAACAATAATCATTCCCAATCAATCTCCATGAAAAGCTATAAACAGAATTAATATTGTTAGATAAACTTTCCACTCATTTAGTCTCACTTACTAAATTAAAATTTTACGTTTCATTTGCTCAATACTTTTTAATTAATAAGACTTCAAATTATATTAACAATTTTTTTATAAAGGACCAAAAATATTTTATAATATCAGATACAATGTATTTTCAATTTCCAAAATAATTACAGAGTTTAAAAAATAATCCCAGTTTGTGATATTTTACTAAAACTAAAATAATCTGGTTATAGTTTTATTTTCATCTTTTGAAACGTGTTTAAGTGCTCGTGGCACTGTAAATTAATGCAACTATAGGATATCCAACTAATTAACACTTCTTAAACACTATATTACTAATCAAATTACGAATAAAAAAAAATCTAGTTATCTAGATAGGGTAAAATAATGAATTAACAAGTCAGTAAAATTATAACATTCCATTTTTGGTAAATAGTATTGATGATAGTATCGTGATAATTTCATGATAGTATTTGTACAGAAGCAATCTCAGACCAAAAGAAAGTGTGATACTTTGGTTAAATCGTGTTCAAATATTTATTTTCAAGTGCCAAAATAATGTTAGCAAGCAATGGGTACATGAATAAAACAATTATACTTTGAGATTTTATACATTTAAGCTTATATCAAAAGTTATGTAGTAAAAAAATGTTTTATGTGTAAAAACCATGAATTATACTGTACCATGATTGTACCTCAATGTTTAAACCAAAAATAAATTAATGCATCAATTCCAAATCATCGGACTTACGCTTATGCTTAAGTTTTATAAAAAGTTCCAAACCCATAGTGAAAATTCACGAACTTGGTTAAGCCAGAAGTAAATATCCGATATGAATAGAAGTGTGGCAGTTGAGTTGAAGAGGAAATAATAGGATGAACACTTTTTCTGAAAAGTGCATAACTTGCATATTTATGGAAAAATATCAGTAGCCAAAAAGAATAGTGAGCTTCCCAATGTCAATTATTTTTAGTGGATTAGTGCTTTATGTACAGCCCAGGCCACAACTGTGTGGTTAACTTCACCACCTGGTGAACTTAGACCTTAGTAGTCGGAATATTTTCAAAACTACTCCTTGTGTCCTAACCCGGTTAAAAGAACTCTTGATAGGAATTAATTGGCATACTTACGTTTAATTATTGTACGAGTGAGACTTCTGATATCGCCGCAAATACAATCAACTGCACGTCAAAACAAATGCGTTGTTATATGGCACACTATCTTTAGAATAAATTGCCAGCAGTGGAACATTCATAATCGCTGGACAGCTGTTTCTTTTCCCAAAATCTAATCGGTTATCATCTAATGTAGATAATAAACAGAAGCGGAGTAGGCGATTTCTTTAATATGGCTCGATGACCTTGTCATAACAATAACGACTAGTTAGTTGGTTAATGAAGTGCTTCAGTTAGGTCATACTGCGAGTGTCAGGGATTTATAGTGATAAAAAAGATTTGGTGCTAACTTTAGTTTTATAACACAATGTATTGGACACTGCAAATACTCGTATCGGTACTCTTGGTCAATTTTGGGGATAGCGATCCTCTTCAACTCTTCGCCGTCGATAACGCCAATTACTCAATCAATCAGTTCTGCAGATGCGACGCCGTTTGCGTTAAAATCGGGGATTGTTGCCTAGATTGCCCCAATGCTATGGTAACATTGGACGCAATATCCTTGAAGACACGATGCTCCAACGTACCGAACATTAGTCGGCCGTTAATGGTCATCTACGGTTGTCCCGACAATTACCCGGACCCGGAGTTGGTCAGTAATTGCAGCGCGACTGGTTTTTTCTCGAGCACCGAATTCTACGTCGACCAGGATGGCTTACTTTATGCCAATCCAGATTGCGCCGCTTGTAACGCGATGTTGAAGATGTCACCCCGTAGACTTCAAACAAATGCTCCTTCCTATAACCAAGAGCTACGTTATTGTCATCCGTCGGTGGAATTTTGCACCATCCCTGGTATCAAAATGTGGAATCGAAGCTTATCCGATCTGTGCGGACGCTTTTCGGCCCCCGTAATGTCAATGAGAAATAGGAATCTGGTTTACAAGAACGTTTTTTGCGCCTTATGCAACGGAGTTCCTTTGGAACGATTGAGACCCTTCACTTCCACGGAAATTGTGAACGATTATTTTTCTAATTATTGGTTTAACATTGGCAACAAAAGCGGAGAATGGCCCAAAAAGGATAATAAGCCCGGCCCTCTAAAGTTAGTTAGAGAGATACCAGCGGCGTTTTCAATCTTATTGAATTTTGGTTTGGACGGTAAGGAGGACATGATGTTCTCGTCGTCGAATGCCGAACGGCTGCGTCAAAAGCAAAGGGGATGCGGAAGGGATTTTATATGGGACCCGTTTAGCGAAATATGTCGTCAACTCTTCTGCAGCGTCGAATACGTCCTCGTCGACTTTAATTGCATTCCCAAAAATACTTACCACCAGAACGGCCGCCCAATCCCGAACATCTTCGATACCGAAACGCAAATGGCAGAGTTGCGATTGAGCATGAAAGCATCGGTCAATGAATTGTTCATTTATCACAACCAAACTGGTGACTGGAAGAGACTGCAAACTGACTTGGCAAAATCCTTGTCAGAGTTTTACAAAATATCCGACAGCAGAATCGAGAATATGAATCTAACCACCGAAGTACCTGATTTTGAAGACCCCTTTTTGAACCTACTTAGCGTTAATGGAACAGGCGATTTTATAGACGATCTTGAAAAGTTATTGAATGAACTTGAAGCATCCCAAAAAGTCACGTTCACGGCTTCTTTTCATCTCTACGAAAATAAAAATCCTGAGAAAAACGAGCCGTCCGTCAACAAAGTGGTTGGAAAAATGGTATCTTCTGTCTCCACTGGTACTTTTGATGTTTATATCCAAAATGTTAAGGCCAGAGTATTCGCTATTCACCAAAATTCGACGACTTTGGAATCTTGGTGTTCCTCAAAGACGGGGGCTAAACGCGCCGTTTATTGGAACGACGAGTTTCAATTGATTCTTCATCAAAACTCGAGTGCCAACGAAAATTGGGTAAAGGAAGTTTATATTAACAAATCCGGCAAGACTTACGAAAAAGGAAACTTTGTGGCTAACATTCTTTTTCAAGGTATTGAACGGGGAGATCAGAACGTGAACGTATCGGGTTTCGTTATCGTGTGCGAGCAATCAAATTTAAGCCCATCTTGTAGTCGGGTGAGGCTGCAACCCGATGAGTTTGAGATCTTACCTAACGGCACAGTCGCTTATTACGGAAACAACAGCCAATATTTGGATTTAACCGTTTTCGAGCCCGCCACGAACGATTCCATTTTCGTTTGCTTCGATTCGAGATCCATTATCGAATCAATGTCTTTCACCATTAAATTTGACCCAACTCAAGCCGTGGTTAGTCTTATTCTACTCTGTTTATCGATAACTTCCTTGACCGTCGTCTTAATGACTTATTGCCTCTTCTCGGAGTTGCGCAATCTTCCAGGATGTAACACGCTAAACCTGGCCCTAACTTTGCTTGGGGGACAATTGACTTTTCTTCTAAGCCAAAGAGACGGAATACAAGAAAACCTATGCGAAGCTTTGGGTGCTTTAGTTCACTATCTGATACTAACGTCTTTTCTATGGATGAATATCATGGCCTACGACCTTTACAAGACGTTTGGATACGGCACCGTTCTAACCCGGATTAGACCCAAAGGAAAGTACTTGCCCATCTATTTGGCCTACGCATATGTAACACCCGGGATTATAGTTGGTTTATCTCTCTATTTGAATTCTTTCGATAATCCAATTCAGCCTATGTACGGAGGAAACATGTCTTGTTGGATTAACAACCCTTTGGCCGGTTTTCTTCTCTTCGCGGCGCCCATAGCCGCTGTCTTGTTGACGAACTTGGTTTTTTACATTCTGACCATCAGCTCTATCTCGGACATCCATAAAAAGATAGAAACCAAGACGAAACCCAAAAGTGGCAAGAGGGATGTCCAACTTTACATAAAGATAGCGACTACTATGGGTTTCACTTGGATCTTTGGGTTTCTGGCGGCTATTCTGCGACAACCAGTGGGTAGCAAGTACGAGGCGGTGTCCGAATCTTTAGTCTATCTCTTCATCGTCTTTAACTGTCTACAAGGGGTCTTTGTCTTCTGCGCTTTCGTTTGCAACAAAAGGGTGTACACCCTCTACCGAAAGGCCGTTTTTACTCTCAATAATACCAGAATAGCTAAATGTTCAAGATGTGGTAAAACGTTTTGTGTCTGCAAAGCCAAAACTGCTATGAGACGAAGCTCTTCGACTGATACCAATTTATCCGTTTTATCGACCGATGGCCTTCATCCATCTTCAGAGCCCTGAAAGTTTTAACTTTCTATTATAAATTTAATTTTATAATCTATTGCTTGATAATTTGTTTATAATTTTTTTTTTTTTTTTTTTTTTCAAATTTTAAACTTTATTTGTGAAACGTTTAGCGGGATTAAGTTTCTATGAAGTAGGATAAGCACTGTTAAAGGTTGTTACAACTAGAAATAAATTAAAACGAACTCTAAAGACGGCCACCGTGTAGAAATGGCTTCTTTGTGGGGCAAAAATCGTTTCGAAAATTCATTCCATCACCTTGCAAATTTATTGGAGTAACAATGTATCCATAGATATCATAATAACCTTATGCATTATAACATATCTAGAGGATAATTTATACAATAATGATATCATGTATATAACTTGCAGTTAATATATGATATCTGTGGTAGCTTGGATATGACACTATACCTTTCGGTAAGGCATTCGTGTTTATATTCCCTTTAAAGGAGCTATCTGCAAATTTTAAAGCCCCTTTAAAGTCGTTTTCTTTTCTAGCTTAGCAGACGACGTTGACCATAAGAAATTCTACAGTCAAAGCTAGGTTGTGTGCATAAGGGAAGAGTATTTTTAAGGGGCAAATTTCAGAGCAGATAAGGCCTTTAAAGGGACTATCTGCGTTTTTAAAATCCCTCTAAAGTCGTTTTCTTTTCTAGCTTAACAGACGACGTTTACCATAACAAATTGTACAGTCAAACCTAGGCTGTGTGCATAAGGGAAGAGCATTTTAAAGGGGGTAATTCTCAGAGCAGATAGCGCCTTTAACCCAGTTTAGAGTTTAGACAGGCAAGGGTTAAACCCATTCCGTCATTGATTTCAATAAACATTCTAGCAAGTGTCACGTCACCTCACGCAGCTTCTCTTCTCTACTCGGTATAGGCCTATTACCCATTCGGTTAAGATAGTCACGTTCATAGATTTTTTTATACAGTAGTATGCGGGTGATAGATGTCATGGAATTCCGTCAGAATTCTTTTTAATAAAATTTTGTTTTTAATAACATTAAAATGGGTGAAAATAAAGAGTTTACATTTATTCCTTATTTTTTCATGCGGGCCCACGGCCCTACGCTATTTGTGAAAGTTTCATTCATGACCTCTCAACACCCGTTTTGTTTCAGGACTTCCCCCTTTTCCCTCTGGCGGTACGTTCGGGAAAAAAAACCTCTGCATCGTAGTCCAAGAACCCGGATGAATGACATCACTCAGTCGAAAAAGTCAGCCATTAATTGTTCGCTTTGGCCGGTCGTTTGTCTGAAGTCGGACCGAAAAAATAAACAAAATGTGAGTACTTCTTTCGAATTTTATCGCGTTTCTATCGTTTAAGTCAATTTTGGATGTTTCTACGATTTATTTTAATATGAAAATATTAGGAAATTGACCGTATAAGGGTTTGTTTAGCTACCTAATGTTAAGCCTCGGCGTAGATTATAAGCCGCAAAGCCAAAGCCTTTAGAAACTGGACCCAAAGGGGAGCATAGGCTGACGTTAGGCTTAGTAACCCTTAGGCAAGTGCCGCTAGTTAGGCCTAATGGAGAAATTTATTTCGTCAAAACGAAGCAAAGGCTAAGAAAAAGGAGTAATTTAGATGTGATATGCCGTTTTGTTCGATCCAATATCGCGATTCGATCCGCCCATTTGAAGCCGGATATTTATTTGGAGCCTTTTATATTAGACTGGTCAGAATTTGGGGTAGGAAATGAAAATGTAAGAGCCTACTCATGTATGTCTACTGCATTTAATGTATGTATTATAGACCTATTTTCAAGATAAGGGAACTTTGATAAGTAATAATTTGTTTACTTTGATTATACCAATTTACCCCTATATGGGAAGCATTAGTTCATTATAAAGTATAATATCCTCTGTGACTTTGCTAAAAAGGTACATCTACATTGTACATGTTCAATTTTTGAACCTTGAGTAATTTGGGCATAGTACATAATGTGTTTACTTGAATTTCATCTGGCCTCCCATTCGCCTTTTAGATATAATTTTGTATGATATGTAAACTTCAGTAACAGAAAATAGCGTACTTTAAGCCCACCAAGAATCATCCTTTATTATGGTGTGATTCAAATTTTGGTCCTCTTTCATAAAGAGTATTCCTAGTTGCTAGAATAGTCATATTCTGCTTATCAATTAATTGCATGGTTGTAGGATAAACATAATCATAATGAAACAAAATTTTGAATCATGTGATAGCTTTATCAACAATTTACAGGTTTCTTTTATAGATAATGCTGTAAGCTTGGGGATCCGTAATAGAATTGTAATGCAGTATTATGAAATGTAAAAACGTAATAGGTCTTTTGACCTCAAGAAGGACTACATCTTTTGAAGTCAAAATAAGCTTTAAACAGTAGTTCTTAATATAGTTTCTATACTGCTGAACAAGTTTATAAAAAGTTTTAAAAGACAAAAATGAATGTTTATTTGTTAACTGGCTGAAACAGAGATAGAATCTAGCATTGTATTTTTTCTCAGAAATGGGGGAAGCCAAAACAATTTACATACACTCAAGGTACTAATATTGCTCACTGAGATTTGAAAATTAGACTAATTATTGAAGAAGTTAAGAATTTCCAAAGATTAAAGTTGACCTAATAAAAAATATGATAGTCACGTTAACTTTTTTACTACATTTCAAATTTTAATTCTATAGTTCTAAAACTTAATTTTTTAAATTTTAGGGCTGATCAGAATCAAGATGGCGGCTCTACCTCTCCCCCACAGCCAAACCCGCAACATCAAGCGGCTTCTAAAAGGTTACAACACACTCAGGCCCAGGTTGATGAAGTAAGAAATCCTCTTATATTTTCTTAGAAAAAGAAAACTCTGAAATATTTTAGTTCAGTAGAAAATATAGTGGCAAAATTATCTTCAAACGCGTACACGAAACACCCACACTTTCCAAATTATTTACGGTAATTACCGTTTTATATTCTGTCATCACTGACAGAAATTTTGTAGGAAAAGTAATGCAGAGTATACGTAAATTAAGGCTAATTGGGTAACAAAATTTATATCACCTTTCAAGTTACAAATCTAAAATAAGAGTTGATCTTACCAGGAACTCCTAAATAAAGAAGGAATGTTTGACTGGCTTAAGTGAGTCGTAGTCCGCGACCCCCTTCTATGGGAGAAGGGGTAGGATAGAGGAGGGTCTTATTTTCTTTAGGCAATACTGGATCATAACCAGAGCAACCTAATAGGTTTTTTTGCCACTCACGTCAGCAAAGGCAGTTCAAGAGAGTCAAATATGTATTTAGTATTGATAGGAGTTCAGGGGTGGATCTCTTCCATGGGCTATATTAGTCTGAATGCAGTGGAGCCAAAAAGTTCCAAAATTACATCTATTTTTATTTATGAATTCCTGATCTTACCTTAGAAAAATTTATAAAATCTCATCTTTGTTACAAAAATTTACATTTATAATTATAATGCTAGATAAATTAAAAAGGGTAGGAAATATTTCTCATGTAAATATAAGAGGTTATAGCAGTAACTTAAACTTCATAGATCATTATTCCAAGATTAAAATCACTTATAGGGTTGCTTTGATTCCCCTATCACTTGTAGTTGACCCTAATAAGAATTTAATGCTTCTACTTAATTTTGTAATTAACAAAAACTTTTGTAGAGTACATTTAGGAATCGGTTAGTCTTAAACTTAAGAGTGTGTGTTAAAATTTTAAAGCCATCTTGGCTTCTTGTAGAACTTAGGTAAAAGGTGACTTTAAAAATGTCCGTTAAATAAAAAAAAGCCTACACTTTCTGAAGAAAGAATTAGGAACAGCTTTGAATTTATTTTCTGGATCACGGTGTTGAAATATGAATAGGAATAATTTAGTTATGACCCTGCTGAAATTAATTTACACCTAAGATATATATTCAGTGATCACCTACAAAACACGCACTCTTAAAAAGCCATTAAATTTACTTCTTCAAATTAAGTATGACCATTCACTCGGACCATTTGTGGGTCTATATTCGAAAACTTTATTAGGTTGTTGGCATCATGCGTTTGAATGTAGAAAGAGTATTGGAACGAGATCAAAAATTGACCGAATTGGATGATAGAGCAGGTGAGAAAAATTTAGACCACCCCTAAACAACAGGGGATGAAGACGGAACTAGAGTTCTCGCTCGTAGTAAAGTTCTCGTCATAAATATTTAGAGCTGAGGCTATGAGCTCTATAATGACTGGACAGCTCGCTGACACGATTAATTTGACGCTGTCAAACTAATCCCCTATTTACGATCTTTTGACACCGAACCAGTGTATAAATTGAGTATTTGACCCCAATTTAAATAAGATTTGAGTTTGATATACATTTTGTAAATAATAATTTATAAGCGTCGAGGGTACTCATCTCCTCAGTTCTATTACATGTGATTTTGTCTCTTTTTACGTTCCTTGCGCACGTTGTTACCTGGCTTGGCTCGTGGCTAGGTGGTGGATATTATGAGAACTAATGTGGAAAAAGTTTTGGAAAGAGATTCCAAATTATCAGAGTTGGATAATCGTGCAGGTAACACCCTCATATTCCGCAATTTTTCAACCATTCAACTTTCTCTGGGCTTATGGACTTTTATTTCGCATTTGTGTTACGTTCTCATTTTATGTTTGGTTTATTTTCCTTTTTTATTTTTTTATTAAACTTGGTTTTAATTTTTGTGTACTGGTATCGCAGTCACGCAAATATCATAATTTTTAACAAATTACATGTTTCTAGCTTTAGGACTTCCAGGTCTCGTGAAACTAGTAACAATTGAGGCATATATCTGTAGGCTCCTTATTCTAACAAGCCTAAAAAAAAAAATAAGATTGAATAAATAGATTTTATTCTAGATCAATTAAAACTGTTACCCAAATTTTGTAATTTATTTAATATGATGATATTTGCTTCGTTTTTGTCTACAGAAAAATTCAATAAGGCTCAAAGGGAACATAACATTACTTATCTTAAAATGTAATTCAAAATTAAAGTGATGCTGTTATCGTTTTCTAATGGAATTTGAGTAGGGGGCTATAAAATGATACAAAAAATATATACATATGTCATGCAAAATATTACCGCAATAGTTAAAAAGAAAAAATTAGAACCATTCTACGTAATTACTTTGATTGTGAGGGTTTAAGCCTTTTATGCCTTTACAAAATTTTTGATAACTGTTGAATAAATACTTCCACAGGATCGACGTTCGATCCAATCACTTGTTTATTCTAACCTTTTTACCCTTTCCCCCTCCTCCCCCCACAGAGGCATATAGGTGAAATGTAAAAGCTCTGTCATTTATGTAAAAATTATCGTTTATCACATTCTAGAACCCTTCTACCTACGTCATTAAGCGGAAAAATAAACTAAGTTTTTAAGAGTATTGAAAAATCTTAAAATATTATTCATAAGAATCCATCCAAGAAAAATTGTGACAGCGTCACTTTAAAACTGAGCTTTATTGGATTTTGACGCGTGTTCCTCAGTATTTTAAGTTTTGAATTTAAATATATTAATCAATTTGTTAGATGCGCTTCAGCAGGGAGCTTCACAATTTGAACAGCAAGCTGGTAAACTGAAAAGAAAGTTCTGGTGGAAAAACTGCAAGGTAATATTGCCTTTCTTATATTTAATTCATTTTAAACGGAACCATTTTAATTACAAATCTAATCTGATACAAAAATAGTTAATGTATACGAATATTTAGTATATGTCTTACAAGTTTATCTTAATTTTTCGATGGCAAAGATTAATAGGGTGAATTGTTACTCATGGAATCTTAGCTATGTCTTAAAGGGGATACTAAACTATTTGTTATTTAATCGATTTGAACTGTCAAGATATGCGTTTAAAACCATACTAAGAAACATGTGAAGTTCACACCCCATTTCATAGATTTGACTCAATGAGACTTTTGAATATAAATATGGAATTTCTTCAAGGATAATTACTCAACTTTATTCTAAATTGATTAAAAATAACCAGAGTCTAGTATTCTTTTCTGGTTTAGCATTTCTTTCCTGGTTTTAAAATGATTTGTTAGACTTTGTAGTAGAACTAATTAATCCCAAACTGTTAAGAAATGAGGGGGGTGCCTCCTGTAACCAGGGTTAAAGTAGACCCGTAATCTCTCTCGATTCGGGCCTTGTCAAATTGATTTCAAGCCATGTTTGCATTAAATGTAATCTTTAGAAATTGAAAAAAAGGCAGCTTTAAAATATGCGTGGAGTTGGTTTTGCTTTTCATTCTAAGTATGTGTTGTAAAACTGCCTCAGCAATTTTTTTTTTTTTTAATTTCTGGAGATTAAATTCACTAGCTTGCTGCGAGATTAATTTGACAAGGCCCAAATCGAGTAAGGTTGCGTGTTTAATATTTACCGCAAATTTATCTCTAATTTTTAACTACTTGAAACTAACCCTCTGTTTTTTCAAATTTCGATCATCAAGTACCATGGCTATGAAGTTTAGATTAGAAATATTATAATATAAAACTTGGGTATGAATTGGTTTACAGATGATTGCCATAATGGTTGCCATTGGTGTAGTAATCGTACTCATTATAATTGGTAAGTGACGTTTCCTCTAATACCGTTTTTTCTTTTCCCCTCCTCGCGTTACAGATGTGGGCTATTTTAATTGGAATTATTCTTATCATTATAATTATTATTATTGGTGAGTTTTTGGTTTCCATTTTCCCTTGGTTTTTAAGTTTCTCGTTGAAATAGTTAATTATCGATATCTTTTTGTTCATTTGTTGTTACAAAATGACTTTAATATGATTTGAATTTTACTAATTTATCAATTATGATATTTTTTAATTCTGTTTTTATTACAATACCACGAAGTATTGATTGATTTTACCATATAATTTGAAATTATGATTTTAATCGATTTTTGGGGTTATTTTTGATTAATATTAGACTAGCAGGCATATATTTCTAGTGCGTAGTACTCCCTATCCCATACATATACATAAATGTACACAATACGTAAGAGGCATATTTTATCGAAAACAAAATTCCTAACCTAACTTACGAAACCAACTGCTTTAAATATAAGCATGTAATTGATATTGTCGTTTAATCGTTGTTGAAAAAAATTAACTGATAAGATTTAGTTTTGATGAATAGTAGGATTGTGGCTCGGTACGTTGCTAACCATCCTTTAAACTCATGACCTGTAGTTGTAACAATTTCGATCCTCTTGTCTTTTAAGAAATTATAATCAAAACCATACCTTGGGAGGGAATATATTTTAAGAAAAGCAAATTTACAGTTTCCAGGGGTTTAATGAACTTGTATCCTTCAAATTTAAATGGATACTAGACTCTGATTCACCTTTTAACCCCATAATGGGGAGCCACAATCCTACTATTACGTGGCTTACTTTTGTATTAATGTTTAAGTGTTCTGAAAAGCCTTATCTGTCAAAAACAGTATTAATCCAAAAACAAAGTCAACAGAACTTAGCCACTCTCTGCAATTGAGACTTATAGATTTGTTCGCTCTCGTGAATCAGTTAATTGCCTCTTACTTTGGTAAGAGCCAGATATCTTGATCAGTAAGATATCTCAGCTCGTCATTATCAAGCTTAGGTTGCGCTATTTATTAAAATGAGTAATGCTTTAGTTATTGGTGAAATCATGATGTAGAGCATATTGCTTACATCCGTCAATCAGAGACAGGATAGCAAAAATTTGATAAAATACAATTTTAAAACTAATTAACTCAAAATTAGAAGATTACACTCCAATGCGATATCGTCCCAGCATTATTGGACATTTCAATGATTGTCGTAGTGTTATGATTACCAAATTTATTTTGGAAGTGACACCTTCTAGTAAATTGAAGTTTATCTCATATTGCGTAACTTTTAAGAACAAAAGCTATTGTATTTGAAACATGTGGAATCTTATTAGGTAAAAACTAAGCTGTAAATTAATTAGTTAGGGTTAATCTCCAATAACTATGATTAACTAAATAGTTTACGCTTATTACTTATAATCCTCTACTTCATTTGTTTTCTCCAAAATTAACGAGTGAACACGCGTCATTAATTTTCCATTCAATCCCAAAAGCTTACTTCTACATGTAGACGCACCTCCAGGGTTGGATAAAAAAGAAAATTAGGTTTTTGGTGGTAAGAATATAATACCTTGTACTTAAAAATTAATTTACTTCCTTTCAATTCACTTTTTTATCAATTTTCTTGCCTGACATATTTTTATACTCTTTAAAATACTTCTATTGCACTTATATATTCATAAATCTTTCGGAATTTTTCACATCACCTCTTTATAAACAAATATATCAATCACGTATGAAATGTTTCTTGGCTTTAATATAATCATTGATCTGCGGGAAAATACACTTATAGGAACAAAAAAAACTTATTTTCAGAGGGTGGCTAAGGATATGAAACCCTGTGGTCCAATTCCTTTTTATGAGCCTTAATTACAGGTGCATGAATATCACTGGGTCCAAAATATAAGCTGAATATTTGTGGTTTGTGTTTTTAAACATTGGTCCTTATATCCCTCATATTTTGTACTTTTGAGGAGATAGAAATTTGTCCCTAAATCCCTGACAATTATCCGTGCTCTACAACGGAAAACTCAAGCACACATTCATTTGGATGCAATAATAATAATTAAGAGATGAATAACAAAACCTGGCATTCATGAGCATCTTCTAATGCCAAATAGTGGGAAAAGTAGGAACTAGCAAAACCGCATGTGGCAGCCACGGACTCAGTTTTGTTAGTTACTACTTTTGCGATTGTTTACCGTTAGAGGACGCTTATGAACGCCAAGTGTTGTTATTCATATTTAACTATTAAGAAATTCATTGTCAATAGTCTTAGATTGTGCAGCAAAATCATTACTTTTAACCAATTTTAATAATCATCTATGCATGTTTTTAAACATAGTCTTTACTCTTTTTACATTTATTTGCTATCTACAATATATATATATATATATAAGCTTGCTTATTTAGTAGAAAGCGTGTTGACTTAGTAAATTTTCGTGGTAACACTCAGACAAAGCCTTCTTAAACATATGGGATTTTGTCTAATCTATATAGCATCATTTAATCTTATCATTGATGTTACGTAATAGTTATTAAAAGTCATTAGCCACTGAGTCATACGCAACCTGCATTATCAGGATTTTACCGCAATTAAAAGCCCATAAAGTTCGGATAAGATTGAAAATTTAAAGTTTACATGTTTACATCCTAAATTATACTACAATTTAGGACCTTTCAAAACTTCTGCATTCTTATCAATACTGTATATCTCTTTGCTGTTGTATTCCTATGTTATTTCAAAGCTTGCTCGCCATTTGAAATTCCTCATTACTCAACTTGCATCGTTTTACTATCTGTATTGCGCATTTGTTGTTTCGTGTTAATGCAATTCACAAAATAAGCTTGGCGTCCCTGTCGTTAAATGTTCATGGAGCCCAAGCATGTATCTATATGAGTAACCTGGCACTTGGTTTAGCAACAGAGATTAAATTTAGACCAGGAGTTTATAATAAAACCCTCTTTTTGGTATTGAAAAAACCACTTAACGACAAAGTTTCGCTGTGAAACTTGACAGATTGAGACAACTAGTTTACCTTTTAGACCTTTTTAACTTAGATTAAAGTTATTTTTTATAGTTGGCGGCGTAATTTTGTTGTTATAGAGTTTTAACATTGGTAGTATGGGCTCTTTCAAACTATAAACTCTTGCTGTGATACCAAAGAATTCCATAGATTATTTGTCGCTAAGCTAAAATTAGAAATATCTGGCGATAAAAACGTGCCATATATCTCTGTTGTTAAACTTTTGAATGTAATTTTTCTCTACAACTATGTCATGCTCTTTAAATCTTTTTATTAATAATAATTCTAACATTCTTTATAAATTTGCTCTAAACTAATCTTAATCTATTTTTCGACGCCCTCTTCTCCTCTTTTCTATTCACCTCTTTTTTTTTTTTTTTTTTAACGTACGTTACATTACGTCTTGCGTCTCTCCATCATCAGCTTGGGCAGCCAGCGGTTAGCTGCCTATTTTTCTTCAAAACCTCACACTCAGCCTCTTGTGTAGACAATGAGATTAAAAAAAATACAAAAAACATTTAAAACCAAAACTAAATAACAGAAAATAACCGGCAAAACATTTGGAAATAACTATATAATTAACAGTAATTAATAATGAGGTTAAAATAGAAAAAAAAAAAACTAATCTTTTAGATAATGGAAACGAATTCAGTTTAAATAGTTAAAAAAAATACACTTAGGAAAATACCGTTAATAATTAATAGAAAAAGTAAATGATGGGGATATTTAAATATCTTACTCATTACACCACAAAAAAGTGTGCGTTTAAATTAAAAATGATTAAAATGTGTTATCGTTTGGGGTGAATTAATTTTTTTTCAAGGTAAATTAAAGGAAATTAAATATCGAATTGTACTGCTGCCTAGCCCATAGCACCGATTTCCCCCAACCTTAAAAAAAAAATCGTAAAAATCGAAAAAATATATATATAAATATATATATATCATGACATGTTATTAAATGAAACAAATTAAATGTTTGTGCACCCCATTAACAAAGAAAACCTTCGTAATTGTCACCCTTAAAACGCTACAAACACTTAAATGGATCAGTAATGTTGTAAAATTGTCGTTCAGTAATCTTGAATCGAAGAAAACGGGAAAAACCAAAAATATTTCAAACTTTTTAGATAAAAATTTGAAATTTAATTGCGCTGAAATATAATTTTTTTGGTTTTTTACATTTTTACTATAAAACATTTATGAAAATGGTGATCCAGCAGTCTTTAAAATAAAAAGAATATGTAAATCAGTCCCCGGGGGGTTTTAAAATGAAATTATATATAAATACAAAACTAAATTTGTTTCCATTACCATTAAGCACCGTTACTAAGTTCCGAGCTTTTTAAGGGAAGGTAATTATAAATTCTAAAAATAAGACTTGAAATATATATTATGCTTCACAAAATTATCTTTAGTTTTTGTAATATAAATATTTTAAAGAATCAAAAGGCTTTTAAAAAAAATCGATTGAAATTTCAAATTTTAAGTAACTAAAATGAAGTACTAATTTTAATAGTATTTAGTCATCGGTTAGTTGTTCGAATTAAGTTTAACAAAAATGCAAGATAAGTTAAATCTTTTAACATAATTTCATCCAAAATTAATATAGTTAAAAAATAAATTATTCTAAAGACGCAAAAAGATATCAATCGTACTTGAAATACTCATAGCGCGATGTTAATTTTTGGTGGTAAAAAAAACCTCATTCCCTCGCCGTAAATGTAATTCTTGATATCTATTCCTTTAAATACGACATCAAGACCTTTAAAATAGTTACTCGGCAAGGCTTTGAATCATTCTATATAAAAAGCTGAAAGGTTAAGATGTGACTGAGTAATATGTTGGTGTTTATTACACACTTTCAAATTCAGCAAAAAAAAAGAAAAGTTCTAGTCAGGAAGAATATATATTAAATCCATGATTATTAACTACAGACACTTATCTCAATAAGGGGTGGGTAGCCATGTGCGCATGACATGATGGTAGTTAATTATTTTGCCACTGTTTTGCGCTAAACAATTGACTCTTTTTACTGTCAGTTTTCTCGCCGTGTCTAGGATTATTAACAATATGGACTATCCTTAATAAAGATGAATAACAAAACCTGACTATCATAATAGTCCTCTCACGGCAAACGGTACATGCAAAAGTAGGAACTAAAAAAACTAAGTGCGTGTCTGCTATGAATAAAGATTACCCTAACGTGCACATGGTTTTGTTACTACTTTTGCCGGCACTGTTTCCCATTACAGAACTTAATAATGACTAGTTTTGTTATTCGTCTTCAACTGTTGTTAATATTCCTTCGCCTTATTGAGATACGTGCCCTTTGATAGTAAAATAGTAGTCCATAGCTTTGCATTGTAGTTACAACAAAAAATTACAGCAAATTTCTGTAACATAAATGATTTTCGCGCAAATATTGATTGCTACTTAGCGAAAACCATGCGAATTGATATCTTAATTAGGATTAAATTCCGCTTTTGTAAAAAAAAAAGTATTTAACATACTAAGGACCAATTCATCTTTTTATAAAATCCAAAAATTAATCAAAATTCTAACTATGGGTATTTCAATTTCAACTATTTAGAATATATAACAAAACGTTAAATTTTTTGTAACGGTCAAATATATTAGTTTACGCTGTATCAACAACCGGAGGATCATCTAGCAGCGGTGGTACTACTTCTACTACACCTGCCCCAAAGGGTTCTTAAAACGTTAGTTTTCCCTATTTCCATAAAGTTTTGGGGAAAACATTTTGATTGTTTAATTATAAAACAAAAACAAGCCAACCTCGAAATAAGTTAATGAAAAATAATAAGTATTATAATTACAATTAATAATTAATAGGTTTTAGACGTAAAATACGGGAAATTAATTTAAATTTAATTAGATTAAATTAAAAAATACACCAAATATTGTGACTTGCACTAGATGTCTTGCATATAAAGCTGCAAATTAAAAAAAAACATACGTAAGAATTTCAACAATTAAAAACTAACAAATATGGAAAATAACTCAATCTAAAAAAAAAAAACACTGGACATAAAAGGGACCAGTGCTTGTAGTGTTTTAAGCTTCACACGATATTTATTAAATATATTTGGCTTATGCGAATGAGAAAATTACAAGAAAAATACAAATTTATATCTATGAATAGTTAATATTATATGTTTCAACAATGGGGGGAGTTTTAAGGTTGTTATATTAATATAATAATAATAATCATAACTATCTTTAAAAAACAAAGGTTTTTTCACTCCCGTAAGTATTTCAGGCCGGCGCTTCGCTGTGTTGATTTTAATTTTTTTTTTTAAATTAGTCTTTCATTTCTTTAAACGATAAAAATGTCTACACCCTAAATTAAAAATAAAACTAAAAATAAGTAATAACCGTTTTTGTCTTAAGAGTGTCAGGGAAAAAAAATAAAACTTAAAATTAAATATTATTATTCAAAAAAGTTTTTGTAGAAAAGTTCGGTTAATTTTTATTTTTTAGTTTTAATTTTGTAAATAAAATTTGACATTCAAGGACGCGAGTTTGGTGAGAAAAATTCCTATTGGATCGTTGTAGATTTGATTCATCCCTAGATTTAAAATAAGATCACGTATTTCTAATTTGGTTTAGAAATACGAGTTAAAATTTCGTCACACCGTCATTATCCTCATAAAAATCATCTATCTTCGATGATATAAGGTCTACTTTTATATTTCTCCCAACTCTGGCTGGCTGGCAAGCTTACGTAACGCAGCCAGATGCAAAGTTAGGCTCTTAAATTAAATCTATTATCATGACCTCTTGTTGGAATATTTAGAACTGTGATAAATTTAAAACGCGCGTTAACGCAATCCTTTTTAGGTAAACTCGTACGTTCCTTACATAGACTAGCGTTGTTTAGATGATGAATTTTTCAGGACATTGTAAAATCACTAACATATATTCCCATTCACGACGTCATGGTGATAAATTCGTAACTTATTTACGGTACAATTTTTACGTAACTGATATCATTTCAAAGCTTTAAACAAGATCTATTCAAATCTACTAACAATTATAATATTTCCACCAAACTTGATCTTTAATTAAAAAGGTTTAAAATATAAAAAAACATGTCTAGCTAAATAACACATTGTTTATATATCTTTAAAAAAAAAGTTGCAGGCTTTATCCTTCACTTATAGTAGAAGACTATGTAATTGTATATAAGTAGTAAAAACAAATTCTAAACAAATAATTATAACGTAAGTCTTTAAAAAAACAAAAGCTTCGAACATTTGACAGAAAACCCAAAAATAATCACTTCAAAACCAAGAAAACAACCCCCTCCCCCGTCTTCTCAAACAAAAAAAAATGCTGGTGACATTAAACACTATTTTTCGTGTTCGTGTTTTTGTAGAATATATCCCAGAATCGTAACAAAAAAAATACATTCCGGTCATTGGCTAGAGAATTCTATGTGGCACGTGTACATATAATTAGCACAAAAAAAAAATAATATAAAAAAATTCCTATGAAAAAAAAATCGTTGGTAAGATTTAAAACAAAAAAAATTGTAAAACAAAAGAAAAAGTTCATGAGAGTTTGTACATATTAATTTCCCGTCAGTTCTGTCGTTCTTATGTGGCTATAAAACTTTGCTTTACTAGCCTTTCTTTGTCTTATAATATAAAAATAACCCAAAAAAAGATGAAAGAAAAACACAACAACAACCAAAAAAGGAAATTACTTTGTGCCTGCCCATTTAAACTTGGGTGGAAAAAAATTTAACTTGGTGTTCATAATCTGGATAAAAATAAAGTTTAAAATTTTTTGTTTTATATTTATAATATCGAGGAGTATTTTCTACGCTCGGTAAATTTTAAACCTTATTGAGATCATTTTTTTTCCGTTCACAAACTATAGACTTCCAGAATGGAATGAATTTACCAAGTACTGTTTTGTATTTCTATTTCCCCTTGAAAAAGCAAAGTGACTTCGCCTCAAAAAGATTAGGATACCTACCTTCGTCCTATTTACTTCTGGTAGTTCTAATTCCAAATTACGCCTTGGTAGATTTTAGAACCAATTTACAAATGAATATAGGAACTACAGAGGTAGTTTATATTTAAAAAAATTAAAGCTGACGATTATGATTTGTTTAAAAATTCCTTATCAGGCTGCATTACACTTTTAAGGGCTAGTATCTATCATTTTCTCTTGGTCTTCAAGAAGATAAGTTATAAACTTATGGTCTTATCAAGAGTCCATTTCATTAGGAGATGGCCTGAGTTTAAAGTTAATTTAAAATTTATATAAAAATAACAATCAAAGGTTTTATTTTAACGTTTTCTGCAGTTTTATAACCAACGAAATAATTCTAGTGAGGCTAGAAGACTTGTAAATCCTGCGTAAAGGAAAGGCTCAAAGAAAAAATGATTGATGTGTCCCATTAATTTTTAAACTAGGAATCTGCTTCTAAAAAGTTCATTCATTAGCTTAGAACAAGATGACCTTCCATGGCCCTCGATCTCTTAGTTATTATTTTTTAGAAAAAGTAACTTATGGTATTTAAAAACTATTTTTAAAATCGCTGTTTTATAAGTTTTGATGATGACCATTGTTTCTACCCTTAAAATAATAATTAAGAATATTTTAATTTGGAATAAGAAGGCTGGCATTATAGGAACATGAAGTTTTATTATTAACTCAATTTTAAGAAAATACAAATGAAAAAGCTATATTATTATGGTAAGATATTTTTTTTATTTTTAAGTTGTGATGAACATCTATTTTTAACATTAATGGTTATCAATCTGACTGAAGTTACATTTTTCAATTTGCGAAAAACAGTTCTGATCTTTGCTGATTTTGTAGAAGTAAGGGGCTTCGGTATCGCGGCCAAGAAGTTCGATGAAATCTACATCGTGGGTGATGACTACTAATTGAAAATTCTTTTGTTTGCAGCGAGTTCTAACAATATCGGCGAGAGAGTTGGCTAAACTACTGATATTTTCTCTATCCAGATTGGTTGTCGGTTCATCTAAGGCCAAAATTCCGCAGTTAAAGCAAAAGGTTTCGGCCAAAGCTAGTCTGATGATTAGAGATGCCAAGACTCTTTGTCCAGCGCTGCAACGACCTCTCATGTCTATCTTTATGTCTTTATTAACCATGACTACTCTGTAATGGTAAGTTTGGCGCGTTCCTGTTGAAGTTGATTTATCAGTACAAATCTCTATGTAGTCTATGTCGTTTCCTTTATATGTTTTTCTCCAAATTTCTCTTATAATCTTGTTGATTTCTGTCATTTTTACAGAATGATAATCCATGACGGCGTTGTCCAAAGCTTTATAATACTTGTTCAAGTCTTCGCACGCCATTTCCGTAGTTTTGAGCTCTATAAATTTTTGTTTATACGTTTCGTGCGCATTTTTTAAGGGATGTTCATTTAACTCCTTTTTCAAGTCTTTGATTTGAGATCCAAGTTCTCGAATTCTGCCATCGTGACTTTGCTTCTCTAAGATCAACGAACTGTGCTTTTGCTGAAGTTCAGTCTTGTCTTTGAAGAGATTGGTAGTATCAATGTCTCCCAATTTAGTTCTCATTTCTTCGCACTGTTTCGTCAAATTGGCAATCTGAACGTCGCATTCTTTAAGTTTCAAGTTATCTTGCATTTCTCTTTCTTTCAGTTCCTGATTTGCCAAATCTTTCTGAAATTCTTCAATTTCTTTGGCCTTTTCTTGCGCGTCCTTCTCTTTCTCTAACAACTGCTGCTCGAATTGCTCCAGAGTATTCTTAATCTTTTCTTGTTTCTCAGGGTAGCCTTTATCCCTGTAAGTCTTGATGTTCTTGGTGAGCTGTTCAATATTTTCATTCGATTTTGACATCTTTTTGATGTCAACGTTGAATTCCGCAACTTCCGTATTCTTTTGCTCGATGATATTTTGTTTTTCCTCCCTAACTAGATCCAATTGTGATTTCAAGGATTCAATCTGGGTCTGACACTCTTTTACATCACTGTCTGCTTGAGTGATTTCCATCAAAAGTTTAACCTTTTGCTCTTCAAGAGATATTCTCTTCTGTTGATCGCTTTGAATGTTGAGTAATTCCGTTCTTTCGGAATTAATCTCTTCATTCAAGAGATGGACTTCTTCGCTGAACGCAGACAATTTTTCTTGGGAATCTTTGATGAACTTGGAAACGGACTGCATTTTAATTTGTAGATCTTCTCGTTCGTCACTGACATCTTGAATAGTACGAACGTCTCCAGACTGAGTGTCCAATTTCTCTTTCAAAACTTGTACTTTTTGGTTCACTTTATCAAACTCGTTTTGGTATTGCTTGAGAAGAACCATATCGGGTTGCATACTTGATACGGTCTTTGTTTTGAGCTGTGTGGAATCCATGATTTTCTCAGTTTCTTTGATACTATTTTCCAAGTCGGTAATTTGGGCGTTATAAGAATCTAGTTTATTTTTTAACTCTGGTAATTCATTTTCGGAAACATTCTTCAGTTCTTCGTAAATGGGTCTCAGTTCTAACATCATCTTCATTTTATTTTGTTTCTCGCTGATTTGTCGGTCTAGAGCCTCTAATTGTTCGGGAATCATTAAAATCTTTCGCTTCAAACGGCTGACGAGGTCTTGTGCTTCCGAAATATCTTGAAATCCTCTCTCGCAAAGTGGACAACAAGCTCTATGAAATGTTTTTTCAATCCTCTCTATGTACTTTTTATCAACGACTTGACTTCCAGCGAGGACTCCTTTTTCGTCTTGTAACTCTTCGATGGTTTCTTGCAACTGTTTCAGAATCTCGTTAAAATCTCCACTGCCAGCCACCTCGAAGATTCTTTCCCTGTTAGTGCGAATGAAGTTCTCTTTTTGTTTTATTTCTTGAGTTTGGTATTGTCTCCTGGTTTCAAGAGCCGAAAGTTTAGATTTAAATTCGCTGAGTTGTTTATGTGATGATCTTAGTTCTTGATGAAATTTATTGGCCAATAATTCTAGTTGTCCAACGGCGTCTGTTTCTGGCATACTTCCCAGCAAATCAATAACGGTTTCTTCGTGGCGGAATGTTAGTTTTTTTATTTGGTCTTCTTTTGAGTTCATGTCTTTCATTAACATATCCAGCTCGGTTCTGCTTTGACTTTCAAGCTGCAATTTATTCATTTCTTGATTGAGGGTGTGCAGTTGAAGTTCAAACACCTCTTTAATCTTTTGTTTTTCCGCTACCTCAGCTTTTAATGCTTTAGTGTCTAGGCTTGATTCAAGGGAAACTTTCTTGGCTTCCAATTGAGACAAACTCAACTCCAATTCTTTTTGTTTTATGACGGAGTTATCGACTTTATGAAGATTATCCGTTATAGATTTTACTTCTCTTTCATTTTGTTTCTTGCGATCAAGGGACATCTTTATAGTTTGGTCTTGACGTGCTTTTTCAGAATTTAAATCCTCGATCTTCTTGTTAAACTCGTTTTCTTTGTCTTCGTAGTTTTTCTTAACTTCATCTCTTTTGTTTTCAACTTCCTCAATTTTGCAAGCCAGTTTCATGACAAATGATTCCACTACTTCATCATTCACAACCTCGTCTTGATCGTGTCCGGTAATACCGTGTTCCAAGGCATAAGTACGAATTAAACTTTCCCTATCCAAGATTTTCTCCTGGTTTTGCTTCTCTAATGTCTTCAATTCAGCCAATTTACCAGTAGCTGTTTCTTTCCTATTCCTGATGGAATTGCAATCATTTTCGCATCTCTTTTTGAAATTTCTCGCGTCTTCTAGCTGCCTTTTTTTGGTTCCTACAGTTTTAGAAAAATTGTACATTTCTTCTTGTAATTCATCAACGCTGCCTTCGAACAGTTCTTGAATGTTTTCAAGATAATTGGCTTTATTCTTTTCCAGTTGTTTGAGCAAGGTTTCTTGATTGCTGAGTTTTTCCTTCAGTTTGTTAACTTCTCCTTCCTTCGCACTAAGAAACTCTAATTTGTCTGCTAAAGGTTTTACTTCATTGACTATATTTTCAATCTTCTCCTTAGCCGCTGTAAATCTGGCTTCTTTTTCTAGTAACTGATCAGATTTTCTGCCGCGAGTATCTTTGTGAATTTGATAGTGGCTGACTTCGCTTTTTAAAACTTTTACATCGGTTAATTGAGCGGCCCTTATCTTTTTAATGGAATCCAACGCTTTGATATAACGACTTGCGGCAAATATATCATCAAACTTGTCTTTTACAGATTTGTTTTCACCTAGGGGCCAGCAAGAATCTTCTTGGTGACAAAATATTACGTTGTTAAGGATTGCTTTGGAAACCCCCAAACATTGCACAACTTCTTTATCGATTTCCGCACATTTGGCACTGATGGTGGACCATTCGTTATCTGGTAGCTTTACGGATATTGAACTATCCAAAGTCTTCATGTTAACGTTGTTCCCTTTCTTGATTGCCAGAAGAGACCTAAATATAGCCAAGGATTTGTTTTCAAAGTCTTTAACCAGTAATTTGACTTGTCCCTTGATCTCATTTTCGTTTGAAATGTTTGGGTCGTGAACGAAACCCGCTCCCTTTGTATTTGGTGGAAAATCGCCAGATGTTATGTACTTCAGACATTCGATAATAGTCGTTTTTCCAGTGCCGTTTGGACCCAGAATTAGAGTTAATGGCGAGAAGAATTGTATAGTTTGTTTATCCTCTTCCTCCGGACCAAAACTTCTTATCCCATTTATGATCATTTTCTCCAGCCTAGCCATCTTGACAGTACGGTTAGCTGCACGCTTATGGACTTCAACTTACTAATTTCACAACATTAATTAATTGATTATCTTCAAGATAAGTGAAAATACTTTACAAAGAAAACTTTCCCGCCAAATAAATTTTCAGAGCTTCGCGGAGTAGCGTCCCTTGTCAAGTTGTCACGTGACTAATGACCTTTAACCTTAAGTGACGTCACTACAGTTTCGTCTGCTAATAAACTTGCCGGGAAAGTAATCCATGCTTGAAATTACAGGTAAGAAAACTTTTCATAATATTCTGGAAATAGTTTTGATTTATAGTAAAATGACAAGGTAATAAACTTCATATTATTAATGAAAAAGCTTCTGGAGATAGTTTTGATTTATAGTAAAAAATGTCATGTCGATAAACCTTTCCTATCGGGTATCGGGCTATCGGCCATTTTCCATGATTCTGGCCATTGATGATGAGCTAAGTTCAGCGACGTATAGCTAAGATATTACCGCCTCCCTAGAAAATATATTAAGCGGTGCCTAGTGTAAGCTTCAATATGCGTTACCTAACACGGCCCAATGTTAAAGGGAGAATGCAACCTAACAACAAAAGATTTATCGTTTAAATATGCCTAATCCATCAGTAAAAAAAAATTACAAACAAAATTAAACCAAAAATAAATTTTAAACTTACCCAGAAAATAGGCTTTGCTGGATTCATAGAGACTGAATTCCTCGCGTATAAGGGCTAGCGACAAATCAGGATCTCCATGAATCCAGCTAAGCCTATTTTCTGGGTAAATTTTAAACTTATTTCTAGTTTAATATTTGTTTGTAATTTTTTTTACTGATGAAATAGGCACATTTAAACGATAAGGAACTGCATTCTGAAATAAGCATAAAACTTTCATAGCGATTAAATGGTTTCCCTTTTTGAAAAATATGGGTATTGGAAAATATAAAATACTTTAATCTCTTTCTCTTTTAAAGCCAAACTAATTTAATTAGTAAAATTTAAAGTGACATGGTTTAATAATAGAAGGTTTTATGACAGATTAGTGGAATCATCCAAATAATAGGATTGGCCTCAAAATTGGCTAAATATAATAAAGAAGTTTCGAGGAAAGAACCCCATAATTTTAGAAGCCACCAGCCTCCGCTAAAATTTGCAAAACGTAGACATTTGTACAGATACAAAAAATACCTGCCCTTTCAAGGGAGCATGAAGTAATGAAGCAAGTTAGTTTAAAGGGATAGTGTACCACAACCTGGCCATGATTTGTATTTAAATAAGAGCAATTTGTTTCATTACTCCATTATCCCTTTAAGAACGGATTATAAAGAACAATTCCAATATTGTCGGCACGTTTTAACAATTTTTTTTTTTTTTTTTTTTTTTTTTTTTTTAATCTTGCAAATGAAGACGGAAGAGACTCTGGAAGAAGACTGATGGTCATCTCGTATTACAAGTTTTGCGCCGAAGATTCTAGACTTTGGACGTCGGTTCCTATACTTGAAGCGAGGCTTGAAGAGAAAAAGCTTGACTGACCATCAGGTAAAGAGTTTTTTTTTTTTTTCTCTCTCTCGGCGCGTTTATTAGGCTTGTTTAGGTCTAAATATCTTATTTCTATGTCTGTTGTATTCCGGGTTTACGTGATGATATCAGGGGAGTGGTTTCCCATTCAGAGTGGGAGAAAAATCCGAACGGGACCCTCTTAGCTAAGATGAGAATCATTTTCTCAATAGTCTTGACCGGCATTGGTCGTTACTATTAGTTATCGCACTCTCAGTAGTAAATCTTTTATGCTTTTAAAATTTTGTTTTACTCGTCTTTGAGAACGATTTATGGATTAATCTATTTGTGCCAATCAAGAAATTTTATAGTAAGTTTTTATTAAGATATATTTAAAGGGAAACTACACGCTAAAAATACATCAACTTTTAAATTTAGTTTCAGTATTTGCAACCCAAAATTATGAATACAAGAATTTTTCCACAATTTTTAGATGACATTTTAATGCTTAATTTAAATTATTAAGTTTGTTTCCTGTTTGAATTCAGCCTTCAACCGCGCTTTTACGATTGCGTTTCTCAAAAATGACGCCAGATGGCGAGAGCGTCACCGTCAGAAAATCATGGAAAATCTAATCAGTTGCAGGCTAGGGTCGTTGGGTTCATTCGATAGGTTCAATTTTACTTATCACAAAATTCAAATTTAACCACATTTTAGAAATGAATTTAAATTCGTAATCCAAAACTATGAACAAAAATTGGCGTGACCAATTAATTTTCTTCACAATTGTTGAACACGTTTTTTGTGTTTAAATTAATTTCTAAAGTTTGGTTAAGTTTAAATGTAAGGCTTTGTAAGTGAAGTTTAAAATAATCCCATCGGTAGAGCCCCAACAATACAGATTTCCAATTTATTCTGACTGCGTCGCTCTCGCCATCTGGCGACGTTTTTAAGAAACGCAATCGGGATAGCGCTGTTCAAGGCTGAAATATTCTGATTGTCCCGAATTTACCCTACCTAACCCAAATTGAGCTCACAAATGTTATGTAAATTTGTGGAAATGTTATTTTATTCATAATTTTGTGTTTAGATTCCAAAAATAAGTTCAAAAAGTTCAATTTTTAGCCGTGAAGGGTGGGGGGAATTCTTCCGGCCGTCTCGGGTAAGGTAACATTGTTACATTTTGTCAACCGGAAGTTTGTCATAAGTAAAAGGAGTCATACCGGAAAGGGGTCATTCGTGACGTCAAAATGATGGTGGTCAATTTTCCATCCCCTTTCTCTTCTTCTCTTTCATTTGTTATTGACGGTACAGCCGTATTTAAGACACGAGGCACGTTTTTTTACACGTTGCTTGATTATCTTCCTTTGGCGTCTTCATCAAGAGAAAAGTGTCTGGAGTTCCCGTATGATGTTCTCAGCCACTTGAATGGTTAGGTCATAGGTCTAAGTGCGGTAAACTTTTGTTTCCATGTTTTACAGGGATATTAAACGAGTTCAGCAAGCTTATTTTTACAAATAGGGTTGACATTTCCAAAGCTATATATATTATAATTACTGTTGAGATTCGAGATTTTGTCTGATATATATTTCCTTCTTGTTTACAGCAGGGGGTTTCCGCCAAATTTCATGCCTTTGAGAGGAACTCGACCACATTTTCCATATCTGATTCGTTTTTCACGCAAACCTTAGAAATTTTTCATATGGACAGACAAGGGTGAGTCCAATTTCACGCTTTTGTTTTGGGAGGTAACTTTAATTTCTAATGTTGTAATTATTTTTAATTAGTGGGTAAAATCTAATATCGGGCCTAATTTTGATTGTGCTCACTAATTAACTTATTATTCTGTGAATAACTAGCTACTTTTTTTGCGCACTAGAGTTAATATTTTATTTTTATGGGCATCAAGAGTTAATATTTTATTTTTATGGGCATCAAGAGTTAATATTTTACTTTTGTGCCCAAGTGTTAATATTTTATTTTTATGCACACGAGATACTATTTATTTTTGTGCTCAAATTGTTTCATGCCTAAGAATTAAAATTGGATTTTTGCGCTTAAACTTAGCAAATTTAAGTCTCTATAATGCAAGCACGAGCCGATAATCCAAAAAAGCGTGCTTTCCCATCGAAAAGGTCTATAATGAAAATGTTCCCGTCCTCTACAATCAATTCCACCTCGTATTGGCAGCACGCTCAAAGCCTAGCCCCAATAAATAGAATAGCTTTACTGGTTCTGCCAACTCGAGGCGAAATTCACTTTACAGTTACATTGTCTCTCGTTCTATCTTTCTCTCGTTTATTTCCGCGTGATGTGCAACTCGATAGTCAAAAAATCTGACGTATTTTTTATTCATTTGTTGACGGTGACGCGAGCCTTAAAATTCCCCTCACGTTTTAAAACTGTATGTCCGTCAAATCGGTGGTGCGTTTTAGTGTAGATGTTTGAAATATCCGAAGGAATAAAGTAAAACGTGAGTTCATTTAATATTCGAATGGACAATAATCCCCCAACCTCAGTTCGCAAACCACCCATTCAATGAAAGGGAGAATTAGGACTCAAATTTGGGGTGGATCGCTAGTGTTCAGCGACCAAAACTAGTCTCGAGGGCTCTCTAATTTCTCCGGAGGCGTCAGAGACGTAATCTTTCTGTAATTCTGACTTTTTGACCTTTGAGGGCGCCCAATAATACGAGGGCGCTGAATGACCTCTCGCGCCCCCTCACAATACGGGCCTGTCATCAAATTACCTCTAGCTAAAGCTAACGGGGGTTACGTTGTGAAACCAGCCCACGCGTGTTTAGCAGACAATCTTTTGATTTGGTTTTATACTCACTTTAATATAATTAACAAATAATCTAGTTATGTTTTGTGAAGCTAATATAGTTTAATTTAGATTACAACTTAAGTATTTCATGGTTATATGAATGAGATCATAAATGGGGGTCTGAATATCGTCTTCAATAACCTTTTCATGCCTCCATGATCTTTACCACCTTTTCGAATGTGTAGATTTAATTTCGGTACTGATTTCTGCAGTAGATTATAATGATTGATTTCTATATAATTATTTTGAAATATTAGTTTTCGATAAAATGTAGGTTTTAAGCAAACATCCGGCGCTCATGCACCAATGGTTCTATTCGACTGACATTCTCATTCGACCAATTTAATTAAACAGGATTGCCACTATAAATAAATCACAGAAAGTATAGGACATGGCGGGCGCGAAGAGAAGAAAGATAGTTTTTCATAGCTATGCATATGCTAGACCGTGAGTCTTCAGACTCGAGATATTTCCGCGAAAAGAATACTTCATCGTAATGAATTTTCATTGGTTGGCTTTATCGTGTCTTTAAGAATGTGTTTTCAAAGGGCAGAGGCAGGAAGGTCCAAGGAAATTGAGCGTTAAGGTCAGGGAAGTTTAAGATGGCGAATAAAAAGATCAGGGAAATTCTGGGAATTTTATCACGAAATTTGGTATACCTGTAACGATGGATTGTATCAGATAATATCCTGGAAAAAGAGTATAGTCAGGAAAAATGGTCATACGTGATCAGAGTTAAACCTTGAAACGTCAGGAAAAATTTTCACGAAACTTTGTATCCCTGTAACGATGGTTGGTCAAGAAAAAGACCATAGATGTTCGGGGAAATATCTGGACATGTCAAATTTGTGGCAACCCTGTTAAACTCCGCCTATGACAAAAGATAACCTAACGCAACCTGACCAAACAGAACTAAAACGAATGTGCTTCGATCCAACGAAAACAATCCCCTTTTAAATCGATCCAATGAAAATTCAATTCAATGGTTTTCTACCCAATAGCGGACCAATAGCAGAAGCCGATGAAACCCTCCTTTGAAGTCTATTACTCCCTGGTCTTGTCTACCCCTCTCTGTATGGGTTAGTTTCAAAAAGCGCGATTCGTACGCCTCCTAACGGTAGATATTTTCGGAGCGGGAGTTCGTCGAGCGAATATCTCTAGCAGCCTTGGAATTCGTCAAAAAAACGCCGTCGTTTGTGGAGAGAGAGAATTTCCAATTTTGCGTAGACAGGGGGGTATGAAGTAGGACCCCTCCGATCTCGTAAAATTGGGAATTTTACCCATACAGAGAGGAGCGCTATATCGAACATTAGAGTAGTAGACTTCAAAGGAGGGTTTCATCTACTTCTGCCAATAGTCATAGACCCATCCGCTCTATAAATATCAGATTTTCCCTGAAATCCGTAGCGGATAGTTCTGAAAATTGAGTTTAGACCGACATTCTCAATAATATGGTTTAAGGGATTGAAATATGTTTAGAATTCAATTGATGTTGAAATATGTTTGACGAAGTTCGTCGTAGATTTACCGCGTGGGCAATGAATATTAATTTAGAAGATCATTAACTTATTTTCTGAAACCTGAGAAGAAGGAATATAGATTTGTGAAGAGCCTGTGTAGCGCAGAAATGGCTGGTTTTTTTTCGCCCACCGTATTCCCTCTCCATTCTAAACTTCCCCCGAGAGACAAAGTTTATAACGGCCTTTATCGCGTTTTTCGATAAATTTCATTTCACAAAAAATAACATTAAAGGGAAACTACTAGCAATTAAAGGAACACTTTAATGTGATAATTTAAATTCTGAAGATGGGTTAGGTTTGAATTTCAGCGTAGGGTATAATCGGGCCAATGATATATCAGCCTTCAACAGCGCTATAGCGATTGAGTTTCTTAAAAAAGTCGGCAGATGGCGACTGCGACGCCGTCAGGATATATTAGGATTATGCTGTTGAAGGCGGGAGTCGTTGCGTTCATCTGATTGGTCAGGTTTTTTTTATTGGTCATATTTTGAAGCTCTCTTACAGCTATACTAGAAAATGTCTTTAGCTAAAACTAAAATTTAAATGAGACTTGTCCTTTAAGCGAGAAACGCGAGTATTATATTGTCAGAAATTAAAATTAGCGGTATAAATTCTTTAATGATTTATCGAGATTAGACAAAACCCTAATCTCGACTAATAACCTAAAATCTCTGACCATACAACTTAGGTCTTCTACCAAACTTAATTAAAAACCTAAATTAATTTTCCCTTGGATAATATACAGTTTCCAAGGCATTTCTCCTATTTTTCGCCTTTCTCTCTCCGTGTTTTACGGCACTTGCGCACTTTGTTAGTCGCGAAGGGAAGCCCCACCAAATAATACTCACGTGTTTCTGAAACGTGATTTTCGATCCATTGAAAACGTGCTACGGCCTTCTCGCGTCAACTCTCTTTGGCTCTACCTACATCGCCGTGGATATTATCCAAGATAATTATAGTGGGAGGGTGTGGGTAAATGTGTAGAAGAGGGCTAATGTTACGAAATTTTGGATGCGGGGTAGTTTATCTCCAAAGATTTTAATATATTAAAATACGATATATATATATATATATATATATATGAATCGCGCTAATGGAATATAATTTGTTTTGTTCTACAAATAAACACGTGTACATTTTTGTCATGTTGGAATTTATAGAGGATTAGGATTTAATCGGGATTTACTCGGATTTAGGCTTAGTAGACTCTTGAAATTGATCATGATATGGTTTTTGATCACAGTATTTTATATCACGTGAAAATGTTCTATGAAATGGAAATTTAAGTACATTAGAAGCAAATAAAATTATATCTCTTGGGGTTTTCCACTTTTCTGGTACTCAGTATTGTCGCGTTTTGAGCGGTTTTTCTGGCTGGTGCTTGGCTCTGGCCAAAAATAATTGACACTGACAGAATTATGATCTCTAACAGGGTTGTCACATTATAGATATTATCCTGAAAAATCTTTTTGAATTTCGAAGGATTTGAAAATCAATGAAAATAATCTGGTATCGAAAAATTAGTTTTTGAAAATGAGGCTAGAATGAAATTTTGAATTTTAGTCGTAATAGTCGGAAAATTACGGAGCCATATTTTTTCGAAACATTTAGGGCTTAACTCTCGGGGAATTTAAAAAATTCTGCTAAAATATCTATGGAAATTCTCAGGGAATTTGTAAAATAGATCTGCAATGTTCAGGGAAAACTCTGGGAGTTTACGAAAACCAAGCTAAAATGTTCAGGGAAATCTAAGAAAATTTGGAAAATCGAGCTAAAATGTCCAAGGTAAATCTAAATGTTTCATGGATTTTGGAAAATCCATCTAAATTGCCAAGGGAATGTCTCAGGGAATTTTGAAAAATCGAGTTAAATGCCAGGAAAACGTCTTAGAGAATTTAAAAAAGAACGACATTATCAGGAGAAGTATCAAGGAATTTTAAAATTATAATTTTTTAACAAAATTCTCTAAATGTCATTTAAAAATATTTTTTTATTATTGAAATTTCCGAAAATATGTTGGAAATTCTGCCAAGATACAATTTTAATATTAATAAACAACATTATAGAAAGCGTTGGCGCAATGTTTGCTTCTTTGGACTAGATTTCGAGGCCACCAAAAAATAAAATAACGTTGAAAGTTTAAATTGAAACGGGTTTAATACATGTATCATATTAATTTCATTTATAGAAAACCTGTTTGTAAACACGAATTAGATTTTTTTTCTTTAATTTTAATTTCAAGTGTCTGTCGTTTGCAAAATAGATGCTTGAATTTCCTATGAGCAGTTAGTCATTGCTTATAAAACACCTTTGATATGTTCTTTCGGATTAGGCTTAAAATTAAAATTAGAAAAACTAATAAGATTTGCATTTCATAAATCAGTTAAGCGCCATGTCCATAGCGAACTTAATTAGAAGCTTAGGATGGCGCATTAAATCGTGTGATCTCATTCTTAATTTCAATTTTGAAACGATCCAGTAGAGGTATTGTACCTTGCGATGTGTTTTGACGCGTCCTCATATGGGTTGTTAATTAACAATGTTGCAATTTCATCTCCATTTTTATACTGGGAAAAAGATCAAAGCATCTATTGCTAATTAATGTTTAAAAACTCGTCTTTCTGATATTTTTTACCATGTTTATATCCTTATTAAAATTGAGTTAGGCGTAGCGATTGCTCAAATCGCAACTTTGTTAAATAACTGTAAATTAACCAGAAATATTTGGTAAGTTTTAGTAATTTTTTATGGTTATTTTAACTCTCCCAATCGATTAAAAATATCACGTTAATAGACTTCATTATTCCTTTAAGTTGCATTCACACTTGAGATAAGTAAACCGTTCTAAATTTATATCTCTCTCAATTGACAGATGGTGAAAAATATTTTTTAGAACAATTCTTTAGTATATGGGGGAAGGGCACGATATATTATATTTGGGCGCCTCCCAAAAAAAGAAAGGTAGATTTGGTCCCTGAATATGGGACTGCTTTACATAAAAATTGCTTATTTGAACTACATCATCTCTACTCTTTAGCCCCCAAAATTCCTATTCAGGAATACCTGTGAATATCAGGAAATTTTAATGTTTTCAAAAATCATGGAGATTTCAGGAAAAATGTTAACACTTTGGCATAAATAAGGAATATTTAATGGAAGAAATAAGGCTTGATACATAATTTTTATTAGGTTTTCTCAAAACCTTTGGTGTACCTGGAAATATCAGGAAAAATTCACTGGTAAAACCTGGAAAAACAGGAAAATTTGTGTTCCAAATGTTGTACGCAACTTTCTATTCCAAAACGGATCAATATGTTCAAAGATAAAATAAAATATGATTCTGTGAATGAGGCTTTATAGGAAGATATTATTTTAGATTTCCCCTAGCGGGTAAATTCAGGAAATGGTATAGCTGATCCTCTTACGACATTTTTAGTTCGGCGTATGATGCCGACGGATCGTTTCTAAATCTTTTAGCGTAAATTCGAAAACTCAATTCGATATATTCAAAGTTTAAATTTGTTGAATTTTAAAAATTTGACCCATCTTCACAAAACCCAGCAAAAATGCCAGAGTGGTCGAACACAAATATCGAAATTGAAGAAAAGTTTTTAATCGATACTTTAATCAGGTTTACTCGATCTCCAATCATTTGGATGGCTTTAGTGCCAGAGTAAATTATACGAATTAAAAGATAAAACTAAACAAGTTATATATTTAATCTTCAATTTATTAAATTTAATCTACATCATTTGGTGCTAAAAAAAGGTAGGAAAAGTTGTTTTAAAAATTTAGTTCTCGTTTCAGTTTAGTTTTAAAACTTTGAAATTAATGAAAATAATTTTTATTTTATGATTAAATGGTTTAGAATAAGTTAAACTAAATTTAAAACTAAATTTAAACTACTTTTGAATACGTTTTGTTTTGTTTTAACATCCAAGTAGGAAAAACAAGTTTTCGCGTCTAAGCGGTTGTTTCAAAAACGTGACTTGGTTTCTCGTGGCCTATTTTAACTCCCGTACTGGGATCGAAAATAATTCCTTAAAGAGAAGCCGAAAAGGAAACCAAGACTTTTTTTTATAGATTTCTTTAAAATTAGTTTAAATCACAGAGTTAATTAAATTAATTAGAGAATTTTTTTATTTATCGATTTCTTTATAATTCTTTTAAAAGACAAACAAACAACGTTAATGAAATTAATCAGAGAAACGTCAAATTATTTACTCAAGAGTTGTAATATAAATTGATCACGAATCTTTCTTTAAATTATTTAAACCCATTTTTAATTATTTACAATTAACGAGATGTATATTTTCGGATTTCGGGACTAATTTTGCATTAACATATGGTTCAATATTAAACGCATTAACATATGGTTCAATACTAAACGCATTAAGTTTGATTTTAAAAACATACCTATACTTTTATAGCTATAATTGTTTTATTCAAATCTTTTTCAAAATAAATTATGGGCTCATTTACTTATAAAGAAATCCTATAGGTTTGCGGACCAATTAAGAATTTTTAAGGATATTCTTAAAATTTTAATAATAATAATAATAATAATAATAAATCGAGACAACAGTTCAAAAATTTAATTTAATTATACATTATAATATTTTTAAACGTATTACACTGTCCTTTAAAAATATAGCCAATGAATGTTTTTATTCTATTTAATTTTTTTCGTTTTTGTCCTCTAACCACGAATAAACAACGGGCTTTTCTTGATAAGGAAATATTGTCTCGTATTAATAAATTTCAAATAATATTTTTTTATTTCTAGGGATCGCAATTGTAAAACACACTTCTCTTCCAATCAAAGTTCGGATCGGGAATCCTCAAGCGGTTATAGGTGCGAGTCCCTTAATTACATTTTTTCCTAAATTTAAAACCACACAATTTAAGTAAAGGAATGATCTATGTGAAAAAACTAATGTCGAAGAACGAAACGACATAGCAATTTGTTTTTATTTAAGTTACCTTTGAAAAGTAAGGTTTAATTTTGAGTTTATTTATGCTAGTACCCTCACTTTAACAACGTGTTTGAAAATTAAAAAGAATAATAATTAATTTTTTAGGTAAAGGTATAGTTTCATCTTAAAATATTTTTTATGTTTTTACGATCTTCAGCATTAAAATAATTACTATTTAGCATTCACCATTCCTTTAAATAGCCACGTCTTTAATTTAAGTTTTAAATACACCATAGTTCGGACACGATATCTCAAACCAGCGTAAGGCAGGGAGTTTCCAAGCTACCACACGAAGAAATGAAATCACTTTTTCCTAGCGAAGACAAGATAGGAGCGTTGGGTGCACTCTCTCCAGTACTTTCATGTATACGAAGTATAACTGGTAAGGAGGCGCTAACTACTTTGACAATTCACCCAAAATTGAAGTTGATTTGCTTTAATCGTTGTCAAATCGGTTTTTAATGTTATCATTAAGTAAAAATCATCCAGAGTAAATGTTTAGACCAAGTCGAGGATTTTTAGTTCTGTCCACTCTTAATTCTTTATAAGGTTAATTACTTAGAAATATTCTTGATTACAATAAGAATTAGTTTAAAATTTTAGCAAATATAAAGCTAGTCTTTTCTACTTCGAGTTGACAGCTCGCGCGAAGCTAGAGGCTCATTCTTTGATTGAATTTATATGTAATTAGTATTGTTGAAATTCTGATAATGTCCAAAATTGTTCAGATTCGGATGACCGCTACAGTGAACTGAAAACACCGAAATTAGGCGAAGGCGCTTTCCGTTTCTTAAAGACCGAAGAATGTGTCAGAAATGGGGTTAGTCAAAAATCCGTGGACCTTCTTTGACAATTATGTTAGCAAATCAATTGAAATTTTTTAAATTCTTTAACGCGTACAGAATGGATTTGGAATGGCCATATCCTTACAGGATGGAACTACAATTTTCGTTACCAATTCGATAACGTCGGTTTTGGGTTACCCGAAGGACATGGTCCTCGGGACCAATCTTATGAGTTTCATGTATCCTCGGGACCAAGTCACCTTCACCAATCACTTGGCTTTGGGCTTGCATTCTCGTTTTGACGATTATAACCGGCGAGTGCAGTCTGATAACTCATTTTACTGCCGACTTAGGTACGATTGGACTTTAAAATGTTTAAAGACCGAGATGTTATTCAACTAATACGCCAATTGTCCACTTGTAGGCAGTACCATAGTTTGAAATTCGGATACGGCGTCAGCGACAAGAAAAACACCTATAAACCCTTCAAAATTTCTATTAGACTTCAAGAAGTACCATCCGAAGATTCTTGCGTTGAAAATTCTGGACAAACTACTTGTCTAGTTGCTACGGCTGAAGCCATATTTTCTTCTTATACGAGTAAGCATTTATTTAGTTCGTGTACCTTACCGCTCGTTGGAAAGGACTTCGCAACCCTCGGCTAAACCAAACAAGGGTTGTGACTCGTCTTTACTACGACGAACCGTCTAACGTTTCTAGTATGTTACAGAACCAGAAGAAATTCCGGCCATGTCCTCATTTTCGACTCGCCACACAGCCTCGTGTCATTTCAGTCATATAGATTCGGCCGCTATCAGCTACTTGGGCTATTTGCCTCAGGATGTTCTGGGTTTCTCCATCTTTGACTACTACCACATGGACGACATGCCACAACTGAAGGACATCTACGAACTAGGTAACATATCCGCTTCGAAACGTCATTGGTTTTCTCCTGTATTTTAACCGCGTTAAGCCTCGTCGCGCTCGTCAATGGCGTCTTTTTGCGCGGTTAACAGCTTTTGGGCTACACGTCAATGGACACGGTCTTCTCGCTTTTAACGAAAACGGATGACCATTGACTTCAATGAACGTCATTGGTCTTTTGGCTGCTTAAGTCCTGTACCTCTAAGAATACGTATATAATGTCAAATGGATCCCGCGTTGTCGAGGGTAAAGGGCAAATTAACTTAAACGTTTCTTTTTGTCCAGACGAGAAAGAGAGGAAAAATTGATCAGTGTATTTGTAGGACTTATAGAAATGGTTTTCAGACGGTATTCAATTTATTAACGTGTCGTAAGATGCGGGATAAAATTTTTCTTTCTCTTCTTTCGTCACCTTTTTGAACTCCAGTCGTCAAAGAGCAAGGCAATTCGTTTCGCAGTAAGCCATACAGGCTCAAAGCCTTCAACGGTAGCTACGTCGTCCTCGAGACCGAATGGTCTTGCTTCATCAATCCTTGGTCGCGCAAACTCGAATTCGTTCTTGGACAACACAGGGTTCTTAAGTGAGCGACGTTCACGTACACTTAATTACGCGATGACGATTTGTGTCTTAGAATATACCTAATAAGCTGTCCGCGTCTTAGGGGACCTTTGGATCCGCGTATCTTTGCGGAAAGTTCCAAAGAAGATGGTGTCGTGTCTGACGAAATCTTGAAGGAAAGTCAACGGATACAACACGAAATTAGGACCCTACTCGAACAGGTATTTACACTCCCCCCCAGAAAGACACTCTTAATTAAAGAGCCTCGAAATAACCAAATAACCCGTTGCGTAGCCTGTTAAGAACCACATTAGTGACGGATTACGAGGAAGGTGTCCCAAACGAAAGCGAGGACTGGCCTCTTTCGTTAGTAGTTTAGTAGACGTGTGTCAAGGAGAAGAACAAAATTGGCACAAAGAAGATTGTAGCTGCTCAGATCACGGATCGGTCGTCATGGGAGAAATATCACCTCACCAGGAGTTTAACGACTCGGACCCGTCTAGCGTGACTCCACCAACCTCTCAGGAGATTCGATATCAAGAAAATATCGACCGTTTTTTCGCCAGTCATCCGAAAACGTATTCATCGGATGGTTCTGGAGAGAGCAAGTCCAATTTTATCACCAATCGGCACACTTGCAACATGAGCGTAGACAGCGGCAAGACATCGGGTAAGATATTTCAAGTTCTGGAACCAAAAGGTCTAGCTCTAGTTTATCCTTGAAAAGTTAGTAAATTTTTTTGGTTTAAATTTCAGCTGATTCCGGTAATGGTTCAATGCCTACTCAGTCGGTAACGTCGTTGAACGCCGTCAGCAACAGTCAAGGAGGAGGTAGTCGGGGAAACGGAGACGGCAAGTATCCGTCTTGCATATCCTTGACGGAAGAATTGTTGACGCAACACAATCGCATGATCCACAAGTACAACAATAAGCAAAGGAAAGTGAAAACATCTAGTTCCACCAACGTCCAACTACGCAAAGATTCCCACCGAATGAAACGTAGTAGTTCACCGTATTGGCCTGACGGCGGACACAAACATAACAAGCCCAGTAAATCGAGGGCTGCTAACGTTCCTACTCAGACGGAAGACAGCGCCAGTAACGAGCAGAGCAATCCATCGACAGGATTGAACCCCATGTCCGGTTTTAACCTCAATCCGCCCTTTTCTATGGGTAGTTTTCCATCAATGTCGCACACCTCTTCCTCGACTCCTTGGAACAGTTCGTCAGTGACATCTTCCTACAACAATAACCAGGCGTATAACGCCGGTGCTCCCAATTTCGGTGTGCCAAATTATCTCTACATGAACGACGCGGCTGGGGGAGCGCCGAGTCCATTCTTTATGCCAGGTAAATATAGTTTAGATCAAATGAACTCTAATTCATTTTTCACGCTAATTTCAAAAGAATTAAGCTTAAGTTCGAACGCGAATGTTTAAAATCTTATTTTACGTTTGTTTATTAGTAATGTATTTGGGTGCCATGCCCATTTACCCGTCGATTCCTCCAATGTTGCCGCAAACCACGCCGACTGGCATGTGGCCTTTTAACTTCGGTCCAGCCTGCTATGTTGGTCTTTCTGTACCAGGCAGTGGAGTTAACCAGCCCGGAACTAATCAACAACAGACTAACGGCCAACAGACCAATGGTCAACAGCTGCCGCAACAACAAACTACGCAGAACGGACAACATGTGCCACCAGCCCCACCGACAACTGGCAATGGTACGCCAACTGTAAACGCGAAGCCGACCGTCCGCCAAAACTACGAAAACATGGACATTCATGGTTCCTCAGTAGTCAATAATCGTAACAACAACAACAACAACAACAACACTCAGTTCCACAAGTCTAGACCGGAGACACCGATTTGCCAAGGTAAAAGAAGCAATGGCTACACCAACAACAATGGCGACAATTTGGAAGCCAATGTTTCATCCGTCATTACTTCATGCATAACAACGTCAACTAATACTACTCAGGTAACTTTTTCTAAACGAATAAATTTGCTAAGCCTCTATAGGCAAATTAGACTTTACTATATTATTTACTACATATAACCATAAAATTTTATTATTCTAGTGTCGAAATTCCACTAAAGGCGTAATGTCCAATGCACTCTCGGAAAACAGAACATTCTTGAAAGCCTGCGGAAGCGGAAACGATCATGACAGGGTGAAAGATAGCGATGGCGAGAAAGACCTCCAACAAGACGATTCTACTTCGTTTTCCAGTTCGTTCTTGCTGAAATCGGACGATTTTAGCAGTCAATCACCTTCCGAACGTCTCGAGGTATTAAAACTTAGCTCTATAATAGTTGAACTTTAATTGAAGTCGCCGAATGTCCGTCTTGGTTTGCAACTGATTAATTTTACACAACCCTATAGGAGATGGAAATGGATCTGAAGGAGCTTAAGAAACGACCCTTGTTGAAAGATCCTCCATGGATGGATGGTATCAACATGGACTCTGATACCATCTATCGATTCCAGTTCCCTAGCAGAACCATGGAAGACGTTTTGAAAAAGGATATGGAGGCCCTTCGCAATATGACGCAACCGGATCTAGTCGGTAAACAGTTAGCCCAATTACAGTCGGAGCTAACCAACGCCGCTAGGGAGATGCAGAAGGAAATAACAGCCGCCCAAGGAGAGGCATCCGATGACCATGAATGTAAAGCGGGACCGAGTGTCGCCGATAATGATAAAGTACAGCCTACAATCGAGTTGGGGTTCGACACCTTAGAGGAAGACACAACAGAGGTATTTTAATCTTGAGATTAAACCCGAGTAATGCTAATTGTAACACGCCATAGGACGGACATAGCTTTACAATTTTAAATCCTTGAAAATATTTAAATTGCAAGTTTACCAAACAATTATGGTTATGTCCGACCATCTATTTGCGTGAGATGTATAGTACCTAAGCCTCGCGCAACACTTCCTACCAAAACGTTTATTTTTGTAATAACGTTTTCAGGAATCGGATAGTAGAGAAGCTGATATTCTACTAAATTACGCTGGAGCTGGAAATGAATAGCCACGACGAGAAATTTTCACAGAACTTTGTACCATTTTACCGAGAATTTGTAAAATCATCCAAATTATAGCCGTGTGAAGGCTTAAATCGAAAAACCCGCCAGTATGTGGTGAGCCCTGGTTTTAAAGGCCATTACGCATGCGCGCCTCTACAGCGCCCTCTTTACATTTTTAAAATTAAAGAAACCATGCCCGATTGTCGTGACTCGTGGGCCAACTGTCTTTGTAAGTTTAAAGTATTACCTGAAAGTGGTTTATCCCTATTTTTATAGGTAAATAGTAGTTGTTTAAATTAATTCGGTTTATTTTTGATAACTATATCCACGCGATTGTAGAAACTTAAATTTCTGATTGGTAACATAGTACTGGGATAGTGTTTTACATTTTAGTATTCCTTATCATCCATATGCAAATAAAACTGATTCAGCCATTGCTATGACGTCATAGGAGTTGGCCGAAATGAACGATATACTTCCCCCTAAAACTGTACAGTGATTAAAAATCAGAACCAAGAATCAAAAGAAATATGTACATAACTTTTTAAAAAAGAATATGTTCTTTGATGCTTGGAAAACTTGGTGTATTCAGGATTAAATAACTTCATGTTTGCGACAAAATTTTGTTGACTTTGTCTTGGAAATATCCTAACCATTTGACCTTTCCTAGTAAGTAGGCTTAATGATTTTTTAACGTTAAACAAAGAAATAGGCGCATTTAGTGTTAATGTTGGTGCAATTTATTCTTCTACTTAACATAATTATACAACATTTACTAAATATTAAGGTTAATTTATTTAAACTCCATTGTTTCAACTTGATTCAGTTTCACTACTAGTAGGCTTAACAACAGCCGATGCTTTATCTTTAGCAGATTTATTAGAACTACCACCACTTTTACTAATGGTTCTTTTCTTCAATTCTTCCTCAGTTTGCCATTCTATTTTTTGTCTATTCTGTCTAATTGCGTCTTGAACTTTCTCCATGATCATTTCTCTCGTTAACACACCATCTTCGGAAGCGTATGCTGAAGCCTATACAAAAGAATAAATGTTTAACAGGGCTTAAACCAATTTTACTCGTCTTATAAATTACCTGCCAGGCTACTCCTAATTTAGCAATTTCTCGACCAGATAAACCTTCAGTAACTTTAGAAATTTCCGAACAAAGCTCACTGTAGTTAAACTGGGCCACTTTTAACCTCCTTAAAAATCAGTTTTAAAGTTTTAAAATGTTTAAAGAGTTGTAGATTAGATATATACACATACCCTTTTCTCTCAGCCGCTGGTTGCAAAACAAATTTGTCAAAATACAATCTAACCATTCTTTCCCTTTCTTCTAACCCTGGTAGATTAAACGCTACCATTTCATCTAATCTATCATTAACTGCCCAATCAAACTGTTCAGGGACATTACTAGCCAGGACTAAAAGGAACTTGTTAGACTGCTCTCCTGTTCTATACAAGAAAGCGTTTAAAGTTGCTCGTAAATCTTCACTGATACTTTCCTAAAATAATAAAATACTTAGTCTCAAATATAACTTTTAATTTCTATAATTCTTACTGAACTACGTTTCCTCAGGAATGCGTCAGCTTCGTCTAGAAATAGTAAAAGGCTATGAAGCCAATTTTTGGGTTATTATCTTAAAAAGGTTTTAAAAAATTTGAATTAATTGATCTAACCCTCTTCGACTACTTTGTGCCCAGTCAAAAGTTTTGTGAATAGCAGTTACACCATCTCGGCCCATTGGAGCCACATCTCCTCCGCTCATTAGAGCATAATCCATTCCGGAATGTTCCGCTAGTTTCTAATTAAACATAATTTATCAGCCCGTAACTATAACTTTCAAAAGCTTTCAATATACCTTTGCGAATAAGGTTTTTCCAGTACCAGGAGGTCCATACATTAAAACGTTTCGATACATTCCTTTATTCTTTTTTGTATTTCTCGTTGCTATAGCTATATCACGTAGTCTTTCTTCTAAAGATGGCTATTAAAAGCATTCATTTTATAAATTAATGAAGTCAACTGTGATTATATAGACTTAATTTTAGGGGTGTGGGAGTCCTGTTTTTTGGGTTTCAAGTCCCGAGTACTGGAAAACTGGACTTGTTGAGTCTATAGTCACAGTTTTTGGGTACTCACACACCCCTATTTGATTTACTTCAAGCACAACTCCTTGTAAAGCATCAGTAGGTTTACTGAAAATTCTTTTGCACGTTTTTATGGGATGTTTAAATATTTCAAAAAGCGTTATCCTAGATGTTTCTCTGACTAATGAAGGTTTTCCTAATCGTGCTTCGACATATCGGGCGGCGATTCCAGTACCCATTTTAGCAGAATAGACTCCCAAAGCTAACATAGTGACTCCTAATGCCTGTTTAAAATTATTTATAGATTAGAGTTTCGTAGTTATAATTACTAAATTCCAAACCTACAGTAGCTGAAACTCTGTCCCAATCACCAATGAAACTTTTGAATCCAGCTCCTAATACTTCTCCAGAAGTTCTAAGAGAAATTAATTATTAATTACATTTTTTTTGTGGAGGTTAAGGTTAAAATAAACTTGCTTAATTGATTCTAAGACTGTTAATCTATTTTCGGCAGCTTTTAGCTTAATTTGTTCCAAATACAAATCTTGATTCTCACGGTCGACTTTCGCTTTAGCTCTCATTTCAGCTTCCAGTCTTTTCATTTCATTTTTTTGACGTATTTCCATTTCTTGTTCCAGTGCAGCTATAATTTGAAAAATTGTATCATTCCTTGACTCTATTTGTTATTACTGAGCAACGTACCCTTCCTCATAGCTTCTTGTTTAGCCACCGATTCTTCTTGTTTCCTAAGGTTTTCTTCATTTGCTCGTTGCTGCTGTATTAGCTGATCATCGTATCGTTTTCTGGACAGTTGATCTTGAAATTGAGCTCTCTGTAAACTATATAAGTTAGAAGATAATTTCGTAATTCTGAAGAAGGGCTAGGACAAAACCTGTTGGTGTTGTTTCGTTTCTTCTTGAATCGTTTTACGACGTTCTTCTTGTTGGGCTCTTGTTTGTTCTATCTTAGATTGCTCAATTTGAACTTCGAGCTCTTTGATGGTACGTTGGTGTTCCATTTGTAGGCTTTTTTCTTGAAGCTTAGAGAGCTCCAGCGCTTCTCTGGCGTGCGATGATGTTTCCAATTCTTTAGCGGCTTTTGCCGCTCGTTCCAAAGCGGTGGAATCGAATCTATAGGCATCCATTTTACCTCTATCAGTCTTTCCAGAGTCATCTTTACCAGAAGAATCTCCTTTGCCATCACCGGAGGATCCACCACTACCTGCGGCTCCTGGAGGAGATGGAAATTCGGGAAGTCCAAAATCTTGGGGTTGATCCTTGCGAATACCAAATAACCAGGACATATTTAATGCTTAAGGTTTAGTTTTAAAATTATTCCAAGGATAATATAGTCCCTTTTTTCAATTTATCTTTATAATTTTTAAATGTTAATGTTATAAACTTTAAGAATCGCGGTAAAAAGTGATGCAAGACTCGAAATCGCCAAGAGCCGTCCTCACGTGTTCAAAATTTTTTTTTTTGTTTAGTTTTTGAAAATAAAACTGAATAAAAACTGAACTGAACCCAATTTTGCGTCGTCGTAAATTGCAGTTCGCGAATATTTTCTGACGTGTGTGTTATGATACGCAACGCAAGTCGCGTTTAAAATGCATATTATTTAATTATGGGTTATATTTAAATTAATTTCAAGAGAAACCGATGGATTTGTTTTCTGATTTGCCAACACCTTCCAAAGGTTAGTGCATTTTGATATTAATTGTCGATCATTAACATTTGACACTATCTTAAGACTTGGCTGGGACCCTAGTGGCGTTTGTCCTTATAGCCTGGCCTTGAACTTCAATTTAATTTTTTTAAATGAAAAACAAGTTAATTAGATCTAATTTTAGAAAGTAAACAAGTGCCTCCGAATAAAAGAACGCTTCTTCCTAACTCTGGTACTGATCTGTTTGGGGATTTACCCGCAACAACTAAAACTCAAGAAGAGAGTAAGGAATCGGACAATTCAAATCCTGAACATCACGGGATAAAACGGAAATTAGAAGAAGAAAAGGAAGGCCATGATGATAGCAATGGTAGAGAAGCTAATCACACTGACGAGCTCTTTACTTTACGAGCGTTTGTATCAGAGAGGAAAGGCGAAAGAGAAGAGATGCAAGATGCTCACGTGATTATGACCAATTTTCATAAAAATATCGAGGGCCTTCACTCATCCTTGTAAGTTTTTTGCTTTAATTTTCAACTTTAATGAAAGTTACTAATAAGATTGCGTGTAACGATTCTCAGAGAGAGGCTTGCGTTATACGCTGTGTTTGATGGACACGGAGGGGCCAGGGCATCAAAATTTGGAAGCGTGTACATTCCGGCCAACATAGCAGCTAAGTTTCCCAAGGGTAGCGCACTATGCCTTCGAGCTTCTGAAATCTATTATATACAAAACATTTAGGTTAGTCGTAAAATAGCCTTCTTGCGAAATAGAGTTAGGATTATTTAAAAAAAGGAAAAAAAAAAAATGCAGATTTTTGGGAAGGGGGTGGTAGTTATTTGAAGATATAGAATTAAATAATTTATATATTAGACTATTAGTTTATGTTTATCACTTTTGTGGCGAGGCCAATTGCTGTCTTTTTAGGCTTTCCAGTTTTAATTGTACATTTTATTAATCCTAGATTGTTGTCTTCTATTTATCGTAAATTTAGGAGACTTGACCCAAGTGGAAAAAGATATGAAGAAATGTTTCTTAGAGTCGTTTAAAAAGACTGATGAAGATTTTTTGAAGGAAGCCGCCAAGAATAAGCCTTCTTGGAAAGATGGCACAACGTCAATTATAATTTTAGCTATCAATAATACTCTCTATATCGCGAATTTAGGCGATAGTAAGGTAAAATTTAATCTCTATTAACTGCTACTTTTACTTCGTTAAACCGATTTTAAGAAAAATTTTTGCAGGCCATTATTTGTCGGTACAATAATGAAACTAAAAGCTTAACCGCGATTCCACTCAGCAAGGATCATTCCCCCACTGATTATTCCGAAAGAATGAGAATTCAAAAAGCCGGAGGCTCAGTTAGAGATGGTAGAGTTTTAGGAGTCCTGGAAGTTTCCCGTTCGATTGGAGATGGCCAATTTAAAACTTGCGGAGTTATTTGCGTACCCGATGTCAAACGATGCCAATTGACTGAAAATGACAAGTTTGTTGTATTAGCCTGTGATGGATTATGGAAAGTGTTTTCTTCCGACGAAGTTGTTGAGATAATTAACGAAACTTTAAATGTAGGTGGTTTAGCCTTCTCTTTCTTTGATTTTTCTAAAATTTTACTATAGTAAACCTCGATATAATGAATCGAGTTTTTACAAAGTTATAACAAAAAAAAATTGTAATTCCCCATTGCCAAAAATACATTAGTCCTCCTTAAAGGCCATATCTGCTCTCAAATTTTTCCCTTTTAAATTCTCTTCCCTTATGCATGCAGCCTTGCTTTGACTGTAGAATTTGTGATAACCAGTGACCTTGACCAAATTCTTTGCCTTCTGCAAAGAAACTATAACAAAATTGGTTCTTTCCCCTCAGATATTTGTTTTAATGAGGTTTTACCATAGTTACTAGGTGGTTAATCAATGGCCATTAAATAATACAATGTAAGAATTAATTTTTAGGATGAAACAATAAAAAAAATGGGAGAAAAGGATGAAGAAGAGGTTCGATGTGAAGCGGCGTGTACTAGACTAGTTAATGAAGCGGTAAGAAAACTCAGTGGTGATAATGTCACGGTCATCATTGTTTTAATAAATTCGAAGAATAATGACTCAAAAAAGAGTTAATTTTTGAAAGACAAAAAGTTATATATATTTGGGAAAATGAGCGGATTAAATCCGTAAATTCAGTGTCTCTTTTTAGAAAGAATGAAAATCATGTTAAATTTTTGACACTTTTGCACAGTTGATTCTAAACATTGTAGGGGGAAAATATCAGTTTTTATTTGTTTGTTTGTTTATTCTAATCACTAATGGCAGAATGGTAAATAAAAGTAAATTGTCATTATTTAAGAACCTAAAATGTCTGTTTCGTTAATTCAATTTGAATTATGAAATTAATGTAAATGACAACTTCTTTAAACTAATAGCAGTTTTATTAGTCAAAATTGTGGCGAATTGATACACAATGTAAATTATTAAGAGCAATTGGAACTATTAGTTTGCAGAACATTTGTAATATCTCAATTGCAGATAGTTTTAAATCATAATTTGTATAATTTTTGTTTACAACACTTAACGCATCATTTTGGGTACAGTTCATCACAGGGACAGAGCAGCGGGGAAAATGTGAAGAAGTAGTAGTCTAACTAGAAAAGAAAATTACCCCATAAAATCCTTCATTTCAGATAATTTTAGGCCTATTGAAGGGCTGTAAAAAAATGTCCCCCACTCTCCTCCCCTTAGTTAATCTTACTCCACAGATTAAAAAAATTAAAGTGTTTTGTTATCAATAGTAAAATATCGAGTGCCGTCATCCATTTCCTGTTAATGGATCTTTTAATTGTAAGACACTTCAGATTGTGTACAATCTTTCGTTTTGCAATAAGTTCCGTCAAAAATACCTTGCATTAGTATTGTTATCTCAATGAAAAGTTTAAAAGAATTATTAATGACTTTTTTACTCCATCGTAAGCAATGAATCCCCCTATTTACTTTTGTAATAACAGAAATTAGGCTTAAGCAAAATGTTAGGCCAATGGTCACTACCTATTTTAGTTGTATGGTAGAGTCAGCTCAATTAATTGAAAATTTTCATATGGGGCCCCAAATGATGTTTTAACCGATATGAATAACTTCTGGAACAGTATATATAGCACATGATTACCAAAATTCAAATTCACCGCTTAGTCATTCTAATCACGTGACAAAAGGGTTGATTTGAAAACAATATAAAAGGTTTTAGGCCTAACTCCCTAAGGAATTTTGTTGAAACCCACGACGATATAAAAATCAAGAAGGATCAGATAAGGAGAGGAAAAGTGGGAACGGCGCGGCTCCTACTGCGTCGGCCTAAACTCCCACTCTGGGAGAACGGGGGACAGACGGGGGTAGAGATGCTTCATGGTAAATTGTTGTCTCGTGGGTAAAACGAATCCTTTACGAGACGCGCTAGCTAGCGACCACGTGACAATTTACCTCGAGAATTTCCTATCCCCCCTTTCCACCCGAGTGGGAGGTTGGCTCTTCTCTCTCTAACTCAACGCAGCCCCACTTTTCCTCTCCTTATCTGATCCTTCTTGTAAAAATCACGTCTTTCGACAAAGTAATATAGTGTTTTAATTTGATTTATCATTAATTCCGCAGAGCATATAGAATAGAAATAAATGGAGTTGAATGCCATCGCTTTTGAGTTTTCCCTCATTTTCCAATGCTTTTTGGAATTTTGATTTTAAATTTGTCGGGCCCTGCGACTTCCTAGCTCTGGCTCGCCACCAATCGAACATAAAAAGGTCTCAACAATAACATGGAACAATAGAAAATAATAATAATGTAACGTTCCATGATCTCAATATCCTTTTCACAATGGTATATACAATCCTACTTTCTTTCTACTCCTATGTTTTATACTCTCTATCATGTGCCGAGTAATTTTCCGGTACCGTTATCGCCCTCTAGGAAATTTCTCTCGTCTCTGATTGGTCCGATTTGATCCCGAAGATAGAGGGTATGAAAATGCGGGAGATTTTCGAGACTTTCCCCGCGCTGTCAGTCTGTGAAGAAACGTTCACCGGATTGTACTTTGTTTCGAACGTCGCGTTCTGTTGTTCGAAGTTTTTCATAGTTAATCTTAGTTTATTATTTGACGATAGAACTTTGTTCTTTTTGGAAGGTCTTATTTCAGTTAATAGCTTTTAAAACTAATTATGGCCAACGACGAATTATCGGCGAAGTTAGCTAGACGACAGGCTTTCAACGAGGTGGGGGAGGAAGGTACACCTCAAATTATGCCCGCCAAACGGTTTCAAGTTTTCAATCCCTACACGGAATTTCACGAATTCTCTAGAAAAGAGATCAAGGACTACGAAGCCACTTTCAAAAGGTAGATAATATCTTTAATATATCAGAATAAATTTAAAGAGCCGATCCCCCCTCTTGGCGTGTCGTTGCTTGCATTTGGGAACCCGGGGGTCAAAGGTTAGCCGTCTTCAGGGCAGGTAATCGTGAAAAATCTGAAGGGCTTCATAGGTTAACAAAAAACTAAAATATGTGAATAATTATTATCTTATGCCTGTTCAATTTAAACCCTCTGGAAAATAGCGAAAAGCAATTATAAATTTTCATAGTGGTTTTAGTCAAGTAAATTTTTTAAATCTATTAATTTTTCAAATCTATAAATCGTCCTTAGAACTTTGAGAGGCAAAAATAAAACTTGCAAAACAGAATCTTTGTAAAGTCCTTGATATGTCAGGATCATGAATCTAGGCAAATTTTTTTTTTAATAAATATCACGCAGGGCTCTTCGCGATAATATATCTAGGTGATACTATGAAAACCTAATTATCTTGTAATTCCAATATTTTTTTCCCAAGAATAGTGTTTTTAAGCTTGTTTATCGTGCTAGACTAGCTCGGAAGTCGTAATTCCTTACAAATAAAATTAGAAAAAAATAGGCTTAATTTTTATGATATAAGACATTTTTTTCCCATTCTATCACGAGTGAATCATGTGCTAAACGTTTCAAATCTTGCAAATTAGATTGTACCAGTAAAAATTCAAGAAGGTTATATGATCATCAAGAAATATTTTTAGGTTCAAATCAATTAACCCTTAATATTATTAATAAGGACCGGAATAAGGGGATAAGTACTCGACGCAATTAGTCGTAATTATATCCATTGGTAGCAAGTTTCTTAGGAATTATTACAATCTTAAAGACGCTAATATTACGAAATTTCGCGCCTGTTAGTAACAGACTATTACAACATTGATTCATACACTATTATTTGATAGGAAATTGAGGCTTTTCTTTTTATGACAAATGTACCTTCCGGCGATATGCCGTTATTGAAACGCGTGACTAATTCTACATTAAGGTAATTCGTCAAATAACGGTGACTCAAGAAATTCTCAATCCTTTGGCGTCACTCTGGTTTTCTAGTTGAATGTTGTTGAAAGGGGGAGTTTTTCGAATTATATATTTTTAGGTATATATCGATTTGAACCCGTCTAGCCACGTGGGTTTCTTTTTATATACTTTTAATACTCTGATGTTTAGCGGGCATATTCTTAGCTAATACCTAGTACTTAACCTCATTTTATTTTTATCGAGACATCCCATAATTTAATCGTAATGGAATTATAAAATTAAAAATCAAAATTTTCTATAAACCAAGAAAGAAAAATTTGGGTTTCTTGAGGATATGCGTAGAAATAAAAAAAACCCATCATAATAATAGATAAAATCAATTCAAGAAACTGCTATCTTGTTTAACCCAATTTTTTTTCTCTTTATAAAAATGGTCAAAATTCTATTCTTTCGTTTCTTCGGCTTCGATTTGTGATAAAATATTTTTGATAAATCGAGAAAAAAATTGTTTTTGTTCGCAATAGGTGCAATGATACGAACAATGCCTTATGACGTGATAAGAAACTCATTTTTGGGGATTTATGAAACCATAAGTTCATAATTTAGAAGAGAAGTTATAAACTTATGATTTGAAAATCACTAAACAACAAAGTTTTGGCGTAAAATTCAGTGATTGAGGCACCGATTTACTCACAATAATTACTCCATTTTTTTTACACGGCCAAACATTTTCTACGCTCTCTTCCGGAACTATATTAAGATATGAAAAATTTGTAACCTTGAAAAACGAAATTTAGGCTTTATCTTTTTGCGTATTGTTAAGAACTTTTCAAGAGTTTCAACTTCGTGACAAAAAAGTCTAGTTGGAATGTATTTTTTTTTTTAACTTGATTGTGCGGGGGTGTTTTCTTTGACCCCAAAGTACCGCGCCCAATTTTGGTTTCTTCCACGCCCCTTACCTTTAAAATCATCATTTTTGTGTCTTTAGAAACAGGCAGGTGCATTTTTGGTCAATATCGATATTTCAAAATATAAAAAGTTGCCTCGAGTAAACTTGTACCGGGGGAAATATTGTGAAAATTGGGTTTGAACAATATTCTAGAATCAGGGCAAAAAATCAAATGAAATTGAGTTGTATTTTTGGAATATACGCGTTCATTAGAGATTTACAAATTAAAATGTCGAAATAGATAATGATTTTGTCCGAATATGACGTAGTTTACTTCTAGATTGAGTACTTTTACGAAAGAGAGGCGAGAAAGCGATATTATCACGTGACAGAACGCGCGAGAATCGACTGTTGGCTTTAGAATAGCCACGTGACCATAGCTTTGAAAATTTCTGAAATCCGACAGGATTAAGTGGAAAAATTAAAACAATTAATTTGCTTTTAAAGTTTCTTGAAAACGCGTTAACTCACAAAGTGTAAAACTTTCAGTATAGTTCCTTAGCCCTTTGAAAAAATGGTGACAGCTTCACTTTAAATTTCAATTGATTTAATGAGAAAAATACATTTAAGCACAAATTCCACATTTTATTTGGAACTTTTAGACGACATTTAAGATTAAAAAAAAGAATTAAGGCTTAGCTTGAATATCAAATCATTTGTTCTGCCCGACTTCATTTAAATAGTATAAAGTAATATGGCTTCCATGAGACCTTGTATTTATTATTTTTCGCTAAATGCATTAGAACCTAAATATGTAGGGTTGAAACTCCGGTTCTTCGGGATTTATCCAGGTTCCATTTTTTTTTTTTTTTTTTCTGGATTTTTTTTTTTAAATGCCAATTATTTGGGAAACCCTTCTTGCGCGTATATACGTGCGAAATGACCTTGGAGTAAAATCTTATTAACCGTTGTCCTTATTTTAAAGTCGACGATTTGACTGATGTTCAAAAATCAAGAAGAAAAGCTTTTTTTACTGAATCAAATAGGTTCCACTGAGTCTTATGTTTTACCATAGACAATTGTATTTAATTTTCAACTTTAATATACAGCTTTAATAAAAGTCGAGAGAATTGAAATATTGGAAGGTTTGATATAGATTAGCTTTTTACACCAAGGGAAATTTTTGGAAAAAGTCAATTAAAGGTTACTGTTTTAAAATAGATTTTCCCAATAGTTGGGAAAAATTAAGATAATTTATCATTAATTTATTGCCTTTTTCATGTCTTTAAATAATTTACCTTAGCTAAAAAAAAAAAAAAAAGAACGAGTTCTAAATCGGTAATTTACACGGTAAATTACTAGGTTACTGGTAATTTACAGTTTCCTCTGGTAGTTTCTTCTGGTAAAATTACCAAAATGGTAATTTATAACTTCACGTTTTGGATTAAAATTGTGACAATTTCTAAAAGAAGTCAAAGTTTGTTTTAAATCGTCTACAAGTCTTTCAATAGATATTTGTATAAACGTAAAGGACATATTATTGCAATTTTTTCCTGTCCGAGTTGCTTTTCCCGGCCAATGCAAACTCAAATGATCAAGGTATCATGAAAAATATTATATTTTTCACAAGTCTATGGGGTTGTTTAGTCAGAAATAAGAATTTTGAAACGTTTAAAAAGGGAATTCCCTATTTTAAAAGTACAGAAATAATTTTGTGAATACTGGGAAATTTACCGAACTTACATTTTTCATGAAAATGCTTCTATTCTCGAAAAAAAAAGGCTATTTTAGAAGCATGTTCATACTCTGTTCTTATGTTTTTACGTGATTTTTAGGCTAGACTGTTGTCAAACCTTGTTTATTGGTCTTGGACCGTTAATAGAGCTAACAGTGGGGTAGACGGTGATAGATCTTGTTTAGACACGAGGTACAGTTATACTTATAAACTAGCTGTAATCCTAACTAAAGGCCTCTTTGTAATATTGCATCAATTAAGTATATTATATAGAGAAGAGTATGAATAATAAGGGAACTCTATTTAAAGGGATAATTAAGTCTGACAAGTAAACGTTTTATTATTAAGATAGGCGTAATTCATTAGGAAAAACATTACAATGAAATTTAATTCCAAATATTTCCAATTTTCCGCTCGAAAATTTGGATTAAGTATTGGTTGTCACCGTTTTTATCGAATACTTATTGATTTAATTATCAGGGTTGGCACAGGTCAGGGAAAAGTCAGATCTTTCAAGAAGCCAGGAAGTTACAATCATTATCCGCAGAAAATATTTGAAGCTGACCGTTGTATAGATTAGAACAAAGATATGCGTGCAAAAAGTCAGGGAAAAACTTCGAGAAGTCATGGAATTTGAATCTGAAAAAACTGTGGCAACCCTGATTATCATTCTATTAAAACGTCAAATTCAAAGTTATTTACCTTTGAGTTGAAGTGTTTTTAAGAAACCTCAAAACGAAAATGTCCAATATATATGTAATATTTTCTTCCATATTACTTTATTTCTGTAAAATAACGACAATGTTGTGACGTCATCGAATGGGCAAAATTACGTGATGCTATCCCTTTAAATAGAATCGCATAATCTTCATAGATTTATTTGCCGAAATAAATTATATTCTCAAATAAATCATGAGGTTGGGCAAACCTTGAAATGCCAAAATTATTTGAAGCAAATATATTTCGATAAGGCAATAAGCGACGCTTCAAATGTTCCGCCGATTCATCTAAAATTAACACAGTCTCATTTCAAAGTTATCGTAAAATTATTTGACGTCATTTCCTCGATTTGCTATTAAATTATCAATTGATTTCGTATAAATTTCCCTAAATTTAGGAAATTCAATATTTTTTGCAAATGATGAAGAAATAACTAAGAAATAAGATAAAAATATGATTTCCAATTGGATTTTTAAACACTTAAAATTTATATTTAAACATAATGAATATAGTACCCATTTTAATTCCACGTTATATAGATTAAATATGGCCTCTCTCGCAATTTCCTAAAATTTTCAAAAACCGTTCCCTTTATGAAGAATTGAGGATATCCTTTTCCAAGTAAATGTTTCGGATGTGTTTATTTCCGATTATAGGTTTATATATTTTTAGAAGGTTGGTTCCGTAATGCCTTCCTTCCTTGTTTATGTAAGGTTAATACAGCGACGCGGGAGTAAAACTTCGTTTTTAGTCGAAATTAGTTTATCTTTAAAGCGGAAGTAAAGCTAATTTGGCTTCTATCGCCAAGAAACCGAACTGAACGCTTTCAAACCAGCGTAAGCTTTATGCGCGCTCAAAAGTTAACTTGGTTCCCTAGAATATATCAAAGACCTCTAGGATTGAAACCTCCTCGACGATATAACAGGGAAATTGGTCCTATATGTATTAACATATAGACCTCTTGCATAGCAGATACGTGTAGAATCAATGCCTACGTAATATTTAGTCCTACATTATCCTATAAAATACAATTTTGTGTCCACTATAATCCTATATTTTAGAAAAAATTATTTATTTCCTATAAGGAATTGAAATTTGTTGCTGGATTCCCTGCATTAACTCCATTAATCTGTTAGAAAATTATCATTTAGGAAATCACCCACGTAATAAAATGCCTCCAATCTTAATCCTCCTTGCTTGAACCTTACATACTCGGAAGTTTATTTTGCTCGTTGGTTTCTCAAGAATTTCCCCAAATTCTCATTTCCCGCAAATATTTTTAAGAGGCCCTTTTTATATTTCTTTGAAGATTTGATGATTAATTCGTAAAATGACCGATTTAATAAATTAAATTCCCTAGGAATAAAAGTTTTAGGATTTTATTTAGGTTAAGATTAGTGAAGTATACCGATATAACCAACGAAAAGTTTCATAACTAATACCAGAAAGCATGTGATTAATTTTCTATCACTCAAATAGTTTCTATTGGCTCAAATTCAAATCGAGGGGAGAGTTTTAAAGACAACATATGATTTAATTTGAAACTGCAGGCTTAGCATTACATTGGCAGGTATATTCTACGATCTACGTTTGTTCTCAGAGAGTGGCACACTCTCGTTAGGAAGTATGAACTTATTACACACAGTAATAGTACACATATCAGAGGAAACCACGTAAAACGTTACGTCATCCTGAACTTTATTATTATTTTTTTTAATTTAGTAAATTAATGTGAAATTGACAGGACATATCAGATAATCAAAGCGCCTTCAATGAACAAAGTTTGAAGTTGACGAGAAACTTAAGGCATGGATAGAGTTCTAAAACAGTAATTTACCCTAAATTACCAGGCGGTAATGGTAATTTACTGTTTGCTCTGCTAAAATTATCAAAATAAAAATTTATAATTTAAATACTTTTGGGTTAAAAGTGAATAAATTGCTAAATGAGGTCAAAGTTTAACGATTTAAATACAAGTTTGATTTTCATTCGTTATTCATGTTTGGCGTAGTTAAGGATATGTTCTTGTAGTTTTTCATGTCTGCCCTGTCAATGCAAAGTGAAACGGTCATGCATATTATGAAAAACATTAAATTTTGACGGATGTATATAATTTTGAATCATGTAAAAATCAAAGAAATACAAATACAATTTTGTGGCTACCGGTAAATTACCGTGATACAATTTCTAAAATTAGTTTTAGAACTCTAGACATGCATATATACTCATTAGACTATGCCTTAACCCACCATCGAAGTAGATATTGATCTTCTGATTAAAAATTAACAGCCATTGATGTCATACTTTAATAGATTTCCAATTAGTTCGGCTTCGTCAATGTAAAAATGAAATTGCGGTCGAGAAGACTTAGTAATGATCACAAAATTAAAAACCGTACCAAATCGGTTAGATGGCTTTCCCAATTAACTTTTTTTCTTTCTCTCCTTTTAGTTTTTTATTTTTATTATTTATTTTTTTTATAAACCAGTCATAACCCGAGACCTTGTACGTATACCAAATGACCAAAATATGGGTCACACTTGATAAGTTTCATAACGCGATCAAGCGAAGATTCTAGGACAACAGTGAAAATAAAAGAAGCTATGATTTTGATTTATAATCTTAATATGACAAAATATGCAGGAGTTGTTACAAAGTTTATAATTCATATAGTAATGTTGGCGGAATCAGCTTTTTTGTCTAAAAAAAATCTGTTGTTGACGCTTTTTATTTGTTTCGGAATTCGGCAACCTGATGAATACCGCATAATCTTGGTCCAAACTTCCAAATTTAATCATCGAAGTTCGAAGTTAGACCGCCTTTATCATTTGTTTTTTGTTTCTTAAAGGGAGGGTGAAGTGGAAGTGATTTTTGCTTCTAAAGATAAGATTTGTTTGCGTATTGAAACATTCTGGAAATGTGTCTGAATTGTGGGAAAGATTCGGGAAAGCTTCAGGTTTTGCTATGATTAAATTGAAAGGAGAAACACTAACTAATCAAGAGAGCTTAGTAAAACATCCGCGACAAGCGCTGCTATACGCGCAATTGTGCGCGTGTAAATATGAAGAACTAGATTTAGCAAGATTCAAAGGGTGCCTAAGGTGGGGCGTCTTGTGATTAGTCGAAGGTTCTCCTTTTTAATTGAATGACAAAATCAGGTTTCACATTTTTTGTACAATTCGGAGATGCCCTTTAAAGGGACTATCTGCGTCTTTAAATCACCTTTAAAGTCTCCTTCTTTTCTAGCTTAGCAGAAAAGCTCCTTAATGAAATTTTTTTGGATTCCTTAAAATGAATTTACGGTTTCAAAATGAAATTAAAAGTATACTACAGCTTGCTTTGCTTGAAATTGGCAAGACCGCTGGAGAATTATGGATTTTCCAATAATTTTTACGTTCCCTTTTTAACAAGAAATCAAATTAGACAGCAGATCAGAGTGTGGTCGCGTTTGTCTCAAACTTGTTTATTTATATAACCGATTTGAAATTTGGAACACTGAGGTGTGGTAACTATGGTTACCGCGTTTTCCCATCCCGCGCTCTCTTCATAAGATCAAACCAAAGGTTCCTGACTAAATCCAGAGTAAATAATAAGGTAAAAGGGCAAAGGTGTATTCGTGCAGTTACTGTATAGGTCTCGCATCCGTTTAACGAGACAAGCATTAGAAATAAATTTCTTATGTGGTATAATGTCAAGAATTTCCTTATTTTTACGTGGGAGATAATATGGTACAGCTATATTGTCTTAATTATTTAATTTCGTTTTAAAATGAGGCTGTCACCATTTATATTTTTAGTTTTATAATACTATTAAAATGACATTAAAAATTATATACTGCTGGGTTGACGCGTTCTTAAGAAACTTCAAAAAAGTCAGAAATATAATTTTTGCCGATTTATTAACCAATGAGATGAACCCAATGGCTCCCTCCTTTCATATATATTCTGACGGCATCGCTATCGCCATCTGGCGACGTTTTTAAGAAACCTAATCGCGATAACGCTGAAATATGATTGGAACAAATTTACCCTATGCTGAAATTCGAACCTAACACGACTTTTGAAATTAAATTAAACAATAAAATGTCGCTTATTCATAATTTTTTTGAGCAGATTAAATAAATTCCAAAACTGTTTAATTTAGGGTGTAGTTTCCCTTTAATTTGAAATGTATGCCTGCTTTCACGAAAGAGAACCCTGAAAAACCAACTACACCAAGAATTTCCTAGAACTAGAGTATTTGCACTATATATAGTTTTAAATCTTGATTCAACTTTACTTATTCGCCAAAATATTGTTATTCTTGCAAATCCAGGGATATCTTTAAATCCTTCAGGTCATCAACAGACAAGAAAAAATAACCTGATTACAGTAATTACCCCAACTTAATTTAAAGTTTCAATCTATCAAATAAAATGAGGATATAAAAATACTTTTTCAATAAATAGCCGATATTATCTTTTATTAATGACGATAACACCCTCAAAACGCTTTAAAATCTTCATCCTTCAGCTATTTAGTTATCAGTGTATGTTTTCTACACGTAGTAAAACTATAGTAGAATCCAACCATAACGTTTCAAATTTATATAATCGTAAAAATAGCTTTCTAGAGATTGCAACCTAAATGTGATTCGCGACTGTGATACGTCTTCGAATTTATCTGAAATCAGAAACGCAAAAATGACGCGAATATTTGGCGCGTTTTTGAACTCTTTATTTTTTTAAGGGCAATCTTATTGGCGCCGGCCAACTTAGTTTTATCCAATCAGAAAGAGGATTATGAGGGAAAGAGTATTTTTGGGGTCAAAAAAGACTGATCTCGTGCTCGATAATAATATTTTTTCCTTCCGATTTCAATATTAGTTTGCAAAACTATAGAAACCCTTGGCGGATTAATACATCATGTTTAAACCTTATAGGTAGGTTATATAAAATTAGTTTTGAAAACAGTTATTGAACTGGAATTGGATTATCTTAAACTTTCGGGGTGAGGACTAGTTTTAATCTTATTTCTGTTTTGGTTTTTTCGATTTTAAGTTATTTAACTCAAGGAAGAAGGATTTATCGGACAAATTCTTGAATATTTTTCTATTTGATGTTTTTGTCGAAGTTTTTATTACTTTTTTTATTTTAACATTTCAAACTTGTTCCGATTTCGATAATAATATTTTTTCTTTAAAGGAACCATGAAACACGTATCGGTTAAAGGGTTTTTTAACCCTAGATTAATCATTGATAGACGTGTACAGAATACTTAAATTTGATCAGTGAGCGATTCAATTTAAATACAATATAATTAATAAGGTAAAATTCTCTTAAGTTATGTTTATTTAGGCTTAATATTCATTGATTGAATCGTAAGTCAAGAGTGAACTGTCCCTCGCTATTAGATTAAATTAGGGAAAGCTGAGGCTAGTTGTTGCTAAAGCGGTCATAATTTGGTTAGGGGCGAGAGTTATGCCTTACAATTGGACCTTTGATTTCATGAAATGGGTTCTTCCCCTGAATAGCTAAAAATAAATTAAAAACTTAACCAATAATTAGGCTTAGCTGACTTCATTGAGTTTTTGGAATTTTTCGCATAGTCCTGGTCGATTTGCCGGAAATGGGCCCTTGTCTCATAGCCGCGCCGCCATCTTTTTGTAGTAACAGGTTGCCAGACTATTTCTAATTTTATTTCCCACAAACCAAATTCAAGTTGTTAGTCCAACGCTTCCTATATGATAAAGTATAGGAGGCGTTGGTTAGTCTGTAGCTATTTTCAAACTACAAAAAGATGGCGGACGATCACGTGACAAAAAGTTTTCCCCGCCAAAATTTTCGCGAGGTTCTCTAGACTTCCGGTTTTGGAAATCGACCAGGACTATTGATGGGTCAGCGACCAATCAAATGTTGTTGGACGTCTCATGGAGATCTCGCCTTAACGACGCAGACCCATCAATGCGAAGAAATCCAACTAAGCCTATTTTCCGGGCATGTTTTAAATTAATTTCTAGCTTAATATTTGTTTATAAAATGTTTTACGGGTGGATTGGTGATATTTAAACGATAAGGAATCGACAAAAAACACTTAAGTTGCATTCTCCCTTTAAAGGTTTTTCCGTAATGATCTTTTGAGTTTCACTTTCCCTTTAAAACGGATGATATTATGTATTTCAACATCCCCGTGTCGTATGCTAAGTTAAACTTAACATAAAAAGGTGGTCTTCTTTCTAAAACTTGCGTAATATGACAAATTTGTATGACCTGTCTATATGCACAAATTATACGCGTGTATTTAACTTTCAAAAGTCTAATCTACATTTTGCGTAACAGTTTCTTATACAAGCGTTATTTGAAAGTAGGCTAATTATATGAAACTCTTATTTCGGAATATCCTTTTTCAAGTTTTTTTTTCTATTTCTTAAAACACTTTGAAGTGTGGTGGAATTTTAGGAACGTTTTTGTTAACGACTCGAGAGAATTGTAAGGATTTTTGGGCGAGGCTATTGTAATTGTTTTCTCCTGTTAAACTAGTTTTAAATTAAAATATAAATTAATATTAAACGATTGTGGTATGTAGTTCAACCTTGGTTAAATTTATAGTGGTTGAAGTACTTGAAGAGAAAGTAAAAATTATTTTCTTAATCAGTTAACGGGTTTTCAATGAACAATTTGTTATAATTCACCAACATTTTGTGAAATTTCTTAGGTCTGCTACAGAGAATACGAGGAAAGTGATAGAACTAACTATATTGAAATTTTTCCCTCCAAATACTCGCGTAAAATAACCTTGGAACCAGCGAAAATAGACGTTAAAAAGCACCTGTTTCTATTGAAGATGTTGCCTTTTTTCGAGGTTGGTTCAAAGTATAGGATTATCTATTCTTTTGCTAATCTTGAAACCAACGAAAAGAGCCGTTAAATAGAACCCGTTTCTTCGGAAGATGTTGCCTTTTTAACCTTGGGACGAAGTGAAGTTTTGTAATACCATCTATTGATATGAAAATAGGCATATATTGTGTTAGTTGCTTTGTATCTTTTGGCTTAAAATGTGCACAGTTACGACTAAGTGTTTGGATTAATGTTTTTTTTTTTTAAAGGTTTGATACGGGAAAAGACAATTTCATTGATTTAACCGAATTAAAGAGGATGATGGAAGTGTTAGGAGCTCCTCAGACCCATCTTGGACTCAAACAAATGATCCAGGAAGTTGACGAGGATGATGATATGAAAATTAGTTTCAGAGAGGTACTAGAACCCATTTTTTTACATCTAAAGGAATAGTGACACACTAAACCTGCCAAAACTAGCATTTTCGGAATAACCTGTTGAACTCAAAATGATTGTATTGGATAGTTGATTGGTTTAGTACGTCCTGAGTTCGGGCCTCACTCAGTCTTTGATAAACTTTAATTGTAGTAATTTAAGCCTAATCCTCCGTTATTGCAATTTTTCTCATTTCACCATCCCTTTAACATTCTAAAATAAGATCTTTAACTTGCATTTCTATAAAACCTTTATCTTGATACGATATAGTTTCTGCTGATATTTCGTAAAGCCAAAGCCGGTGAATTGGTTGAAAACGGCGGTTTAAGCCAATTGGCTTCATTGACGGAGATTGACGTGGACAAGGAAGGTGTGGGAGGGGCCAAAGATTTTTTCGAAGCCAAGGTATAGTTACAATTTTTACTCGCAAAACCCTACTAAATATCAGTCTAACCATCTTGTTTCCTAACAACCCTTCAAAGATTAAAGAACAAAGTCGTGGCTTGAAATTCGAGGAAGAAATCCGTGCCGAACAAGAGGAACGCAAAAAGCAAGATGTTGAAAAAAGGCAGAGACAAGCGGCCTTTAAAGACAAAGCTAAGTATTTCGAACAAGTTGCCGCATTGTGATTTCCTCCGCGTGGACGCCAATGATTTAAATCAATCGAGAACTAGATCTTGGACCCCTTGTCTAATATTTTCCTCGCCGCGGACTATTCTATAGAGAATGTATAAAACTACTTTTATTTCGTGCCTAAATCTTTTGTAAATAAGCCTGTGATATATTTTTTAAAACAAAACAAATCCCACAAATTATTTCGTGTAAGTATACGTATTATTTTTTAATCGTTTCGCAAATAAAGATCGATGCAAATTGTAATAGTAGGCTTAACTTTTTGACAGGAAATATATGGTTGTATTTCCCGCGTTCGCTGTACAGGATATCCTTTTTCCCGCGTTGGAAAATAGTTTTAGTCGCGGCGCTGGTTCTTTGAACCTATGACTATCGCGTGGTATCTTCTGCTATTTTCGCTTGTTCTGTTATCTTTGTTGACCTCGTGGGTTCAATTCGCGTAAGTAAATCTGTTTTAATATTAACTACTTCTAGATTTATATAGGACTTTGATATCATGTTTTATTGGCTTGTGTCATTTGACTAATTTAATGTGACCGTGTTGATAGGAGTCTAGGTCTAGGAGAATGGTTTGTTAGGCTTATCTTGCTTGGGCCTTGGTCTTGGCACGAATCCTGCTAGACTAGCTTAGCTCTACCACTCGAGTTGAAATTTCAAGAGGAGTTGGCATTGGCAATGAATTCGCCCAGTTCCAACTCAAAATTGGCAGCGCTTCCAAATTTACCTGCGAGTCTATTTATCTCACAGTTAAAATAAAGCATAGAGATAATAGAAGTTTGTACGTGCATCTGACAATTCAAGGTGGGAAAAGACTATAGCAAGGGGAGTTGTATGAAATTTTATCCAAATAAGATTATTTGGATCCATCTCTCCTTGCAGCAAAGTCCAAATTGTAACATAAACCAGAAAATAAGGTGGTAAACCTATATTGGCCCAGCAATGCGAGGTGTTTAGATATTCCCATTGAATTTCGCCCTTCGACTTGCAGACCAGTTTCATGTCTGGCCTGTTAACAAACATATAAAAGTTTGTTATAAACATATTAAACCACTGGCTGAAAGGTCAAATGTTGCTTATTACAATCAAAATAAAATAACATCCAATTCTAAAAATTAAATTTTCTACAAAACTTTATTATCACAATACTCTTGTGGCTTAATAAGTCCCGAATAATTATTTACACGTGCAATAAATGACTTATTTGTTTTAGCTCGATAAACTTAAATTATTTGTTAATCTGGAACCTTTTTCTTTAATCAGAGACTAGGGAGATGTAAAACTAGTAATTAGGGAACTTATTTCATATTTATCAATTGGATTCAGAATTATCAAAAAATTAAACGTATTAACCAAAAACAGTTAAAATAATTGAGCATTAATTTTTTTAATTTTCTTAAGGTTAAGTTTTGCCTACGATAAAACGTGGCGAATTTGTCAAGATGGGGTATTTTTATCTGAGCTCGTTTAAAAAGTGGTAGATCTCTGTTAGCACCAAAATTGTATTTAGCATTAAGGTGATTAGCTATACATGTATATATAATTTCTTTAGTATCTTTACATTAATAATTATTGTACATAAAGGTTTTTACAAGGTTTTATTTTCACTAAGCCTTGGTTTTTAATTATCTCTAAATATGACAAATAGTCAAATACCATGAATTTATTTTCGTAAAGAGTCTCTACAGCATGGAACTTAGGCCGCATTCAAACGATTTTGTAACGGTTTAGGTAAAATCATATTTCCTGTCACGGGAGAGATCATTGGTCGAAAAATGTTAGCCTGGGTAATTGTTTTGAATATTTTAAATAGTTCCAAAATCTCTAGCGTGAATGTAGGTTATGTCCAAAAAAGATGACAGTGATTCAGGAAGATCTCTAAACAAAATGTCCACTTAGTTTGGTAAGTCTTTATCGTAAATCCACTGCTAAAACTAGGACAGACCATGTTAGTATTTTCTACCAAACCATCCAACTTTCCGATCCCTCTAGACAGTTCCTGCTAGGAATATATATCTCAGCATTTTGCGAATGAGCCCGTTACGGATAGATATTCTTATAAGGAAGTTTTTCCAATACTCTTGTTTACGTAAATAAACTCTTGTCACTACAGAACGATAAGTATAATTGAAATTTATTTTAATCTCAGGATCAAGTGTTTTTAACTTTATTAACACTTGTTATATTTGGGTTATTTTTAGGTTTTAGGTGTTAAATTTAATATTTTTCCGCGTGATCCCCAATGTTTTAAATTTACTTTTATTTTCAATAGATTCTCGCGATAAAACCTTTTTAGATTTAAAAACAAAAATCTGTTAAATTGTTTTTAAAAAAGCTCTGGTTTATTATGACTCGTCATTGTGTAGATTTTTATAATTAATGTTCCGCTAAATTTAAAAAAATAGGCGGTATTTAGCGTAATGGAACTGACTTTTTAACGTACATTTGTCGATCATTTTTTGTCGTAAAAAGATGAAAACTAAACTTTGTACATTAGTCCCTTTTTTTTTGTTAAAGAGGGACTTAGAGAAATATCTACATAAATAAATCCTTAAAAATTATTATACATACAAGCTCTAAAAGAAAGGGAAGGGGGAAAAATGAATACCGTTATTAGGCAGTACTTTCCTTTTTTCAAAGCTACGGTGAAAAGTTAAGGTTTTACTTTGTTTGTTTTGGAGGAAATAAGTGATAATTTTTGTCAACTTAACACTGTTCTTTTTCCTCTTCGTTGCTACACAATTGTAACGCGGGTACTCCGCACTGGTAACTCGATAAGAGGTAGACGACGGCTTCGTACGTTGCCATCATAATGGCCGTGTTAGGAATTTGACGGACTAATTGCGTCGCCAAACCCCGATATAGTCCAGGTTGGCCCTCTTCGCGATACACCAAAAACAAAGTTTGAAAAAATGATCGATATTTGTTGCCTTCTTGCCTCAATCTAGTTCTTGCCACTTCTATAAAATTAATTTTAGAATGTAATACTCAGATTGATGGTTAAAGGAATAATGCCGAAGAGTAACAAGTTATTTTTAATCCATAGACACGCAACTGATTAATTTCGGACCTTGTCAAATTGCACTCGTGCCAAACACATGCATTCCTTTTAATAATTTAGGAAAAAACGTTTCATAAAATATCTAGAAACATGTGGTTAGTTTTAACGTTTTCAGGCGCGTCAACAGGCCTGGGTATAAGAAAACGCGAATCACTTGAAATTCAAAAAACTAGAAAAAATTTGTTATCTCTTAATCGGGACGACGGCCCGGGGAGCTTCATTGCTGATCTGTGGTATAAAAAACTGTTCACACGCCCTCCTGAATCACGTGACGAAGTTGATTTGTAAATCGATGTTGAGCTTCAAAATTTAGACCTGATGATGCGCCTGTAAGACGCGAAACTAGTTGTCTCTCACTAACGCTTATGTATTAATTTTTTTAAAATTTTTATCGCGTTTTTAAATTTTTATTGCATAATTAAAGTTGAAACTTCTAAATAAACGTAGTAGATAAGAAAACAATTTTGAGTGGCCTCTCGAGAGGTTTAGTAAAGTACATTTTAACCAGCCCATTGACTTGAAAATATCTTGTTACTCTTCTTCATTATCCCTTTTCCCTTTTGAGATAGAGGAAATATAATTACCGTGAGGATAGGCAATGATTGAGGCGCAAGTCTTGGAAACGGCTCCGGCAAACATAAACTCTGCAAAGTCTTTGGGCGTTTTGAAATCGGGGCTATAAAATTGTTTATCGTGGTATTCCTTTAATTTTGCTTTGATAAATTCGTAAATCACAAAATGAATGATAGTCTCTGAAATGCCGAAGTAAGACGCAGTCAGCCCTTTATAAAAGCCTGCGATCCCTTTGGCACTGTAAATTTCTTTAACACATTGCAAAGCGGTAACGCTGCCATATTTCCTGAAACATACGATATAAAGTAAATAATTCGTTAGTTAGACCAAATTCCTTCAAAATAATTGAAGTTTTGACTTGAATTAAAGGAAGAATGAAGCTTTATAATTTAACCCTAAAAATTTGATTCCTTTCTTACCAACTCTCTCGTCAATTAGAGAAAATTAGTTATAGAAATAACACTAATAAAAACCAACAACTTTCTTTTGAACATTCAATAAAAATAATAACAACTTGAATTAATGAAGTCAAGATTTAAGTTTTCAAATTACCTTTGGTCCAATTGAAGTCTCGTTTTCACAAACCAGATAGGATTCGTCAAAGAACAAGACATAAATCCTTTATATTTTAACGTTGAAGAAGACAATGTTACATAAGTTATTATATTTATTGTAAAATCTAAACATTAAAGCAGACACGCAACCTTATTTTAGTCAGGAAGCGCGTCTACTTTTAAAGAAAAAATATTATTACCTGCACTTGCTGCGGAAAAAATATGGACCAAAGGCGTATCGGGTGTAAAAACACCATTGAAAAAACTCTTCGTATTAGAGTAGGTACAAAAATAAATTGCCCTAAAAAACGAGAAAAAACAGGTAGGAAAAGAGCGTTAAAGACAAAGGGCCAATCAGTTTATGCCGAACGTAAAATAATCGCGTAATTTGCGTTTAAAATTTAAACAAGTCTCGTTAAAATTCATGGTTTCAGATAATTGTAGATTTGAGGAGCACTTCAGGAGAGGTTTAAAATGAAACCAATTACGCGAAAATTGACCAGATTATTAAAACTCGCATGGGCTGATGTTTTATTTAACTGATATGACAAAACTGTTACCTATATTTTTTGTTTTTGATGACACTTATTGTTTTTGTCTCTAAAAATTAAACTATTTGGTGCATAATTTAAATTTTTACGCCCAAAAACTGATGTCACAAGCGTCATCTATTATAGAATATCAGTATCAGATATTTGTGCAAAACATCAGTTCATCACTAATCAGATTTTGTTTTCTTTATCAAAGAGTTTTTAGTCATTTCTAAACTTTATTTCTAAAACAATGCGAAACCTCAAAGGGTTCAAAAGTAATTTAACAAACTGCTCTTGAGCGCATTCATTTTGGCATAAATTTTAACTCTCAATGAGCGGTACGTATCTTAATCCGCAGTTATCTAAAATAGCGAACTTTCACGAGACTTTTCCTTTATAGAAAAAGGGGGCTAATTTTTTGAAGACAAACCACAGGAACTCAGGGAGAGCTCAGGTGTGTGTTAGTGTGGTCTCTCTCTCGAGTTTTCTCTCCTCAAAACCCCAATTTAAAATCCCATATTAATTTTTTTAATCTGTAATAATAAAATTAATGTTAACACACAAAAAATATACGCTTCACCCACGACAAAAAAAATCTTCCTTAATGGCTTTACTTTGTAAAAAATTGCCAAGTGATTAACGTACCTCGAAGGCGCAACGCCTACTAGATTGGGTCCCAATCCTTTAAATAATGCTCGGGTACCTTCAGTTTCGATAATATGCCTGGAAAAAAATAGATTTTAAATTTTCTATCAATTATAGCAGGATTTGCTGGCGACTCATTAACTATGAGATATAAAATTAACCGTGGTATCAATGGATTAATTACTATCCCAATAAGTTAATAAAAAATTCAAATAAGATATTTGTCAAATGTCACTGATTAGGTCTATATTTAAAAGATAGTGAATCATTTGTTGGTGGGTTGCATTCTCACTTCACTTGTGTACGTTGACAAAGGTCTCACTTTATTCCATAAAAGTAAACAACGCCCCGTAGCTTAATTCTATCAGCTAAGGTACCGGCAGATTCTAATTCGAGACACTCTAACAGCCTCACTCGGTGTAAATAGTGAAATTGGAAGCACCACTCTTTGGAGAAATTCCCTGAGTGGGGGGAGATAATATAGCCAAGCGCGGCCCGCCTAAATTCAGTCCCTCTCCCGACTCAAAATATTGAGGAAGAGTCCAGACTTTTTTGGCTATTTCTAAGTGATGGGCTAGTACGTTTACCTGGCCATTTGCTGATCGTACTAAGCTACCAGGCGGCGTTTACTTTTATGGAATAAAGTGATAGACTTTTGACATTGATCAATTACCCAAATCTAAACCCTTCAATACTTGGCAATTTCAAACTAAAATTTTTAAGGCCAATTAGGTCTATTTTTAAACTATATCGAAACGTATCTAAAAATAAATTCTCTTTTCCGACATCTCGTCTCCACTTAAATTGGCCTTGTTTAATGTCTGGCTGCATAAATCAAAAAGATATAATTTTTCTCTTCATTCTTTCTTGCGTAAATTTCTGAAAACCACTTAGGAGGAAATTTTAACCCTCTATTTTCCGTAGAAACTATTCAAAACTCCTAGAACTAAGAACCTTAAGGTATATCCTATCATCGAAATATTTTGTTTACATCAGCCATGAGTTTGCCCGGCTGACTTTCGCAAAAAAATTTGATAGTTTGCCAAAGGTTTCTGGCGCAAATGCCAACAAAATTTAAGCTAACGTAGCTAAAAGATACATTTCTTCTTTAACACCCGCGTACAGGCTAAATATTTATCATATATAGAATGATAGTTAATATATTTTCTCGTAAAATTTCTAAACTCTAAAAAGGATCAATGACTCTTTAACTAAAATGGAGTTTGAGTCACTAATTTCTTGGTTTAAAAACGATCGAAGGTTAGTTCCATAGCTGATAATAATTTCAGTCACGCCATTTTACGTCAAAGCTTATATTAGAAAAGAGTTGAAACTTTTAGAGATTAAGAAAATCTGTTCCAAAGTTCAAATTTATATTCGATTCACGATAACTTAATTCCTCTTAACATTAATGAACTCTTTGATTAAAATAGGTTTGGCACGTTTAAGTATAACTAACCTCGTAATCTTAACGGCTAAAAGAAGCTTTATCTTTATATTTTAACTTATAAGCCCTAGTTTTTTCGCTTACAATGAATCTAAAATTGATAAGATAAGATTTCTTTTTCATCTCTACAAATCTTATTTTTTATAGAATGCAAGAAAAACAATTTAATCTATATTTTAAACATTAAATTTGTCATTGGCAATGACACGTGGAGTTTTAAGGCTTACAGTACATTGTATTATAGATATTTTTAGACTTAAAGGGAGTATGAATAGTTATCTTGGTTTTTTAATGAATTTTAAATTGTAGTTTGGTAATTGTATATTTATAAAAGTAATTTGTTTATGACTAGTCATGATTTATTCTATTAAATTTTTTATTCAAGAATTAGCGTAATAAAAATAGTTTTCATTGCCATTTCATTCTCCCTTTAATGTTTATTTTATTTGTTAAAGAGAATACTCACTTTAAACATCTCCAAATCCCAAATGATGGTCTTTTCTGTCCAGGTTTGACTGGAGAATTGAAAGGGTTGTTTTCGGGTACAGTCTGGGTTGTGTTTGGGTTGCAAACACCGCATAACTGCAGTCGAGAAGAATTGGAATTTAACGTGGCATAATCGAAACGGGCAACAGACGATTGTAATCTTGTTTTGACAACTTCCAATGGGCACGTAGCTATGGCACCAGCTGTGCCTCCAAGCCTAAATTTCAAATTAAAACCAATATAATACTCCGTAAATACAACTATATTCAGGTTCAAGAGAAGTTGAAAAAATGGGGAAAGGTTAGGCTGATTATACGCAAAGGTGTATCCTCATAGAGAAAAAAACTAAGCAATGTCAACTCCACTCCACTTGAACAAAATGGAATAGGCGAAACTCTTATGTGGCCCCACCCAACTTGTTTTCTAGAACTGGTTCCTAATGGAGTGTTAGTTACATTTAGAATTAGGTAAAACTAATGTGGCCTTTTATCCTGCTTCACCAAAAAAAATAATTAAATGCCTATATAAACTTTTTAGCTGTAATTATAAGAAAAACACAGCTCTTATATCCAATCCCATTATAGTGTCTTTATGCGTTCCTTATTACATAACGTATAGAACAATTAGCTTAGCCAATCTTTAGATTTGGTTTTATAATACCTCTACTTCACGTGGGTGTGAACTCTTTTCTATTAAAAGTTTTTATCTTTAAGAGCTTCCTAAATTTTATAGATTGTTACATCAGAGGTGGATCAGACCATTGATGTAATAAAGCCCTATCTATCCCGGTAGAGGAATTATTAATAATAACCCCATGATTCTGAAAAATGTACTGATAAAACAGAACAAGGATCAAAATCTAAAATCGATTTAACTAATAATTATGTTCGTTATTTAGGTATCATCTGACCTAAAATTCTCCCTCAGATTACAGACGTAGGTGACAGGCCTGGGCAAGCTTCCCAGGAATTTCTCCACACCCCTCCCAAAGAAATGTCCAAAGGCTCTGAAGCTTACCAAGAGTCCACGACTCGGAGTGTAGAGTGGGTCAACGCGAAAAATACGTTGTCACTCCACTCCTATTCTCCTAACTAATCAACCGCAACACTTTCTCCCAGCCATATTTTGTCAATGTAATTAAGTAGCTAATTTTGAAAATTAATGTATACATATTTTCAAACACCCCCTGTAATATTCACTTCCCGCAGAACCAGCTGTAATCTATTTGCCGAATTTTCAAGTATTGGCTCAAACACTTACCCTCCGGCTAGCAAATGTATTACAGTGTCGTAATACGACATGAGTGCACGACGTCGAGTCTTATTACTTTAACCATACGCTTATTTGCGTTTATAGTTAATGTCTTTGGATAAAATTGGTTTAATAAATCCTTATTAATCGAAATTATCGAATAATAATAGTAGTTATTCGCGGTAAAGTTAGATTTAGAGGAGAGTCAACTTTTGGCATCCGTTTCGATCGCCCGCTATCGCCGCGTCCTCATAGAGTGGCGCCAGTTGAAATATCAGCGGCGAAGAAAACAGCCTTGAAGCACGTGAAAGGCGGACTGTTATTGGTCGAATCGTACCTCGTGAACGGGCGGGTTTCTAAGAGGAAAAAAATGGTAAACAAAAATGAAAGGAGGAAATGGGGAACAGAATCAAAGGAAAGAGGAGGAGGAGGAGGACGTGCGCGCGCTCGCGTTTTATATTATTTTTCTTCACTCCACCACATACCACTAGAAAGACTGGATTCTTCAATATTTTGGAAAATAGCTAGGCGAAAATCCCTCTGTCCCACTTTATATAAAGCAGGGATTCTTTACAATTTTATAAGTTCCTGCCGTTATAGTTGGAAACTTTCTATCAGCTTTTTCGCTTGGATTAGTTAGTCCAACTTATGTTATAGTCTTTGTCGGTATGCTTTAGGTGCGTGTGTCCTCGCACGGAACAACTCACGTTGTTTATTTTTCGTTTATTCATTTGGGATATTTATTAGTTATTTATGTAAGTAATAAATAGGTGACTTATTAACTGACATCTACACATTACAATGTAGGCTTTTTTCTTTGAAATAAACATTCTAAAATTATAATTTGATTCTGATTGTGTTTTAAACGCTAAAATTAATCAAATCTTTTGCCATCATACTATCCTCGGATTTATTATCGATTGAATGTTTTAAACAGTTCGTTTTCCCGCGTCTAAAAACCTCTTCATCCGCCCGGGGCCTTGTTCTGAGGCGGTTCCCCTTTGACGTCGAGCCTTTTGTCGTAGGCGATTCGTCGTAGGCCAAAATTAGATCAGTTTACGTCAACGCGAGTTCTCTGTAGCGTGAAGGCAATTTTATTTTTTTTATGGCCTCGAGAGTCGAGAGTAATGAAGCAGGTGCTGTAATCAGTGGGCAGGAAATTTTACCATAGAAACCTACTACTCTTTGCGCGGGTAGGCAGGCACATTTTTGTTACAGGGAAAGTTGTTTTCAGTAGAAAACGGGGAATTTTTTTGACAGAAATCATGAAAAGCGTGCTGTAAGATGTTTAATTATATATAACGTGGTGCAGAAAGTAGGAAGTTGGACCGTTTTTACGCAACTTAAAAAACGAGTTTTAATTTTAAATTAGAAACATTTTATCGTCGTTATTTTCTCCAAAAAACAAGACGAGGTCTTTGTTCGGCCAATAATCTACAGATCTGTTGTAACTTGTAAGTCTTCTTACTCTTCCAAGTAAATTAACAGTACAAAAGTAGGTGTAATTTTGTAATGTATTCTTTTGTCAGGAATATGATATGCTAATTTTAATTCAATGACGGTTTTTGTTATTGCAACTCACAGGCATAAACAAAACGAAGTTATGAGGCGCATTGTATGGCTGAATCTGTAGGGTTGAGTCACGCTAGAGGAGTTGTTGCAATACCACATCATCAGTATATTAACGATATATCGCTGGATTTCCGAGATATTAAACGAATACTAATTAACGAGGGATTGAAAGACATTGCTCATTTGAATGTCGGTGATCAGCTCGTTTATTTGCTCGAAGAAAGAAGGTATTTGCAACAGGAATTACTCGATTTGAGCTCCGCTTACCGCGACAATAACGTATTAAACTTTCAAGCTATGCTCGAAAAACAAAAGTAAGTCTCTTGGTGCTTATAAAGCGTACTTCTTATAGATGATTAATGTAAATTTTCACATTATAGAGACGACTATGAATCCGAACTACACGATCAACGCTTAGCCATGCAAGAGGTGAAAGAACAGTTGGATAGAGTTCATCAGAATGACGTTCAGCAACTTGAAAATGAAAAGAAACTTATGGAAGAAGATTTAAAAATGGCACAGGATAAGGTCTGTTATATGTTCTATTCATTTCAGATGCTTCATCTATGGTCTTTTTCTTTCAAATATATTTATTCTATCAAAATTCTATCTCTAGATAAATGAACTACAAGGAATTATCAATAAATTGCAAGTAGAGGGAAAATTGACTATCGAAACGAAATGCACATGTGTAAGAGAAGTGAATTTTGTCTATTTATATATTTTTATTTGGGTTATAATCTCAATTTATATAAAGTTGAAGAATATATTGATAAAATTCTGTAAACATACATTTTTTTTCCCCTAATCTTGTCCAAAAAATATACAGAAAGATAAATTAAAACAAGTTTGCGAACACCGAGATAATTTACAAAGTCAACTTAACGAACAACAAAAACTAATCACGCAATTGAAAGATAAAATTAGAGTTCTGGAAAAATTAAATCGGCAAATTGAGTTGGATAATGAAACTTTGTCATTCAAATTGAGCGAGGTTTTGGCCCAGTATGATGATTTAGAAGATCAATTGCGTAAAGAAAAGACAAATAGTCGAAGTAAATACATTTTCACATTGTTACAACTTGAATTAGAATGTAAAAGTTAAAACTTCTCAATTTTAATTTAAGGAAATTCCGTGGCTCACCAATCTACTTCATCTGATTCTCCGAGTAGAATCAATAATTTGCATTCCTTATTAGAAAATAAAATTTCAACGGCTCATCACGTAATAATTTTTCTTTTGCTGTTATAAAAGGGAAAGTCTCACGAATAGATAAATAAAAAATAATTAAAATACGTCATTTTTAGGAGCTGGGTCTCGTGAGTCAAATAAAAAAGCTCCAATTCCAAGTGTCAAAATTACAAGAGGATTTAATCGCTTCCAATAAAAAGAACGAGTTGCTCATGCTCAAATACCAGCAAAGAAAACAACGACATAGAGAAAGAATTTATAAAATAAAGTACGTTGACAATATTTTGATAAAAGGAGAACGAAAATGGATAAAGTTAGGTGTATTTTAAGGATAGAAACCACGAAATTAATTCCCTCTCGTTAGTTGGTGTTGTAACAAGAGTTACAATTCAGTATTAGTTTACATGTGTAGTGACAGAAATTGTTGTAATGAGGTTATATTGTAATTTATTAACGATAATGTCTTAATTTTACAATTTTGCTAGGGGAGAAATGGAAGAACAAACGCGCGAGTATCAAGCCAGACTTTCGACATTGTCTCATTCAAAAGAAATGGCTGAAAAGTCTCTGTCAAAGGAAATGGAATGGAGGGCCAAAGTTGAAACTGATTGTTCCAAACTATTAACTGAAAAACGGCATTTACTTTTAAAGTAAGTTAATTAATTCATTACTTTGATAGACAATCGAATAGAATAAATGGTATACTTAACCCTAATATGGCTGCCATCTATAATATGCTTCAAATTTTTCTTAAACAATTAACTTAACTTTTAATACATACTTCTAGTGATGATTTTTAGTCATGGTCTTTTTTTTAATAAATCCCCTTCTTTACTAGCTAGTCAGACGACGTTGACCATAACAAATTGTACAGACAAAGCTAGGCTGTGTGCATAAGGGAAGAGTATTTTAAAGGGGGCAAATTTCAGAGCAGATAGGGGCTTTAATGTTTATCTTTATATGCTTAATTTTATAGAACAGTAATTGTATAGGCAAGAAATTTATGGTTTTGTTTTAATCAGAAATAAATGGTTAGGCTTAATCAGGATTAAAAGATTGGGCTTAGTCAGGTTTAAAAAGTTATTTGTAATCAGGATTAAAAGATTGGGCTTAGTCAGGTTTAAAAAGTTATTTGACTTTTTGTAATCAGGATTAAAGGTTAGGGTTAATCAGTATTTAAAAGATTTAATTATATATTATAATTATGAGGCATAATTAGCTCCTGTTTAAATCTGATTAAACCAGCTAATTACGTCTGAAGAGGGTATTAGGCTTATTATTAATATATTGTTTAGCTTAATCGGGAATAAATGGTTAATTTACTCATAAATGAAAGATTAGTCTTGATTGGAAATAAATTTTAATCAGAAATAAATAGTTCGACTTCATCAAGAATAAGCCTAACGGGGGAATAAATTTAATTGTCCTTGTAATGGGTAATAAAAATAATTAAAAATTAAGCTGAATGTTATGGAATGACATTTAAAGATTGAAAATTAAATATTAATATCACTATATTGACTAATCTAAGCTTAAACTAATTACTAATTTTAATTTTGCATCAGACTGGTTGACTGTCAAGATCAAACTAACTGTAAATGTAAAGAACAAGAACCTTCGTGAATTAACAAATTGTTTTCTCATGCATTTTTCTTCTAACATAACATTCGAGAAAAATTCCATTGATTTTGAGTTTTATGATAATTAGAAGAATCCTTTTAACTTTAACGTTTAAAAGTAACTAATTGGGAGTTTCTTTACCTTGTGAAAATTTTTCAAGCTATTAATTTTAATTAATAGACTTGAAATAGTTCAAAAATTAAGGTAGTAAGTAATGATAGTGTTTAATTATATCTAGTCAGATCTCGATGAAAATCTCCAAAAACCCCATGTTTTTACAAATTCTCAAAACCATTTGAAAAAGGAAATAAGAAAAACTTGCCAAATAAGCACACAATAATGATCATTGAGTCTTTGTTACAAAGTCATCATTTGGGATAAAAATTAGTCCATTTTTCGTCCATCTTTGAGAAGTTTTTAAAATTTAACAGCGCAGTTGTTAGCATTTTTGCATTATTTTTAGGGGTGTGCGAGTACTCGCAAATTGCGAGTACTCGGTCGCGAGTCCAAGTCCGAGTACTCGGACTCGGACTCGCAACACGTTTTTCCAGGACTCGCGCGAGTACCCGAGTCCTCCACCAAGGCTAAAAATTACTCGCATAGGACTCGCAATAGGTATAAAAATCGGACGAGTCCTAATTTTTGGGGGGAGTTTATATTTTTACAGCAGTTTCTATACATTTAGTTAATTTAATTTACCTTTTAGCACTTTTACTACTTAAAAAATCCTTTATCACCGAAAATTCCAATACAATAAAATGTGATTAAAGTTACTAAACGTTTGTCTTTTTGAATAAATATGGTGTTTTTAATATAAATAAGCGATGTTAAGTAATAATAAATTATACATTAACTAAAAAATTAAAAAAATTGGGACTCGGCTAGAAATTTTGGACTCATATTGGACTCGAAACCATTTCTTAAGGACTCGAAGACTCGTCGAGTCCAGTTTTTCAGGACTCGGACGAGTCCAGTTTTCCAGGACTCGGGACTCGACTCGAAACCAAAAAAACAGGACTCGCACACCACTAATTATTTTTAATTCTATTTTGCGTTAATATTCCGTCCAGTTATTATTATTTAGATTAAAAATATTTTTAATTTTCGTTTTATTTTTCTTTGTTTAATGATTTATTTTTAATACGTTAGTTTATTAATAAAGCAGATTAATTTTTTAAAAGTTAAGTATAATTTTACCGTTAATTTAGATTTAAATAAGATAATATAAATTAACAGTATTGCTATTCAATATTAATGACAATTAATAATTAGTACAATTTCTAAAGGAAAATTTTTAAAACATAAAGAAAATCATTCTTTTGTATTTTTCCAAAAAAAAATTTACAATTAAGTTCTGTGGAAAAATAAAAAAGTAGAAGTTATTTAGGAAAGTAAGTACTGAAATTACAAAACGAAAGCCCTGTGCAAAAATAAAAACTTAGCCAAGCCTAACTTCAAAAAAATTAATGGGCTTTCTGGATCGCCTTTTTTTCATGGCCAATATCCGTAACTACACTCAATTTTTATTGTAAAAAAAATCTATATAAATTTTATGACTGGTGTAATGATTACATGATAATTATAAATAGATATGGAATTTTTAATTTTAAAGAAATTAGTTAAGGAAGAGAACTTTATTATAAATGCGTCCAATCAAATCCAGTGGTTGTTTAAAAAAAAGTCACGCTCCAGTGTTTTTTTCACTCATAGGCTTCGTGATTTATTTTTGTTACAGTTATGGCTTCCTTTTTTTTTTTTTTTTTTCTTTTCTAAAAGATGAATATAAATAGCAGTATTATAACCCAAAATCATCTTCTTGCCGATTTTAGTCTTATTAGTGAAATTTAAATATCAAAACCAAAACTTGTACACTTATTCATTCATGCCTCATGATATGACTTGCCAATTTTGAATTTTGTCATAAATTAGGCTTAACTTAGACCACAGGTGTTCCCTGTCATAAATAAAAGTTAAAATATTATTTTGTGACATCTCATAACAAAATAATACTTGTAGATCATTGTACTTAAAATAATAATGTCAATATTAAAATTGATTCTTTTTATTTTAACCAAAAATGTTTAAAAAAAACTTCCCAGCCCTCTTTTTATCAAATGAATCAACCTTTGACCCACCTCATGTTTATAAAAGGCGGGAAACGAGGGTACAAGAAGGCAGAAGCTGATTCATTTTCAAATTAATATTCGTCATGTGCGGTAAGTTACTACATACATCCGTGAAATAACGCGTAGGTTTAACCCTTTTGAACAATTTTAAAGTCTGTCGAGAAGATCTGCAAACTATTAGAACTTTTAAAAGCTTAATAAGGATATCCTGTTATTATTTCTAACCACCGAGAAACTTATCTCAAGACTCAAGATCAATCAAGATTAATAATTCGTAAGCCTTTGCTATTTACAACATTTGAGCCTGAGACTTAGAAAGTACACTAGTACAGGCAGGTGCCAGTCTACTGTACCCGAGATCAAAGTCCCTAAATAGTAAAAAAAAAAAAAATCTTTAAAATATTAACTTTGCTGATTAGCTCAGAATGTTTTTTTGATAAAAGTGTTAAGCGTTGAATCAACAAGTGTAATTAACGCACTAAACGGACACGGCTTCGGCGGCGCTGCTTGGCGGTGTTTCCGGAATGAGATCTTGCTCTCTCGAAGATGTTAGATGCAAGACTAGTTTCGCTCTAGTCATCTTCTAATATGCGCGCAAGTTTGTTGCTTTTTTTTTAACCGCTGATCAAATGTGAGAACTAATTTTTATATTCGCCTGAAAATGTGTAAATTTCATCTAGAATTTCTCATGAAAAACAAAATTCAACCTTTACTACGCTTCAAATTCAGGTATTTTTTAATTTAAGATTTTGTGTGTTTTTTTCGCTCTTCGATAGTTTTTATGATAAATATGAATAGTTAATTTAGGTATGAAGTTTAATTATTTCAGTGATTGGTTTTTAATCTCCGATAACCTTGAGCTGTTAAAATTTACGTAAGTCAATCGTAATTTTAGTCTATAAATTTCCTTGGCTTAATCAATAAAGATTAACTCGTGGCAAATAGAGCCGGAACAAACTTTATACGAGAGACTTTATATTAATTTTTGGTTAAATCATTATCAGCGTCATGGTTATTTCCGTTTAAATCAGTGTTGCCATGATTTACTTATTACTGTGCTAATATAAAGGCATTATAGCTCGGTACTTAACTAAAGTACAACAGTGCGTAATGCCATTAAGTTTGTATTTCCGAAAAAGATAAAAGACAAGGTATGGTACTTAAAACAGTAGCAAAGATGTAACCTATATCCCAAGCTAACTAATGCTTAAAATTATCAATTATATGCACTTCGATTACCTAAAAGCCAGTCACTGAAAGCAAGAAAGTGGTTAGAGTTTGCAATATTTCATTCGTGTAAATACTACCTTTTTGCATGCAATATTTCAATACAAATATAAATTTAAACCAGTCTTTGAAAGGAAGTTAATCATGGTTTTGAGACTCTCTTCCTTTCAATGTTAGAATTAATTTAATTTAATTTACCAATCACTTTGGTCTTAAGGACTTAAAACCCTTCAATATTCAGGGATTTCAAGAAAAACACCTTGTGCAATGTCTGTTAAAATACAATTACATTATCTTGAGTACAATGTTGGATGCAGTATTGACCTTGACGTGTTAATTTAAACAAATAGCTTATCCCGGAAAAGCTTGTCCCGCGCGTGAGTTCGATTTCGGAAGTGGTTTATTGGGAACATTGCGTGCTTATAGTGCGCGGGGAGGAAAGTATCTTCATCCATTCAATTGTTCTTTAGTTCAAATGCAGTCTTTATACAAAAATATATGTTAACCTTCGTAGGGGTCACGACTAATGAATTGGTCGCAAAGTGCTCAAAACGAATGGGAGTATAGGGAGACAACAAACGGGCCAAGTGGGAAAGAACCTCACGACATGTAACCGGTAACGGTAAACCCCTTTACTGGGAGAGGCTGCACTTGCAAGGGCGAATATACTCCAACTTTCTCACTAATGGGGTGACACCGAGGAAAGTCTCTGACGTTTCAATATCTCCCTATGCAACCATACCACAGCTTGCCTATTTTACCATCAATACGGGTAAAATCTACACGAAATAGAACCAATTTTCCAAATTTTACACTTTTGAGCTGATTTTAAAAGCTCTCTCTGCTCAAAGAATTTCCTCCTTTAAACCCCCCCCCCCCCTTTTTTTTTTCCTTTGGGCAATAATAAATGTCTGGATTATGGTATCCATTCAATCCAATGTTAGTAATAAAAGAAATCCCGCTGATACTTAAATTGAAAACCAAAGGAAAGTTAAATAATATCCTTGAAAGTCTTAGATACCAAGATAATGAGCTATTCAATATGCGCCTAAATAAATCTATAGCACTGTTCAATTTATTTGAAGCAATGAAACGTAAGTTGGGGAAGGTAGTAAAGCTTTATATGTAAATGATAAAGATTCCTGCCTTCTTTAGTTGACCAAATTAAGTCGAACTTATTTTTGCTTGTAAAGTCAGTCAGTCAGTAGTCGCAGCGTGCACAAGCTGACTTTCACAGATTTTTACATATTGGAGGTCTTATAAGAGATGGAACACTTGTTTTCTCAACTGAAATTTCGGACTGAAACTTTGCATTCAAGGACTGACTTGATGATCCTATAGTGTAGTAATGGAAAAATAATAGTCTGATGTTCTATCTTTATAAATGACCCCCCCCCCCCCTTACTCTGATCGACTTTGAAGTAAGGGAACACGATTGGTGGAAACTTTGGAAAGTGGGAAAATTTTAAATGACCAATTAGTAAAGTCTCTAAATTCCATTATATTTTAAACTATCTTCTGTAGATTAGGCTTAGCAACAATTAGTATAATTTTTATAAAAGGTGTCAATATTAGGCCCAGCAACAATTAGTATCGTTTGTATAAAATGTTTATTAGGCTTAGCAGCATTAGTTCTTTTCTTTCAATGTGTAGATTAGGGGAAAAAAGCCACAATTGGTATTTTTTTATCAAATGTGTAAATTACTTGGTCAAAAAGATTAGCAAACTATTATCAATGATTGTTTCTTTTTTGTTGTTGTTGTTTGTTTTTTAATATAAAACCTATACTGTTGAGTGTCGACATCAGACGACATGGTGTCTGGCGAATGTCATTTTGAACTTATAGTCTCGTGGAATTTCTTTACTTTTATATTGAAAAAATATTGAGTCTTCTTCTATCCCCTTCCTTGACTCTACTGTCTCTCTCTCTCTTCTATAAAATTCGAAGTGTAAAAGGATCTTATTTTTTGCAGATAGAATTCGGAAGATGATCTTACATTCTTGACGATAAATAAAAACTAGGCATAGTAAGAAGCCAAGAAGAATCAGCAAGAAAAAAAAAAATGTTCTGGAAAATTTTTCTAAACTTCGCCAAATAGCTTTTCTTCCTCGTCAACTATATGGAAACCGTAATTAGAAGGTCAGTGAATTATTTAAAATTATCTCTGCAGTCACACGCAGTTACTATACATAACGAATACCCGTAAAAACTAGATTCACGCTATAGGATAGTCACTTAAATCGATAATTTACGCGATAAATTACCACAGTAATGCTCTGGTAAAAAAAAATTATAATTTAAAACTTCTTGAATCCAAAAGTGAACAAATTGCCATAAAAGAGGTTAAAGTTTAACGTTTTAATAGTCTTATTTTCAAAGTTATTCGTGTTTGGTGTAATTAAGAACGTTTGTTAGGTTACATTCTACCTTTAATGACGCGATTTCGTCACACGTGCAAAGACTTTACGGTCATAACGAAAAAGGGTCATAAATTAAAGTTTTTTAAATAAATTCTACTTGGTTTTCAGTAAAAAACACGATGACAGAGTCACTTCAAAAAGTGACTGCTTCTTTGCACGTGCCACCGCTAAAATGCTTCATTAATATCGTATTTTCTTCTTGGTTTGGTTAAATTAATCATATCCTTAATGACTGCGAGGAATACGCCCAATTAATTCCGTATAAATTAATTTTTATCTTCTATCCTTTTCGCTTCATCTATAATCGTAAAGGACGAATGAAACCTGACAACAATTTTATAAAGCCGCGTTCACATTATGCCTTGAAATCGATTCAAAACGTTTTGAATCGATTTCAAAGCCTAGTATGAGTTATCAACCTCTGTTCTCTAGCTTCATATTTGTTTGCCGTATTATTTACTATAAATAATTTATCGAAAGTAAATTACTTCGTATTTTATTCTCCCTTTAATCTATTTATCGCTTGAAATAAAATAACTTTAATCCTAACTCGTAATTAAGGGAAATAACAATAAATTAGTGCCTAATAAATCAATCATCAATATAACTTCGATAACCTTATATTGTATTTTATCGCAAGTACATTTTTATTGTACATAAAGTAAATAACGACGATGGTTGTAATTTTCTAGCAAGTCGGTCCGATATTTTCCTAATATAATTCTATTCGGATAAAAAGGGTGTGTGATAAAAATGGAAACGACCCTGATGATGAATCCAATTTATTTCTTTTCTTTTTTATTACTCCTCCCTGTTAGAAGCTCCCCGCTCTAAGTTTTAGCTTCGCTACGCATTACCGTAAAAAAAGTAATATTACAGTGTAGTATAACCATTTTCGGAAAGTTCGATAATGATTAAATATATACATATTTCATATATAAAATATATTTTTTGAATAATAATAATTATAATAATAATAATCTGAATTTTCTGTTCCCTTTAAAATTAATAATTATTTGTAGTGTGTTAGCATTGTTCCTATTATTTCTGCTAAATTTTCCTATAACTTTAGTATTATTTCTGCTATATTTTCCTATAACTTTAGTATTATTTCTGCTATATTTTCCTATAACTTTAGTATTATTTCTCCTATATTTTCCTATAACTTTAGTATTATTTCTCCTATATTTTCCTATAACTTTAGTATTATTTCTCCTATATTTTCCTATAACTTTAGTATTATTTCTCCTATATTTTCCTATAACTTTAGTATTATTTCTCCTATATTTTCCTATAACTTTAGTATTATTTCTCCTATATTTTCCTATAACTTTAGTATTATTTCTCCTATATTTTCCTATAACTTTAGTGTTGTTTCTCCTCTATTTTCTATAACTTTAGTGTTGTTTCTCCTATATTTTCCCATAACTTTAGTGTTGTTTCTCCTATATTTTCCCATAACTCTAGCGTTGTTTTTCTTATATTTTCCCATAACTCTAGCGTTGTTTTTCTTATATTTTCCTATAACTTTATTGTTAATTCTCCAGTATTTTTCCTAATTTTTCTTTAAAAAATTCAAGGATTTCCCTGAGTGTTAGCTACGAGATTTCGAGAATTTAGATTGAGATTTCAAAGCGGTTTTTTTAAGATCTCGAGATTGATTTTTCCATGGCAATTTTGAGATTTTAGCAGATTTTTTCGCTAGAGTGTATTTATATATTTTTGTGTTTGATTCGTTGTAAACTTCTGTGTAGAAGTGCGATTATTATGACGGTCAGCCCGTCTTGTTGCGTCTATTTGCTGATTAGACTAGAAAAACTCGATGGGGGATCTAATGGGATTTGGATATAAGTTAAAGTTAATTAGGAAAATTAGCGAATGACGACGTTGCCTTTTATAAAAGAAAAGGCGAAACTACAGTATTAATTCGAAACACGCTCGAATTTAACTGAACGAAATATTCACAATATACAATCTAAAAAATGGGTCTTGGAACGTGAATCTAACGAATCTACCTTCTATAGTGCTTTGATTTTGAGGCTCAGTTCAGCAAAGCATACCGTAAATACCTATTTCATTGGAAAAACATTAAAGGGTAGCATTATAGCATACCGGACGTTTCGGTGTACTCCACTAAACATTGCCAGTTCTGTTTAATACATAATAATCTGATAAATGTTTTTAGAGGTCGTATTCAGTGACGCATCGTGACGCGTCCGGTAGGCTACTATTTAATACATTTTCTATGGAGGCGGTATCTCCGGTATGCGTCGCTGAACATTCACAGATTTAGATACTTATTATCACGTACGTGATTATAGCATTGCATAGAGTGCGAGATCCGTCTAATTTCACAGTCCACGTTGTTTGACAATTTAATTATAAAAGTTTCCCATTCCTTACATGCTCGAGAAACTTTACTGAGTTAGTCCGTTTTGTAGAAATCAAATACATGCTAAGCCTAATAATATAACCATTTAAGTATATCTTTCTTGAAGTGGGCGCGGAATAATATATTATAGAGAGTCCTAGTTCTAGTTGTATAATTACGGTTTTAGGGTGTCCCATCTTTCATCCTTTATAGTAGTAGGTGGTGACAGTTTGTCGCGAACGGGCGGTACTTCTCTTTGTCAGAGCTCAAGTTCCAACCGGTTTCCCACTCTTTTTCCCTGTCTTTTTTACAGAAAGAGAGAAAGTGTAAGGAGTCAAAAAGAAAAAAAAAAAGTAAAAAAGAAGCCATTTCAATAGAATAGTACCTTTTATTGCGCAAAGAAATATACTGACCATTACGTCCGAAGCCTGCAGGGATATAAACGTGTACGTCTAACAAGTGTATACGTTTTAATTGATAACGAAGCTGTGGACGTGATTTGGCATATAATAGGTTACGATCCAAGAATTACTGTCGGAATTGTAGTTTTCAAAATTGGCCCCTGTACCCTGTTTTAAGTTGTCTAATTAACAAATCATAGACATGTAGGATTATACATCTTGACAAACCTAGGTTAAATTACTGTAATAAAGCTTAATTTAGAGTCTTTGAAACCGTTTTAGAAAGGTCAAGTTGTATATTTTGAGGTCAACTGTAAAGATCATTTCTTAAATATATAATTATCTTGAAAAGTTGATTTGAAGATTCAAAACCATTTCAAAGTCTCTGGTGTGAACGTATCTTTAGTAATACTGAAGTATAACGGTTATACGGTCAAATTGAAAAATATTGGGCTGAGCATTGGAGGTTTTTTGTCAAAAAATGCACTCCAGGGTGTGCCAATGCTATTACTCCATTTTATTGAAAGAGGAGGAGCCTTTTTAACCAACAAGTTCGAATTTAATTCATTAAAAATTCAGGGGGGAATTTTCTATTTGGTTTAACATTGTGTATTAATCCTCCTCAACGTTTGCTATCGAACAGAAGAAGAACACTAACGTATATAAAAAAAGATGTAGGAAATGAAAGTATACGAACTGAGCCTTAAAAACTCGTGGCTAAAACTAAATTAATTTGTTTTGGTAAGAAATCCCGCAAATTCGGTTCTGATATATAGGGAAGAATCTTTAGAAGTGATTTTTAATCAAATTGCTCTCGTTGTCCGAATACACCCACACGAATAGAGTATAAAACTAAATTTCCATTGTAATCCCCGATGTCTTATTGTCCGAGATTTTAGACAAAGAGGTTAGTGAGAATTTTGTTCTTATTACATATGACTTAAAAGTATTTTGGACTAATATCGCTTAATGTAAAATTTGGCTCAAATTACTTAAGAAAACAAAACATAGCCCGCTGGTATGCGGACGATTTTATACTCTCTTTAGAGGGGGAAAGTGAAGCAGAAAAACAAGTGCGTTTTTATCGATTATATTATTAAAAATAAGAATGTTTTGCGCGATAAAACATTCAGTAAATGTCTCTAAATGTTGTAAAAGATTCAGATTTTGGTATTCAATTAAAAGGAGAGTCTCTGACTAATCAAGAGACTCTCCACCTTGGGAATGATACAATACCCGCCTTGTTTTACGCGCTATTGTGGGTGTGAAAATAATAATTATAGTGATACGCAGCGCGGGATTTTACTAAGCCGAAGGTGGGGTGTCATGATTAGTCGAAGGTTCCGATTTTTTTTTTTTTTTTTTTTTTTTGGTAAAAACAGAATGTTTAAAAAAATCACTTAATTTTCCTTTTCACCTTCCCCTTTTTTAAATACGAGGAATAGTAAGCGCTGTTTTATAGTAATAGTTACTCTACATACAATCATTAATTAAACGCGTCGGTACTAAATATGCAATATATCGCGGAGAATGTGAAAAAAAAAAATTAAAAACCTTTTTAATCGAACTTGGCGAATATTGCCGCGATAAGAAAAATAACATTTCAATTTCATTGCAACGTTTACCATGGGACCACGGTGTTTATTTACTTATTTATTAATTGGGCGTTTCAGTAACTTGACGTATACTTTTATATTGCAGACGCCGAGCTGAGAGGCTGGGCGTCATGAAAAAGCTCTTCACTCGTCGTTCGCTGACCATCAAGAAGATTCGCGTTATGATTTTGATACCTTTACTCCGTTTCGTCAACGCCGGTAGTAATATGATGGAATGGCCTATCCCTCGCATAACTAATATCAGCGGCGACATTATTTTGGGGGCCTTGTTTCCCATTCACGAACGAGACCCCAAGTACGAATGCGGCAGGATCCAAGATGACGGTCTTCAACAACTGGAAGCCTTAATATTTACCCTGAGAAAGATTAATGCCGATCCTAATCTCTTACCGGGCATCACTTTAGGCGTTATTGCTTTGGACAGTTGCGACAGTTCGGCCTACGCCTTAGAACAGAGTTTGGATTTCATAAAAGGTTTCATAGCGCGCAATAACGCCAACCAGGATGGTCATTTTACTTGTAACGACGGTACCGTCCCTCGATTCCGCAACGGTAGTTTTGACCGTGTCGTCGGTATCATCGGAGGACAGTCAAGCGCGGTATCCATCCAGTTGGCGACGCTTTTGCGCCTATTCAAAGTTCCTCAGGTAAGAATACTAGAAGAAACTTTAAACTTGTTTAGTTTAAAAGAAGTTATTTGCGGAAGAACCCCGTAACTTCAGGGACGACCCCCATAACGAGCCACTAGCCAAAGCTTACATTCACGGTGTCAAACCTTGCCCCCGTTGAGAAAAACACAAAAGAGGTTAGGTTATATTCCCTTTCAAAGAATTCATTTTTAAAGGCTGGTAATCGTAATGACAGAAGCGGATGGAAACTACAACTATAGTTTCCATGGGTTTCTGGTAATGGGGATCATTATCTACCAACGCCGTTCAATAATCATTGGGTTAATATTTTTTAAATTAAAAACGCGACCTATAAAAATCAATTTAGTATTTATTTCTCAGATAAGTTACCTGTCGACTAGTCCCACATTAAGCAACAAAGAAAAATTTGAATACTTCTTTCGCACGGTACCTTCTGACGTAAATCAAGCTCACGCCATACTGGAGATTCTTAAGTATGCCTTTTTGGTTAGAATTGATTGAAGATAACGTTGAGGTTAATGACATCACCATGAACGATAAAATCTTTTTGGGTACGTTTAGAGCTTTCCGTTGGACCTACGTCTCCGTGGTATATTCGGACACCGACTACGGAAATCGTGGCTTCGAAAAGCTGCAGGATTTAGCTCGCCAGTATAATATTTGCTTCTCCAATCCTCAAAGCATCAACGTAGACCACTTCGACGAAGCGGCCTACGATACGGTCATCAGGAATCTGATGCACAGAATTAATGCTAGAGTGGTTGTGGTATTTGCCGACAAAGTGACCGCTCGAAACTTGATGTCGGCCGCGAAACGTCGCTTGGCGATCAACCGATTCATATGGATTGGAAGCGACGCTTGGGGTGCCCGGGACAGCGTGGTTGGCAACCAAGAAGACGTGGTGGAAGGGGCCATCACCGTCTCGCCTCTTGTTCGCAACTTGGTGGGCTTTCAAGAATATTTTACCAACTTGACTCCCGAAACCAATCGGGTTAATCCTTGGTTCCCCGAATTCTGGGAAGAACACTTCAACTGTAAACTGTCTAGCTTTAAAATGACTCCGCACAACCAATTCTACCACTGGTGTTCCAACAATAAAAGAATCGGTTCTATTAAAAGCTTCAAACCTACGGGGACTTTGCATTTTATCCGTGATTCGGTTTACGCTTTCGCCCACGCTCTCCACGATATGCATCACGAAGATTGCAAAGGTAGACCGGGTCTCTGTCCGGAAATGAATTACGCCAATGGAGAAAAACTCAAAGGATATCTCGAGAAAGTCACCTTCAAAGGTTAGAGTTCATTCTTTTTTCTTAAATTTTTAGTTTATAAGATATTAGAGCCTTTCGCGCATCAATGGGATTCTAGGTTTTCCTAGAATAGAGTAATTAGCCCCCCTTTGATTGGCGAGTGACAATACTATGACGTCATCAAACGATTAACAATTTGTAAATTCTGTGAATTTTATGAGATGACCAAATATACAATTTTTTTTATCTCGGAAGTGTTCCTTAATTCCTTAAGTTCGTTAAAATACAAAAATAGGAATATTTTGAGTTTTAGCTCGAAAAAAGCAAGACTCGACGTTTTTAAAAAATAATAGGGAACCAGGCATATTACACGCTGGAAACTTTTTCTTTCCATATAGCTTAAGAGGAATTCCATATAAGAACCTTTATCTAAAAAACCCAAGTATTTGTATTTTATAGATAATTTGCAATATTTTTACATTGGAATATAAACGGTACATGGCAGGAATAGTATCTAGGACTAAAAAAATTCTTAAGATCTGTTCACACGATGAGCAAAAGAAATGTCTTAAACTCATCCCGTGACTGATTCCACGCTCTTTAGGTAACAACCTCCCAAAATAAATATGTCATTCTAAGGTCCTATATATTCTATTATCGTTATAATGTTTCGATAAAATCCTTGTAATTTCACAGAAATAGTCATATAAAAATAATTTAATTTCGTAGAAATGCTTCTATGAATAATAACATCCTGTAATTTAGTAGAAATGCTTCTATAAATAATAAAATCCTTTAATTTCGTAGAAATCGGGGGGGGGGGGCAGACACTCGCGAACTCAGGTGTACAAAATTGTTGAACTCGGAATTCATAAGAGTTCGAACTCGATGCACTGTCAAAGCTAAACTTGGTGAATTCAGGTGTACAGCGAATTCAAGAGTGTCTGACCCCTCAGTAGAAATGCTCAGGCTATAAAATCCTATAATTTCGAAGAAATTCTCCTATAAAATCCTGTAATTTCGTCGAAATAGAGTAGTGTCGCTCCATAGCATTGATCATGGCGGCCATTTTGGCGGCAACTTTTTTTTTATAGGAAATAGCGTGGGTGACGTCACGTCACGTCACACCGATATTACTCTGTACTTCTATATATAAATCCTGTAATTTCGTAGAAATGCTCCTATAAAACCCTGTAATTTCGCCGAAACTCTCCTATAAAATTGTCCCTTTCCGGAGAAATGCTCCTATATAAACTCTTATTATTTTTGCCAGAGGAATCCTGTTTTTCATATATATTTTGTATATATTCCTCATAGCTCCCTTTATCACTAAGGCTACAAAATCTTAACGCTTCGTGTTAACCGGTCTTAAAATATTTATCTTTAAAACAGCTCCTGTGGTCCGGAAACATAGATATTATAGTTTTTGTTGACAAAAATGGCCCTTTGAAATATTCTAGTTATGGGGTAGATAGCGAGGAAATAGAAAGATAGGCGATGTATACACTCTCTCAATCACTTTCTTCAATAGTCTCGTATTTCCATACTGTATACGTTATATCCAAAACGACGCGGTCTTTAAAAATACATTATTGTACGAAGTGGATTTCACCGGAGGTTGTCTAAATATTAAAAGGTGTATTGTTACCAAGTTCCCCAGAAAAGGGTTTGTAAAGAAAAACATTTGGGGCCGTGATACTATTTATTGGCTTGTATGTAAAGGAAATTATGAGAAGTATTCTTTTCATTTTATTCTTCTTTGAGTCATTTTAAGACATTAAATGCCGTGTTCGCATTGATTGAATGCCGCGAAAAATACGCTTTATTCAGGAAAACAAAGTTTTCATTTCACTTCTTTACCTGGAGTAGATGACACAAAGTTTTTACGGATCAAATAACGTCAATCGATATATGTCAAGCGTGGAGCGAGCCTACGCTTTCAGTATTAAATCATTAGATATTTCCCGTCAAAAATTGCGTAGAAATTACTTTTTATATCAGTTATTAGTTATGTGGCATAATCATATACGTGTTAAACATTTTAAAAAACGTTCTAATCTCTAAACCATAGATTAATTAAATGAGGTCTTAGGTTTAATCGACGTTTGAAATGAAGTTTAACTTAGTGCATCTAACTTTGCGTGTACATTTTAGCGTTCCCCACGGACAGACAGAAAGATAGGCAGATCTCTAGAATTATATATTTTGATTTGACGGTTTTTAATGTATTCAATATTTTAAAATGCTTGTAGTTATAGTCAGAGTTTACTAAGTTTGGTGATCTTTATAAACTATTGTGTAATTTGTTGGCGTAGATTGTCTCCTATTGAGTTTTTCCTTTATATATTGTTAACCAAATTACAATTTAAACGACACTTTAAATAGATCCTTTAATGTAAATTGAAATGTCTCGAATTATTATTATTATATCAGAAAAAAATAACTCGAGACTGAAAGGCGAACAATTTCCAACAATGCGCAATGTGAACCTCGCTTTGGATATACCATCATTCTTACCTTAATGTTTTGTATTCCCCTTACTTCCTCCTTCTCCCTTTGGCCATATCTTACGGGCGAAGATGAGAGTGGCAACAATTTCCGTTTCCTGCCAAGCGGTGACGCTCCGCCGCGTTACAGTATACTCAACTTTCAACGTTTGCCTGATAACACGTACCATTGGCGACCGGTCGGAACATACTCCCGTAAGTAAGAAAAATAGCCTTGCAAACGCAACATTAAAGTTTTAGCGAACTTTATCCTAAAATTCTCGCGTCCTATCTTTTATTTTTTTATTTTTTTGCGAAACGTAACGTATTTAGTAGTCAGCGAGGAGGAAAAGGCCAAATTAGAATTGGACAGCAACGCCATGCGCTTTAAATTCGAAGAACCAGCTTTTCCGAGATCGTTCTGTTCGGAACCTTGCCGACCGGGACAAGCTAAACTTCAACTGGAAGGCGACACTTGTTGCTGGTTGTGTACCAACTGTTCCGTCTACCAGTTCTTGGAAACCGAGTTTCGTTGTAGCGATTGTCCTTACGGTACGTTGCCCAGTGAAGGTAAAACCGAATGTATACCCATCGAAGAGGAATATCTGAGTTACACCAGCGTTTGGGCCATAGCTAGTATGGGTTTCGCTGGCTTGGGTATCGTCTTCGTGTTTTTCGTTGCCTTGGTCTTTTGGGCCTACAGCGACACTCCGATTATCAAGGCCGCCGGTCGAGAACTGAGTTACCTTCTTCTTGGCGGTATCTTCTTGTCCTTCAGTATGACTTTCATTATAATTTCGCGCCCTTCTCCGTGGACGTGCGGCATCACGCGATTTTTCTTGGGTTTCTGTTATACACTTTGTTACGCCGCTATCGTCACCAAAACCAATCGCATCGCGCGAATCTTTAACCAGAGGCGGAAACGGCCGTGCAAGAAACCTCGCTACACCAGTCCTCGTTCGCAGCTAATTATAACTGCGTTTCTCGTATCAGTCGAGGTTATCATCAACGGAACGTGGCTTCTGTACAATCCGGCGGAAGTGACGCACGTGTACCCGACCAGGGAGGATAATGTATTGATATGTTTGGGCTCGGACAACGCTTCGTACCTGGTGGGACTGATTTATCCGTTTATCTTGATCGGGTTCTGTACCGTTTACGCTTTTAAGACGCGCAAGTGTCCGGACGGTTTCAACGAAGCCCGTTACCTGACTTTTACAAATTACACGACTTGCGTCATTTGGTTGGCTTTTCTTCCTCTCTTCGTTCTTGCTAGTAGTAACGGGATTCGATCGGTCACCTTGTCGTTCTTGCTGAATTTGAGCGGAGCCGTGCAACTGGCCTGTCTCTTTATGCCCAAGGTGTACATCGCCCTCTTGAAGCCTGAAAAGAACACCAAAGAAAGCGTCATGTGTCATCACAACCGTAATCTCAACGTCGTTCAGAATTCCAGCAATCCTTCGATTCTAGTCAACGGAGGTACTGGTAGTAGTTAGTGTCTGACGTTCCCATTCCAATCGCTTTAATATTTTATTTCTCACTTTTCTTCCTTCTTCATATTTCTCGATCTTTAAACCATAAGTTTATAATTTACTAAAAGTGTGATATAATCATATTTAACATTATAACCAGAGATAATTTATAGTTAACGTTTATTTGCGTTAATAGGTTATTAAATATAGGGGATGGTATAGTGCAAAGGTTATTTTGCTATATTCTAAAGGATTAGACCAAGACATTAACTAGGCGAACCGGCAATGGGCTACAACGTCCATACTATTCTTCCTAGACTAAGAAATACTTAGTTGAAACTACCAATAATTATAAACTTATGACAAAACCGCTTTTCGTTAAGTATAGGATTTTGTGGTTATACTGATTTTCTTTTATTCATTTTTTAAATGTTCTTAGATATTTTTATCAAGAACCTATAAAATCGCAGATATGTCTCTCTTGCGTTGCGTATGATCGTACCATATTAAGCGCTTGTTTTATAATTCCTTGAATTCGAATGAAAGCTTCCAATGTAAGCAAATATTAGGTTCTTGATTAATTTTTTTACATTAATTATTTTTTTTGATGCTTTTGATATTTTAATTTCTGCCTGAAAGCGTTCCCTTTTACAATACTTCGTTTACTTAGATTTTTAACAATATATTTTTCGTATAAATTATCAGCTCAGTTGGATCTCCAAGTCAGTAGCAGTTGCGCGAGTACCAGTAGCCAATCAGTACGCAGTCCTGGGCCCTTGGTTGTCCCAAATATAACGTTGTTGATCCAAGATCCTCATCAGAATTCGAATACACCTCACGCGTCCCCTGATAAAACCAAAAAGGAAGCTATTGAGAGCGAAGAGAAACCAGAAATGGCCCAAGAAGAGGAGGATAACAAGTTTAACAATTTGTTTAGCAAAACCCTTTAAGTGTTTGAAAGAAAATCTTGCCATATTTAACCTAGATTTTGCTAGGTTCGTTATTTTAAAGGGTAGATGAAATATTTTTTATGGATCTATAGCTATTACCCTCATTTTAAAACTAAACAAAATCTTAAATTTTGCAGAAAATAAACTTGTCAAAAATCAGACCCAAAACCCCAATATCGGGCTCACTAGAAATCTAGGATAAAAGGTAGGGCAGCGGATTATTTTGGGAAAAAACGTTACTGTGACGTCATAAATCCTTATTCGAGTTACTTCGTCTGTCGAATATTGGGTCCGCTATCCCAAACTATGTCCCTCGGTAGAATATGAAGATATTACTAATGGTCTTAGCTAATTAAAAGCTCCTCTCCCATATTATTTTGAGCAATTAATTAAATATAACGAATAATTCTTTAATTAACTCAAGAGTGACTACATTCAACTCTCCCTCTATTTTAGGGTTGGTTCCTAGAACCTTAACCTATTTTATTCTTTTATTTCACCCTCCCTTTAATTAGGGAGACGAAATTTCAGTATTTATAACTATCTATTCATGTCCAAATATCCGAATGATGCGTGGGGGTGGAAAGTAAAAAAACGTTTACTTGACAAAATACTTCGCAAAAATTAGTTAAGCCTAACGACAAAAAATTCCGTTTCGGATTAGGGATCCCTCAGACCGTGACCCGCTAAGTTAGTGAGAAGTAATTTTAGCTATATTTAATTTCTACCGTTTAATTCCCGAGGTAGATTTTATATTTGTGTGAATATAAACAGTGGGTAACGGTACGAGTTACGTCAGGGTTTGGGTGCAGTTTATAAATCTACTTTTACTCCTATGAGGTTTAATATTATATATAAATCCGCTTCAGGCGTCACTAGTTTGAAAAATAAATTCGCGCGCTATTTCCACTTTCCTAAATTTTTTATTAGGAAATTAGATTTTTTTTTCTTCCAGCGAAGTCTTTAATGGGATTAGCTTCACTAGAGCGAAACATTTCGCAGAATGTATATAAAAGGCCAAAGAAAATATACACAATTTTAGAAAGTTCATAAATTAGATTCTTTGAAGGGTTTTTTCACCCTAATTCTTCGATAATTTGAAATTTAGTATCTAATTCTAGTCAAAAATAACAATTTGCATTCATTAATTAATTATATACGAGTGAAATAATGAATTTTAATATTAACACATCATATTTCTCTAAATAAAGTTAGCTAGGTTAATTTCAAAGTCTTTAAATTTCAATCTTTAACCAATTTTAAAGCGGAAACCAAACCATTTAAATTCAAATGGAATCCACTAGTCAGTGATTATTACGGGAAACTTTAATACTAAATAACCCTATAGGAGAGATTATATTATCTTTAATCGTATAATCAGATCACGAATTTAATTGAAACTCATATAGGAAAAAATATTTTTTAGGATCTTAATATATTTTACATGTATATAACGATTTCATTTTTGAAAGAAACTAGAAAATTATGTATACGATCAAGATTTTATTATATTAATATATATAATTATAGTATGTTAAATATGATATTTCCAAAGAGCTTAACCCTAACCATAACCCGAGGTTGGTTAGGTTTCGAGCTCGCGACGACCAGCCTAAGTTTTTACGGTACATATCGAAGCAACCGATTAGCTTTTGATGACAATATATATTCGGTTTCGTTAGTAAAAAAATATATATTGTAAATATATATTAGCGCAACATTACGATAGGAATTCATATATAAATATAGAAAGAATATTTGACAAATTGCTTTACTTATAATGCGCAAAATTTTTGGAAGTACCTTAATTCCGACTCAAAGCCCAAGAAAGAACTCCACCCCTCAATGAGTAACGTAATTTTATATTTTACTGCCTCTCTCTTTAATTGACGTTGCTGTGGCAAAAAAAAAACAAAAAAACATTGTGTTTGGCTAAGACCTGGTTTCGCCTAAGGAAACTAAGTATCGCCTCCTACTCTTCCTCCGCCCATAAATCTTGTAGCCTGATAAATAATTATTGTATATTTATATATGAATTCCAGATTACATGAAGAATTTTCTCGCTCTCTCCCTTCATAAATTTATAAAATCGAGTGTTTAAAAACAGTATTATTAAAATATAAGTCAACAACATAGCCAAAGCTCGTATAAACTTTTTTCTATGAGCTTTTGATAATAGTTCCTTTATGATATTATTGTTATGAGATTTTTGTTATGTAAAACTATATGCTGGTAAAATTTAAGTTACAATTTTGTTATAGTTACGTAAAGAATGTATCAAACTGTTATAAAAACTAATTTTTAAAATAGCTATACTGTCGTATTGTTCAGTACTTCTTTATTGAAGCCTAAAGTTAGACTGAGGAAGAAAAAGTAAGTGTTCAAGGTCTTTTTCTTTTTATTTTGTTTAATTTCCTTTCGTATTTATCTTTTTAGGGATTTAGATTAAAATCTTGAAGGCTGAATATCATCCAAATGTCACTCAAGTGTAAGAACCCACTAGTATCAACAGATAGAAGTTCGTCCCTAAATGGTTACTTTGCCCGCGAGCGTAAAGAAGCCCGAGATCAGAAAAAAAAATTCTATGAGCAGATGGATCTAGGAATATAATACTCGTGCCCCTTCATCCTCCTAGGATGGATGAGAATAGATATGTCTATTTTCCTCTTCCAGCTTCTTGCTGATTCGCTAAAGACTGTCACATGATCATTTCCCGGGAACCAAAGGGATGACAGAGGTGTGAGACTGAGTGTTATCGAGATGTAAAAAAACATGACAGACGACAAGACCTACTACGGGGTGAAATGCAATTATTTAAATCGCCGTTTAAGCAGAATTTGTGAGTTAAATTTCTATTTTTTTTGTAATGCAAACCTTAGGCCTTAAAAGCGGTGTGATAGATATATTAGTTATAATCACCCGGCATGTCCATATGGCAAATGTGAAATATTTCCTAAGCCTTGGTTTTCGAGACAAACAGAGAAAAATAAATAAACCTCCATTTAGCCTATTTCATAGCTTAACATGTTTGCAACTTTGCATAAGGAAATTACGTTTCGATACTCGAAAAGGATTGCATTACCATAAGGTTCTAAAGTAAATTCCAATAGAAAGACTAAAGCTAAATTTTTGGAAAATGCTTTTTAGCATTTTTCATTTGCATCATTGCTGTTTTTTGCTGCGCCCAGTGCGCCATTTCGCTTAGCATGTAAAATTTCTTATTATCTGTGATGATAATTTTATCAATTTTTATCTTTGCTGATTGGCCTATAATTATATATTTCTGTCTCGTCTTTTAAATTTTGTTTCTATTGTAGATTCAGAGAAAAACTATGTCATTGCATGAGGATTGTACGTTGTTTTTTTATAATTTATGCTTTATGTAAACCTTTTTTATCCTTGCCAATTTTATTGTTTTTTTAATTACCTAAGGCACATCCGTCCAACAAGGGCCCAAACCCCTTAAGACAATCATAAGTGATGCTGGGATCTACTGTTATTGCGCAATATGTGCATTATCACTCCACGAACTTTTTCCCGACGATTGGGATAGGTATAATGTTATATTTAGTCAGTACGTTCAATTCAGGCATTGATTTTATAAACTTATTGAAGGTCTTTTTGCGAAAACTGCTTGACAAATCTACTGAGATACTTGGATTTGCCTAAGCAGGTTGAATCTGCCATGAGAGCCCTCATGGATGAACCTTTCGTTGATATTGAAGCTTTTGTTACCACGCTTAAAGAAGAAAGTAGTCTTAAAGGCAACTGTTTGAGGGTCAGTTTTTTCGCCTAATTTATTTCATAATTAATTTTCTACCAATTCTATTTTAATATTTTTCCCATAGGTTATAGAAGATCTAATTCTCTTTTCGATCGAAGGAGGTGAGTTTTCCTACTCAGAAATAGAGACTTTTAAAGTTAAATTTTTAATTCTCTAGGTACTTATGATGCGAGAATGAGGGTTTTAATTAGACACATAGCTTGGCAATTAAAAGTAGCATTACCTTTGATGGAAATTTACGAAGAATCAGTAGTTGAAATGTTATCCAACGTACCTCATGAACAGACTGAGTAAGGATATCTTTTTCATTTTAACTTTTAGAGTTTACTCTTAGTGGCAATGATTATGGGTTACAGTAAAGAAGTCAAGGAAGAAACCCAAGATCACGTTCGAAGACAACGAAATAAGAAAATCAAACGATACTTTATGATCACTTTAGCTACTCTTGGTGGCGGAGCCGTGATGGGTTTAACTGGCGGTCTCGCGGCACCTTTCGTGGCGGCAGGTGAATGATCTAGAATTCTAGATATTATCGTAAAAGTTGTGATCTAACCCAAGGTCTTTAATAGGCGCTGGCGCTATAATAGGTGGGGCTGGGGCCGCCGCTTTAGGATCAGCGGCTGGTATCGCTGTGATTGGTTCTTTATTCGGAGTAGCTGGTGCCGGACTTACAGGGTATAAAATGAAGAAACGAGTTGGAGCGATTGAAGAATTTGCCTTTGACACCCTGACTGAAGGACAGCAGCTTCATATCACCCTAGCCGTGTCTGGTTGGTTAAATGTAGAAGGACCTGGTAAGAAATTACATCTTAACAACTGTAAATGCTCGTCTTTTTTTCTTGGACTGTATCTTGTTTAATATATATTTTTTATTCAGAATCATTTCAAACTCCTTGGCAAACTTTAATGCACTCTCGAGAACAGTATTGTCTTCGTTACGAGTCTTCTTACCTCCTAGAACTGGGACAAGCCATGGATTATTTGTTTAGTTTTGCCCTTTCCATGGCAGCGCAAGAAGCTCTTAAATACACAATTTTATCAGGAATCATTTCGGCTATAGCTTGGCCTGCCACTTTGATCACTGTAGCTGGAATTATAGATAATCCATGGGGTGTTTGTATTCGTCGCTCTGCGGAAGTCGGTCGTCATCTGGCGGAAGTTCTTTTAGCGAGACAACAAGTATTATTTAATTAATTTGTAGTTTTATTTTACCACTCTTTTCTCAAAACAAAGTCTTAATTCTTTTCAGGGGAGAAGACCAGTCACTTTAGTAGGATTTAGTTTAGGAGCCAGGGTCATTTTCTATTGTTTACAAGAAATGGCTAAAAGGAAAGGTTGCGAAGGAATTATAGAGGATGTTGTTTTGTTGGGAGCTCCCGTCGGCGCACATTTAGAGAGCTGGAGACCTTTAGCTAAAGTTGTTAGCGGAAGGATTGTAAATGGATATTGCCGGTACGTTTAACTTCCTATTACATCTTTCTAAGTCATTAAAGGGATACTAAGCTCTTTAAACAAGTTATTTTTAATTGATATTGACTTAAAGTATGTGTCCAGTATCCCTATAAAGTTCAAACTTTATCCCTAAATGGCAGAATTGTAACTGACTTATAATAAAACTATTTTCAGCGGAGATTGGCTTCTTAAATTTCTTTATCGTACCTCTTCTGCCACGCTTAAAATTGCTGGTTTACAACCAATCAAATGGGATAATCGTAAAATGTGTAACATCGATCTGAGTGATGTGGTGAGTCTTAATTTTTTTTTTTTTTTTTTTTTTTTTTTTTTTTTTTTTTTTGTGTTGGTTGATTTTTGTGATTTAGAATCTTATAAATCGCAATAATGAAAGGTGACTGGTCATATGGATTACGCCAATAAGATTGATATAATCCTAAAAGCGGTTGGTATGCAGACTCGAGATGAACTTCCTGATGCCCTTAGAAAATCTCAATCAGACTACGCTACAAGCGCTAGTTACCGATCAGCCACCCTTCTATCGGCCCAGAAAAAACTTCCTCGTTCCAAATCTGATACCCAATTACATTATCACTGTACGGCACTATTCCCTCGCTTGATTTCCCGTGACATGCATTATCAATTGTCCATTTCGGACGAGAGTTTAGCCAGTCGTTCGAGCGTTAGCCCAACTGAAGTTCCGAGTTTAGCTTCCTTGCAATCTTTCCATAGTAATAGTCCGAGATTAAGCCCTCAGAGATTCGTTTTTTCGGATAATTATAACAAACCCACCGGCTCGAAAACGAGTAGCTCCGTATCTTCGGGTAATTGGGAATGGGATTCGGCTTGCGAAGAGAGCTAGCCCCTATATTTGAAAAACCATCGGAATAGTTTAGATAATAATATTGGTACGAAGCTTTGACTATAAGAAATTAAGAACCAATAATTTTGTAAGGCTTTGTGCCAAAACAAAAGATTTTTTAGCTAAATTTTGAGATGGAAAAATTCAAATGCTTTTTGCATTATTGAAATATCATCAAAACCTTGTATTGTCAAAGCCTAAATCATATTTTTAGAAATTAACGAAGATCGTTCCATGTCAGGGAAAGCTTTATTTGTAAAAAATTTACTCTCTTTCCTTTCTAGTTAATCGCGGGACCAGAAATCCTATAGAATATCGTTAAAGTAGACCTGTAACCTGACTCGATTCCGGCCTTGTCAAATTGAGCTTAGCGTGAAATCAATTTATCAAGGCCAGAATCGAGTCTGGTTGCATGTCTATTTTAAAGATTTTACTCGCTTTTCTTTCTAGTTATTAATTGTGGGACCAGAAATCCTATAAAATATAGTTAACAGTGCCCTAATCCTAAACGCATGCCCAAAAAGCTCAAATTACGTACGGCAATGATATAGTAAGCCATATCAATAGATTTTCCTATATACAAAAATTATATATATTATATTTCCCCAAAAACCTATAGGTATATTTAGAAAGAAAGTTGGAAATTATAGATTAGAGCAAGTTGTATATAAAATTAACTATAGAATATTTAACGCTAAAACGCTCATTCCCAAACGAAATCCTTCATATGAAAATTTGTATAAAGTGGCCATTTTTAGGCTTAGCTGGGGATGCAAGAGCTAAATGAATTCTCAAATTCATTCATATTAAGGGAGCTTAAGTTTACGCATAAGTGAAAAAAAAGGGTTAATTTTCCTCTCAAAGTCCAAGTATGTTTTAAAAATACAAATTGGTAAATTGTATATATTATAATTTAATTTAGAAATTATCATTATTTTTAAGTATATATATAATAAGAGGTATATAAGGATAGTTTTCTAGAGTTTAAAAAAAGATTTTGAGAATGTGTAGCATTATAACTAAGAGCTTTTTAACGCTATCGAAACGTATGCCAAAAAACAATTCCCCCCAATAATAATATTAAATGAGAGCTTTGACTAATCTGTAATGTGGATTACGATAAAGAAAAAATAGACAAAGTTGGTCTTCCTGATGCGATTTAACAATCATTTATTAATTTTCCACGTCTTCCAAAAGCTTTGTAATCGGAGCTTTTTGACGTAAGTTTAAGCGTGGTTTAATGAAATGATAGAGTGGATTACTGCGAGTTATTCCGCTGTTCTTTTGGAAAACAGATTATTGAAAGCTTTTGTTAAAAAACTTTCTGAGGACAGGATAAGAGTTCAAATAGTCTTATTTAGATATGTAATGTAGCCCAATGTTTGGTGCTAAAGAAAACTCTTAGAGAAGAAAAATAGTCAAGTAACTTTTCTAAAATTCTAATTATGTGCAACAAATTTTGGCGCATGCTTTAATTTTTTTAATTTATTGTAAAACTTGTAATATAATATTATTTAGATGGTATAGGATCAAAAAAAATGAAAAATTTGGGTTTTTAGTACGCCTCGTAGTTTGAATATTTAAATTTTCCAAAAACATTGGCAGTTTAATTAATTTTGATTAAATTTAAATGCAGTGTTCCCTAGATAGTTTTAAAACTTTAAATATAAACCAGAAAATTCTAAATATACATCGAGAGGTGGTAATAATCCCGTATGTTCATCAAAAAACTCCATACACTATGGCCGAAATTTACTAAGTGTGGGATTTTTACTAAACCAAGGGCAAGTTCCACGCATTCTAATTAAGAAATTGAAGTATTTTAGGCCGTCGATACTATAAAAGGTTGTGAATAACTCTAATAAAAACCCCATCTTTTCTAAAAAGAACTTAATGTGTAGGATATAAAATTTAGTTGATCAAATTGTTTGGCCATCGTTACTTAAATATAAATTTAGAAAAACAAAATCCAATGTTTTAGAGATTAAATAATTTAGATTAATTCCTTGTGAACAACTAGGTGTCGTTTATGCGTACAAAAATTGATCCTATGAACCCTCATTTATACCAATATAATAGTCTAATAAGCCCATTTTTAGAGAAAAACCTCGTAATATGTAGATTATTCTCTAAAAGTAGATTTTAGTGCCTTAGTGTTATACTATACCTAGATTTACATATCCTAGTTGTTTGTATCGTATCCCTTCCATCCCCATGCGAATATTTATTGCTGGTAATTAATTTGTTATATTTATTAAATATTATTAAGTGCCTCTTTTGAAAAGCAAAAATAATTATATGTATAAATTAGTATGCAAAATTTTTATTAAGCTGTAAATAAGAACAGTTAAAATGTTTTATATGATATCAGTATCGGGGTATTGTTACCGATATCGAGATTTTACCGATATAAAGATCTGGCGTCCTAATAACGAATACCCTAAGAAAAATGTGCATTCGTGATGTCAAATTTAAGGCCCGAAATAAAATTTTGCGCCAAAAACTATAAACCAAAAAAAATTTACCATTTGTGTCATATTCGTTAAAATATAAGTTAAACCTTGATATCGGTTAAATTGCGATATCAGATAACACTATTTATTCAGCTCAAATCCTATTAACTAATTTTGAAGGAGAATCATTAGTTTCCTCAATTTATCCTTTTAGACTAAACTGCAGGCACTGGAATTGCTAATTTTAATTTTTTCTAGTGCTCCTAAACATGGGTCTTTAAAAATACCCTTGAAAAATAATCATGAAAAATTTATAGAATTTAATGCAGTAATTTTTTTTAACCTAGTTTAAATTTTTCAAAGAATTTATATATGAAATATACAAATTTTATTATCGCTCTACGCTTCATCCTAACTGCTTATACTTTTAGATCAATTATTTTTTTAAAGTATTAAGATGTTTCAATTTGAAAATTGTTTTGTTTTGATAAGTTCATAGTTTATTTAATTTAATAGAAACTGTAACAAAAGTGTATGAGACAATCGTGTTGATATGATATTTGATCCCTATAGAAATTTAGATTTAGCAACGGAATAGTATCAAAAATATATTAAAAATGTCTACCAATTAAATCAAATTTTGTAATATTTAACCCATTAATGAAACCCGAGAATGTAGGAACATCGATTCAGGTTGTTTCCCCCTTTATACTCTTATCTCGTCACTACGGATAAAGTTTGTAAAAAGTATAAATTTACAGGGAAACCTGCCCCTATGTTGAGTATTACTTCAACTGAAACCCGCTACTATGTTCTCAGGGTATCATTAATTCGTGCTCGGTAATATAGATACAAAAATGAAACAAGAATAGTTCAAATCAAAAGTTAAAATCTAGTTCCACCTCATAATGGCGCATAAAGATATTTCTATATTGTCTGCATACATGATTTGGCCTTCCTTTGGTCTCTTGACACCAAAAGATTATATTGAAGACTTCTAATTGGACAAGAGACCAATGGAAGACCAGGTTGTCATAGCGCAGTACATTAACCAACCACATGGTGACCACAGAAAATACATTTTACCAAAATATAGGAGCAATTAATATAAAATAATAGGAAAATATTAAGTTTATTGTTTATTGTTGCCCGTACTTGATATATTTAGAATAGGATCTATATTTTAATATAGTTCCTGTGATTTCCTATATTTGAACTTAGTTCTAGGATAGTCTGTAAAATTTCATAGTACTGTATTTAAGCACTTAAATCTTGATAATTGTACTACTTTGATCAACTCCCTCGCCTGTACAGGAGGAACTGATCTAAAGAGACCCTGTACTAATAAAACAACGACGAGACTATTTTGTAATACATTTTGTAGGCTTTACTAAACCACATGTATATCTTTAGTGATTTAGTAAAATATATAGCCTTCAAAATATCATAGAAAATAGTCTCATCGTCGGTTTATACGTAGTAAGAACTATGGAATTTTCCTATTAAGGCATAGGGAAAAGGATAATCTTGATTGAAATATTAGTTTACTCCTTGAATTGAAATATAGGAGATCACTGGAACTTATTACAATATAGGAGGTATAATTTCGTATTTAAAACTGTGTATGTTCCAAATCCAGTGGCTGACTATTGGCCTTAAAGGCAATGACATCAGTCATATACAGCTATTCAGCGAGCTCTGGAAATGCAACATACCCAGTTTAACCCGCAGTCAGTATTCCCTGAGCCTTATAGTCCTTCTCCTGTTTATGTCTCTATGATGTGGTCGCCCTGAACCTGGATCTTTCAACGGTCTCTTTCTATAGCAGACGACAATTAGGCACCATTGTGGGGTATACTCTTCCCCCTAAGTTAGCCATGCCCCTACAAAGGCTAATAGAAAACAATTATTGCTTTATACAGTTGAATCCCTGAAAGTGTAATAGGATTAATGAAAATAAATCCTAAAATAGGTTAATAGATTAAAAAAGTGTTTTGTTTTCAAAAGGGATGTCTTTATTTAAAATAAGAACACAAAATTATCACTTTCAAGTTAGATAAGTCACACTATATGATATGCTAAGGCATGAAGTTTAATTGTAATTGATTAAATGCAAATTTGTAAGCAGATCTGTTTGAGAATTAACAGTAATTTTTATATTAAAGTTGTTCCTAAAAGTAGACAGTAAAGGAACGATACCAATCAGCGAATTTTTGACCTGAGCCTTTCACGTAAGAAGTTCCTTTGGTTTTCAAAATCTGATCCCTCATAAGTTTTGGAATCAAAACTTTATCAATTGAATGAACAACTCCGTTGGAGACTGTAGCATCGGCTATAGTAACTGTAGCGTCGTTGACTTCCACTTTATCTCCTGTAAAGTATTTTTTAATTACTTTATGGTAGCTGGTTCGTAAGCTCGAAATTGAAAAAACTTAAGCTTAAAGCAGAAACAGATTATATTATAGTTTTCATCCACTTCTGCTGAAAGTGCAAAGGAGAAACTGATTTTTAAATCAAATTCTCCGTGACTGTTTACAAGCTTGCAAGAACATTACTGGCACACACTTTCCCTCTACGTATATTTACGCTAGCTTGTGAACTCGCCTTAAGTATCTTACAATTTCATTAAAATTTTACCATCTATTGTTATTTTAACTGTCTGTCCTTGAGCAGTTTTTAAAGTTTGGCCATTTTTCAATGAGAGACTGTAAGCAACATCGGGTACCACATGGTACAACAGAACTTCTGTATATGGTAAAAATTAACGTGATTTACTGATTTACATAGATGATTAATGTCTAAATTCATCAATTTGCCTTTAAGGGCGGTTATGTTCTTCAACAAGCCATCTAATACACCAGGTGGCAGATTTTTGAATGCTGAGTCAGTGGGAGCAAAGACAGTGAAGAGACTGGTACCTTTTAATAAAAGTGTTTAAAATATTTAATTAGCAATTACCAATTACTATATTACTATCAAGAACTTGATCCAAATTGGTCAGTTTGAGAGCTTTAGTTAGAATGGACAAGGAAGGACACCGGCTAATTTCAAGGGTAGCGCTGCCTTTGTAAACGGCACACATAACATTGTCAATCACGTGTAATATTCCGTTTGAAGCTGTATTGTCAGGTTTGATAACTTGTCTGCCATTTGCTGTGATGATCTATTTCAAAAAAACAAGTATATTTCTTTTTCTTTAATTTATTCTAATGAAAACTGACTAACATCGCCGTAGATATTGATCCTAACTCCACGTTTGGATAAAAGGGCGGGGATGACAAAATTGTTTTTCAATGAACTCGATTTGAAAGAACCTTTTCCAACGTGAAATTTCAATAAATCTTTCACATCAACATTGTCACAGTATGAAGGTCTTCTTTCAAATGCCTCATTTGTAGGTGCAAATAGAGTGAAAGGACCTAGGAGATTTTAAAACGATTAAATAAAAATTTGTCAATTAGTTAATAGTAATTAGGGGAACCTTCGTGATCCAAAACATCCTCAATTCCAGCTTCTTCAACTTTAGCTACTAAAGTAGTCAAGTTTAGATTCTTCGCTAATTCAAGAAGATTGGTTCGTTTGGTTTCTTGTGGTTGGCGAATTTGACGGTCATCGGATTGACTTGAAGGGTTATCAATAGCAATGATAAAGTGCTCGATTTTGTCAGCATTATCAACATGTACAGTGAGAGAAGATTTCTCAGTTTCGTACTCCCCAACTTTTTGAGAAACCCAATTCAAAGCCTTTTCGAAAAAATTCAGCGGATTAGATTCTACGCTATCAAAAGTAAAGAATGTCAAAGAAGCCAAGAGGCAAAAAACTCCAGTTTTATGCAACATCATGACGGTGAATATATCCTAGAGACCTAGAACCGAACTCAAGTTTGAACTTATATAAGTAATATGACTGACTTTAATTATGTAAAAAGCCTTATTATATAATATATATATTTTTTTGTTTCCAAAGTTGTGGTAGGGCGAGGCAATCTTTACTATCACGTTTTTTAGCAGACGAAAGCGGCATACATTTCATTTGCTTATTTAAAAAATGCGCCAAATATTTTGACAAATCGTTTCTTAATAAAATGGACTTGTCCATTTTAAGCCAATCAAAGCTCGGAGTATAACATTTCAATTCCAAGGTCAACCGTCCAAACTTGGTTTTCGAGTTCCTGCCTTCCCGGGTAAACACAGCGTTGCCAGACGTACTATAATTATAGTACATTTCGATAATTTCAAGAAAAATTTCTGGGCGTACTATAATTTCAACGGCGTACTATATAGTACGCTTTTTGCGATAATTTGTGCATTTTTCCGATAATTGTGCGATAATTTTTAAATGGTAGATTTTATATCGAAAACTTCAATTTTAGTCAACTTTGTACTTCGTCACATGGCCCACTCTTAGTATTACTCTGCTCTTAGGGATCCACAGCCTACTGCTTTTGTATTTCCGTAGAGGCAAAGCGTGTGATAGGCTAGCCCGAGAGCTCTGAGTTGCCTTGGCAATAGGGATATAAGTTGTGTTTTAACTGCCGCTAGGTTCCCCGCGTGCCACTACCAATGAAGTTTAGGCTGCTCAAGAGTTTGTTCATAACCAAATAACATTTTCGTGGGTGACGTCATATATATTTGCATTTGAATTCAAAATTCGCGCCAAAAATATAGCGTACTATAATTTTCTAGAAAAATCGATAATTTTTGGAAACAGGTACTATAATTTTAGACTTTTGATCTGGCAACGCTGGGTAAACATCATTTTTCGTAAGCCTACTTGTAGTTGCCCTGTGTTTGCGAGAATGGTTACCCGTGTTTGCCCCCGAAAGGTATCAGTAATTAATTTATTTCGTGCGTGAATTGTGCCCATTTGGATGTGTCAATAGTGTTCGTGAAAAGTGTGCCATATGTGCTTGTGAATTTTAATTTGCAAATTGGAATAACTGTAAGCTTCCAGGCTGACGATTATTAAGCCTTGGCGTAGTTTCGTGAAGCCAGGCTGCTGCAGCTAGCAGGAGGCCATGTGTTTAAAATATTTTGAACTTTAGTTCATAGTAAACCCAACATGCCCAAGCATCAGGAAGTAGATATGATTATCAGCTGAGAGTAAGTGTTGGATTATTTTAATTTTATGAGTTGGCACCTGTGTGTGAGGTTCTGACACCGTGAAACTTGACATGAAGAAAAGACTAGGAACAAGCACTTTTCAATGGCGAGTGTTTGCCGCTTGTTGTTTATTTACTTCCTTCTTTTTGGGTTACATATGCGGCTTACTAAGCCAAAATTGGATCAATGACAAACCAGTTATTTACTCTTCTTCAAATCCCTTGTTCATATCACTCGGAACGCCGTATGACTTTGTACGCACTTACAATGAGTCTGCCAAGATACATGTGGCTATACCTTTAAAAACTACAAACAAAATATCAAAGTTTCTGGCTGTAGCCATTTTAACTAGCCCTAGTAATTTTATGCGCCGGAAATATATTAGAGAATCATGGTTATCACTCGCTTTGAGAGGTGGTCTGTCTGATTTACATCACGTCTTTGTAATTGGCACTGGAAGTATGTCTATGAAAGATAGGTTAGACATTGAAAATGAAGTAACTGAGTATGGAGATTTATTACTTTTAGATAAAGTCATTGATTCCTATAGTAATTTGACCCTAAAACTAATCAACTACTTTAAATGGTTAGAAAAGAATGTAGATTATTCCTACATTTTAAAGGTAGATGATGATTCCTTCGCTCGTTTAGACGGAATTTACTCTCAGCTTAAGAAAAGGACAAACCACGAAAGATTTTACTGGGGTTATTTTGACGGTAGAGCTAGGGTAAAACACTACGGAAGATGGGCCGAGAAAACGTGGTATTTGTGTGACCGATACTTGCCCTACGCTAAAGGAGGGGGTTACGTACTTTCTCGAGACTTAGTTAGCTTTATATCGAACAATTCTGAGCTTTTACAGTTGTTTAAAAATGAAGATGTATCTGTAGGCGCGTGGCTAGCTCCTCTTAAGATTGACAGAGTTCATAGCTTAGATTTTGACACTGAATACGAATCTAGGGGTTGCTTAAATCGTTATCTAGTGACCCACAAACAAACGACTCAGGATATGGTTCGTAAATATCAAAATTTGGTGCATAAAGGTAAAATGTGCGACCCTGAAGTTAGACTTAAAAGTGATTACTCTTACAACTGGGATGCACTTCCCTCAATGTGCTGTAAAAGAAATAGTAGTTTAATAAGTTAGATTAAAGGGTAAACAGTTTAATTCAGGCAACAAGACTTTCATTGTGTAGGCTGCAATTGAAGAAAATATTTACTTGGTTGTCTCACGATATTTCCTACTTTACTTATAAATTACCCACAAAGAGAAAATTTTAAGTCAAAATGGAAGCTTGGTGCTTTGAAATGAAGCGCTGGATAACGAATAGAGCATTTCAGAATTGGCCCCTTTAAAATGCTCTAGCCTAGCTTTGACTGTACTATTCCCTGTGGTCAATGTTGTCTGCTAAGCTAGAAAAGGGGACTTTAAAGGGATTTAAAAATCGCAGATAGTCCCTTTAAAGGGGAGATAGATTATCATAGAAGTCAAAAAGGAAACTGGTTTCAATAACTTTCGCCATCTGGCGACGTTTTTAACTAATTCGTATCTTGTTCCTTCAGTTCACCCCTAAATGTTAGAAGAGCGTGTTCAAAATTCCTTAAATTAAAATAAAACCAAATTATTTACTCAAAGATTTATTTGTAGGTCAGTAGAGTACAAAATATTTGGTAAAATACTGATATATACGATTTACGTGAATAATTATTCTAATCTCAAATTGTTTTTAGGCAATATTATACGGAAAAATACTTAATTTAAAGTTAGTGTGTAGCAAAATACTTAGAATATATGTTGTGGACCCTTTTTTTTTCTTTCCCTGAGTAAATATTGTTAACAGCCAAAGCAAATTGTTTACCATAAAGTTTTTTTGGTACGTGTGACGAATATAGATCAAATATTACGTTACACTATACTTGTATATAAAAACAGTATATCATCATTTAGAATCGTCTTAATTTTTTAAACTATACTCTTAAGCCACAAATATCTTTCCTAACCTTGATTTTTTTTTTAACATTTAAAGCGTTTACATTTATCTAAATAGACTCTTTCCGCAAAAATATTAAATTTTTGAATATTAAGATTTAATTTCATCAAAATATGTTGAAACCAGAATTAAATCTATAGTAATTGGTGAATGTTAACTGTTGAAAAACATTTAAAGAAAAATTAACGATTAACTTTTGAATAACAAAAATAATATTAAATTATAATTATATTGTTAATTAATGATAAGCGAAAGCCACCATTTTCATAAAATAAAAATGTACATTAACATTCAAATATAATTAACATTGCCCCAGAATTGACTGATTTTTCTTAGCAACACGGCTTTTTTTTTTAATTTTAAGTATTGATAATTTTTTTTATCGCTCCCACGAGGACGGAAGACAAGGCAAATAAAAAGGCACTCGATGATCACTTTTCCACAAATCCGTAATAACCCTTTTCTTTTTCTAAGGGATCTTCTCGTTCAATAGCCTATAAGATAAAATATAAATTTGCGCTTTTATCAATACAGAGTCCGAGAAGAGAAAATATATTTTGAGGTATAAAAGTGTAGTGATTTTTTTTCTTGCTAGTGATGGATCTGAACTGATATGATATTAAATACCAGAGACTTTGAAACCATTTTTAACCATTTTAGAAAGGTCAAATTGTAAAATTTTGAGGTCAACTGTAAAGATAATTTATCAAAATTTATTTGATTTGAATATTTAAAACGGTTTCAAAGTCTCTAGTATGTTCAGGGTTGCCACAGATCAGGAATTTTCAAATTGGGCCTGATAGTCAGATAAAGGTCAAGAAATTTAATTATTGCCCCAAAATGTTCAGGGAAAAGTCAGGAAATTTTAAAATGGGTCTTAAGGTCACGGAAAAGTCTGGAAATGTAATGATTGCGCCAAAGGTTTAGGGAAAAGTCTGGAATTTAAGTTTGGCCTGACTGAAGAACAAGGAAAAGTCAGGAAATCATAATATGTCAAAATGTCAGGGAATTTAATAATTGCACCAAAATGTCAGGGAATTTAATAATTACACCTAAATGTCAGGGACTTAAATTGTGCCAAAAGATTATTGCATTTTACGACTAAACTTGGTATCCCTGAATCGAGCAAAATTCAGTTTATGTTATGTTTAGTGATGAAATCATGGAAAAGTCAGGGAATTTGAAATATCAAATTTTACTTTAAATAATGCAGCTTCTCATCTAAATTACTGATTTTTATCCATGTTCTACTAGAGATGTAAATCTCAATTTTGCGCCAAAAACGCATTGGAAATTTGGGTTTTGATTTATCAGTTTAGTTATATTGCTCATAATTTAATTGGTTGTGATTTTTCTTGTATCTGGCTCTTTTGGTCAATATTTTTTAAAAATAACAATTTTAGAAGTTTACTTTTTTCACAAATCTGGGTAGTACGAATGCTGCTTGATGAACTTGAGGTGAATAATATTGCAAATTCATTTCTTCCATTTGGTTTTCCGTGAACTCCGTAATAGGCTCTTCGAATTTCGTTTTCTATAATTTCAGGTTAATATTAATTTAGTGAGAAAAATCTAATTAAGGGAAAAATGTTAATTATAAAGGGGCGTACAGCTGATTTACTGCATAAAAAAAATCCAATTTGTCCACCAGGGTATGTGGGAACGTATGTTGAGGCGTAACTAACAACAGGAAAAATAGTTCGGCACATGGATAACATGCTGCGAACCAGTTCCAATGTGAACCAAAATGATTCGCCTACAAAATTTAATCAGATTTAACTCTATGAAGAATATAGGATTATTGTTTCAGGTATTTGTAAGAAGGAATATTTGACTTATTGCTGACGTGAGTGGCCAAAAAATATATTTGATTGCCCTGGTTAAGACCCGGTTTGCCTAAGAAAAATAAACCCACCTTCTCCCCCCCCCCCCCCCCCTCATAGAAGGGGTCATGGGCTTCCATCTCGTCTTTAGAAATCATATTTTGTTTTGATCTAGGTTCATAAAAGCAGTAATTGGTCCCTAAATCTCCCTATTTGACAAGCTTAAGGGATCTATTTAGATGTTTAGGTGGTGCCACATTCTTTGAGTAACTTGAAGGAGACCTAGTCTCAGGAGTACGAAGAGAAGGAGAGAGAAAAAGGTATCCAGGTGGGTCGCCACCTAGCTGTCCTAAAACTTTGGTACCTATTTTACCCTATTTTTAGTGTAAAGTCCCTATTTCCGAGGCGCACTTACTAAAGCCAGACTAGTATTCCTTCTTTATAAATTCCTGGTAAAATATATATAGTTTAGAACCTTGGGAACAAATTATTCCATCTGGTTTAAGCGCATTTTTTAAGGCTTCGTAATATGGTTTTTGAAATAAAACTACAGCTGGTCCTATTTAAAAATGAAATTAATTTGTAAAATTTAGGACATTTTTTGGGAGGGTGGAGGTATGCAAGACCTTTTGGGTCCGAAGAGTCCGTTATAATGACATCAAACTCTTCTTGTTGTTGCTTGACAAATTCGTAACCATCCCCGATGTATAAATGAACTTTAGGGCTGTTAAACCCTTCTGCCATAAATGGCAAATGTTTCTTAGAAACCTCAATGACTTTTTCGTCTATTTCGCACTGAATTATGCTCTCAACTAATGGATGTTTCGCTACTTCTCTAGCTACTCCGCCGTCTCCCCCTCCAATGATCAATACCTAATATATTAAGAATTTTAAATATAACCCTAGGAATATTTGTTTCAAAGATAACCTTTTTAGGACACGGATGAGAGTTTAAAGGCAAAAATGATATCATTTCTTGATAGGAACTCTCGTCCTTTTCCGTGCATTGTATGGCATTATCCAAAACTAATACTCTACCGAATAATTTACTGCAATGATTAAAGTTGGTTTAGTGAATTGTATCTGATGAAATTAAATATCAAGGTCAAGTCTTACATATAGTTTAGATAAAATTGGGATATCAAAAAGAAAAGAATTAAATCTTAAGTTTCTGTCTTATCAACAGTACAACTGAACCTAGAATTCAAAGCTAGTATGTCTATTTACGAGAAAGATCACGGAGCGGTCCTTAAATTTTTGTCTTGTCCTCTAAAGGTCAAGGGTTTTGTGAGAATGGTCCTTTAAAGTTCAGGGATTTTGTGAGGATGGTCCTTTAAAGGTCAGTTTTGTTAGACTTATCTTTTAAAGGTCAAGAATTTTGTAACAAGTGTCCTTTAAAGGGGAGGAATTATGTGAGACTTGGCCTTTAAAGGTCAGGGTGTAGTTTAACCTTTGAAAAGCTATAATATCTTGATATTTTGACTGTTCGTGGTAAAAAACCTTATCGACTGAAACCGATAAAGCTAGATCAGGTGAAATGTTATCCCATTCCGTAAACCATCCTTTTCTAAATGTATCCATTCCTGACCGGATCACGATGATTTGAAAGAAAGAAAATTTTTTTAATTCCATAATTAGAATTTTAGTTACACTCATTGTGAAAATTTTGTGGTGTAGACTGGATTATAGTTATAGGTTTCAAATTATTCAGAACTTTGTTAATTAGAAGAAATGCAAGCATAAATCATGCCATAGTTTTATCATCCAAAAGATTCCTATGGAATTGAAAAGAACTAAAAACCAGTATGCAAACTTCATGCGGTAATTGTTAGGATTTTAACTCTTATTTTAAGTTATAGTAATGATTGTATGGCATTATTATATCATCATTAGAAGAGTTAGTGTTGAAGTATTTTAACGTATTTTGGTAATTATTTGCAAACCTTCTATCCCATACATTGTTTTTTCAATGGCGTTTGGGTCATTCATGATAATTATTCGCTAAAAAAATAGTTAAAATGGCCCAAAATTAAATATATTAATCATAGTAATCAAAAAGGCTTGTTTTCTAAAAATTAAAATGCAAAAATCCTTTCATTATTAATTTTATATTAAAAATTAAAAGGAATATTGTTAGTTAATTAACCACTCCTTAATTAGTTTCATTATTTGTTTTAGAACCAATACCAAATTAAAATCTTTAGGAGCCATATGAGCTAATAACCACCAGTTATGAGTTATATACAATATATACAATTAAAACTAAAATAATTGGGATATATTTGCATTCTAAGTATGTATAAGTATTGATACTTTAAATAAGAGTACCATTAACTTAGAGCACTCAAAAAGCCAGACTATAATTGTATTTTTAAATAATTATTGTACTTGATTGCCACTTGTGCATTCATAATTCCAAGTCATCAGTTAATTAGATCAACTAATAACTAGGATTATGTAAAACTAGAAAACATGCGTTGCTATATATAGTAAAACAAGCATGCTCTCGTTTTCTTCGTTATCATTATTCAATAAGCTGGCTTTTTAGCGAATCACTTGCCTTTTGCAACAACATTACTTACAACCAACGGCTTTTGTTGAGCTCAAATATGTTTACTTCTAGTAATTAACTCCAACCTTGTTTGTTCGTCTAAAAAACGTTTATATTAAATAATTGCCTAATAATTTAAAAATTATGCCTACTTATGCAGTTCCAATGTTGCCGCGTAGCACTTAGCAATAGCAGGTGACCTTTGATCGAAGCCGACAAAATAGGCCTCGGGAGGAGTCCCGACGTCACGTGCTTTCTGGGTTAAAAGGGGCGGAAGTCGGGGAACATTTAGTTGGGAACTTGAGAACAGGACTGTACATAAAGAATTTGTTTTAGTATAGTAGTCCGCTTGAGCAATTGGTTTGTGTAGGTCGACTTTATCCATCCACAAGCTCAAAATATTTATTTAATATGGGGAGTACAGAATAAAAAAAAAAATACGTGTGACATTAAAGAATTGTACCGACAGTAAACCGAGATTTTAAAAAAAGATGTTTCTTCCAAAAATTGGTACTCAAGAGTTTCCTATTAGCATCCCCCTTTGCTTTTACTTATTACATCAAGGAGGATTAGACAAGGAGAAGAAATGTGGGGACGGCGCGGTTCCTACTGCGTCGGCCTAAACTCCCACTCTGGGAGAACGGGGGTAGAGACGTTTCGTGGTAAAATGTTGTCACGTGGGTAAAACGAATCCTTTATGAGACGCGCTAGCTAGCGACCACGTGACAACAGTTTACCTCGAGAATTTCCTATCCCCCCTTTCCACCCGAGTGGGAGGTTGGCTCTTCTCTCTCTAACTAAACGCAGCCCCACATTTCCTCTCCTTGTCTAATCCTCCTTGATTACATTCAGAAACTGTAGTTTCTCTTTCTCAGTACTGCGAGTAGAGCCAAGGATAAGCTTGGTAGAGCAACAAGCTTTGCCCGACTTTCAAGCCCTCCTCTGCGATAGGGGGGTGTAGAACCTGACCTAAGTTGGCCGTGGATGTAAATACTACGTAGTATTTTTGCTTATCCAGCTTAGGTCCGACTGTCCGGGAACTTTCGGCTATACTTGTACTTATGTCTGTAAAGTGACTTGATAATTCGCGGTTATATTATTTAACTATCATTATGAGGAATTTCCGTTGAAAACTAAACCAAACTCGCATCAAGTAAATATACACCGAAAACCGGCCGGAACTGGTACAACTTAGTCGAAAAATGGGAGTTATTTAGCCAAGGCTTAAGTTCTTCCTTAATCCTATTGACCTATTCCTATCCCTTTTCCCTGAACTTTTTATCTTCAACCTTTCGGTGATCACCAATCACCATAATGGTTATTTCCCTATTTCCTAATACTTTCTTTCAAAATTAAGGTCGACATATACAGTTAAAATATGAGTAGAAAGGGCAGTACTGCAACGCAGAGACTCAAACAGGATTATATTCGAATCGTGAAAGATCCTGTTCCGTATGTCATTGCTCACCCTCTCCCTTCAAATATATTAGAATGGTTCGTAAATTAAGTAATAGTGAAGATTTGCAGGAAGTTAATAAAAGGGCTAATCTTTAGGCATTACATTGTGAGAGGACCGGAAGATACTCCTTACGAAGGTGGAATGTACCATGGCAAATTAATATTCCCCAGTGAATTTCCTTTCAAACCTCCTAGTATTTATATGATTACACCGAATGGAAGGTTTAAGTGTAATACTAGGCTCTGCTTAAGTATAAGCGACTTTCATCCTGATACTTGGAATCCGGCGTGGTCAGTTTCAACTATATTAACTGGCCTACTTAGTTTTATGGTGAGATTTTTATTATAGACCTATAAAATGTACTTCATTCTCAGTTTGACATAATTTATGAAATCAGGTCGAAAGAAACCCAACATTAGGGAGCATACAAACTACAGAATATGAGGTATCATAATTCTTTTCCCTTTGTTTCGCGTGATTTTAATTTTAACATGTATCACTACTTATAGAAACGCCAATTGGCTCAGCTAAGCCTTGAATTTAATCTCAAAGATCCAGTTGTGCAGGAACTTTTTCCTGATTTTGTGGATGAAATTAAAGCTGTCCTACAAAAACGAACTGAGCTATTGCGGCTTCAAGCTGATAATAATGCTAATAACCAGGAAGGGGGTGACCGAACTTATTTAAATCAAAGACAGGGGCAAGGATTATTGGGCAATGCGTTAACCAACGTTTTTGTAATTGTCGGATTTGCCGCCTTCGCCTACACAGTTAAATATGTGATTATGAGTATCGCGAAGTGATACGTCCATAGAATAGTCAAAAAAAAAATCTAATACCTTACACTTCGAGAATGAAACATTTGCGAAGGGTTTAAAATAGCTTAAAATGTTCGTAGCACCTGCCAGTTGAGCATTGTTTCTTCCTTTTATTTAACACGAAGAAATTAAGTGAATAAGATGGCTAAGATAATTCAAATTTTGAAGAAAAATTTCATTTAACAGCTTAAAAATTGGTATGAAAAATTAACGTAGTTTTTTTTAACTCTCCTAACTTATAGAGATTTTTTTAATAAGTGCCTTAATGATAAGAAAATACCTAAGAAACCAAAAAAATAAACTGGTAATCTACGTCTCGTACACAATGTTGTTTTTAGCACAAATGTCTTTTGAAAGAAATGGGTATTGCTTAATAAATAATTGTTAACGTGACAAAATGTTTTCGCACCTTAACTTGTCTATCCCATTAATCCCCATCTAAAAATTTATGGATTAACATCTATATTTTATACTAAATCCTAAATCTTATCCTTGTGATTTATAATTTTGTTTTTAAAGCTCAAAATTAAGAAGCTTCGAAGCTCTATTTCTAAACAAAAGCTTATTTAACTCAAAAGTTCCGAGAAATAACCAAAAAAAAAAAAGTATATAAAAAATACTGCAAATGATTTGATTTCTCAATCATTTATTGTAAATGATACAAAATCTGAAATCTGTAAAGTGGCAGATTAATATTTCACAAGATTAAAAGTATTTTTTGTTATTTCTATGACATTTTATTTTTATGCAACAACATTGCTTAATTAATTGGCAAAAGGGATCAAAAGTATTTTTGAATCTATTTTAGACTTAAAATATGCTTAAAAACTATATCAAAACCCATCAAAGGTTTTGCAATAATTTACAGTTATCATAGTCATGAACTGGACTCACTAAACGTTTAGCGTAGATCCATTTAGAAGAAATTTTAAGAGTAAAATTATTTTAGTAAACAGTTTCTGATGGCAATGAAATATGGTATTAAAATGGTGCGTAAAACAATTTAAGTCTAAGCAAACATCTCTTAAGGTTCGCATGTCATTTCAAAGACAAACTCATTGCCATAAGCAATATAGTCTTTTTGAAATCTGAAATTCCTTTGAGGCCTAATTTCGCAATGAATTACCACAAATGCTTTGTTTCGAGTTTTGAAGTTTTTATCATAATGCATATTTTAAAAATCCAAATCGATTAACAATAACTTGTTCTAATATCTCTTTAAAGTGAGATTGTCACCATTTTTTTCGAATGCCTATGGAAAACATTTCAGTTTTATCATATTATTGAAATGCCATATTTAAAATTATATACTTCAAAATGAAAATGTCAAAAATATGACTTAATTTCTGGAAAGTAAATAACGATAATTTTGATACGATAGGACTTTCTATTTTTTACGAAAAAGACAGTGGAAAAGCTACCTTATCAACTCCACGTGACCATAGTGATGACAAAGTACATGTATTAGGGTAAATTTTCATTTTAAAAATCGAAAATTGTGGATTTAAAACGTATTTTTACTGTTGTCGTAAGACATAGTATATTGAATAGTTTTTAACCATCTTTCCGAAAATTCTACTCATATATATATAATTATTATATAATTTAGGTTTATAACCTTTATTACTTTGATTTAGATAAAAATTCTTTGGTTTGGATATTTATTAACTAATAGCAAGAATAGATTTAGCACAAGAATATTGAATCGTACGCTATAGTTCCAGTATAACTCTAGTCAGAAACGGGAGGAGCTTGTGATATGATTTTCACCCTGCAACACTCGGCTAGCTCTGCCACCAGCGCCCAAATTCCCGCAGCCTGATATCCCCCCGCACTTGCATAGCTCTTCAATATTCTTGTGTTAAATCTATCCTTGCTAATAGGGAATCTTGGATAATTACTCAAATACTTTGTAAGGGTTGAGTATACCATTAGGATCTAATAACGCCTTCATTTTTTTCATGGAATCAATAGCGGGTTTAACCTTGCTGTATTTTAAGGCGCTTCTATTCATTATTCCGATTCCATGTTCACCACTGACGCTACCTCTATACTTAGCCGCGAATTGAAAAATGAAGGGCTCAATTAGGTCTTTTGTTTTTTGCTCAAAACGAGGGGCAGTTACGGTTAAGTGAAGATTGTTATCTCCAATGTGACCGTAACCGACCGTATCAGCTTCTACATTCTTTAATCTATCTCTGATAGCCAGTACCAAGTTGTAGTATTCGGTTAATGGCAGGGATATGTCGTATTTGTAGGCGTAACCATCTTCAAAGTGGGCCATAGGGACATGTTCTCGAAGATCCCAAAATGACTGAAAAATTAAGTTTTAACAAAAAATTTAATGAATCTAAAGAGCCCAAACTGATATAATATTGGTGTAGGTTTCCGTTATATCAATTTTGTGTCTGAATAACTTAGATTAGTGCTGGGTGAATCCGTTTACTTAGAAAGGTTCTATTACCAACACTATTACCTATTACGATTATTGGGTAATAGATTTCCCAATCTGGTACTGCTTTTGATTTATCAATTTTGTCGTTAGTTAAAATATGACAAATATTGGTATTGGTTAAACATAATCTTTATAGGTTACATTATAATTAAAATTTGGAATTATAAACTTACAAAAAAATGAATTATTTTTTTTTTTTTTGCAATCAATAAGTGAAATATATCTTAAATTGAAATTAAATTCAAGTAGTAGCCGTTAGAAAAATACCAGTCGAAAAATTATAAAAATATTTTATAAGGATTTAGAATGTTATTAGGATCAAAAATTTTCTTAAGTTGTTTCATCGTTTGAAGCACATTTTTGGATTTGCTTTTTACGAGAGCATCTCTCTTTCGAAAACCTATGCCATGTTCGGCACTAATACTCCCCTTTCTCAAAATTGTATAATCATACATAAAAGATTCTATCAAATGCTCGTGTTCCGGGTTATAAGTTTTAGATGATATTATGTTTAAATGTAAATTACAGTCTCCCAAATGCCCAAACCCTACGCAAGTTAACTCTGGATGACTTTCTAAATGCTTTCTCATTAATTCTACTAATTCGTAAAACGAGTTTAAGGGCAGGGCAATATCGTATTTATATAAAAATCCTTTTTGCAGTAAAGCTGGTGATACAGATTCCCGAATGTGCCACATATTCTATGCGGTAAAATTTATTTTCTATCATACTTTGTTCTGAAACTCAAGGTGTTATTTTATAATTACCCTTGCTTGAGCCGGACCTGTTGCCAATGTCCCATCATTGATACAACCCTTGCTTAGTAAATATTCTAGAAAAGATGATAGTTTCTCTTCGTCATGAGCTTCATTGGAACCTTTTATGAAAAAAGAGTATCTGTAAATCTTAGACTAATTCAAACTACATTAAAACCTTGTTATAACCAATTTTTTGGAACTCCCTGCCAAAAATCTAGTCTAATAATAGGCCTAGTTTAAGCAGACAAACTTTAGTTATAAAGAAATTTAGTTTAATTCTTGTCATTTCAACCAGTGACCTTTTTAAGGAAAAATTTAGGGAAATGTGTCCCCCCTATTTTTGTTATAACGAGGTTTTTCTGTATTTTAATTAGTACCTGAAGTTTCAATTAGCATGTAAAATTTGTTATCCGCTATGGGTGGTTTAATTTTGTAATATTTCTCAACGGGGTCGACTGACTCCTTGTCCATCATTTCAAATGATGATAAGACCTCTGACAGCATGCTTTTTGCAATTTTGAACGTTTCAAGAACATTTTCAAAGTTATGTGTACCCAAAAATGCCACACTAACACTCTTTGGTTGAGAAGGACATTGAATGGCTACTTTAGTGACCATTCCGAGTGTTCCTTCAGACCCGATGAATAGATGCTTCAAATCGTATCCTGTGTTGTCTTTCTTCATGGCATTCATGCAATCTAATATTTCTCCGTTTGCCAACACCTTAGTGCATAAAACTTAGCATTAGACAAAGTAAATTAGTGAAGTTTCTTTAAAAATTACAATTTCTAATCCTAGAACATTGCCATGCATTGATCCGTATCTCAAAAGGCGAAGACCACCAGCGTTTGTGGATACATTACCCCCAATTTGACAACTTCCTTTGGCACCCAGATCGATAGGAACGATGAAACCACGCTCGTTGGCATATTTTTCAAGGTTTTCTAGTACACAACCAGACTGACATTCCAAAACACCTGATACAAATAATGGTAAGCTTGTCACTCAACTTATATACAATATAACTCACCAGAAATTTCGTCTATACGTATAATTTGATTCATAAGTGACGTATTTAATATAATTTCATCGAAAACTGGAGTACTTCCTCCAACTAGTCCAGTATTACCACCTTGGGGGCAAACTGCTAGATTACGACGATTACAATAATTCAAGATCTTTGAGACCTCTTCAGTTGTTTTTGGTTTCAAAACTAAGGAACTAGAACCTGAAATTGTTATTCGGCTATAATTATATTATATTAGAACTCATTAATTTAATTACCTCTAAACATTTTCATCCAATCGGAGTTGTAACTAATAACTTCGTCAGGATCAGTAACAACCCTGGTTTTTCCCAAACCAACTTCATTTTCGAAAAAAGTAATATCTTCTGTAGTAATTTGAGCGTAATTCAATCTTTTAATATGAGGATAAGTCTCGGAAGTTAATTTAATCGGTGAAACACTTGTATTATGGGTCAATTTCGCACTCTGCTCCATTTTTGACAGATGTTTAGTACCAAAATGAGAAAATTTACTTCTCTGAATACAAAGTTGAATTGTTCGGAGAGCCATTGTATTAATTATCTACTAATCTTTATTATATCAAACAATAGTTTATATCCCCAAGGTAGTTTAAATAAAGTTGTGCGAAGTTCTGCGAACACTGATCATGCTAAGTCATAGTGTAAAAACAACCAAATCACATCTTTTGATCAGAAACATAGAGACTTTTAATATAGGGAGTAGAAACTCCTGCCTTTGGCAAGGCAAAACGAGATGTAGCTCCCCAAACAACCTTTGCCAATTCTACTAACTGGCCGGGCCAACTTCCGGTCACATGACATCACCCCGCGTTAGAGCAAGGAGGATTAGACAAGGAGAAGAAATGTGGGGACGGCGCGGTTCCTACTGCGTCGGCCTAAACTCCCACTCTGGGAGAACGGGGGGTAGAGACGTTTCGTGGTAAAATGTTGTCGCGTGGGTAAAACGAATCCTTTATGAGACGCGCTAGCTAGCGACCACATGACAACAGTTTACCTCGAGAATTTCCTATCCCCCCTTTCCACCCGAGTGGGAGGTTGGCTCTTCTCTCTCTAACTCAACGCAGCCCCACATTTCCTCTCCTTGTCTAATCCTCCTTGGTTAGAGGAAAGCTATACCGGAAATCGACCCGGCCTTTTACAACGGTTGTTTTGAGCTACATCTTCGCCTCAACTTTCCACTCCCCCTATATTAAAAGTCTCTATGTCAGAAATGGCCTTGAAAAAATATGCGCCAACCTTGAAATTCGCCGCAAATAAGAATGAGGTCCCTTACATGGTCATGGAGCGGCGTAGAGCTCTAAGAAAGGTGTATTAGATTTAGAAGGCGAATAGTGGATATTATGAAACACACTCGAAATCAACAAAAAGAGCCGTTAAATGAAGTTTTATAATACCAACTATTTCGTTTTGGTTTATACCCTCTAGTTTTTGAAGGTATATCATGAAGGCGAGCTTTGCGAAGAGTCCTATACGCTACACCCGTGTAATGGAGCTCAATATCTGCGTTCGATATAACAAATCTAGGTCAATGATGGATCCAAACAAATGGTTCCCCCTCCCTCTATTGGGGGATTAAATTTTTTCCCATTGGGAGATGCTAACAAGATGAGCAAGCCTATGAGATAGCCACACCTTTCATGGTTGTAAACGCCTTAAGTCCCAAAATTAAAAACGTTTAAGAAGTTTTGAACTTTAAAAGATATTTTTGGAGCTAGAAGTATTTCATATGGACGTTTTTTGGTAGGGGGATGTGTGGCTAAAAATGCTGGAAGGCTAAATTGAAACTTTCACTCGAGAAACTACACTCGAGAGAGTCGAGACTACTTTTTCTACATGGCTATTTCTACGTGCTGTATATTATAAACTTATGTATAGAATGCCGTTATTATGCTCGGAAAAGATATTTTTATTCTATGGGTAAAGCTTATAAGTAAAAAATAATATAGGATCTATCAAATGAAATAAGACCATATTTTGAGTTATAATTTTCTATAACCTTGCTCGTACGAAGATGTTTTTGAATTAAATAATAACTCTTGAAAATTATTGACGTTTTTCTTTGGACTGCTCTAGGATCACTCTAAAAGCTATAGACGCAATGTATTTTGGAGTGCTCTAGGAGCATTCAAAGCAGTCCAAAGAAAATCGCTATAAAATATTGAAGGGAACATCTGCGATTTGTAGAGCCCTTTAAAATTGCCTTTTCTTTTTAGGACAGCCCCTGCTTCGTTTATTGCTTAGTAGGTCAGAGCAAACTTAGTCGCTAGCTGTGCGCAAAAATATGATTTTTAAAGCCCCTTTAAAGTCGCCTTCTTTTCTTACTTAGCAGACGACGTTGGTCATCATAAATTGTACAGTCAAAGTGCGTGCGTATTGCGTAAGAGATAATTTTCAAGGGGCAAATTCCAGAGCAGATAGAGCCTTCCTGTTTCCTTTAGGCATATTTTATCTTTATTGCTTTCTAATCCTTATAATTATACCAAGCTTGCATAGAAAGTCATTTTTGAATAATAAAAAAGTTTGAACTTTTATCTCTAGAAAACTTAAAATAACCCCTACCATAAGCATATTTTATCTTTTAGAGCTTATTTTCATAATCCTGATAATTATACTTAGTTTAACTATCCTGTTGCCTTTTCCAGCAGTAAACTCATAGGGACTAATAATTATATTGTCTTATATGAGACTAATAAAAAACAATACCTGAAATAGAATTGAGATTCTGGGGCTTTATTGAATTTTATTAATTAATGGTATTTAATTTATAAATAATTTTAGTATAGATTTGCTTAATTTTTAAATTTAGATAAAAATTACTTTGTTTTGTATAATTTGCATTTGGCAACATCCTTAGGACTATGTCAGGTGACAATGTTTATGGCTAAGTTCAACGACGCATACCGGAAATACCATACATAGTAAATACATTTAAGCGGTAGCTAACCGGACCCTTCAGTATGACTCGCTGAACGCGGCCTATATGTCTTCTAAATAAACTATTTTTATCATGCTTGTTTTCACCAATAACACTCTACTAATTTTAGGCCTATTTCTTTACAAGGGTCACGTGTTTTGGCTCCTGGAGAGTCCATCCAAGTACATTTTTATGGATTGTAGATTTTTTCTATTTTCGCTTCAAGTATATCAGATGAAATAGGTAGAGGCGTGAGTTCTTTATTTGATTATATGGCATTGCGCGGCCCCTAGCAACTATATGTTCACGTGCGTCTGGAAAACGTTTTCGTTCTCATTTTACAAAAAAAAATAATCCCCTCCTACTACAATTGCCTAAAGAGTTTAATCATGGTTGAATTTTTCGACGACTACCAAGCAACTGTAACGCTCTAGTTTTATTCGTAGGTGTATTTCGAAAAACCCACGCACAAATAGGTCACACGAAACCTGATCCAGAATCCCTTATTGAATAAATTCTAATCGAAAAATTTATTTCAAATTAATCGCTAATGAAATTAGTTCCAGGGCTTGTGTTTAAATATATGGTCTAACGTGTTATGGTGAAGGGAAATAACCTTAAAATGATTTTCCTTGACTAATTCACCGTTTATTGCCCCTGTATCTTAAAAGTTACCCCTTAAGCTAAAAATATGTCACCTTTCATGGTAATTTGATAATCGAGTTCTTTTAACTGCTTGACAAATATTAATCACCCTAGAGGTTAGGAAAAATTCCGGTTTCCATTATCTTTTCGTAAATATTGCGTAGCTCAGATTAAATTATCTAACATAGGCATATAATACATCGTTTGGCTTAATTAACTAAAATGCTAAAAGCGAGTTTCTAAGATTAGCAAATTTTTGTGTTCCCGGGTCGTGAGAATTGCGCAATTATAACTGCGTAGTAAGTTTTCGAACCAATAAACCTCTTTCCTCGTTTTTCTCGTTCGGGATTGGTTCTTTCCGGCATTACATCACCAGGTACATGTGCGCGCTTTGACGTATGTCACGAATGCCTATAAAAACGCACGGCGCGAAGGCAATCGAAGAAATTTTTCGAGAGGGTTCGTTGCCTTTAAAGGCTAACGAGTTTGACTAATTTGCGGCGTTCTAATTGTTAAATTATCGTTGTAAAGTACCAATATCTCCCTTGAATGGGTAAGCATATGAAATAATTTTGTCCCTATTCCAATTGCTCCCAAAAATTAAGATATTTTCTATCTTTTCCGCGTAGAAAACACGTTAGGCTTAGCTGTTGGTAGATTGGTCACTGGTGACTAGTTTGATTAGCCATTTTCGGTAGTTTATGTTATTACTCCAGGAATCCAGATGTGGAATTTCCCATCGTTGTTATGTAGATGACTAATTTTTGTAATTTAATATACCTTAAAGGTTTTCTAATTATTTTTATAACTCTTTAAGTTTAAATTCTATAACTGAAATACTACTATTTGTACCATTATCTTGCAAACTTATTTAAATTTTGATTTTGTTTTATTTTTAGATCAGGGAGACAAAGAAGGTGAATCACATAAAAAGTTTGGTGGCAATGACTGCACGTTTAGTCTTAAGACTTTCTACGCTTCACAATGGCCATCTTGACTCGAGGATGCAAAACCAAATATTTCTCCTCATATCCAGTAAATATTTTTTGAATTGCTTAATCTAGTTAGTAGAACCATTTTTTTAATGCGTTAATTTAATTAAGGCCTACTGGATCCAATGCTGAACATGGAGACATCCATAAGCTCTTGGGAGATAAGCTGAAATTAGATGACTCTAGCTCATCTGATGAGGATTCAGAAAGTTCTGACTGCTCCGACGCGGAAGACTGGGGGTATTATCTTCCTGACCCGCAATGGGGCGTGGCAGCCACCCCTTTGAAGTTCAATTCGATAGAAGAGTTGGAGTCAACCTTGCAGTTCTTAAAGCGTTTATTGCACCGAGAGCTCAAAGCGCATCACTACAATAATGTTGAGAGTTACCTGTATTTGTACGAAGATTTCAAAAAGCAGCGCAATTCGTTTGACCAATTCTTCAAAAATTATCAACCTTTGGTTTTAACTCAGTCAATGTCTTGCGTAGGCCTTTCTTTCTCGTTATTGGAGCAAATTTCCCAAAATCGCCCTGATTTAAAGCAATACGCATTCTTAGCTTCTTGCGAAGAAATGACCAAGTTCACTCTAGAAGATTTCTACGTTATGCCAGATCAAGAAGATTATAAAGAACACGTTATGGTTGGTTTAAAGATTGAAGTGGAGGGTAGAAAAGGCGTGATTTTACTAGATCCAGGTTATCACATCACCTTCCCTATAGTCGTAATGGCTGATGGTCAAACTCCGGATAATGGTAGCTTTTCCGTGGGTGGTAAAGTTAAGAAAGAGTACGAATATACTTTGACTGGCAATTGCAATTATGTAAATTGGACCACAACCAAAACTAAGAATGGGGAAAAATCTAGTTGGCAAAGTTACGTTTATGTGGGAAAAACATTTTTGAGCGCAGTTCCCATCGTAGAAAAGAAAAATTTAGTTTACAATCTTAGAAGTTTGATAGCCAGGGATGAAGAAGGGCCAAAATCAGGATTCTATTGCAATCTAGGAGGCAAAAATGAATATGTACTTTTCTACCGAAATGAAGAAGGCGAACATGAAGAATGTAGAATCCCTTATTCTTATTTTGAAGGGAATACCAAAACAAACGAGATTGAAAAGTCTATAGTACAATGTGCCTCGCAGTCGGGTTACAACCAAGCTTATTTTGTCTCCATGTTTAAAGCTATCATTGTTTCATGTCAAGATCAATCTTTCATGCCTCATCTTTTGAAAGTTAATAAAATTTTAGAAGAAGATTAAATTTAAACCTTTTTAATTTTTATATCACATTCTTTAATTTTAACATGGCTATATTTGAGTGTTTCTTTTTAGAAATGTAATGATATGGAAAACAGGAACTCAATAAAAAAATCATTCAACATTATTTTTTGTCACAAATTTTATTTTTATTAAAGATTTTTCTTGACAGAATTTTCAATTCTATGTAATTTAATATACTAGTAATGGTAAGAAATGGTTATTCGAAACTTTGGAAATTTATATTTGAAGTATGTAACCCAATACAGTATTCAAAAGTTTGAAAGCAGGTATTCGAAAATTTGTAACTGAGTATTCGAAATTTGTAAACAAATTCAAAAGGTTGGTCTACTATCGAACCAGGAGAAAAAAAATTAACATCAAGAATTAACGCTTTCATTACAACTTTTATCTCTGATTCAAATTTCGCGGAATTTGTTTTTTTTAAAATTTAAAGTGCCAGTGAGGGAAGATAAACATCACGTGACGTTGACCTTTGGTGACACGAGCTAATTCACTGTCGTCTGCTATTGCTAGTTAGCTAGATGGGGAGAAATATTTTTGTTGGGTGTACGTAGGGGTACTGTCAATTTATATCTTGCAATAAATTCTAATTTAAGCTAATAATAAAAACTAAACTCTGGCTGCATAATGTAGGACCGATAGTTTTATCCTCGACCTCAATTTCATTAGGATAGTAGTACCTTTTTTCATATATAAAGTTTTTCGATTTCAAAGTCTTGTCATGGGTAATTCTTTGGCAGGCATAGCACCCAGTCAAATATTCCCTGTTGAACATTATTTAACAGATTTCTCTGAATTTACATATATTGGAAAGTTAGTATTGTTTTAATTTCTGTTTCTCTCTATTTATTCAAAACAAAATGCTAAACCTATATATTCCGTGTAGTTTGGGAAGTACCAGATTCTTCAAAGTTGCCAAAGCCAAAACTAAGTAAGATAAGGACAAATCAAGTGACTAACAAGTGAGTTGCTCATTTTTGATTAATATTAATTAATATTAACTTCCAGGGAAGGCATAGTGGTTGTCAAAGTATTTGCGATACACGATCCTTCTTTACCACTAAACTCCCACAAAGAGAGGATCGAAGCTATTCGTAAAACATTATGTAACATTCCTAATTGTTTACCATTTCAAAAAGTGTGGGTAAGTTAATATAAGACTGACTTTGCCATTGTTCTTTAAAACTATTCATAACGCAATTTTAATCTAGCTGACTGAAAAAGCTGGCTTATTAATTCGACAATTTGTCAAGGATAATTTATACGATCGATTGAGTACCAGGCCATTCTTAAATCATATTGAAAAGCGCTGGATTGCTTTTCAACTTATCGATGCATTGGCTCAATGTCATAAGCTTGGGGTAAAACAATTTTTTTTTTCAAGTTATATAATTTTTTAATTTGCTCAATCTACATTGATAATTTACTTAGGTTTGTCACGGAGATATTAAGTTAGAAAATGTGATGGTGACTGGTTGGAACTGGGTTTTGTTGACCGATTTTGCCAGTTATAAACCAACCTATTTGCCAGAGGATAATCCCGCTGATTTCAATTACTTTTTTGACACATCTAGAAGGCGTACGTGTTATATAGCACCCGAAAGATTCGTCAAAACTCTGAACCCAGAGAATGTTGCAAGTTCCGCAAATACCAATTTATTGTTGCCTGAAGATGAAATCAAAAAAGGAGATTTGACTCCCGCTATGGATATTTTTTCCTTGGGGTAATTTAATATAACCAGTGACCTTGTTAAACCTTATATTAATTTGAACCTTATATTTTTTAGATGTGTTTTAACTGAATTATTCACTGATGGAAACGCACCTTTTGATTTTTCCCAACTTTTGGCTTATCGAAGCGGAGAATATAGTCCTACTAAAATATTGGACAAAATTGAGGATGAAAATATTAGAGTATGTTAAAGGTTTATGTCTAATCATTGGTTTGTGATATTGTAAGGTATAAGTATTTTGTATTTTTTTATAGGATTTAGTGTCAAATATGCTTCAAAAAGATCCTAATTTACGTCAAACAGCCCAAGACTATTTAGATCAGCAAAGAAATAAGACATTTCCCGGATATTTTTACTCTTTCTTGAAGGAGTATGTTCAAGGCTTTTCATTCGTTCCTATTTTAGCTCCTGACGATAAAATAACTAGGTAATTTTAACTTGTAATTTATTTTTCTACAAAATTATCTTTGAGTTTAATCATTTAAAAATAATTACAGGTTGAAAAGGGATGTTCGAAATATCATAAGTGCTTTGCAACTCGATAAAGAAACGGATAGTTACAATCGAAAGAATAGTATATCGGGAAACAATGATAGTTTGGTCATCGTGGTATCGCTTGTCACTTCATGTTTACGAGCGTTGAAACATTGCTCGGCCAAATTGCAAGCGTTAGATGTTTTGGCTGAAATAGCCCCTTATTTAGCTCCCGAAATCATTCTAGACCGACTTTTGCCTTACATGGTAAATAAACTGAATATATAAAATATTGTTGATTTATCAATTTTACAAATCGAAATGAAACAATTTTATTATTTAATTTCAGTTATTTTTACTTAACGATCAATATCCGCGTGTAAGAGTGGCTGCTATTGAAAAGCTAACTTATTGTCTTACTCTCGTCAAACATGTGCCCAGAAGTGACGCAAATATCTTTCCAGAATACATTTTTCCTAATCTGGTATGTAATTATTTTTAATTTACTAATCAGATCTATCTAAATGTACAAATCTATTTTCAGAGTCACGTGGCGCAAGATGATGCTGTTCTAGTTAGAACTTCTTTTGCCGAAAACATAGCGGTCATAGCTGAAACTGCTCTTAGGTTTCTAGAATTGACTCAGTTGGATTCTGAACAATCCGATCCGAGTCAAGCTCCTTCCCATCAAGTTCGTTTTTAATATTTAAGCTGGTAAATACATAATTTAGTAATTTTCAAGAAATCAAAACATCTTATAGGCTTCTTACGACTCTGAGCTTCAAATTTTACAAGAAATGGTTCAAGAATGTGTAGCCACTTTACTCAGTGATCCTGATAACGTTGTGAAACAAATGATACTGGAACAAGGGATCACTCGATTATGCGTTTTCTTTGGTAGACAAAAAGCCAACGATATTCTACTGTCTCACATGATTACTTTCCTAAATGACAAAGTATAAATATTACTAGTTTGTTTGTCCCTTTTCATGAGATCAATATTGAATTTAAAAAAATGGATTTAGGGTGACCGAAACTTACGCAGAGTATTTTTTGAAAGCATTGTTGGAATTGCGGCTTACGTAGGATGGCAATGTTGTCCCATATTGAAACCTTTACTTCAGCAAGGTTTGGCAGATCCCGAAGAATTTGTCATTAGCAAAACTTTAAATTCTATGACAGATTTGGCTGAATTAGGACTAATTCAAAAGCAAATGCTTTACGAACTTGTTGGGGAATCTGTACCTCTACTTTCCCACCCTGTAGGTTTTTTCTTATTGCTGTATATTAGTTAACTAGTTTTAAAAATTAAAGAACTTTCTATATTTTTAATATATAGAACTTATGGATACGTCAAGGAACAGTTGGTTTTGTTTGCGCTGTGGCTCGAACTTTGTCCCTCGCTGATGTTCAGTGTAAATTGATGCCACTACTTCAACCGTTTCTTTCGCGTAGTATAATTCAACTTGATAAAGAAGTGGTCCTATTGGACGCCATCAGCGAACCTTTATCTCGAGAACAATTTGATTATTTGGTGAAACTTCCTATCCTTTCGGCGTTTTTAGATGATTTGCGAGAACGCCAGCTTAGTGAATGTATTGTAGGAACTGGCCATAAAGTTTACATGGATAGAGATAATTCCATAAAAGCTGTTTATCGAAGATTGCAATCAGAAGGAGTGTCAGATTCATCATTAACTGAGAAAAAAATTCTAGCCCTTTCGGATCATTTGCTAAAGATCCACAAGTATTAGTAAGTATTTATACTATTGTATTACTATAAAAACCTCGTTATAATGAAATTCTGGGGGGTGGAGGAAAGAACTAAAAAAAAGAAATGCTCTAGGCACTCTTTCATTATATCTAGGTTTTACTGTATTAATAAATAAAGACATGATTAAAGTTAATTAATCCCTTAATTTCCTTAACAGTTCCGGGGATGCTCGCAATGTAGTCAAAGATAAGGGTCGAGTGATAGATTTGGCTCAGATTGGTCATACAGTTCGACTGCATTCCAGAATAATTAGCAACTCCGATATTACTTATGATCAGTCACAAAGTTCTTCATACCGGTAACTTTTATTAGTTTATTTAAATAAATTTAAATCTTTCATCAAAAATTCGGCTCTTAATTTTTCATTTTACCCTTATAGAAAATTGGGCAAGAAAAAAATGAATGTTAGTGATTCTCCTGGTGTAACAATGGTAGATTTTAACGGCATTGTTATTCATTTCTTTTCTAATTGACAACTAGGACTAGATTATATTTTTGTCGTTTTATAGAATGAAGAATGGCAACACATGTTTGGATCAACAGATTCTCAGCAAACCAAAAGCGACGGAACTCCCCTTAGCACCTCCACTCATTCCGATCTTAGTAAAGAGTTGCAAATTCAAGAAGCGACTGATGTGGTTCAGGAATTAGGTGGAAAAGATGTACATCCAGTTTGGGATGTTCCTGAACAAAAGGGAATTCAAACTACCGTTAAGATGCCTGATTGTAAGTAATATTTATTTTATACACAGCATTATAAATTTTTAAGGTTATAAATTAAACTTCAAAAACTCTAGATTGTTGCAATCCTTGTTTACAAGAACTTCATTCAATGACATTGAAAAAGCAGGAAGAATATTTAAAAGATGAGGAAAATCGTGACGCTTTAGACCTCCCTTCTGTTTCGAAAGATAAACACACCCAACCAGCTGATCGTTGGAAACCCAGAGGCATTCTCGTGGCCCACCTTCACGAACATAGACTAGCCGTGAATAGAATTCAGGTTATCCCTGATACTTCTCTATTTGCCACTTGTTCGAATGATTCGACTGTTAAAGTATGGGATTGTGGGCGAATGGATGGCAGAAGCATTTCAAATCGATCCAGACAAACTTACAATCGAATGGAGGGTCAAATTACTTGCCTCACTGTATGCCAAAATATGCAATCTTTGGCAGCCGCCTCTGATGCCGGTCACATTCATGTTTTCAGAGTCGAATCGGGTACGACCAAAACTAGTATCCTTCATTCTAGAACCTTGGAGCCTCATGATGAAGGGTGCGTAGTCGATATGAGTTATTTCGACGCTGGTCCCCAAACTATTTTGGTCTACGCTACTGTGTTTGGATCCATAGTTGGGTGGGATTTAAGGTCTCCCGGGACAGCATGGAAATTAGAAAATCATCCTAAAAATGGTGAAGATTTAATACCTAAAGGCTGATTTCATAGTCCACGACATTATTAAACTATTGCTTTTCTTTTTTTTTTTAAGGCCTAATAACCTCATTTGCAATTGATCACCAACATACATGGTTAGTTGTTGGTACTGCCACGGGAAAATTAATTTGTTGGGATATGAGGTTTCAATTACCCATCACAACCGTCGCTCATCCATCGGGTAAGACCGCTAGATATAAATAAGGAATGAATACTTCCAAAGTGCTTGTTACTATGCAGGAGGCCCCCTTCATAAATGACCTAAAAGTATTGTTTTTCTTAGCGTTTAGAATTCGTCGACTACTCATCCACCCCCAAAAACAATCGTCGGTTTTCGCGGCTGTAACGGGTAACAATGAAGTTTCCCAATGGGATATGGAAACTGGAGCTCGTCAAATGACCTTATGGGCAAGCACTGCACCAGCTCTTTCACAAACTCAGGTGGGTGTGAAATCTTTATATTGACTAAACCAACTTGTTTTAAAGCAACTGGCTGTTCTGGAGGAGCCCCTGTGAAAGTCTCTTCCCTGATGCATGCCAAATATGCCTTGTCAAAGGCAAGAGCCAATGGGACCCACATACTTTTAAATCCCATCCTTCTGCCTTTGGTAAGGTAAATTAATTGTGTAGCAGAAAAGTGAGCATTTAAAGATAAGATACCCACTTGTTTTAAAAATATTACCTCTTTACCATGTTTCATTAATTGCTTACATTAAATTCTTCACCATATTTGACTAGCCAAATTGTTTACCATATTTAGACTAAACCAACTTATTTACCATATTTAGACTAAACCAACTTATTTACCATATTTAGACTAAACCAACTTATTTACCATATTTAGACTAAACCAACTTATTTACCATATTTAGACTAAACCAACTTATTTACCATATTTAGACTAAACCAACTTATTTACCATATTTAGACTAAACCAACTTATTTTCCCAATTTTGATTTACCACCTTGTTTTCAGTCGCGTCCAAAACGTGTTCCAATCAGATTAGCTCTTATGTTTATAAAACAAGCTGAATAAGACCCATGTGTTATTTTTTTCTTCACAGGCGTCTAGTCATTCAACATATGGCATGTATATGAGCCCAGTGGAAAGTAGTCCATATTTATTGACAGCTAGTTCCGATATGAGAATTAGATACTGGGATCTTATTAACCACAGTGATACTTATATTATGGCCAGTGCGGCTAATGATCGTGTAACACCCAGCACCGTTTCCTATAGGTATGAACTACTCTATATATATGTATATGGTTGTGTTTATTGTTTTGTATTGTGTTTATAGTTTATACAGTGTAATTTTTTCATTTTTATCTACATAAAATAGGTCTCGAGTAATCGACGGTACGGAAGTACTAATTGAAACTTGGAACCGGCCACCAGTAACAGCGAGCGACGAAACTCCGAGGAGATTTCCAGAAATACCACCAGCTGGACATCATGACGTCATAAGTGATATTTCTGTTATGCAAGCGTCACAAACTTATGTCCTTTCCGCCTCGAGAGATGGCGTTGTTAAAGTTTGGAAATAGGCTACTTTTTGTCTGCGTTCAGTAAAAAGTACCGGTTTATTTTATTTGTTAAAATAAGGTAAAATCGGGTTTTTGGTCTATTGCAACAATCGCATTGTGAAACTTTAAAAAATAGTACGGTGGGGATCATGCTTCTTACGCGTAATTAAAACCTAATTTAATAATTAGAGTATCTTATTTATAAGATGTGTAACCTTAATAAAAATTGCGTTATTTAAATGAAGAGTAACCTGGTTTTTGTACAATACCTCATATTTTATCAAACTAGCGTTAGGCCTTATCGCCTTATCTATCGATCAAGGAAAGAGGGAAGCCTAGGCCAATACCAAAAACGCGTGAGAAACGTCAGTAGTTGTAAAGCATGCGCGACACGAAGCCGAACCCATGATCGAAGCCAAGAGACAAACGAAATCCTTGACGAAATTTTGTAATTATTATACCTAACCAGTAACCCCCCTTTGTAACGTTGCGTTGTATTGGTGTTACGTGACCCCGGCCATTCGCGTGTTTGTTCCGTGCCGTGCCTTTCCCGTTCATTTAGGAGGCTGATTACGAAAAAAATCGAGGCATTTCGAAAATCGAAAGTGAAAACGATCGTGCTAATGCTAAGGATTGTAAATACGTACGCAATTTTCGGGAAAAAATAACAAAATTAAGTCGGACTTTTCCTAATCCTCGCCCAGCATATTTTGGTTGATGTTGTTTTGGAGCCTTGGCTACCCACATCAAAATTAAAATATTTCTTACAAAGTTATCAAAGCCTGCGATGATTACTTTCTGATATAATTTTCATCTTTGTTAAATAACCGAGCCGGGATTTCAATCTCATAATCATCGAAATAAAACTGAAGTTTTAAGTGAAAACTATGTCTCTTCACGACACTGGGAATACCGGATCAGGATGGATCGGGTTTTTTGCTGCATCTGTCGGTGCTTCTGAAGCCGCATTCAAGCTTTTGCTCTCGTTACTTTTAGGTGAGTAAACTAATTTTGAACTTCCCCATCTTACTACCAACATATTGAATCCTTGTATCTATTGACCCTCTTCGTAATTATTAATTTTCATAAGGTTACCCTCTTGCTCTTATACATCGTCATTTACTCTTCGGAAAAGCTCCTTCCTTACAGAATCTCTTTGTTATTGTTTGTGGAGTTAGTATTGGCTATTTCAACTATGGTAAGTAATCAATTTAACCCTTCATTAGCCTAGAACTATATTTATAGGTTGCGTTGGTCACGATCATACCGTTATATTAGTAATCTAAATAGCTTTTACCAACTGAATGACTTTCCATACTTATCTAATGCAGATTAGTAGATTTGTTACATTGTTTTAGATATCATTTTTCATCTAAAAATTGCATACGTGGCTTCATTTGACACATTTCTTTGTAGTTACTACTGTTAAATTTTTATCAGCATTTGTACGTCTAGTTGTTGATAGTGTAGGAAAAAATATGAATCAAGTATAACGCTTATCACCAAGAATTTTGTTTTACGTGATTTAGTCTTAAAAAACTCTTATAAGTTCTATATCTGTAAAATAGGAGCTGCCATTATCCATTCTCTTATATCGGTGTTCGCCGTCTACATATTATTGTTAATATGTGGAGGAACACTGTTTTCCGTGGCAGTAACCTTCATATTTATGATGGTGAGTCCTCTATTTATTCGTTAAAATCAAATGATTGATTTATTCTGGGGTTATTAACTGATTAGTCTATCGATGTGTGTGTGGTTTTTCGATATATTCATCTTTAGATTTTTTGAAGGGTTTCTTTTGAATCTTTTCTCAAGTGATGTCTTGTAGATTACGAGATTGTTAGATTTGGCTTACTTAATATTATCGTAACGCAGGGTTATCTGCTAGCTGGTTATTACGCAACCGGCACGGGGAACTACGATATCACGTGGAGCATGCCTCATTGCGTTCTTACCTTGAGATTGATTGGTAAACTCAATTTTTATTATCTTCAAATTCTTTGATTTTTCTTTTTACCAAAAATCTTATTTTTTTACCGCATTATCTTTGTCATATAAATTATTTCAAAGCCAAATAATAACTAAAAATATTGAGTTTAGGGTTTGATAAAAATAGAGGAGAGCTAGGTATTGAAACACAAAAATACCCCTTAACAAATTTTGAAGGACCTAGCATACTGGCATGAATCCGTTTATAAAACCAGTTTTTATGTTGGCAATTTTGTGTAAAGTTTTGCATCTACATTAAAAGAATATTTAAATCTGTAAACAAGTTTTTAATCAATGTAGATTTAAAATATGCGTAAAATCATCAAAACTCGCGTTTTTGTGATAGTTCAAGGTTAGTTATCAAAGTTGCAAAATTAGGCTCGAAGAATTGTCAGATTAATGTGAAATATTCCATCTATATATGAATTAGTGGTGGAATGAAACAACCATAATACCTTTCCTCCTAAATGACTTTTACATTTTATTTTAAAAGAAGATACTTTCTAAAAAATATTCTGATACTATCCCTTTAAGTTAAATATTAAAATAAATATCGAAAAATTGTTTATTTATCAGGGCTTGCTTTTGATATCTATGATGGGAAGAAAAAAGTGGTTAGTTTTTAAAATACGAAAGATTTTTTTTTATATTTGTTATTTTAAATTGCATTTCTTTATTTATTTAGGAGAAGCTATCGGTTGATCAAAAAAAGAATGCCCTTCAAAAAATGCCTAATATATTGGAAGTGGCTGGACATAGCTATTTCTACGGGGGTTTCTTAGTTGGCCCGCAAGTAAGACTTAATTTATTCTACTCATATACTTTATCACCCGTTGCTTTAAAAATAAGCTGTAGAAGAAGGATATATTTGGGGGGGGGGGGGGGGTTTAAATTTAAATTTCTCGAACTTTGGATATGGTCCAACTGTTAGGACTTAGGAGGAAGTTATTATACCATTTGAAAAAAAAATATAATAATAATAATAATTAGGGTATTTCAATTGACAGAAAAATGAGGCTTATTATCTAAAATTATTGGTAACCTTAGAACGAAATTAGTTTACTCCCTTAAAAATTATTTTTCCTTTTATATTTTAAGTTTTATGTTGCAACAACTTACATTGTTAGTTATGGACTAATAAGTTAATTTTTTTAATATTCAAAACTTTGCATATCAATTTATTACTCTAAAAAGAAACACCAAGCACTAGTTCTTTATTGGGATGGTTTTTGCCTAAGAAAAAGGGAGCATAAACTAAAACGAAACCAATTTTAGAAAACATTTCGTTAGATGTAGTAGTAGTAGAAGTAATGTCAAGCTGTACCATCCGCCTTGAACAGAGCTTTATACTCCCTTTAAAACCATAGTTTAAATACATTTGAATCAGATTAGATTTTAAATATTCATTTTCATTGCTATTTTAGTTTTAAAAAACTGTCTAAATATTTATTCTTACAATGATATTACTAAGTTTCCTATGAGGCGCTATCTGGACTTTATTAATGGTGCATTTGCATCGGATAAAGGCGCTAAACCAAACTGGTTAGTTATGTTTAAGTTATTATTTAACAAAATAATGAATAACAAAAACGTTGATTTTATAGCATAGAACCAGGTTTGAAGAGATTCGCTTTGGGTGTGATTTACATGACGATATTTCACGTTGGAAGTTTGCTTTTGCCCGAGCGATATGTCCTGTCAGAAGCTTACGACGTAAAACCATTAATAACTCGAGACAACTTTGATATTAGGCTATTAATCGCTACCTTTTCTCCTTTATTAGATGTTGCCGTTTTATAAAAGAACCTTTGTGGTTGCTCTATGGGGCAAAATTGTGCTTTATAAATACATTGCTTCGTGGCTATTATCCGTAGGTTTTTCGTATTTTTAAATCTGTTTGTGTATTGAAAATCAAAGTTAAAAGAGTGGGTGATTTTTAACGTCTCGTAATGTAGGAAGGAAGTTGTATCATGGCTGGTTTAACCTATAATGGCAAAAACGAAAAAGGTGAAGAGTTATGGAATGGGTGTTCCAACGTTAAAGTCTGGGGCTACGAAACTGGCGTCACGTTTGAAATGTTGATTAAAACATTCAATGTCAATACCAATCTCTGGGTGGCTAAGTAAGTGTTGGAATTTTTCTTTATACTAGAGAATGGGATTCTTTTTTCAGATCAACATTATGTTTTAGTGATGGGTTGAAATTGTTATTATATCACTATTTGATCAATTTATCGGATTCACTTCTAAAAACCAATATTCTAAGATATATGATGCTCGTCTTTTTATAGTAATGGGATGTATTTTTTTTCCCCTTAACAGTTACGTCTTCAAAAGATTAAAATTCTTGGGTAATAAGTTGGCTTCGCAATTTCTCTCCTTGCTGTTCTTAGCCGTGTGGCACGGATTGCATTCCGGCTATTACATGACTTTTTTCATGGAGTTTATTGTTATGAAAATGGAAAGAGATGTAAGATAATTAACTAATTTAGTTTTTTAAATTATTTTACAATTATTTTCTCTTTAAAGGCTGTTGGTTTGATTCAAAGAACTCCGGCTCTTAACAACTTGGCCAATCATCCGGCGGCTCAAATTCCTTTGTGGATCATTCTCAAATATTTCCAGCTCTTCATGTTTGCTTATTGCGTCATACCCTTCGTTATGCTCTCTTACCACAGATGGTGGATGGTATGTATTTGATATTATAAAATAGATTCTACCCAACTAGGGATCCCTTTAAAATTAATAATTTTTATTTTAATTAGGTCTATAAATCCGTCTACTTTGCTGGTTTCGTCGTTTACTTGGGATGGCCCCTAGTATTCCCATTCATTAAAAATGCTCTGAAAAGTTCTAGTGCCAAGAAAACTAACGGAGCTGCCGCCCCTAACCCTGCCGAGAATCAATAATGATAAAATTGAGAAGGTAAGCGAAGCTAAGTCCTTCAAAAACGACGATAAAAACAAATATTTCAAGGGTGCACGTTAGTTTTTTGCCATTTATCGCGACACTAATAAAAAAAAAATCCATTTATATAAAAACCATTTAAATTATCGTTACTGTCGTTTCAAAAGCAAGCACAAAAAGAAAAGAAAAAACGATATAAATATAATAATATCCCATCATCAAATCTTCGCTCTTTTCCAAAAAAGTATAAATAGTTTAAATAACTTTCAATACAGGGATTTGGCATTAAATGTACAAAGTTACGAAACACTTCCTAGCAAACATTAAGACTATAAATTATTGTACCAAAATGGTTTGGATTACTTAAAAGCAAAGAGCTTCCTCGGAACCACACGCAATGACACCCTCTTGCCAGATCCCTATATTTAATTTTACTTAACGTTAATTAATTTCTTTCAAATTTTTCCAATTTAAGTGTCTCGCATTATTTTTCATAAAGTAGGGAAAATTATCATTAAAATAGAATCTAAATTGTAAAAATACTAGATTTGATATTTTAATTATTTTTTTTTTAATTTTGGTTTCTGGAAAAATTATGATAAAAAGTATTTATTGGGATTTTACTAAATTTAGTAAATTTATTTAAATAGTAATGAATAATTGGTTTGAAAACTTAACTTACTTAATTTATGCTTTAATTAAATCAAAATTAACGTGGCGGACTTAAGAGTACTTTTCAGCAAATTAATGTAAGTTAAAACATTTTAGTTTTATTACAAATAAAAATCCCGGTTTTGTCACGAAAGTATTGAAAAACGTCTTTAAAAAGTTTATAATTTCTCTTCGACTTTGATGTGTGCAACTCATTGAAAAATTTGAAAACATTCTCAAGAAGAAAAAAATGTTATAAAAGATTTACTGGATATGGTTGAACATGTTTTATAGTTTTTATATGTAGTAATTGGATTTTGAGTTTTTTTAAGAATGAATTTCTTTGAAGATATTTTTATCGATAGATTTTCAAATTTATTCCATTTTTCCTCTCCCTAACTCATTTTTTTTTTCTTATACTACTACTAGTCTACGTACTAAAAGTGAAAACAGTGTGTTTCAAGAAAAAGTGATGCAAAAATTATGATAAATTACTATTTTATAGTTTAATATTTAATTTAGGGATTAAACTAAGCCACATTTGTTACTTAACTTCGATTATAACAAATTTTGGTGTGATGAAAAAAACTTCTTTTTATTAGTTGAATAAATTTTTTTCAATCTATGTAGAACATTTTCACAATGTACAAAAAAATGTAGTTTACTTTGTAGTAAATAAGAGAAAAACTGTTAGTCGCAGCTGAAATTTAAATAGCGATCTTGATAGTTAAAACTAAAAACAAATTGCCTTTAGAATGATAGAAGTTAATGTCAGTTATAGTGTTTTTTACAATCTTCTTAAAACTCTTTAAAAAATATAGCTTTTGATTATAAAAAACTATTACATAATGTACAAGAACTAATTGCTGCCAGATCAGGAATTAAAAACTCGTTCAACCTTTTTATCGATTTAACGAGGTAAATTAACCATTTATTGGTTAACATCAAATATATAAATATAATATATAGTAAAAAAAAAACGTTTTGGCTTGTGCTATTCTAAGCACTGTTTTTCAAAACTTAAATAAAACTAGTAAAACACTAAAATAACACTGCTTCTCTCCATATCTTGAAAAAAAAACATTTTTCACCTATTTTGGTTTTGTTTTGTATTTTCTTTATTTCCTTTTGAGGTTGTAAGTTTTTTAAACATTACTGTTGAAAATTAAAAATAACTGATGTTAATTTTTCCTATTTTTAACGTTTTATTTTATTTTTAATAGATTTTTTATTTATGTCTAGGCTTAGGTCAAACATTTTTTATTAATAGGGAACATGTGGTTGAAATATTTTAAATTTCCCGGTGAGTTTTGTAATCTAGATGGCGTTACGTAAGTTAACCTTCTTTCACCTTGATGGCAAAAAATCTTTCTGCAGACTGCATTCGCGAAGGCACAGTTCCGATTCCGAAAAAGCCGATTTCTTCAAGATTGTTGATATAATAGTTAAATTTTAAACGATGAGTCGAATCGTCGCTTCTAGAACCCTTTCTAACTTGCAGAAAGTGCAACGTAAGTTTTTAAATAACGTTTTTTATCGCTTAGTAATCACTACCACAATTCACGGAGAAGTTTATAGTTTTATTTATTAAGCCTTGGTCTTAAAATTTGGATTAGGACAGGATTTATGAGTAGGATTATCCTATTCAGAATAAAGTCGTGTTTTAGTTGAAGTTTCCCCAAATATATTATAATGTTTATTAAAATTTAACATCATATTGCCTTTAGTCCCCCAAAAATTTTAACTATCCATTGTATGGTACTGATAATTTACCTTTTTAAACACAAGCATCATCTCTTTAGTAAAAATACATTATATAAACCAGTTGGAAGGTCAACCCTTCCAAAGAATGAGAAATATCTTTGTTTGCGTGTCAGGTGTCCAACAAAGATGCTCTTCAGGGGGTCATTACGTAACTGATTTCAAACCCCCAACCATGAGTGACCTTCCAGTTCCGAAGGGATCCTGGCAAGAAGGTTATAGTAAAAAGCAAGCGAAATATAACATTCAATTAGCGGTTGGGGTTGCGTTCTTGGCTGGAACATTTGGTTACGTAAGTACCCTAAATTTAATAAGTTGTAGCCTAGGATTAGCATCTCTATATATTGTTTGGGTAACCTTTGTGTTTAATAAACTAGGCTGTAAGTTCTGGTCTCATTGATCTTAACATGGCACCACCGATGAAGAATTAGTATATACTCTTCTTTCAATTGGTGTTAACCAAAAATACTATTCAATGTTTAGTGTCTGAAAAACAATAAAAAAAAATGTATCTGTACAGTAAATTAATGAAAAAAATATAATCTGGTTAATAGTTTTACTATTATTTTAATCATTACGAAAGGAACCGCAAGGGTACTTACTTTTAAATTGAACCGTTTTCCTCTGCCTATTACAGTTTTGTTTAATTCTAAGTAAAAAAATATTAGGGTACATACAAATCATAGTGGATTAGCTTGAAATTAAGGAAACAAATGCCATGATTAATTACATCTCAACGCAGCACATTGAACCTTTTTGAAACCATGAATGGAGCCCAAATATCCCCTCTATATTTCCCCGTTAAGAATTAATTGGGACAAGTGCTAGGACCCTGGCAGAAAAAAATAAATGTCTAAATACCCTCTTAAAGAGCATATGAAGCCTTAAATAGGTTCTAAGAGTTCCCATATTCTTTCCAAAGACCTCTCCTGGCTTATTTATTTATTTATTTTTATTCTGTTTTTGTGGGTCTAACTTTGTCTAAATTTTGTAAAAGCCTAAGGTGATCTTCCCTTTAATACTTAATTGTACCTGAATGTGGTTTATATTAAGTTTTAAATCAATCAGGTTATTCAAATTTAATTTAATCATCCAAAGATAAATGTACTGTGGAAGTTATGGTAATAATTTATTCATGTTTAATCATAATCATAACACAAATTTTAAACAAATTGTTAAAATACTATGGAAGGGTGCAGGTATCTGGGGCAAATGAATGAAATTGACAGTTTGAAACTGGCACATTGGTCTGGGAGAGAGCAAACGGCCAAGGGAGAAATAACACCTGACGTCATGAAACCCTCTTATTTGGGTAGTATTTTGTAAGGGTGAATACCATAATTCGTAATTCTCCGAATAAGAGGGATGACACCGATGTGAGAGATAAAAGCCTCTGACGTTGCAGATTTAGGAAACTGCTCCTCCCTATAGTCAATACCAAGAAGACTTGGCAACGACTACTTTTTCTCCTAAGAGGTTTAACACTGTGTATCAATCCGCTGCATTTTTTAACTCCTCTTGAACATGAGTTTTATTTTAAACCCAGTAATTTTATTTCTTGACATTTAACACGTCTCTAGTATTGAATACTATGCAAACCCTTAGATTATTTTTTCTGAAAATAAGTCTGTTGTAATTAGTACAAAACCACAAAGCGTCCGCAAATAACCTTTATCATCTATTATCTAAGCCTAATAAGAATTTTATCGCCGAGTTTTAAAGACCCACGATAAAACCCCAAAATTATCATAGTCATATCAAGTAACAACAATCTGTAATTATTAATAACAATGTTTCATACTTCAAATTTATCCAAAAACTAGGATTTTTCAAAACAACGTATAAATTTCGAAATTCGTTTCGGTTTGAGTCTAGCTTTCCGTTCGTATTTTCCTTTCAAGAACTTGCGAATCTTTAGACTCGGTCCCTCTTTTAATATAGGCACGTCGATAAAGTTTATACGGGCAACCCTAGAAACTATTCCGCTAGGATTCCCGTCAACCCCTTGTAGATTGTAGTTAATCTGACGCTTGCGCCCCTGCGAGAGGGCGGCGATTAAATCATAAATCACATCCTAGGAAAAAAGCGCGGGCCCCCTCGAAAAATATAGGCCTATGAGGTGGCCGTATCTTCACGAGACGGCGTGTAAGCACCAAGCCGCGCGTATTGCATCCAACCCCCTTCCCCACTACCTCTTTAAAGAGACGATGAAATGTGATTTTAATAAATTATTAACCTTAAAAAGTTTTGAAAAATTAAAATAAGGTCAAAATATTCTGGGGGTAAAATCGGAGAATAATATTTCAGAACGAAAGTCAAGGAAAGAGATAGGATTCCATAGTAAAAGGAAAACCAACAAAATTGGGAATTTAATGTTAATTTCCAATAGAAAATGTTCCGACATCCTCCGAATGAAACTGGTAAACGCCACCACTCTATTAGAGTCACAGTGTTAGAGAATATAATTAGGCTTAACAAAACAAAAACGAAGTGAAGCTCTTAGAACCTTGAGAGATAGCTTTAGATTCTATATCATCCTCCCATAATTTTTCGTAAAATGGTGCCTGCTAATTTATTGGCCCCTCCTCTCCACGGCAAATTAGATGGATCTAAATTGGCCGTGTTTACTTTGGTCAATAAATAAGCAGACGCCGTTTTACAATAAAGTAGTTGAGTACGCTGACTATAAAGAGTAAAGGCCCGTTTACAAAAGAGCGGAAAGCTGAAGCGTAAGCCGATGCATGGAGCAATAACAACAGGAGGCATAGGTTCATACATCGTTTAAAAATGAGATTTTGGAAACTATGCCTCCTCTTGTTATTGTTCCATGCATCGGCTTACGCTTCAGCTTTCCGCTCTTTTGTAAACGGGCCTTAAGGTTTTTTGGGACTTATTCTGGTTTAAGAATAGTTTTTCCCAATATGGTTTTAATTTTAGCCTACTCCTTTTTAACTAAAGTATATCTCCTGGTTTAAAGAGAGAGTGAAATAAACGCTAGTCGAGGCTTCGTAGTGTAATTATCTATCTTTTTATTGTGTTTTAAAAGGGTCGAAATGGTCTGACTATCATGGTTAATAAAGTTAGAGATGCCGTTTTATTGCTTATCTCTTTCTCCCTGGTTTTTCATTGTATTGACTATGCCCCCCCCCCCCCCCCTTAGGCGTGTTTTGTTCTCCGTCTGGGTCCTCTGGGAGCCTTTTTAACACGGAGTTATATGGTTGTGACGTATATTCGCGACCGAAAACTGTGTTTCTTGTTCCTGTCTGGGGGCATTTTTTAACACTGATTTTTGTAGGTCCCAGTTTTATGAGAATTAATTCATATCTCGAAAAGATAGGTTTCAAACAATAACTCTCCTTTAAATTCACTTTGTATTGTAATTGGTTAATTTGTTTTCTTTGATGTTACCGACTATTTAAGTTTACTTTTTGGTTTGGTTTATTTTTCCAAATTTTTGCCAATTTTTTTAGGAGAGTGAAAAATAAGGTACTGCATGCAGGCTATAATGGTCCCCGTGTCATTATTGTTAAATTCCCCTTTATACGGGTCATTGGTCATATGTTCAGTTTTTAAAAAATTTACCAGTATTTTTGGATAACTTAAAGGGAGAATGACCCTGCATAACATGGGTTTTCTATATGAAAAAAATATAACACGGATCCACGAAGAGTTTTGAAATCTCACTGATAACCAGTTAAAGAGATGAACCTGGAAATATTGTGGTGAGCCATAGTGGCTTTTAGGGGAGTCCCTACACCGTGGTACAATCCTCCGTCTGGGAGAGTTTTAACAAGGGATATAGGGAACGAGACTAGTAGCATAAACCAGGAAAAAGTTTGGAAGTTTGATCATTAACTTTAATGGCACTAACTGGCTACGACCTCAATCAGGTTAATTCATAGCTCTAATAAGGGTTTTCAACACATTTGGTTCGCATGGATTTATCAGGGAAAATTCACTGGAAACATCATGGAAATTGGTTTTCCAAATGTTGTATTATACGAGTTCTGTAGAGAGATTCGGGGATCATTACATTGAAGTTTATATTCCCTTTAATACTACCCTCCTCTCGTGTTCGTTAAATCTACTCGAAATAATGACGAAGAATTGGATCATGTCGAGTTTTGCGAACTAGCCATTCTTATTCTTGTGTCATTCAAGTGTCCCCAAAATCATCTTTAAATAATTGTAAACTTTAAAAATGCGTTCACCTTCCCTTTAAGGTTTAAGAACCTTATCTCTCGCTAATAAAATTGAATCCTATTCCAAATAATAATTAAAATACGATAATAAGTGTAGAGGTAATATTTAAAACTATTTACGCGTATTAGAATAACATTTAACCATTATTATTAATAATAGAGTACCATTTAACCATAACTATTATTAATAATAAGTAATGAGGTTTATATTTAGTTTTTTTCCTTTAATTGGCTTGATTTGTCAAATTTTTGCATTGCCCTAAACTTCAAACCTAACTTACCCTTCATTGCAATTATAAGCATATTGCGACGTCGATTTTCAGTTTTCATGTTAGAGGGAGAAGTAGGTGGATGGGGGTTAAGCTCCCTCTTCTATTTCGTTTCTAGGCTGTAGGGTATCTTGAACTTGCTCATGCGCAGTTGGGGCATCATTTTAAACCCCCTTTTTCCTTCGTCCAAGAATTGGGTTTAAGAATCTTTGTATTTAAATTCATAAACTATTTATTTTCGTTTATACTTTCCCTTTAATCTTAATATATATAATTTAACTTCGAACTTTGGATTTAATTTCATGTTCAAATTCGAGCTGGAAAGTGATGAAGTCCTAATAGTTCGAGAAATCGAACCCCGGTTATACTTTGTCATCTGTCACGTGACAAAATTTGTTTCGCCAAACTTACGTTTATTCCTTAAAGGGAGGGTGAAGAGTTAATATTCAATTAAAGAAGTATTTCGACTAATTAAACGACGCCACAACTTTGGCTTAACAAAATCCTCGCGACACGTGTTGCGGCATGCACTCTTTGAATCAAGCTATATCTCGTTCTTGATTAATATCACAGCGCTTGTCGCGGATATTTTACGAATCCAAAGGTCTTAGTCTTGATTAGTCGAATCAACGATCTCCTTTCAATTAATTAACAACATCTGAATCTTTTCAGATTTGTTGCGCAATTCAGAGTGTTTTCCCGAATGTTTTTTGATTTTCGAATAAGTGGTTACTTGTATCAATTCGCATCAGCTTTCCAATTAGTTTCAAAATTTATATATTTTGATATACATTGTACATTTAAAATTAGCAAAATTTCCTTGAATGTTTTAATTTTATTTCATCTTCCCTTTTTTTCCCTCGAAATCGAAATCTCAGTTGAATCTAAAGTTTCCATAAATATTAAATGGAGATAACCTTTGGCGAAACTCTTCTCTTTAACTCTCAAAAATCTTATTTACTATCAATTGTTTTAAATATTACAATCGCGCATCTTCCCTCGATTTTAGGAGAATTTCATATTTACATTTTCCTTTTCTTTTTTCATTAAAGGAAAGGCACATAATTTATGTTACTAATATGTCTATTTATGAAACCATTTTACGATTTTGGCCGGATTAATTTCTATTAGTATTCCTAAATCTCCAACTATAAAGAAAGTCTTAAACGTTTTTGGTTAAAATTTTCTATAATATTCACTTTCAGTTAACATCATGAATTGTCTACTAAGAGGTAATTAATACGATAAATCCTTGTCCCGAATAATATTTCAAGGAAATCAAATTGGGAGGAGTAAAAACATTGACAATCGCGCTTGGTCTAAAATTGTGTCCCCTTCCCTTATTGCCTGGCTTCGTGTCACAGCAACGCGGAAAGAGGTGGAGTAATGTTTTTTTTTTTTTTTTTTTTTTTGTGCCCTTTCATTTTATTTTGCGCTCTAAAACCCCCTCTGGTCTATTTCTTAATACCCCCTCCTCAGAACTACGTATGCTTTTAGTTTATTTCTAGCAGCGTAGATAGAAGCCAGTGCCAGCCGTTCCTGCTCCTCTTTGGCCCCCAGAAAAGATCCAACGTGGAATATAATAACACACCTCCTATTAAAAATCATTTCCCCACTCTACACCCTAGCATACTTCGTCTCATTTTCGCGCGCGCCGCTCCGGAACTTTTTTCCCGCCCCCGAACTTTTTGGCGCGTAAAACTTTTACAGAGCAAAGTCGAAATAAAAGCTGGGTGACGTCCGCGTAGAGGGGAGGGGGAAACTTCTCTTTAGAAAATTATTTTTTCCCTACGCGCCTCGAAGCCCAGCTAAAGTATACATGACTCACCCGGAGCCTCGTCGTTCTCGGTTCTGATTGGTTGTCTCTTTCTTCCTCTCAAGGAATCCTGCTACGAAGCGCTCCCCATTGGGCGGGCCGGTTTGTAGGCTTCTCGAATTCGCGCGGCCGCGGGAAGGAATTGGAAGCCAGACGAGTCCATTAGGAACCCCGTTCGAGGGGGGATGACGACGGATTATCATTATCTGACAGTCTGAGCCTCCTAGTTTTGGGAAAACGCCGAAAGCGTAAGAACTCTAGTACGGTTCGTCTTTAGACAGGTTACAAAGTTATGTTCGGGGAAGGAGAAATACGTTTAGGATTAAACCAGAGAAATTATAGCGTCTTTATTTTTGTAAGCACTGACTCACACGCGTCGAACGGATTGTAACAACTCCCCTCTCCTCCAAACCTTAGTACTACCCCCCTCCCTCTCATCTCTATTGGGAAAACTGGGATGGGTGGAACTTGGAGTTGAGGGGGGGGGGTGGTTTTCCGCTGAAAGCAAAAACTAAGTATCTTTGTCTTAGTTTTGAAAACGTAAGGATTTTGATTTATAATTAAGTTAATAGAATAAGTTCAATGCGTCTCGTATCGTGGCTATATCTGGCAAAAAAATACATAAGCAGCTGCATCTACATTATAGTTAATGGACGTAAGTTAGCATATGTCTTGCCATATGAAACTAATAGTGCGTAACTCCAGATAAAAGGTTTTTGTTTTCAGTCAACGCGGTGGGGGATTAGAGGGTGGTGTTGGGCGGAAAATGGCAAAGAACTGATAATCGGACCAAGAGACGCTGTTGGAATATTTTTTATGTTCTAGAAATAATGGAGCCCCTTTCGGTGGGGATCATGGGATGACTTTTACACGAATGCTTAGCTCAGGTACGATGTTTTCAGTTTCCACGAAATAAGAGATCCTAGAGAGGCGAAAGATGATCTATCTTACGGGTAGTCATGAAATAGCAGGACCCAGGCACAAGAAAAATCGTAAACAAGTTAATGAAATCTGAAATTCCCAGAGATATTTCTACCCCGCGGCGTATTGCCTAGCCTATTTCTGGTTTAAGTGGTTTTATTCCACTTTTGGATTACGATTTTTAGTCCTTTAATAGCTGATTGTTGGCATCAAATGTGATGAAGACGCTATTGGAAAGTCATAAGTTTGAAAAAAAAAAAAAATAAATAAATAAAGGGTGATCCTGCAATTAATTGAATTACCCGCAAGTTTGTACTTAATTTTTAGAAATTTTGATAATAAATCTGTTATGTTATAAGCTTTTATTAAAATAGGCAGACCTTTAGCTTCGTTTTAGAGTTTTACGAATTGGCTTCATGCCTGAAACCTTTCTTTCCCCCTGCGTTTTTTACATTTCCAAAATTCACATTTTTCTTTAAGGAGACCAACAAAAAATATATAAAATGCAGAAGTAAAGACTTCTTTAAAAATCCCATTTTAATTTTCTTATTTTTATATTATTTACTTCTCAATTTATAAAAAAATTATTAAAAATTTTGTCTATTTTGTTAACTTTGCAAGTATCTTTTTCGCCTTCGGGATCGAGAGGATAGCAGAAAAACAAATTGATACTTGTATCGCCCCTCAGTAAAAAATTTTTAATGGACTCTTCCAACCAATTATCTATATTTCGTCCCATAAGCGCCCTCGATTGGCTGAACTTATATTAAGAATTTCAGGGGGGGATTTAGTTGGTTGGCTTTCAGAAAGGGTCGAAGGAGCCGCCCGCATTACGACAACCAACCAATCGGACACTATCTCTACGCCCAGCCAATAAGGACGCTATCTCTCTCTCTCGAAGGCTCCCAAAATTTCTCTCTTCCCAAAAAGCCACTCTTGGATTTTGCGTTCCTCGCTCCTTAAAACTACTGGATAATTTCACGTTTAAAGGTAAGATTTAACGTTAATTTTAAATCAAAATAATTTAAAATGGCCTAATTAGTTTAGATTCTAATTCGGGAATCTTAATAATAATAATTGTAACTGTTATATACTATATTTTATGAAGGGGGATGAATTGGGGGTTTTCTTTTTCTATGCTAGAAGCTCTGAAATAGGCCAACTATACAATCCTCTTTGGTATTGCCAGCAAAGCCAGAGACTGCGGCGGTAGTTTGGGGTACTCGCGGTCGTAGACTTTTATTTTGTCCCTCGCATCTTTCAAACCGGGTTCGGGTTATTCGCCCGTGAAATAAAAAAAGACTAAAAATAAAAATGAGGCTTACGAATCAAAACTGCTTTTGGCTTTAAATATAATTCCATAAATTTCTGTGTATATCTTTCGTATTTTTATTTCTGTTGATGTCGAATGGCAGGTACTGTAGACTAGTTCATTGTCTGTAAGGAGGTTTTGGGGTCCTAAGTACTCTAACAGGGTCTCATTTTAGGTCTAAAGTAGAATAATCTTGACCATTATATCACTTCCGTCAACAACCCAATTTAAATTTTTCAGTAGGATAAAAAAAAAGAAAATTTTGAAAGAAACAAAAAATTGTATACGATAAAAAATTGTACAAGCACCGCCCACAAGGAGGCCAACGTCATTTTAACGCGTAAAGCCTCCCCTACCCCCCTCGCTGTTACGATGGCTGCCTCCTGGATGTAGAAGCGTAGAAGCCACACGAATTCCATGATTCTATCGTTAGTGAATTATAATTAAAGGGTGATTAGGCCTTGAGCCGTCAAATTTTGCTGTATCTTTCACATTGTTTAGGTGTATGAAAAATAATGACCGGTCGCGGTCTAGGCTTAGCGAGATTGTTGAATGGACTGGATTGTTTGGTTTTCTCCTGTTTAAAGTTGAGGAGTAGGCCTAGATGAAATTTTTGTTTTTTGGTTAATTTTAAAGGCGTATGACTGTTCTGATTTTACGAATGAGTACCGTTTGAATTCCATCATGAACCCTGAAACAAATCAAACGAGCTCTACCCCTCAACCTGGCCAACCTCAAATGTGCTCGGTGACTGGGGATCAAAATATGCCGCCAAATTCCTCTTCTCCCATGCTCATGCAGCAACCGGGTAACTTAATGAACCCTCACCAAGCCACTCCACCGTCAACTCCTCAAGGGGGGACACCCACACCAACGCCAAGTAGCAGCACGCCTTCCCCCATGCCACCACCCATGCAAAATTCAATGCCAATGCAACCTTCACCCCAACAACAACAACAACAACAACAGCAGCAACAACAACAACAACAGCAGCAGCAACAACAACAACAACAACAACAGCAGCAGCAACAACAACAACAACAACAGCAGCAACAACAACAACAACAACAACAACAGCAGCAGCAACAACAACAACAACAACAGCAGCAACAACAACAGCAGCAGCAACAGCATCAGCATCAACAACAAATGCAAGCTCAAAACTCATCACAACCCATGTGTTCTCAACCAATGGCATCGCAACCTATGGTCTCGCAAGCCATGTGCTCTCAACCTATGGTTTCTCAGTCTATGAATAACGTTCCCTCTCAATCGATGGGATCCATGTCTGGTTCGGTGGCTGTCTCTGCTCCAGTTTATTCAATGACTCATATGACTCAAATGCCTGCCTCACAATCAATGTGTAACATACCAGTTTCAGCCCCTGTATGTTCAATTCCGCAGCAAAATATGACCAACACTACCATTTCAAACGTTCATCCTTCGCCGCTGCCACAGGTAAGTAAAGAGGATTTGGTAACCTCGCCTAAGTAGGCCTAATAAAATTTAACTGAATTGAAGGTGCAAGTAATTCAGCAACCTCTTCACAACCAAACTTACTTACAACATCTCTATGCTCCACAACAACAAATGATTCTACCTGGCAATTTAACTATCCAGCCTGCCATGGCATCTACTCTGCAGAACTTAGGAGCTGCCCAGGGTTTAAGTTTGCAATTACAACAAGGAAAACCAAATATGGATCACAAAGGACAGGGACAAAATGGTCCGACATTAATTCCAGCTTCGTCTATGCAAGGGGTAACCCTAATTTATAATAAAGCTTCCTGGAAATTAGAAACGTAAGCCTTTTTACTCTTTATTATAGACTGAAAATTACATGGAAAATTACCAATCCCTTCACGGAGTGACCATCAGTTCGGCCAATTTAGTATCAGCTTCGGGCCAAATGATAACTACTGGGGCCAAAACCTGCATGCCTGGTCAGATGCTGACAGCTGCAGCTAGGTCTACCGCTATGTTACAAGGACAGGCTGGCTTTGCTCAACAGGCTGGAGGTCAAACTGTAATGATTGGTCAACTGGGGATGCTTTCGAACCAGTCATTGATGCCATCTCACAATAAGTCCTTGGCTGACCAACAAAAAGGAAAATCATTTGTGAGTTTTTGTAAATCCTTCCTCGTTGACGAGGATGTTTTAAGAACTGGACTTGCAGATAATGAATCAGCAAGCCACTTTACAACCAAAATCACCGATTCTTCCCCAGCCCGTCACCAGTGGTCAAGTTCTCTCGAGCGCCCAACTCAAACAGCTTTCTTCGCCGCAGCTGATCACCAGTCAAGCTCCAGCCACCATGATTGGAAGTCACGCGTTATTAGGTAAAATTCTCCTCTATTTACTCAATTTTAAAGCCTCCCTCGTTTGAGCCTGGGGAGAGCTCAAAAAGATTTCCACATTATTATTTACGCTTTAAGGTCCTCTTCAAGCGCTGGGGTCTTTGCCTCAAGGAATTACGTGGACTGCGGCTGGGGGACTTCAACAATCGGCCCTCTTGACGCAAAATCCAATATTCTTTCGCAGTCAACAATCCGATATGTTTATTCAATCACCAACCCAAACGATGCACGCTGTTCCCGTGGCTACCGCCGCTCAAGCTAACGTTCAGCCGGCTCAAATGCAACAGCAACAACAAGTTCCAAAAGCCAAACAGGTTAAAATTTTAATTTTTCTTTAATCCTTTTATTACCATTAATAAGTAACCTCCCTAAATGTAAGAGTCTTGACTCTTGTTTAATTTTTACTAATTTTGTCAAAGTTTAGTTTTGCGTTCTTAATGATACGAATCTCTTCTTTGCTCAGTATCATTTTTAAGCTAACCATCTCATTTTTGTTCATCCAAAGCCTTTTCCCAAAATATTTTTCCAATTTTTGACATTTTCACCACTTTTGAAATCGCAAAAATTAAACTAACTTTTTGTAAAAATTTCTATGATCTTAGCATCCTTTTTTTGATAAGAGAAAAATTCTTTCACTTTCCTGTCCCCCTTTTTTCACGCACGGTTTTAAAATTCATGCTGTCCGGGACAACTATCTACTCTCGTGTGGCTCAGGCGCGCCCGGCTAGTTCGGTGGCCACGCAGACAGCCGTCACGACAGCACTCACAGTTCAAACGCATGTACCCCCCTCTCGAATACAGGTAAGCCCCAGTTGCATGGGTGTACAGTGATCATAAAGGGAATGGAATGGGGGTAGCTTTTCTGGGAGAAAACAGAAAACCTTTCTTCCCAAATTTAATTGTAACGGACAGCATGGATAACAAAACTACCCAACTCTCCCACTCCCAGCCTCTCATATATGCATTGTTTTTATATCAAGTGTTTGGTAAATGGTAATTCTTAAATTAGGTGAAAATTTCGTACCCATTTTAATTTTTTATCTGATTCCTTGCAATTAAATATATCCTGCTGAATTTTTTCACAATAATCGTACCCATTTTAATTTTTTATCTGATTCCTTGCAATTAAATATATCCTGCTGAATTTTTTCACAATTTTTAAAAAATTATTTCGATGAGAATTAATTATTTAAAACTTAATTAGGCTTAGCTATGTGTTTGCATTTTTCACTGTTGCCAAAGGACCAATCAGAGCTAAGAGCCAATGACAGGAGACTATCGAAGTTAGATCGTAGAACTCCTAGCGAAGATCTTGGTTTAAATGGAAGATTTGAAATAGAATAGTTTACTAATTTTCTCCAATAGAAGCAGCAGCTATGTTTTAAAAACTATAAGCTTCGCTAGTAACGAGCTTTGGATGATAATGATGCCTACAATCTTTTTTAAACCTAATTTTCATAAAAATCAAATCCAAAATTTAAACGAAGATCTCTACGTTATCACCTAGATGTCGCTAGGGGTTCTACTTTTTATCTTAGTAAGTAGGGGGATGAGTCCTTGGTTCTGATTGGCTTCTTGGCAATGGTAGAAAAATTCAAATGCATGTTTAGGATATAAAACTTTAAAAAATATTTTCTAATTCTAATAGTATTTGTACTTCAAAAATTATGAAAAAATTCAGGCTAGCATATTTTTACATAAGGAATCAGAAAAAAAAAAAATCGCTTTGGTTCACTATTTACGACACAATTTTCTAGTTCCTTAATAATAAAGCAATCTTGATTACGTATCACCTTCACCTTTATAGGAGAAACCATTTCGGGTTTTACACAACTTGTTAAAATTTAAGGAAACACCTGACCAAAATGCAGAGATGAAGTTTTTTTTATTTTAATACAGAACCCCATAGCTATTATCATTGTTGAGTTTTTAAGTTTACATCCAAAGTAGTTAAATTAATTTAGTTTAACCACTGCCTTTGAGAGGTGTGAAGCGGTTTTGGAAGAGTGACCCTGGCTGTCTTAGGTAAAAAAGATATGGTGACATCTTATTTGGCTATTATCTTGATTTTTCACAATAAAAATAGGGCGCCACCATTTTTCTACTTGTCTAAAGCAGTGAAAAATAAGACACAGGGAAAGATAATTTCCCAGTGGCTTTTTTTCCAAAAATTCTTGAACTTCATTACTGGTTCCTTGGACGACTACCCCCCCCCCCCCTCCGATTTAATTTTTAAAGTGGTCAACACTTTAAAAATTAAATCGGAGGGGGGGGGGGGGTAGTCGTCCAAGGAACCAGTAATGAAGTTCAAGAATTTTTGAAAATGCTTCTTGATTATTGAATATTTGGAAGTTGAAGTTTGATAATACAAATTCCTGTAAGCCCGAGTCATTTAGAGCCAATTAATTAGTTTTTGGGAAATTGTTACTAAGTCTATTAAAAAAGGCAAAAAACACTTCTTTAGCCTAGCAGACGATGTGCCATAGTAAATGGTCATGGACCAGTTTACTTATTCCAAGCCAGGGGGTCGCTGGTCATGGGTCACTCTAAAGTTCTAACTTCAAAACCTATGTGAATAGCAGTCTATACTTATTTTCTCAATAGATGGCAGAAATTGCAGACATGTCAAAGCTTTAAATAGGTTTAATATTTAAAGATCATAATACATCTGTTCATTTCCTTACCAGAATTAAATAGATATTAGGGCCAAATACATGGTAAAATAAATTTATCTGTTACATTTGTCCAAAGAGAAATGGTAAATATGATCACACAAAGTCAATTGGCCATGTTTAATATTAGCTATGATATCATTGCTTACTGTACTTCCATTTCATCATAGTTCTTGTACAATGTTCATGAATTTTTTAATAATTATTCATTCAAAACTAACCCTAGAAAATATGCAACATTTTCAGCCTAAACAACCTCGTAATCGCGCTCACGCTAGAAGCGTCGGTGTACAGCAACAAGTTATGCCCAGACCATTGATTCCGCAAATGGCTACGACACAAACTCAAACTCAAGCTACTCATCAAATTGCCCCGCAACCTCAACAGCAACACCAACAACATCATCAACAACAACAACAACATCATCAACAGCAACAACATCATCAACATCAGCAGCAACAGCAACATCATCATCATAATCAACAACTTCATCAACAACATCAGCAACAGCAATTTCAACAACAACAAGCTCAACAACAACATCATCAACAACAACAAGCTCATCAACTTCATCAGCAGCAACAACAACAGCATCATCAACAGCAGCAACATCAACAACAATTACAGCAGCAACATCATCATCAACAACAACAGCAGCAGCAGCAACAGCAACAACATCAGAAAGCTGATGCGTGTAATCAAACTAGACCAGCCACGGAAATGAGGATAGCTTCTATCCAAATGAAAACTACGTCCACTTCTACTTCTATGGAAACCAAAAATCAGACAACGGCTCAAAAAATTGAATCTTGTTTTGTTAATATTGCTCCCGCTCCCCCGCCTCAAGTTAGCGTTCCACCAGTGAATATAGTTTTGGCCCAAGGTCAAAAAATGGTTACAACATCGACTAACACTTCACCAACGCATCAGTCCTTGGGTACGAATAACCACACTCCTTATCCTAACAACGCAAGTAATTCGGCGACAGTTGCTCCGCAATCGGTTCACTTACCTCCTCCACCACCTCCTATTCCCATTGTTTCCGTGACAGCATCGACTAACACTGAAAAGAGGACTCTAGTTCCTCCTATAATGGTTGCCCCTCAGCAGCAGCAGCAGCAGCAGCAACAACAACCAGCTTCGGCTACTGTTGCTCCACAAATTCCCGAAGATAAGACAAACAATAGCACTAACTTGAAAGAAAACTCTTCTATCAATGCGAATAACAAAAGTGACGATTCTACCAATCAGTTAGAGAAGAAAAGCACTGGAACTGGGGATGGTGATGTCAATTTGACTCATAATTCTGAACCACAAATTAAAGACAAGCAACCTCAGAAAGCGATAGTTAAACCTCACGTACTTACGCATGTTATTGAAGGATATATAATTCAGGAAGGCTCTGAACCATTCCCAGTAAGTTTGCATTATTTTTATATTCTAAACACTCCAAACTTGTAGCTATAATTAATCAAGATCCAAAATCTCTGGAAATGCGAATTTAATGGATGAAAATCTTGTCCTTGTACCCAAAATTCATTATGGTTTATGTAATTATAAAGCTTAATTTCGACGCTTAACTCGTGCGTTTGTTTATAAAATATTCTTCAGGTCACGAGATCATCATTGCTAACGGACACAAGTCCATCAAAATTGAATGCCCCTAGCACAGAAAAACCTGTTCTTGAAGAAGAAGACCCAGTTTCTACCGCTAAAGGTACGTAAATGTTCCCTTCTAAAATTGTAATTTTAATTATTTTCAGATGATGTAAAAATTTTAAGGATGGGCATGAAACGAAGCATGTTTATATTAAGAGTCGTTGTTTTAAAAAAAGGAGTTAAATAGCCGTTTGTGTGACTCGTTGTTTCGTTTGCATTTTCTCTTCAATTTGATCCTCTCCAATCAGAGACTATAAATATGGAGAAAGTCGAAAAACCGCCTGTCCAGGATGAACTTGCTAAGTGCGAGTTTTGCGGAAAATTAGGAATCAAGAAGAGTTTCAAGAAATCGAAGCGATTCTGTACAAAAAGTTGTTCCAAAAGATACAATCTTGCCCGCAACAAACCAACGGGCATTTCTCAACCCTCTTCCACACCCGGTAAAAATAATACAAGCATCCCCAATTAGGGAACACACTTTCTAGTGTTTTTATTTTTTTTGGTTCAACGAAAGGCGCCTTTTTACTTTAAACTCCTTTTTTTAAAACAGACTAAAGATTTATTACTAGAATGCTCAATTTTTTTGGTTGTTTTATTCCCTAATTTTTAGCCTACATGACCAAAATATTGTTACTTCAGGGTTCATACAAACCTCGAAAACCTGGAAATATCAGGGAATTGGAATGTTTACAAAAAATCGGGGAAATATTAGGGAAATATTGTTACTTCAGGGTTCATACAAACCTCGAAAACCTGGAAATATCAGGGAATTGGAATTTTTACAAAAAATCGGGGAAATATTAGGGAAACTCTTTCATTGGTAGAATCAGGAAAATAGGTTTTCCAAATGTTGAATGAACCCTGTACTTGCCTTTTAAACCAAATAAGTCCGGGAGAGTTCATTTTGTTTTCACAATTATATTGCTGTAGTGTGGATTATTTTAGTGGGTTGTCATGCTTTTAAATGGATAATGAAATTGAAAACTAATAATTTTCATTAAATTAAAATCTAAGCATATTTAAGTTATTTGTATTTTCAGACTGATTAAAACATGAATGCAAATGTCAGAATAATTGCGGCTATTCAAAATTGCACGATTTAGATGCATTTTTCTGACCTTTTAATGTTTTTATCAGTCTAGAAAACTAGTTATTTTCAATCGATTATGTGTAAAAATCATATCAAAACTTGTCAAAGGTTTCATGGTAATTCGCAGTTAAAAATGAGCTGTGAAATTATTCTTTGATAATTAATTACTGCGAAACCTTTGGTGAGTTTGATGTAGTTTTTACTCTTTTTTTAACAGTCCAAAGAGATTAAATATAACTTATTAACACAGTTTAGTATCCCTTTAAGCTTAGAGATCCCTAAATTACGACTTTGTTAATTAACTGTAAATTAATGAGATGTTCAGAACCCTTTGGTGAATTTTAATGTTTAAAGGCTCTTAATCGATAAAAAATAACTCATTACTGGTCTTCGTATCCCTTTAAGTTGAAGGGAAAAACAAATTTTTCTTAATGTTCTTGTTCATTAGATTTATTTTGGTTTTTAAATTGTTCACTTTAGAAACTGGAACTGGAAAAGTAACGAAGAAAAGGAAATCTCCCGGAACCAAACCTCGTAAAGGCTGGAGGAAGAATAGTAGACTTTCTTACAATATCGACGAATGGGTTAGTTCTCACTTTATTTGTTTAAAATTGATTTTAAAAACGAATTTGAGATTTTGGGGTTTTCAAAGGAAGTTAAAGTGTCTGATCCCAAAATACATTGTCACCTTCAGTCATGTTTATCTCATTGTGTAGCAGAAACAAACCGGGCAAAATGGTCAAGAATCAAACCATGTTCTTATTTCTGGAATGGATGGTCTACCTATGGGTGATGATTCGATGGATGGTCTTTTAACCCGCAAGATGGGTGGAGCCATTCTGGAACCCGAAGGTGACTGCGAAACGACTGATACTCCATCAGGTCCCGAAAGTTCCGTATCCCCAACCACCCCTTCGAGCAATCGAGAAGAAATGGAAGTTGATTTGCCAGAAGGAGCTGCTGGGTTCATTACTAAAAACCCTATCAAGTGGACGGTGAGTTTATTATTACTTATTGCTACTAGATCAGACGAGATTATTACTAGCTAGTGTTGGCCGATATTGTAATTTAACCAATTTGGTAAATTGAAAATACTCTACTGCCTCATCAAGACCCAAAGAGCGCTATTGATTAATTTTTGTTATGACATTAAAACACACTCTGATTGGAAGTCTTTTGGCGCGATTTTAAAAATAAAACTAGTTGCAAAGACTGCTGAATGTCTCCTATAATCTTTGTATCTGTAAAAGCCCTATACAATATTGGTATTTGCCCTACACCAATTTTTACTGTTCCACTTGACGTTATAGGTTCAAGAAGTTGTGGAATTTGTTCGAAATCTACCCGGTTGTTCAGACTATGCGGATGAATTTCGGTCGCAGGAGATAGACGGACAAGCGTTAATGCTGCTCAAAGAAGATCACTTAATGACGGCCATGAGTATGAAATTAGGGCCAGCCTTAAAAATATGCGCTAAAATCAATTCTCTCAGAGATGATTCCAATCGATAAAGATGACTAAGTGTGGGACTCTAGCGTATTTTTTTCAAACTACGCTACCTTCTTTTCCCTGTTAAATTTATTTGACATTATCAAGTTAGATGGTGTAAATATTTGGGTTCTCGTTAAAAATCTAAGTTTTGTTACGAAGAAAAGGTAGTAGAGTATGAATTTTGCTTCAATGGGGTTGAAAAGTAATTTAAAATATTTCCTTAATGTCCTTAAAAAAGGTCTTGAAGGATTAAAAACTATTTTACAAAACTATTTTTTATTCAGATTTCAACTCTTAAATATAAGTAGGCACTTCTTTGCCTAAAAGTAAAAACCCATTAAGGGATACTCGACACCGGAGATAAGTTACTTTTAATAGATTTAGACTTTAAATGTGCGAAAACATCGAAACTTGCCAAAGGTTTCGTGGTGATTCGCGGTTAATTATCAAAATTGCAAAATTAAGGTATAGGAAAATTAAGATTTATTTCTAAAGGACTAAAAATGAGAGTTCATCTTTGAAATGGTGTATGAATCAAGAGATTTGTTAGAAATAGCACGTTCTTTAACGTTAAATTTGTTCCTGTGCCATTTTTATCCAATATAATCATCAGCAACTCAGTTACTCAAATTTTTGATCTAAAATTTCTTTGAAACGGATTAGGCTTAGCAGAGTTTTGTCGCTTTGATAATTAACTGTTAATTACCTCAAAACCTTAAAGTTTTGATACGCATATTTTAAGTCCAAATTGATTAAAAGTAACGGGTTATCATTTCAGGAATGTTATTTGGAAAATTTGCTGAATTATTACGCGTTAAAAACCTTCCTGCATCTTTTGAGAGTTTAAAAAATTTATCAAATAATGTGTATTGCATTTTTCGTTAAATTTTTCAAACTCCATTTGTAGGAGTGGTTGATTATCGTCTTTATTTTAAGTGAAATAAAGACTTACCCCTAATTAACTTTTCAAAAGAGTTCCCCATTTTAATATATTTATAATTAAATGTAATAGCAGATATTGAAATGTTTCCCTTGTGACATTTTCATTCCCTTTTCTGTATTCCCCTTATGTATATCATTTTTGATATAAAATTGATATGCCAATTTATAACAAATTTATCTTGCCTTTGTTAATTATTTCTAATTTCAATTACAATTCAATCACTAATTCATTACGGAATTTGACAAAAATATATATTCAGAATTTTATAAACAATAAAATCTTTCTATGTTTATAAACTTCTGGTATAAGTAAATCTGTGCCAAATTATGCTTTCATATTTTAACTAAAATTTAATTTAAATTGGTATATTGAATTATTTAAATATCTTTTGCATCGCTTTAAGAGTTTAATTCGAATCTTATAATGTGAGTCCGGATAAGAGTGGAAGTTTCCTACCCCAGTTTACTTAGAAAGTAGGCTTAACGTGGATCTATTCCAGAGAAAGTTTGAAGTATCGTCATTAACGAGTCTGTGGCCAATCACGCAAAAACAAAGCGGGCACTTTTTTCTACTAAAGATAATAAACTCTTGATGGATCCCTGTTAAGCCTGCTTTTACTTTTAGACTTCAAATATGATTACCAGCTTAATATTTGTTAGAACAATTGCTAGTAGATTGTAAATTGATTGAAAAGATTGTTGCAAGACTCCACTCTATCCTTAAAGCGAGTGCTCGTGACGCCTCCTTGACAAATTATGGCTTGCCAAAGGCTGGAACCATTGGAATAAGCTGCACTGTCCCTTGTACCTTTGATAATGTAAATCTGTGTAGCGGAGAATCGTGCTTGTAAAGGAGCACCAACAGACCCGCCATTTGTTTTATTAACAGCTGCAGAATTGAAATTTTATGTCAATTGTAACATTTCCGTTCCACTCTTATAATGTGAAATCATTAACTTAAGGGGCGTCACCAAGAACTTCAAATTGGGTTTTTGAAAATAGGGGGCATAACCCCCAAAAAGGGCCTAGCAAGTAGCGACCCCCATGGAAGGTTATTTAATCCATGCGACACCCCTGAATAATTTTAAGCCCAACTTATTGTATACAAGACTTAGTCTATGAAAATCTCTCAAAATGAAAGGGAGTGTAAGAAAACTACTCAAAATTGAGGAATCTTCAAATATATTAATAAGAATAGAAAGGTTTTCCTAATTTTAGAAATGGGGATAAGATATTATTACAGTCTAACATGTTGGTGTAAGTCTTATTTCTATAGCATCCTGTGACCTTTAGAGTAGGGAGGGTTGACGTAACCCATTCACCAATCAAAATCTCCGTATTTTTGCATAATGCAATATTTTCGAAGCAAGAATGATTTTACCTTTTTTATATCAATCATTGGAAAATACAATTAAAAGAGAAATTTCAAATATAGTTATTTTTAATATAGTTAATAGGCTTACATTGATTTAGAAGTACAATGAAAAGGATATCTGGGTGGAAAATTGATTAAATTACATGATAAACTTTAGAGATAAAGCAATTCAGTTAAACAACACAAAAAAAAAAAAATGAATTGAGATTTAATTTTAGTATAGTTTAATATGCATTATTTAATAATTCCCTATAATTTTTAAGTAAATGAAAATTAGCAGGGCACAATTATTTTCAATAGGTTGGAAATGGAGTTTACTGCATAATTATTTCTTAATCATCTTTTTTGATTCCAGGTCCACCACTAGTTAATTTTTGAAGGGAAGCATGTTCCTTAATCAAACGATCATATTCGAGGGTCACGGATTCAGCCTGCTTTTTCATAGCATCAACGTCTTTCAAAGCTCTCTCTTTTTCGAGTTTAGCTGCCCTCAAATCATCCTCCAACTTTTTAATTTCCTTTTCGAACTTCTCTCGCTCGGCGTTACCTTGATTATCAGCACTTTCCACTTCTTCCTTCTTTTTCTTGTCATTGTCCTTCATTAACTTTTCAGCCATTTGAGTTGCGCTTTGAGCTTGTTTCATCGAAGCCTCGCATTGCGCTAAAAGAGTGGCCTGAGTTATGATTAAACTCATTAATCTGCGAATGACGAAAGAAAGAAACAAGGCAAAACCGGCGATATAAAAATTTCTCTGGGCGCGGAAAAGTTTCATGTTGTGTTGCATTTCGGCGTCAAGGTGAGCGTGACCATCAGCGTCGGAAGCTCGAGTCGCCGCATACTTGTACATGTCCCTAATGCTGTCTAAGAAGAACAGTACAAGAATAATGATGAAAACCAAGAAATAAATATTGCCTTGACTTGATATGGCTTTTGCAAACTTGGATTTGAAAAGCGATTGCCATCTCTTTGGAGAAATGAAAGGCAGTAAAAGAATCAGGATGACACCGATTTCCGAGTATAAAAAAGTTGCTATTAAGGTCCACTGAAGACTCATTTTGTTAACTTTTAAAGTAAAACTTAAAGTTGTATGGAATACAGAAGATACAAATTACACAAATCCGATTTGGTTCTGAGATAATACTTCCTCTGGTCTCTAGAGACTCTCTACTTTAATACGAATGATTTCCTTCTACACTCTACAGTGACTCTCGTCTAGTCTGAGACTCCAAGTTAAGAACGATTCTAAAAACTCAATTAGTCATTTACCCTTGGCTTATTGCATCATCAAATATCAATTCAGGGATCGTTTATCGGGGTTGGGACTTGGGACTGGAGCTTGAAGTCTTGGGTCAGGCGTTGCTTCCGTAGATCCGTTATTATTAGCTAGACGACCGAACCCTACTAGGGTCTAGGTACTGTATTCATTGCGGCGTTGGCGTCTTATTTTTATTTTTTAAAGGGGGTGTATTTATTATTTTTATTTTTTACAAGGGGTGTATTTATTATTTTTATTTTTTACAGGGGGTGTATTTATTATTTTTATTTTTTACAGGGGGTGTATTTATTATTTTTATTTTTTACAGTGGGTGTATTTATTATTTTTATTTTTTACAGGGGGTGTATTTTTTATTTTTATTTTTTACAAGGGGTGTATTTATTATTTTTATTTTTTACAGGGGATGTTTTTATTTTTATTTTTTACAAGGGGTGTATTTATTATTTTTATTTTTTACAAGGGGTGTATTTATTATTTTTATTTTTTACAAGGGGTGTATTTATTATTTTTATTTTTTACAGGGGGTGTTTTTATTATTTTTATTTTTTACAGGGGGTGTAAATTTTCCAAATCTCAATTTTCCAAATCTCGATTTCCCAAATCTCGATTTCCCAAATCTCGATTTCCCAAATCCCGATTTCCCAAATCCCGATTTCCCAAATCCCGATTTTCCAAATCCCGATTTCCCAAATCTCGATTTTCCAATTTCCAAATCTCGATTTTCCAAATCTCGATTTTCCAAATCTCGATTTTCCAGATCTCAAAAATCTCGATTTTCCAAATCTCAAAAATCTCGATTTTCCAAATCTCAAAAATCTCGATTTTCCAAATCTCAAAAATCTCGATTTTCCAAATCTCAAAAATCTCGATTTTCCAAATCTCAAAAATCTCGATTTTCCAAATCTCAAAAATCTCGATTTTCCAAATCTCAAAAATCTCGATTTTCCAAATCTCAAAAATCTCGATTTTCCAAATCTCAAAAATCTCGATTTTCCAAATCTCAAAAATCTCGATTTTTCCAAATCTCAAAAATCTCGATTTTTCCAAATCTCAAAAATCTCGATTTTTCCAAATCTCAAAAATCTCGATTTTCCAAATCTCAAAAATCTCGATTTTCCAAATCTCAAAAATCTCGATTTTCCAAATCTCAAAAATCTCGATTTTCCAAATCTCAAAAATCTCGATTTTTCCAAATCACAAAAATCTCGATTTTTCCAAATCTCAAAAATCTCGATTTTTCCAAATCTCAAAAATCTCGATTTTTCCAAATCTCAAAAATCTCGATTTTTCCAAATCTCAAAAATCTCGATTTTTCCAAATCTCAAAAATCTCGATTTTTCCAAATCTCAAAAATCTCGATTTTTCCAAATCTCAAAAATCTCGATTTTTTCCAAATCTTAAAAATCTCGATTTTTTCCAAATCTTAAAAATCTCGATTTTTTCCAAATCTCAAAAATCACGATTTTCCAAATCTCAAAAATCTCGATTTTCCAAATCTCAAAAATCACGATTTTCCAAATCTCAAAAATCACGATTTTCCAAATCTCAAAAATCTCAAACTGGGATGGTAAAGGGATCCCTAGGCATGGGGATAAGGGCTAATTTCCAGCGTTGGTTCCTGCATCTACCCCTGGAGTTCTACCCTAAGGGCCTGCATCTACCCTGGCTGCTCGACCCTGTGAGACCATGTGACAACCTAGGATAAAAGGAAGACCTCAGTCCAGCCTCGGGGCAGATTCCCAGTCGATGCCCAGGATACCAGTTCTACCATAATGCTTAGTTCTGTACTTGAAGTTCCTGTCTATAATTAAATTGCCTTTTTTTAAACTAGTTAACTGTCTGATTATTAGTAAATAGTTAAGCGCACAGTTACAATTGGAGCCACCGCCGAGATCGAACAGTTATTTCAGGATAATTTTTTTTTGTTTACCACCAAGTTTTTCGGTTGCCAGTTTTCGTGATTTTTGGATTGAAATATGTGCGCGCCTGATCTGAAGAGGAATTAACTTAAGAGTTATTGGGTGTGAATAGAAAGATTGGTTCTCGTCTAGTTTATGTGCGTGTGCTCATCTCTGAAGCTCCGAAGATACTTTGGAGTCCAGCTCTCGGGTTTTGTTTCCGAACGCACTGAATAGGATCGTGTGGTTTATTTCCGTGGCTGCCTAGGACGGTTGTGGTGACGTAATTTGGGGATAAAGCACGCGGAGAGGAGTTTTTTGTCGCGTTTTCGCTCTTTGAAGTTCTTTCTCGTTGCCTCTCGCCCGGAAATTGTTGTAGCCCGTTTTTGTAAGAAGCCCGCGAAGTTTTTCTTCTTTTTCCTTTATTTGGAGTGTCAAGGTAATTGCCATTAACTTTTCTTATTATTACTGTGTTTTATTACTTTTTAGTTTTTGAATATTTTATTTTAGATTAGGTTTCTATTACTTTTAGAGTTTTAATTAGGTTTTTTAAAGTTTTAAGCCGTTTTTCGCGAAGCCTTGGCTAATCATGTGGGCAACATAGATATCGTATATATAACTGGCTAGATACATTTCCCTGGGTTAGGCCCGAGGAGTAAAACGCGGAGGGGACAAATAGCAGACGACGGCTATTATCTGGGGAAAAATCTGAACAGCGCCATCTATATTAGATACCTGGAACCTCTAATTAAGTGCTTTTTCAAAAACCCGCGGGAATTTTTGTTTCTTTTGTAAAGAAACTATAAGAAATAAAGCTCGGCTATTTTTGAAGCAAGTGTTTTTTTTAATACAAAATGGTTAAAACCTGTTCGTTTTCACATTGCCGTAATAAGTCAACCACTAGAAAAGAAATATCTTTTCACATGTATGAACAAAACTACTCAAGAATTAAGTAAATTAATAACTAATATCATGCAAATTTATAGATTTCCCATATCCAACCCGGAATTACATGCCAAATGGATTGAGGCTGTTGATTTAGATGATTTTAGGCCTAATTCCAATTCCTTCATTTGCAGCGAACATTTTTTGGAAAGTGATATTGTCCACCGAAATGGCGTTCACCAATCTCCGGCTAGGCGGCTACAGCTTGAGACGATAACTAAATTGAAATTATTCTTATTCTAGAAAGTTAACTGATTTAAATGAGATCAGCAATCAACAACTGCCACTTAATTATGCAGCAAACGTTTTTATTGTGCGAGATAAGATAGAGACAGAAAAATTGATATCTATTTTTGATACAGAGCCTTTCATGACCGATTCAGACGACATAAGTTACAATAACAAAAATAGTTTCCCTCTCTTGATGGTGGATGGCGGTAAAGCAAATATTTTTTATTCCGCGGGTAATTCAAACTTTATTCTTCAACATTGAATCTATTTGAAAAGGATTACGCTTCCCTTGTCATGCAAAGTCAAAATATTCACCCATTTTGCTCGTCTTGTAGTCAGTTCTAGAACTTGTATCGTAATTTTAAGCAGAGTTAAACTGAAATTCCATTATAGAGAAGGCCAAGGGTTAGCGAACCAAATAATATTTATTGATTTAAATAATATATATGTTATATTTACCTTTTAAAAATTGATGGATCATGTAAAAAACAACTTTTTTAACACGTTTTGAGCCGATTTCATTCTCTTCTGTCGAATAATATTAAAAAAAAAAAAAAAAAAAAACATTTTCTGGCCGAAGCGGTAAAATTAAACTTCTCGCATTTTGAGCTTTCCATTTTCGGGTATAGATGGCACTGATCTGATTTTTCCCCAGCATTGTAGGTCTCCATAGCCGTAGTCTGCTATCTATACCTCCCGTATTTTCCCTCGATTTAATACGGTATCTAGCCAGTTATATATACGATATCTATGGTGGGCAATCGTAGGGATAGTAGTTGTGACGATTTTGGTTTGTTTGGGTCTCCTTGGATTTTGTTTTTTAAAATTTGGGCCGTTGTTTTTTAATCAGTTTAGTGATTCAGGTTCTTTTAGTCCTAAATTGCAAGGGAGACCAGTACAAAGAAGGAATCGTAGAGATACTTTAAATCTGCCTAGGAATTACCCAGGTTAGCACCTAATGTTCCACGGGTACCAAATCTCAATTTTCCAAATCTCAATTTATTTTTTATTTTTTTACAGGGGGTGTATTTATGATTTTTATTTTTTTTACAGGGGGTGTATTTATGATTTTTATTTTTTTTACAGGGGGTGTATTTATGATTTTTATTTTTTTTACAGGGGGTGTATTTATGATTTTTATTTTTTTTACAGGGGGTGTATTTATGATTTTTATTTTTTTTACAGGGGGTGTATTTATGATTTTTATTTTTTTTACAGGGGGTGTATTTATGATTTTTATTTTTTTTACAGGGGGTGTATTTATGATTTTTATTTTTTTTACAGGGGGTGTATTTATGATTTTTATTTTTTTTACAGAGGGTGTATTTATGATTTTTATTTTTTTTACAGAGGGTGTATTTATGATTTTTATTTTTTTTACAGGGGGTGTATTTATGATTTTTATTTTTTTTACAGGGGGTGTGTTTATGATTTTTATTTTTTTTACAGGGGGTGTATTTATGATTTTTATTTTTTTTACAGGGGGTGTATTTATGATTTTTATTTTTTTTACAGGGGGTGTATTTATGATTTTTATTTTTTTTACAGGGGGTGTATTTATGATTTTTATTTTTTTTACAGGGGGTGTATTTATGATTTTTATTTTTTTACAGGGGGTGTATTTATGATTTTTATTTTTTTACAGGGGGTGTATTTATGATTTTTATTTTTTTTACAGGGGGTGTATTTATGATTTTTATTTTTTTTACAGGGGCTGTATTTATGATTATTTTTTTTTACAGGGGGTGTATTTATGATTTTTATTTTTTTTTACAGGGGGTGTATTTATGATTTTTATTTTTTTTTACAGGGGGTGTATTTATGATTTTTATTTTTTTTTTACAGGGGGTGTATTTATGATTTTATTTTTTTTTACAGGGGGTGTATTTATGATTTTATTTTTTTTTACAGGGGGTGTATTTATGATTTTTATTTTTTTTTACAGGGGGTGTATTTATGATTTTTATTTTTTTTTACAGGGGGTGTATTTATGATTTTTATTTTTTTTACAGGGGGTGTATTTATGATTTTTATTTTTTTTACAGGGGGTGTATTTATGATTTTTATTTTTTTTACAGGGGGTGTATTTATGATTTTTATTTTTTTTACAGGGGGTGTATTTATGATTTTTATTTTTTTTACAGGGGGTGTATTTATGATTTTTATTTTTTTTACAGGGGGTGTATTTATGATTTTTTATTTTTTTTACAGGGGGTGTATTTATGATTTTTATTTTTTTTTTACAGGGGGTGTATTTATGATTTTTATTTTTTTTACAGGGGGTGTATTTATGATTTTTATTTTTTTTACAGGGGGTGTATTTATGATTTTTATTTTTTTTACAGGGGGTGTATTTATGATTTTTATTTTTTTTACAGGGGGTGTATTTATGATTTTTATTTTTTTTACAGGGGGTGTATTTATGATTTTTATTTTTTTACAGGGGGTGTATTTATGATTTTTATTTTTTTACAGGGGGTGTATTTATGATTTTTATTTTTTTTACAGGGGGTGTATTTATGATTTTTATTTTTTTTACAGGGGGTGTATTTATGATTTTTATTTTTTTTACAGGGGGTGTATTTATGATTTTTATTTTTTTTACAGGGGGTGTATTTATGATTTTTATTTTTTTACAGGGGGTGTATTTATGATTTTTATTTTTTTACAGGGGGTGTATTTATGATTTTTATTTTTTTACTGGGGGTGTATTTATGATTTTTATTTTTTTACAGGGGGTGTATTTATGATTTTTATTTTTTTACAGGGGGTGTATTTATGATTTTTATTTTTTTACAGGGGGTGTATTTATGATTTTTATTTTTTTACAGGGGGTGTATTTATGATTTTTATTTTTTTACAGGGGGTGTATTTATGATTTTTATTTTTTTACAGGGGGTGTATTTATGATTTTTATTTTTTTACAGGGGGTGTATTTATGATTTTTATTTTTTTACAGGGGGTGTATTTATGATTTTTATTTTTTTTACAGGGGGTGTATTTATGATTTTTTTTTTTTTTACAGGGGGTGTATTTATGATTTTTTTTTTTTTTACAGGGGGTGTATTTATGATTTTTATTTTTTTACAGGGGGTGTATTTATGATTTTTATTTTTTTACTGGGGGTGTATTTATGATTTTTATTTTTTTACAGGGGGGTATTTATGATTTTTATTTTTTTACAGGGGGTGTATTTATGATTTTTATTTTTTTACAGGGGGTGTATTTATGATTTTTATTTTTTTACAGGGGGTGTATTTATGATTTTTATTTTTTTACAAGGGGTGTATTTATGATTTTTATTTTTTTTACAGGGGGTGTATTTATGATTTTTATTTTTTTTACAGGGGGTGTATTTATGATTTTGATTTTTTTTACAGGGGGTGTATTTATGATTTTGATTTTTTTTACAGGGGGTGTATTTATGATTTTGATTTTTTTTTACAGGGGGTGTATTTATGATTTTGATTTTTTTTTACAGGGGGTGTATTTATGATTTTTATTTTTTTTACAGGGGGTGTATTTATGATTTTTATTTTTTTACAGGGGGTGTATTTATGATTTTTATTTTTTTACAGGGGGTGTATTTATGATTTTTATTTTTTTACAGGGGGTGTATTTATGATTTTTATTTTTTTACTGGGGGTGTATTTATGATTTTTATTTTTTTACAGGGGGGTATTTATGATTTTTATTTTTTTACAGGGGGTGTATTTATGATTTTTATTTTTTTACAGGGGGTGTATTTATGATTTTTATTTTTTTACAGGGGGTGTATTTATGATTTTTATTTTTTTTTACAGGGGGTGTATTTATGATTTTTATTTTTTTACAGGGGGTGTATTTATGATTTTTATTTTTTTACAGGGGGTGTATTTATGATTTTTATTTTTTTACAGGGGGTGTATTTATGATTTTTATTTTTTACAGGGGGTGTATTTATGATTTTTATTTTTTACAGGGGGTGTATTTATGATTTTTATTTTTTACAGGGGGTGTATTTATGATTTTTATTTTTTACGGGGGTGTATTTATGATTTTTATTTTTTACGGGGGTGTATTTATGATTTTTATTTTTTTTACAGGGGATGTATTTATGATTTTTATTTTTTTTACAGGGGGTGTATTTATGATTTTTATTTTTTTACAGGGGGTGTATTTATGATTTTTATTTTTTACAGGGGGTGTATTTATGATTTTTATTTTTTACAGGGGGTGTATTTATGATTTTTATTTTTTTACAGGGGGTGTATTTATGATTTTTTTTTTTTTACAGGGGGTGTATTTATGATTTTTATTTTTTTACAGTGGGTGTATTTATGATTTTTATTTTTTTACAGGGGGTGTATTTATGATTTTTATTTTTTTTACAGGGGGTGTATTTATTATTTTTATTTTTTTTACAGGGGGTGTATTTATGATTTTTATTTTTTTTTACAGGGGGTGTATTTATGATTTTTATTTTTTTTACAGGGGGTGTATTTATGATTTTTATTTTTTTTACAGGGGGTGTATTTATGATTTTTATTTTTTTTACAGGGGGTGTATTTATGATTTTTATTTTTTTACAGGGGGTGTATTTATGATTTTTATTTTTTTACAGGGGGTGTATTTATGATTTTTATTTTTTTTACAGGGGGTGTATTTATGATTTTTATTTTTTTTACAGGGGCTGTATTTATGATTATTTTTTTTTACAGGGGGTGTATTTATGATTTTTATTTTTTTTTACAGGGGGTGTATTTATGATTTTTATTTTTTTTTACAGGGGGTGTATTTATGATTTTTATTTTTTTTTTACAGGGGGTGTATTTATGATTTTATTTTTTTTTACAGGGGGTGTATTTATGATTTTATTTTTTTTTACAGGGGGTGTATTTATGATTTTTATTTTTTTTTACAGGGGGTGTATTTATGATTTTTATTTTTTTTTACAGGGGGTGTATTTATGATTTTTATTTTTTTTACAGGGGGTGTATTTATGATTTTTATTTTTTTTACAGGGGGTGTATTTATGATTTTTATTTTTTTTACAGGGGGTGTATTTATGATTTTTATTTTTTTTACAGGGGGTGTATTTATGATTTTTATTTTTTTTACAGGGGGTGTATTTATGATTTTTATTTTTTTTACAGGGGGTGTATTTATGATTTTTTATTTTTTTTACAGGGGGTGTATTTATGATTTTTATTTTTTTTTACAGGGGGTGTATTTATGATTTTTATTTTTTTTACAGGGGGTGTATTTATGATTTTTATTTTTTTTACAGGGGGTGTATTTATGATTTTTATTTTTTTTACAGGGGGTGTATTTATGATTTTTATTTTTTTTACAGGGGGTGTATTTATGATTTTTATTTTTTTTACAGGGGGTGTATTTATGATTTTTATTTTTTTACAGGGGGTGTATTTATGATTTTTATTTTTTTACAGGGGGTGTATTTATGATTTTTATTTTTTTTACAGGGGGTGTATTTATGATTTTTATTTTTTTTACAGGGGGTGTATTTATGATTTTTATTTTTTTTACAGGGGGTGTATTTATGATTTTTATTTTTTTTACAGGGGGTGTATTTATGATTTTTATTTTTTTACAGGGGGTGTATTTATGATTTTTATTTTTTTACAGGGGGTGTATTTATGATTTTTATTTTTTTACTGGGGGTGTATTTATGATTTTTATTTTTTTACAGGGGGTGTATTTATGATTTTTATTTTTTTACAGGGGGTGTATTTATGATTTTTATTTTTTTACAGGGGGTGTATTTATGATTTTTATTTTTTTACAGGGGGTGTATTTATGATTTTTATTTTTTTACAGGGGGTGTATTTATGATTTTTATTTTTTTACAGGGGGTGTATTTATGATTTTTATTTTTTTACAGGGGGTGTATTTATGATTTTTATTTTTTTACAGGGGGTGTATTTATGATTTTTATTTTTTTTACAGGGGGTGTATTTATGATTTTTTTTTTTTTTACAGGGGGTGTATTTATGATTTTTTTTTTTTTTACAGGGGGTGTATTTATGATTTTTATTTTTTTACAGGGGGTGTATTTATGATTTTTATTTTTTTACTGGGGGTGTATTTATGATTTTTATTTTTTTACTGGGGGTGTATTTATGATTTTTATTTTTTTACAGGGGGGTATTTATGATTTTTATTTTTTTACAGGGGGTGTATTTATGATTTTTATTTTTTTACAGGGGGTGTATTTATGATTTTTATTTTTTTACAGGGGGTGTATTTATGATTTTTATTTTTTTACAAGGGGTGTATTTATGATTTTTATTTTTTTTACAGGGGGTGTATTTATGATTTTTATTTTTTTTACAGGGGGTGTATTTATGATTTTGATTTTTTTTACAGGGGGTGTATTTATGATTTTGATTTTTTTTACAGGGGGTGTATTTATGATTTTGATTTTTTTTTACAGGGGGTGTATTTATGATTTTGATTTTTTTTTACAGGGGGTGTATTTATGATTTTTATTTTTTTTACAGGGGGTGTATTTATGATTTTTATTTTTTTACAGGGGGTGTATTTATGATTTTTATTTTTTTACAGGGGGTGTATTTATGATTTTTATTTTTTTACAGGGGGTGTATTTATGATTTTTATTTTTTTACTGGGGGTGTATTTATGATTTTTATTTTTTTACAGGGGGGTATTTATGATTTTTATTTTTTTACAGGGGGTGTATTTATGATTTTTATTTTTTTACAGGGGGTGTATTTATGATTTTTATTTTTTTACAGGGGGTGTATTTATGATTTTTATTTTTTTTTACAGGGGGTGTATTTATGATTTTTATTTTTTTACAGGGGGTGTATTTATGATTTTTATTTTTTTACAGGGGGTGTATTTATGATTTTTATTTTTTTACAGGGGGTGTATTTATGATTTTTATTTTTTACAGGGGGTGTATTTATGATTTTTATTTTTTACAGGGGGTGTATTTATGATTTTTATTTTTTACAGGGGGTGTATTTATGATTTTTATTTTTTACGGGGGTGTATTTATGATTTTTATTTTTTACGGGGGTGTATTTATGATTTTTATTTTTTTTACAGGGGATGTATTTATGATTTTTATTTTTTTTACAGGGGGTGTATTTATGATTTTTATTTTTTTACAGGGGGTGTATTTATGATTTTTATTTTTTACAGGGGGTGTATTTATGATTTTTATTTTTTACAGGGGGTGTATTTATGATTTTTATTTTTTTACAGGGGGTGTATTTATGATTTTTTTTTTTTTACAGGGGGTGTATTTATGATTTTTATTTTTTTACAGTGGGTGTATTTATGATTTTTATTTTTTTACAGGGGGTGTATTTATGATTTTTATTTTTTTTACAGGGGGTGTATTTATTATTTTTATTTTTTTTACAGGGGGTGTATTTATGATTTTTATTTTTTTTTACAGGGGGTGTATTTATGATTTTTATTTTTTTTACAGGGGGTGTATTTATGATTTTTATTTTTTACAGGGGGTGTAAATTTGCCAAATCTCAATTTTCCAAATCTCTTTTTACAGGGGGTGTATTTATAATTTTTATTTTTTACAGGGGGTGTATTTATTATTTTTATTTTTTACAGGGGGTGTATTTATGATTTTTATTTTTTTACAGGGGGTGTATTTATGATTTTTATTTTTTTTACAGGGGGTGTATTTATTATTTTTATTTTTTTTACAGGGGGTGTATTTATGATTTTTATTTTTTTTACAGGGGGTGTGTTTATGATTTTTATTTTTTTTACAGGGGGTGTATTTATGATTTTTATTTTTTTTACAGGGGGTGTATTTATGATTTTTATTTTTTTTACAGGGGGTGTATTTATGATTTTTATTTTTTTTACAGGGGGTGTATTTATGATTTTTATTTTTTTTACAGGGGGTGTATTTATGATTTTTATTTTTTTACAGGGGGTGTATTTATGATTTTTATTTTTTTACAGGGGGTGTATTTATGATTTTTATTTTTTTTACAGGGGGTGTATTTATGATTTTTATTTTTTTTACAGGGGCTGTATTTATGATTATTTTTTTTTACAGGGGGTGTATTTATGATTTTTATTTTTTTTTACAGGGGGTGTATTTATGATTTTTATTTTTTTTTACAGGGGGTGTATTTATGATTTTTATTTTTTTTTTACAGGGGGTGTATTTATGATTTTATTTTTTTTTACAGGGGGTGTATTTATGATTTTATTTTTTTTTACAGGGGGTGTATTTATGATTTTTATTTTTTTTTACAGGGGGTGTATTTATGATTTTTATTTTTTTTTACAGGGGGTGTATTTATGATTTTTATTTTTTTTACAGGGGGTGTATTTATGATTTTTATTTTTTTTACAGGGGGTGTATTTATGATTTTTATTTTTTTTACAGGGGGTGTATTTATGATTTTTATTTTTTTTACAGGGGGTGTATTTATGATTTTTATTTTTTTTACAGGGGGTGTATTTATGATTTTTATTTTTTTTACAGGGGGTGTATTTATGATTTTTTATTTTTTTTACAGGGGGTGTATTTATGATTTTTATTTTTTTTTTACAGGGGGTGTATTTATGATTTTTATTTTTTTTACAGGGGGTGTATTTATGATTTTTATTTTTTTTACAGGGGGTGTATTTATGATTTTTATTTTTTTTACAGGGGGTGTATTTATGATTTTTATTTTTTTTACAGGGGGTGTATTTATGATTTTTATTTTTTTTACAGGGGGTGTATTTATGATTTTTATTTTTTTTACAGGGGGTGTATTTATGATTTTTATTTTTTTACAGGGGGTGTATTTATGATTTTTATTTTTTTACAGGGGGTGTATTTATGATTTTTATTTTTTTTACAGGGGGTGTATTTATGATTTTTATTTTTTTTACAGGGGGTGTATTTATGATTTTTATTTTTTTTACAGGGGGTGTATTTATGATTTTTATTTTTTTTACAGGGGGTGTATTTATGATTTTTATTTTTTTACAGGGGGTGTATTTATGATTTTTATTTTTTTACAGGGGGTGTATTTATGATTTTTATTTTTTTACTGGGGGTGTATTTATGATTTTTATTTTTTTACAGGGGGTGTATTTATGATTTTTATTTTTTTACAGGGGGTGTATTTATGATTTTTATTTTTTTACAGGGGGTGTATTTATGATTTTTATTTTTTTACAGGGGGTGTATTTATGATTTTTATTTTTTTACAGGGGGTGTATTTATGATTTTTATTTTTTTACAGGGGGTGTATTTATGATTTTTATTTTTTTACAGGGGGTGTATTTATGATTTTTATTTTTTTTACAGGGGGTGTATTTATGATTTTTATTTTTTTTACAGGGGGTGTATTTATGATTTTTTTTTTTTTTACAGGGGGTGTATTTATGATTTTTATTTTTTACAGGGGGTGTATTTATGATTTTTATTTTTTTACAGGGGGTGTATTTATGATTTTTATTTTTTTACTGGGGGTGTATTTATGATTTTTATTTTTTTACAGGGGGGTATTTATGATTTTTATTTTTTTACAGGGGGTGTATTTATGATTTTTATTTTTTTACAGGGGGTGTATTTATGATTTTTATTTTTTTACAGGGGGTGTATTTATGATTTTTATTTTTTTTACAAGGGGTGTATTTATGATTTTTATTTTTTTTACAGGGGGTGTATTTATGATTTTTATTTTTTTTACAGGGGGTGTATTTATGATTTTGATTTTTTTTACAGGGGGTGTATTTATGATTTTGATTTTTTTTACAGGGGGTGTATTTATGATTTTGATTTTTTTTTACAGGGGGTGTATTTATGATTTTGATTTTTTTTACAGGGGGTGTATTTATGATTTTTATTTTTTTTACAGGGGGTGTATTTATGATTTTTATTTTTTTACAGGGGGTGTATTTATGATTTTTATTTTTTTACAGGGGGTGTATTTATGATTTTTATTTTTTTACAGGGGGTGTATTTATGATTTTTATTTTTTTACTGGGGGTGTATTTATGATTTTTATTTTTTTACAGGGGGGTATTTATGATTTTTATTTTTTTACAGGGGGTGTATTTATGATTTTTATTTTTTTACAGGGGGTGTATTTATGATTTTTATTTTTTTACAGGGGGTGTATTTATGATTTTTATTTTTTTTTACAGGGGGTGTATTTATGATTTTTATTTTTTTACAGGGGGTGTATTTATGATTTTTATTTTTTTACAGGGGGTGTATTTATGATTTTTATTTTTTTACAGGGGGTGTATTTATGATTTTTATTTTTTACAGGGGGTGTATTTATGATTTTTATTTTTTACAGGGGGTGTATTTATGATTTTCATTTTTTACAGGGGGTGTATTTATGATTTTTATTTTTTACGGGGGTGTATTTATGATTTTTATTTTTTTACAGGGGGTGTATTTATGATTTTTATTTTTTTTACAGGGGATGTATTTATGATTTTTATTTTTTTTACAGGGGGTGTATTTATGATTTTTATTTTTTTACAGGGGGTGTATTTATGATTTTTATTTTTTACAGGGGGTGTATTTATGATTTTTATTTTTTTACAGGGGGTGTATTTATGATTTTTTTTTTTTTACAGGGGGTGTATTTATGATTTTTATTTTTTTACAGTGGGTGTATTTATGATTTTTATTTTTTTACAGGGGGTGTATTTATGATTTTTATTTTTTTTACAGGGGGTGTATTTATTATTTTTATTTTTTTTACAGGGGGTGTATTTATGATTTTTATTTTTTTTTACAGGGGGTGTATTTATGATTTTTATTTTTTTTACAGGGGGTGTATTTATGATTTTTATTTTTTACAGGGGGTGTAAATTTGCCAAATCTCAATTTTCCAAATCTCTTTTTACAGGGGGTGTATTTATAATTTTTATTTTTTACAGGGGGTGTATTTATTATTTTTATTTTTTACAGGGGGTGTATTTATGATTTTTATTTTTTTACAGGGGGTGTATTTATGATTTTTATTTTTTTTACAGGGGGTGTATTTATTATTTTTATTTTTTTTACAGGGGGTGTATTTATGATTTTTATTTTTTTTTACAGGGGGTGTATTTATGATTTTTATTTTTTTTACAGGGGGTGTATTTATGATTTTTATTTTTTACAGGGGGTGTATTTATGATTTTTATTTTTTTACAGGGGGTGTATTTATGATTTTTATTTTTTTACAGGGGGTGTATTTATGATTTTTATTTTTTTACAGGGGGTGTATTTATGATTTTTATTTTTTACAGGGGGTGTATTTATGATTTTTATTTTTTACAGGGGGTGTATTTATGATTTTCATTTTTTACAGGGGGTGTAAATTTGCCAAATCTCAATTTTCCAAATCTCTTTTTACAGGGGGTGTATTTATAATTTTTATTTTTTACAGGGGGTGTATTTATTATTTTTATTTTTTACAGTTGGTGTATTTATTATTTTTATTTTTTACAGGGGGTGTATTTATGATTTTTATTTTTTACAGGGGGTGTATTTATGATTTTTATTTTTTTACAGGGGGTGTATTTATGATTTTTATTTTTTTTTACAGGGGGTGTATTTATGATTTTTATTTTTTTTACAGGGGGTGTATTTATGATTTTTATTTTTTTTTACAGGGGGTGTATTTATGATTTTTATTTTTTTTTACAGGGGGTGTATTTATGATTTTTATTTTTTTTTACAGGGGGTGTATTTATGATTTTTATTTTTTTTTACAGGGGGTGTATTTATGATTTTTATTTTTTTTACAGGGGGTGTTTTTATGATTTTTATTTTTTTTACAGGGGGTGTATTTATGATTTTTATTTTTTTTACAGGGGGTGTATTTATGATTTTTATTTTTTTTTACAGGGGGTGTATTTATGATTTTTATTTTTTTTTACAGGGGGTGTATTTATGATTTTTATTTTTTTACAGGGGGTGTATTTATGATTATTTTTTTTACAGGGGGTGTATTTATGATTTTTATTTTTTTTACAGGGGGTGTATTTATGATTTTTATTTTTTTACAGGGGGTGTATTTATGATTTTTATTTTTTTTACAGGGGGTGTATTTATGATTTTTATTTTTTTTACAGGGGGTGTATTTATGATTTTTATTTTTTTTACAGGGGGTGTATTTATGATTTATTTTTTTTACAGGGGGTGTATTTATGATTTTTATTTTTTTTACAGGGGGTGTATTTATGATTTTTATTTTTTTTACAGGGGGTGTATTTATGATTTTTATTTTTTTTACAGGGGGTGTATTTATGATTTTTATTTTTTTTACAGGGGGTGTATTTATGATTTTTATTTTTTTTACAGGGGGTGTATTTATGATTTTTATTTTTTTACAGGGGGTGTATTTATGATTTTTATTTTTTTACAGGGGGTGTATTTATGATTTTTATTTTTTTACAGGGGGTGTATTTATGATTTTTATTTTTTTACAGGGGGTGTATTTATGATTTTTATTTTTTTTACAGGGGGTGTATTTATGATTTTTATTTTTTTTACAGGGGGTGTATTTATGATTTTTATTTTTTTTTACAGGGGGTGTATTTATGATTTTTATTTTTTTTACAGGGGGTGTATTTATGATTTTTATTTTTTTTTACAGGGGGTGTATTTATGATTTTTATTTTTTTTACAGGGGGTGTATTTATGATTTTTATTTTTTTTTACAGGGGGTGTATTTATGATTTTTATTTTTTTTTACAGGGGGTGTATTTATGATTTTTATTTTTTTTTACAGGGGGTGTATTTATGATTTTTATTTTTTTTTACAGGGGGTGTATTTATGATTTTTATTTTTTTTACAGGGGGTGTATTTATGATTTTTATTTTTTTACAGGGGGTGTATTTATGATTTTTATTTTTTTTTACAGGGGGTGTATTTATGATTTTTATTTTTTTTTACAGGGGGTGTATTTATGATTTTTATTTTTTTTACAGGGGGTGTATTTATGATTTTTATTTTTTTTACAGGGGGTGTATTTATTATTTTTATTTTTTTTACAGGGGGTGTATTTATGATTTTTATTTTTTTTACAGGGGGTGTATTTATGATTTTTATTTTTTACAGGGGGTGTATTTATGATTTTTATTTTTTTACAGGGGGTGTATTTATGATTTTTATTTTTTTTACAGGGGGTGCATTTATGATTTTTATTTTTTTTACAGGGGGTGTATTTATGATTTTTATTTTTTTACAGGGGGTGTATTTATGATTTTTATTTTTTTTACAGGGGTGTATTTATGATTTTTATTTTTTTACAGGGGGTATATTTATGATTTTTATTTTTTTTACAGGGGGTGTATTTATGATTTTTATTTTTTTACAGGGGGTGTATTTATGATTTTTATTTTTATTACAGGGGGTGTATTTATGATTTTTATTTTTTTTACAGGGGGTGTATTTATGATTTTTATTTTTTTTACAGGGGGTGTATTTATGATTTTTATTTTTTTACAGGGGGTGTATTTATGATTTTTATTTTTTACAGGGGGTGTATTTATGATTTTTATTTTTTACAGGGGGTGTATTTATGATTTTTATTTTTTTTTACAGGGGGTGTATTTATGATTTTTATTTTTTTTACAGGGGGTGTATTTATGATTTTTATTTTTTACAGGGGGTGTATTTATGATTTTTATTTTTTTACAGGGGGTGTATTTATGATTTTTATTTTTTTTACAGGGGGTGTATTTATGATTTTTATTTTTTTTACAGGGGGTGTATTTATGATTTTTATTTTTTTACAGGGGGTGTATTTATGATTTTTATTTTTTTACAGGGGGTGTATTTATGATTTTTATTTTTTTTACAGGGGGTGTATTTATGATTTTTATTTTTTTACAGGGGGTGTATTTATGATTTTTATTTTTTTACAGGGGGTGTATTTATGATTTTTATTTTTTTTACACGGGGTGTATTTATGATTTTTATTTTTTTTACAGGGGGTGTATTTATGATTTTTATTTTTTTTTACAGGGGGTGTATTTATGATTTTTATTTTTTTTTACAGGGGGTGTATTTATGATTTTTATTTTTTTTACAGGGGGTGTATTTATGATTTTTATTTTTTTACAGGGGGTGTATTTATGATTTTTATTTTTTTACAGGGGGTGTATTTATGATTTTTATTTTTTACAGGGGGTGTATTTATGATTTTCATTTTTTACAGGGGGTGTAAATTTGCCAAATCTCAATTTTCCAAATCTCTTTTTACAGGGGGTGTATTTATAATTTTTATTTTTTACAGGGGGTGTATTTATTATTTTTATTTTTTACAGGGGGTGTATTTATGATTTTTATTTTTTACAGGGGGTGTATTTATGATTTTTATTTTTTACAGGGGGTGTATTTATGATTTTTATTTTTTTTACAGGGGGTGTATTTATGATTTTTATTTTTTTTACAGGGGGTGTATTTATGATTTTTATTTTTTTTACAGGGGGTGTATTTATGATTTTGATTTTTTTTACAGGGGGTGTATTTATGATTTTTATTTTTTTTACAGGGGGTGTATTTCTGATTTTTATTTTTTTACAGGGGGTGTATTTATGATTTTTATTTTTTTACAGGGGGTGTATTTATGATTTTTATTTTTTTACTGGGGGTGTATTTATGATTTTTATTTTTTTACAGGGGGGTATTTATGATTTTTATTTTTTTACAGGGGGTGTATTTATGATTTTTATTTTTTTACAGGGGGTGTATTTATGATTTTTATTTTTTTACAGGGGGTGTATTTATGATTTTTATTTTTTTACAGGGGGTGTATTTATGATTTTTATTTTTTTTACAGGGGGTGTATTTATGATTTTTATTTTTTTTACAGGGGGTGTATTTATGATTTTTATTTTTTTACAGGGGGTGTATTTATGATTTTTATTTTTTTTACAGGGGGTGTATTTATGATTTTTATTTTTTTTACAGGGGGTGTATTTATGATTTTTATTTTTTTTACAGGGGGTGTATTTATGATTTTTATTTTTTTTACAGGGGGTGTATTTATGATTTTTATTTTTTTACAGGGGGTGTATTTATGATTTTTATTTTTTTTACAGGGGGTGTATTTATGATTTTTATTTTTTTACAGGGGGTGTATTTATGATTTTTATTTTTTTACAGGGGGTGTATTTATGATTTTTATTTTTTTTACACGGGGTGTATTTATGATTTTTATTTTTTTTACAGGGGGTGTATTTATGATTTTTATTTTTTTTTACAGGGGGTGTATTTATGATTTTTATTTTTTTTTACAGGGGGTGTATTTATGATTTTTATTTTTTTACAGGGGGTGTATTTATGAATTTTATTTTTTTACTGGGGGTGTATTTATGATTTTTATTTTTTTACAGGGGGTGTATTTATGATTTTTATTTTTTTACAGGGGGTGTATTTATGATTTTCATTTTTTACAGGGGGTGTAAATTTGCCAAATCTCAATTTTCCAAATCTCTTTTTACAGGGGGTGTATTTATAATTTTTATTTTTTACAGGGGGTGTATTTATTATTTTTATTTTTTACAGGGGGTGTATTTATGATTTTTATTTTTTACAGGGGGTGTATTTATGATTTTTATTTTTTACAGGGGGTGTATTTATGATTTTTATTTTTTTTACAGGGGGTGTATTTATGATTTTTATTTTTTTTACAGGGGGTGTATTTATGATTTTTATTTTTTTTACAGGGGGTGTATTTATGATTTTGATTTTTTTTACAGGGGGTGTATTTATGATTTTTATTTTTTTTACAGGGGGTGTATTTCTGATTTTTATTTTTTTACAGGGGGTGTATTTATGATTTTTATTTTTTTACAGGGGGTGTATTTATGATTTTTATTTTTTTACTGGGGGTGTATTTATGATTTTTATTTTTTTACAGGGGGGTATTTATGATTTTTATTTTTTTACAGGGGGTGTATTTATGATTTTTATTTTTTTACAGGGGGTGTATTTATGATTTTTATTTTTTTACAGGGGGTGTATTTATGATTTTTATTTTTTTACAGGGGGTGTATTTATGATTTTTATTTTTTTTACAGGGGGTGTATTTATGATTTTTATTTTTTTTACAGGGGGTGTATTTATGATTTTTATTTTTTTACAGGGGGTGTATTTATGATTTTTATTTTTTTACAGAGGGTGTATTTATGATTTTTATTTTTTTTACAGGGGGTGTATTTATGATTTTTATTTTTTTTACAGGGGGTGTATTTATGATTTTTATTTTTTTTACAGGGGGTGTATTTATGATTTTTATTTTTTTTACAGGGGGTGTATTTATGATTTTTATTTTTTTACAGGGGGTGTATTTATGATTTTTATTTTTTTACAGGGGGTGTATTTATGATTTTTATTTTTTTACAGGGGGTGTATTTATGATTTTTATTTTTTTACAGGGGGTGTATTTATGATTTTTATTTTTTTACAGGGGGTGTATTTATGATTTTTATTTTTTTTACAGGGGGTGTATTTATGATTTTTATTTTTTTTACAGGGGGTGTATTTATGATTTTTATTTTTTTACAGGGGGTGTATTTATGATTTTTATTTTTTTACAGGGGGTGTATTTATGAATTTTATTTTTTTACTGGGGGTGTATTTATGATTTTTATTTTTTTACAGGGGGTGTATTTATGATTTTTATTTTTTTACAGGGGGTGTATTTATGATTTTTATTTTTTTACAGGGGGTGTATTTATGATTTTTATTTTTTTACAGGGGGTGTATTTATGATTTTTATTTTTTTTACAGGGGGTGTATTTATGATTTTTATTTTTTTTACAGGGGGTGTATTTATGATTTTTATTTTTTTTTACAGGGGGTGTATTTATGATTTTTATTTTTTTTTTACAGGGGGTGTATTTATGATTTTTATTTTTTTTTACAGGGGGTGTATTTATGATTTTTATTTTTTTTACAGGGGGTGTATTTATGATTTTAATTTTTTTTACAGGGGGTGTATTTATGATTTTTATTTTTTTTACAGGGGGTGTATTTATGATTTTTATTTTTTTTTACAGGGGGTGTATTTATGATTTTTATTTTTTTTTACAGGGGGTGTATTTATGATTTTTATTTTTTTACAGGGGGTGTATTTATGATTTTTATTTTTTTACAGGGGGTGTATTTATGATTTTTATTTTTTTACAGGGGGTGTATTTATGATTTTTATTTTTTTTACACGGGGTGTATTTAGGATTTTTATTTTTTTTACAGGGGGTGTATTTATGATTTTTTTTTTTTTTTATAGGGGGTGTATTTATGATTTTTATTTTTTTTACAGGGGGTGTATTTATGATTTTTATTTTTTTTTACAGGGGGTGTATTTATGATTTTTATTTTTTTTTACAGGGGGTGTATTTATGATTTTTATTTTTTTACAGGGGGTGTATTTATGATTTTTATTTTTTTACAGGGGGTGTATTTATGATTTTTATTTTTTACAGGGGGTGTATTTATGATTTTTATTTTTTACAGGGGGTGTATTTATGATTTTCATTTTTTACAGGGGGTGTAAATTTGCCAAATCTCAATTTTCCAAATCTCTTTTTACAGGGGGTGTATTTATAATTTTTATTTTTTACAGGGGGTGTATTTATTATTTTTATTTTTTACAGGGGGTGTATTTATGATTTTTATTTTTTACAGGGGGTGTATTTATGATTTTTATTTTTTACAGGGGGTGTATTTATGATTTTTATTTTTTTTACAGGGGGTGTATTTATGATTTTTATTTTTTTTACAGGGGGTGTATTTATGATTTTTATTTTTTTTACAGGGGGTGTATTTATGATTTTGATTTTTTTTACAGGGGGTGTATTTATGATTTTTATTTTTTTTACAGGGGGTGTATTTATGATTTTTATTTTTTTACAGGGGGTGTATTTATGATTTTTATTTTTTTACAGGGGGTGTATTTATGATTTTTATTTTTTTACTGGGGGTGTATTTATGATTTTTATTTTTTTACAGGGGGTATTTATGATTTTTATTTTTTTACAGGGGGTGTATTTATGATTTTTATTTTTTTACAGGGGGTGTATTTATGATTTTTATTTTTTTACAGGGGGTGTATTTATGATTTTTATTTTTTTACAGGGGTGTATTTATGATTTTTATTTTTTTTACAGGGGGTGTATTTATGATTTTTATTTTTTTTACAGGGGGTGTATTTATGATTTTTATTTTTTTACAGGGGGTGTATTTATGATTTTTATTTTTTTACAGGGGGTGTATTTATGATTTTTATTTTTTTTACAGGGGGTGTATTTATGATTTTTATTTTTTTTACAGGGGGTGTATTTATGATTTTTATTTTTTTTACAGGGGGTGTATTTATGATTTTTATTTTTTTTACAGGGGGTGTATTTATGATTTTTATTTTTTTACAGGGGTGTATTTATGATTTTTATTTTTTTACAGGGGGTGTATTTATGATTTTTATTTTTTTACAGGGGGTGTATTTATGATTTTTATTTTTTTACAGGGGGTGTATTTATGATTTTTATTTTTTTACAGGGGGTGTATTTATGATTTTTATTTTTTTTACAGGGGGTGTATTTATGATTTTTATTTTTTTTACAGGGGGTGTATTTATGATTTTTATTTTTTTACAGGGGGTGTATTTATGATTTTTATTTTTTTACAGGGGGTGTATTTATGAATTTTATTTTTTTACTGGGGGTGTATTTATGATTTTTATTTTTTTACAGGGGGTGTATTTATGATTTTTATTTTTTTACAGGGGGTGTATTTATGATTTTTATTTTTTTACAGGGGGTGTATTTATGATTTTTATTTTTTTACAGGGGGTGTATTTATGATTTTTATTTTTTTTAAAGGGGGTGTATTTATGATTTTTATTTTTTTTACAGGGGGTGTATTTATGATTTTTATTTTTTTTTACAGGGGGTGTATTTATGATTTTTATTTTTTTTTACAGGGGGTGTATTTATGATTTTTATTTTTTTTTACAGGGGGTGTATTTATGATTTTTATTTTTTTTACAGGGGGTGTATTTATGATTTTTATTTTTTTTACAGGGGGTGTATTTATGATTTTTATTTTTTTTACAGGGGGTGTATTTATGATTTTGATTTTTTTTACAGGGGGTGTATTTATGATTTTTATTTTTTTTACAGGGGGTGTATTTATGATTTTTATTTTTTTACAGGGGGTGTATTTATAATTTTTATTTTTTTACAGGGGGTGTATTTATGATTTTTATTTTTTTACTGGGGGTGTATTTATGATTTTTATTTTTTTACAGGGGGGTATTTATGATTTTTATTTTTTTACAGGGGGTGTATTTATGATTTTTATTTTTTTACAGGGGGTGTATTTATGATTTTTATTTTTTTACAGGGGGTGTATTTATGATTTTTATTTTTTTACAGGGGTGTATTTATGATTTTTATTTTTTTTACAGGGGGTGTATTTATGATTTTTATTTTTTTTACAGGGGGTGTATTTATGATTTTTATTTTTTTACAGGGGGTGTATTTATGATTTTTATTTTTTTACAGGGGGTGTATTTATGATTTTTATTTTTTTTACAGGGGGTGTATTTATGATTTTTATTTTTTTTACAGGGGGTGTATTTATGATTTTTATTTTTTTTACAGGGGGTGTATTTATGATTTTTATTTTTTTTACAGGGGGTGTATTTATGATTTTTATTTTTTTACAGGGGTGTATTTATGATTTTTATTTTTTTACAGGGGGTGTATTTATGATTTTTATTTTTTTACAGGGGGTGTATTTATGATTTTTATTTTTTTACAGGGGGTGTATTTATGATTTTTATTTTTTTACAGGGGGTGTATTTATGATTTTTATTTTTTTTACAGGGGGTGTATTTATGATTTTTATTTTTTTTACAGGGGGTGTATTTATGATTTTTATTTTTTTACAGGGGGTGTATTTATGATTTTTATTTTTTTACAGGGGGTGTATTTATGAATTTTATTTTTTTACTGGGGGTGTATTTATGATTTTTATTTTTTTACAGGGGGTGTATTTATGATTTTTATTTTTTTACAGGGGGTGTATTTATGATTTTTATTTTTTTACAGGGGGTGTATTTATGATTTTTATTTTTTTACAGGGGGTGTATTTATGATTTTTATTTTTTTTACAGGGGGTGTATTTATGATTTTTATTTTTTTTACAGGGGGTGTATTTATGATTTTTATTTTTTTTTACAGGGGGTGTATTTATGATTTTTATTTTTTTTTACAGGGGGTGTATTTATGATTTTTATTTTTTTTTACAGGGGGTGTATTTATGATTTTTATTTTTTTTACAGGGGGTGTATTTATGATTTTAATTTTTTTTACAGGGGGTGTATTTATGATTTTTATTTTTTTTACAGGGGGTGTATTTATGATTTTTATTTTTTTTTACAGGGGGTGTATTTATGATTTTTATTTTTTTTTACAGGGGGTGTATTTATGATTTTTATTTTTTTACAGGGGGTGTATTTATGATTTTTATTTTTTTTACACGGGGTGTATTTAGGATTTTTATTTTTTTTACAGGGGGTGTATTTATGATTTTTTTTTTTTTTACAGGGGGTGTATTTATGATTTTTATTTTTTTTACAGGGGGTGTATTTATGATTTTTATTTTTTTTTACAGGGGGTGTATTTATGATTTTTATTTTTTTTTACAGGGGGTGTATTTATGATTTTTATTTTTTTACAGGGGGTGTATTTATGATTTTTATTTTTTTACAGGGGGTGTATTTATGATTTTTATTTTTTACAGGGGGTGTATTTATGATTTTTATTTTTTACAGGGGGTGTATTTATGATTTTCATTTTTTACAGGGGGTGTAAATTTGCCAAATCTCAATTTTCCAAATCTCTTTTTACAGGGGGTGTATTTATAATTTTTATTTTTTACAGGGGGTGTATTTATTATTTTTATTTTTTACAGGGGGTGTATTTATGATTTTTATTTTTTACAGGGGGTGTATTTATGATTTTTATTTTTTACAGGGGGTGTATTTATGATTTTTATTTTTTTTACAGGGGGTGTATTTATGATTTTTATTTTTTTTACAGGGGGTGTATTTATGATTTTTATTTTTTTTACAGGGGGTGTATTTATGATTTTGATTTTTTTTACAGGGGGTGTATTTATGATTTTTATTTTTTTTACAGGGGGTGTATTTATGATTTTTATTTTTTTACAGGGGGTGTATTTATGATTTTTATTTTTTTACAGGGGGTGTATTTATGATTTTTATTTTTTTACTGGGGGTGTATTTATGATTTTTATTTTTTTACAGGGGGGTATTTATGATTTTTATTTTTTTACAGGGGGTGTATTTATGATTTTTATTTTTTTACAGGGGGTGTATTTATGATTTTTATTTTTTTACAGGGGGTGTATTTATGATTTTTATTTTTTTACAGGGGGTGTATTTATGATTTTTATTTTTTTTACAGGGGGTGTATTTATGATTTTTATTTTTTTTACAGGGGGTGTATTTATGATTTTTATTTTTTTACAGGGGGTGTATTTATGATTTTTATTTTTTTACAGGGGGTGTATTTATGATTTTTATTTTTTTTACAGGGGGTGTATTTATGATTTTTATTTTTTTTACAGGGGGTGTATTTATGATTTTTATTTTTTTTACAGGGGGTGTATTTATGATTTTTATTTTTTTTACAGGGGGTGTATTTATGATTTTTATTTTTTTACAGGGGGTGTATTTATGATTTTTATTTTTTTACAGGGGGTGTATTTATGATTTTTATTTTTTTACAGGGGGTGTATTTATGATTTTTATTTTTTTACAGGGGGTGTATTTATGATTTTTATTTTTTTACAGGGGGTGTATTTATGATTTTTATTTTTTTTACAGGGGGTGTATTTATGATTTTTATTTTTTTTACAGGGGGTGTATTTATGATTTTTATTTTTTTACAGGGGGTGTATTTATGATTTTTATTTTTTTACAGGGGGTGTATTTATGATTTTTATTTTTTTTACAGGGGGTGTATTTATGATTTTTATTTTTTTACAGGGGGTGTATTTATGATTTTTATTTTTTTACAGGGGGTGTATTTATGATTTTTATTTTTTTACAGGGGGTGTATTTATGATTTTTATTTTTTTACAGGGGGTGTATTTATGATTTTTATTTTTTTACTGGGGGTGTATTTATGATTTTTATTTTTTTACAGGGGGGTATTTATGATTTTTATTTTTTTACAGGGGGTGTATTTATGATTTTTATTTTTTTACAGGGGGTGTATTTATGATTTTTATTTTTTTACAGGGGGTGTATTTATGATTTTTATTTTTTTACAGGGGGTGTATTTATGATTTTTATTTTTTTACAGGGGGTGTATTTATGATTTTTATTTTTTTACAGGGGGTGTATTTATGATTTTTATTTTTTTACAGGGGGTGTATTTATGATTTTTATTTTTTTACAGGGGGTGTATTTATGATTTTTATTTTTTTACAGGGGGTGTATTTATGATTTTTATTTTTTTACAGGGGGTGTATTTATGATTTTTATTTTTTTACAGGGGGTGTATTTATGATTTTTATTTTTTTACAGGGGGTGTATTTATGATTTTTATTTTTTTACAGGGGGTGTATTTATGATTTTTATTTTTTTTTACAGGGGGTGTATTTATGATTTTTATTTTTTTTACAGGGGGTGTATTTATGATTTTTATTTTTTTTACAGGGGGTGTATTTATGATTTTTATTTTTTTTACAGGGGGTGTATTTATGATTTTTATTTTTTTTACAGGGGGTGTATTTATGATTTTTATTTTTTTACAGGGGGTGTATTTATGATTTTTATTTTTTTACAGGGGGTGTATTTATGATTTTTATTTTTTTACAGGGGGTGTATTTATGATTTTTATTTTTTTACAGGGGGTGTATTTATGATTTTTATTTTTTTTACAGGGGGTGTATTTATGATTTTTATTTTTTTACAGGGGGTGTATTTATGATTTTTATTTTTTTACAGGGGGTGTATTTATGATTTTTATTTTTTTACAGGGGGTGTATTTATGATTTTTATTTTTTTACAGGGGGTGTATTTATGATTTTTATTTTTTTACAGGGGGTGTATTTATGATTTTTATTTTTTTACAGGGGGTGTATTTATGATTTTTATTTTTTTACAGGGGGTGTATTTATGATTTTTATTTTTTTACAGGGGGTGTATTTATGATTTTTATTTTTTTACAGGGGGTGTATTTATGATTTTTATTTTTTTACAGGGGGTATTTATGATTTTTATTTTTTTACAGGGGGGTATTTATGATTTTTATTTTTTTACAGGGGGTGTATTTATGATTTTTATTTTTTTACAGGGGTGTATTTATGATTTTTATTTTTTTACAGGGGGTGTATTTATGATTTTTATTTTTTTACAGGGGGTGTATTTATGATTTTTATTTTTTTACAGGGGGTGTATTTATGATTTTTATTTTTTTACAGGGGGTGTATTTATGATTTTTATTTTTTTACAGGGGGTGTATTTATGATTTTTATTTTTTTACAGGGGGTGTATTTATGATTTTTATTTTTTTACAGGGGGTGTATTTATGATTTTTATTTTTTTACAGGGGGTGTATTTATGATTTTTATTTTTTTACAGGGGGTGTATTTATGATTTTTATTTTTTTACAGGGGGTGTAAATTTTCCAAATCTCAATTTTCCAAATCTCTTTTTACAGGGGGTGTATTTATAATTTTATTTTTTTACAGGGGGGTGTATTTATTATTTTTACTTTTTACAGTAGGTGTATTTATTATTTTTATTTTTTACAGGGGTTGTATTTTTTTTTTTTTTTTACAGGGGGTGTATTTATGATTTTTATTTTTTACAGGGGGTGTATTTATCATTTTTATTTTTTACAGGGGGTGTATTTATGATTTTTATTTTTTACAGGGGGTGTATTTATGACTTTTATTTTTTACAGGGGGTGTATTTATGATTTTTATTTTTTACAGGGGGTGTATTTATGATTTTTATTTTTTACAGGGGTGTATTTATGATTTTTATTTTTTACAGGGGGTGTATTTATGATTTTTATTTTTTACAGGGGGCGTATTTATGATTTATTTTTTACAGGGGGTGTATTTATGATTTATTTTTTACAGGGGGTGTATTTATGATTTATTTTTTTCAGGGGGTGTATTTATGATTTTTATTTTTTACAGGGGGTGTATTTATGATTTTTATTTTTTACAGGGGGTGTATTTATGATTTTTATTTTTTACAGGGGGTGTATTTATGATTTTTATTTTTTACAGGGGGTGTATTTATGATTTTCATTTTTTACAGGGGGTGTAAATTTTCCAAATCTCAATTTTCCAAATCTCAATTTTCCAAATCTCAATTTTCCAAATCTCTTTTTACAGAGGGTGTATTTATAATTTTATTTTTTTACAGGGGGTGTATTTATTATTTTTACTTTTTACAGTAGATGTATTTATTATTTTTATTTTTTACAGGGGGTGTATTTATTATTTTTATTTTTTACAGGGGTATTATAAAATAATAAATACACCCCCTGTTAAAAATAAAAATAATAAATACACCCCCTGTAAAAAATTAAAATCATAAATACATCCCCTGTAAAAATAAAAATCATATATACACCCCCTGTAAAAATAAAAATCATAAATACACCCCCTGTAAAAATAAAAATCATAAATACACCTACTGTAAAAAATAAAAATCATAAATACACCCCCTGTAAAAAATAAAAATCATGAATACACCCCTGTAAAAAATAAAAATCATAAATACACCCCCTGTAAAAAATAAAAATCATAAATACACCCCCTGTAAAAATAAAAATCATAAATACACCCCCTGTAAAAATAAAAATCATAAATACACCCCCTGTAAAAAATAAAAATCATGTATACACCCCTGTAAAAAAATAAAATCATAAATACACCCCCTGTAAAAAATAAAAATCATAAATACACCCCCTGTAAAAAATAAAAATCATAAATACACCCCCTGTAAAAATAAAAATCATAATAACACCCCCTGTAAAAATAAAAATCATAAATACACCCCCTGTAAAAAATAAAAATCATAAATACACCCCCTGTAAAAAATAAAAATCATAAATACACCCCCTGTAAAAATAAAAATCATAAATACACCCCCTGTAAAAAATAAAAATCATGAATACACCCCTGTAAAAAATAAAAATCATAAATACACCCCCTGTAAAAAATAAAAATCATAAATACACCCCCTGTAAAAAATAAAAATCATAAATACACCCCCTGTAAAAATAAAAATCATAAATACACCCCCTGTAAAAAATAAAAATCATGAATACACCCCTGTAAAAAATAAAAATCATAAATACACCCCCTGTAAAAAATAAAAATCATGAATACACCCCTGTAAAAAATAAAATCATAAATACACCCCCTGTAAAAAATAAAAATCATACATACACCCCCTGTAAAAAATAAAAATCATAAATACACCCCTGTAAAAATAAAAATCATAATAACACCCCCTGTAAAAATAAAAATCATAAATACACCCCCTGTAAAAAATAAAAATCATGAATACACCCCTGTAAAAAATAAAAATCATAAATACACCCCCTGTAAAAAATAAAAATCATAAAAACACCCCCTGTAAAATATAAAAATCATAAATACACCCCCTGTAAAAAATAAAAATCATAAAAACACCCCCTGTAAAAAATATAAATCATAAAAACACCCCCTGTAAAAAATAAAAATCATAAATACACCCCCTGTAAAAAATAAAAATCATAAATACACCCCCTGTAAAAAATAAAGATAATAAATGCACCCCCTGTAAAAAGTAAAAAGCATAAATACACTCCCTGTAAAAAATAAAAATTATAAATACACCCCCTGTAAAAAAAGATTTGGAAAATTGAGATTTTTGAGCTTTGGAAAATTGAGATTTTTGAGCTTTGGAAAATTGAGATTTTTGAGCTTTGGAAAATTGAGATTTTTGAGATTTGGAAAATTGAGATTTTTGAGATTTGGAAAATTGAGATTTTTGAGATTTGGAAAATTGAGATTTTTGAGATTTGGAAAATTGAGATTTTTGAGATTTGGAAAATTGAGATTTTTGAGATTTGGAAAATTGAGATTTTTGAGATTTGGAAAATTGAGATTTTTGAGATTTGGAAAATTGAGATTTGGAAAATTGAGATTTGGAAAATTGAGATTTTTGAGATTTGGAAAATTGATATTTTTGAGATTTGGAAAATTGAGATTTGGAATATTGAGATTTGGAAAATTGAGATTTGGAAAATTGAGATTGGGAAAATTGAGATTGGGAAAATTGAGATATGGAAAATTGAGATTTGGAAAATTTACACCCCCTGTAAAAAATAAAAATAATAAATACACCCCCTGTAAAAAATAAAAATCATAAATACACCCCCTGTAAAAAATAAAATAAAAACACCCCCTGTAAAAAATAAAAATAATAAATACACCCCTGTAAAAAATAAAAATCATAAATACACCCCCTGTAAAAAATAAAAATCATAAATACACCCCCTGTAAAAAATAAAAATAATAAATGCACCCCCTGTAAAAAATAAAAAGCATAAATACACTCCCTGTAAAAAATAAAAATTATAAATACACCCCCTGTAAAAAAAGATTTGGAAAATTGAGATTTTTGAGCTTTGGAAAATTGAGATTTTTGAGCTTTGGAAAATTGAGATTTTTGAGATTTGGAAAATTGAGATTTTTGAGATTTGGAAAATTGAGATTTTTGAGATTTGGAAAATTGAGATTTTTGAGATTTGGAAAATTGAGATTTTTGAGATTTGGAAAATTGAGATTTTTGAGATTTGGAAAATTGAGATTTTTGAGATTTGGAAAATTGAGATTTTTGAGATTTGGAAAATTGATATTTTTGAGATTTGGAAAATTGAGATTTGGAATATTGAGATTTGGAAAATTGAGATTTGGAAAATTGAGATTGGGAAAATTGAGATTTGGAAAATTGAGATTTGGAAAATTTTCACCCCCTGTAAAAAATAAAAATAATAAATACACCCCCTGCAAAAAATAAAAATCATAAATACACCCCCTGTAAAAAATAAAATAAATACACCCCCTGTAAAAAATAAAAATAATAAATACACCCCCTGTAAATAATAAAAATGATAAATACACCCCCTGTAAAAAATAAAAATAATAAATACACCCCCTGTAAAAAATATAAATAATGAATACACCCCCTGCAAAAAATAAAAATAATACATACACCCGTGTAAAAAATAAAAATAATAAAAACACCCCCTGTAAAAAATAAAAATAATAAATACACCCCCTGTAAAAAAAGATTGGGAAAATTGAGATTGGGAAAATTGAGATTTGGAAAATTGAGATAGGGAAAATTGAGATTGAGATTGGGAAAATTGAGATTGGGAAAATTGAGATTGGGAAAATTGAGATTGGGAAAATTGAGATTGGGAAAATTGAGATTGGGAAAATTGAGATTGGGAAAATTGAGATTTGGAAAAATTGAGATTTGGAAAAATTGAGATTTGGAAAATTGAGATTTGGAAAATTGAGATTTGGAATATTGAGATTTGGAATATTGAGATTTGGAATATTGAGATTTGGAATATTGAGATTTGGAAAATTGAGATTTGGAAAATTGAGATTTGGAAAATTGAGATTTGGAAAATTGAGATTTGGAAAATTGAGATTTGGAAAATTGAGATTTGGAAAATTGAGATTGGGAAAATTGAGATTGGGAAAATTGAGATTGGGAAAATTGAGATTGAGAAAATTGAGATTGGGAAAATTGAGATTTGGAAAATTGAGATTTGGAAAATTGAGATTTGGAATATTGAGATTTGGAAAATTGAGATTTGGAAAATTTACACCCCCTGTAAAAAATAAAAATCATAAATACACCCCCTGTAAAAAATAAAATAAATACACCCCCTGTAAAAAATAAAAATAATAAATACACCCCCTGTAAAAAATAAAAATAATAAATACACCCCCTGTAAAAAATAAAAATAATAAATACACCCCCTGTAAAAAATAAAAATAATAAATACACCCCCTGCAAAAAATAAAAATAATAAATACACCCCCTGTAAAAAATAAAAATAATAAATACACCCCCTGTAAAAAATAAAAATAATAAATACACCCCCTGTAAAAAATAAAAATAATAAATACACCCCCTGCAAAAAATAAAAATAATACATACACCCGTGTAAAAAATAAAAATAATAAAAACACCCCCTGTAAAAAATAAAAATAATAAATACACCCCCTGTAAAAAAAGATTGGGAAAATTGAGATTGGGAAAATTGAGATTTGGAAAATTGAGATAGGGAAAATTGAGATTGAGATTGGGAAAATTGAGATTGGGAAAATTGAGATTGGGAAAATTGAGATTGGGAAAATTGAGATTGGGAAAATTGAGATTGGGAAAATTGAGATTGGGAAAATTGAGATTGGGAAAATTGAGATTGGGAAAATTGAGATTTGGAAAAATTGAGATTTGGAAAATTGAGATTTGGAATATTGAGATTTGGAATATTGAGATTTGGAATATTGAGATTTGGAATATTGAGATTTGGAATATTGAGATTTGGAAAATTGAGATTTGGAAAATTGAGATTTGGAAAATTGAGATTTGGAAAATTGAGATTTGGAAAATTGAGATTTGGAAAATTGAGATTGGGAAAATTGAGATTGGGAAAATTGAGATTGGGAAAATTGAGATTGGGAAAATTGAGATTGGGAAAATTGAGATTGGGAAAATTGAGATTTGGAAAATTGAGATTTGGAAAATTGAGATTTGGAATATTGAGATTTGGAAAATTGAGATTTGGAAAATTTACACCCCCTGTAAAAAATAAAAATCATAAATACACCCCCTGTAAAAAATAAAATAAATACACCCCCTGTAAAAAATAAAAATAATAAATACACCCCCTGTAAAAAATAAAAATAATAAATACACCCCCTGTAAAAAATAAAAATAATAAATACACCCCCTGTAAAAAATAAAAATAATAAATACACCCCCTGTAAAAAATAAAAATAATAAATACACCCCCTGCAAAAAATAAAAATAATACATACACCCCTGTAAAAAATAAAAATACATACACCCCCTGTAAAAAATAAAAATAATAAATACACCCCCTGTAAAAAATAAAAATAATAAATACACCCCCTGTAAAAAATAAAAATAATAAATACACCCCCTGTAAAAAATAAAAATAATAAATACACCCCCTGTAAAAAATAAAAATAATAAAAACACCCCCTGTAAAAAATAAAAATAATAAATACACCCCCTGTAAAAAATAAAAATAATAAATACACCCCCTGTAAAAAAGATTGGGAAAATTGAGATTGGGAAAATTGAGATTTGGAAAATTTACACCCCCTGTAAAAAATAAAAATAATAAATACACCCCCTGTAAAAAATAAAATAAACACCCCCTATAAAAAATAAAAATAATAAATACACCCCCTGTAAAAAATAAAAATAATAAATACACCCCCTGTAAAAAATAAAAATAATAAATACACCCCCTGTAAAAAATAAAAATAATAAATACACCCCCTGTAAAAAATAATACATACACCCCTGTAAAAAATAAAAATAATACATTCACCCCTGTAAAAAATAAAAATAATACATACACCCCTGTAAAAAATAAAAATAATAAATACACCCCCTGTAAAAAATAAAAATACCCCTGTAAAAAATAAAAATACCCCCTGTAAAAAATAAAAATAATAAAAACACCCCCTGTAAAAAATAAAAATAATAAATACACCCCCTGTAAAAAGATTGGGAAAATTGAGATTGGGAAAATTGAAATTTGGAAAATTGAGATTTGGAAAATTGAGATTTGGAAAATTGAGATTTTTGATATTTGGAAAATCGAAAAACATTAATTTTTTCCAATTTTGTAAAAACAAAATTTTTTTTTTTTGGATTTTTTTCAAAGGGATACCCCTTTTAAAAAATTCATGTTTTTCGATTTTTTTTTTTTTTTTTTTTTTTTTTACAAGGGGTACCCCTTGTTAAATTTTTTTTTTTTTTTTTTTTACCTTCGTCGCCAATGTAGTGACTTCTCTCTTATTTAATAAAACACAGTAAATAATATAACTTATATTTATTGATCATTTCAATTATCCCTTATAAAAAATTTGCTGCCTCTTGCCTCTTCTTCTTACTCCTCCTAGACTCCTTCGTCCCTGTCACTATAGTGCCCCCTACTTTCGGGACCATTCATATAAGTTATGATAAAAGAGGACATACATAAAATTATGATGTATACACTACAACAATGAATATACTACACTTCATTAAAATACACTAAACTACAATACTATATGATAAATTACGATGACACACTTTAAACTGCAATGAAATACGCTACAGTACAAACATTCTATGAAATAAATAAATACTCAAATGTTAAGATAAAAATTTATTTTGGCACTCAAAACGGTATTAATAGATCTTTATTAAGCATATTAACTTTGAATGAATGACTGACTAGTGAACTTCTGTTTTTTTTGTCCAGTGTTTCGTGATAGAAAGACTATTATCCATTAAGCCCAGATCGAGGCATGAATAAAAAGCACTTGAGGATTTATCTAAGCCTAGTTTCATCAATGTCGATGACTATTCTCTTGTAGTAAATACATTTTATTCTTATTTGAAATCCATTTTAGATTTGAGCCCAGCTGAACGTAACTACTCTTAAATAAAAGCCTCGAGTATATTCTTTTACTTTATTTCACTCGAGCTTAAGGTTAAATAAAATTGCCTTTAGGATTTACTCGAGTTCTATATAGAATTATTATATTTTCCTTTTTACTTCTCGAGAACCTTCGGTTTCGAAAAGTATTGCGCCGACCCAGCGTTTCTTTTATCTTAATATGAAGAAAGAACAGAAGCTACACTGAAAATTTTTAAGGTGTTTCGTGGCCATGTTCAACTTCGAAATGCGGGAGTGGCAATAATCAGAGAAAACAAGGAGACGGCTTTATCATGTCAACTTGTAAAAGTAACCCCCCCCCCCCCGTTTGGAAAGTGTTCTAAGAGTTCACGGGGCGTAAGAATTACCAGTGTAACTTCTCTTTTCTTATTGATATTTAATACTTTTTTTTTCTCAGTTCGACAATACCAAATTAAATTCGTAAAATGACTTTTAGAGTTATTCTTTTAAATAGTTTTAAGGATTAATGAAAATTGAAAAAAAAAAAAAACAGTAAAATATGGTGAAAACAAAAGCCCGATAAAATTACGCCTAACAAGCTATCTAAGAAAAATTCGATAAAATATATTTATATACTATACATAAAGGCCCAATTACTTAACATTATAACGCGGTTATGTACAAATTAATTTGGGAACCAGTTAAGGTACGCGGCGTAAATAAATAAACTTCTAAAACTCGCGTGATTTTTTCTATTAATTTTAAAGCAACCGCGGGTGGGAAAAGGGTTTATTTAATATTCGAGTAAAGTAAGGTCTTAAAATTTAACCACTATTATAAATCTACAAAAACAAGAGTATCAAATAGCGGCTAAAATTATTTTGAAAGTTTAAACAAACTCAGGGTTTCGAGACTCACCCGATTTTCGTTTCCCCTCACCAGGAGGAGGTCTATTTAGTTGAATAGATATTTCTCTAACAGTTCTTTCACTAGGATTAAGTCGAATGGAAGAAATGTGATGGCGCTCTTCCCACACCATTTGCGAAGACGACCTTAATTTTTCACCTTCAGAAACTGGAACTGATAAATTATCAGCTTCCTCAGTCGTCTTTCCGTATTCGAGCGATTGAGTTCGACGAACAACAGTTTCTGTTACTTCTCTTCCAGTTTCAACAGATTCACGAACCGTTTGACTCTTAGTCATACTCTCGTCTCGCGATCGTCTCGCCAATAAGCTTTGAGTTTCATTTTCCTTTTGTTGCGATCTATATATGTATAAATAGTAAAAGCAATTCAACTTGAAATTCCACAAGTTAGTACAATAAACGATTAAGTTTTCAATTCTATTAAAAGAGCGCTAATAAAGACAAGGAATGAGTTTTTTATTTGTTAAAAAATTCGTAGAAAAATATTAAAACTCAGTGAAAGTTTCTTGTTAGTTTCCTGTTCATAAATTAAGTTCTGATTTGAGCCTGCAAAGCCCAATTGCTTTTCATAGGAGTTTGTGTTGTTAAAACGCGCGTATAAATGAAAATATCTGAAGCTAATATAAAAGAGTAACTTAAAATATTTCATGCTTCACAAACAGTTCAAATCGGAACAAATAAACAAGAAACCTTTGGTGAGTTTAAATGTTTTTTTTAAATATTCTAATAACTAGTTAGAGGTGGTAAAAATAACTAAAGAGTAATTAATTTTTTTAATTACGTTGTTGACTGCCATTTTCCTTCATAACGCTTTGTTACACTAGGAGTACTAGTCGTCAGGGTAGAAGAAAATGGTCGTAAAATAGAGTTTAATCCTAAATGAGATATCGACGACGTCAGAGGGGACGCTGTACAACTCAAATCGGAAGAAGATTGGTCAGAAACCGTTGAGCGGCTACTACTATAATCTAAACCTAAAGTTTTTTAAATTCAGATTAGAATAAAAAATCTTTATTGAAGACTTTTATTTAATTTTATTTTTTATTTAATTAGATTAATTTAATTACTCGGTTTAGGCGAACAGGACATCCTGTAGTCAGGTTTAAGATCAGTTTCGCTACTCCCTTCACTGCTAGCTGCGGCTAAAGAACTACCAGAATCGCTAGAAGGTATAAACTCTACTTCGGTCAATGACGGCGAAGAAACGAATTGAGACAACGAATCAGACTTAAAAACTTGTGGTGGTGATTCAAAAAATTGTCTCCTTAATTCTGCAACATTTTTGACTAGTGGCATTTTTGAAGAACCACTCTGAATTTGATTTTCTTCTTCGTGAGCCGTTAACGTCATTTGATACGTCGATGTATAAAGATTGGACTCTGGTTGAGTAGGGGAAGAAGTTTCACCCTCTCTCGCAGCCTCTGATAAGGCATTACAGCTCGCTGAGGAACTAGTGGCGTGAGCGTTTTTACGAGGAGGAGGAATTGGTTTAACAAGGTCACTTTCACAGCTCTTCAGTGGAGGTTTTCGTAGGGAAACATCTTCGTCTTCCGAAAATACGCTCGAACCATGCCAGTCATCTAGAGTAAATTATTCAAGATCAACAGTGGTTTCCTTTAAAGACACTGGAAACTAGTTTTTTTTAATTTAGTGTTAAAATTGTGTAAAAAGTTCTAAAAACCGTATCAAAACTCGCAACAAAGTTTTCAATTGGGGGTTAATTATTAAAATTTTTAATTTCATAATTAAGCTTGAGAAAAATTCAAATTTATTTCAAAAGCCCTCCACCGCTGACGCCAATTCGAGAGTTTAAAATTACATTAATTCTTATCAGTGTCTGGTATCGCTTTAATCAATTAAAATTATAAAAAAATTTAAATATGTAAATACCCGATGAATGAGTAAATTCCTCAGATCCTGGTAACGAGGCATCCCTTTCTCTGACACAGTTTATATCTGGTAAATAATCCTCGACTATATTTGGTATTGAAGTATCTTGTTCCTCGCATAGCTGAGAAATTCGACTTTGTTTCTCTATCAAATTAAAAGCAATTGTAACATTTAAGATTTCATAAAGTAATTTCCCTTTCCAAAAATAATAATTACCAATTAATTTTGCAGACTTGGAAGCCTTATCGTTACTATCTTTTGGTTGTCCAAACACTTTATAAGCTAAAGATATTAACATCTCGATAACTCTCGTTTGATGAACTGTGTCAACTAATGAACTTAACGAAGCGCTTCCTTCGCTAAAGTATAAAAATGGAATGAAGTATAGAAATTTTTTAATCTCGACGAAAAATAAAATTAAAATATACCTGGTTCTTAATAACGTTGGGCCAAAAACGATTCCCAAATTGCTGGGTGGCATATGATTAAGTTCGCAACTCTCAGAGAGTTTCTTCAAATGATGCATCAAAACGGACAAAGTTCTGTAATGCATCGTCGGTAATCTTTTCACAAGAATTTGTAAATCAGGAATAGCTTTTTCCATGTCACCAGGATAATCCTATCAAAATTTTAATTATATTAGCGTAAGCTGAAAAATAATTTTTATTTTTAAATAGTGATAGGCGAATATTAGTAATCAAATCCTAAAACGATCTCGTTAATTTTTCGGCGCCAATTTCGTTAATTATTCGGCGGCAATCTCGTTAATTTTTCGGCGCCAATCTCGTTAATTATTCGGCGGCAATCTCGTTAATTATTCGGCGGCAATCTCGTTAATTATTCGGCGGCAATCTCGTTAATTATTCGGCGGCAATCTCGTTAATTATTCGGCGGCAATCTCGTTAATTATTCGGCGGCAATCTCGTTAATTATTCGGCGGCAATCTCGTTAATTATTCGGCGGCAATCTCGTTAATTATTCGGCGGCAATCTCGTTAATTATTCGGCGGCAATCTCGTTAATTATTCGGCGGCAATCTCGTTAATTATTCGGTAGCTTTCTCTTTATTCGCGAATATTAAACCTCAATTATTAAGGTTTCATCAAGCTTCGCCTATCCCTTATTTTAAGTTACACTAAATTTAACCTTTGCAATCTTAATAAAGTCGTTATAAAGTTTGAAAGTTAACAGTGGTTCTGGTAGCTGTCTCAAGTAAAGTTTCAAGACGTTAGCGATGATACTAGGATGAACGTCTGATAAGTCTACAAGTTCCGCTCCATTCTCAAAACTTTGGCATAGTTTCTCTACTCTAGATTTAACTCCAGAAACTCTGTAGATTCCCTAAAAATTTAATTAAAAACGTACAGTATTAAAATTAAATAAATCAGTTTCAAATTTAATAAGTTAGTATTACTTTAACAGCGTATCCTCTGTTGTCAATTTCTCTTATACACCTTGTTACGATATCAGGAAGTTCCCTGCCTTCATCGGTAGAATGAGCCGTTAATGAAACTCCAAATGTGTTCATCTTTCTCGGCAAAGGTTTGTGCCCGCATTGAATAGCTAAGGCCTCTAAACATTTACGATGACTCGCTAGACCGCACTACCAATGAAGGAAATAAATTTATGTTTTAAATTAGATTGTTAAAACTTTTCAAAACACTCAAACTAACCTCAGTGCATTCTACTCCTTGAAAATAAACATAAGAATCACATTCCCGACAACGCGACGGCGTTTTTAGTTTACGAAAAGTGTGAGTTTCTGCAGCTTTGGAAACGTATTGTCTCCTGGAAGCTCCTAATCCGCTATCTACGCAACAAAAACTTTGTAGTTCAACCTTGTATTATTATATACAGTAAAACTTTGTTACAACTAAATTCTGGGGCGTCGGCAGGGGGGGGGGGGGGGGCCTCTATCAAATTGGATATAACAATATAAGAGTCAAAATGTTGCGTTACAAGTAAGTAGTATTACATTGTAACCAACATAGAATTCAATTTTTTTCGTCATAACAAGAGGTTTCACTGTAAATTAATAAATTACCTTGATCAGTTTCTAATTCATCTCCAGAAGATAAAGTAATAGGTCTGTGGGCCGGAATTCTAGGACTAGCGGTGGGACTGGTGTCTTGCGATTTGTTGCTATGATAGCTGCTAACGCTGTCAGAATCACTGCCTTGCAAGTGACTCCAAGGTCTAGGGGCTGACGTTCGGGTTTTTCCATCTGAAGAGAGCCTGCCTTCTAACAATTGGTGGGTTACGCCTTCCTCGCTTTCATTGGAACCACTCGAACGATCTTTTTCCAAACTGAAACAAAGAGAAAATACTTCTCAACTTCAAGTTAAATTTCAAATGATAAAAGTTTATCAATTACCGGTTCTCGGAACAATAAGGCTTGAAATAATAAGCATAGCTAGAAGAGGCACTGCTATGACTTTGATTCATTGACGAGCTGGGAATTCTTCGTACAAATTCCATATATTGAGTACCTGGTTCATAGAGCCTACTACTTTCGCAGAGGGTCTGAAACTGAAAGAAATATAAGGTTAAAGAAGACACGCAACCCGACTCGTTTCGGCCTTGTCAAATTGACCAAAAAAATGGCAAATTTGATCATTAGAAACTGAAAATTTACGAGCAAGTGTGGCGTTGGTTTTAGTTCATTTCAATATCATGCTCATCATAGAATAATAAAAGAAATCAGCTTTCCCAATGAGAAAAAAATCATCTATTATGGTCAAAAATAGTCCAAACTGGAAAATTCAAGAGAATTCCATCAAATAGACCAAATGAAAGAACCCAAATTCAAGAAGAGTGGACCAAAATCGAAAATGCCTTTGGTCCCCTTTAATTCAGGTTATTTCATTCTGTCTATTTGATCGAGACCTATTGGAATTTTCCAGTTTGGGGTCATTTTGCCCAAATCAAGAGATTTTATTTCAACAGATAATTTCTTTCGTTGTTCTATAGGAGCACATTTCAAGGCCCGAATAGAGATTATACCGCTTATAGTCCAGATAAATCTCAATATCATACCTGTACTGGGGCCGGCGCTGAAACAGTATGCTGCAGTTGAAAATAGCCTACAGTGACGGCTTTCATCGTCTGATCACACTGATAAATCAATTCGCGCACTTGTTGCAAAATTTCGCTTTTGACTTTTTCTAATTCTTGTTGTCGTTGATTGGCTTCAATGATACAAGACTTGTAAGTCGTTTCGGCTTCGATCGCTTTCTGGAAAGCTTCATCCTCCAGTTTTTTCTTTTTATCCAGTTTGGACATTTCGCTACCTCCTTCGGCGCTCCCTGCTCGAATGACAGACTCCTTAGCTTTGTCTAATTCTTGATGTCTTTGATGGTACATCATTTCGGCTTTTTTCAAATTGTTAACGGCATCGTGCTACGAAAAAAAGGTTTTATATTAGTAAAACTAACCCTGAACCTAGAGAAAAGTCACGTACTCTTATCCCAAGTCTGCATTTTAATAATAAAACATTTAATTAACTACATGTACATGTAATGTTTATAGCATGTTAAACTTTATTTTTAATATTTAAAATTAAGCTTACCATTCTTTTAACCTCTCGATGCCATATTTCTTTAATTTGTTTTCGAGATTTTTCATGTTCAAGTTTACGATTTGATAAGGGCTGGAAATGGGTAAGAAAAAAAAAATTAAAAAAATAAAAATTTAAATCTGAAATGTATCTGTACCTCGATAAACTTCTGCCCTTGTAAAAGTGTGCACGTTGTCACGCAATGATTAGAGTTTTCGAGGTCTTGGTCTAAAGCCGTGCAATAAATTGACTGGAATGGAAGAAAACTCTACCAAAAAAAAAAAAAAAAAAATACATATAATTTAAAATTAAATAAAAATGAGAGGAAATTTATACACATCCTCATACCTCTTCTTTTAAAACTGGTCTCATGGCTTGCGCTAATTTTGCCAAATTTCTGGCGTGATCAGCTTCTATAAAATAATATTTAGAATTTGTGAAAATGATAAAAGATCTGATATTATAAATTTTTAATATTAATATACCTAAACTTGCTCTTTTCTCGATATAAGTCATAACATCTTTAGCGTATTTCGACCAAGCTTTAGCCTTCGATAGGGCCATATCAACTCCATCCGTTAATTGCATTAATTTGATATCAATTTCTTGGGGACTTAAAGTAACAGTATCTATAGAAATTAAATTTATTTTATTTCTAAAAACTAATAACGCGTGTTTCAAGATTAGAAGCGTACCTAATTTTTCTTTCCCAAAATTTTCAGACTCTGAACTTAGTAGATTTTCACATGACTAATAAAATTTCAAATAAAATTTAAAACTGCGATAACTTTACTGTAAGAATAAATTTAAGTTTGAAGCATGTACAGAATGCTAGCTATGGGGGGGGGGGGGCAAGATTTGTACCTGCTCAAAAACGAAAATGACAATGTGTTTTATTTGATAAAAACATGATAAAACTAAAAATATCTTTCAATTAAACTTTTAGAAAATGTATTTACCTTTGTTTTGGGTACTGAATGAGATAAAGGATCTATATCTCCCATCAAATATTCGGAAACTCTGTTTAATATAAGAAAATTTGTTTTAGGCTTAATTTTTTGTAAGCAACTAAATATGCAACTCGTAAAATTGCAATCTAACATTTTAAATATTCAAATAGAATAGGCGTAGGTTATCCTACTACATGGACACGATTTAGTACAACGTGTAAAAAGCTGGCTAAGCCAGATCAGTCACGGAGAGCTTTAATTTCTAAATTACATTCTGTAGGCGGTGGATGAAAAATTAGCTAGCGCTGAACGATTAAAAAAAAAAAAAAAAAAAAAAACAAAAAAAATCGACTGATCTTCTGTATGTAAGGTTTCAAATAGAGGGTGTATTCTAAGATAGGAATGTAATTGTACATAAAAAAGACCTTCGAATTGCGATTAAAAAGTTTTGCTAAGAGATATAAGATTCTTAAAATACGATGAAGATTAATTTTATAAATATCAAATAACTTTTATAACATACCTAGTAAGTAGTTTGAGTAAACATGGTAAACAAACAAAGTCAAACGATAAGTTATTCATGATAAATTCCTCATTTTTCGACTTGATTGAAAATTAACAACACAGCGAACCCTTAATCATAATCGATATTTTTTCCGGGGAAATTCAAATCAGAAAGAAGTTCGCGATAAACTTGAAAATATTCGCGGCTTAAAAATTAAAACATTGACGTTCTTTTATCCAATAGAATTGATAATCGAGAAAAGGCGCGAAACTTTTAACCAATCCGAAAGATTCGAACTGATAATAAGTTTTCCCCAGAATATTTTCTTATAAATCCACAAATTTAGCAAAGAAAAATGCAAAATGTTATTCTTTACAGCGGTAAAAAAAAAAAACATCGCGAAACCTTACACCAATCGATATTTATTCCAGGGAAATTAAAATCACAAATTAGGATAGTTTCATTGCCTTAAAATATGCACCACTTGAACACTAAAACATGGGAGTTCTCTTATCCAATGGGATCGATGTTAGAGAAAAGGCGCGAAACTTTTAACCAATCCGAATGTATATATTTTAGGGCACGATTGGAAATGATATAACTAGGTGACTCCATATAAAACAGTTCTAAATCCACAAATTAGCAAAGAAAGCAAAATGTTATTTCTTGAAGACGGTAAATAAACACTGGCCAACAATTCCCACAGTCACTAATAGAATTCCGAATTCAAGAAAAACGATATATCAAACCGGAATTAAAGTAAGAAAGATGATATCACCCGGCGTTAAGCCTAATAAACAGTTTTGATTAGAAACATCTGAAATATTTTTCATACAGCCGACTATGAGAAGGGGCTCGACTAGTCTATTAAAATACATAATTCCCGAACTAACACTTGGTGTAAGTTTACGAATTTTGTTTTTTGACACTGACATCCTCTCTTTTCTTTCCATTCGGGCCTGAGTTAGACCTAACAAAAAAATCGGGCCAGGAAACTTAGAACTTAAACAAGAAGTCCCATAATTTAAATATAACGTTTCGATTGAAGATGATAACTGCGTAATGATATACTAAGTAATACGCAAGGCCATATCTGCTCAAGAATATTCCCCTTGAAAAGCATCTACCTTTAATATATAGGTAATTTGGTTATATGACGTAGTTATTCCTGGAACGTAATTAACGACAATTTTCATACGAAAGGTAGGTATTTCAAGATCAAGTACTTTTACGAAAAGGCAGCGCGAAACTACAATAGCCAGTAACCACGCGACCATAGTGATAACGTAGTATTGTGGGGAAGTTTATTTTAAAAATTTCGAAAATGGCGATTATAGCCTAAAATATGTGTTTTCATTTGGAATTGATGTAAATTCGGTGACAGCCTCAAGTTAATTGATATATCATTTTTGGTCGAAAACAAAACATTTTATAACCGGACAGACATCGATTTAAAAAAGGTTAGACGTATCTTTGTTACTTAAGTATAAGCGTAGGTGTCTAAAATACATCCTATTGTGGAACCCCCTCTTCCCTCTCTATACCAGGGCAAATTAGGCGCGTATTTAGACAATTATTAGAATTTCTGTTCACCCTTCTTTCCTCCCACAGTTGAAATAACACTGACTTATTGAACCATGTCATTGAAATTAGTGTAGGACGAAATAACTAACGCCACCGAACCAGAGGGGTAAAAAAAAAACAACTAATGTATATATAAAGAGACTCCAAAGCACGGTGCTTGCCATATAATTGGGCCAAATTACAGTGACGGTGGAAAGAATGCCATTAAAATTACAGTACAAAAATCTCCCTACAGTTATTTAGAGAGTTTCCGGTCATGTTTTGGTTAATTGTAACTAGTACTAGTATAATTATAGCCAGAATCAGTTTGACAATTATATTTGAATTAAAAAAACTATATATATATATATGGAACTATATCTCTATCTCGAAAATTAATAGAGATAATATCATTTAACGGTTTTTGAACCGAGTAGCTTGATTATAATACTATATTGGCTTGACTTTCAAAGATTATAGCTTTCTATTCGTTGGCAAGAGTTTTTGCTTTGCACGAATGCTTCTAAAAAGGTTTAAAATTGTTTGTATCATTTTTATTCTTAAACTTAGGGAGATTTGGTCCTATCTAAAACCATTATAGCAGGCATGAATCCAACTAAGCCTATTTTCCGGGTAAGTTTTAAATTGATTTCTAGTTTAATATTTGCTTGTAAAAACATTTTACTGATGGATAAGGCCTATTTAAACGATAAGAAATCGATAAAAAATTAATTGTTATTAGGTAGCATTCACCTTTTAATTAAAACTGCCTCAAAGAGAATTAAAATAAAATTAAACTCTTTCAAAAAAAAAAAAAAAAAAGTAATCCCATTACAATTTCATTGACCCCAAATTATAAATTCCATTGGCGGCTATTGGAACAATTATAAAAAAAATAAGAAAAAAATGACATAAACCGTGCTAGACTTTTAACGGAGTTTGAAAAAAAGGGGCAATTTAAAAAAATATATACAAAAAAAAAAAAAAAGAAATTAAAAAGCATGGAGTCAATTTCCCGTTTCGTTATATTTTGCCCTCGGAGCACAATTTGTGGATTTATTTAACGCTTATTTAAACGTTATAACAACGAAGTATGAAGTCCCTAAAGGTTTAGATTTGGGTGGATAATACTAGCCTTTCGTAACGGTGACAACCGATACTAGATGGATTAAAAAAGAACGAGTTTTAACGTTCACTGCCCTCTCGTCTCTCTAAATTACCAAGACCTAATATATATATAAATATTTTTTAATTTGAAAAACGAAAGGAGATGATCTATATTTTGTGATAAAATTTACACGACCCGTGCGCGCGCAATTTCTAGAGAAAATTATTTTAAATTGCTGAGAAGATTTAAATATTTTCATACTTTGAAGGGAAACTATCAACTGAAAAATTAAACTAAAACTAATTTAAAGGGAGATTGAAAGCTAAAAACAAGTTATTTTTTTATCGATTCATTATCGTTTAAATAGGGTTAATCCAACAAACAAATATTAAACTAGAAATAAATTTAAAACTTACCCGGAAAATAGGCTTAACTTGATTCATGGAGGATTAGCGACCAATGACACTGATCGATGGTTCTTATATGGGGAATGCAGGATCTCCATGATCAATGTCATTGGTGGCTAGTCTTTATACAGGGAGTTCAGCTAAGCATTTCTTTCTAGTTTAATACTTGTTTGTAAAATTTTTTACTATTGGATTAGGCTTATTTAAACGAAAAAAAAAAAAAAAAAAAAAAAAAAATCACTTGACCTTTAAAGGACATATCTATCTTCATAATTTTAAAAATGAGCAACTAATCATCCCTAAAATTATTAAATGTAATGATGGAAAAACGTGTAACAAAAAATGGGGAAGGTTTTAATCCAATTAAATTGAATTTATCTTAAAATTTAAATATTCAAGCAATATTGACGTCACATCAGAAATTACTAAAGTATTCACGATTTGGGGCTTGAAAATATCGATAAATTTACGTCGAAGTGGAAAAGTCGTGCCTAATCCGAACTTCAATGCTATAATGGAGTTTAATTTGCTTTCAAAATAAGAAAGAAATAGGGTCCTAGAACTTTCTAAGCTCTATGTATATCCTATTTTCGAATAAGACAAAATCCAATAAACACAAATTTTGCGCCTCTTCTTCGCTAAAAACTAATTATACCCAACATAATCAAAAAACAAAAACAAAAGGTAATTACCTGCTACTAAAAGCTAGCGCTAATTGATCAATGGCGTCGAAAAATTCGGCGGGATCAGCTTTCTCATCTTCGTAATTGTGAGCTATAAAAATAAAAGTAGAAAAAAAAAAAAAAAAAACACAATTACAAATCAGCTTAACTATATTTTTGTTCGAGAGAGTTTTGGCAATGTTTCGAAAGCTGGCGCGGATTAATACATAATGATAAAAGTCATAGGTTATTAAAATAGTTTTAAAAAACAGTTCTTCAATATAATACGAGTTCAACAAGATAAAATATATCTCTGGCTTATCAGTAATATTCCATTTATACTGTACAATCCCTCCCGCCTAGAATTTTATCATTAATTATAGGTATACGACAAGAATTAAATTATGAAACCCAAGAATGTATAAAGTGATCTCAATTAAGTCATACTTAAATATTCGGGCCCTTTTAGACACTGTTAGTTTTAAAATATATCCTGGGAAAAAACTAAATCAAGCGAAGAAATCGATGAAAATGTCAAGTTTTTGGATTGATCTTCAAAATAATCTTGTTTAAGGTTAACCTCCCTTACCAAAAAAAGTTAGTCTTAAGAGGTCTTCATGAAGTCTTTCAGGTGTCTTATGTAGTCTTAAGAGGTCTTGGGGAAGTCTTCCATTATGTCAAGATGTCTTGGGGAAGTCGTAAAGACTTCCCCAAGACCTTTTTAGTGTTCTTGAGGACCTCTTCGTATCAGACTATCTTTTTTCGGTAAGGGCTAGGACTAATAAAAATGGTCACCTATCTTAATAGATTAAGATAACGAAATTACTAGTAGTGGATGACGTCAGTGGGCGTGTGTTCAGTCTCTACCTAATCCTATAGACTTTTTTGCGGATGGGCGTGTGGCTGGAGGAAAAAATTCTCTACACGGCGTAAAGCTAGAGAAGGTGAGAAACGTCACAAAGTCACCTTTATCCCATTGGTTGGGAGGTAGACAATATCTGGCAAAAAATCTATAGCTAATTAAGAGAGGAGAGGGAATACTATGGAAAAAAAAAAAAAAAAAAAATCTGATATCATACTACATTCTTGGGATTCAGAAATTAGTTCTTGGTTATATATGTATAGCGAATAGATAAGCGCGAAGGTTTCGTTCACAAGAAAATATTATGTGTATCCAAAATTGCGTCTTCGTTCGGCGATTGAAGAAATTTTAGATAAGACACGATAAACAACGGGTCGTGTGGTTTCTCAAAAATACTTAAAGATACTGGGAAAGGGGATTTTGCTTTATCGATTATACAATTAAACAATTAAAAATAAGACTTGCTAGTTTATTAAAAACATTCTGGAGAAAAGTCACTGAATTGGCTCAAAAAATTGGAAAACCATAAGATTTTGGCATTCAATTAAAAAGATAAGGATAACCTTCGACTAATCAAACCTTTGGCTTCGTAAAATATCCGAGACAAGCGTTGTTCTACGCACAATTGTGCGCAGGTGAAAATAATTAAGAACAAGGCTTAGCGCGATTCAAAGAGTGCATACCGAAGCACGTGTCGAGGGGATTTTAATTTGATCAACCGAAAAATGGAGTCTTTTGATTGGTCAGAGGTTCTACTTTTAATTGAATTGCCAAAATAAGGTTGCCAAAGGGGATAGTATCACGATATCAATTAAAGAAACCATATTTGGTTTCTAAAAGAGAAAATTGGGGTCCTCTTTTTCGTAACTAAACTCCTAGTTCTGATTTTTGCCGAGTGACAATGATATGACATCATCAATAATAATGTGGTATTATCTCTTTAAAAGTCATTGGTAAATAAATTAATGATATGATAGATTTTTAACATTTAGCAAATGAAATGAGGAACAAAATAGTTAAGCCTAATTAAGATAGTAAAGAAAAAAATCTTACTTTTGACTTGTTGAATGAGTGTGCCGGCAGCCATTAGTAGTTCAGTCGACTGAATCGGTGGATATTTCTCAAGGATACTCCTTAGGATGCGTAACACCTCACCCAAACGTTCGTGGGCCGCTACTCGCATTGTTTCCAACTTTTCTGTAAACACAAAAAAAATACACAATGACATAAAAATTTGAGTAACACTCCAGGATATCGAATAAAGCGAATAAAAAATTAAATAGGAACTGATTCCGACAGTCCGTGAATCAACTGTCTATGTCAAAGGGCCGCTAAAATGCAAAATTAAACCATTTTTTCCCGAAAATGTCCATGCTATACTAATAAACATATCTATAGTTATATTCAAAGGATTAAAAATTCAAACTCTCGCTAGACAGATGAGAAATCGTAAAAAGAGACATTGTTTCGCGTAAAAATATGGGGGCCGCCATTTTAAAAATGGGAATGAGCGAGAGTGCACTGCCAGTGGGGAAGAGAAGTCATGTGATCTGACGTCACACTAGCTAGAATTTGTCTTGATCTCAACGACAGGTAATAAACGACTGGATGTCACGTGACCCGATCACATCGTTCTGTTCCCCACTTGGTCAATATTTCATTCTGGTTGATGGACGTCAATGGCATTCCCAATGTTTTGGCGCGAAACAATGTTTTGGTCACGTGATGACTTTATCTTCACGTGCTCTTACACGTTTTAAGTACGATAATATAGAATAAGGCTTAGCGGAGATTAAAAAATAATTACATTTCACTTTCCCTTTAAAACTGTGTCCTACTAATACTTCAATGAAATAAACTAAGTATAAAATAACCAGGCGCTTTCAAGCGATCTATTACTAGCCTTTCTATTAAAAAAGAAAACATAAAAAATGGTAATGTTACTAATTACCAGAAAACGTAACTTCAACCGTTAGACCAGTACGAAGTTAAATTCATCGGGCTTTGACTCAAGATTACGCGATTTTTCACTATTACGTTTCGTGCCTAAAATACTTTTTAACCTGGATTTGACTAAATTACTAAGTATACTATAGGAGTAGCCGGCATTCTCGAAAATAACCGTTTCTTTTCAAGCACGTGGGTTCACGGACTCTAAGAATATTGCCCCCAAAAAATAAAATAAGAAATTCACGTTAGAAAGAAGGGGGGCTATTAAAAAAGTTGAAATTGAGATGGTATGGTATGGAGTGTATAAAAACTTATTTCTTGAAGGGCAACTCTCACTAAATTATAATTTTCGTAGATATTTAATTTCACATCTATTATAACTCTGAAATTATAAATCTGTTCTAGCCAATGAAATGGTCTTATTTTGCCTCCAGATTTCAGCTACGTCTATCTAGATCCCATGTTAAATTTTGCCTTAGTTTCAGAACCGGATTTAAGGCTACCAACTTCTCCAACTTATAATAACATTGGATTGGTCGCTGACCCTTCAATGGGAAGAAATTCAGAATTTCCATGATTCCAGCTAAGCCTATTTTGATGGTAAGTTTTAACTTGATTTCTATAGTTTACTATTTGCTGGTTTAGGCCTATTTAAACTATAAGGAATCCATAAAAAAAAATCACTTGGTGTTAGAGGTCGCATTCTCACTTTAATACAATCTTTCGTTATGGTCTAAAAAAAGTAAGTTTTAAAGCCATTTTTATGGAACTCGTCCTTTAGAAAACTTTCGATGACGGTGTACTACAGAGATGGTGATTCCAGCTTTCTTTCTATCATAACCTCGGGGGTTGAAATTTACTGTATGGGCGGTTTACTTTCTGACAGAGCGGTGCGAGAGAGAGAGAGAGAAAACCCTGCTCAAACAACTATGGTTTCTCTTTCCTTATTCCGCTTGACCTAGAGAGATATTTTTCTCTGTTCGCGACCAGTGGTGTAATTAACTACATTTATACCGTATCAACTTTATAGCACAGTCTCAGCTTTAGCTACGTTGCAACGTTGCTCGAAAACAAAAATACACCAGAGTTTTAAGTATCGAAAAGCTACCTTGGCAGACTCTCGGTAAAATAAAAATAAAATATTTTGGAAGGTACTTATGAATTTACAATATTAAAGTTTGAATCTAAAATTAAAAGGCTTAAAGGGATGGTAAAGAGGAAAATAAAGTGTTTTTTATATCAATAAGATATAAGTCTATTAAAAATAAGAATTGGAAAAGATTCAGATTAAAAGGAAAACCTTCGAATAATCAAAGGACTCCACACCTTTGGCTGTATGCACGATTGTGAGCGTGAAAATCAAGAACGAGATTTATCGTCATTCAAAAAGTGTGCAGCAGCGCGTGTCGCGGGGATTTCACTAAAACAAAGGTGGGGGCGTCTTTTGATTAGTCGGAGGTTCTCCTTGTAATTGAATACCAAAATCTGTACAATTCAGAGACGGTTCCAATGTTTCACTAAAAAAAGGCCTTATTTTTAGAAGAAGACTCAATAAAAATACCTTTTTCGGGGTGAAAAATGCGTCGCAATTTTCCCAAGGCTTCCTTAAAGCCACGAACGTCGTGAGTGAGAACCACAATATCTTCTTGTTCCACTTGCAAATGACTCTCAGCGGATCCGTCCGAACTGACGCTGGCAACGGACATGGAACGAGAATTATTGGGTCCAGCACCGCTAGGAAGGGGCCCCACTCCGGCGGCCATCATGGTGGCGCCCAATGACAAATGCGAACTAGCTCCGCTCGAACTTCGACTGTGGCCACCACCGCTAGCCGAAATGGGACTGACCGACGCAGGACCCGCCAAAGACGAGTCCTGCAGCTGGTGATGAACAGGTGGACCCGTGCCTTCATCGGGGTGGTTCATGGCAGAAGTGGCGTTATTAGTGTAAACCTGAAAATCGACAGAAAAAATGTTTTATAGTACCATAGAGTATAATCATGTAAGGCTGATCTAACAAATTAACGCCCTACTAAGCTTTTATTTCAATTTGTTTCCAGTTAACTAATCACATTTCAACGAGACGTCATAAAAATAAAGTTTAAACGTTTTGTGTATAATTCTATAGGTTCTATAAATAGATTTATTTTACAGATATATTAATATATCGGAAAAATATAAATTGTGAACTTCGAAGATATTAAAAATTTAAGAATTATGTTACAAAATTGTTTAATTTTGTTAAAAAAAAAGGCACATTGAATGCATTAAATTATAACTTCAATGTTTCTAACGAAACAAGGTATTTTGGATATTTTTCAGTGTTTGGGTTTGCGAAAAATACAGAAAAATGTCCTGAAAAAACCTTTGGACTTTATTTCGAAACTGAAACTTAGAATTCATAGTTTTCATACCATAATGGACCATATTAAATCCACGGGTTTACGCAATTGGTCTCTGAACTGTTGCATGGTTCTATATACGACAACCGTTTGTATTAATCTAAAACGTTATCACCGACAAAAATGAAAACCTACCACACTACAACTCAATAATCACAAGGTTTTTTTTATTATTATTTTCCCTTAAATCTTATCTAAGATTAGATATATTATGAGACTATATCAATAATATTCAGAGACAAGCTACCCATGAAAACAAATTTTAAATGGTCATTACACAAAATAATTTTAAGTCCTTAATTCCCGTTTAAATTTAATTTCCTTTGTGTAATATTTTCGACAAGGACACTGCATTTTGTGTTTAACAAAGAGTCCCTAGCTGGAATGTTTTGGATCTAGTTAGGGCAGTACGGTGTCTTATGGGGATATGACTAAGATAATGGTACAGCTTTCTTAAAGAAAGCCTTGAAGGTTATATTTCCTAAGTTTGTACCTACGGGGCTATCTCTTCTCTGCTAGAATATGGCAGCAGAATATAAGCAGCGCGGCTAAATCCGTAATATAATGCAGTTTCCACTATCTTACTACGCTAGCCCAGGTGTTGCATTACCACGAGGTACATGAGTGAAGAACATCAAGGAAAAAAATCATGGATTAAAGAGCAGGGTTCGTACAAAATTTTCGAAGTTAATTTCCCTGACTTTTCCAGGTTTTCCCTGACCATTTCTAAATAATTTCCCTGACCAATTTTAATACTTTTTTCATGAATATATTCTTACGAGCGAGCTGTTGGCAATTCCTACATTTTATTTGACATAGTTTATCAATCGGGGTCAGGATAGTTCACTCAGAATATGAGAAACAATTTGAATCTTTAGCCAAATATTTTCAATTTATAATAATTACGTTACAAACAGTTCCTTGACACATACGAAAATATTTATTTTCTCTGACCATTTGGGCTATTTTCAAATTCCCTGACCTTTGGGACCACTTTCCAAATTCCCTGACTTTTTGGGCCAATTTCCAAATTCCCTGACTTTTCCAGGTTTTCCAGGTCATGTACGAAGAGGTTCACGTTCTGAACCTAAAGCCCCTTAAAAATTATCCTCCCTTATGCAACAGCCTAGTTTAGGTGGGCAACGTCGTCTGCTAAACAAGATAAAGCAAGCCAATTTTTAATGAGCTAATTCTCGCACCATGGGCTACTATAAAATCCAATTAAATATTATAGAAATCCCCCTTCATGAATGGGAACTTAATTTCCCCCTTGTACAAATTTCAATAATGATTAAACTATATTTGACAGCGACAAAACATTATAATAACTAGCAAGTCTCTATTTTGAGATTTTAAGACCAAAACCACAGGGGTTTTTAAACTTAAATCCCTTTCAATTTTGCAACTGTTATTATAATACAACATTTTTCATATAGGCCAGCCTAAAGTGAGGCTGCCACATTTTTTTCACATATTTTGAATCGTTTTTAAACACTCTTTCCATGAAAAATCAACGATAGTCTCGCTTTAAGTAACTACTTAAAAATTATCACTAGTTTCAAGGTCACCTCTTATACCTGTTATAAAATATTCATTCATTGAGCAAATAAATACAGAACTTAATAAGAATCAGGGTTGTAACAAATTCCAATCGAGTAATAAGTACATTAGGAATTTCAACAAAGTTTCCCGCTGAGTTGTAGCCCACTTGTGCAATAGAATTCCATTTAACTACTTAATAGTTAATATTCCAAATGCCAAAATACACGGGGAACCTTTTTTTTACAGATTCGACAAAATTAAGACGAACCCACGCTTAAGGAATATTTTCCCCGAAAGATAATCCTGATACAGTTTCAAGGATTACTCATAAATTGGTCACTAGAGTGAAATGTTGAAGCTTTTAAGGAGATTAAATAGATTTCCAAGAAAAAAAGAAGGGTAAAAGAAATTTGATTTGGATCTCTTAATTTCAAGTTTTTAAGTTTTGTCGGAAAATTAAATGTGGAAATTTTTGGTGTTAATAAAAAGCATTCTTTATATTACTAGAGAAATAAAAATTCCAAGATATTTTAAATCCAATTAAGTCATAATTTTTTAAACCAACTTGAATTCCCTACTTTACAAAATGAAAAATGTATCTTTTCGGTGAAAATAAAAGTAAATTTATTATAATTTAGGTAAATTTCAAAACCCCAATTTAAAGATATAAAGATGTGGGATTTAATAAAAGAAAAAAATTCGATTTCAGATAAATTTTGCCCACGTGCTATAGTGGTCACAGCTAGTGTACCGTATCTAAGTAAAACTTTAAACTATAAACAAAATGAAAAAAGTTCTACCACCTCGTTGCGACCCGATTTCCAGACATACAGTCAAAATACGAGATTCCGTAGGCAGAATAATCATATTTGGTATAAGCTTTGTAATGCTTTCTTAAAACTGGTCAGCCTCGAGGAATTTTTTTTTTCTCTTCAAAATTCAACTACAATTTATTGAAAGGAAAATTTAGATTGAAATCTCGAGGCCTCGCCGTAAAGTAAGAGTGACACGATTTTTGGAATTCACAGTAATTATCTTACAAGTAATTATATTTCATTCTAAATGAATACGATAATGACAAACTTAAGACTTAACTCATATGTTTCACAACAGCTTGCCAAAAATATTTTGTTTAGCTCTACGTGGTTTAATATTGTGTATTAATTGACCCAAGCTTTAAATTTTTTCAAAATTAGTCTTGCACTAGAACTACATAAAACTCAACCTTAATTAAAAAGGGATCCAACGTTGGGCAAGCTATTTCATACCAACGAAGGCATTCAAGTTCAATTTTTCATGTAGATCACCCAATATAAAAAAAAATAAAACAATTACCATCCAAAGAAGGCAAACGTTTGCTATAGTCCTGGTCTATTTGCCGGAAATGGGCCCTTGTCTCATAGCCGCGCCGCCATCTTTTTGTAGTAACAGGCTGCCAGACTATTTCTAATTTTATTTCCCACAAACCAAATTCAAGTTGTTAGTCCAACGCTTCCTATATGATAAAGTATAGGAGGCGTTGGTTAGTCTGTAGCTATTTTCACACTACAAAAAGATGGCGGACGATCACGTGACAAAATGTTTTCCCCGCCAAAATTTTCGCGAGGTTCTCTAGACTTCCGGTTTTGGAAATCGACCAGGACTATTGGTGGTACGTGAACCAATAAGATTACAAGCACTGTTGAAGGCTGAAATAACATGATTGGTCCGAATTTATATTTACTTTTATAGAAATTTTACCAAAACTTTAGGAATTAATTGATTTAAGTTTTTCATGATTGTAGGAACCATGAAAAATCTTTGTTCTTACCCCTATCTTTCACTTTAAATATGATTAATTGAATAACCACCGATTTAGTGATCGAACGACGAAGGTTTTCCATTTCACCTTCACTTTTAAAAGCATATACGCCAAGATTTAGGGGTATAATATGCGCGTGGGGAACTATAGAAAACACCGACACCATATTTTCCTTTTCTCGAACACGCGAGAGAGTGTAACGGGTCAAAGAAACATTTTTACAGTTCACTTCCTATTATAGTTGGAAAATTCGGAGACCATTACTCACGGAGAGAACGTATGAACTGAATAACTTTATAAATATAAATTTAAAACCACGATATATTGCCGCTTTCGAGGCACAATAAATTTATAAAACGAAATTAACAACGAAGTATACGATTTATTTCTGCCTACGTTCTAATTTAAAAACTTTCGCGTTTTTATTTTTAACGGTATTCAAAATTTAGGTTGATTTTAACTTGGGTCAAAAAGGTGATGAGAACTTAAATTGTAGCGTTATTTTGCGCTCGTATCGAAAGGGGTTTGATAATTTAGTTGAAATTGACGATGTAACAGATTTTCCACGAATATTTGATTAAAATTTTCGGAAAGATAGTTCAAAACTGATTTAAATTGAAACTATATGACTTTTGAATATATTTTCAGAATCTTGACACAAGATTATGGATAAAATAATGTCAAAAGTCTATAACTTTATCGAAAGGGGTTTGCCAATTTAGTTGAAATTAACGATGTAACAGATTTCTCACGAATATTTGATTAAATATCGTTCAAAACCGATTTAAATTGAACAGCTTTTGGATATATTTTCAGAATCTTGACACAAAATTATGAATAAAATAATATCAGAAGTCTATCACTTTATTCCATAAAGCTTAATACTATCAGCAAAGATTCAGTTTTAGCAAGAATCCATTCAGGTTCCATAAGAATATGGGAGCATAGCTTTAGCCTCTGTTACAATCCTCCCAAACTTTGTAAGAAAAGTTCGTCTGCAATTTTCGCAACATTTGTACGCTTAGATCTTTTATCGGTCGGCTCCATTTTTATTACTCAAAATATTATGTCAAGGTCGTTAGTGGCGCGGGTTAATAATAGATTTCAGGAGCGATTTACTTCAAGAATCGATTCAAAGCAGACGAACATATGCTACAAAGTTTGGGAGGATGGTTATTGAATCGCGGCCCATATTCTTATGGAACCTGAATGAATTCTTGGTTTTACGTCATAGCCCATCACTTAAATTAAACAAAAAAGTCATCACCCCTATCTGGCTCGACTCGCTCGAGTGATTTGGGCTCTTCCACGATGTTTTGAGTGTGGAGAGGGACGGAATTTAGGCGGGCTGCGCTTGGATATATTGTATTCCCCCAACTCCCAAAGAGTAGGGCTTCTGATTTCACTATTTACCGCTAGAGTGTCTCGAATCAGAATCTGCCGGTACATTTACCTGGACCTTTGCTGATAGTATTAAGCTAAGGGGTGTTGTTTACTTTTATGGAATAAATTGATAGACTTTTGATAATATTTAGTTGGGTTTGGTTTGAATTTATGGTAGGGTAAATTCTAACCAATCATATTATATCAGACGTCTTAAAGTGTAAAAGTAAGGCTGTCACTGTTCATTGTTTTCGAATGCCCATGGATTATATTTTTAGTTTAATCAAACTATTATAAAACCATATTCATAATTTTAAGCCTTATTTAAATTAAATGGTTTAATCTACCAGAAACCTTTGCTTTTGGCATGAGACATTCAAAGGAAAATTCTACCAAAAGCAAAATGGTGACAACATCACTTTAGAGTATTCGAAATTGTTTATAACTCATAATTGATTCATATTTTATCCTCCATTAATCCCGACTAAACATTTAAGTTGTACTAAACAAGTCCTTAATTTACATAATATTTAAATTTACGGATAATTACACCTTAATATAATAAGGTTATTAAAAAAAATTAAAAAAAAAAACCTCAACCCAATTTCGTACCATTAGTAGAATCGGATTTAGTTTTTAAAGTCAAGGATAAAAACAAAAGAATACATGAAGCATCATCTCGTATTAGATTAAGAACATACTTTTTTAAGCTTTGCTTTTATCTTATTCCGATTTCTTAATCTAAATCATTTACAAGTTTCAGCTTTAACTATAGGCCTAGTTCTTTTAAAAAGGGTAACGCTGAACATTTAAAACTCAATTTGCATCACAAACCTATGCTGAAATTAACGACAATTATATTATTTGAAGGTAGAAGGCATCGACAAATATTAAGCGTTTTTTTGTTTCATTTTAGACTTAACAGGGATCCATGGAGAGTTTCATACCTCGTAGATAACGAGGGATTAACTCACTCCACGTAATCTGTGTACAAGCCTGTAGCTTTGATTGTACCAAAATGATTACGTAACTGTACGTATTTAGCGTTACCAAAGGCTGTAATCAGTGTACAGATTATACGGAAGTGGTAACCCCTTCCTGTGGATCTCTGTTAAGCCTACTTTTCTAGAAAGTTAAAAATAATAACTTTTAACTTAATATTAGTTTGTAATTTTTTAATTCTGGATTAAGCTTATTTAAACGATAAAGAATCGATAGAAAATTCACTCGCAGTCGGACTACATTCTCCCTTTAAGAAAAATTGGCGAGAAAGCTTCGTACACGCTGAAAACCTAAACTGTTACCCATGCAACTACATAGAATTATTCTTGTATCGCTCGTTTGTTCCAAAGGAGATTATGCGAGGGAGGAATGTGAAGTCTGTTAAAAACAATATTCTCCAAGCGTAATAATAATGTTATGACCCATTTAAAAGATAGAGGACCCTTATAATCGTATACCCTCCCTATGGCGGCGGTGAGATTAGAGTTTTTTGGGTTAAACAGCGAGCATTTAAATGCCATAAATATATAAATCTTTTTTTTTTTACTTATTTTTGTTACGCACCCTATAAGCTCTATCTCTCAACCAAACCACGTTTCTTCGTGAATATGTTAATGCTTTAAAATGAATATATTAAGAGATTCAGCCTAGAGAATCATCATTTATTATAAAGGTAAAGTATATCGTAATCATTAAATAATGATTAAAATTCAAGCTTAAGTTTAAAATTTGTTTTCATTCGAATTAGGATTAAATGATTATCTTTTGAATTGAATCACTGTCATATTAAAGGAATAATGAAGAATAATAAAGCTGTTAATTTAAAACTAAATCAAACCTGGCCTAATTATAAATATATATACAATTATGTATTTAGAATTTTAACTTTACTAAAAGTATAGGATTAGCTTTTTTTTTTTCAAGGGGAATTGAAGAGATTAAGATTTCAATGATTGGTTGGGGCTATTCCTATTCTCCTTTGATCCCAGATAAGCCTACTTTACGCGTAATATAAAATTGATTTCTAATATTAGTTTGTGTAACTTTGGGGCAAATTGAGGTATTTTAAGGAAACGACTTCTAGTCAGATATTTTCAAGAAATAGCTAGATTATCTACGTCATACACAATCGATTTCAAACCGTTTAGAATGTTCAAATCGATTTTGAAAGCAAATAATTAAATTTTTTGACAAATATTCTCTACAACTGACCCCAAAATTTTCCGAACCGATCAAAAATAGTTTCCAAAAAGTATTCAGTGTGAATGAGGCTTAGTTTGAAATGTAGATCAACTTGGGATTATAAAATGCAATACACTATCCCTTTAACTGCTTCAACGCGTGACAAACGTCTTTTTTTTAGGGAGAGGGAATTTGTGTAAAAATATGGCTAGGACCTCGATTTTAAAACTCATTTTACGTGGCTTTGGGGGATTAACAAAGGTCATTGCCAGACTAAGACCATCCTTTCCTTTACGAGAGGAAAATTTGTGGACTTTTTTTTAAAAAATATATTTATTTTTATTTTGTTTTTGTTCGCGTTACGACGTCCATGGGTGACTTATGGAGGTCAATAATTGGTTAACTTTTCCGGTTATTAGAAGTTTTCGTTTCGCTACACGATTTTATACATATTTGTTGTTGAAAATAACGGTCACCGTTAGTAAATTTATAAATATATTCAGTTAGGAGTGGCTTTTGTTATATTAGGTACATAGATTTTAAAATAATTTTTGTTCATTTATATATATTATATATACGTAACTTCCTACTAAATTTTATATAATTGAACGTGCAAATCTAATCTGAACGATTTGATTGGATTGAAATATTACAAAACACCTTTTTTAAATGTCATTTTTTTCCGTATATATATAGGAACAGTAAAAAAAAAGCCAACCCTAGTCAAAAATAGTCAAATCTTTTGATTAAAACCAGGAATTTATAAATAAATTTAGAAGGAATATTGGACTGACTTTATTGTATCCGACTCGTACGAGTCAAAGTCTTACCAGACCTAAAAGTCTTAGAAGACTTGGCCACTCCTTAAAATGTAACTTTTCAAATTTGAGCAACTAAACAACAACAACAAGGAAGAGAACCACAAATCAACGCCTATCAAAACTTTATCAATATATTATTGGCTCGCTGGAATTGACGTGGCAATTTTTGAATTTCCCATGATCTTTACGAGCAATTTTTGAATTCCCTGACCTTCCTTTTAAATGTCCGATATTTGATAAAATACGTGACCCCCATCCCTCTCTTAATGCGGACCTGTCTAAAACCATTAACAGCAAGATGAAAAGAATATTGTATCTCTCTTGAACATTTCATTTAACATCCAAGGCACGTAATCGGTGTACAAGCCTGTAGTTCTGACTGTACTTATGTGATTAGGTAACTTGGTAAGTATTAAGCATTACCAAAGGCACTAATGGATTACGAAATAATGTAATCGGCGCGCAGATTTCACGAAAACATCTGACATCGCCGGGTTGCCACAAAATTTGGCATTCAAATTCCCTGACTTTTCAGGGTTTCCCAGACTATAATCGAGCATTTTCCCTGACTAAATGACTAAATTACATTATTAATTCTTCCATATTATCTAGCACTAACCATTTATATACAGGGATACCAATTTTCACTATACAATTCGCTGACCTTTTGTTGAAATTTTAAATCTGACCTTCCCCTTGAACCATTTAGCCCAATTTTACAATTCCTCGACTTTTATTTTTTTTTCCCTGACTTGTATCAAACCTTCGATAAAACAATTTACTGGTTACCAAAAGTACCAATATCTCTAATATTTACTTTGTTATGAAAAATAGGAAATCTAAAAACAAACCCTGTAATAACGCAATAAAATAATTCTGAGAAACAAAATTTGAAATTACCTTAAAAGTTGCTGTGGCCAAATTAGGACTACTACCGCCAATACCGGCAACTTTACAAGCCAAACAAATAGTCTTCGCTACATTGACAAATCTGCCTTTAGAATCTCCTTTATTGGCCAGAAATGATACCCTTCTGGTAGGGGTATTAGGCCCACGAGAAACCATAGCGGCCATAATAACCTTCTTTAGAATTCGGAAATTCAAAAAAGTTTATCGATACATCGTTGCAAATATAGGCGAACCACAATAGCGCACAACTACGCGTTCACGAGTACAAATCCGTACAACTAATCCGAAAAGAAGCCAATTCTCTTGTCAAGATCTAATTTCAAAAACACAAGATGTCTGTTCAAGACAATTGTACATCGTTCCTCGCTACAAAATATAAATTAAGACTGACGTAAAACTAAATTAAAATATCCGGTTTATATATAGTTTAGAAGATAAAAATAAAATGAAAATAAACGTTAGAACGTTATCCGTAATGGCAGTTTTTGACCCATCTCAAATTATGTATTTCTCAAAATTTCGACGCCAATTACATCTCAAGGTTTTAGAAAAACCTTTCTAGTTTAATAATCCAATTTAAATCTATCTTCAAACCTGATTTAATTAAAATAAAAACTTGTTTTTCGTATACAAATGTGTGAACGAATTTAATTTTTTCGCGATCATTGTTTGAGAATTAAAATTAAAAATAATTAGCATAATATAAAAATTTTGTAGGTCTTGGAAATATTCGCGCAAATTAGTCTAAAAATATTTTAAAATATTAAAAAGTTATTTAAAAAAAAAACAACCATTCACGAACCATAATTATTTGTTAATTAATTTAACCAATTGTCATTAATCCTCTAGATTAACTCAATAACATATTATTGTACGATACAATTCGAGAAACACAACCGCACTCTTGAAGTAACCGATTTAAACTAGTACATTTAAACGGTACACTGGCTGAAACATGTGGCAGTTGCGAGGTACACGAGTGTGACTATACACTGACAAACGAACGATAATATTTTTCCCGAAGCACCAAAGTTTTGTCCAACAACAAAAAAAAAAAAAAAATTATTTTGATGGAATTTAAACGACCGGATTTGAATTAAATTTTTTAAATAGATTTAAACGATATGGTAATACGACTCCTACTAAAGTATTATTGAATATAAAAAAATTATAAGCACAGCATCCTTCGCCCATTTTAGCGATTCAAGTAGAGGGGTAACGTTCAAACTCTTTCCGTTTTGGATATGAACGTAAAACGTTTGGAGAAGATTATTATTCAGAAAAGCAGGAAAAGTATAAAAAACTAAAGGTTTTGGGAGGAGGAGGAGAAAAATTTAGGATTTTTACCTTTCCCCCCTGTTTTTTTAGTCACCCGTAATTGCGCCGCTATAGCCAGTTAAAGGGGTGGTGAATAAGACAAAATCGTAGGAGGAAAAGGTTCTGGTTCATTTATAATTAATTTCCCCTAATTGATTAACCCAATTTGACAGACAGAGTGTGTGACAAAATTCCTTTCATTAAAGGTTTATATATAATGAATAAAATATAATAAAACAGTTAAGACTTGAAATAATGGAAAAAATTTAAGTTCATTTAAATTATATCCCCTCATATTTTAGGCATACTTGCAATTTTTTTGTTTTTATTACCTAAGGTCAAATTCAATGACTTTTTAATCTCTATGTATAATTTCCTGAACTAAGTTTATGGCCTATTTAAAATTTTCGGACCTTTTATGAACCATTTGCATATTTTGTGATATTTGATGACGAATTGACAACGTTTCTGACCTTTTATGACCGAATACCAAACCCTTTATGACCAATTTCCAAATTCCTGATCCTTTTTGACCAATAGCCAAATTTCCGAATCCGATCCTCTTTGACCAATAGCCAAAGTACATGCCTTTTATGACAAATAGTCAAAGTAGCTGGCTTTTTATGACCAATAGTCAAAGTCCCCCATTTTTTATGACCAATAGTCAAAGTCCACGACATTTTATGACCAATAGTCAAAGTACCCGAACCTTTATGATCAATAGCCAAATTAAGTCTCCGACATTTTATATACAATTGCTAAATTGCCCAACTTTTCATAATCAATTGCCAAATTACCGGGCAATTTATATACTTTCTGTGTATGTTCGATTTCCAAGTTCCCCCACCTTTTGTCCAATTGGCCATATTTCCTGACCTTATATTCAATTGACAATATCCCCAACTTTCTATATGTCCAATATTCAAATTGTTTTACTATATTTATATCCACTTTTACGCGCAATTCCATATAATTCTTCAACTTATATCAATTATCTTAGGACTTGAAATTTTCTAATTGTAGAAAATATAAACGTTTAACCAATCCTACAGTGCGCCCTCTGATTGATTTCAATCTCCGCTAAGCCTATTTAACTCTTGTGTAGTCAAAAATCAGAGGTAAAAGTTAAATATTTTCTCTATAACTAATCAAAACTTTCTGTCAATTAAAAGATCATTCTGAGCTTATTATAAAGGAATAAGGAACCAATTAAAAATATAATTTGTTTCTCAACCTCACTTTAAGGGCGGGCATAGAACTTACGGTAGATTATCGTAGCTAGAAAGTTTTATTATCATTATCTTTACCGTTAGTATAACTTGGTAAAACTAGTTTCATAATATTTTTTATGTTTCTTTAAAAATTATTTGAGATATTGTAGTAACGATAGTAATTTCAACAAGGTATTTTATCCCACAAATTGGTATTTTTTTGAAGTAATTAAACATTTTTCTAGAGAGATTTTATTGGGGGTGTAATAGGAAATGTTTAACAATGATTTATCTGGAATTTTTTGGGATGGCAAGATTATTATAAAATTGGGAAACATTTAATCGTTAATCTTAAATGTCTGCCAATAAATTTTAAAACTCGGTCATAACTTACAAATGAAGATTAGTGTTTTACTATCTATGTTGAGTTTATTTAGACATATTTCAACAGCTTATAATAATACTAATTCTAAATTACTGATAAAAAATTGTAATAAACGAATTTAAAAAGGGTACAGAAGAAATATTTTGCTTATAATTGAAGGGATTCTTTATAGAAGATAAACCCTTATAAGGAAAAAGCATCTAAAACGAAAAGGTTAAGTCTCATGAAAATAATATTCGATATTTTTGAAATTAAAACTTATTGGTATTTATCGAAAAACTTTAACGATCGACTGAAGAAGAGTCTCGTAATTAAAGTTAATATATTTTCCTTATTAACTTGGCAGCAAGTACAAAGCTAGCCTCACTTATTGATCTCAAAATAACTTTAAAGGTAGCTTGAAGGAAATGGAGGATAATATGCGATAACTTAATTTTTAAATTTTTTAGTCTCTAAAATATGATATTTAGTAAAAATTGCGAAAAAGATATTTAAATAAGTTCCAGGTCTACCATAATTCAACTCTGGCTTTTATTTTGACCCCCTTCCAAAGGCGGTAGGCAACCACAGAATCAGACAAGCAATGGGGGATGAAACATTGTCGTCACCCCCCTTTACATTTCTGATTCAATGGGTTGCTAACACCCTTTGGAGGGGGTCAAAATAAATTAAAGAGGTCTCTGAGAAAAGGGGATACAAGCCAATTAAATCTCGTCTTTTTTGGGCAGCTATATTCAAATATTGTAAATACAAGCGGCAAGCCCCCAAAGGGTGGCGCCACATTTCCCATAAAAAATAAAAATTAGGTAATTTTTTGACGGGGAAATAACTAGTAAATTTATAATTTATCAATTAGAATTATCCAAATTTGCGTTTTAATTAAATCATTCTCGATAAGACTCTACCTTTAAAATCCTACACTCATCTAAATAATTCGAAAGAAATAATGGGAAGGACAGGTGAGTAAAACGGATTTTGGTGGTTAAGGCCTCGAATACTAGCTGTTATGTTACAAGAGCTATAGGAGTCATAGTGAAATAACAAAACTATAAAGGTTTTTTTTTTGTTTGAGATGAAGGGCGGACGACTGGTGGTATTTTTCATACATCCTGAATTCAAGGTAAATTGAATAATCTCTTGTTTCTCTTATAGGACTCAGGATAGATTCAAAAACACGGTTTTTAATATAGAAACTGAAGTAAAATGGTAAACTACAAACAGCGTCCTATAGTCTACGAATAAAATATTAATATAAATAAATATACTGATATAACCAGTTTTAAAATTCAGTCAGTAAAAAGGTTGGAGTCCATACCATCTCTAAGAAATCATAGAAAGGAGATAGGAGTGTTCATATTTAAACAGGGTAGAATTTAAAATTGACTTTCGTTCAAACGTATTCGGTCGGTTAAATTATTTTATATGAATGTGACCATGTACCGAAAATACTGAAACCGTTTCTTTTTTATATTCTATATATCAAAAGAATATTCGTATTTACGATATTTTCTTTATTCCCATGGGTAATAGCGGCGGTGTTTTTCTCTCTAGAGATATCAAAATCTTCCTGGTCTACTTACTATACATAATTCTGACCCTTTTTAGCATATAAATGCATTAAAGGGGGAATGGAACCTAACAAAAAGTGATTTTTTATCGATTCCTTATCGTTCAAATAAAACTAATCCACCAGTAAAAAACTTTTAGAAACTAATATTAAACTAGAAATAAATTTAAAACTTATATCTGGATAATAGGCTTAGCTGGATTCATGGAGATCCTGAATTTCAGAGGACATTTAGTTAAGGCGAAATCTCCATGAGATTTCCAATAACATTCGACCCACCAATGCGAATAAATTCAGGATCTCCATGACTTTTAGTTACTTTGAAAAAAATTACTTTTAGCTGAAAAAGTCCTAAATTGTTTTATTGGAAGGTGTGTTTTGGCGAGTGGGAGTTAGGCGTTTTTAACTTCAGATTCAGAGATTAAAAACCAAACCAGGGAATAAATATAGGAGTACAGGGAATTAGCAAGTTCACCGCCAGCTAGTGCGTTAATTTTCGATAAAGGTGCACCGCTATTACCCAACTTTCCTTTCATTGTTGGGTTGCCAGCAACTTATGAGCGCAGATCAGAACAGATCAGTTTCAAAACTGAACTGCTAGCCTTTTAATCTGCTTCAGTTAGCGCTCAAAAGTAGTTGGAAACACTGGGGGAATGGTATTTACCCCCCTTGTGAAAACTAAGGGCAAAATATTTTTGTCGGGCCATATTTCCCACCAAAATTAAAAGGGGTTCTAATAAAAAACTTGTATTTCACTACCTAAATTCATATACGGTATATATGGTAAGATTTACCGTCAAGTTTTAGGTCTCCAAGGCAAACATTCCAACCACAAGTCTAACTTATAACTAAAATACCTCAAATTATTATTATATACTTATTAATATAATTGTACAATTAATTAATCATCGTTAGGTTGAATAATATTATACAAAAGGTTTGGAACAGACTAAATTTATCAGATTCCTTTCCATATAATACCTTCAAATATATTCATTCATAATTTAGATAAAAATGAATGCAATTATACATTAATGTTAAGACAAAAATAACGTTTCAATTTCCCTTTAAAAATAAATAAAATTTAAGGCTTTTTACCGTTTAAGGTGAATAAAAATCCTCGTTTCTTTTTTCTCCGCGCGCGCGATACGGTTTGTAATTTTATTACTTTTTTTACCAAAATATTTTCATGTTAGTCTATGTTTAAATTATGTAAAACAATGATAATATTCTTTGATTTAAAAAATATAACTTTTTTAAGGAGAGAAAATTTAGTTCAGACACGTGGCTAGGCGAGGTCTAAAATATCTCAGTCTATCTCTGATGTGCAGAAGAGTTCCGAGTTAAGCTTTTATATAATAAAATAAAATACAGATTTATTATTTCGACACGTCAAGTCGTATATCGCAATCTGCAGTAGAATCTATTCAACAATGGACCTTTTTTGGGTTGTACTTCTACACTGGCACCGGACGTACTTTTATAGAAACATCTACTCTCTTAATTAGAGAAGGGATTGAAAAAACAAGGTGGACAACGTTCTTCGTTAAATTCTAATTACCAGTTATTAGTATTAACATAAGACCTGAGATCCTGTATATTATGAGTCAAGCGAAAATATATTTGTTGCATTTTAACCGTGAAATGATAGTGAAAATTAATAATACACGTGGATAATTAATGATCATGTAGTTGATTAAAAAAAAATGCTTATCAAGGAGGTCGTATTCGAGATAAGTTGGTGTAATTGGAAAAGATGTGGCGAATTGATACCCAATGTTAAATCTCATAGGGAAAAAAGTAGTACAAGCCAAATACGCTTGAACACTTTTTTTTGTAATATTGGGTGTTTTTAAAATCATCTTCCCATATGTACACAGCCTAGCTTTGTCGTCTGCTAGGGAAAAGTAGGTCAACATTAAAGGGAAGGTGAAGGGTAAAGTGTTTTTTGGGGATTATGTTTATAAGCCAACAGGTAAGCACATTTGATTGAGTCTAGTGAGGTCTAGTATAGAAGTCTGGTTAGATTGCAACTACATTCCAGCAGACGACATGAAGTTTGTATGATCACATGACTTACTATACCAATGGATAAAGAGTGTGATTATGACCTTTGCCTTTTAATATACAAGAAATATAGATTTATCAATAAACTTGTTTGCATCCTCTGATATGTAATATTATTTCAGAATTTTTCATTTTATAATTTGTCCGCAAATTTAATCGCAATCAAATATTTATCATGTTTTGGTTAATTCAATTAATTTCATTAACTTCAGTTTTATTTTGAATCTTATCAATAATAAATTTCCCTGATTAAGATGGTCTCTTCCTTATAGCAAATCTGACCTTGATTTTACTATTTTATAATCTCTAAAATTTGTTTACTTAAGAGGAATTAAGATTATAGTTCTTTAAAATTTTCTTTCAGGAACATGATACGAAATGAGTTATTCAATTACTTTATATATAGTAGAAACTTTTCCATTCATCCCAAAATCCCCCCCCCCCCGTTATTAAAATTTTAAAATTGCTGTTAAAATATATTTTTAAAATAAAATGCTATAAGAACTTTAAATTCGGCTTGAATATTTTTTCTTTAAATTATAAAATTTGGTTTTATTTTTGGCTTTAGAGAACTAATTTAAAAATCTGTCATCGCGGAAATTGGTTTACTATACTTTTGAGCAATATTAGTTTGCAAAATGGCAAAAATTGAGTAGGCATTAATACACAATGTTAAACGTCATAGGGAAAAACGTTACTAAATGCAAACTTATCTCGAACTCGAGTATAAGTGCATGGCAGTCTGGGTTCTGGAAGGGGAAAGAAATCTACCCAAAAATAAAAATTTGAAAAACTCGAGCCCAAGCTGGGGGTTAAACGCAAAAAGCAAGTATTACTACAGAAATTTCAGCGAGAATGCGCTACTAACCTTTAAAGTTTCAGAATGATTTATTAACTAGCTAAAAAAATGCCGGTCTAAGCTAAGATAAGCTTCTTCTCTCCCAATTTAAACGTAACGTTATCTTAATATTTTTATTCGTTATCCCAATATTTTTATCCGGGAAAATTTAAACTTAACGCAAAAATGTAGCGGAAGACATAGCAGACAACCGAGCAGGGAAAAGGGGATGTATACCAAAATAAAGTGATTATTTATGGCCTAATTGCTCTAAAAACAACGTAATTAAACGTTAGATTGTTTTTCTCCCTCCTCCCAGAGGTATTTTCTTCCTTGTCAATCTCTCGTTTAGTCAGAGAGGGAATTCCTCTCTTTAAGACTTTCAACGTAGGACGAAAAATTTTAGAAGCCCTGGGATGAGATATATAATGGAGAAAGAAGAGGGTATATCATCGAATTCTAAGAAAAAAAAAAAAAAAAAAAAAAAAAAAAACACTCTCCTCTCTAGGCAGGCAGAGTTCTAATCTTGGCAACATTACGACTTGCGCCAATAACGCAGAGCTTGCCGGGGTTTAGAGCTCGGCTTCGCTTACATCGAGGAACTTAAAGAAGAAAGACGCATCGCGTACGAGTATCTAGAGAGAACTCCACTCTCTTACCAAAAAATCGTCCCCTGATATTTTGTTTATAACTTGGGATTAAAGTAGACCGCTATTCCAAGGTTTTGAATTTTGGGAGGCTCGCTCGAAAAGTTATCTTGGGAAGTTCAATAAAAGATTAAATAAATATTTCACCGAGGCTACTATTCTCTCCAACTTGGTACGAGTTAAGGATTTATAAATTTGGCTGATCTCTCGGTTTTAACAAATAACATTGAAAAGGTCAAATATTAAACTTCGGGTTGAGACTTTACAAAACATGAAAGTGAAAATTTATACTGAATCTTACATATTAGCTTAGAGCGCAGTTACCAGTACTTATTACTCAATACAAACGAACAACTGGCATTAGAAGATAGAGGTTCGAAGTTGGTTGCGTGACATTCACTAACAAGCTTACGGTACTTACGGCTAAAAGTAATCAGATTTAAAGATATATGATCTATTTAGCATTTTATAAACAGACGAATATTTAGCATTGCTCGCCCCATCAAATAACTGGTACAGTAGTAAATTAAATAATTTAAGACTCACCGAAATCGGCGAAATGTTCTTCTATCCAACGCTAAGCCTTGGCCTCACTGTCACCACCATGTCAGATTCTATCTTCATTCGGTTAATCCGAATAGCGCAATTAAATTTCCTGTACGTCAAATAATAACTAACATATTAGTTAACTAATTAAAGCCGGTTAAAAATTAGAAGAAGAAAGCGCGCAAAACTTAACACGAAGAAAACTGGGGCATCACAAACTCCCACATGACTGAAGCTCTAGCCTCGCAATAACAGATGGCCTCGTCAAGGCCTCTTCGGAAGTCTGACTCATGACGAAAGACAAAGTATAGCCAATAATAAACTACCGTTAATTAACATTGTTAATTAAGTGTATTATCTTTATTTCGACTTTAAAACACGAAATAATTTAAGACATTAACGCATGTAGTTTAAAATCTAATTCAAACTTGCGGAGAAATCCCACATATTCTAATGGAATTCATTGCTTAGCTAGGCTTACTGCAGGCGCTACTATTTTCATTTTCTACCGCCAGACTGCTGACTGACCTAAATTTTACGGGAAAGGTATCGCCATCTACAATATTTAAAAAACCCGCGAAGTTTAAAATTGTTTATGCGATACGTGGAAGCGAAGGACATTTTAAATAAACCCGGAAACTACGAACAATATAAAAAGTAACGTAAACTTAATATTCTATGTCGTCAACGGCGTTTGCGCAGAAAATCTCATCTTCCTTAGGCTTAATTTCAGATTCATCATCACTGCAAACAGCTGTTTCGTTAAGATTAACGTCCCGCCTTCTTCTACCAGAGGGGTAAGTCACGTAATAACTTGTAGTCTAGAATAAAACAGGGCAAAAACTCATTATGCTTCAAAAAAAGATAAATTATCGTATTATCGAGTGTATATAGGTTCATTTCACACCGATAATGAGATTTATAAAGCCCTCATGTAAGTACCTGACGACACGCGAGAACGATGCAATTCCCTTGAGCGAATGTTATATTGGTCGGCAGATAGGGCTTAAGAAAAAAAGATGTGATATATTTTCCTTTTTTGCTGGCATTTCTTTAACCATCTTAGCCTCCTAGGCATAACAAGAATATGATAGAAAATTACTCTATGAACGTCAAAGGCATCCATGAACCGTCTAACGAAGCGACCGGTCGAAACAGGAGACGAACAGAGTTGCCAGGTATGTTTTCTAGATCGCACAATCCGAGCGGAAAACTAGACCAAATTGGCGCGAAATTGGTGGAGATAACCAAACTTACCCATGATACAGGTGGAAACTCTGCTCGCAACGCCTTTACACGCGCGAAGATTCAAACGCCTTCGATATGTGCGGCGAGGTACGAAACGCCGCCCACGATCGGTCGCAATGTTTACTGCTCTATTGTGAGACGGACATTCCTAGTATAATTTTCTATCATATTCTTGATCGTAAAACCTACTAAACCAACGCATCCTTGCATCTGAAAGGTTTACGCAAGTGTTAATACACAATAAAAATTGTAAGCGGCAAAGGTTTAAAAAACTTACGATAGTCGAATAGCTCGACCGAATACATCGAACGCATTGAGTCTAAATAAAATAAATCTTTTAAAGTAAATGATTGCTAATAATTCATAATCTAATTTTACTCGTAACTGGGTTTGATCCGATGAATTAATACAGACTCGGACCTGATTCTATATCGGATTAATATTTAAATTAGGTTTCAGAAAATTACGTTCAGAAGGCCACATTAAAGGAAGTATAAAACCAAATGGAAAATAGTCTGCTAACGTGCGCAACGATTTGTTTTTTTGTCAACGCAACTTCAGCCGATTTTTTTAACACGTTTGTTATTCATATTTTCTGAAATGTAAAATTGTTCCATCCACCTTGGGCCATAGCTTTATACTCCCTTTAAAAACAGAGTAATTTATATTTACATAGAGAAAACCCCAAAATCCGCTTACAAAGCCCAACGTCACCAAAAATACGAAAAAGACTAGTTTCATATTTAGTTGAACCTTTAATTAGACCAAAAAAAAATATAAAAATTCATGCTTAAAATTAATTAACAAGTCTGGGAGATGTGATTTTTTTTTTCCTGGTATCGGTATTGATAATCGATTTGGTATTAACGCTAGGGCTTGGCGTAATGGGGAAATAGCATTGAGAAGAAAAGGTAGATGTGTGCCTCCCTGGAGTAAAAGGACTGAGATAATACAAACTTCAGGAGTATCAACTGCTAAATGAGATTTGGCAGACAAAATTATATATTTTATGTAGGATCCCAATTCGTAGCCAGTGAGCTCATTTCTAATTGCATTTGTATACAGTATTAATACAGAAACAATTAATGCCAAAAATTTAGGATTTATCAAGTAACTTCGAAGCTATATTATTTTAAAGTTACTTAGGATTTGATCTAAAGTATCTATTTGTATTTCGAAATATATATTTTTTTGTGAGTAAAAAAAAAAGAGAAAAATTGAAATAAATTTTATATGTATGTCTTTTTGAAGTTTTCTGATCCTACAGTGTATTTCATTTTATAAAAGATGATCCAGAGGACTCTCTGATCTGTCAATTTATGATTATGACGAATCGTTCGCAAAGATCTACTGATTTTTACCTAACTGACTAAACTGTGTTCACTGGGGTTTCCTTTGAGTGTGTGTGTGGCTGTTGTTCGCCGCGGTATACCCTCTTCAGACGAGGCGTAATCAGATGTAACTGAGGTTTACATAGCCTTCTAAGTTAAATAAATCTAGTTTAATTGTGATTAAACCTCGGTTAAATCTGGTTAAACCGGCTACTTACGCTTCATCTGAAAAGGGTATTAGGAGCGGGCTTCCCAACTTGTTTAAAAAAGCTGAACTGAAAAATATATTTTTCTATCCCATTCGTATGATGTAAGTTAATAAAGGGCGAGATTTTATGAAGGATCTTTCACACGACCTCAAATTCGATTTTGATTTTACTCTTCACTCTTTACAGACTATACTTTAATTCCTTGCTTAAGCATAAAAACATTGGAGAAAAACGTGTGAAAAGCCTTAAGTTTTTCTGGCAAAACTATTTTAAAAAGTTATATATATATATTTCTCCTTTGGAAAATACCCTTGAACAAAAGTTTAGCATTAATATACAATCCTCGAATGGGTGTAAGACAGTCCGTATATTTTTAAAGGTGCAAAGAGAATAAGTAAGAATAATATGCTGAGTAAAATATAACCGTATATACCTCAGAAAATTTTTATATACCGATATTTAGTGTAAGAATGTTGGAAATTACAATTTTCAAATTTTTAAATGGTAAAAGAAATAATGAAATAAGATTATTTCGAAGGTTTAACCACTGATTACACTATTACACAACTCAGTGAGTTTGTTAATATTACCAGGAAAATATAAGAAACCCATCTTGGGAGGAGGTTAAAACTAACGAACAACATTAAGATTTCACCGCTGACTCTTATATCAGGTGTGACTTTTGGTTTTAACATCGAATTCTAAGTTAAAAAGGCCCCGTGTTAAATCACATTCTTAAAACTTTTAATTTACTTGAAATGAAAGAATAATAAAAACTTAATTAAAATTCATGTCATTACACCTTTAAAACCAATTACGTACTTTTGTGAAAATCTTAGTTTGTAAAAAGTGACAATAACCTATGATCCTAAAAAACGGCACCCTAACCTTCTTTTACCCCCCTTATTTTACCTTTTTGACCCCTCTGAGCAAGTGTTTTGCAAATAATTATCATTCGCTCGCAGATCATCGCATTTCGCAGTCACGTTAACCGGCTTTAGTCAACCATGCAGAACCTCTTGCAACCTTTATCTTGGTAATATTTAACTTCGCCATATATTTAACATAGTAGTTTTTTGACCAGTAATCCAGTAACCATTTTAATATTTTTAAACTTGAATAAAAGTCAAAACCTTTTTCGTACAATCTAATCGTCTAGAGAGTTAATCTAATCGTCTGGTCTTTTTCTAACTTAGAACTTTTTAAACGGCTTAGGTTCATTTGCTCGACTTCCAATTGATCGACAAGGAGTCCGTTTGATCGACTCCCATTTGATCGACTCCCATTTGATCGACAAGCCATTCCAATTGATCGACAGCCCAGTTTTTTAGCGAGTAACGAGTAGGTCAAAGTTTTTTTGCAAGAAACTATTAAAGGTTAAATTATGGTATATAAATAAGAACTAATTCAAATAATAATTATTCCGTGAAAATGGGGTCAGAGTACTCGTTTGTCGGTTAGGTTAGGTTAGGTTTGGGTTAGGTTAGGTTGGTTAATCTATTTATAATCGTTATTACGAAGTTGACCAATTGGGAAACGATCAAATGCACCCTTTGTTGTCGGTAATTTGGGATTAGGCATCAATCATTTGATCCCTTTGTCGATCGTTTGGGAGTCGATCAAGTGGACCTCTTGTCGATCATTTGGGAGTCGATCAATTGTGAGTCGATCATTTGGGTGTCGATCAAGTGGACCTCTTGTCGATCATTTGGGAGTCGATCAAGTGGACCCAAATCTTTTAAACGCGGTTTTACATTGATCGAATCAGTCTTGCGACTGTTCTAGAACTGACCTTTAGATCTTAAGTAAAAGATACAACAGCGTAACTGTCACGTGTTTGAGACACCGAAAATAGTTCAGAAAGACGGTGTAGCTAACTGTAAAAATGGTGGAACAATTTCCACGTTTTACGGCGAAACTTTGTTGTTACTTGATTTTCAAAGCGTTTAATCTACGTCCCCCAAAGGGGCTTGCTTATAGACTCTTGATATTACCCTAAACTATTATAAATATTTAAAAGTCCTTCTCTTTGGTTATTTCCATTTCCTACTGGTTATTAATTGTTAAATTTTACTACACTTAAAAGTTCAAAATAAACTTTTACTTGCACTTTTGTTCAAGAATATTTAGCAAACTATAACCATTTTCTTGAAACTTTTGAAGAAAAAAATTTAATTAAATTAACGTACCAACCAAACTTCCAGAGTATCCAATAAAATATTTTCGGGTAAAAATTTTATACGCTAATAAAAATATGTAATTCTAACTTTTACGAGATTTACTACAAAATTGAAAGTGGTGAATAGTTTTTCGGACATTTTATATATAGTATAGGAATTCGTTTGTTTGTGACAAGTTTTTCCGGTAATCATTCTGGTAGCCTTGAATTTTTAACCCTCACGGTTGTGATTATGTTTCCCGAGTTTTTGATGTTCAACAAAGCTTAGTTGGCATATTTATGTCAGAAATCACGCTAGAAATCTGGGTCCTTTTTCGTCTATCATCGTGACTAGACTTATATACTGATGTCCACGACGATCTAAGCCTACTTTCAATTTTACATAGAATTGATAGCGTAGCTCACGGCGGGAGATACGAGTTTAATTAAAGGGAAGATGAACCGTATAATTATATTTGGATTGCGCGTGATCGAATCTTTTTCCAAAAAGTCTTCATAACTCTTTGTCCTTAGGGTATAGTGTTTAAAGTTAAAGGGAAATTTGGAGCTAAAAATTGTTTTTGAATTTATTTTTGAAAATACCATGCCAAAAAACGTATTTGAGAAATTTTTATACAGGTTTTTGGTTTTAAATTAATCAAGTTTGGTAAAATTTGAATAAAAGTAAATATAAATTCGGACCAGTCAAAAGTGCTTGTAATGTCCTATCATGGACAAGGTCTTAGGCATCAAATGCTGGCCTATTCTTTAAATATTTGGACATTACAAGCGCTGTTGAAGGCCGAAATAATATGATTGGTTCGAATTTATATTTACTTTTATAGAAATTTTACCAAACTTTAGATATTAATTATAATTGTTTGAAAAACAAACGTTCCAATTAGGCATTTCTATTAAAAAATGTTTTCAAAAACTAATACAAGTTACACCATCTCTTTAGCATGAATAATATTTAAAAATTTAACGCCTTTTTTACGTTGTTTTTCGAATATTTAATAGAATATTACAGGAAATGTATTATATCATTATAACAAAAAGAGATGGATTTTTGCGCAATGTTATTGGTATATATAGCTTCAGGATAATAATGCCAAATAATGCTTTGTTAGTTAAAATTATTAAAAAGAAATGTGCCAAGAATATGAGTTTAAAAAAATAATTTCTATCATATTCTTGGTAGTGCATGAAATATATTTTGCTTTGTCTCAAATCAATATACGAAAAACCTTGATATAATTGAAAAACAATACTATTCAGAAGAAAATAGAAAATTTTACCAAAAAAATTCCACTAATGTCGCTAAAAAAACCTTTCCACCGCAAAAAAGTTTCGCTGGAGTAAACTTTGGTTTTTAAATATATAAATTAGCTTTATATACGATTAATCACAATGGTAATGACAATGTCTGATCCTTCTTGGCGGGGGAAAACCTGTAGGTTAGCTGTGACGAAACTTGGTTCATGGGGGGGGGACTTGGTTATTCGGTGGAAAATAGTTTGTTTCGATGGCAGAAAATTTGGTTTTAAACATTACTGGGTGATTTTAGGCAAAAATAGATTTTTCTCCAGCTCTTGATAAATTGAAAAATACTCTTTTTGGGCACATATAAAAATTAGCAGGATTTAAATTGGAAAGATTCGTCTTACATAGAAGTGTACTTTCTTGAGATATTAATTATGAAACTCTTTACTGAATAAAGTATGACTAACGACTCTTTGAAGTTTTTTGTGTAGCGAAAAAAATAATTCCTAGATTAACAGGTAACCTATGCTCTAGATAAAATTTTTAGTATTCAGATATCGTAACCAGAAACGTTACTTTTAGCTGCAATCAAGGAACAGTTTCTTCAAACTTGCTCTTTTTTTTATCTCTACGATTTAATTTATTAAAGAGATAGAGATAGAGATAGCCTAGCTTATTAATGCAAAGATATAAGACTCGCCAGACGCAGTTTCATCAAACAAATTTTAAAATTTTAATTCAAATTTTGAAAACAAAAAGAAAATGGGTATTCATTTTGATATATTTTTTTAAAATAATAATAATACTAATAATAATAATGTATTTATAAGCGCACTTAACCGGAATTATTTCTAGAAGAAGAAGAAGAAGAAGAAGAAGAAGAAAAAAAAAAAATGTATAATATTCCCAAATGGGCAACGATTCAAGATTTATATCAATGGAAAATCTAGTTTCACTTAAGGGATTCCAAGTATATACTGTTGCCGGGCAACCTCATATTTCTTCATTGAAATCGAAGAAAGTATATTTTTTTTTACAGCTATAAAGGCGGGAAATACGGAAAACCTTTTAAAAGAACTTGTTTTCGATTGTTTTCTTGACAGTTTCAGTTACGTTTGAGCTAGTATATAACTTTAAGTGCGAAATGAAACGAGACAAAATATCTTAGAAAAGTTTAAACTTATACAATCTATCTCACAAATTGCCTAACTCTAACTGAGAAGCTTGATGCACATCTAAGCCTTAGCGAAGTCTATAATTTAAGGGTCCTTCGGTCGAAGTTACTATAATAATTCCTTGTTCTCGTAATGTTAAAATCGTGAGCCTTCGAGTTGTCATGGACTAAAGAATTCACTAGTAAGTTTGTGGACAACAAATCGCTACCAAAAACCACCAGGTTCGCCAATTAACTAGATAAAGATGAATAACAAAATATGGCATTATTAAGCGTCCTCTAACGGCAAATAGAAACAAAAGTAGGAACTAACAATACGCATTTGACATTTCTATATAGCAGCCACGCACATGGTTAATTGTAAGTTTTTACTTTCGCCACTGAATATGAACGAAAGATTTAGTTAAGATAGGTGTCCATTGTTAAAAGTCCGAGTTGGATACTTTCCTTACGTCTTTATATACTTCTGACCTTAATTAATGTTTTTATGACGTGAGTTAAGTCGTTGTAGATCAGACTTGGTCATTGGATAAGTTTAAAGACTAAAAACTAAGATTATAAAAAAATTGGTAAAATTCAACTTTGATAAATATATCTGAGTAAACTCTCAAGATGTAAATCTTAACTCTATAATTAGCCTTTCTGTAAGATGATAGTAATAAATATATTACTACTAATTATCTACTAATTCAATTAAATTCAATAGCTTTATATATTTTTTTTCAGATTCAAAATTTAAAAAAAATTATATCTTGGATATTTATGAGATTATTCCCCGAGTAAGTTTAAATTTTAATTAGCGATAAATTTTGCTGACTTAACTTTAGTTCTTTCTAAGATTGTAAAGAGAAAGTACATATTTCGGTCGATATACGAGTAAATTCTGTTTCTATATATATAACAGAAACTCAGTTACGGAAATGTATATTTTATACAAATTACATTTTCGACTTCCTATAGCTTTGAATAATATTTCGATTTTGTATAAAGGCGCGAGAAAATATAGATAGATTCAATCTTAGAGAGAGTGAATTCTTTAATATCAAACTCCCCTTCTTAACGAAGAAAACCTCGCGTATTCAAGATTGCATCCCGAAATGAAATAAAATACTGTTTTCCAGAACTCCAAAATTTTCCAATACATCTTTTAGTCGTAAGATCTATAGGTAGTTTAAAGTTTCAAATTCATAAAAACCGAAGCTACTTTCACACGTAGACTTTGGAAAAAGCAAATGCACTAGATGGTTGGGATTCTCTACTACAAGCTCTTTAAGAGGTTGTGGAGAGTATGGCCTTAGATGCGAGTACAACAAATAAATTATGAAATTCCTTCGAGAGAGCAAAATGTTTCGCCTAGTTAGGCCTATTTGTCTCTTTATCCTTAAGTTAAAATGGTAACGTTACAAGACGGAAAAGAACAAGAGTATAGCTTCCGCCTTTCTCGCAGTCTTACTGTCTCCATTCCCTAGGAGCGTAAACATATATAGAAATAGTCTGGAAAACCCGAACGTAATTATTTCTCAGACAGTTTTCTTCACACGCAGTATGAGTATCCCGGGGCCTACCATTCGTGTCCGCGCGCAAAAATGAGTAATGACTCAAGCGGTGTGCCGCTGGTGGGTAGTTCAGTAGTGGAGTGTCCACCAACACAGTCATACGTACGCGACCAAGTTCAGCCACAGAGTATTGAGAAATGGTTCAGAAACCTTAACAGGAGGCTGTAAATACATTTAACAGTGGCTTTGGCAGAGAACATGTAGACGTGATAACGGAATATGCTAAATATAAAGCAAACAGACAATAGGGACATCTTGACGTCACATTTCAGCTATTGGCACTAGTTAGTTTGTGTCTACAGAGATATCATTTTTGAGGCTTTGTTCTGTTTCTGATGTTTGGGTTAAAACGACGGAACCACGCGAGAAACTGACTTGGTTTTGGTTTTGATGTAAATCACGGATACCAAAACGGTACCGGTCTTACGTCTCATATCGTTTATACTCCTTGGTACCAAGTCGAATGAAAATGCTACCCCGGAGCGCGAAAATAGTCAACTAAAGCACCGGCGCTAAAACTGTAGTTGTTGGTAGGCGGAGTGCAATTTATGACATAAGCCGGACGCCTTGAAAAGAACGATGGTTAGGGTCACTCGCTCGGTCAATGTTATTAGCTGGCATACTTATAGTTCCAACAACGCCCCCTGCTGGGGATTTAGAGCTCTCTCCGAAGAGGGACCGACCAAGAAACGTAACGCAAAAAGATGAAACGTGCGCGGCTAAATGTTTGATCTTTGCTTTTTTGTAGTGGGCGTTTGTGTTTTCGGGATTATTTACTTTTTCCATATCTCGCAATTTTTGTTATTTACGCGGGAGTTTAATTAGTAGATTTAGGATTAATTTGATCGGCTTATAAGCCTAATATAATATTAACAAGGGCCTTTGTCCGTGTAATTTGGTACAAGAGACGATGCAGGGTAGTAAAAGCTTTAGCTTAGATGGATGAATATATGATATTAAACAATAATGGGTACAAAATTCTTGGTTTAACCTCATTAGGGCTAGAATTAATTTCGAAAATTTCTCCTGAGCCTGCGTATATGCGTAATTTTAAATTGAGTAAACGTAAAATAAATTGAATTTATTTCCCTTCGGAAGGAAGCCTCTACCAATATAATATTAAAACGTTTTGCTTTAGCCGTTTGTAAATAAGATTATAGAGCGATATTGGAATAGGAAAGCTTTTGAGGGTTAATTAAGGAAATAATTGTGCGAACGATCAATTCATTAATTTGAAATTCTACTTAGGCCTAGCATTTTTTGAGCTGTCGCAAATTTTTCATGAATTACAATTGGAAATTGAGTAGCATTTTTGGAAATATCGTTAAAAAGAACACCAAAAACGCGTTTTAAAATTCAGAAAAAATTCTCGATTACGTTTCTTGGCATGTTGATTTCGAAAATAAATTCAAAAGCTGTTCCATTTTTAGCAAACGGATAATATCTTATCACTAGTTTGGATGAAACAAATATAGTTTTTAACTATAGTTATAATTTATCTTCGACTGAAAACTCAGCTATAAAAAAAAGGGAAATAAAATATAAACAACATAATTTCGAGTGTTTGTTTTTAGTAAAACTCGCACTTTTAAAACTCTTATAATCCCAGAAGAATTAAGGATGTATTCTCCAAAAAAAAATACCTGTCAAAAGCTTTTATTCTTGACAAAACCAGTAACAAAATATGAAGTTTCAATATAAAAAGTCCGCTAGGGAATATTCCTTAAAACGAATATAATAGCAAAGAAGTTTTTTTTTAAATTCAACACTTTTTTTAGGATGAATCTTGAACAAAAACAAAACTGTGTATGAGCTTTCAATTTTTTGTCCGTCAAAAAAAGTTTTTTAAGCTTTGTTTATTCGAGGGTGAAATTCGTACGAAGCCAAGACTAGAATCTTATTTATGTGTGGCCTTTCAATTTTTTTCGGCAAAATTAGCGAGAAAAAAAAAAGTTATTTAAAATTAAAACATTTTTTTTTTATGATCCATATTGTATTATTGTGTTTCATATCTTAACAAAGAAAAGTGTCTCTGTGGACGGAGTTGTAAAGAATAACCCTCCTCACTCTCTACCCGTAATGCAAGGAGGTTGGAAAATCCTGGCAAGCTAGGTAAAAATACAACAACGTAGCTCATGACATAGTTATGACGTCGTGTTTAAAGTTAGTGTGGTGGGCGTGATTTAATAAAATCAAAAATATTCACCAAATACGCGACCCCCTTTTTCCAACCCACCTTTGGGGTCATCTGCCGCATCCCTCATTCACGGGCTAGGTATAGCTCGCTTCATCATAACAACTCGGTCCCCAATTTTCTCCATATATTTCGGATAAAACAAAAATTTTCTAGACACTATATTTCGAGAATTATGGGAAAAAGACTTGGAAAAGAGTGTAATGGAGAAATATAGAACAGGCTTTTCCATTTGACATTCGCTAGTTCCCCGTCGAGATTCTATTCTGCTAAGGAACTTCGTTCGACCAATTTTCACTAGGCCTTCCTACAAAAGAGATTTTCACTTTCAAGATCACTAGCCTTCCGTTTCTTTCCCGAACGCGCCACGCCAACTAGCTGAACTGTCAGTTAAAATCAGAGACGTTAAGGACTCGAAAAAGGCGATTTATTCTCAAAGTCCCTCAAGACTATTCGAAAGAGCGTATATAATATAATAAAGTGTTGCCAGATACTTTAAAATGTACCTTCTATACCGAGAGGTTAGACACTTGAGAACTCTTTACCAAAGCTAAACTCAAAGAGTTCACGAGAACTCAATTAGTTCTACAAAGTTAGAGTTTGTATATAACTTTTATTAATTGTATATATTTAATAATGAATTATATTCAGATATTATCCGTTTGTTTAAAAATAGACTATTTAACATTCCAGTTAAGTTATCCGAAGATAAAATTAAAAATTATACTCCCGTTTTGATAAGAAAATGAACTTATCTTATTTACACCTTCGAATAAGAAAATCTGAAAATATATTTTCGTCAAAAAGAATATACCTTCAAATAAGATAATCCGAAAATAAATTATCCCCCACCCAAGAGAAAGAGATTATACTCAGACTATAAAAGGAAATAGAACCTACAAGGAAAGGCTTAGGAAGCCGACAATTTTATCGATAACTCCCTTAACGATTAACTGTAACCAGCTCTAAAATTATCAAAGACGAAAACCCTAGTGGCAGACATTTCAACCCTAAACTGGTGCAAAATAAAATAAAATTAAAAGTTATCTTATATTTAGCTGGTCGGGGGAGGGGGGGGGGAGTTATAGAGGTTTCCCTTAAGAATATGCTTTAAGAATAAAAGTATATTTTATAAAAATTCAGTTGTGGCATCTTGGGATTATATTTTATTGCATTTCAAAGAGGTGTAGTAATATAAAACTTGCAATGAAAATTTCGAACCGGAAGCTTTTTGATGTCGTGGTTTGAGTTATATAATAATACGAGTTTGTTATCAAACACAAATGGGTTTCTTCAAAGAAGTTAAGAATCGAATCTTTCGTTTTAAAATGACAATATTTATTAATGTCAGAAAATATATGTCATAACAGATGTTAAAAAAAAATTTGGAGGGCTTATATATACTTTTAGAATCCCAAGTGGTGCATTTCACTTTACTGCTTCTAAACAAATTATAAAATTGAAAGAAAATGTATAAGGAAAGTAAAAATAAGTATTTTTAAAATAAAAATTCCCAGCAATATACTACGTCATCACTATGGTCGCGTGGGGATTTTAGAACACAGGTAATTCTCACGCAATAAGGTCGCTTTCGCGTGGCTTTTTCGTAAAACTGCTTAACACATGAAACTTATCGTTAATAACGTTCGAGAAATAAACTATGATGGATATAAATTATGTAAATTAGTTTTGGCAGAATATTCCTAGCTAAGATTTTTATATTTACACTTCAAAGATATACTTGCTGTATAATCTGGCAAAATAATTTACACAATTTATATCTGAAAACATGATTAAATAATCCATTTGAAGAAAATTCACTTTGATTCTGACAAAATTAATTGTTAACTAAATAATACTCTTATCTTTCCCACTGTTTATATAATTAAATGAATAAAACAATGGTAAAATGAAAAATAGAAAAAAAAACCTACGCGAAGAATTAAATATACATAAAAAGCTTTACATCTCCTACTTATATTAGACTTTAGAACAAGTTAATTACGTGGAAAACTTCCCACAGGATCGGATATACCCCCCCCCGCAATATGCTTAATTACACAGAGGTACCGATATTTTTTATTCATTTGAAAATCCTTTAAGCCTGAATATTTATTTAGGAAATGAATCAGGAGAAAAATGAATAAAATTCTACTATAAAAAGAAAATCTCCGAATATTTAAACCATCTAAAATTTATGTAACAATGTTTGACTGTCAGGAACTAACGCTAAACTTTAAACTCGAAGCTGAAGCAAATTGATACATTGGGAAAAAAGTAGTTCATGCAAACTAACTTAGATAATTTACTTGGATTATTTACCGATTTTGAACTCTTACAGTTATACCAACAAATCGTATATTCCATTTGTAATTTCGAAAGAAATTTTATTCGAAGCAAATAGTCAACTAAGTCAAGATATAAAATGGTTCTAGGGCAATATATGTACCTAATTACAGTTAGATTGTATTCGAAACCAGATCCCAACTCTCTCCTACAAATTCTTCAAGGCGGTATAAACCCTAAACTTTTTCTCTTCGCAGTGTTATTTCTTCGGTTTTGGGGCAGTTTTCTTTTTATACGGTAATAGAGAGAGAGAAAAAAAAAGTTACTTTCTCGTTTGGTTTGATAGCCATCGAGAACATACGACTTTTCCCGCTCTTTATTTTTTATTTATTTTTTTTTTAATGTAAGAGGTATGTTTTTTTCTCTCTCTCTCTTTACTGCAAATGAACTTCAGAATCTTGGGGACACAAAAACTACCAAGAAAGGTCAAATATCGTAAAACACTGAAATTGCGGCACACGTAAAACCAAGTGTTTCCGAATATAGTTATTTTTCTTTTCAATATAATTAAAATATTATATGAGTTCTACACAAGGTGACATGGAATGGAATGAAATACAGGGATTTCATTTTTCCGATATATGACGTAATTATTAACATTAATTTTTCGTACGAAAGTAGGGATTCCTGGATTAAGTACCTTCGAGAAAAAAGACCGCGCGAAAGCAGCCTTATCACGTGCCAGAACGCGCGAGAATCAACTGTAGACTCTATAATAGCCAAGCGACCATAGTAATGACGTAGTTGTACTGCGGGGAATTTTTTGTTTCAAATCGAAGACGTACGATTATAAAATATTAATTTCTACTGTAACGGTATTTTTTTAATGGCTTAGATTTCCGAAAATGATACTCAAAATTATATTTAGAGCTCATAATAATTCCGTGATATTCTCAATTTATATTTGACCCCGAGTGATAGCTTCATCTTGAACTAGGGTGCGTAGTTGTTGAAACACTTTTACAGGGGGCAGGTAGAAAATACATTAAACCTTTAGCCCCTGGATAGTAGCTTCATCCTAAACTTTGATGCGCTTTACGAAGACCTATTATAAATTTAATTTCCTTCATATAGCTTAAGAACTTTATCCTCTTGATCATTTAAATTGTCATTCGATTTATAGTAGTATTAATTTTCATATTTTTCTATTTAATACAATTTTAATTTACTTTTAACTATATTGTACGCTCGCGAAACCCAGGGGAATGTAATCAGGAGCAAATAAATATTAATTCATTCATTCCCGTAGTTGGAATACTTCTACAGAACCAGGTTTCAAATAAGGTTTCCTAGAAAATTTTACGCTATTAATTTGTTAGTAAAATGATATATACTAGAAATCTATTGTTCGAAATATCAAGTTTACGAGATTGGATTTCCAATTTGAATAGTAATTATAACCCAGTTTTAAAGTATACACTATTATATTTAAATTTTTCGTATAAAGCGTGTAAATTTCCATTGAAATTTCAAGCTATATATAGAACCAAACTCGAGCTCAAAGAGAATATAATGAAATTAAATTCCAAAATACCACAAACTATTTTGTACCGGAATATTTTAAACACGCCTAAGAGCTAACAGTTAGAATATAATAAGTCTTATATTAAGGAACTATTTATAATTAATAAGGCATAAAAATAAACTGAAATAAAACTTCCTTGAGTAATTGCCATTCCTCTTTAAATTGGCGGAATTCTAAAAGCTAGATTTCGTCTTCGCACGCATTCATTGAGATGGAGGAGAGGTATAACTTTCCTTACGCTGATATCTCAAACTGATGTAGTTTGTACGTTACCAGAAGTCTATCACTTTGTTACATAAAAGCAAACAACGCCCATCAGCAAAGGTCCTGGTAAATGTACCGGCATATTCTGATTCGAGACACTCTAGCGGCCGCAGTCGGTGCAAATATTGAAATCAGAAGCGCCACTTTTTGGAGACATTTCGGAGTTGGGAGGGAAGACAATATAGCCAACCGCGGCCGGCCTAAATTCCGTCCCTCTCTCCCGACTCAAAATATCGAAGAAGAGTCCAAACCACTCGAGTCAGACAGGGGTGATGACTTTTTTCGGCTAGTTTTAAGTGATTGGACAGTAAGTTTATCTGGCCCTTTGCTGATAGTATAAAGCTACGGGACGTTGTTTACTTTAATGGAATGAAGTCGTAGACGTTTGACATTACCTTAAACTCTTGTGTTAAACATCTTTTAAAAATATATACTCTAGATCATTAAATTGAAACACGCCGAAACCTATTGGAATGGGTGTATGATCTTAAATGCGTCTATAAAAAATTTCACTTAAAATATTCAACAATTTTCTCGTAAAGAGGATTTGAAATCCACGTTGCGTTTTGATTTTGATAACTGGTTATCAAACCAATTGTTAGTTTTAAAATTTCATATGGCTTAATATCTCTTATTTATTACTAGACATTACTATATTTACTGTTCGGATTGCAATAAAATATATTTATCGCTGGAAACGTACGTATATATAGCCAAATATAAAATAAACTCAATTCAATTCTTTGAGTTTCTTGCTTGGATAGCCATTTTTATTGGATTACAGACACAAATCCGAAGCCTATTACTAGTTTAAAGTGAGCCTGTCATCATTATTTCGAATGCCTATGGATTGTATTTTGAAAATTTTATACCTCTGGATTGAATTGTTCAAAATAAAAATGTTTAAAATATATGGGTATTTTAATTCTGGTAGGTGATTAAAGATAATTTTAATTCTAAAGGTAGGGCATTCTGAATTTAGTACTTCTGCGAAGTAGACCGCACGAAAAAAAACCTTATCACCTGCCAGAACGCGCGAGAATCAACTGTAAGCTCTATAATAGCCACGCGAACATAGTTATGACGTAATATTACGGGGAATTTTTATTTTAAAAATTTCGAAAATTGCCATTATAAAATGTATTTTAGTTTCTATTTAGAGTTCATGAAAAACCCCTGACAGCTTCACTTTAAGTTAAAATAAAATGATTTGGAAATATAACAATAATAATGAAATCCGAATTTTTGGATCGTACGAGATCTATTTTCAAAGATAGCGTCTTTTTTATTTTGGCGCTAAATTGCTTTGCCAATTCAAGCTTGAAGTAAGATTCTAAAATATCATTTTACTTAAAGAAAAATATCAGTTTATTTTATTGCTTAAGGAAGACAAATTTGTTCTATATTATTATATAATATAAGCTTAAAGGGAAACTACCCAATAAAAAAGGAATGTCAAGGGGCTAACCACTTCCCTAAAATCTGTACATCGATTACACGAATAAGGAAATGATTACAGCCTTTGGTAGTACTAAATGCGTAGTCAGTTACGAGTTAAGCATTCACTTTAGTACAGTCAAAGCAACAGGAGTGTACACCGATTAAGGGGAGTGGTCAGCCCCTCGTGGAATGGTCAGCTTTCAAATTTATATTCAGAATCTGCACAAAAACATAATATTTTACAATTTTTAGCCGATTTTTTAGTGTCTAATTTAAATTTTGAAGCTTGAAATTCAGCGTACGATAAATTAGGGCCAATCATATTACTTCTGCCTTCAATTAATAGCTTTTTCGCGATTGAGTTTCTTAAAACCGTCGCTAGATGGCAAAGAGCCACTCCGTCAGAATCTGAATTGAGGGAAACGTTGGGTTCATCTAATTGGTCGATTTTATAGACGCAATAGACCTCTTGCGTTTATTTTGACCCCCTCAAAAGGGAGTAGGCAACCCACATAATCAGAGAAGCAAAGGGAGATGAAACACCGCCGTCACTGCGCATGATCTCATCATCCCCCTTTAAAGGTCAGATTCAGCGGGATTTGGAGTTGGTCAAAATACACGCAAGAGGTCTATTATAGCTTGTAACTTCTCTAATACGTTTTTGGTCATGGTGATTCCGAACAAAATTTAGGTTTCAGTTTTAACTCATAGTTTCCCTTTAAAACAATATAAAACATATTGGAGATTCGATTCATTCGAAATCCGGAAGAAGCTTTTTCCCCCCAATTTATTTTGTGTAAGAGAATATAATAAAGTGTGATTGGGGTGTCGCTATATAGAGTCTTTAGAGGATATCCACGACTCAATTCCAATTTTTCTTTTGTTTCAGTTTAGGAAACAAACGAATCGAAAATGAGAGAAACAAAAAAAATGTTTGTAGGGACGGTAAAACTACTCCATAAACCCGGTTATATTTCTAGAAATGTTTTTCTAGCGAACATTCAAAGCTTAAGCTTTTCAAAAGTAATTTTTACAGTCTAAAATTTATTCTCAGGTGTAGTCTAGTTCGTGACTTTGGTAATTAACTGTAAATTACCGCGAAACCTTCAATGAATTTTGGATAAGGTCTTTACGCATATTTTAACAGTCCAAAACAATTAAAAATAACTGATTAAGGGTCTATAAGACCTTTAAATCCTATTCCACCTTCCACTTAAATGTGGGGGAAATAGATAGTAAAGCGGAGGAAAACAAGTAAAACATTACAATACACAGCTGTTTGAAATCGATAAAAGTAACGTCAATTTAGGCTATTGCCAACAAAAATTTATCTTCGCCTTCGGGCGTATTTTTGCTGCTTTTAAAATCAATAAAGAAAAAAATAAACACCCTATTATTCTTTTGTTTGTAATAAACTACCTTCCTCTTAATTAATTTCGATTCATCTGCTTTCAATGGAATGTTTCAAATCATTTCTCAAAAGATTTTTCGATAACAAGTAATAGAACAATACCCCCTTGTAATCATTTGAAAAATAATTACCAGAATTAATGAAATGCGGAACTAATTTTGGAAGAATTTAATTAGAAGTAAAGTGGGGCTGTCTCCTTTTTTTTTTTTCGAAAGCCTATGAATTATATTTTTTTGTATTATTACACTATAAAAACACCATATTCAAAATTTTATGCCTCTTGGTTTAATCAAACAGATTAAAGTTTGGCTGATTTTACATTACAAGGAATTCATATGTTTTATTAGTTTATTAAATTTAGATCAAACCTCTTTGTTCTTTATATTAATCCGTTTGAATTTGGTTAAAAGAAAAACGCTTTGATGTCGATTAAATATTTGGAATTTCTCCCAACTATTTATGAAAATATCTTTCAATTTCCATTCGTTTTTAGTTTTTTTTAAAGCTTGGTTTAAAGATAGAATGAAGTCAAACAAAATTAATTTTATCACCTCCTTATCCTTACTTACATTCTAGAAGTTTCACTAGAAAAGTAGGCTTAACTTGCAGCTATGGGGCATATTGAAAACGAGCTACTTAATTAGGAGTAATTGGAATGCTCGAATGTATAAAGCAGGAAGGTCTTAGCAGCCCCAATTAAGCGACACTATTAATGATCAATACTCTTAATTCTAAGATTTTTTGTTGTTGTAGAGAGTAAAAGCCGTTCTTCTCTCAGAATACAATCTGGGGCTAATTCTAGCTAGGCTCAAGAAAGAGTACAAATCATAAGACTCGATTGATTTGATAAGTCACAAGCCTTGAAAAATGTTTCCACAATATATATATATATATATATTTATGGTAACATTATTATGGATCCCTTGAGTCATTAAATCGACAACAAACCCAACATAGAAAAGGAATTTCTAATTAGCATGTTAAAGACGAGAGAGGAACAGAATTTCAAACTTTAGACACATTTCAATAAGCGCTGTTTATCTTTTGTTAAGCAAGTCAAACATGGTATATGGAAACAAACTTTTCATTAATATTAAATTCCCACTATCGCTAAGAGTAACCTTCTAAATTCATCTTATTTAGAAAGACATATTAACAAAAATTTTGCATTTACGCGTCTACGAATATGAAATTTCAAGTTAGTCAAACAAGAAAGGGTCAACTTGCTATACTTGTTTATCACGAAGTTTTGATAAACAGGTTTTCCGGCCATTATTAAAATCTCGAGATATGCTAAGCCTAATCTAAATTCATCATATTAACTGAGAAAAGTGAGATGGAAAACAATTTTTAACTTTATGCGCATATCATTACTTCATTTAAAATAAAAATGATTTGCATAAACGTTTCATTTACGTGGAAAAATTATAATTACTCACATTTGAATACTAATACTGTATTTTAAGTAAAATTAATATAAAAAGGGATACATAATTAACTGTAAAGAAACTAAATCAAAATGAAATAAATAATTAACTAGAAGTATTTGCATATCCAAATTTTTACGAATTGAATACTAAGCCTCATTTTTATCATTACCTGAATACCATTTATTTTAAATTTTATTTCCTATGAGAAATAGTACCTATAAAGATACTATGCCCACCATATGTCTAGAGATCGGGGTTTGGACAAGAAAATTTCTGATTATTTTATCTTTATTCATAACTTAAAATTTTTCGAGGAAAGTCTATGATAAATCCAATGTAATAGCGAATAATTTTCTGATTTTTTTTTTTATGATTAACTGATTATCTGATAGTTGTGGATTATATTTTGTCCAAACCCCGATCTCTACATATGTCAAAAACTAGCTAACGGTCCCAATCATGGCTATGACTTGCACTGCCAATGATGAATAATCTTAATTGTAAAACAAAATATAATCATTAAATACGACACGAAGAGGAAATACGTCATCTCTTATTACTTTTAAGCTTTCTCAATATGAGTTTTCAATCCTGACAAAGAAGCCTAAGAAAAAATAGGCTTAGAGAAAATTTGTGGCATAAAGCTAAATTGGTGCAGTAAACTCAAACTTTTTTTTTAAATATAGGCCTAACCAATTTCACGGGAGTTCTTAAGGAAAATATTTAGACAGCCAACAATATTTTACAAACGAGGTTTCTTATTATCAAAATAGCTTAAAATTCACAAGACGCTTTCCTTCACTATTAACGCGCGCGGTCAGGCTTCGAGCAATAAAACAGGCCTTGGCATATGAAAGTATTTGGTTGCAAAATTTAAAGCATATCCAAAAACGTACTATTTTTCTCCCCGAAGTGTTAAATATTGTACATAACTCCGCCGTACTATCGTTTGATACTGTTTTGATGAAAGAGTATATTTTTAAGGGCTTGTAAAATTGGTTGTCAAAATTTCGTAAGCATCTTCTTGGCATCGTAATTTTTCTTTGTGGGTAAAACATTTCTTTACAAATAAGAGACATGGGTGATATATCTTATTATAAGAGAGAATGCCTTTCAGGGTAAATATAGAACTAATTTAAAGTTTGGTAAACTTTTTTCTAATAGTTTATTTTTGCAATTGCCGATGGAATATTTTAGTCCGAAACATGACGAGAGTTCAGATCGTTTTAAAAAAATTCAGTTCTGTTGAAGAAAACAAACCTTTAAAGACGTGCTGCCCAGAGGAAGAGAAATAAACTATAGTTGCATTCACACTAGAGACTTCTACACAATTTTAAATGTTACGGAAAAGTCCAAATGGAAAAAGCTGATTAAATTCTTTGTAAAAAAAAAAAAAAAAAAAAAAAAGTATTCTCTTGAAAAGTTGATTAAAAAAATACCAGTTTCAAAGTGTCTAGTGTGAACGTAGCTTATAATCTTCCATTATTTGTAGGAAATTTAATTGCCCACGTGAGTAGAGTTCACTATTTTGTTGTCACGTTAGCGAGAATTTCGAGCTTTATTTATTCCAGGAACGAAGGGGGTTTTAATGAGTTTTTCGAGTGCTAAAGATTTGGAGGTTGATTCTAACTGAACCACGCAGTTGAAAAAAAAAAGCGTTAAGTAGCGTGTGCTTTAAGAGTTTAAATGCAATAATTTTGAAAAGTCCCAATCAGAGAAGATAACCATTCGGTTTTGTACTTATTCAAACCAATTTTTGAAGCAAGGTTTGATTAAAAAACAGTTAATACTCCTTTTCAAACTACTATTTGGAGTGGAGTGCTTCTAAAATCTTTTTGAAACCTTTTTAATTACGTTTCCTGACTACTCACTGTGAAATTAAATATAAAACAGTCTCTTGTACGAAAACGATTCTCATTCAAATTACTTTAATACAGAAAGCTAGCAAATAGCTAACTTATTAGAGCAAAGGAATTAAAAGCTCTTATTGGCGTACGAAATAGCGTATTATTCCATTATTAACGGGAAAAGGGTTATCCAAACTATACGAGATATATTCAAAGAAACGCAAATAGAGTTTGGTTAATCTCTTAAAAGGGTTTTGAAGTTCGGAGAGTAAGTACATTTAATATAGAAAGACTAATTTTTCAAGCGGAAATAATAGTTTAAGTGATTTAAGTTCCAAATTCTAGAGATTTCTATCGCATTATTGACTAATTTCGCTTTTAAAAGTTGTCAGTGGGAATTTGCAAAATAAGCGAAGAAAAGGTGGATTTATGCACAATGATAAACCTAACACGAATACCGCATAGACGATAGAAAGAGTCAGTATTTCTTATTTAGAGATATTAAGAAAGAAAATAAATACACTTAAGAAATAAATGTTTGATTAAAAATCTTCTCAGACGAAACTTTGTTGAAAATTAGGAAAAAAAGGTCAATAAAAAAAAGCTTTTTAAAGGGAGTGTGAACAGGAAAATGTAATTTTTTTATTGATTCTGCTTCTAAGGAAGTGTCTCTGAATTGTACAAAAAACGGAAACCTTCATGATTTAGTATGCGAAAAAGTCTTATGTTCCTACGCTGTCTATCATTAGGACACTCGTTAATTAATTAATCTATGGGCAACTAGTAATATGGTGATTCATCCCAAATTTGAGTCCTTGCACTCAATTTAAAGAGATACTAGACCCAGAAAACAAGTTTATTTCGAATCGATTTCAACTGTTAAAATATGCGTTAAAAATGTATCAAAACGAACTGAATTATAAGCCAAGGTTTCGTGGTAATACGCTGTTCATTATCAAAGTTATAAACAGGAATAGCTAAGCCTAAATCCGTTTCGAATGTATCTCGTACAGTAAACTGAAAAAATTCGAGAAATCTAAATTGCTGATGATCGAATTGAACCAATTTAACTTAAAAAAAAAAAAGGTTTTTTAATCGATGGGACATTTCAAGGAAGAACTGGACTGTAGTAACTTCCACGAGTTAAAAATATTTTACACTGTATGTAAATAACCTTAAATTTCAAATTCCCCTTTAAATATATCTACCAGAAGCCGATGAAACCCTCCTTTGAAGTCTACTACTCCAATGTTCCATATAGCGCTCCTCTCTGCATGGGTAAAATTCCCAATTTTACGAGTTTGAAGGGGTCCTACTTCATCCCCCCTGTCTACGGAAAATTGGAAATTCTCTCTCTCCACAAACGACGACGTTTTTTGGACGAACTCCAAGGCTGCTAGAGATATTCGCTCGACGAGCTCCCGCTCCGAAAACATCTACCGTTAGGAGGGGTACGAATCGCGCCTTTTGAGAATAACCCATACAGAGAGGGGTAGACAAGACCCGGGAGTAATAGACTTCAAAGGAGGGTTTCATTGGCTTCTGTATCTACTAATATAAGCTTATTTCAAGGCTCTCTTCCCTTCTAAACACGTCAATAAAACAATGGGCCATTCTGATCAAATTATTCGTAGTACAAAAGAAGTAATCATTTACGAAAGATTAAACTTTTTTTATTTTTATTTTCATATATATTATATAGTATTTTTACAAACTACACGTCGAGTTGATGTCAAAGAACAATATAACCACCCCAAAAATGTTGACCGCCGCGTTCGTCTCAAAATGATCTCGAATGTGGGACACGATTCCGGATCTCTCGGAAGTAGGTAGGAACCTAACAATACAAAAGTTCCCCCACTTCCGCGAACCATCATCATCGCCAAGGCTATACAATAGCTAGCGAGTCTAGGTTATAGCGCGAGCGGCACATTTTTTCCCGCCAAAAATCAAAATGGCGGGAACCAAAAGTTTTAAAAGGTCACGAAAGTACGTCAGAGACGAACGTCTCTATATAAACTTTCGGGTAACGGTATAGTTTTAGTTTTTATTTTAACGGGATATCCGGAGCACTCTTTGGAACGGATATAAATGGTGGAGACGAACGAGAGATTGGTTAGTAGAGAACGGGGAAAATAATGAGCATTCAAAAATGATTTTCGCGCCAAATCGTTATATTCCATCGCACTCTCAAAAGTTGCGCGGTTCCAAGAAGAAATAGTTTCCGATTGTTAGAGTCGAGATAGAGATAAAATACATTGTTAAAGGGGATAGATGGAAACACCCGCAATTCCAGCAAAAACTTTTCACTTTTCCCGGGAAAGTTTCGCCTCCTTTCACATTTTGGTATTATTACTGGACTATTTTTTTTTCGTTTCGCGCCATTTTCTCATGTTTTTATTTTTTATTGTTCTGAACTACTTGGTTATTGGTGTCCGCGTCGCAAGAATCAGTCTGCGTGGCGCATGATTGGCGGCTTGGAGAAAATCGCATAGTGGGAGAGAGAAGATTCTTATCCGATAGCTCCACGTTCACTGAATTAGGATACAGGGCAAGAGAAAGAAGAGGAAAATTGAGAGAAGTTATATACAGATTTTAGACCTTCGAGAGAGAAAATTGAGTTATTGAACGGGATTGAAGATACGGATCATTGGGTAATTTTGGGTCGATCTAAACTCCGATTAGGCCTAACCTTGAGGAGAATAACTTTGAAAGTTTTACAAAGTTATATAGTGAAATATAATATCGAAGGGAGTTACTTGTATGGTCTGTTATAGTGCAAACAAATCTCAATCTAATTTAAATAGTCTACCTTAATAATTTATCGACGAATAATTAATTTTCAAAGCAATCGTTAAATTTTATCGTGTGGTTATAACTATCATGGCAATAATTTTGATTAAAAGGATGGCCTGTTATGGAAGATTTATGTTTTAGGAAAAATAATCCAATGTGGTTTCAATATACTTTTAAAACTAAGGATTTATCACAGCCAAAGTCAAGGTTAATACTCTAGCGGCTGGCTTCAAAATGTAGGCTTCTCGACTTTTGATTATAGTAGAGTTTTAAATTGAAAAACTAAAAGGCTCCCGCTAGACTCAAGGGAGATACGACGATGGATAATTACTCTTTGATTAATTAGTTGTTTATGGTTGCTCCCCCCCCCCCATAGCTAGAAGCCCTTGGGGTCCTTAATACTCTAAACGAAGTATCAAGTAGGTTTTAAAATTGTGTTAGCTGTAGGAGGGGGCTGTATAATTTAGTACCAATAAGTTTCTAAAAATGGGTTAGCTGTCTTTCTTTCTTGTGGTTCAAAATTATGTTGGTTAATTACAGAGTGATTTTGTTAATTTAAGTCGTAATTTATAAAAGGCTAGAGGTTTTTTTTGCGGAAATGGATATCTAAACTGATTTCGTAGTTGAAATATTTTTATATTGATTTATGTCTACCATAATAATTAGATGATTTAGCCAAACGTTAATAAGTTTCAAGGTCAGGTGACATAATTTAAAGTTTAAAAATGCAAAAGTAATCAAATTAAATATAAGTTCAGCATAAGCGATATTAATCCTGGGGTTGAAACTAATGCGCGATTTTGTTCATCACTCTAACAGTGTAATGGGAAAGTTATATACTGAAGAAAGAAAATGATTTACATTCGGATTGCGTGGAGGTATCGGCCCTTAGCGACGACATCGTTCCGAGATTATTATTCTTGAGAGTGCCGTACTTATTGGGTCCCACCATCAAGGACTGTCGCACGTTCTTCTCCGGGTGAAAGAGAATTATATACATCTTGGGGGTAAAGAGGCAAGCCAACGAAACGGAGGCGCTCAAACTGATGGTTAAACAAGTCAAAGCGATATTGAGCTCAATGTGGTGCACCGTAGTAAAGTACATGGGGACGAAAGCCATCCAAATGACGCACGTTGTGTACATAGTGAAACCAATGTACTTGGACTCGTTGAAGGCCTCAGGGATCTTACGGGTAATGATGGCGTACACCGTGCAAATGAGAATCAAAATAATGGGATAAGTGAATGCCACCATGTACGTCCCGTCGATGGATCCGGAGCACACCAGTTGATTGTCCTCAGGCGTAGGGAAATGTTTGACAGCGCGCGGTGGCGAAAATACCAACCATACGCTAGTAATCGACAACTGGATGGCCACCAGCGTCCCGCAGATGAACAACTGCGATTTGGGGCTGATGAAACTGGGCCGTTTCACGGTTTTCTTACCGGCCCGAAAAATTCTCGCGATTCGATCCGTCTTGGTCAAAAGGGCGCTGTACACGATGGTAAAGCAGAGCCCCAAACCGACTTTTTGAGCCCCGCAAATGATGTCGGTGGGACGTTGAACCAGCAAATACGTCATACCGTAACACAAGAAGATGCCACCCAACAGGGCGTAACTCAGTTCGCGACCGGAAGCGCGCACAACCGGCGTGTCGTTGTGTTTGACGAAGACGATAACCACCGTTAGGGTTAACAAGATACCCGTCATAGAACATGCCATGGCTGCCACCGACCAAGTACTATCCGGTCTCATGGACTCTTCTGGTACGGCTACGCACGTGATATGAAGAGAGTCCGGTAGGTAACCGGGTAGACATTCCTGGCATTCGGTCTCAGATACAAGAAACTTTGGTTAGTGGGAGAAAATGAAACGGGGAAGAGAGAAACAGAAAAAAGAGAGTTAGTAACTAAATACAATGGATTAGTTTATAGGTTAACAAAGAATTAGTCAAGACAGAGTTTTTCAACAAAGGCTATTGGTTGTAAGTGACTTTCTATAAAGGGTACGGGATATTTCTAACACGTTTTTTACCGGAAACAAGAAATTTTCAAGTATGGGTAGTAAATACTCCACCGTTCTTATCTTCTCATACAAAAAACCATCTTTATATGTAATACATGCATATCAAAAAGCTACTTTTATTCTTGAAACTGTTTAAAATATTCAAAACGCCTTTTCAAACGAATAAATCAATTTTTGACAAACTCGGCTTTAAAAAACCAATTTAATTTATAATGATAAATTAAAATTTTGTCGAGTGGCAGACGACAAGTTCTACTTAGCAGTAATGCCCAAGGCTAAAACAACCTCAAATTCGCCATTCGTGTGAACTCCAAGTCATTTTGAGAATTAAAGTTCAATCGATAATACCGCCGTACGTTTCCCGCTATTTAATATTTAATCGATTAACGATTTTTGAGTATCTTAAAGTGAGGCTTTCAAAGATTTTTCATGAACTCCAAATGAAAATAGAGTGTCATTTTAGTTAAGATCGTTAAAAACTATTCAATATACATGTATATATACATCCGCCATAGAATCATTTACCGCGACAGTAAAAATAATCATTTTATAATCGCCATTTCCGAAATTTTTAAAATAAAAATTCCCCCGAAGGACTACGTCATCACTATGGTCGCGTGAGATACAGTTGATTTGCGGGCGTTCTGCCACGTTAGAAGGTCACTTTCACGCGGGCTTTATCGTAAAAGTACTTAATCTAGATAGTCTTATATTTCGTTAGAAATTATCGTTCCAAAAATATTCTTAACATTCTCATTTTGAAGTTTCTTAAGAACGCGTCAACCCAGATTTATAAAGTTTTTGAATATGGCGTTTTAATAGTTCGATGAAACTTAAAATATAAAATATACGCAATCGAAAAAATCGTGTCAGCTTCACTTTAATGAGTAAAAGATTTGAACGACTTCATTTTTCACGCTAATGGTTGGGATTTCATAGAGTGGTGACAATTTTCACCTTCCCTATTTTGCTAACCTCTCTTTAACAAGATAATAGGCTTTTTTAAAGGTCAATAAGTAGATCACACGATTTCTAGCTTTAACGTTCTATATCATAGCGCCAGCGCAATATCTTTGTCGAGTAAGTAAAGGTTTATTATAAATATAATTTATGCAAGAGTTTAAGTTTACTTATTGAACACGAGTCTCCGTGGAATATCAGAAAGTTTACAAGTTTTAAAAAGTGTATAATCCCTAATGATTTTTTTATTTTGGATTAGAAAAGTCAGTAACTATAAAAGCTAAAGTAAAACTATTACCATTTTCTCCAACCCTTACGCGTAATATTTTTAGTTTTTACATATGTTATAGGTAGTTTTATGGAGATTTCACCTTAACGACGGGCCTTTGCTCATTGGTCGCCGACTCATCAATGGGAAGAAATTTAGATTCTTAGCCTATTTTCCGGGTAAGTCATAAATTTATTTCTAGTTCAATATTAGTCTTATCATTTTTTTGGTGGATTAGGCCTATTTAAACGATAAGGAATCGATAGTAAAATCACCTGCACTAATAATATACCTAGAGATAACTTAATTTAAAACAGCCCAAAAAAAAGTTAAGTGGCTTAACCTGAAGGAAAAAACTTTAAATATTTATAGATTACTTTCAGTTTATGATGATGTTAAATTCAGTCATATATCTTAGATCCTTAGTATGAATTACTAACTAACGCATACATCTAACTGATTTAATTTAGCCGAGCATTTAGAATTATGGGATCCTATACCATAACGAATAATATCAAGTACTTTTTCAATACATAGAGCAAATTCAAATTTCGTGATTTTAAAGTCGATGCAACAGTTTATTTATAGTCGAAGTAATTTACTTAAAAGGTTTCAGAATAGTCAATTAATGAAAGCGAATTATTCAGTAATCCTCTTACTGATATATACATTGCCAGTTTACCAAGCTTTTATCATAAAAGTTAAATTCCCTAAACCATTACGAGTCAATATTTACTAACATCTAAGTTAGAAAGTTTTAAATCTCTTAAGTAACTAAGGAATAAAATTGGTTTACAACTGATAAATAAGATAATATAGGTTATATTCGGTAAAGTTTAACTTCGATCAATGAAGACTGCGGGGACTGTGAAAAGAAGCATTGCCAAGTTCCCAAAATGTTAGGTTTTGAAGTTTAAACTGTATCAATAATTAAAATTATTTAATTTACTATTGTCAATAAGTTTTAGATTAAAGAGAATTATTCTGTTTTAAGTTGTCATTAAAATAATAATAATAATAATAATAATAATAATAATAATAATAATAATAATAATAATAATAATAATAATAATAATAATAATAATAATAATAATAATAATAATATACTATCATTCCATTAAATATAAATAGAGCGTAATCAATGTAACCAAGAATCCATTCAGGTTCCATAAGTATATGGGAGGGCCGCGATTCAATAACCATCCTCCCAAACTTTGTAGCAAAAGTTCGTCTGCTTCGAATCGATTTTTCAAGTAAATCGCTCCTGAAATCTATTATTAACCCGCGCCACACGACCTTGACATAATATTTTGGGTAATAAAAATGGAGCCGACCGAAAAAAGATCTAAGCGTAGTAATTTTGCGAAAATTGCAGACGAACTTTTGTTACAAAGTTTGGGAGGATGGTACCAGAGGCTAAAGCTATGCTCCCATATTCTAATGGAACCTGAATGGATTCTTGATGTAACGTAGATGAGAAACTCGAATATAAATTAATTCATTAAAGGCAAAAGCGGAAAATTCAATCCAGAACTCAGCGAATGTTGGAGTATTTTTAGAAAAAAAAAAAGGTTTTAAGAAAAATTTCTTGAATTTAAATAATAATTATGACAACTAGTGCATATGGTAAAAACCAAAGATAGATTGTTGGAAAGAACCACGTGATCTGTTGGTTTTAGTTCATCAGGTGGATTAAATGCTGGTCCCTGTTAAACGCAAGAATACCCAGGCGTTTAACAACTCCTGTTGTTTATTTCGTGAAACATTGAGTTTCACAAATATTTCCCTGATTTGGTATTTCAGGTTTACCAGGATTGTATGAAAACCCCTTACGGTTTTATATTGAATTACTGTGGTCAACCAACGTACCACGAGTATAGTGTCTTTTGATATCAGTGCGGGGGTAATTCGCTATACAGTGTATAACAATAACTAAGATAATGAAATTAAAACAATCCTACCTGATAGCGAGAACAGTTGATACAATGCCAGCAACAACTCTCCCCTTCAACGAGCTTTTTGGCGCACCCTGGGCCACAGGGTAGACTGCAGACGGAGGGTGGCATCTCGGCGTCGTCCAGGCGAAACTGAATTTCGGACAAATTAAGAACGAGGAGGCCGTTACTATATTCGCCTACTCCGATCCAACGATAGTTTCCAGGGGTGATTTGTTTGAAATGTATGATATTGTAGCGAGCCGGGCCATCTCCGAGTTCCGAAAATTTGAAATCGTCACCGCTAAGACCTGAGTGATTAAAATTTAATCTTAGAATATCGGTAAAAAGATTTCACACAGTTTTGAGTTTTTGATATAGAAATGAATGCCTATTTTCGAGTAATAAAAAATGAATTGTTTTGATATAAAATTGTAGCCCTATTTTCGAGAAATAAAAAGCGTATTCCAATAAATACGAAATGTTTGGATAAACATACTAAATTTATTATTTTAAAAGAATTTTACGTTTTTTTTGAAAAGTCATTTGTTTCAGTCTGGAATAAAATGACTTCGTAGAGAAAGATGCGCAAACGCCCGAGGTCAAAAGGGGAAAAAAAAAAACAATTGATTTTTATGGAATGATTATTTACTTTTAAATTTGGCAGGACTTGTTTCGTTAATTTATAATCAGATTATTGAAATTATTTTAATTTCAACTTTTTCTTGTCCTTAAAAGGTACTTCAACCAATCAGCGTGTTTTTTTTATTTCAAACTTCCGCTAAGCCTAATTTCTTCGATTAATTAGATTCTTAAAGGGAGAATGCAACCTAACAACAAGTGATATAGGCCAAATCCACCAATAAAATTAAAAACAAATATTAAACTAGAAATAAATTATAAACTTACCATCAAAATAGGCTTAGCTGGATTCACGGAGGTATCCGGAACTCCACGTATAAGGACTATGGACATAAAAGAGCCATCGATCAATGTCATTGGTCGCTAGTTCTTAATCCTTATATGGAGAGTTCAGGTGAATCTCCATGAATTCAGTTAAGCCTTTTTTCCGGGTAAGTTTTAAATTTACTTCTAGTTTAATATTTGTTTTGTTTTCAACATTTATCTATTATTGTAACACGAAATGAACTTGGCAAAACAGAAATTTGTTGTTTGAGAACGGTAAGCAATTTTCTCAAATTATTAAACAGGATGAGAAAGCGTAGCCTTAGCTATAAAAAAATATCTATTTGGTTTATGAGTATTTGATATATTTGAAGACCCATTCAGTAAATAGAAAACCAAACCAGAGAAATAAATTCAAAGTATAAAGAAATATATTTTGTTGTTTTGTAGCGAAAAAAATAAAATGGCAAGTACTTTAAAACGAAATATCGACCACCCTAACAACGGTTTCCCTATTTTATATTGTCTCGCAGACCTTTTATTTTATATTGGAAGCTAAAACAAGAGAATTTTTTATGAGAAAATGTATGAACTCTGACGTAAAAAAAAGGAAAAAGTGTTTTTAAGGCTTAAGCCGAATCTAAAGACGATAAAGCAAAGGTTTTTCAGAAGCAGTTACTAAGGAGATAGAATAATCCCCAAAAAATTGTATTTTAAGGTTTCAGGTTGTAAAAAAAAGGTAAAAAAGAGCTTAAGTTACCAAGGATTAAAATTATATAACAATGTTTTTTTTTCTGTAATTATATTAGATTATTTTTAAAAATTAATTTAATAAGACGAGGTAGTTATTTGACCAAATAAATCAAGTGGACCAAACCAAAAATACCTTTGGTCCACTTTTGTTGAATAATTGTAACTAATTAGATTTTTTTTTTCTCATTGGATAAGGCGATTTCTTTCGTTATTTTACGTGAGCATATAGAAAAGTATAACCGACGTCACGCGTATGTAAAAACAACTCCTTTATTATTAAATTTATAACTATTAATAAATTCGACGGATCAATTCGACAAGGCCCGAACCGAGTCAGGTTTCATGATATTTACTTTAAAGAATATGTAATTTTATTTCGTGTTATATAAATTAACCCATGGTTACTATAATTATGATTTAGTCTGGTTCAATAGAGGATATCAATGACGAACTACTTTTAAACCCTTCGAGATTTAAATCTCTGTAATTTGATCTTGAGACCGAACGATTAAGATAAAGCCTTTTTAACTATACCTGTAAATTCGACGGTCCTTAGATACTGCAAAAGCAGAGTTCCATTGGCAACGCGCATTTTGTTACACAATCCCTTTTGATTGGGGCACAAGTCTTGGTGTAATTTCTTGAGAGCGTAAGCGAAAACTAAGACGGCGTCGCTAACAAACTGAAGTTGTCTCTCCACTTCGTAGCCATTATCAAATGTCATCTTTTCTTCGCCTAATAATAAAAACAAGAGGCTTAAGACTAATCATAGACTTTTGCTAAGATTAACCACGTAAATTATAGGTTTTAAGTAATTTTAAAAATTATAGATATTCGTAAATAAATGTAGAAGGATATTGGAGTTATTTCCTTTATTATTATGACTCATAGCCAAAGAAAGAGCCCCTCGACGCATATCAAAGTTATTAAAAAATATCTTATTGTCTCTATTGAACTGACATTGCTGATCTGAGTGTCAAAAAACATTTGGCTGCACTGGTTACGACCCGGTTTTGCAGGCCCTGACGTCAATCACAAAAGCACGTCACTATACGGTATTAATTTTCTAGATGCGACTATTTAAAGGTTTACTGAGAATAGAAGGCAGTCAAATTCAATATGACACAGTATACTTCTCATGCCAGTAAACCTCTAAATAGCCTAACTCCAAAATTCAATCGACAATCACGTGTATAGTTTTGTGGTTGACGTCAGAAGCTTGCTTAACCTGTCTCTTTCCTAACCCAAAGCGTTCGCGAAGTACAAAAAAATAAAACTTTTTTACATCTCATTCTTTCAACTTAATGATAATAAGATTTTTTGATGGAAGTGAGCCTAGATTCTTTTCCTCAAAAGACAAGTCTCAGTAACTCAAAAAATAGGGCCATAAATTCAAACGTTTTTTGCATTTTTTTAAATAATTAAAAGTCGGCATCTAAAATTTAAAATTTCCTTTTAAGATTCTGGAGTAAGTTAACCACGAATAATAAATATTCCCTCGTGATATCAATAGATGAAAATTTGAGTCGAACACTTGTCATTTTTTGTGATAGCAGAATTTTCGTATTTTAAAAAGATAGGATTTTCCTAATCGTCTGCTTCATTTTTCGAAATTTAGCTCTTTTTCTTATTGTACCGAATGTTTGTTTTCCTACGAGGCTTAGCGGCGTATTTCAAAGACATACATAGCTCCAATAGCGTATGGAATTGGTAGAATAATTAAGGGAACGGAATTATAATTGTGCTTGAATATAACCTAGCTAATAAGATATAATAGAGCGATTTTAGATTAGGCGTAAAACTATATTTAGCGATAACTAATCGCTTATATTTGTACATCCAAAACGCAGTATCTCGTTCAATTCTCGTACGTAAACCATACTTGACTTTGTAAGTAAAGCAAGTAATGTGAAAAGGATCGTATCTAATTAAGGATCGCTAATGTTATTTGTCAATATATCGAGACTACTAAGTACATGTATAGACTTATCGTGGAACTCGCTCGCCCCGGACTAAAACTTAGAGAACATCCCAATAGGAGTATTATGTAGGTAAAGACCCGTTGCGGGTATATGTCTGAGGATTATTATTATCAGATTACGAAGTTTTATAAGTGAAATGAACTAAAAGCACTTATCTACCTTAATTGTAGACAACTTCAATACAGCTATACTCTAAAACTAATCTGAACGTACGCGTATTAGTCGAATTTAACACCGAATATCGGAAGCATCATTAGGATATAAGCCTAAATATATTTTAAGATTAGATACGCTAAACCATGCATACGTCGATCCAGGTCATAAAGATATAGCTATAGTGTTTAACTTTTAACTGAAGTCGATTAATGAAACTTTCTATCAGGCAGGGGTAAGGAGCTCCTAATTCACGATTCGTGTAATCGTGAACACTTTCGATACGGCCATTTTATTCAAATGGGCTTTCAATTTCTGTCAGGGTCACCAGCCCAAATATTTTGTTTATGGTCAAGCAAATTTTGGATGAAGGGTCCAGTTAATTTTAGGTAGGGTCAAACTCCCGCAAATTATCTTATTTATTACAAAATATGAACAAAACTTTGTCTTTAATGGGAGTTTGATGTTGAACCAAATTAAGTTTGATAACTACGATACTGCAGGCCCCATGGCGGCTTGGCCATGAATTGACGAAATAATTCATTAACGAGCAAACTTGTATGATCCCTGGGAAAATTCTCACGACGGGGGTAAATTATAGACTTCTGGTTTTAGATTTTGGGCTATACCATGTTTCTTTTTCCTAATTTTAGGGCTTTAATAGCTCTAATAGTTTATAGTGACGCAGCAGTAAAAAACGTTACTTAAATTATGTGAAATGGTCACGCATTCTTGCAATATGAATATTTTATAGTAAAACCTTTTCATGCCAAAGTTTGAGCGCAGTCATTGACGATAAAATGGGAGAGATTCCCCCTCGGTCTTGTCTGTACATTACATTAATTACAGTTGTCCTATAATGGGCATACTACGTTGCTAGTAATAATGTGGTGCTTTTCAGGAAATCATTAGACTGTTCTAACTTAATTCTAATATCTAAGTAGAGTCTGCTATGATAGAAAGCGCACTAAATGCGACACTGTCCCTATTCGCAGCCCAATAATGCATGGAAATTGAACTTACCAGTACACAAGTAATCATAGTTTTGATTATAGGGAGTCCAGATACTATCAGGCCATTTGCACTTGAAATAATGTTCCCAGAATTCGACGAACCAGGGATTTCGAGTGTTGGTTTTCGGGGTCAAACTCAAAAAGTAATCGTCGAAACCTTGTACCACGTGAGCTCTGGGTTGTACGGACAATGTTCCCTCGACTTGAGGTTCATTTCCATCGAAAACTAAAGATCTGGCGCTCCAACCGTCACTGCCAATCCACGAAAAAAGTCCAGTGGCATTGTTGCGTCGTACGGCTCTCATGACGCCAGCAACTTCTTGGTCCGAACCAAAAATGATTACTCCTGTGCAGGGAAAAAAATAACAAAAATTTAAAACTTATGTTACGTTAATTAGGCTTAACGAAATTTCATACATAAAGCACCAGTATTGAATTGATTTTAGATTTACAGTTTAAATAAATATACGTGTGGCTAAAATACACACAAGACATTTTTTATGATGACTATTAGTTTACCAATATACTCGAAATTGAAATAAAATAATTTCATAAAAAATTATTTCTAGCGAATAATCTTGTAAAATAACTTATCTTGTTTCTTTAAATTAGTAGAATAGCTTAAGTCTATCACTTTATTCCATGAAAATGATTAAAGTAAACAACACCCCGTAGCTTTATATTATCCGCGCAAATTAAAAATAATTTTAGTTCGTCTTAGTTATCCCCGCTTTGAATTCGACAAAAATTCAAACTGATTCTTACTAATTAAATAAATAATTAAGACAAAAAGCTTTAATACTCATTCGCAAAGAGGATGGGTGAAGGTTAAACTAGGGTTTTACTAATTTATTAGCGAGGTTGTCACTAATTTTTAATGAACTCCAAATGGAAACTGAGTAGCATTTAAACGATTAAATAAATATATACATATGTCACAGAAAAAATTACCGCTATTGTAAAAATACATATTTTATAATTGCCATTTTAAAAATTATAAAATAAAATTAATCACAATACTACACTATGGTCACGTGACTATTGTAGAGCCTATTGATTCTCGGCGTTCTGGTACTTGAAAAGGTAACTTTGGCGCGGTCTTTTTCCTAAAAGTACTTAATATTCTTAACTGTGTAATCTTTGGTCCATCTTGAGTTCGACTGCTGAAATTCGGTTACGCGTATAAAATAGGTTGTCCCTTACAATAATTTCGCCGAAAGTTTTAGCTTTTTAAATAAGAAGGTAAGCTCTGGAGAAGTTTCTATGATTGGCAATGTCTTTCGCACTCTTTTGGAACTAGTTTAGCAAGTTCGTAATGATTTTAGCGCTCGGATAAGAATGCTTTCGAATTAATTTGGAGGATAAAGGGGCCCTCGGAATTAAGCCTTTGCTGAGAGAAATTTAAAAGTCTGTCGTACACAAAAAACATTTTCTCAAGAGCAACTTGGAGCTAAAAATGGAACCGCTTTTGAATTTATTTGCTTAATCAATATGCCAAAAAACGTATTCGAGAATTTTTTGGAAATTTTTAAACACGTTTTTGGTGTTTAAATTAATTTCTAAAGTTTGGTAAAATTTCAATAAAAGTGAATATAAATTTTGGCCAATCATATTATTTCAGTCTTTAACAGTGCTTGTAATTAAAAGAATTGAAGCCTAAGACCTTGGATCCATTAATTTTACAAGAGGGATTAAAATTTTCTCACGTCTTTCTTTCCATATCTACTCTTTATATTATGTAAGCAAAGCACCTATAATGACCTATACTGATAATTTTTTAATGTGTGAAACTCCTCTTCTTAGTAGGAAGCGTTTCATATACAGAGATAATCTGCTATCTCTTGAACCTTTTAAATCCTATTCTATATACATAAAAACGTCCCTTCAGTAAAATTAAAAAATAATATTCATTATAACTACGGTGATTAAGAATTTCAGACTATAAAACATATACTCTTTTACACCTTTTACGAAATGGCCGACATAAAAATGACCATGTAGACTCAGTTCTTGGCCTTCGACTGAGTGATGTTACATCTATCCCCCCTTCTCCTCACCTCCAATGGTTGAATCCTCCTTTTGGATCGTTAAAGAGCATATAATTCTAGTTTTAGTGACTCTCTAGAGTTGCAACGGAAAGTCATACAAGAAACGAATCTTCTCGAAAGAACTGTGGTATACGCGATGGGCTTTAAAAGGAGAAAATGAAGATTTTACTTTTTTGGCTCTACTTCCAAATCGGGGATGGAAAGCAAGAAGAAGTCTTTATTGCCTAATTAAGACGCACTGCACTACATGTTAAAAGAAAAAAGTTACCGTATTTGCAATTACATTAAATGACGCGTGTTTATTTGTAATGCGCAGTATTATACTTGAATGGGCAAACTGCTGGCTCTTTTCGAGTCTTCTAATGATTATCTTATACGTAAAAAACGTCTCTCTTCTAAGATATTATACAAACTAATGTTCTTTAACTAATTAAGAAATTAAAACAAGAAGGATTTTATGGGCTGCGTTTTTTTTTTTTTTTTTTTTTTTACCATTTGCTTTTAAGGGGAATAGTTTCAAAATTTAAAATTAATTATACTTTGCTTTTTAAACTGATTTAAGACCGAGATTTTGATAATTATACCAGTATAATCATTATACAAGCCTGTAGCTTTGATTGTACTAAAGTGATTACGTAAATGACTACGTATTTAGCATTGATAAAGGCTATAATAATCAGTTTCGAAATACTACATTTATTATAACCAATAGTTTAAGAAGAGAATGCAACCGAACAACAAATGATTTATCGATTATTTTTCGTTTAAATAACCAGTAAAAAGTTTTACAAATATTAAAGTAGAAATAAATTTAAAATTTACTCGGATTCAAGGAGATCCTGAATATCTTCGCATTGCTAGGTCAGCGACCAATGAGCAAAGGCTCGTGGTTAAGGCGAGATCTCCATCAGACTTCTAATAACATTCGAAGAAATTCAGGATCTCCATGAATCCAGCTAAGCCTATTTACCAGGTAAGTTTCAAATTTATTTCTAGTTTAATATTTGTTCGTAATTTTTTTTTACTGGCGGATTAGGCCTATTTATAAATGATAAGGAATCGATAAAAATCGCTTTTTGTTAGGTTGCATTCTCCCTTACTATCAGATGAACGGGCAGACGTAAAATCATAGAGTGCAGCAATTTTACAACTTGTAACTTCGGTTGCGGTTTGAATAAAGAACTCAATTATGTCGCGTAACTACCGTGGCCGAACGAACCATCTTGTTCAGCCCGAAATTAAAACCATCTTCTGCTAAAGTTAAGGTTAAGGTTTATTCATATGTTACAACTTATTGATTCAACTTAATTGTTGAATCAGTTGTAGTTTATAGTCGAATATCTAGTTTTATCGAGGTGTTAAGCTTAGATTTAGTAATATTATGAATATTACTCTGGTGGGAAAACCAGCATTTAGAATGAAAAATCACGCAATAACCATAAAATTTACTTTCAGACTCTCTTGAAAAGGCAGTTCATTATTCAAGGACCCAAGGAATAGTCGATGGGAGAACTACCTTTATGTATTGAATAAATTATGTCAGAAAATGGGCGGTAGGAGGTCCAGGCTTGAAAAATAAAACTGTGGGCATAAATCTCAAGACAAAATCCTATCTCATAAAATAATTTATTTCTGGATCACTTAGAATTGGAAAAATATACAACAGAAGAAAAATATTACGTAGGAGGATCGAATAAGCCTAACCATAAACGACAAAATAATTCATATCAAATATATTTATGGACTAAGGGTGGTACCAATAATTTTTCAGGTCTAGATAAGTGATATATATTACATATATAACTAAACTAAAAAACGTAAGGGAATCTGTTAGGTCTAGAAACGAAAATGAATAATTTAAGAGGTAGTTTAAAGGTTATATAAACGGAGAGAAAAAGGAACGGTTATTAGAACGTTTAAAATAGACACGCGTCAAATACGGGAATTTCTTTGCGGATATTACACGCATGTGACGTCAGTATTGCTTTTCATTTCAATGTGCTCCCATATAACAACCAAAGAAATCGGCTTTCCAATTAAGCGAGGAAAAAAAAAAAAAAAAAATCTTCAAATTTGGTCAAAAATATAGTCCAAATTGGAAAATTACAACAGAATCCGATCAAATAAACCAAATGAAATGACCTGAATTCAAGCAATATAGAAAAAAGCTTTGAAATTTTGGTCCACTTTTGTTGAATTCAGGTTATTTCATTTGATCTATTTGTTCGAGTAACATCTCTATTTTCTCCACGTCCGCAGACAAATTATTTGAAAGGGCGTCTGAATTCTACATTTTTCTCTCCGGTGAATAGGCAAGAGAGATGGAAAGATTCTTACGAAACCCTTTTTGTTCAATCAAAGAGGCCGTTCCTCCTCGGTGGGCCTGACCTATTGACTTAGTTATTTTATATATTTTTGGTTATATTAATATGCTCATATATTTATTTCAGTTCATTGAACATAAAAATAAATATATGAAAGAAAGACAAAGTTGTCTCTACGATAAATTGATCTAACGAAACCGCATCCTAGAGTATAGATCATGAATTAGGTCATACCCGAATTCATTACAAACGGTCTTACGGACTTATTCAACTATTCCAGACTATATAGGGAGCTGATCTTACGTCACACCCTTTTATATCTCATCTCGTCGCCATCCCCCCCGCCATGGGTACACTACAATATGAACACACACCCAGAGAGAATACGTGACGTTTCGCTGCCTAACTGTTAGAGCTCTCCCTATTTCTGCATTCGTAGTCTCTTATCGAACAGGGTAAATAATGTCTTGGCAGCCGTATGTCTTTGACTATATTAAGATGAACGGAGAAACAACACGGATGTCGTTGCTTTGTAAAAGCATTCCATCACACGGTCTGACCCATTAATTTTCCGTTAGCGATGGAAGTATATACAGAATAGTACAACTTTTACTCCCCAGGGTGATGTTCGGATAGTCTTAGGGTAGAAAATCTATATTAGTCAATGGTACCCTTTACCGGGAGGATAATGATATAAGGATTTATTTAGAGTTTGATTGTGGTCTTAGGTTGAGTTGATCTATGGTATGTATAAGATAAAGGCAGGGATAATCTCGTTTATATATATAGACACGACGTAGGCTATAAGAGATCCACCAGTATCCGCGAGGAAATATCGAGAAAATATTATTAACACCTTAAGAGAAATACGAGTAACTTCTGTTCAAAATTAGTTTACAAAAGAGTCAAAGACCAAGCGTATTGATACCCAATATTAAACCATACAGGTTTAACTCCCCATATACCGTTTAACTCCCCTATGAGGTTAATAACAGCAACACTATCCTCATATAAGCGTAAAGTAATGTTGCTGTACTGATATTATTACAGACTATCCCTCAGATATGCTTTATTAGGCTTTAGTATAAATTCACTGTATTTATTTATTTATTTATTTATTTATTTATTTGGGTTTAGTTTCTATTTTCTCATATCGTGTGGGTTTTCAACTGTCGACTGTAAGAATTGGATTAAATGATTTTCGTGCCATGGCCAATTTTTTAAATTACGGATCTTAAGCCTGCCCTGAAGTAAAATTTTGTAGACCTCGAAACTAACAAAATGATACTCTCGGTGCCTTAAATAAAAGTGATTTGGTACAGGATAATCCGCAAACTTTTTTGTTAGCGCCTGTAGAAGTGTTCCAACCGTTCGATTTCGCTGCGAATGGTGAAGCCCAACTTAAAGGAGGTTTCCAAAAATACAAATATGTTTTATCAATCATGAGGGAAACGTTAATTCCACAAATTAATTTTGTCTTTTGATTAGTCGGAAGTCCTCATTTTACTTTGATTTAATGCAAAATCTTAATCTTTTCTGATTTTTGGCACAATTCAGAGACATTTTCCGAATGTTTTATGTGTGAACAAGTCTTATATTTAATTGTAAAATCAATTAAAAGATGAGTTTATTTTTCTTTTCACTTTCCCTTTAATCCGGCCTTGTTTTTGATCATAAAATTTAGATTAGTATTCTTATAATTTTACCCTTTAGTATAATGTACCCTTGTACAATAATATTTGTATTAAATCAGAGCTTTGGAGTACATAAATATGAGATTTGGTGACATTTTTATTCCTAGTGTGTGCCGTTCAAATTTTAATTCATTTACAACATATCAAAGGTTCATCTTTTCTAAGCATATTTCATCTAAAATATGATTTAGGTGGTTGCTTCAAAGTGAAGTAAAATATGACCAGAATATTCCAAGTAAGCATAAAAAAAGTAGAGCTAACAGTATTACAAACAATTTCAGGAAATTGCAACCTTGCATGGACGGAAAAATCATCTCTTTTCCAATGTCAAAGGTAGAAAAAAAAATAAAATAAAGGGCAAGGAATAAAATATGATAACATACTGTATATGGAATGCGCAAAAACTCAAAATTCTTATATCCGGTATATAAAGTTTTTCACCGAAATTCGGGAAAACGTCTCAAGAAAATTTTGTCCACCCTCGCCCGTTCTCAATAAATACGTGACCAAATTTTCTTATCTATTTTTTTTCTGTCTTTTTTCAAAGAATGATGACGCGCATCTGTAAAGCTAGGCAATCCCGTATTTTTTAAAGAGATAATAAAACATATTAAAGGACAGAGCTTGATAACTTCATTTTTAAATTTCTTAGACCTCTAAAAGTTCAACATATTCTCGCGACATTTTTATACGTTACTTCTTTGGCATCGCAGCAACTCAGTCTACTTCGATACGGATTTAGGCTTAGCGAGTCTAGATTCGCGACTTCAATAATTACATTTAATTTACCACCAAATCTTTGGTGAGTTTTGATACGGTTTTTAGGGATATTTTATTAGTCTAAATCGATTAAAAATAACTTATCAGAGTCTCATATCCCTTTATGGAATTGATCTTAAAATGAAAATGCAACCTAACAACAAGTAAAAAATATTCAAACAAATATTAAACTAGAAATAAATTCACGAAAATAGGCTTAGCTGAATTCATGGAGATATTCTAAATTTCTCGCGTATAAGGGCTAGTGACCAATCGAATGTTATTGGAAGTTTCGTGGAGATTTTGCCTTAACGACGGGCCTGTGCTGATTGGCCGCTAGCTCTTACACGCGAGGAAATCAGGATTTCCAAGAATCCAGCTAAGCCTATTTTCTGGGTAAGTTTTAAATTAATTTCTATATTATTATTTGTTTTGTAAATTTTTTTACTGATGGATTAGGTGTATTTAAACGATAACGAATGAATTTAAAAATCACTTGTTAGGTTGCATTCTCCCTTTAATATCACTGGATTTTTTCTTTTCGCGTTCCTATGATATGAAACAAAAGAAGAAAAATCGTAATAACGAAAGGGTACCTAAGTTTGCACGTGCAGAAATCTTTACCCGATTTTGGGAGGTATAGTGTTACTTTTCAGCACTGCCGTTACTTCGTGACTGTTTTTGTTAACTAGCGAAAGTCAAAGCGGATTAATACATAACGTTACGTCTCATAGGAATAAAAGAAGTACTACTATTCAATTGATAACGATTGGATAGAAAAGAATTGCAACGGTAAGTCGAAATATATATATTCCAGGGATTTTTATAACAACCCCCCAGGAAAAAAAAGAAAGTGTTTCAAGCATCGAAACAAACCTTAATCATTTTTGTATCTTTTGTGTCTTCGACGTGTCGTTCCCAGAGGACAAGTAACTTCTCTTGGACTGTCTTACAATATTGCATCATTTTTCATCGCAAGATACGTTAAAGCAATAACTTAAAAAGTGAAAAGAATATTACTGTTCTCGAAAATATTAAAATCAAATGTTTTAAGACCAGTTCTAAAATTACCGTAACTTTGGAAATTGGAAAATCACACGGTAATTTATTCACAAAATCATTTGTATTTTAATTTCGGTGATTTTAAATGCGGAATTACTCTTTCAAACCTTTTAAAAATCTTGTTCCTACACGTGAAATATGTAATGATTTCCATGATAAAAAATTGCCTATATATTTTTGATATTTTAATTTTCAAATTTCTTACGAACACGTCAACCCAGAGGTATGAAATTTTGAAAATTTAGCTTTGAATTATAAAATAGGATCCATGTGTAAATATAGTTTAACTGTCATACTTCTGTACTAAAAAAAGGTTATTCTCTTCTGTTACAACATTCATCGTAAATTAAGGTAAAATTTAGTACCCTTTTGTTATCAAGTCATTGAAAATCTCATCCGAAAACGTTACAAGTCTCTGCAGCTGAGGTTTTTCAGAATGGATAACTCAATATTCAGAAACTTCTCTCAGTCTCACGCAAAATGACGTAATTTCCAATTTCTTATTGTCTCAAATGTCAGTCCTCTATTTCCCCAGATGAATTTCGCATTCAGAATAGAAAAAAAAGAGCAAAATTCATTTCATCTTAATGTTTCATTCAGAAGAGAAAAGCGAAATGTAAAGAGAAATGAAAGAATATCCGAAAAGCGTTTTAGTTTACCGTCATTTAGAAGATGAAAGAAGGGGAAAAAATGGTCTAGGGGTGTCCTTTTTCACAACCCAATTTCGAGAAGGTAATAAGTTATATATGATTAACTCCATCTAGAGTCTAGACCAAAAAATTTCAGTTTTCACGTTCGTTAGTAAATTTCAATTTTAAGCTCGGTTTGAAATTCTATACTACCAAAATTCATAAAAAAAGTAACTTCGAAGATTTGATATTTCAAAAAATGTCTCGACGATGCAACAACTTCAAGGATATTCGAAATAAACTTTTTCGAAAAGATTACAGCTTCAAAGCTATTTTGATATTAGAAAGAAAAGTTTCGAGAAGTTTACACATCTTCAAAAATATCTTGGAATTGCAAAGAAAGGATTAAAAAGGCTACAATTTTGGGATTTCGAAGAAAATATTGTAATTAAGAGGCCTAAAATAGACCGCTTTATCTTTTTAAGTTAATAAGATTCTGAATATTATATTCATTTCCTAATTACCCAACGAATCCGCGGTTTAACCGAGAATGGGATTTAGCTCGTGGCAACACGGCTTAGATAAAAAGGGGAATCTGAGATTTTCCGCGGCTTCTTTCGTCGAAGAGTATGAGTTGATGATGGTCTTTCAATCTCTTGGACTGTAACGAGATAGCTTTCATTCGAGTCCAACTAGCTATACCTTTCCAGAAGAAAGAGGGATGTGGTGGAAACAGAAAGGGAATTAAGGGAGACTAGAATGCATTTCCCAGGAATACTCGAGAGAGATTCGCAAATTTCCATTATGAGAAATTTGTTTTCGAAGAAAATATATGTAGGGATTATAGGATGATTAGTTCCACCCTTAGAAACCGTACCATTTCCCGCAGATACACGGTTTTCATTATATCAAAAAAACACTTGTTTCAAGGCTATTCGCTACTAAAGAAGTGAGTTTACGTATGGATGTCAGACGCAAACACTAAAGGGATAATGAAGACGAATAAGATAATATTTAGAAACTATAAGGAGCAATTAAATTTTCGTATAACTCAACAAAAGGTTATCTTTAATTTATAATCGATAAAAAAGTCTGCTAAGCCTAATTACAAATCATTACGAATAAAAATAAGGATAAAAGTTCATTAAACCTGTAGCTAATCAACGATAGAGTTCTAATTCAGTAATTTATCCTGGTATTTAACGGGGTAAATTACAAGGATAGTGGTAATTAACGCTTTGCTAAGGTACAATTACCAAAATGATAATTAATGATTTAGACTTTTTGGATTAAAAGTAAACAAATTGCTAAAAGAGGTCAAGGTTTAAAATCTTAAACTTTTTACTAAAATTGTTCGTGTTTTGATGGAGTCGTATTTTTTTCTTGATCGGTATATACTTTTATTAGCATTAAAAGCTAGAAATTGCAAATTTCCGAACATTATACCACAGATATTTTATACTACATATAAATGATATGTATAAAGTCTAAGCCTACTTTGCATACTGTAATAATATCCTTATGAATAAATAAATAAGCGTTGAAACATTGCGTGAGGCAAAAGGATATAAAATCTAATGCTACACCGTGATATTTGCTAAACCTTCAATATGTATTCCGGTCTTTAGTCTATCATTTAAAACCTTAGGGAAATATGCGGGAATCACTTCGGAAAGACGCTTGTATTTCAAACTGTGCATTAACTAGGCAGTGTCAAATAATATAGCGTTATTTGAGATTTCGCCAATATATAATAGTATAAAACCCAAGTATCTCAAATTACAACAATGTTGCTTTCTAGATCAAATTTAATTCTAAGGAGATTTATTTAAGTCTACAGTATAAAAACAAAAAACGTTTCATATTCATGTAAGAATATATCTAATGTAACTTCCTCGAATTTCTGTATATATTTAAAATTGTAAGGTATAATGGTATAGATGGATTCAACAATTCCCTAAAGAGAAAATATCTACAAGGAGTCCCCTTGAGGAAATAAAAACACTGTAGATGGTGCTGCTCCTCCGCCTACCACGGCATCCCTCTAAGATAACCCGATTCGACTAAAATTCAACCTACAATGAAGATTCTTCTCTGTAAAAGGTTATTTACCTCTTTCTGAGATGGATTATTTGTCAATTCATTGATGGTATCCGATTCAAATGTCGAAAATAAAATTTAGAAAACCACCAATTTCAATAATGATGGAATTAAAATTAGCCAATTTCAATAATAGTGCCATTTAAAATAACTAACTTCACTAGAAGAGCAATTAAAAATAACTAACTTCACTAGAAGAGCAATTACAAATAACTAACTTCACTAGAAGAGCAATTACAAATAACTAATTTCACTAGAAGAGCAATTACAAATAACTAATTTCACTAGAAGAGCAATTACAAATAACTAATTTCACTAGAAGAGCAATTACAAATAACTAATTTCACTAGAAGAGCAATTAAAAATAACTAATTTCACTAGAAGAGCAATTAAAAATAACTAACTTCACTAGAAGAGCAATTAAAAATAACTAACTTCACTAGAAGAGCAATTACAAATAACTAACTTCACTAGAAGAGCAATTACAAATAACTAACTTCACTAGAAGAGCAATTACAAATAACTAACTTCACTAGAAGAGCAATTACAAATAACTAACTTCACTAGAAGAGCAATTACAAATAACTAACTTCACTAGAAGAGCAATTACAAATAACTAACTTCACTAGAAGAGCAATTACAAATAACTAACTTCACTAGAAGAGCAATTACAAATAACTAACTTCACTAGAAGAGCAATTACAAATAACTAACTTCACTAGAAGAGCAATTACAAATAACTTCACTAGAAGAGCAATTACAAATAACTAACTTCACTAGAGCAATTACAAATAACTAACTTCACTAGAAGAGCAATTACAAATAACTAACTTCACTAGAAGAGCAATTAAAAATAATTAATTTCACTACAATAGCTAATTTATCTTAACGACGTCAATAATAAATTACTCAATATTCGATAATAATTACAGCTGCATTTTACTAATTGAATAATAATAGAGTGATCGAAAAATGGTTTTTATTGGTCGAATTCTAACTTTCCCCGGGTTAATTTTTGCCTCCATGGTTAGGCTATTTTAGACTGGCTTAGGTTCATTAACTGATAATCACTTTTTTCTATTTCATCGAAATTTCGTGTCATCATACTGACACGTCTAATTTTGCTGTCGCAAATTAAGTTTAAACACATTAAAAAAGGACAGGTATTTTCAAGGATATGCAAAAGAATTATGGGCAAAATGTATTATAAATATATAGGTATAGAATCAGAATAATAATAGGTTAAATTTTCAGTACATTTGACTCCTTCGCTTATTTGATTTAGTTTTTTCACCAAACCCTTTATTTTGCCCGATTTTTTGCACGCTCGAAGCTAAAAAAAGGACCGAAACACCTTCGAGTTCTACTTTCACCGTTCCACGAAGACATATCCATTAAAATGAACATGTTTTATGCGAAAACAACTCGGTGCAAAGTGTAAACACGTATGGTGTTTTCGCTGTCCAATATCGAAAATGATGAAACCGGGTATAAGAGGGTAGAAAAAGGATTTCTATCGCAATTTCGCACGCTTCAACCAAAAACCCATTTGAATGATGTTAGGATATAGGAAAATAAACAGATGATAAAAAGCTAGGCTCCTAGCTATATTACTAGTATATCACAAAGAGTATTGCCAGAAACAGTCTTCACAACGCCCTATTCTACCTTCTATCTCAAAAGCATGAACTTATTTGCGCTAACACGAATACAAAGTGTACTAAGATACTTGCCAAAATACCGTACACTTCAGCCGAAATCCCAAAACAGCTTTGAAATCTCAAAATCTGTCGAAAATCTCAAAAAGCCGGATCCCTCCAACGAAAAGCACTATATAATTGTCCTTCTCAATGCTACCGTAACCAAACACCGAAAAAATTATAGGAAATTATAGAAATGGATGATATATTGCGTCAATTTTCTGGTTGTCTTTAAAAGTTTCAGTTTTAACTCAGCAAATTTTGGTGAATATTACTCAAAAAACCTATTCAGAGAGGCTAACGTTAATTCTATGCCTCGAATCGTTTGTTAGTTAATTAGCTCCAAGTCTCACGTTTGTATCACCCTTGATACATCTTCAATCAAAGTAGGTATGAAGCCATGGCAGAAGGATACGCATAAACTATAACTCCCATAAAAAAGTAGTCGCCTAAAACTAGAATGAATTTTATTATAGCTCGTTAACCGTGAAAATGGCTTTATACGGGTTGAAAACTGAAACCGCTTCGTGCTGTAGACGTTAACAGAAGTAAGGAAAAGACTTGTGGAGAGAGAAAAGGAGGCAAAAGAAAAACATCTTTGCTCGCTTATCCCCAAAATGACGGTTTTCAGGAGAAATGAATGAAGATGAACACGCGATGAAAATGGACGGCAAGACCAATTCTCCCCCCCCCCCCATCTCCCATTCACTCTTTTTAGAATGAATTACCTCCCACTTCTTCGTGCTTACACGAGAAAAATGAGAGGTAAAGATATACAACCAAGGATTTTAGATAAGCCCAACAACAACAAAGAAAATGAGATAAAAAAAGAATTTACAGGTAAGCTTCAAGTTGGACATAAACACAAAGTATTTAGATTAATAAGATTAAATATTTAAACATTTTCTTTGATATTAATGAAAATTATTATAAAAGGTTTATTATCAAACTTTACGAATATCTTCCTTATAAAATTAAAATTTAATAATATTTACTTCGTATTGTACTTTTCAGAACCTTTATTTTTTAAGCGCGTCTGTTACCATTTGTTTTTTTCAAAGACCACAGTCAGAAAATCTCGGTTTCGGAAAATCGACACCCCAATTGGGTCATGGATCAAGTATACTGTTTAGCTACGATCACAAGTGCTAGCATTTCTTAATCGTTTCGAAACGCTAAAATCAAACCGATATTTAAATCGCCAGGAATCGTTTTAAGCATATGTTCACGCATTATCTATATAAACCGATTTATTATAGCTTTATCTATCGGTTTTTGAAATCGAAACAGTACGAAACTGGTTCCCGAAGCAGTTTCGAAAAATAAAATCAAATCGATTCGAGAAAACACGGTTTTCCGTTCACACGACTCCAGCGAAACGTTTTGAAACTGTTTAAAACGATTCCAAGGCCTAGTGTAGGGACCCACGGTGACGGTGCAAAAATTCTCCGTGCTTCGATCAGAGTCCCTCTAGTTTGTCCTAGCTACGACTACATACGGAGAGCGTCGCGCCATCTCTTATGTGTCCTACAGCAAAACTAAATTATAGCCGGAAATTTTATTTCTCAAGAAAAATCCTATAGGGGCTGTGATTTAGTCGTGGGTTCCTCTACAATATAATTTGTCCGTGATTGGGTCAATGGTAAAAAAAAATAATCCGGTCCAATATTATTAATGTTATCTTAATTTACTACCGATCTTTCACATTCTATTTGTTTAACGATTAAAAATTGAAATTAAAATATTTTTGAGATTAGTTTCAAAACAAAACCTATTACATCCACCTAAAGTATTAAAAACCCGTATTTTAGATCGTATAATCTTTGAAGATACGCAGTTAAAAGCAAGGGATAAAAGTACTTTTGAAAACTATACTCTCAACGGAATAATAACTACTTTAGAAATACATTTCTCCAATTTTATTTCTTTTTACTTGGTTCCACGAAAGAATATCATTACCATTTTTGAGGTAATTTAAGATCATTAAAAAATCCTAACAATGGGAAAAGTTTTACCAGAAACTTTGGAGAGGTTGGATTACGGTTATTCTACGAAAACAATCTTAAAACATAACCCTCTCTCGTGGTTGCGAGGATTTTGAGGACTATAAACTTACTGGAAAAATATACGAATAAACTTAAAGGGTAATTAAGTTTGGAATTTTTAAACTAGATAGAATTTTCCTACCATTATAATAGTTCTTGGGTCGTTAAACACGGATATTATGGACCATATAACGAGTATTCAAATTATAAAATATAAATCAAGAGATAGTTGCGGTTAAAGGATAGGAGCAACAAAATTTGGACTTCTTGAAAAATGTTTTTATTTTATTATCTGGCTCTTGTATTCTTGGAATTAACAGGAACTAGTTAAGCCATTTTTTCTCCTGTACAATCAAAACTGATTCACAATTAATTTTGAAATTTATGAAGTCTCATGAAGCGTTGTAAAGCTCTATTAGCTCTATTCTTTAATCGATTGTACCTATTTCTTGATTGTATCTTTCATTATTTTTCTCCTCTACAAGGTTTAATCAAAATATAGCGAAGTAATCTCGAATTAGTCGGGCCAAAACCCTTTTAAATTAGAAAAACAATCTGCAGAAATATGATTCAATTTCATATTATTTCTTTAGAAATTATTTATAAGTCGCCAAATGGGTTTTCACAATTACGTTATCATAATTAAAAACAGTTTGAGTTTGCAATGACTAGACGACCTTAACGTTCTTCTACATAGAGAAAAAAAACTTATATAATGAAGATTCTAAGACAAATACGAAAAGGAGATATATTTTGAACTTATGTAAGAGTACTGTTTATACAGATATAATTAGGAATTTATGGGAAATTTTTTATAAGGAATAAAAAAAGTTAATTGAAAATGTATGCCTAGCTCCCAGAATACATACGCTTAAAGCTTCAGAAATGAAAATGACCCCCCAAAAAAAAATAGTTTTTCCGTGATATTTATTCAGTTGAACTAAATTATTTTCTCTAATGAATTATACCAATTTCTGGGGTAAGAAACTTGTAAAAACTAAATTATAAATCAGGCTTGATGTTTATTTAAAGAGATGGTGAAAATTAATTTTCTAAAATATCCAGAGATCAAGGTTTTGCAATTAAATTAGCACAATCAAGAATCCATTCAGGTTCCATAAGAATATGGGAGGATAGCTTTAGCCTCTGGTACCATCCTCCCAAACTTTGTAACAAAAGTTCGTCTGCAATTTTCGCAACATTTGTATGCTTAGATCTTTTTTCGGTCGGCTCCATTTTTATTACCCAAGGTCGTTAGTGGCGCGGGTTAATAATATAATGTCAGGAGCGATTTACTTGAAAAATCGATTCGAAGCAGACGAACTTTTGCTACAAAGTTTGGGAGGATGGTTATTGAATCGCGGCCCTCCCATATTCTTATGGAACCTGAATGGATTCTTGGCACAATTGTTACATCATAGCCTTTAATCTTCCATTAGGCCTAACGTTCGCCTATAGGGTCAATTCTAGAAATATGCCCTTATCTTTATCCTTGTGAGTTTAGGAATTTTTTTCATACAACACAAACTATGTCTAGTAAATAATTTCATGCAATGCAATATATTCCTAAAAACTATAGAAATGCAGTATTAAAGACTAGGAGAAAGTCCTCGCATCTATGTTAACAAATTATATAGAAATTCAAGTAAGAATGGCTTTAATACACACTGAAGTCTCAAACTGATTTGATTTTAAAGATCATGAGATCGATTTCCTCGGTCTTTTAATCGATTAAAAAAAAATGAAAAACCGCCCCCCCCCCCCTCTCCGTATATTCGATCTCAAGACCAATATTCTTGAAAGGGTTGGAGACTAGAGCTTCCAAAAGAAAATATTCTTACAATTACAATATTATTATGTTTTTCAAACTATAAGTCAAATCTTTTGGTTTCGTTACTACAAATATAAATCGAGTAGCATATTCGGAAAGATCGTTAAAAAACGATTCAAAATATATATATATATATATATCTCATTCCTCGCGTATAAGGTCTACCAACAAATCGAACGCGATTGTAAGTCTCGTGGAGCAGGCTGGGAAATAAGGATTATTTTTAAACTGGACTTGTGGCCAGTAGAGCCCAAGCAGTTTTATTAAAAAACTGGACATTGGCCAGTAACAATTTTCAAGAGCTCGACAATCTGTCATTATGACGTAGGACTATGACGTCACTATGACGTAGGCTAAGAAACAAAGCAAAATTTTGGAATTAATTGACTGGCCTTGTGGCCAGTAGACCCCCAAGCATTTAATTTTTAAACTGGCCCAGCTAATTTTTAAACTGGACTTTTGTCCAGTAAAACCGCCTTATTTCCCAGCCTGTCGTGGAGATCTCGCGTGAACGACGGGCCTTTGCTCATTGGTCGCTAGAGCTTACACAGAGGCAATTAAGGATCTTCATGAATCCCGCTAAGCCTATTTCCGGGTAAGTTTTAAGTTTTAGAAATAACTACTTCATATATCGGAAAAGAAATTATCCATTTGTGACAATTTCATTTTGAAGTCAACCCAGAGGTATAAAATTCCGAATATGGCCTTTTAATAGTAAGTTTAAACTAAAAATATAATACATAGGCATTTGAAAAAAAAAAAAAAAAAAAATGGTGACAGTTTCACTTAAATTTATAGAGTTAAGAGAGAAGCTATAGGTTCGCTTTTACAGATATCCGAAACTGGTATCTACAAGGTATAGCAATATATAGGAAATTTTTCTCAGCACGCGCTAGCTACTTTTCAGGAGTTCATCTAAAAGAGATCTTATGGAGTGGAACTCCGTTAAAAAATAAAAGATTCCCAATCTAGGGGTAAACTTGGGGTTACTCTATATCGATTTTCAATCTGCTCTTTGCCTTAGGAAAGGCGGAAAAAGTTACTCGTCGAATATAGTGTCAGGGTATGCGCTATAGCTAGGCATCAGGATAGAGTGAAAACACTCGCAGGTGTCCGTAACAGCTCGAGAGTAATAAGGGCAAACGGCCGCAAACCGCAAAAAGATCACTCCAATGAAAAAAAAAAAAAAAAAAAAAAAAAAAATAAAGTTATATAAAAGTTTTATATTATTTTATTCCAAGGAATAGGTTCGAAGCTTTTACTGCGAAATGTTTTTAAACTCGGGATTTTCTTCGTTCTTTTCAACGTGACATTCTTATTTATAAGAATGTCGATTCTATAAGTTTGGCCTTTTGAAGTAAGAACATCTTGTTCGGATAAATCTTTGAAGTCGTAAAAAAAAAAAAAAAAATCAAACTGCTCGTTAAAGTGAAGCTAAAAATAGCCAAAATATAATCCATAAGACTTGGAAAGAAATCGTAATAGCATCACTTTTAAGTTTAAAGGTCAAATGGTCAATACGAATTCGGAGAAACTAATGAAATAATCAGAAGAGCGTCTTCTATATAAAGATTAGAAAAGATGGCTAAGGACAGCTACTTCCCTCGAGAGATTTAAATCAACTATTTAACCAATCATCGATTTGAACTGAGTAGAGTATATTCCACTTTAAATATGCAGGTCCTAACGGCACGTCACATCCGTTTTACTGATACAGTGGATCCCCACTTTTTGGTAAGGTCAAAAGTTCACACCTTTGGTTTGAACTTCAACATTCAAGCGTTTTTATGTTAGTTCAAAAAAGTTAAAACTACATCTAAAACGTGATTAAATTATAATTATAAAATGAAAGGTGTAGAACTTTCTGCCCGAGGAGTACATTACGTGTGGTTGTCCCTTCAGAACGAGAGACAAATTTAATTAGAAATGCCCCCCCCCCTCGTGAAGAACGGAGATACCTTAGAATAGCTTCGTCTGCTAAAACTAATTTAACTGTCGAAGTCTTAGATTATGGTGTATCTCAGTTGACAGGGGGTTATTTCTAATTTCAATTAACGTCTATTAACGTAGATTGTCCACTATCTACGTTGGAATCGATACCTTACACAACAAGACACGACGTTGGACTCAAACCCCTGAAACTATATTCGTATTGGATTCTAGTACATGAAGAAGAGGCAAAACTAAGCTGAGAGAACTTATCAATTGAATTTATAGAAAATCGATTTCATCTAAAGGCATTTAATTTACGAAATCGACTCTAAAAAATCGATCTTGTTCGAAATCTTACAACTTATAGGATTAAAATATATCAATTTATATTCTTTCGAAAAATAAGTTTTAAACAATTCCATACATTTAAAAACAACGTACCACGATATAAAGCTACTGTAAAATAAAAAAATATCATTCTTGGAAAACGGAAAATGGTTTAAGTGAAAACTAACATCATCACTCGTTCTTTAAACTATAAAGACCATAAACCTATTATTGTAAAAAAAAACTAACCAAATAAATTTTTTTTTAAGAAAAACCTTTCTGCCGCACCGGGGTTTCCCATATTGACCGTTCCAATTCTCACCATTGACAAATGAAATGAAAGAATTCCAAAAATCCCCTCATTTTCATCCTACCCCTTCCCTATAGTCAAGTTTTCAACACTATCTTTCTCTCTCCCTAAGCCTAACCATCTCTAGATGATAAAAAAATTGGAAATACGTTTAACTGAGCGCGGACGACGCAAGGAAAAGGAGAAGAAACGTCTGCGCAAGTACTGATGGGAGTCTCTTCATCCTCGGTCCCTACATGTCTTTTCTCTTTATATTCTTTATTCTACTCTACTATATACTGGAAGTGAGATGAGTACGAGAGGGGATAAGGGAGAGAGTAAGGTTGTTGTCGAGAGAATGAAGATATTCTTCCGGTGTGGGGGGTGCGATAGAAACCATATATGGATGAATAAATGATTATGATACGTTTTAGCGAAGTGCTCGTATTATTTAGGACTCTTATCAATGGACAACTATCGTAAATAAGCGCCCTCTAACGGCAAACAGTGACAAAAGTAGGAACTAACAAAACAAAATGTCCTTAAATTTAAATTCAGAAGTTGGGTTAGGTTTGAATTTCAGCGTCGGGTCAATTCGGTCCAATGACATTATTTCACAGTGTTATTGTGATTGAGTTCCTTAAAATCGTCACCAGAGGCGTTTTATGAGAAACTAACGATAACGTTTCACCCTGTAAGATGTCTTCTCAATGCACATTGTTACGCAGCAGTTGGAACACTTTTACAGGGGCGATTTTAATATTCAATTGGGTTTAAGTGTTTTAAAGATATTTCCAAAAATGCTACTCAATTTTAATTTGGAGGTAATTCCAAAACCTGGGCCACATCGTCCCAAATTTACCGATATCACTGACGAATATACCTCGACCGTAAGAATGAAGAAAAGTTATAGATACTCCAAGGAAGTAGAGAAAGTGATTTGAAGACGATCGTTACGGTAAGGGACTCTCTCTCGATCTCTCTCTCAGCTTTCCAAAGTTCTTTTGTTATCGCGACTCTCACCACCATCACCACCCACTTCTACCATCATAGAAACCCCCTTCACTCCCCCATTTTAGCAGATTGAAATTTTATATTGTGCCAAGTTTGGGTACGTGGTGAGGAGGGCGAATTTGAGAGAGAGAGAGAGAGAAAAGTTGAAAAGATGCTGATGTATAAAAGAAAGAAAAAGTGATAGGAGTGGGAGTAATCGCTAGGTTCGCCGTTTTTCAATTGTTTGTAACCAAATGAGTTTCCGATCGATCATATTCGATTGAATTAAGCTCTCTTACAAACCTTCACGGCGGATATTTTCTCTCTAAAGTTTCTACTCTAAATGTATATACCGATATATTATCATACAGTTTGAATTTCTTATTTCATTTGATACAAACGCGTAAGATTGAAATCGGGCCAATTGTGAATTGAAAATTCCTATAAGTGGATATCGTAGAGCTAAAGCTATGGTTGACAACGCCCCTTGCGCTATTTCGATGAACCCCAGAATATTGAGTCAATTTCCCAGTAGTAGATCTCGTTTATAGCATTATGGGTTTCCGTTTTAACTCAATAAATTCCAATTTGGAAGGAAACTGTCTCACTTTAGTCCAACTTACAGGAATTTCAAAATTGTAAGAGAAAGGGTAGATTTAAGAAGGGGATAAAACGCGGGGAACCTCGACATTATCGACGTGTTTTCGTAACGAATTCAAATAAAAGTACAGGCCTAAGGTGGAAGTATCATCTTTTATATCAATTCCTTATCGTTTAAATATGCCTAATCTACCAGTAAAAAAAAATTACAAACCAATATTAAACTAGAAATAAATTTAAAACTTATACCGGAAAAATAGGTTTAGATGAATTCATTAAGATCACCTGAATTTCTTCGCATTGATGGGTCAGCGACCAATTCAATGTTATTGGAAGTCTCATGGAGATCTCGCATTAACGACAGGACTTTGCTCATTGGTCAATGACCATTCATTGCGAAGAAATTCACGATCTCCATGAATTTAGCTAAGCCTATTTTCGGGGTAAATTAGGCTTATTTAAAGATAAGAACTCGAGTATAAAGAATCACTTGTTAGGTTGTATTCTCCCTTTAAACGTTCCAAGAAGTAATTATTTTGAGCGTTGTATATATAGAGACTAAACAAAATTACTAAAAAATTAATAATATTACTAAGCCTTGGTTAAGTACGAGAATGTTCTACGTTTTTCAGAACCCTTGACAGCTTACAAATGAATTAAGAATTTTTCTGTTCCTAGACGGTGGGGTGTGTAAGTTACACGACATAATTTCTTATATGGTGCAGTGCATAAAGGTTTTCCTAAAATATAAACTTTTCGACAACCCCCCCTTTAGCAATTTATCATCATTAGGTACGAATGGAAAACAATTCACGTCGAGAAAGGACAAAACCCAAAAAGTATTAAGTCAATACCACAACAGTCTGGGTCCGTTTTTAAGTTTCAGTGTGTGTAAAGGTAAGCACCTTCCTATCTTTATGACTGAGAAACAGGTAAAATAGAACATATAGCTTTATGAGAGCTGAAAATTAACTTTGTATTGGTACTCTAAGTACACCGTAAAGTTCCACGATAAAACCCAAGAACCCAACAGACAAGTCAAGAAAGAAAACACTGTCATAAAGTAAACGATATACTAATATTTCAAGCTTATATTTACGAGAAAGAAGAACTGAGTTCCGTGTCACTGAATTAAGCAGGATAAACTCGAGTCTCCAGCAAAAAAAGAGGGAGAAACAGCCAAAGATATCAGCAATTATAAAGAAAGCCATTTTTCAATAATGTCTTGTATGGAAAATCTCACGTATGTAGATTAATATAAATATTTAGATGAAGCTAACTAGGGTCTTACGCAAACACACGTTTATATAGCTAAAATATTCCCTATTGCCGTCTGACAACTGAATTTAATCAGGTTCAAACGTATATTATTGAAGTAATACGAGTGAAATTTGTTTGAAATGGAACAGAATTTATCTTGCGGAGACGTTTCTAACCAAGAATCTTTTCAGTCCGTTACATATATCAATATTTTATGAATTAAAATGGAATTCTAGCAAAGTAAACATCAAACCAGTAGGCTAAATTGTAAATCTTGGCACCAATTGAGAGTCAAGTGAAAGAAAATTCTTTACGTCCTGAATATAGATATAAGATTTTTGCGATATTTCATACATTCTAAAATTTTTGCAAAACGGATTAAGGCTTAAGTAGCGAATGTATTTCACGACGTTTGATAATTAACTGCAAATTACCTCAAATGTTGGCAAGTTTTGATATCCAAATCGTTTAAAAATAACTTGTCATAAGAGTTTATACTATAAGTGTAATTAACTATGTAAATGATGTCTGAATCTTACCGTAATACATTTTCGAGACCGTTTAAAATCCGTAGTTATTGTTCGATTCAAAGGAGATCTAAAACCTGGCAAAATCTAAAGATCCTAGATTTCCTAGGTGTGGCTGCGTCAATAAAATATGACTTTATTGACACATGGCTAATATGACTTTGTTTTAATCATTACATTACAACAGCAGCTGGTAGTTAAGTGATAAAAAGCTTTTCTTCCCACAAACATCAGATAATCCATTAGTTAATAAAATAAAGGATTATCTCTTCCCAAAACCCACGCGATCCCGTAGAAAGAGTGAACAACAAGAATAATCGAGAAAAATTGGACTTACCTCTAGCGCGTTGTTTCGATAGGAGTTTATGAACGATATGATCGTAAGCTCCGGCTCCCGCTACTCCAGAGTCTTTGGTTAGCCTTTCTTTAACAGCGATACAGATGTTGTTCTTAGCCAGTAGTTGTTCCAACACAGTAAAGGCCTTGTGTATAAACAGAAAAAGGTAACTAATATTAGAAACTATAAAGTTAACTATTCGAAACTAAAATTAAGTCTAGTGTAACGTTAATCAGCGCCAAAGGTGGCTTCAGATCATGATTTAAATGTTTTCTTTGAGGAATACAGCGCCGATTGTAGACCCTAGTGGTCGAGTATATGTAAACCGAGTGTATTGCAAATAGACATAATACGATATCATTATTGATTATCTATATTGGTGCAATTCTTCGTAGCAAATACTTAACACGTAATGAATTATACATACAGATGACAAGGCTCAGCGCCTTAGTTTGAGGATAATACGTAAAGCTACCACGCTGCTTTCGAATGAGCGGAAAATAGGAAAATTACAATTGTGAAAGCAGCTTTACACGTTAATTGAAACATCCTATGAAGGATTGTCTCAAGAACAAACTGCACTAAGAAATGACGTCACAAATAAGTTCATGGTACCTATTTTTTAAAAATATGAAAAAACTAAAAATTGAATCCCAAGACATTCGACAAAAATAGTGACGGTACCGTTAATTACTTCATTTTGAAACTTTGCATGATGTTAAAGCTACAATGGAAAGGTATTTTATCTACCCATTAATATATGGAATTCGCTTGATCTATCGGAAAATAGTGTGATAATCTTCTCGAGAGCTATACGAACAATCGTACAAAAACTGGTTTCAAAACATCTGTCTCTACCACGCGCTTTCATCTTTGGCTTTTCACTAGCATGTGAACGAGCATTTAGACTTACTAGTGTGGGATGATAATCTGATAAAAATAGGAGAACTACGTCATAAGTGGGCTAATATGGGAGCCAAAGAGAAAGCCAAGAAAAGTTCTCTTATATAAAAATGAATGTTCTCGCAAGTTTGTGCAGGCCTCGGTCAAATACATAGACTATATTAGTGGTTAGAATCAGCTTGGTGTTTCAACACGTATAAAGTCTAACTCTTTCTATTTTGTTTCTTGAGGACCGAGATGGATCTATGATTTTTGACGTTCTGAAAACTTAAGAGTGAAGATTTTAGTTTTAGATGTATGTAGGCCAGTTAGCTGGTTAAATTAGGTGTATGCTTGGTGCGTGATGTAATTATGCTTAGCTCTCGTGGATAGACTCCAGGTCTCTTGAATTATAATAAGAGATGGGTGAAATTTATTTTCCCAATTTACTTTTGTGTACATAAAAGAGTTTAACCCGCTTTGAAATATTATATTTTAGTTTTGATAAACTTGTTACTATAACTTTCAGACGAAAATTATCTTAGGTGTTTGTTCTGTTTAAATTTAATTTAGGGTTATAATTGAGAGAAACTATGAATAAAAATAATCGTATATAAGATAGCGATAAAATTTTGTGTAATATACTTGGAAAATATTTTTAGACGCTTAGAATTTATACAGTTCATTAAAGGGAGAGTAAAGAAGAAATGCAAGGCATTTTTTAATTTACTAATAAAACTAAGAAACAGGAAGTGTACGTCTCTCAATTTAGTGGAAAACTTAATTCGAAAGGATTTAGATAAAGCAAGAGCTAATTGGGCTTTCTGATCTAATTTTAGCTTTCATATGGACTTTACAGCGATACATGAAATTAACTTAATGGGAAAATTTTCATATCAGTATTTCCCTAAAATTTTCAAGAGAAATTTTCCTTCTTTATCTTAAACCCAATTTATAAAAAAGAAACATTTCGAAGCTCTATATCTCAAACACCAAATCATATTAAGTTTTCAACAGAGATACAGTTCTGCATGGGGTCCTTAAGGTCCATTTTCACTAGGGAGGTTTCACGTTTTACAGTTTTTGAGACTCGTACTCTGCTTCGTGAGATTTGCAACACGGAAAGAATTAAATATGAATTAATAAATAGCGTCCCGCCTCGTGTGTCAGCTTTCTTGGAAGCATTTTATTTGCATGATATTTATCATATACCTTGAATTTTAACCTTTACTAGTTAAAAGGGATAGTGAAGAGGAGTTCTGCTTCTCAAAATAACATTAAACAAAAATGTCTCTGAATTGATTTTGTTAATCAATTAAATGGAGAACCTCAAACCATAGAAAATTGGTAAAAAGAAATAGAAGCTTCAGCGGCAGCTGTCCCAATCCGGAGATCAAACACACGCTATATATATATATAAGCGCGCAAAGTTTATTAATTGTTCTTTAGCGTTTTAATCGACTGTTCTATGTCTGTTCGGTCATTCGACGTCAACAATAGAGCTAACGGAAGTAGAAATACCCCAGTTTGAGCTCGAAGAAACCCGACCCACGACAACTGTAGAGACACGGTTGAAGAGTCCATTATTTTTTACTATCTTTTGATTAGTCGCGGGTTCTCCTCTTACTTGAATGACCAAAATCAGAATCTTCTCCCACCTTTTGTACAATTCAGAGACCTTTTCCGAATGTTTAAATAAGCGAACGAATCATGTTTTTGTAATAGAATCACTTCACCCTCCCTTTAATGCTAAGTATCAGAGATGAAGGACCCTCAAACATTTTACACGATGAAAACTAACTTTATGCTTTCTAGCTTTAAAAAAAAAATACGTAAAACGGTAACAGCTGTTGGTAAGATTTGATTTCTCTTTTATATATCCTTCCTCTAAAAATCGATACGAATATGTTTACGTGAGATGGAATAAAATCTTTGGCGTATAATCACCTGAATTCCGTAGTTGGATTCTTCGAACAAAATTGATATGTATGTCCATTTGAAAATCTTGATTATTTCGACCATGGCTTGAGCTTGATTGGTATCAGAGGGGACCGTCCTCAAGAAGTATTCGAATCGTTGTTTGTTGCTCAGTTCCGGACTGGTCGAGAAAAAACTAACCTAAAAATAAACAATGAAAGTGTTTTTTGTTAATCAGGGAATTTTAATGAACTTAATAAAAGAGATCGTTAAAAAACTATTCAAAAATTATATTCATATGTAAAAATTACCGTAACAGTAAAAATTCATATTTTATAATCGCCATTATCGTAATTTTTAAAAATAAAATTTCCCCGTTATCACTATGGTCGCGCGGCTATTGTAGAGCCTAGAGTTGTTTCTCACGAGATCTGGCACGTGATAAGGTAACTTTCGCGCGGTATTTTTAGTGAAAGTACTTAATCCAGAAAGTTCCGCCTTTTATTTTCAAAGTTTTTTAAAAACGAGCCAACTTAAAGGTGTAAAATTTGGAATACGAGTTCCTTATGTAAAAAGTTTCAATATTTATCGTTGGCGTTCGAAAAAAGAGTGACAACCTCACTTTAATTCAGTAATGATAAAGTTTTAGGCGATTTTAATATTGTAGAATTTAATTACTGTGAAAGACTTCTAGATTACACGCGTTTTAAGTAAGATTTCACAATCTCCCAAATTAATTTTATTTGTCACCGTAACTTAATATTACGCTTGATTAATTTAAAAGGATGAATTATTTTAAAATTTCTTAGGCTCTAACGTTTGAAATTAAAATGGATTTGTAATTATTTGTTTTTATGTCTCATCCATTTGCTGTTAATTATTTTAAGTTAAAAAATCTTGAAAAAAAATAACTTCGGTTACGATTTTAATTATGATCTTAAGTTCGGAAGCGTAAACCAGTTGTGAGGTTACCTAGCTACAGTGTCCCCAAGGGCCATCTTGTCACTCTACAGAACACTTCTTTTATTTTATACGCGAGGAAAAATTCTGACAATTTGATCAGAAATTCCACGAGACCAATATATAGCTAAATATCTTTATCTATATAAATATACCGTATCTTTACTTCATGGTTAAGGCGGATACTTTTATTAAATTCTGAAGAATCTGGGGATAGACCAATATTCCTGCTAACCATATAGATTCATCTAAAAAAAATTTAAACTAATATAGTATACGTTTATACCTTACCCCTTTTAAACCCATTTCCTTTACCGCGTCCATAACCCTAAATAAAAATAAAAAACTTTCTCTGAAAGAGGCAATAATATTCAAAGGAGGCTTTTCCGCGTTCTCGGAGCGCGACACTCTCGCAAAAGACGACTCTCTTGTTGATCCCCTCAAGCCCATTAGACTGACAACTTTGATTTATCTCACAGAATCCTAGCGCTGGTAGAGAGAGAGGCCCATAAGACTCGACCCATAAAGGGAGATTGAAAATTAAAACCTCGCGAGAGCTTTTCTTACACGATTCTTTATTATTTTTTTAATTGGAATAACGACACAAAAGGTTAATGTCTTGTTAATTATTATACAAATAAAAATATAGGTAATTTGGCATTTTGGAACGTCTACATATTTGTAAAAGTTTTTAGTCACTTGTGGCAGTATTTAAATGGAGTGGGAATACGATGCCGTCAAAATTGTCGCCCCAAATTTAAATTTAAATATTTTTTGATATAATGACCGCAAACAAACGCCCTACACATAAAAGCCTAACTTAAACTATTGAAAATTTGATTATCTGTTTCATCTTCACTTTAAAATGCCTGGGGGACTGCATCAATACATTCTAAAACCCACATACTCGATTATATATATAAAAGATAAAGAGAATTTACTTTGTACGCGCTGCAAACCTAAAATGATCCGAACTATATACTAATTTGCGCAAGCAGATTGCAGAACTACTTTTATATTCCAACGAGTTGTAATGTTGAATATTAATCCGCCACAGATCAAGCTATTACGCAAACTGTATAGCGAACATAAGGCAAACTAGATTTTTCTCGTTCCATAGTGTAGAAGGTAGACGCGTCAATCAATACGGAATAAAATTTGAATACCACCAAAGGCCTGCAGCGCCACGAAAAGATATATATTTTTTTTAAAACATTTTCTTGGTTCCGGCAACGAAAAGTTTTCTCTCCTAAACTGGGATGTAAGAAAATGAAAGAATTCGGATACGAATTTAAAACTTTACGTTTTTTGAGATCGATGTAAAATAAGGACAAAGGCTTGCATATGTACCTTTATAAGGATGGATATTATTACATTTGGTTTCTGGTACCATATCTTTGACTTAACACTATATTAACATTAATATACACCCATCTTAATTAGATAACATAACATGGGATTCATAAAAGACCTCTAACGGCAAACGGTGGCAAATATATCTAACGAAATCACATAGGCGTCGACCTATTCTTTATCCATAGCAGCTGCACGCATGAATTTTTTGGTAGTTACTTTTGCCAGCACTATTTGCCATTAGAGGACGCTTATGAACACCAGGTTTATTTATTCATCTTTATCTATTAAGATATGGGTGTTCTTTGTTAATACTTCGAGCTTTGATATTATTGTAGTATTACCAAAAATAAATAGAACAAAAGCTCTGATACTAGGCCCCTAGTGATCGGTACTGTCAAAACTAGAGAGAAAATTCGCTATTCGCTTGGGGCACGTTACTTCAATGATTAAAATTTAAAGCTGTGGTAGATTAAAATCATGATTCAAGGGATAATTTTATCTGATTGGCCTCAATACACTCAGAAACGAAGTGGTTTAGGAATTTCTTTAAATTTGTTTAAGTAAAAGTTTGAAAACAAGAATAAAGAACATTTGAGGTATATAAATTTACAATTTCAATGATTCGAAAACTGCCCTTGATCTCACAGCATGCACTTTCTAGGAGTCTTTCGTAGTTCAGTTTCAATTTAAAAATGTTTATCTTAAATTCTTAACCACTTTAAACTTTCCGAGTGCTTTTAACAACGTTAATTTTAATTTAAAAGATGAAACAGCGAAGTCTACAAACTTTAAAACTATAATTTGAATGGAATATTAAAGACATTTAGTAAGTTTCGTTCTCCTATCTCATACATTCAATAACACTGGCTTTATTTCAAACGACAAAGTCTATTTATATAAACTTAAAAGTATTCTAAAGGGAAGAAGCATTTTCTTTATATTTCGTGGAAGCGTTCAAGCGAATTTTGGAAGCCCAGCGGGCTGATGCGTAGTCTTTTACGTTCCAATACCTCCAAATATTTCCCATATTTTCTTACCGCTTCTTTCCCAAACTTTTCGTTTAGTTCCGAGGCCCATTTTTACAAATGACCATTGGTCAGACATTTCTCGAAGAGAGGTTCTCCGGTCTTTCGACGTTTATGCGTTTCGCGAAGAGATAAAACAATATTTTTTCGTAAACAAATACGGTTTAAGATCAGTTCTTAGAACTATTTTCATCCCCAATACGACCTTTAATATCGTGTATTAATCCGCCTACGCTTTCGCTATAGTATTAACTACCACTGAGCAAAAAATCCAGTAAAGATTTCGGAATATACGTAAGAAGCTAGAATCCAAATCCTCTGGCATTTCAGTGCGATTTTGTTTGCAAGGAAGAAGTATATTTTAATATCTCAAACACAATATTTCATAGAATCTTTTAAAGTGTTGCTGTTACCATGTTTTCGACACATTTTAGAATATAGGAATAAACCTCTCCTACTATTCCTTCTGGTTCAACTTATTTTTGATAATGAAGTAACGTTAAACAAAAGAAAATATGCCATAAGTTCTTGGAACTAGTGTTAGCGAGCAGTTCTCATTGCAAAACTATTTCTCATATAGGAGGTTTAACATTGAGTATCAATATACTTTGGCTTTCTCTTGATTGCAAACTGCTCTTACATAACTAATAAATTTCCTTCTTATAGCAATATAAGAAAGCTTTTGTTAAACAGTATCACTTCATGAATTCAATTCCTGGCAAGCTAGACTTTCCGTTTTCTCTACGATTTGGGTTCAAGACTTACGAAAGAGTCACTGTAGATTACTCGTGTGTATAAATACAGAAAAATGATGAGGAAAATAATAAAAGAAGCCTTATGGATCTATGTCTACACCGGAAACATCCCTGGCTTTTATTGTTCGATTTCTTGAATAGCAGTTTTTTTTTAATAAAGAATTATCTTCATTATTTATTACCGCGCTGTAAATTATTACTAAAAAGATAGGGTAAGTGAACTTTATATGTTCCTCGCTTTGATTAATTTATCGGTATAGTTTTATGAAAGATTGTTCATTAAATATAATTGCTCCTATAACAGCGGCCAGATATCTGTTCGGTTAACAGATAAAACTGTTAGTTTTTTAACTGGTTCTAATTTTATGTATATAACAGGAGGAGAGTGTTAAGCGCTTATCCGAAGGCAGGTTATTCATTTAATATTTTTGTCTTTTAACTGTACCTTCTGTCTGCCAGCCCTGTGAAACGCTTTTTTAAATGAATAGTAGCTTAAAAATTAATTAAAAGTATAACCAAGTAATTAGGCATTATTTCGCGAAAAATAATAGAATTAGACTTAAATTGGCAAGCTATCTGATTGAGTTAACCCGGAAATATCTGTTTACAAAAATGGAATCAGTTGGACAGATAATTCAGATATAATATTAGTTGAAAACAGATTGAATCGACAAATGGACGTCTAAACAGTTTTTACCAGCTTTCTTATTTGTACAATATCTGATACGGGAAACAGATTAGGAACGCTAGCGTTGTACCAGAAGCCGATGAAACCCTCCTTTGAAGTCTACTACTCCAATGTTCCATATAGCGCTCCTCTCTGTATGGGTAAAATTCCCAATTTTACGAGTTAGAAGGGGTCCTACTTTATCCCCCCTGTCTACGGAAAATTGGAAATTCTCTCTCTCCACAAACGACGACGTTTTTTGGACGAACTCCAAGGCTGCTAGAGATATTCGCTCGACGAACTCTCGCTCCGAAAACATCTACCGTTAGGAGGCGTACGAATCGCGCCTTTTGAGAATAACCCATACAGAGAGGGGTAGACAAGACCCGGGAGTAATAGACTTCAAAGGAGGGTTTCATCGGCTTCTGGTTGTACTTTAAGTTGTTATGATAAAGTATGAGCCTTGCTATTGCTCTTTGAATCTACGCTGATCAAAATTATGAATCGTCCTTTTAATCTTCATCTGAGAGAAATAATGCCCAGTACTCCGTACGCGATTGAATCAATGAATTCTAATTCTGAAACTATAAGAATGGAAACTCCTTTTAAGATAAAACCATCGCGGGGCGTGTATATCCGTAACGCGTAAAAGATAATAGAAAGGCGAGTAATTCGAGAAGACAGAAACATTGGGGGCGCGCGAATAAATATGGATTCAACATTTTCCAACCCTTTCCTATACTTTCCGCTTTCAGTAGCGCGCCCCCTTACTCAACGAGTACTTTTCAGTACTGCTTTTATCTCCTTTGAGACTTTACACTGTGTATTAATTCCCTTGAACAATAGTTTTAGTTTTCTTAGAGATCAGAGGACGGGAGTATACAACTCGCGTGGGATTTCACTCATTGGATTCGTCTTCAGAGGGAGACAAATATATTTAATAAGAGCGTTGCCCTTTCAGTACTTGCTCCGCTAGAGCTCATTCCCCGGTCCCTTGGTCTCACGCCTCGCGGCCAACACAATTCCTTGATTCAATTCAAATCGTTTACGCTACACGTGGCGACAATGTGTCTTGACACTTTTAATAACATTCTTCGAACCTCGTTAACGTTCTTACTCATCAGAGACAAGTGAACCAGAAAGGGATCCTTTAAAACTGGAATCTACCGGTTCAGAACCAGTCCCAAGTTTCAACCTCTGAGATATACGGGGAAAGTTTAGTTTTGTTCGTGCTAGCTGAAGACAGAAGGTGTCGTTAATAATCAGTTTAAGATTTCGGAACCTTCTTATTTCTCTTATATACTTAAATAACTAAACCTAGCTTTGCGTAGGCAGCAAACGTGAAGTGATTTGGAAATATAATGTAATTTTGTTCAGTTAGAAAAGCAGTAAATACCCTCAGAAGTCTATAAAAAAACGTTTCTAATTCGAAATTTAAAAGCCTCATCCGCCGGTTTTGTCGTTGACCAAATAATTCACTAAGAAGATTTGGGACTAAGCGGCTTAAAAATATAGTCATCCACTGCCAATAATTTTTTTCGAAAGGTTATTAAAAATCTGGCAATTCTCTGGAGAGCTTATTAGTTCTTCTTCCTGTACTTAAAGTGAGGCCTTCACGGATTTTTCATGAACTTAAAATGAAAATTGATTAGAATTTTTGGAAACATCGTTAAAAAAGGATTCAAGATATATACATATATCAGAGAAACAATTATTGCAACAGTAAAAATACATATCTTATAATCGCCATTTTCGAAATTTTTTAAAAATTCAGCAATTCTGAGTCATCACTATGGTTGAATAGATATTGTAGAGCCTCCTTCTAGCACGTAATAAGGTCATTTTCGGGCGGTCTTTTTCGTAAAAATACTTAAGAATGTCTTCCCTTTCCATAATTACGTTCCAGAAATAAACTACTTCATATATCGGAAAAATATCTATATATTTTAACATTTTCATTTTGAATTTTCTTAACAAGCAACAATTTTTTATAGACTTCTGATACCACCAAATCTCGTACCTTCCTGCTAATTGCAGAAGTTCAGAACAAAACGTTTATTCAAAGCCATCAACACCCGAAGCTCTGTCTCTTAGATTATTTAAAGCTTAGCTCGTACTGAAATCTCAGATTGATGGTCTGAATATATAATAAAAGGAGGTCTTTATTTAAACACCAGAGATTTTCTTGGCGTCTTTAATTGACGCAATTTGTTTGCATTAATCCTAAGGGGGAAATGAATTCGAAATCAAAAACAAAATAAAACGAAGATACGTGAATATATACATTTAGGTATATATAGATTAATTAATTGCTTAATTTAGAGAATAATGAAAATGCTTTGTTTGTTCGCGGTCTAATGGATTTTACTTTTGGACTCAAAGCTGGTAATAAATTTCCAGAAATTGTTCCTGACAGTTATTAATTTAATTGACCGTTCTAGATATATAAAGCTTAATATTCTCATTATTATTTCGAGTCCATTCCCAATAAACTTCACTGATTGGTTCGAAGTGCGGGATAGATACTTTTGGAGAGTACATCTAATCGGATTTAATCGCGATAATTACATCATGTAATTCAAAAATAATTGAATCAAGAGTAAGGTTATGTATACAGGTGGACCACATTACCTATATTTTATAATTTCTCCTACATTTGTTGAAAACTGATTTATCTCAACATGCTTTTTTTTTTAATTGATTTTACAAATTGCGATTATAAAATATGTATTTTTAATACGGTACTTTTTTTGCTATGGCATTTGTATACATATTTCGAATCGTTTTTCAACGATCTTTCCAAAAATGTTACTCAATTTCCATTTGGAGTTCATGAAAAATTTGTGACAGCCCTACTCGGTTTTCATTTAAAAACTATAATTTTAACAACAAAATAAAAATAATAATGTCTTGTAACGGTAGGTTACTTTTCGTTAAATAAAAGTATTTTGTTTTTCAAACTGAAAAACGTTAAAACCCTTCTAAGATCAGGTCCGAACAAGACTGTTTCCGCGGATAAAATAAAATAAAAAAATTGAAAGAAATAAACGTTAGGATTTGGATTATTTCTTTGGCGCGAGGCTGGAAAAAATAAATGGTAAAAAACTTTGCCAAACGCTTCAAGCTAGAAAGCTATCATAATCCGATACTTTAACATTCGCCAACTACAAAACGAAAAAATACCCCATTCGTTTAACGATAAGAAATCCGTCGGACTTATTTGAAGCAATAGGATTATTTTGGAGGGAATCTTAAAAAGTCAATAATCCGTTGTTTAAAGGAAGAATGAAAAGAAAGATTACGTAGAATATTCTGACCAGCAGCGTTGGGTCAAGACCAAGTGGAGAAGTGATATGACGATCTACTCGATAGCCAGAATCTTTCTTGAAATTGACGTCGATGGTTCTAAGGGTTTCAACCAAGGATATGCCGCATAAACATTCAATTAACCTTGAGGAGAAGTGTAGAAAAAAAAATCGGCACGGGTTACATGACCCTATATAGTTTTCTACTTGGTCTATATTACACTTTGATTTGCCAAGAACCAGTACTTATGATATAAAATTAACCCTTTTAAAAGTTTGACTGGTTTATTTAACACAGCATAGTCCCTTTTTCAGCGACAAGTCCTGATATTATTTTAAATTTACGCGCTTTTCTTCCGTGAACTTGAGCTTTGTTATTGAAATTTATTAATTTGTGGTTTAAAGGATCATTAGTGTAATATATAAAAGGTCCCTTATCACTTGTTTCACTTGTTCATTTGGCAAGATCATCACTGTAGACGTCACATCTCGAGGTCAAAGGCGCAAAGACAATTATGTTACAAAAAGCTAATGAACCAAGCCAATATATATTTTTATGTATAAGGGCAATCAAATTGAAAACTTTAATTTCCTTGTCAGCGTCCCTTCAATTATATATTCACATCAGTCCTCTATACCAGAATCCGATGGTTTAGAGGGTGAAGACAAAAAAGAATAAGAGAAATGACTTCACTAGTCTGGCTTATTTTACGATTTGGAACAGTAATGCTTAGGTACTCTGTCACTACGTTGTTTCAAATACTTTGAACAGAAGACAGTTATAAAGGGAGAAAAATAATGGGAAAGTTCAGCTATTTTTAAGCCGAAAATGGAAAAACAAGCACCAACTCGTGACGATTTAACGCTAAGTCCGTTTCGTTTTCTCGGAAAATGTACTGTGTCCCGAGGGAAAAAAAGTATTTTCATCTAAGATGGAACAAAATCCTCTGTGAGAACATTTGAGGACTGACCTTTCTCTGTCAGATAGTGTCACGGACTGCAGCCAAAACCAAACAATTCTAAAACTAAGAAGATGCAGTGACCATTAAGCATGTGGCATGCGATAACTTTAACATACTCAGCTACGCAATTAACAAAATTAAGTTTAGTTATTAAACACCTTGTTGTCTTGACTAATATCAACCACAAATAAGTATTTTTAGGGGGATCTTGATTGGTTAACCTCATCGAAATGGAATTTTATTGGCTAGCACGTGATTTTATAAAGGTGTTTTCTAAGGGCAAAGACAGGATGGCCGATCTAATCCTGGAAGTTTTGTTCCATTATTTATTTTTTGCTTTTACTTTTTATCTACAAGATTTTCCTCGCAATTTTATTCCTAGCATCAACGAATGGTCGGAATTGGTTCAAAATTTATCTAGCATTATGTACGGTAGAAAGTCCTGCTTATGGCTGGCTATATAGGGTACTTCTATAAGCCTTTGTAGCGTCGGCTGTTACGAAGAAAAAACATTATAATAGAGCCTCTATGAAGAAATTTTTAACAGCACCTCGTAAAGAAAAGTACCCAACGTTGCATTTGGGGAAAAAAGGACCAAAAACGTTTTATCCCGAAGGGTATTTGGTGAATTCGGAACAAAGAAATATTTTTAAATGCCTCGTAATAAGAGCGTGTTAAGTAAAACAGTTTGCAAACTATCGAAAGCCGAGGCGGAGTAATACAAAACGTTAAAATATATAGTTTTTAAAAAATAAACGACATTTTAATTTAGCATATTCTTAAATTAATTCGAGTATTGCGCCATTTTAAAGACAGATTCTCATTTGCATCAGCATTTTCTGGGCTAGAATTTTTACTACCTAAAATCAGAAGCGTAACAATTTTGCAACTTAACTGTAAATTGCAGAGAAATCTTTGGCGAGGGCCGAGATTGGTACGTAAAACTAACTTTAACAGAACTAATATTAAACACTAATATCCTAAAAAAAACATCACGTCTTACGTCAGCAATCTTGCTATCTTAGTACCATTCTCTAATTACCTATCAACTGGAAAAAGTAATTACCTCAGGAATGGCCCCAAAGTGACACTACAGATTCGGTCTTGAAATGTTACAATTAAGGTTAACTCCTAGTTTGCGTAAATATTAATCAACCAAGGCTTTTCCAACACTGTTTTAAAACTGACCGTTGAATATAGATTGAAATGGTCAGTGATATCCTCTTGCCACGGGTGAACTATATCAGACAGTAAAACTAGGCCAGGCGAGGTAATGGTTTGAAAAACGAAAATTTGCTGACTCCTTTTTTCACCCCATCTCATATCCCAAAGCTCCTAACTCTATTCTTAGTTTTGTTTAATTCATCCCGTTCAGAATTTGCATCGCGTAGAAAACTACTTTACGAGATAAAGTCTAAGATAATTCTCCTAATTGAAAGCGCAGTAATTTAAAACTGAGATGGTTGCTTCAAAATCAATAGTTTCCGGTTTCAAAAGAAAGTAAAAATAATTAGTTTCAAGAGTAGTTTCTATAAGGACTTTTTTAGTTACGCGTAACTTGGTTTTTTCCTTATCAAGTTCGACCTCGAAAACAAGTCAAGTTACCTAATTACCGTGACCTTCATGGACCATCTTGTTTCTACTAGGTTTAAAATCCGCCTTAGGTTTTTTTGCCCATTTCATTTCGTATAATAAACTATCAAGCCAAAAACCGCTGAGCTTGGCAATTGTTTTAAAAATATCAGAGTAAGCTAGAATTTTAAGTATTTTTTTTATTATAATGGCTTCACATCTGACCTAAATATAACTATAGGAGTTCGATTTGAAAATTGGCATTGTTAAGTTTTTCGAGTACATTAATAAAATTAAGGGTCTATTGGATGATAAATTCAATTTGTCGATGTCAGCTCAGCATTATGTGCACACATGATTAAGGCAGAACCTCTCGGTGAACTAAGTTTCCCTTTTAATTAAACTTGTTTTTTAAAAAAACAAAAGTCAAAAGCTTGAAAGAATTCTGTGATATGACCTCCTGAAGTTAACACATACGTGCAGTTTATTTTTAAAATGTGAACCTAAATAATTTATGCAAATATGATGCTCTAGGTTGGCTAAAAGAAATATTCAAAACAATTTTTATTCCCAAAAACACTACTAAGGTCTATCGCTGTTTGCTAAGTGATATAATAAACATAATTCATTAGTGCTTTTCCAAAAAGATCAAAATCCATATTGAAACAAAATCAAAGTCAATATTTGGTTGCATTTTGAAAGTCACAATGAGATATTTGCTAAAGATAAATAGAAATTTGCATTCATCTTTCGAAATATACCTAAATATAAAAACTTTCCGTCTAAATTCATACGATGAGCTCATTAGCAATGCCTTAGGGGATTAGAAAGCTCGATTGACTAAACAAACTGTTCAAACACACTACTTTTATTATTATGAGGTAGAACATTATGTATTAATTCGCTACAGCTTTGGGTTGAACTAAGCAAATATACCGTTATACACACATTTAGGATTCTTCACACCTTACTGAAGAAAAAAAGCTCTAAAGAGATTTTTTTCCACAAAGTTTGGCAGCAGGTATATATTTAATCTTCCCTCTTAACTCTAACAAACCAAAACATAGGAATATAAAGTAGCCTAAGCTTTATCAGTGCTGTAAAATTAAGGTGAAATATACACCCTTTTTTAGAATCATTAGATATCGGTATTTTTAGCGATTATCAAACGAACTTTTTGATAAGTAATACATAAATTACTGGTGGTAGCAGTGAGTACAGAGTAGCTATAGCTCGATTTCTATTGGCTAATTTTGATGGGGCACTTGAGAATTCAGGTATACAAAATTTTGAAACACTTTGCATTACGAAAGAGTTTATAAGAGTTTGAACTATTTGTACTGTCAATGGTGAATTCTGTGAACTTGCACCTAAAATCAGTTCAAGTGTGTGGAGGAGAAATATGACATTTTAACGCGCTCAAGTCTCCACTTGATAAATCTTTTGATATTTCATCGGCCCTCTAGCGTCAAAACTTATGAAAATTAGGAAATAGTAAAAAAAATGGAAAATATATTTCAGAAAACAGGAACTTATTTTCGGATCCCTAAGGGCTATTTTTCAACGTGAAAACTGCGTGGGAACTTCACTCAGACGCCAAAATCCGAAAAGATCCAAGAAAAACCGCGTCTAACGCATACAAATCTCTTTATGAAAAGAATATTTCAAAGGGATTTTTGATTTTTTTTTTCTTTCGATATTTTTACACCTGATTTGTTATTCCAATTTCAATTTCTATTTTTTTAAGGGAAAGTTTCACAGATTATAGCGAAAAAATAATTAGATTTATTTAGAAAAATATTAAATACTTTTTTATATATAGAATAAACTTCACCACATTGACGTCATCACGTTAAAATGAAACTATAACCTCCAGTAAGTGAGTTTTCATATAATATGGTACGTAAAGGGCAAGAAAATTTCAACATAAACCTACAAGAATTATTTTTAACAAGAGGGGCAATAATTCCCAATTATTCAAGCATAAAATTATATCCAGGAAAAAGCTTCTATCAGTTTCTTATTAAAATCCTTATCTATATTGTCTGTTTCTAGATGGAGGTAATAATATACAAAGGCGAGTGGTTAAACTCCAAAAAAGTTGATTTTTCATTAATTGTCATACTTTTATCTATTGTTTTACTGCTTGTTCTCTTAAAATATGACTAAAAACTGTTTTAAGCATAAAAACGTACGAGGCCTAAATCCTTTTCGAAAAAAAATTAAACTGAGTTTCTGGTGCCAATGAAATATCGTGTAAAAATTGGCGTGAGAACCAATTTAACTCTAACCCGCGCTCCTTATTCTAGCCAATGATGGGGACTGCTTTACAGGGTGTAATACAGTGGAAGGCTAGTGAAGCACTTCACCGAAAAGTGCTTCGCTAGCCTCTGCTAGTGCTTAGATTAAATTCCATCTCTATTTCTAACAAACCTCTCTTTCGGTTCAAAAAAGGACTCTCTTAGGTATATTTTATCAGAATAAATCGATTGAAAATAACTTGTTTCCAAAGTCTAGTATCCCTTTAAGTGATATTTATATTTGCAAAAAAATTTATATGACTAAAAAATTTAATAACCCATTTTCTGAAATATAAACGTCGCGGGAAAAATGTTTGGTTTGTCGGGAAATAGTCCTTTTATAGAGTTCGAGAGGACATCCACAGTCTATTTCCTTTAAATAGAGTCTGGAATCTTTCTACAAAAAGAGAAAAAACATTCTCTAGCTTCAGTTCACAAAGAATTTGTCGTCCAAAATGACTTTTGATATGTCAAGAAACTTTGCACATCAGCTATATATATAAATATAGTAGATTCCATCTCGATTTTTCAGCGTGGGAAAAAGCTATAGGCTATAATTAGTAAAGTGAAGGCGTTTTCAGCACAGATAAATCAAGGTGAAATAGACTATAGTTTCTCGAAAAAGAATGCGAAGTAATTAAGATTGAGGAAGTACGCAATCACCGCGAGTCAAGGATTTCAGCAAGTAACAGAGATATATAGATTTCTTCAGTCTCAGAATCGATCAATTGGTGGATGAAACGGAAATGCTTATTTTAATTATATTGCTTACACTTAAAACTTAGAATTAGGCATAAAACAATGGTTAGTTTTACAGATATCTTTAAACCTTTCAACTCAAATTTCCCGCCAATTATAAATGGAAAAATTTCCCGCCAATTATAAATGGAAAAATTTCCCGCCAATTATAAATGGAAAAATTTCCCGCCAATTATAAATGGAAAAATTTCCCGCCAATTATAAATGGAAAAATTTCCCGCCAATTATAAATGGAAAAATTTCCCGCCAATTATAAATGGAAAAATTTCCCGCCAATTATAAATGGAAAAATTTCCCGCCAATTATAAATGGAAAAATTTCCCGCCAATTATAAATGGAAAAATTTCCCGCCAATTATAAATGGAAAAATTTCCCGCCAATTATAAATGGAAAAATTTCCCGCCAATCATAAATGGAAAAATTTCCCGCCAATCATAAATGGAAAAATTTCCCGCCAATTATAAATGGAAAAATTCCCGCCAATTATAAATGGAAAAATTCCCGCCAATTATAAATGGAAAAATTCCCGCCAATTATAAATGGAAAAATTCCCGCCAATTATAAATGGAAAAATTCCCGCCAATTATAAATGGAAAAATTCCCGGCACCTATTTCTTATTAAAGAATAATTTTTCTGCATGGTAAAATAGTTTTTAATAAAATTCAGTTAAGAAAAAAACATTTTAACTGTTTATCTTCCCTTTAAATTAAAGACAAAGCTAGTCTATTTGCTTTGTACGTGACGAAATCTCGAACCAAGTTCGATTTAAACCGAGGAAGAAAAAATTCCGGAGAGAATAATCCGATTTTAGAATTACATTGTAACTTCTAAGAATGTAAAATTCGGTTTAATGCCTATACCTCGATCTAACAAGATTTCTCACACCCCTTCGAATTGAAAAATACAAAAGGCGGGAATCTGTTAAAATTGGGAAAAAGAGTGAAAATCGAAGTCCTGTTTCCAAATCGTATTTTAAATCGCTTTACGGGCTAAAAAGGGGGCAACAGAGTTGAAATTCGAAAACCGTGGAATGTGTCAATATTTCGCGATAGGACGCTTTTGGTTTGGTTTTACGAAGGCGGGAACAAAACTATATATACATACTTCGGTTAAGAAATTGATTTGCAATACTACTTTATTTCTATTAGGTTTAATATTGCGTAATAAAATGCCATAGCTTTTATTATAGATTTTTTTCTTCAAATGTTTTTGAACAGCCGGATAATAGATGGTTTAAAGATCGAGTTGACTTTGGTATTCGAAGGGAATCGAAAACGTGCCTGATCGCTTTAATAAGCTTGTTTATTTGATTTATTTTAGTCAATAAAGTGGCCTATATCGCAGGAAGGAGAAAAAATTGTATGAAGTCCTCTACGATGTTAAATTACTTTCTCCTTCGAACGTATTGTTTCAACATCATCGGTAGAAAACGAATTTACACACCAACAACCACTACCAAAATCTTCGTCGAGGCTTCAAGCGCATCCTAACGACTAAGATAGTAATCAACCACAAAAACATTTTGTAGTTCTTAGAGCTAATATGCCTATCACGATTTAATGACGGATTACAGTCCGCTTCTCAAGTGATTGGTTCAAGCAGAAACACAAGTAGATTATCCTTCAAGTTTATAAGACGACATACTGTGGGTGAGTCCGATTTTATCATTCCACGGTTTCACCCTAAGTATTTCGAAATTTGTACAGCAAGGCGGCAAGGCCCGGGATATTCTTTCTAGAGTAAATCAGACGGCCGGGCGAGATACGCTCCTTCGTTTTGCGTGAGAGAGAGGATACATTTTCAACCCCCGTAAACGTCTAGACAGTTCGGCGCAATATTACTTAGTTCCAACCTCAACCGCTAGAGAGGGCAATTTCGGATTCCGTATCTCAACCAGGGACGGAAATAAGAAATTTTTCTTATTGGACAAATGTCCAGTAACCCCCCTTAAAAATTCAAAAGTTATCGGACATTTAACAAAATTACCGGACAATGCTTCATTTCTTGTATTGAAAAGTACTTTTTTTTTATCGGACATTTGTCCAGTGACTCCCTCTTAAAAATAAAAAGTTATCGAACATTTGGAAAATTTATCGGACAATGACCAGTGACTTGTTCTTATTTCCGTCCCTGATCTCAACAGTTTAGAGTTTACGGATTTTTTCCTCTTCCTCGGGCGAAAGCTCTGACGACATAACTTTCAGAACCACATACCAATTTACTTGTGGCAGAAGTACAAGTCCGAAAGAGCAATTCCAATATTCCCTTGAATGTTTTGGCCAAATTAGGAAAATAATAAATTTGCGATTTTTTTTTTCCTCAGTATCGCGGCTCTGACTTACATTTAAATTTAAAATAACATTAATTTCCTGCCAAAGATACAGAAAATACTCCACCACCTTTTCCTTCGTGAAAACCTAGCTTTTACCGCAATATTGGATGGAACAAATTCTGGTTTGAAGTGAATTAAGAAAACGCCAACTCGAATGGAAAATTCTCTAGACATCTTTATAATGTCTCCGACCGTCACTTGGCCTTCTCGAAAAATGGTCTCGAACGTGTTTTGTATAAATTAATGAACCTCCTATAAATTATATTCCGTTTCAATTTTGAAATGGTTCTAAACTGACTTAGAAAAACCGCATTTTCTAAGAAATCTAGATCTATTTCAAGAAAGTAATGGAATACCAATAGCAAAATTCGATTTTCCTTATATACCATATGAAGGGAATTTAAATGTAAATATTTGAAGACGAGTATATACGTAACTTACATGCCAAGAGCCCAAAAATAAACGAAGATTGAAAGATTGGGGAACATTCTTGGAATATAAACGCCATATTTTAGGGGTTTGGAGGAGAAGCGCGCGATGGCGGAGATTTAAAATTGCCTGATTATGTGTCAACCAACCATCACAATGGATTTATAAGCGTTTTGTATACGGTATGAATGTATGTATGTATATATTAAGATTGACTGTTTACGTGAGGAGTTTGTAATATGAAAATATTTCCAGTTTATAGATTAAAGGAAGAGTGAAATAAAATTTTAATTAGACATAATGGGATATAAACTAACACTTTATATTGAGTCAAACAGTTACAAAGGGAAACTGGGATCAAAATATTTAATTATCTTGGCACGTCTGTCCGTAGGGAACGCTAAAATGTACATAAAAAGCTAGATGAGGTATGATAAACTTCGTTGCAAACTCCGGTTGAATTTGAGTTTATTTCGAAACAAGCACGGAGCTTCGAATTAGCATATTATCGCGAGACTAAAGTTTAAAGTCTATCCTCTAAATATTATAAGCCAACAGATTAAGTTCACCGACCCTTGAACAAATTTATAGTGTGAATAAAAACGGATTTACAACGGGTTCAAAGCTTTAGATTTCCTTATATCTCGGAGGAATCAATCCATAGAGATAATACAGCCTAACTTAAATGGTATACGCTTCAATAGAAGTGAAAACTTTCAAAATCTTCAGTCTTATTTATTCACTTTGTGATGAGAAAAGTCCCCTGAATTATTAAAGCTAGTTTTAGTACATAGGCAATCTAAAGAGTTTCGGGAGTGTTATTTTCCCCGATGGTATTACATAGTTGCACTATATGGGTTCTGTTTAGCTTCGCCACGGAAAAAAGCAATTTTTAGGTTCAAGCAAGGTAATTTTCACAAAGAGATTTTAGCCAGCAAATTTTTTTTTTTTTAGATTTTAAGACTCAAAATTGTTAAAGGGAGAACGCAACTTAAAAATAAGTGATTTTTTTAGAGATTCCTTATCGTTTAAATAGGCCTAATCCAACAGTAAAAAAATTAAATACCATCAAAATAGGCTTAAGTGGATTCATGGAGATATCCCTGAACTCCCCGTTTAAGGACTAGAGACCAATGACATTGATCGATGGCTCTTATATGGGGAATGCAGGATCTCCATGATTAATGTCATTGGTCGCTAGTTCTTATACAGGGAGTTCGAGACATCTCCATGAATAAAGCTAAGCCTATTTTGATGGCAAGTTTTGAATTTATTTTTAGTTTAATATTAATTTGTATTTTTATTTTACTGTTGGATTAGGCCTGTTTAAACGATAAGGAATCGATAAAAAAATCACTTGTTAGGTTGCATTCTCCCTTTAAGGTAGTTTCTACCGCAAAAAGGTTTTCTGCTTTTCGCCAAAAAAAAGGTTTGATGAAAATTAGTTTTCAGGAAGATTTTTTTTTTTTTTTTTTTTTTTTTTTTTCTTTCTTTGACGAAAAGATTCTTTCTAGTCTGACTCTTCGTCCCGAGAGAATATTCGTTACGTTTCACCTTGTTACGAGAAAAAAATGGGTCCAGTAGCGTCATAACACGCCTTATATAAATTGAAAAATAATATAGATATTTATCCTACATAAATTTTCCCATCGCAGCATTTTAAAAGAACTGTAAATCTTTTCGCAGAGTGAAGGTTTAGCGAAAAATAAAGTTAGGGTTTTTACTGCCCTTCGTAACGTTGCCCGACGACAAAAGAGAAAAAAAAACCACTACCAAGAACTCGGAGTGCCCGCAAGAAATTAAAATTCTTGAAGGCAACAGAAGTTGTAGAGCAGACGGAAAAATAAGAACCTCTAATGTTTTGTTCGGCCGCTGGCAAATTAATTAAAATTCCTGGAGTTCTGCAACTTCAAAGAAGATAGAGATCAATGGAACTCGTTTGTTGAAATTGTCTTTATAGTAACTACTAAATAGCAGACAACACACAAGAAAAGATCTTATAATACTAAAGGGTCTTTATAATGCATAATTGACACTTAATTAAATCTATGCCCGACGTGTATTCATACTATATAGAGAGTAGTGATAGCGCCTATATTGTGTTTATTATGAAATAACACATCCTGGCTTATGACACAAGTGCTTTAACCAGTTGATGGAGCCCAGTTTTTCTGTATTTACGAAATAGTCGAAGATAGAGTTAAATATGAATGGAGTGGCTGTATACCTTTATAGTTCAAGCGAAATATGCCAGAATGCTTTGTTTTCCATTAAATATAAAATATACTCGAGAAATTTCAGAATCGAGATGTTCCATAACAATATGCGGTCCTTAATCATCCTTACAGGTTTTCTTAACTATTCTATACATTCTCTTATTCGCTCGTAGTTTATAAGAACTATTTTACCTCTATAAGCTTTAACACGGTATATTATCACGCTTCATCATCTCACGTTATCTTGAAAATAACTCCTCGACAACAGAAGAACTAAGCTTGTTTTGGCTCTTTTTTGTTTTTCCTAGATGTTTCATCTTACTAGATTTTTTTTTTTTTTTCTTTCCTCGGGGCTGATTTTATATTTTTCTTGTTATTACGTGAAGGAGGCTCGAAAACACGGATCATTTAACAGGTTGAACGAAAGAAACCTTATATTATGTATCCTGTCAATCCAGAAGAAACAAAAAAGACCGAAAGGTACTCGTTTCTCGTATCGGTCCTCTTACAAATCTTTCCTCTACATCCGCCTTCATCGAAGACAAAAGTATTAACATAAATGAACACAACAAGCTGCTCTTGATCATGCCAATGAGTGAAGGCGTGACGAAATGAGGGGGAACGGAGTGAAATGATTTTTTTTGGGAAAACATAAAAAATAAAATTCCACTCTCTTATTATTATAGCACACGGCTATATTGACAGTCACCTAGCTTAATAGATAACAAAACATGGCAAAGAGTGGGAAAAATAGTAACTAAATCACATACGCGTCTGCCTATTCTTTATTAATAAAAGCCACGCAGGAGATTTTGTTAGTTCTTGTCACTGTTGGCCGTTAGAGCACTCTTATGAAAGCGAGGGTTTGTTTTTATATTTATTTATAAAAATAGATGTCAATTGTTAATTGTCTTAGCTCTCTCTAACGTTTGTACAGAGGTTACTAGTTCCCATTTGTTAGATGGCAGTGACGGCGGGGGGGGGGGGGGTTAATATTTAAAAGAGAGGTTTCATCAAGGCATTCGCCTATTCATAAATTCGGCCTTGTTCATAGCTTTACTATACTTCTATAGATTTCTCTTCAAAAAAGCAAAAATAAAACCAAGTCGATTTTTGTGACTAGAATATGATTAAGATTCAGAACCAGTACTGACAAAGCTTTACATTGAGGGGGTTTCTTCTTGGGTCTTTGGATCAAACTGAACCTGAATTTCGGAATATAATAGAAAAACCCAAAATTGTTTTTTATAAAAAATCAAGGGGTTCAATTTTTTTGTAAGAAAGAGAATATAATATACATGTAGAGCTCAATCTCCAAGATTTTTTTTTTTAATGATTATCACTGAAAGTAATTTCAGGCTTCAATGATTAACTCTATTATAATGTGGTATTATCCGGTATTATACTACAGGGTTCAAGAGAAATTGGCATCAACTATATCTTCTCATGGATAAGGTTCAATACGTGCCAGATTTCCCCATTCAAACACATAGCTAAGTCTAATTAAGTTTTAAATAATTATAATCGAAATACTTTCTTTAAAAATGTGAAAATCTACAGCAGGATATATTTAATTGCAAGGAATCAAATAAAAAATTAAAATGGGTATGAAATTTTCACCTAATAATCTTATTTTAAATTCTAGAATGGCCTACAGAAAAGAATAATTTCAAATGGCTCTTTCTTCAATTCCAAGCTTCTTATATATTATTTAGAACAAATTAGATAATATATATATAGAAAATTGCGTGATATCACGGCTCGTAGGTTAATAATTTATTTAAAAGGTATAAAACCCCAAAAGATTTCGTCTAATCTCGTCGTAAGTCTCTATAAAACTCTCCCCTGGAGACTCCCCGAGTTATCTTTCTACCAGTTAGAATCAGTTTTGGTTTTCTACAAACCCTAAATCTTAGAAGGGAAGTCGTATTTAAAGATAAAAGCAAAGATAAAGGTTAGATTGGTGTTTCTCTGGCGCTGAAAACTACACTTTCAAGTATAAGAAGAGAAATAAAAGTCCAGTTAACTTTTCTCGCGACCCCAATAGGATCTGTCTAAAAATCACGGTATCTTGGATTCTTTTGCGAAGTTTAAAAGGTAAAGGGATAGTGAAAAGGAAAATAAAACACTATTTTGATATGATTCTTTAAATGAAAAGAAAACTCGAATGATACGTTCCAAATATGATTGCGTCGAAGACAACTTTCCCTTCAATACTTCGGAAAACATTTCTTTAAAACTCCGCTGTCTTTACTAACAAAATTTTGTATTAATCATCACGCTTTTAATTCATGTGTCCAGAGGTATATAATAACACCCTTCCGGGGGGAAGTATGAAAGGTAGGCAAAATCGACGAACAACAAGTGCCCGGCGTAAATCGCGGCGGATCGACACACCGCTTTCCTCCCAAAAAATAGTTACACCATTTTGAACCTCACTAAATATTCCGGAACTTGCGAGCTGAAGTCAACCTTCGACTCCATTTTAACAGACAGCCTGACTCCTGAGACAGGAAGTTCTAAACACAAATCGAGCCGTCTTGTTTATACAAAGACCATTTACTAGAGTAGCGACATTGAGAAGTCCAGCGCGAGCTAGTGGCCTAGATAGTCAGCAGCGGGCTCTTATTGTTCGTGATTTTTAGCATTGGTAGTATAGGGGCTTCATACTTCCCCCCGAAGGGGGTTATTATATACTTCTGATGTGTCTTTCAAACATAGTATACGAAGTTTAGACAATATTTATGGGAAGAAGAGTCTGTCTGAAAAACCAAAGACGTCATAATGTTTGTAAAAGAAAGAGATGAGAAAGACCGGTGACCAATGAGCGGTTACAAGAATATCATAAGGTGGTTTTCCAAGTAAAAAATTAAAAACCTTAAGATCAGAAATATGAGCTGTACTTCATTAAAGACAATCACTAAAAACTAAATATAGGCTTAATTATTCCATTTGGTAAGTGACAATTCTATGACGTTGTCAAATTTTAGGACAATTTGCAAAAAACATCCGGAAATTCTACGCAATAGAAATAAAATGGCATACTCAAAAATCATGTAAATGAAAACTTTCCATACCTCATTGGAAAATTAAAAGTTTTAACTTATGGTGACTGTACACTATCCATGGTTGACCTTTTCACCTTCCATATATATCGCATTAAGCCTTAGTTTCAACCCTTCTCCGGGCCTTTATCGGTCGAGGGACGAAGGATGAAACGTAACGTATATAAAGGGTTTTAAGGGTTAAGGCAGCTAGGGTAATGTATCGTATAAATCCAGCTATACATATAGGATATCTTATAGGACCTCCCTATTCTAAGATAGAAGTGAGAAATGATGTTAAAGCGGCGAGCGAGACACCCTATCTCATTTCTAAACTTATCCGGCTTCTATTCCTAACTCGTCTTTTGTTCCACTTTAAAGAGTAGTTCGCACTGCGTGTCAAAGAACCCAAAACCTGGCTTAGTGTGCAATTTTAAACTCCGTAGAGGGCTTCGTTGAAGATGTCTGTTAACAACCAAATTCACTTGAGCTCGCTAATAGCAATTCCCACCCCTTATTAATTTCTTATTTATTTAGGGACGTATGGGGAAAACATTTCCTGATTGAGTCTTAATTAAGCGTTCCCCAAAAACAAACAGACGTGATAATTAGAAAATTATATTTTGGTAATAAAAAGAGAGAGAATTCCAATTAAAAATGATAAATGTTTTCAAGCATAAAAAAGAACCGAATCTGAATTCACATTGCAAGGCTGGATCTATTGCATAAAGCTCCATATCTAATACTTTATTAGGTAGAAAAAGAGAGATACCAAGATTGAACATCACCCTATACCTACATATACACCCTACAAGTTCCAATATAACCGCGCGACCCCATAGAATCTGAGACGAATATACGAGGGGTAAAAATAAGAGTCGCGTAAGAGATGAAATATGGTGTTTTTCCCTTTCCAACTTGGTTTTATAGAATACCGTTGAATAAATAAGCGAGCAGCTAGGCTCCGTTTTGTTTCCTTTCACTACATAGGCTTACAGTCTTAGACCCAATAGAATAAAAGGCGGGAAGAAACAGGATCCAACGTGTTTATCATCTATAACCCTTTCTTTCAATCAGTTGAATTTCGATAGACATATACACCCAAAAGGTTTATCATCCCGAAATAAATTTAATACAGAAAATATTCTTCCTATGAAAAAGGAAAATAAGTATCCTTCCGCCTTAGTTAGGTGCACGCTGTAAACTTTTCCCGGGGATAACATAGCAAGGTTTACATCTTTCTTTTATCGATGGTGCGCGGTGGTTTGCGAGGGTGGATAACATTCTCGATATCCGACCATTCGGAATAAAACGCGACTCTTTCGCGGCTGCGGGCCGCCCTTCGAATCGAACGCTAGACAGATCGGGGTTACGCTGAGATAGAGATTTGAAATCAGATATACCAGGATTATATAAGAAACATCCTAACGTTAAAACTAGTTAACAACATGATTTCACCGCTAACTATCAAAAGTCATTTTCCTGTCTGTCTTTAAGTTTTAACTTCGAATTTTAAGTTAAGCTTAAAAGGCACTTATCACGAAACCAAATGCGTGGGACGGGGGTAGGCTCCAACGATTTTTACAGAGTCCGAAATAGTGAACATTTTTAGCTATCTACGAAGACACCTAATCCCCCTCCAAGTACACTTTTTAGGGTACCCGTGCGTTTAGAGAAGCCCCTCCATCTACTATCGCTTTCTTATACCCCTGAAGTGTTCAGTGGTTCTAGGTGGAACACGTCCCTAAAGACCTGCGCAGCAGGAAATAAAGAAAAAAGAAATCCATACGAGTCCTATTACACAACTAAAACATTAGGTAGATTCATTGTCTTCATTCTCCTATAATCTCCTTCTCATGATAGGCCTATCCTCTTTTAACTCTACAATGAATGTAGCTTTGTAAGTATTGAGAACTTTAGCTGATTAAAGACTATTCGTTTCCCATACTTTTTCAAGAATAGGAAAAGATATACTTCACTTGTACAGTTAGAAAATACGCAAATGGTTAGCATATCGCGGAGTGTTACACAATGTTAAACTAATAATAGAACACGTATTATGTCTATGTAAAGCGTATACTGCGTGTTGCGTTTATGTTTGTAACTATGCATGGAAACAGATAAACTAAAAAGTCATTATTCATACCCGATCGAGCGACGAAGACAGAGTATATCAAATGTTTGTAAGAAAATAAGCCTACTTCCTGCCAATTTTTTATATGACTACATATCGATTTGGATATTTATCTAGTTCGTACGAGGTTTTTAAAGGAATGGTGAAAAGTGGTAACAAAATATCATAACATAAGACAAAATAACAATATTAAATTAACAGAACTACAGAACTGTTCTAAAAGTTACAAATTAAATATATAAAGTGTGTTCAACTTGTAGTGTTTTAGTGGATTCGTCACTGTAGTTATTTAAATAAGGCAGTTGGCTCTGACAAGCAATTTTATATATTTATCTATACAAAATTTAGTCAATTGACTAAAAATATAAAACTAGACCCACATGCGATAATTTTCCTTTGAAATATCTGCTAGACATCGCGATGATTGGCTCTCGTTACTATAGGTAGATGTTTAGAATATTTGGAACTTGGTGCCATCTAGCCTTATTATTTACAAGTAGCACATGAATGTTAAAAATCGAAACTATTTTTATTTTTAAATAATTCTTAAAATAATTATCATTCAAAATTATTTCTATTAGTTTAATGTTTTGACTATATTTTGTTATAATGAATCGCTTAAATAAACTTGGTTATTTCTTTTGATTCTTCCCTTTAAAGCTTTCGAAAGCAAAACGTGATCTCACGGGCATTATTTTATAATGGAAAAATAAAACAGTCCAATATGTCTATTTTTCGAGACATTCAAACCCCATGAGAATCGGGTACATCAAAGTAAAAATTCACATATTTTCTAATATTCAGTTTTTTTTTTTCTCAAATTTTTATTTTATTCTTGTACTCATTATATAACTCATCTACTTAAAGTGAGACTGTCACCATTTTAGTTATATAAAGAGGGTTTTTTATTTTTTTATTTTATTGAATATTTAATTCGCGCCTGTAAAAGTGTTCCAACAGTTGCGCAGCACCGTGTAATGAGAAGATATCTTACAGGGTTAAACTTTAAACGTTAGTTTCTCAAATAACGCCTGTTAAATATTATCGTTTTAAGGGAAGCAAAGGGAACCAGGATTCAAGAATTTAGACATAAACGGTTATTAGGGTGGAAAAATCCGGTAAAAACATCATTTTGGTCATAAATGGAGCTACTTGATGTCCAAACATTAATTCAAAATGAAGTTTTCTTATTTTGAAAGCAATTCAATAGCCAGTTCAGGAACAGGGTTGGTCACGTGAGCTTAACAAAGCTATTTAAAGTTCACTTTAACCACTTAATGTCTAGATATTTAATTATAAATATATAATAACTATAATAAAACAAATACCAAAGCGAAAACTATATTATTCTTGCTATTACCGATAAAATAATTCACTTTTACACTCGAAAAAGACTCTTTCTGGTTAATTTTACGCTAAGCCTAATTCGAAACTAATTCCGTTTGAAAGTAAAGAACTTAGAGGCGCGCGCTTTTGGCGCGAGCGTTGCCATGGCTACACTAACCTTAATAAGCTTTAATTGGCTTCAAGCTCGATCTTATAATGATGATTGGCCATTAATTGGTTTGAAATTTAAGTAGTTCCGAGTTTTATTGATTTTGGCATAAAACAAAACCATTGTTCAGGATAAAACGCAGCAATTTAGGGTTGACAGTGTAATATAGGCTTATTATCAGCCCTGGTTCTAGCTACTAGCAGAAATAGGCGGGAAAATTCCCAATTGATCTTTAAATAAACCCAAGTTACACCTAGTTAGTTATTGATACGATTTTGTTCAGACTTAATTCATTTTTTTAACTTCAACATTCGTCAATGAATATGCACGAAAAAACTGTTTCGTGCGCGACGGGCCACGAGGGTTAGAATGAAAAACAGTAAAAAACCAACGTACACCCTTTTCTTTGCGCGGTGATGAAAATAACAGTTATTATAACGTGGTATTTTTAGTCAGTTGAGGAAAAAATACCAAAAAAGAAATGTTTTTGGTATAATTCTGGGGTAGGGGTGTCTAGGGGGCGCTCTTGTCTAGAAAAGAAAGAAGGCACAAGATTCCGCCCTTTCTTTTTGCTTCTTTGAGCGTCGACGTTCCGCTCGACCGAATGGAAAACGGAGTTATTACGAATGAGTGACCTCCTCAACCTATAAGCCTCAACCCATGGAGAACCGCATTTTCAACACCGGCGCTGATGGCTTTAAGTCGAATGATATTCCCTTTCCCAAAAGTCCAAATCATTTCTAGTTTTCAGTATTTACAAAGCCAAACCTCCCTCCATTATTTAAGAAACTCCATTGATAACAGTGGGGCTTAATTTAGTACCTCCGTTGTAAATGCAAATGGACGCGGGAAATCGACCTTAGACGCTCCTGCCTGCGGATGTATGTTCAAAGGGGGGAAAAAATGAGAGAGAAGTGTTGGAATCTCATACGCGTTGGGTGTCACTAGCATTTATGGAAAAGAGATGGGGGTATGATACCCATCAGACGTGGATATGTTGCGAGGGAATGAAACAGTTTCCAGAGTATAGTTTTGCCTTTAGCAGACGGGTCGATTTTGCATATGAATGACGCTTTTTGATTCTAGACAGTATCCGATATTTAAATCAGAATTTCTTTGAATTGCAGATTTACGACTGATAATTCAAACTCGAAGCAAAAAGTATCATTAATATTCAAGTTCTTGCGCTCAATTGTTGTTAATTTGAATTCGCCCCCGAAGGCATGCGTATCAAGTACCGGAGTTTTTATGGTTCCCCTTTTTTTTCAGGGGGAGATTAAATTAGGTTTCAAAGAAGCCTTTGTGTCTTTTGTTTTATCTTCAAGATAGCTTTCTCTTTAGTTTTCTTTTGAGTTTCACAAAAGATCAATCTCCTTGTTAAATATTACATATTTCAGTAATTGATTTGGGTCCAAGTAATCGAGTTTGAAATTATCAATGGAAATGAATTGAGTGAAAAAACTAACCTTCTACCTAAGTCACTGACGATCAATTGAATCTATGCCTAATTGGATTAACCCTCTAATTAATAGAGAAAGCTGAGGTAGACAATGCCAACTCCATTTGAACAAAGCTTAATTCATATTCAAGTATATAGCAAATTAGCATCAACATATATATTTAGAACCCGTCAAATTTTCAACTCGCTTGATGACTTCCTTTCCGGGGCTTATACCTCCTAAAGGCTATTAGATTTTAATTTGTCAAAAAGGCCTAAAATATACCGTATAGTAGAAAGTATTATGTTTTCTAAAAAGTCTATCCCATTAAATAGAAAGGTCATCCACACAAACCAGGTTCTGATTTTGTTCATTAAAGGAAGGATGAAATGAATTAAATTTTTACAGATTTAGTCCTGACAGAAGTAGATGAAACCCTCCTTTGAAGTCTATTACTCCCGGGTCCTGTCTACCCCTCTCTGTATGGGATAGTTTCAAAAAGCGCGATTCGTACGCCTCCTAACGGTAGATATTTTCGGAGCGGGAGTTCATCCAGCGAATATCTCTAGCAGCCTTGGAGTTCGTTAAAAAACGTCGTCGTTTGTGGAGAGAGAGAATTTACAATTATCCGTAGACAGGGGGGTATGAAGTAGGACCCCTCCGATCTCGTAAAATTGTGAATTTTACCCATACAGAGAGGAGCGCTATGTGGAGCATTAGAAAAGTAGACTTCAAAGGAGGGTTTCATCGGCTTCTGGTCCTGACTACAGAGTAGAACTCGCTTAGAGATGAACTAGTTTTTCTTAGCCATGAAGAAGCGATCTCGTCAATTAATTATTAATTAATAATAATATTCTAAGTGAATCATCATGGTCAAGATTAAATTCAACGTTTTCCTTTAATCAGAAACAAAAATTGATTTAATTATAACTTTTCGAACTCCCTTTATTTTAAGACTGACCCTGAAACTTTTCCCAAAGCGTCGTTAAATTCACCTAATAGGACCTCTTTCCATTTAGGCGAAGAGCCGCTCGTTATTAGGGAAATATCCAATCATTAAAAGGGCATCGCGTGGCTATATATATTTATATATATATTCTAAATTGGTAGATGAGGAGAGAATGACGCGTTAGCTAGTCCCTAACCGCGCTTATTGCGCAGAACCACATAGGAGATAATGTTCGCTCGGTTGAGTTTACGGAGATATCGGAAGCTCTTCAACGAAGGACGATAAAATGCCCCCACCAGCCTTTTAATAAGATTTAAAAATTATTCCTGAAACTACTCTCCGCAATCTGCATCTCTCTCAGCCGCATAAAATTTGAATCTTTTAAAAACGTATATTGGTTCTCGTCTACGCGATATACATATATTTCGGAATTTGGGCCGACGGTAGTTCGTGTCACACCGGGATTTCCTTCAATCGCAATTACGCTCATTGGACAAGGAACTTAAAGTGACGCTGTCCCCAATTTTTTTCATAAAAGTCAAGTATTTTCGGAAAGATGCCTAAAGTCCCTAAGAGAAGCAATACCCCAAGACTAGACTTTTCATTCTGCCTTTAAAACGTGGAGCGTTCTTTGAGTATTGTATTCTTTCTATGAGACACGAGTAAATTAGGAAAGAAACGTCACTTTTTTGATGGGTTCCAAGTTCATATTTGTAAACGTGTTTGCGAAAATAATTACGAGTTGTATAATTTTACGACGCATCAGCAAATTTTTAAAGAGATGAATTTTTTTGGGTTTTAAATTTTATGTTAAATTTGTTAAGCCTAATATAATCATAAGTATAAAAATTAAATATAAGTATGACAGCTTGCCAAAGAGCATATCAAATGAAATATACTCAGTACATTCGCACATTCATTCCAAAAAGAATCGATGATTTTTTTTGTGAGAAGAGAGTTAGGCTTAACATTCAGGCCTTGTCAGAGTGTATTTGTTTTGCTCCTATAACTCTTAAGTAATATTACCGGCATAGAATAAGGAAAGTAGTTACAGGCTACAGAAATATTCCACCCAGGTTCCTACAGTATCTTCGATCTAATTTCTTTTTCCTTTGGTGCTCGTGTTTAGGGCCTTGAAGTTCCCGCATTTCCGTGAAGGTTCGCGTTTAATTGTATCAGAATAGAGAGTAACATTTTATCCGGGGACCAGGCCAGTTCGCAAACCACGAAAAAAAGCTATACATACAAATATATCCTTACAGTTTGCCATTCTTTGTATTTATACTACTTTCCTAGTTGCAAACACTTATTATATCTTTATAAGCATAAGGATAAGCACGGATAAAACAGTGGAACATGGCCTAACCTTAAATTCAAAGTCGGATGTGCGCAAATATCTGGAAAACAAGGGTCACATAGTACGTGGGCGCAAAATAATAATATTAATAATAATAATTATAATAATTATGTGTTAAGCACAATTTACAGCGTAAACGTGACTTGCCGGTGGATTTAACTTTAGTTATTAACTGCATGAACCTAATGAGAAATTTCGCTACCAAAACATTGTTAACTTGAGATAATTTCGCGCAGTTAACTACGCGTAATGAAAATGTGATCCCTATAAGCGTTATATTACCAATCGATCCAGTAGTTTGATTAAATTCTAATTTCAAGAACCAACTTAATGATTAACCTCCGCTTCTCCGATAACAATTAACCTCGAGGACGTCGATAATGGGCTTGGGATCATTTAAAAATAATAACTAACATCTCTCGTTACTCTTCATTAATTAAATAATTATATTTTAATCCGAGCTTCAACTTATAATGAATTGTCCTAAATTTATGGAGCTAATTTAATTAAAAGCAATTTAAAATTGGGCTATAATATTACACTTTACCCCCGAGTTTCATAATATTCGAGCTAAGACTATTTCCATACACTAATTAAACTTTGTTTTCTATAAAATATTTATTCGTAAATGATTAGTTAACAAATTAAGCGTATACTAGCTATTACTTTTCAAATTGATTTTAGGATGAGTAAATGATAAAAATTGTTTTTTGTACAGCTTCATTCTCCCTTCAAATTCATTTAATTAAAAAGCAAAAATTAGACGACGATGAAATATACATGATGAAAGAAAACAGGGTGTAGGGGGCGGAGAAAATGCTGAAATTTGTCGAATTGATAAGGGCAATTCATTTCGATCAAAGGAAAAAGAGTAATAAAAAAAGTATAGAAAGGGGAAACAAGGCCCGGATAAATTGGGAGGGTCTGGGCAAATATGACAGCCGTTTGAAGAAAGGAAATACTAGCTGATGGCGGGCACCACTTAAACGGAGCCGATTTAGCCCCTAATAAATCCGTCAAGATCGTCGTTTCGCCAAGATAATATAAGAACAGCGAGAGACTACATCGCGTTCGATCCATTTCAAACAACTCGTATTAAACCCGGGACCAAAAAGAATCTCTTAAATAGAAGGTGAAAAAGAAAACTAATTTTTCAATTAAAGAGGCGTTTTATTTTGGGACTTGACGTTGTATTATTCAAACCGAGTCAGTTGGAACAGGAGACGAGTTCGGAAATGATCCCCCGCTATTTTAACACTAACTTCTTGTTATACAACAGTGCCACAACAAATTCGCCAACATCGTCACAGAGTTTGACGCTGATGTCAAATTCGCCGTTTTGACATAGTAGAGTTGATCTTTCGAAACTCTTCTTCCTCTCACAGCCCGAGTATAGACAGAAACATGATGTAATGGGGACGCCCACCATCTTGGGTATAAGAATAGAAACGTCAACAGGCAACTTCAGGTGGTGCCCTAGTCTAGGCGAAAACTACAGAGCGCCTAACTCCACCTGGAGATGCCTGTTGACATTTCTTACCCTTCGCGGATGATTCTCTGTAGGGAATTTATGAATCTGTCTATACAAACCCTGATTCAAACTGGATAAGAGGTTATCTATTTACATTATCAGAAATAGATGAACCGAAATTATCAACGAGAGCTTAGATTGGGAAATGCATTTTATTTGGAGTGAATGGGGAGGGTAAGCACTGGGGGAATGGGCTTCCTCGGCCTCAATGAAATACCGAGGAGGATCTTGGGAAACTGATTGCCCCACGTAGCGACGGCTGCAAACCAAGCCAGGTGGCGCATTCAACGTTTCTCGGCTAGGCGAAATTCCGCGGGGGAGGGGGCTACAACTGTCGTCTAAGAGAGGGGAAACGGAGAACTTGCCTGTGGCGTTAGAGGAATAGCTCGTTGATAATTTCGGTTCATCTATTTCTGACATTATCTTAAAAGGAATCCTGTCCTCATTCTCGATAGGTAGAAATGAAAGAATGTTATTCGTTACTTAAAAAGATTTACCGATACGATACGGGGTCTTGGTGATTAATTTGTAGTCGGTGGAGTTTTGTGAAAGATATACATATACCGAAGTTGACCAGAAAAAAAAAATTGCCTCATAAAACTTGGTTAATCTATTCAATATAAGAGTTTGAAGAATGACATGGATTTCCTTTTCATCCATACTTTCAACATCAATCTACTACCATTCTCCGCTTTCGCAATATGGCGTAATTGCTTCAGATTGGTCAAACAGACTATAGTTGAAGTAGGGGTGGAACGTCGCCACCCATTCCCACCCATTTAGTTACTTTGAAAAATCGTCTTCCTCGGATATTAAACTTAATGTTCTCCTATCTGATTTATGACTGATAAAGGGGGCAGAAATGAGACGGGAGTCAGATTTCTCCCTTCTAAAATGTAGCAAGTCCAAATTAAATTAAAGACATATTGTCTAGACCCCGAGCTTGAAAGGAAAGCTCCATCTTAATATTTTTAAATTTCAAATTATCCGTTACTAATTGCTTGAAAAAAACTTAAAACCTTAATTTTTCCAGCTTAAATGGGCTCCAGAATTTAAAGGGAAACTTGTAGCTAAAAATAGAACAGCCTTTGAATTTATTTTCTAAATCACCAAACGTATTCTATAATTTTTCGGCATTTTTAGACACGTTTTCGGTGTTTAAATTAATTTAAATTAATATTAGAGCATTAAAAGCGCGTTTAAAGCCTGAACTAATATGATTGGTCGGAATTTATATTTACTTCTTCAAATTTTACCAAACTTCAGATATTATTTTAAACACCAAAACTGTGTCTAAAAATTCCGAAAAAAATCTCGAATACGTTTTTGTGCATGGTGACTTCGAAAATAAATTCTAAAGCTGGTTATTTTAGCTCCAAGTTTCCCTTTAAGAGTTTAAATGATTTTAGGATAGAAAATATAGTAAAAATAGGATAAAACCTCAATTTTGGTCAGACTCGTATATACTACAAAACGAAATCTTAAGTACTTCACTTCTCCTAATGTCCCCTTCTGTTATTACGAAAGATAAAAGTAATAAAACTATACGTTGCACTCAACTTAAACAGGAGAATAGTAGGAAAACAATGTATTATTTGATCCATTTAAAAAAAAAAAAAAAAAATACACGTCCAATAAACAATACAACACTTGATTTAAGATCAAGAACGCGGAACTAATTAAAGATTTGTTGATTTACAATGTTTTCTCTTCGAGGTAAAGCTAGAAAAAAAGGCTTGAATAGCGAAAGCGCTCGAGAGAGGAGAGGAAAAAAGAGCGTCAAACTTACAAATCAATATTAAGTCTCCCCAGAGGTTTTCCCCAGAGGCTAGCCACGTCCACGAAAAATTTACATCTGATATCTGATTTCCGAAATTACTTTATTTCAAATAAATATAGAATGAATATTGGACTTATTACCTTTACTCTATTCCAACTCAAACCTAAGGTTGAGCTCCAACCCTGAATGATTATCAAAACTTATATCTAATTGGCATTCTTGAATTGACATTGCTTATGTGAGTGGCAAAAAAGACCCACCTCCTGTTTCCAATCCTTCTCCCATAGACGGGGGTCCTGAACTATGACGCGTATACAAATTAAAGCCTGTTAAATATTCAGTCTATATTTATGTATGAATTACTGGTGGCTTCCAGAAATATATTTGTCGCTGCTTGTACCCCTGATTTCTTAAAGGGATCATCTGCGATTTTTTAAAGCCCTTTTAAAGTCGCCTTTTCTAGAATAGCAGACGACATTGACCATAACAATTTGTAGACTCAAACTTTAAGATGCAAATTTCAGAGCAGATAGGGCCTTTAAGTGGCTAGTCCCTCTGATATTTCTGTTCGACTTTTTCTTAATAAACGAAAGACGAACGAGAAACGATAGAGAAAGTGTAAAAAATGTGGATGACTTAATCTTCAAGACTTCAACAAGCGAGCGCTATATCGCTGTCCCATCTTGCGAGGGGATAAATTAAAAATGAAAACATAAAAAGGGACAAAAACCAATTTCCGGCAGAATTCCCTCTGCAGAATTTGTAATTTGTTGTTTTCAGTCTTGTAATAAAGGAAAAGCGATTCGTTAAGATTGACTTGCTAAAGTTTATATTTTATGATATGGTTCCGAAAACAAAATAACATATTGGACGCAAATAGTGCCCAAATAAAACCAAATGTATTACTAGGAATTCGTAAAAATAAAAAGGAATATTTGTCTAAGTGCGGTGTGCGAATTGGAGGAAACAGGAGGCGAGTCTTACTTTCCTTAGGCAAAACCGGCTCGTAACCAGTGCAACCAAGTATGTTGTTTGCCATTCACGTCAGCAATGGCAGTTTAAGAGAGACATTAAGATATGATATGTTTTAATAATCTCGTTTTAAAGATTCTTCCCGAATACAGAGAGGTTCTATCTTAGATTTAAGTTATTCTCTGCACCAAAGGAAAATTTATACAAAATATTTTAAATACGTCTTCTATAAAGTAATTTATTTAAATTGTTAAGGTAACATATGACCATAAAATGCAGAGAGTAAGCTGATCTTAACGCTTGTATCAAACGTTTAGCTACTAGTTCTTTAATAGTGGCCCCAGCCTTTACGAAATTTATTTGTTACAAACTATATATTTCTATATTGGCTAGACACCACTCCTAAATATTAATGAGCTCGATTGCCATATAGGAGATTAACTTTTGAGCTCCTTAATTGAACGTAATTATAATTTAACTTAATATAACTAACATCTTTAGAAGTGTCCGACTAATTCTTAAGTTATTTAATTCTGACAATAATTGTATAGAGGTAAATTTTGAAAATTGGTTTGAGATTTATGTATAAGCATATTCAAATTATAAGTCGAGTTCGCACAAGACGTTTAGTATATATATTTGTTTAAAATGTTGATTTCAACATTCAAAACCGTTTCTAGTATCAAAGTGACACTATTATTGATAACTAAAAGCAATTATAGGTATTAACTGTTTTCAAGTAATCTTTTAGAAACATAAAACGAGGCTTATATGATTGTGTATGAATGCGCATCAGGTTCAACTAATTAAACAAATTGCTCTTGAACAAAAGTAGAGTAATTTGAAGGACGTAAATCCGAAATTTGAAGCCGAGCCTAATTTCGTATTCAACAATTACGAAATTCCGTGGAAGGTAAATCTTTCATTCCCATATTTGCCCCATAAACCTGTCAAGTCCAACGAGAGCTCCAAAGAATATTATCCAACCAGAGACAAGATATACTCCCAGCTCAACTCGAGCCATATGGAAAAATTTGGGCTCAACTGTCAAATAAATTAAATATATTCTTGCAAAGTGGATTTGAACATTAAAAACTATTCCTAAGTGTCTTTTATGAATGTATATCGAGTTACTGAACGGGCCTCGGTGCACCTGATTGATAAAAACATATCTTATAATAGTGGTGTCTGTATGGGGTACTCGTCTCTGATCCAAGAATCTCAAGGCGCCCGCTCGCAAAATTTAATTTCATCTACACAGGCAAGCCTTCCTATCTGTCAAATGACCTAAAACTTATATACAGGTATACTATTTTCAAGAGCAGTTAGCAATTAAGCTAAAACCAAGGCGAATTAATACACAATATTAAACCGTAATGAAGTTAAAAGTCGTTTGGCAAAGTCCAAGTGTAACACGTGTCACAACAAATTAACAGCGAGTACGAAGATATGGTACAAGTTCTCTAACTAAAACAAGAGATGAATGAGGGAGAGTCACACTTAGGAGCGAATTGCAATTTCAATCTAATCTGCGCAGAATCAGATTAAGTTTGCAACAATACGAAGAGTTCAATCTACCTCTAAAGTTAATTTTAATTAAATATAAAGTATAATAAAGGACCCCTTTAGGTTCGAGCGTGTTGAAAAATCAGATAGCAGAAATTGCTCAGAAAATACCTTCTATTCAGTTCTGGTCATATTTCATTTTTAATCATTTTATTTATCTCTATATGGAATATATTTTGTTCCATTCATAAACCTTTTCCGATTCCAATTTCTAATATTACGAATTTTATATTCTTATATTTATTTTTATGTAGAAATGAAGTTTAATATTACCTATTTCATCCGAATTTAATTTGTAATCCTCTAACGCTTTGAAAAATCCACTATTTTACAGACTAAACAGTAATAAAATAACAACCTTGAATTGTATACACGAAATTTGATAACGGAAATAAATTTTGAAAAACAGATTTAAAATTTCTAATAATAGGAAAGCAAAGTTCATTGTTTAATATTTATCTTTATATACGAAAATTTTAGAAACTTGAAATATAAATAACCAAATTAGAAAGACCTTTCCTTATTGGAAAAGTAGATTATTTCGTTATTCAAATAGCGCATATTGAAATTAAAAGAAAAAGCAACGTGGGGAGTTTCTTCAATTTCAAAAGATTACATTCGCGAACTTAGCGTTTGATCAATTTGCCAAGGCCCGAATCGAGTCAAGTTTTATCGATTCATTATCGATTAAATAGAACTAATCCACCAGTAAAAAAATTGCGAGCAAATACTAAACTAGAAATGTAGAACTTACCCGGAAAATAGGCTTAGCTGGATTCATGGAGATACTGAATTCCTCATTGAAGGGTCAGCGACAAATGAGCAAAGGCCCGTCGTTAAGATGAGATCACTATGAGACTTTCCACTGGTCACTGACCCTTCAATGCGAAGATATTCAGGATCTCCATGAATGATGAATCCAGCCACGCCTATTTTCCGGGTAAGATTTATATTGATTTCTAGTTTAATATATATGTTTGTAAATGTTTTTACTGGTGGATTAGGCGTATTTAAACGCCAAGAAATCGATTAAAAATTACTTATTAGGTTGCATTCTCGCTTTAATATAAATATTTACAAATTATTCCAGATTTTACGCATAGTTTAATTATCACTTTGAATTTATATTGTATCATATTTGCTTGATTAACTTTTTAGCTATTTATTTTATATTTAATTCGTGATCTAAGTACTCAAGTAATACCTATAGATACGCCTATTGACATATAGTTCTAATAAGACGAATCGTTTCAGGAAACCTGATAGTATTGTATATTTAATATGTAGCAGTCCTTATATTACAACATTATTAAAAGGCTTTCGGTATATATTTTCCATATAAACCGCACTTAAGTTCTATATCCTAATTTATCAATAACTATACCAGTTAAGTAACCTACGCACTAAGAGACTATAATATACATTTAGGTATATACATAGGTAAATCATGCTTCCAAGTTTACAACAAGGCATATTATGATTGGTATGTGCTTCCGAAAGTTTTGTCGTGAGAGCTTTTGCCCGAGGAGAGAGGAAAAAAAATTCTTAAACTCTAAACGCTTGAGCTATAGCGGTTGAGATTGGAACTAAGTAGGCGGTGCTAATATTGTGGCGAACTTTCTGGACGTTTACGGATTGAAAATGTATCGACGGAAATAAATCTCTCCTCTCTCTCGCGAAACGAAGGATCGTGTCTCGCCCGGCCGTCGCGATTTCGAGTCTGATTTACTCTAGAAAGAATATACTGGGCCTGGTCGTCTTTCTGTACAAATTTCGGAATACTTAAGGTGAAACCATGGATTGAGAAAATCGGACTCGCTTCATTGTCACCCGCAGTATATCGCCTTATAGGATGATTTACTTGTGGTATATAGTATTGATACATACATACATAAACGTGCCGATTTTAATTGGTTGTAGAAACAGCCACTCAGGAGATATTTTCCTACGTATAATACTAAAGCTATACTGGTATAAGCTAAACGATAATTCAGAGAAATTAGCCCCGATTCTTAGTACAAAGAGAATACACCGAAAATGGTGTGGAAACTCTCGAAGTATATGTAAGTATTCTAGCTCAAGAGGTGTTAAGAGTCCTTATTTCAAGATGTTAAGATCGGTTATCAATAGGGAAGGAGAACGAAAAAATTATGACAATTTGGTGAGCTAACACAACTATCCATTTAAGTGTTTAAATTTCATGCCAATTAAAGAGGCGCACGCTCCATCAGAGTAACCATGGCAACGTTCGCGCCAAAAGCGCGCATCCCAACGTTCTTTATTTTA